>CM024617.1:8424764-9892706 GCA_014182575.1 Eucalyptus decipiens
ACTCATAATGGATTTTAAAATTTAGAGCCTAAAATAAATTGGTTCAATTTAGTGCCCATTTCCAATCCACTAGGCCTCAAACTCTTTGTTCTCTCCCTCTTTGCTCTCCTTACCATTCTCTCTTCCTCCAACCTAGCTTGAGATGCCTCTAGCTTGCACCTCAACCTCTTGGTTGACGCTTCGAATTCTTCGATCCGCTTCACCGACTTGGCAATCTCGGTGTACCTGGAGCAAATCACACCCTCAAGTAATAGGATAGGGACACCATCTCTCATACGAGCTTGTGCTAGAGGAACTACTCATGCTCACGGAAGTCCTCGAAAAAGCAAAGGAGCCTGAAGATGTCTGGCGCGCGCGCCTAGACCTGCACGAAGGACCGTAGGTAGCAGGCATCGGAGGAGCAGCCGAATGCCGCCTTCTGGGAGGAGCTCTTGTCCAAGCTTAACGACGGCAATGATGGCTTTGACGGATCATTGGGGATCAAATTTTATAGTCATTTGTGGCCATCTTCTCCCTCGAGCATGCATTTGACCAGGAGTAAACCCTTCTAGATTCCGTATAAGTTTCAATTGGAACTAGAAACATAGAACACACCCATTGAAACACGTTCCTCATTTTCTAGAACCTACATTCTACCATGCACACCCAAGAACTTGAAACCTATCCCGTTATATGTTCCAGTGTTGATTCTAAAGACTACCTAAGTTTCACCTTTATTATTAATTGAACGATTGTAATGAATTATCATATCTAATAATCACCACTTGTTCTTACAAAAATATGAAATATTAATAAAATAAAAAACTTAGTCATTAAATGTAAGCTCAAACTAATAGTTATAGACTATATACTTATCATCGAACATCATAGAATACCATATGATCGTGTATAGACATAAACCAAGAAAAAAAAAACTTATTGCATGTTTAAGGTTCCAAGTTTCAAGTTCCACCAATCTAGAACTTGGAACCTATCCATTGAAATAGATTTTCCAATTTTTGAATCATAAAACCTACCATACATACCTTAGAACCTAGTATTGGACAAATTCACATCAGTCCGATTCTCAGATTATAAATTCTACCTTGAAACCATACTCATCCCTACGTTTGTCATCAGTTACTTTTTATTGTTTGCTTGTGATTTCCATTACTCTCTCTCCCTCACCGTTGCTTTTTTGTTTTAATCATCTTTAGAAAGTTCCTCGTCTTTGGTTCTCTTATGCTGGAAAGTGGTACAGCTAGAATGAATTTATGGAGTTGATATTGTGTTTTAAACTTTTCCAAGTACTAATAGTGTCTAAATGAACTCAATTATAGGTAAATTAGATGATTTGGAAGTTCCAAAAACCACAAGATCAAGCATTTGACCCTAAAGGAGCCATGCCTTCTTAGAATAAAAATTTATCTGTTTTAAATGAAGTTATGGCCCAAAACTTGTGCTCTAAACTTTCTCAAGTACAAATAGCATTGAAATAAACATAATTATAAGCAAATTAGATAGTTTTTTTTTTTTTTTTTTTTTGGTGACCCAGGGAACCCGCGCACGGCCGGTAGCCGGGGGTAAACCCTGGGGAGGTAACGCAGGACCACCACCCACGCACCCGGGTAAGATCACCACGCAGCGCTTCAGCCCTCGCTTCGCAGGGGATTCGAAACTGGGACCTCCGCGGTGGAGTCTAGCAGCCCTACCATCCACGCTGCCACGATGGGTGGTGCAAATTAGATAGTTTGTTAACTAAAAAAACCACAAAATGAAGTATTTGACCGAAATGGAGCCAATATTTCTTAGAATAGGAAGTTCTTCTTTTGAATGAAGTTATGGCCCTCAACTTGTGCTTTAAACTTTTCAAATACTAATAACATACGAATAAACAAAGCTATAATTAAATTAGATATCTAAATACCACAAGATCAAGCATTTGAGAGCTTGTGCTAATTCTAATAGACAGTGGGGATGAGTGCTATGACGGTGCTATGTGTTACCTAGCGCCTCATGCTTGAAGGTTTCAAAGTCTTCGATTGAGCAATGTGTGTGTGTTGCTGAGGCCGTTCACAATTTGCAATGGAGGGTCTCTTTGTAGTTTGAAATTGAAGCAAAGGGGGCGAGGTTTGTGGAGGACGGAGTGTTGGTCGTTCAAGTTGGAGCGTTGGCTGGGGGCTGCAGAGGACAGAGGTGAGAAGTGGGGGCTCGCTGGGAGGGACGCTTTCGTGTACTCAGTGTTCTAGGCAATGGCCGAGGTGTAGCGGTAGTTTAGGGTGGTGCCAACGGTGAAGGAAGGGGCGGAATGCGCGATGGAAATCTCTTGAGATGTTTTTTTTCTTTATTTTTAGTATATTTTAAATGTGCTAAATGCATAATTGGTATAGCTAAAAAAAACTGAGTTATGTGGAAGGATTGGGTTTGTGCTAGATCTGAGCTGAGTTAAGTATGTATCATCTCAATTATATAGAAAATAAATGAGTTAATACGAGTTATATTGATAAAATTGAGTTGAACCCATTTATAACCCATCCAATTCACCAATCTGCCGCCTCTGATTATGGGCTTGTGCTGGCGTTCTTTCGATCACCACTAAAAAAAATATGAGGAAAAATTTAACTCAAAAAAAAGAAAAGAAAGAAAGAAGTAAAGAGGCATTTGAACATGATGTGATCTTTCCCCTAGAAACCGACTTCAGCATCGAGAAAAGAACCGAACTTTTTGGGTGCGCATGGTAAAATTTTTGAAACAGAAATTGATTTCTGGCCAGAAATCAATTTCTCAATTTCTATTCCCCGGACGAGTTTCTGAGCAAAGAAACCCGTTTGATAACGACTCAAAATTTCTATTTCTGAGGAGAGAAAATGAGTCGACGTGTTTGCTGAAGAAGAGGGGGTGGATAGAAAAACAATTTCTATTTCTACTTCAGAAATAGAGAAGCTAAAATTTTTAGCTTCTGATTTCTCACCAAAAACAATTTCTGAAACAGATTTCTATTCCGGGGAACAGAGAAATTAATTTGCGTTACCAAACGGATTTCTGTTCCAAACCTGTTCCGGGGAACAGAGAAATTGAGAAATTGAGAAACAGAAATTTTACCATGCGCAGCCTTTATCGGTGAATGTGTCACGTTAATCACACAGTAGCGGGCTAGTGAGTCACTTTCAATCTTTATTGGAAGGTGAAAAAATGGAATGCAGTGGAAGCGTGCTCACGTCCAATTTTATTTAATTTTATTATTGTCACCATAATGGCAACTTTTGATGACACATACATTCCGCAGACGAGCTCCGAAACCTTTTTATTCTTAGTACTCAGGATGACATGACTCGCTTGATGAGCATGACGCACTACAGAACAGGATCAAGCTCCGATCTTTATGAGACCGTCTTCAATCATCTGTTCGAGACTCCAGGTATCGTCGTGGGACTTATAAGACCAATACGCCCACCCGAAAGTGGCCTGCCTGTACACGTCTTGCTGGGCCTTGGCGAATATCCCCGAATCCTCCTTTGTTGCCCCATCGAAGGCCAATGTGGAGGTCCATTCCCTGCAAAACCCATTTTAGCTCACAAAGATCATAACATGTACGTGCTCTACCGTGCACGCGTCGTGTTTATCTGTGCGTTCTATATAAACATGCTCTTGTTGCTTTCCGATACAGGCTAGGACTCACCAACAAAGCTCAAGGGCCCCCCTTTTTGGTTTATTTGGCTCAGCTCTTTCTCTCTATCGACATAGATGTAGCCAATGTTCTGCTGCAGATTCCAATGCTTAAACTTCGGATCGTAGAGGTTGTAGAAATGTAAATCGATAACCACTCGGCTCAAGCCTCTCACAGATGGAAAGAGCTCTAGGGGGTTGGGTGCTCCCAACCGGTTGGACATGATCACATAAGCATCCGGAGTGTACCTCCTCACAGCCTCAAAACCTAACCGGTAGTAATTAGTAAGATCGTTCAACTTGACATCTGGGGCTTGAGGCTCGTTCATCAGCTCGATTGCAACCAATGCTGAACGGTTGCAATATCTATTTGACATTCACAAGTGAGCATGCTTTAGAAAACCAAATTAGATAAGATCTAGCATGTTTACATCAATAGCACTGAATCCAACTCATCGAAATACTAATGAGATATATGTCATGAGTGATATGTCCAAAGTGAGAATTCATTTCCCAGACCTTGCTGCTAGGAATTCTATAACTTTCACAGTCTCCTGAATGTAAGAGTCACCCCATTCCACAAATCCATCCCTTGTCGCGCTATGAGCTTCGCCATTTTGAGACCCTGGGGCAGCATGGAGATCAACTATTACCTTCATACTATAATTCCTGCGAAAGGAATATTCAATTATTCAAGGTTAGACTCATAAGATTCTCTCAGTTTCGATCACTACTGATCCAATTTTCTATCAGAGTTATTTGTATAAGATGTAAAGGATTGAAAAGTTGCTTACTCTGCCCATGTAAAGGCCCTATCCAGTGCATACAGCGAGCCTCCCACAAAAGGCTTCGGTGGTGTTGGATCATATGCAATCCACCATCCTACCGGAATCCTCACGGCAGTTACATTATTGGTCGCCATAAATTTGAAGTCCTGCTCGGTAATGTAATTTTTCCAATGATCCTGCAGAGCACATTTGAAAATAGATTACTGGTCTACTTTGTCTCTGTATCCTTATTACATGCTTTCTGTGCCACTAATCAATTAACAATTACCCGTAAGAGTTGTGGGGCAGTATTGGGGCCATAGCCATTTGTTATCTGGTATTCGCCTTGTAAGCCACCAACAGTGTTTATATCGAAGACGGACGGGTCATTATCATTCCAATTCGTATCTCCGTTATAATCTGCTGTCACTGATGTCAGTGTTTTTGCCTGATCATCCATACAACGTTAGAAATTTTTTTTTACATCAATCCATGTGACTGTATCCGTTTAACAATCGAGGAGTATGGCGATTTCTTCTATTATATATAGTTGGGGATTTTGGATGACCGAATGGAAATGCTTTTTTAGTCCAAAAGTTCATTTTGATTAAAGAGTAAAGTAATGTTGTCGCTGAAATGACTGTTTTTTTTTGCTTTTCCATGACAGCTTTTCATTGCAAAAGGTGGATATACTATCTGCAGAAGATAGTATATTCGTCCTATTGCATGAAGTGCTGCTGACGTTTATCAAACAAACCAGGGGTGTCCATCACGTACTCGTAGCGTCAACAAAATACAGAATGTGCCCGTGTAACATGCTGGAAAGTCTTAGAATAGTATATGCCAACACGAGTGCCATGTGATAGTCTGGTAGAAACACCATGTACTGATGTTCATATGACACTGTTTCTTATGTTGGTCATGTTTGTCAAAGTTTATTCGGGTCTTTGTCTAACATTAGAGTGATAGGTGCAATAAATCAGCAACAGATAGCTTCATGTAATTTCTGCACCTTATAATGTACGCAAGGACTTCTGCGTCTTGTGCTGTTTGGCACAACAACGCAGTCCTGCAAAATTTGTACTGTCGGAGTGAAGATATTATCCACCACAGGATGAGAAATCACCCTCAACAGTCAAATCGAAAACCACGGGATGAGTACAATACTACAAAATAATATAATTTGCGTATAGCACTTATTTATATCTCATAATTTTTTTTTTCCTCACTTTAGTGCTACATCGATGTAAAATCGATCATTTAAGAGTCATTTATGGCAATAGTCCTACGTATATTTTGTTTTTAATTGCCATTTAGACGTGGAATTTTAAAATAAATTGAAGTTCGACATGGAAATTTTTGTCCAGTATGGCAAGAGTATAATAAAAGTCATCCTTTCTTAATTTTTCTTTCAAACTTCCTCTTCTTGTCAGTTAATCACTTTTAAAAACTTAATGAATCTAAATGTTCACTTCAAAAAATTTATGGCACTCTGACTTCAGCTTTCCCACACATCATGTTGAATGATATATTATAAATTAATGTAAGGTTGACTTTTTTGGTGAAGCAAAATCGCTCATGATGCTCAAGTAATTGGTTTTTCAAATTAGTCATACTTAAACGAGCGAAAAAAAAAGATTATGTCAATCAAATAAGCGACATACAATATTTATGACATATCTAGTGAACTTACCCTTAAAAATCACTCATTGTTAATCGTTGTATGGGCCATGACGCAATGGTTGTGCAACCCTCGGCAACAAAGAATGAGCCATGTACGCCATAGTACAATGGGGACTGTAGAAGTCATATAGAAGCTGGAATAGCGGGGATTACCTGGAGAAACAACCCATTAGATGCTTGGAGTCGCACTCGATTGGGATGGTTCGGGTTCCTTATAATTTCAAAAGTTTCCGAGGCACTCGGAGTACCAGAAACTTCTGTAATCACTATTTTTTGGCCTTTCAATCCAACGAATTTCTTGTTGAAAGCTCTGATGTTGAATTTAGTGTCGGAAATCCTCCACAGCTGCACCATAGAAAGGGCAAAAATTAAGGATGGCATGTGAATCTTTTCAGCTTGTCTATGTGGGGGTGATTCATATTCCTCATCGACAAGAAGGCAAGGAGTCCCGCTCCCCGGTGAGTGGGCAGAGGTCCGAGGGCTGTCCCAAAGGGGGACATTGAGGGCAGCGGCCCCGCAACTTTAAAAGGCCTTTATAGTTTGAGCTTATATTTTATTGGTAATTTGAGTTTGCACTCATTAATAGCTATTGTTTATATATATTATCTTTCTTTTATAATTGAGAGTTGTAACAAAAAGGTAAAAGGTCATGATGTAGCCCTAGTTTAAGGACAGATTAAAATATATCTTATATCTCGATTCTCTTTCTCGCTTTTACTTTCTATTTCGTTGTATTTATGTACCCTAATAGTTTATAAGTTGATAGTTGATTATTGAAGATAGAAAGCCATACCCTGAAAGTTTCCCAGCTAGCGGGCCGGTCGCGATTGATGACTATGTTGGCGCCTTCAGCGCACAGGAATTTTTTCAGCTGCGTCGACTTGAACTGCACTTGAGCCCCATCCTACCATCGAATTGGTTGATCTCAGTGAAAGAGTGAAGTAGCATTTTAATAGACCAAACTAAAAACGGTATATGTCCTCATCTTGAGGGGGTTAATAGAGTCCATATTTACAGGTCAAACCAACATCAAGTCCATATTTATGTATGTCAGAGATCTAGCGATATGATGAAAAGCAATGTTCGATTAGAAACTAAGTTCTGGGACATTTGGGTATCTCAATTTGAGCAAATTGTACTACTAGTCTCGTGTTAGAATCATGTACTAAATTGTACTAGTCTCATGTTGGAATCATCTACTCACACAAATAGACATGCCACATAGAATCTGCATGTATAATTGCACTGTTGTTTTGTACTCTTATGGTTTTGAAACATCCTACACACTTAAGCAACAATCACAGTGCATTCATATGTCATATTGGACCCGAGAAGAAACTTTGCGATCACCCAATAATACTAATTGTGAAACTGTAATAAAAGAGTGTGTTAGAGGAAGTGAAATGTACAATTTTATGTACATGACATAATAACAATTCAGAGAATTGCGGATACTTTATCTTTTTATTTTTAAGTACCTACCAAGAGCTGTCCAATGAGCCCATCGAACCGAGAAGGCATCATCCACCCCTCAGTGACGAGCCAATTTCCGAGGTTCACAGCCCTGAGAGGCAAGTTGAAGTCGGCGGTCTGGGCGAGGATCGAGGGAAGGAACACAAAGAGAGAACAAAGCAGCACGAATGGATGGTGACGACAGCGTGCCATTTCTGGCTCTCTTCGTTGCTGTCAGATTAAATGAGACACACAGAGATAGAGAGAGAGCCAGCACATTTATAGACCAGCAGAGAAAAGTCTTAAGACAAAGAAGGCTTCGGTGGGATGTTGACTTGACGCATTTGATAGGAGTCCAGGCTTTAGTGTTGTGTTGACATGATGCATTTGAGAGTAGTGCAGGTGGGGATAGCCTTTATGCCAAACGCACTCGAAACACCAAGTTGGATAAAGAATATTCGGGCCTATAGACTGTGTAGACCAAATCATATGGACCGTCAATCACATAGGCTCCAAGATGGGACTCATATGATTAATAATTCTGATGACGTATGTTCATATGATTTATAAATCATGTAATAACTTCTCTTTTTCTTGTCATATTATCTAGCGACACGAGCATAAGACCCGGCTATCGTCATGAAACACCTTACTAGATCCATCAATCAGTTGAATCAAAACCTTCTATCTATGCAAATGGCCTAGATTTGAAGTAGTTTGCATAGAGTTGATGAGATTCAAATAAATGATCTTTAGTTCTTCTAGCTGGAAGTCATCCAACACTTCAAGTCTAATTTGATTCCAACTAGTAAGAGGGATCTTGAACAGATCTACTAATTCTTTGATTCTAGTTAGTAAGAAGGATCTTGAACAAAAAAAAAAAAGATTCTAGAAGCTAAAAAAGAGCATCCTGAGCAATTGCTGTATGGTTATTGTTGTTTAGTATGGGACATGGACACTTTTAAAAAGCTGAAGCCCAAAAGTTATTGCATAATCATACTACGTGGATTAATATCATTTGAATTGTCGCAAACACTATGACAAAAGGCGACTTTAGTCTCTTTGCTCAAGAAGCTACAGTACACTGTATATGGTAAAAAAATTCAAATTCGGCTGCGCATCCAACGACTCTCGTGGGCTGGTCACATGCATCAGACTATAGATTGCCACCGTTGAGGCAGCGACTACCGTGAGGTGGTGACCAGCCTCAACTTGGTTGCCATGGACACGAAGACTTAACCGAAAGAGTAACCTCTTATGTTATTTCCAACATCTCTTGTGGAGTCGCTGGTCAGCAATACCTCAAACCTTGCAAGTTAGGGGTCACTAGCGAGCAGCGCCCGGTTTTTATGGTTTTTCCAAATCTTAGGTTCGGATAATAAATAAAAAATATTATAAAATTAATACAACAAATTAGTCTTAGCACCAATCGATTCAGAAAATTTATGTCAGTTGGAAATCTAAATAAACGTGGGAAGGAAACTGGTGTACGAAAACTTAGAAGTCTTAAGTCAGGGACTCAGTTTTGTGTGGGATAGATTAGAATGCAAAACCTAAAAATCTTAAGTGGGGACTTAAACTACCCATGGATGGATTAGCATTCCGCCAGGTTCTTTCGCTTTAAAAATATAAGGATCATCTAAATAAATAAATAAAAGTAAACTCGTGACTTTGATTTTATTTTTTAGATGGGGGACTAATGTTTCTAATTTTCTAACTAACTATGATTTTGAACATGACGTGGCCTTATCTTTCCCCCAAGAAAGGGACGTCAGCATTGAGAGAGAAAATTGAACTGTTAATAGGTTAATGTGCTCGTTTTCACCATAAAATAGGCTAATCAGTCACGTTAATCTTTTCTGGAAGGTAATAAAGTAGGAATGTAGTGGAAGTATGCTCAAGTTCAATTTTATTTGATTCTATTATTGTCACCATAATTTCAACTTTTGACGATACACACATTCCGTAAGCCCACTAGAAACCCTTTTAGTCTTAGTATTCATGATGACATGACCCGCTTGATGAGCGTGAGGGCAGTGGAGTGAAGCTAAGTTTGTATAAGACCGTCTTGAATCATCTGTTTGAGATTTCAGGTATCGTGCTGGCATTTATAAGACCAATACGCCCATCCAAAAGTGGCCCGCCCATACACATCTTGCTGAGCCATGGCAAATCTCCACGAATCCTCCTTTGTTGCCCCATTGAAGTCTAATGTCGAGGTCCATTCCCCTGCGAAACCCATTTTAGCTCATGACGGTCATGACATGGATCTGCTCTCGTGTGCGCATCGTGTGTACTTGTGTATTCTACATAAGGATGTTCATGCTGCTTTCCGACCACATGTTAGAACTCACCAACAAAGCTCAAGGGGCCGTTTGCTGGGGTTACTTTGCTCAGATCGGAAGCTTTTGTTATCTACGTACATCTATATCAATCTATGTATGTGTTAACAAAAGTAGTTATTACTCGCTTGAAATCCCATCCTGTGTTATGGCCTCGTACGGACTTTATCTATTGAGTCATTACACGGATAGGTGCGTGCATCAATTCCCTTCAGTGAAATTAGGGGCCGCGCAGTGTGCAGTGCATACAAAGTATATCGAAAAATTTGTTGTATGGCACGTGAGATTGAGAAATGATAGTAGCTTATTATTTGTCTTTAAAAAATGAGTAACTGGTAGAGTTATTCAAAGGAGAGATGACAGACACATTCTAAAGACATATGAAGAGGCATCAAGAGCTCTTGAGATGTCAATGCTAGCCGAGGATCGTGGGTAAGTGCACCGAACGTGGTGGAGTGCATCGATCCTAGCTGAGGCATCATGCCCGCTCTTTGGCTAGGATTAGGTGAGAAATGGATTTATGACATGCAACTAAAATTTTGATACTTCCGGAAAATGGCATTTTGCGGGGGCTTGCTGGCCATCACACGCCACGGGCAAGGTGGCTCTCACTGGCTGCAGGTGAGGGCTGCAGCCCTTGCTAGCGGCCAGCAAGCTCAAAGAGAAGAATCTTAAAGATTTTGTAGTACCACAGCTTACTATTTTAAAGATCCAGAACTATGAAATTGCTCCTTTCATTGTGGGGTGACGGCAAAATCGTACCATTCAAGTCTTTTCCATGCTTTTCTTGGAGTTCTAGAGAAAGCTACAATCATTAGGATAAAAAAAAAAGAAAAAAAGAAAGGATCTCGAAGGATTCCCAATAAATTCATTGATTTCTTCCTAAAGCAAGTGATTCTTCATCTCCTTTTTACATTATGTGAACAGCAGGGACATTGAGGAATCAACCAAATCATTAGATTATAGATAATAAGTTCATAACCCTAGCCCATGCCCATTTTGCACAGAACAGATTTATCAATGCTTTGTTTCAGGTTAGTAAGTGGGATATTGAACGAGGAAATAGATTATAGAAACTAGAAAAAGGTATATTACGCAATTGTTATGTGGTTATTATCATTTAGTACGGGACATGGACGCTATTAGAAAGCTAAAGGCCAAAAGTTGAGATGATGTTAGGAAGCTGAAGGCCAAAAGTTACGGCATGGTCATACGACGTGGATTAACATCATTTGAATTGTCACAGGCACTATGACAAAAGGCGATTTTAGTCTCTTTGCCCAAAAAGCTTCAGCACACCGTCCATGGTGAAAAAAAACTAAAAAGGGATGATATCGTAGGTAGTTTATATACATTTTTACAGGGATTCTCCGATGGGGACTTAGATAAACGTTTTGCCGACTTGGAAATTTTTTCTTCCAAACCAACGTTGACCGTCACAATGGAGGCCTATAAACCCTTCTAATCTTTCTTTCTCGTTTCTATTTTTACTTTCCCTCTGGCCCTTCTCATATGTAAAAGGGTACCTCACAGGACATTGCTTTTGGCAAGTCGTCGCAGTCACTCTGCTGGGATGGTCACATGCGTAAAACGATAGATTCCCACCGTTGAGGCGGCGACCGCCATGAGGTGGTGAACAACCTCAGCTTGGTTGCCATGGATACGAAGACTTAATCAAAATAGGCCTTTGAACCTGTTATGTTATTTCCAACATCTCCCGTGGAGTCGCTAGTCAGTAACAACTCGAATTTGCAAGTTAGGGGTCCCCAACTAATAGCGCCTGATTCTTAGGTCAATTGGAAATTAAAATACCAAATTAGAGTTACCACCAATCGATTTGGAAAACTTATGTCAATTGGAAATCTATGAAAAAAAAAATGTGGGAAGGAAACTGTTGTATGAAAACTTTATCTTTATGTTGGGGACTCAATTGTGCACGAGACATTTATTATGCAAAACCTAAAAATTTTAAGTTGGGGACCTTGACTACTGATGGGATGGATTAGCATTTTGCAAGATTCCTTCACTTAAAAAATATAGGGTTAAAATCACAAAAATTCCAAACTGGTATACATATGATAAATTTACTTCAAACTAATTATTTGATAATCAAAAACTCCAAACTGGTACACTTTTGATAAATTTATCTCAAATCAGTATACTTGTGACAATTTTTTTTTTTTTATACCCAGGAACCGTCATACAGTCGATAGCTGGCGATGTAAATCTGGGGGGCACTAGCGCGAGGACCCACCACCCACGGCACCCCACATAAGTCACACATTATGATGAGTTGGGGAATCGAACCCCGGCCTTGCGTGTGGCCAATGTTCAATTCCACCAACTCGGCCACCACGAGGTGGGTCTTGTGACAAATTTGCCTCCCATTAATTTTTGTTAAATTTTACTATCAAATTGCCGAATTTGATGACATATGACAATTGACCGGTATACCGATTTGAGATTTTACTCTCCATTTATCATAGTTGTACTAGTTTTGTTATTTTTTGTGATATTAATCCAATTTAATGGAGAGTATATTTGTTACAAATGTACTAATTTAGAGTTTTTTGTAGTCATTTATAGTGAATTTGTCACAAATATATCGGTTTAGATGTTTCATGGTCAAAAAATTAGTTTTTGGTAAATTTGTTATAAATATACTAGTTTGGACTTTTTCATGGTATTAAACCAATAAATATAAGGATCATTTTAACACAAAAACACACACACACACACACACAAAAGCATACCGGTGACTTTGATTTTAAAAAATTGGGGGACTAATGTTTCATTTTTTTCTAACTAACTATGATTTTGAACATGACATGGCCTTATGTCTCTCCCGAGAAACGGACTTCAGCATTGACAGAAATAATTGAACTTTTTATCAATGAATGTGCTCATTTTCACTGCGACAATAGGCTAATCAGTCACGTGAAGCTTTATTGGAAGGTAATAAAGTAGGAACGTAGTGGAAGCATGCCCACGTTCAATTCTATTTAATTCTATTATTGTTACCATAATGGCAACTTTTGATAATACATGAATTTTGTAAATAGATTACCAATCTGTTCTTAGTATTCATGATGACATGTGTTGATAGATGAAGCCAAATCTTTTTTAGGGGCTTTTTTTTTTCTTTTCCATTAATTTTGCTTTTAGGTTAAAAGCTACACCCTTATATCAGCAATATTTAGACGCTAGCCAAAGAAAATAGAGAGGAAAGAAAAAGAGAAAAGAAAAAAGTGAGTTTTTTTCTTTGTGAATGTTCTCAATCTCTTTGTGCCTTAATATTAAGAGAAGATCATCGCTCTATTGCAACTTTCTTTGAAGTCTACTAAATTTGCAGAGTGACTTTGCGTGGAGACATTGCATAGGTTTAGGTGAATTTCGATAATGAATTTTCTAGCATATTCTTTGAATGGCACCTTTGGTAACCATTATATTCTCAAGAATAATTTCTGCTTAGAAATGATTCTTTTTTTTATTTATGTTTTATGGACAAGTTTCTGAGTATTTGAAAACATTTAGTAACTACCCAAGATTTCTATTATTGGAATAAAAATGCGTTTAGTACGGCCCTTAATTTTTTGTGACTTAGAATTCTTTTAATTTTTAACTTTTATTATATTTTTCTCCTTCAATTTTTTATAATAAATTTATTTTTTAAAATGAATTTATCATATATTTTAAAATTTTATTATACAAATTTATCATATTTCTATATGATTTATTATGTAATTTTATTATATATTTTTAAATTTTATTATATAATTTTATCATATTTTTAGTATAATTTTATTATATTTTTTCAAATTTTCTTTTAATTTTTTAATAATTTTACTGTGCAATTTTATTATATGTTTTTAATAATTTTATTGTATTTTTGCTTCTATCTAGAGAAAGATGTAAAGCATTGAAAAGTTGCTTACACTGCCCATGTAAAGCATTGAAAAGTTGTTTACACTGCCCATGTAAATATCTTGTCCAGAAAATTTAGCAAGCCTCCCACAAAAGGCTTTAGCGGTGTTGAATCATACACAATCCACCATCCTACTAGATCCTCGGAGCAGTTTGATGTTTGTTTGCCATCAATTGGAAATCCTACTCGATAAAGTGTTCTAGTGATCCTACCAAACACATTTGCTAATAAAATATTGATCTATTTAGTCTTTGTATCATACTAAATATTTTCTTTGCCACTTATCAACTAAGGATTACCTATAAGAGTTTTGGGCAATACTTGGGCTATGGTCATTTGTTATTCGGTATTCACCTCATAAGCCACTAACTACAATCATTTCGAAGACAAATGAATCACTATCATCCCATCTCGTGCCTCCATTGTAATTGTTGGGAGTGTACAATAGAACTTTGAGACCTTGCCAAGAGTGTGACATCCTGAATTTCAGGTTCTGTTTTGAATTGAATAAGTTGGGCTTTTCATTGTCGCTCCTATAGTTCTTTTCCCTGAATTGGCCACTCATGGAATAACTAGTCTATCAGGTGAAGTAGTTAAAAAATCTAAACACAATAGACTTGAGAATTCGACTACTCGACCGTACTAATTTACAAGGGTTATTACGACACCGTCAAAATCGATCATAGACCGGAGATAGGTCGATTCGATAGAGGTATGTGATTAGTGTGTGGGTGATTCCACCTAATTGCAAAATTTTTGTCGAATGACACTAGACCGAATTTTTCTGTCATTTCTATATCCTATGTCCGTATTTGAAATCTCGAGATTTTCATGATAACCGAAAGTCGCCAATGTGTCGAAGATGTACAATGTGGCTTGAAAATAATTGACCATGGGTCAATTGCACCAAAAATTCCTAGCTCAAAAATCTATTATCGAAATATTCACTAAATACAATAGATTGGGGGCCCACCAATCAATTATCGACTTTGATACTATTTAATTAGGGGCACACAGCATAAGTTCAATATATTCACCATCGCCAAGAGAGAGCTCAAGTTCAAACCCCTATTAACATATATAGTTGAACTCACATTCACTCAAAAATCTAAGCCAATAAGTTATCGGTCAACTTGGATATATTAATTGCTCTACACCACATCAATCTAATGTGAGATTTCTCTAACTCAACTCACATATGCATCCTAACATTTCTTCTCCCACTTAGTGAATTCTTTACATGCTTCTTTAGGCCCAACGCAATTGTACACTATCAAACTTTTATGACCTTGCTGCATTGGTAAAAAAATCTGCACTATTTACTTGTGTGTCAATTTTCTCCAGCTTTATAACCTTCCATCTATATTTTCTCGGATGAAGTGATATTGTATGTTGATGTGCTTTGTTCTTACAAGAAATCCAATATTCACTCCTCCTTATATAAAATCAAGCTCTTTACACAATCTACGTAGCCAGATCACCCCTTAGCAGCAAAAGTAGGGGTCATGTACTATGCCTCAATAGTAGATAAAGCAACCATGCCTTGCTTCTTACTCATCCAACTCATGACTCAGCCAAATAAGAAAACAACCTATCGATAGACCTCATGCTATCAATGTCATCACTCCAATTAGTATCCGCAAAGCATATCAATTCTCACACATGTTGTTCCTTTTAGTTTTTCATGCTTTCATAACATAACTCAAAGTTAGATATATCATGAGGATAATGAAGTGCCCACTTTGTTGCCATCCAATGCTTTTTCCATGAATTGGACATATATTTTCTCAATACTTTCACTACTTGCATACTAAACTATTGGCAGAAGTACAGCACAAGTGCCATAACTTGGTACGCCGGGACACTTAAGTGCCATAACTTCAAAATGGTACACTTAAGTGCCACTTTTCTTTTCGAGTGGGACACTTAAGTGCCACCTCCGGCGACCTTTGCCGGAAATCCTACGTGGCAATATTATATTATTATTTTTTGCCTACGTGGCTCGCCGGAGCTCCAAATCAGCATAAAAATTAAAAAAAAAAAATTTAAAAAAAAAAGAAAATTTTAAAAATTTAAAAATTTTAAAAAAATAAGAAAATTTTAAAATTTTAATTTTAAAAATTTAAAAAATTTAAAAAAAAAAAAAGAAAATTTTAAAAGTTTTAATTTTAAAAAATTTAAAAATTTAAAAATTTAAAAAATTTAAAAAAAAGGGGGGAGGTCGAACGGGCGGGCGAGGGCCGAGCCCTCGCCGCCGCCGCCCCCGCCGCCGTCGCTCGGAAGGGCCGGCGACAAAGGGGGAGGGTCGGCCGACCCTCCCCACTCCGTCGCCGGCGAGGGCCCATGACCCCTCGCCGGATCCGGGCGGCGTCGCGGCCCGCGCCTAGATCTAGGGCTAGGGTCGCGGCCCTCGCCCAGATTTGGCGAGGGCTCGCGGGCCCTCGCCGCCGCCGCCGGGAAGGGACGGCGACGGAGTGGGGAGGGTCGGCCGGGGTCGCCGGCCCTAGCCGGGGCCGGCGGCGAGGACCCGCAAGCCCTCGCCCGGATCCGGGCGAGGGTCGCGGCCCTCGCCGCGATCCGGAGGGCTGCGAGCCCTCGCCGTCGGTCGGCCGGGGCCCGCGACCCCCGCCGACCCTCCCCTCCGTCGCCGGCCCTTCCCGGACGACGGAGGCGGCGGCGGCGAGGGCTCGGCCCTCGGCCGCCCGTTCGACCTCCCCCCTTTTTTTTTTAATTTTCTTAATTTTTTAAAACTTTTAAATTTTTCGTAATTTTTTAAAACTTTTAAATTTTTCTTAATTTTTTAAATTTTTTAATTTTTTCTTATTTTTTTAATTTTTGAATATTTTATAATTTAATTAATTTTTATTTATTTTATTATTTACACGTAGACACGAAACGGCGTCGTTTTTGCGTTTTCTCCGCCACGTCAGCGTGCAAAACGACGCCGTTTTGGACTAAACTCGCCAGAAAATTGCCACGTCAGCCATTTGGCCGGATTTTCGCCGGAGTGGCACTTAAGTGTCCCATTTTACTCCGATGATGACACTTAAGTGTACCATTTTGAAGTTATGGCACTTAAGTATCCCGGCGTGCCAAGTTATGGCACTCTAGGTGTCCTCACCTCCTAAACTATTGCTATCTCTTCAACTTCGTCCTCAATCTTAGGACACTAGAGGCTAACAACTTGGAACTTGTGGGGTCCTCACTAACTTACATTATGCCATGTTGAACTTCTTGAACACATTTTCAATATATTTCTTTGAGATATATCCACCAAAAGTTTTAAGTTTTGTCATGAAAATGTAACTAAGTCTTAAAATTTACAAAAAGTGCAATCAAGTTCTAAAACTTATCAAATTTATGCAATTAAGTACTTTCTTAATACCATTGATTTGACTAATGGAAGATGCGAACGTGGTATTTTTAGAATTAATTTCTATTTCCTACATGGCATTTTTAATTATTTTTATCCAATTTATATTTAAATTAGATTAAAAACTAAAAAAGAAAACCCAAAATTTTATTTTAGAAAACATAACTAAAAGAAAAAATAGAGAACAACAAGCTAGTGATCCCTTCCCCTGGAAGGGTCGGCGACCCTTGCCAAGCCAAAGCAAGGGTGCCCCAATCTAGGTGATGCCAACCTTCTCCTGGGGTCAACAAGGCTTGCCAAGATCTAGGTGAAGGGGCAAAACCTCACCAGCCCCGAGCAAGCATTGGTGTCGCCCTCACCTAGGCCTAGCAAGGGACCCTTGCTTGGGCCTAGCAAGGCCTTGCCAAGGGTGGGCAATGGTCGTCGGCCTTGGTCAATGTTGGTGTTGCCCAAATTTGGGTGCCTAAGCCCAAGCTTGGTGAGGGTTGCCGACTCTTGGTTAGGGCTGGTGAGGATGATCAACTAATACCGACCCCTCTAGCCATGGGGGTGGCAATGAAAGTGCCCATCGACAAGTCCTGCCATTTTCCTTTTTATATAGTTTTTAAAATAAATTTTAGCTTTTCTCTTTGAGCTTTTTAATCTATTTTAAAAATTTTGGATAAAAATAATTTTAAAATGCCACATGGAAATATAAATTAATTAAAAAAATACCACATCAGCATCTTCCATTAGTCAAATTGACAATGTTAACGAAATGACTTATTGCATCAATTTGACAAGTTTTAGAATTTAATTACACTTTTTATAAATTTTAGAACCCAATTGCTTCTTCATGATAAGTTTTAGAACTTCTAGTGAACATCTCCCTATTTCTCCTAACTTAGCCATCACTTCTTATTATCATGCTCCTTTTTTTTCTACATGCCCAATATGAAGTTTGTTGGGCCTAGATCTTTCATCTCGAACTATTTTGCCAATAGTCCTTTTACAATATTGATCATTCTTAAACCGTTCCCAACTAGCAACATATCATCAACATATAAGGTTAAGATAACAAAATCATCCTATAACCTCATCATATAGGCACAATGATTAGCATCACAATGAACAAAGCCAAACTTCAAGACATAGGAGTCGAATTTCTAGTACCACATTCTTGGAGATTGCTTCAAGCCATATAAAAATTTGTTCAATTTGAAACAAAATCTTTTTTTTCCTTTGACCATAAACCCTTATGATTGCTTCAGGTAAATATCCTCCTTTCAAGTCACCATAGAGGAATGTTGTTTTCACATCAAACCGCTCTACCTCAAGATTGTATGTAGTTGCTACATATAAGACATGTGGCAAGTAAAAAGATCTCACCATAATCAACTTCGTCTATCTGTGAGTATTCCTTTGCAACCGAATGGACTTGTATTATTTTATTTCTCCATCTACAAATATCATCTTCTTGAACATCCACTTGCAATCAATTGTCTTTTGACTGCAAGTAGTTTAACCAAACTCCACATTCTATTTGTTTCCAGTGAGTTCATTTAATCTTTCATGAAATTTTCCCACTTTTTGGCATCCTTCACACTTCTTGCTTCCTTGGCGGTACTTAAATCATCATCCATAATAGTCAAAGCACAATTCTCATTACTATTAAATAGGGTATACTTCTCAAGTGGTCTTCTCAATCATCTAAACCTTTTTAAGACCGGTTTTGATGGTGCTTCAACTTGAAACTCAATTTTAGAATCTATGGTGTCATCCACCTCGTTAGGCTCATTAGCTTTAGAATCTAAAGATTATGTTTTGGCTTGTATAGCCTTTGTCTCTTCCTTCAAACCTACATCTACTTTAACCATCAATAGTTTTTTAGGAGCTTGTGGAAAAATCTGATATGTCATAAATTCTCTAAACACCACATCCCTATTGTAGATGATATGTACAATATCAGGGTTCCACAAGTTATACCTTTTGGCATCATCCTTGTAACCAATGACTATGCATTTCTTTGACTTACTCTCGAACTCGTTACTCTTTTCCTTTGGTACACGTATATACACTTCATAGTCAAATACTCTAACATGGTATATGCATGGCTTCATCACGAATAATGCCTCAAATGGTGTCTGACTCGTCAAAGCTGATGTGGGAGACATGTTCTTTAGATAGCACACCATAGCCATTAGTCCCTGCCAATATTCAACTAATAAGCCTACACTACTTACCATACTGCTTGCCTTCTCCATGAGAAATCTATTAATCCTCTCTGCCACCTCCATTGTGCTGAGGTAAATAGGGCATTCTCTTTTGCCTTGCAATGCCACTAGTCACACAGAATTGATCAAATTTCACTAAATAGAATACCCCTCCATTGTCAATCCGCAAAACTTTGATTTTTCCTATCAAACTAATTTTCCACCAAAGATTTGAACTCTCAAAAGTTTTCAAACACATTATCTTTCCTCTACAAGAAATACATCCACACATATTTAGAAAAATCATCGATAAAACAAATATAATACATTGAATTTCCAAATGATGCAACAGGTGTAGAAGCAAAGAAATCACTATGGATAAGATCCAAAATCCCTTTTGTTCCTCCTATGGATTTAAAAGATACTCGATTTTGTTTCCCATGTAAACAATCTTCACAAAATCCAAAACCTATTGAAGAACTTGAGATTCCATTTACCTTCTTCTTTGAGGAAAGAGTCATCGGTCCTTTCTCACCAATGTGACCCAATCTTGATGGCATAATATAGAAATATCTTCTTTCACCTCCTCTAAGATATAACTCGCACCATTGATCACTGTACTTTCCAATAAATTCCACAATTTTCGATACCGTTTTTCTTTGGCGATTACCATAGATACACAGATTAGCTTGCATAAATATTTGTCACTAGTAAAAGTAATACCAACATCTTTCATAGTTCCCGTATAGGAATATGCATCACATCTAGAAGATTCTTGATTGTCCCATCTTTTATCCTCAGCTTCACTTTTTCGTGATAAACAATATAAAACATCGTGTCATCTCCCATTCGCACTATACCTCCTTGATGTGGTTCATAATAGTTGAACTAATCTCTTTGAGGCATCATGTGGAAAGACACTCCAATGTCAATTATCCATGCACTACAGTCAACCTGAGATGAATTGTAAATGACATTCACGTCTCTCATGTTGTTGATATCATCCTTCTTTGTACCATAGCATGATGCCTCATCTTGCTACTCTAGACCCACACTTTTACTTCTACAATCCTTCTTCATGTGTCCAGGTTTTTTACACTTCTAACCCATTATTTTTTTATAGATCTCTACTTTTAGATCTTCCTCCAAATATATTCCTGCCACCAAGTCTATATTTAGATCTTTTAGTGTTCATTTCTCTTAAGGAAAGATCCTCATTCATTGCATTGTCAGAAAAGCTAAAGCCCAAAAGTTGGGGTCATGTTAGAAAACCTGAAGGCCAAAAGTTATTGCACGGTCATACTACGTGGAATAATATCATTGGAACTCTCACGGATACCATGACAAAAGGCAATTTTAGTCTCTTTGCTCAAAATGCTACAGGACATCATGCATGGTTAAAAAAACCCAAAAAAAGGGTAATATCATAGGTAGCTTCTATAATCTTTTACAAGCATTCTCTGACGGAGACTTAGTTACAGAAACGTTTTGCCGAATTGGAAAAAAAATTTCTTCCAAACCAGCGTTGACCGTAACAATGGAGGCCCGTACACCCTTCTAATCTTTCTCTCTCGTTTAATTTTTAGCTTCCCTCTCGCCCTTCTCAGACTTAAAATGGGAACCTCGCGAGACGTTGCTTCTGGCAAGTCGCTACAGTCACATCTAGATCCATGGCCGTTGGGTAGTGAGTCGTGGCTATCGCGTCATGAGTCATGGCTGTCACATCTAAACTCATAACAGCCCCGGCCCCTTAGTCATGGCCATCTCTCTCAGATCTCAGAGATTCACAGGGCCAACATGGAGGTCACATGTTTGCTCAAAAAAAAAAAAAAAAAAAACATGGAGGTCACATGCGTCATATCATAGACTGCCACCGGTGAGGCAATGACTGTCATCCGCCATGAGGTGGTGACTGACCTCAGCGTGGGTGCCATGGATATGAGACCCAACCAAAAGAGTCCACCAAACCTCTTGTGTTATTTCCAACATCTGCCATGGAGTCGCCAGTCAATAACATTTCCAACTTTGCAATTCACTAGCTAATAGCGCCTAATTCTTAGGATTTTTCCAAATCATAGTTCAGATAATTTACCACATATAAATTTAGTCATAAAATTAAAACACCAAATTAGAGTTAACACCAATCATTCGGAAAACTTATTTCAATTGGAAATCTAAATAAACGTGAGAAGGAAACTGGTGTACAAAAACTTAGATATCTTAAGTTAGAAACCAAATTATGCGTGGGATACCTACAAATCTTAAGTGAGGGACTCAGACTACCTATGGGAAGGATTAGCATTCTGCAAGGTACTTTCACATAAAATATAAAAGGATCATTTCAACACAAAAAAAGAAGTGGTAGCTTTGATTGGGTGGACTGACGTTTCTATTTTTCTTCACTGACTATGATTTTGAACGTGACATGGCCTTGTCTTTCCCCCGAGAAACCGACTTAGGCATTGAGAGAGATAATTAAATTTTTTTTATCGGTGAATGTGCTCATTTCACCGCAACGATAGGCTACTCAGTCATTTTAAGCTTTATTGGAAGGTAATAAAGTAGGATTGTAGTGGAAGCATGCTCACGTTCAATTCTATTTATTTCTTAGTACTCATGATGGCATGACCCGCTTGATGAGCATGAGGAACTATAGAATGGAAACAAGATGGATCTTTATGAGACCGTCTTGAATCATCTGTTTGAGATTCCGGGTATCGTACCGGCACTTACAAGACCAATACGCCCACCCAAAAGTGGCCCGCCCATACACATTCTGCTGAGCTTTGGCAAATCTCCCCGAATCCTCCTTTATTGCCCCGTTGAAGTCCAATGCCAAGGTCCATTCCCCTGGGAAACCCATTTTAGGTCATGAAGGTCATGACATGAATCTGCTCTCGTGTGCGCATCATGTACACTTGTGTATTCTACATAAGCATGTTCATATTGCTTTCTGACCATGTGTTAGAACTCACCAAAAAAGCACAAGGGGCCGCTTGCTGTGGTTAATTTGCTTAGAGCTGAAACTCTATTGTTATAGATGTAGTCAATGTTCTGCGTAGATTTCACTGCTTAAACTTTGGATCACAAAGGTTGCAGTAATGCATGTCGATAACCACTCCACTCAAGCCTCCCACAAACTGAAGAAGCTCTTGAGCTGGTCCCAACCGGTTGGACAGGATCAAATAAGCATTCGGAGTGTACCTCCTCACTGCCTCGTAACCTAACTAATAGTATTGATGGTTTTATTAATGATGGGCTTAAGGCCCGTCCGCCCATGTTGGGCCTAAAAGCCCGGCCCATAGGATAAGGGCCCGTGGATGGGGGAACGTATAAAAGGGATGAGAGAGAGGGAGGACGCACCTTTTGGAAAATCAACGTACGTACGTCCTCTCCCTCTCTCTTTCTCTCCCAAAAAAGAAAAACAGTAAGGCACAACGGCTACGTTTTTCTTCCCTTTAAGGCAAATTGGCGTCATCGGATCGAACATGGCCAAATTCTCTTCCTCTTATCGGTGTCGGTGTTTAATCTGTGGCTAACAAGGTAATCTGTGGCTAACGAGGTACGCTCGAATCCGTTGTGTGCTTTAGGATCGGTGATACGTGATTTTCCCGGGCTTATCTTCCGCATTCGTTTTAGGGGTTCGATTTAGTATCGAATTCGGTTTTCGGGGATCCGTTATTCCCAACATTGGTATCAGAGCCTTGGTTCATGTTTTCCCGACCCTTTTCATGTTTTTTAAATGATTTTTCGCAAAGAAATTCGGCCGATACGGATCGGGGCGAGAAAATCCCGACACCCGAGCACTGTTCGCCCAATTTTCCGAGTTTTTGTAAGTCGAAATCGATTTCTGAAAACATAGCGTGAAAGGGCTCGTCGAGATGAGTCTGGCGACATGTCGTGCGCCGCCGGGAGACGCCGGACGCGCCCACACGCGCGGCCAGAAGCCATTGCGCGTGGGCGCGACGCGCCCGAAGCGCTAGCATCGGCCAGCCCGTGCACCACACGCGCCGATGGCGAATCGGCATTTGCTCGCCAGCGGCCGGCGAACCGCCACGCGCCGGTCGGCGAACTGGCGCGTGCTGACGTCACCGTGACGTCACGATAACCGCCAAGATGACATCATCGGTGATGTCATCACCGACGACCGTTGGCCGGCCAATCATCGCCAGCGACTCGACCCGACCCGGGAAGCCTGGTGCGTGCCACGCACGCGCCAACCGACGTCCGTGTGACGTCGCCCGCACCGCGCGGCACGCGGCGCCGTCGGCCGACCATGCCTCGATCGGCCCGACCGGTCCGTCCGGTCCGACGGTCCAACCGGTCCGAGGACCCGCCGCCCGTTGACCATTGACCGACCGTTGCCCGTTGACCGACGACCATTGACCGTTGACCGACGACCGTTGACCGTTGACCCAAAAAAAAAAAAAAAAGGAATTTGTTTCGTTTTCAATTATATTTGTGTGGGTTATAGTAATCCATTTTTTATTCTGCATTTATTACATGAATCATGGAAAATTATGTATTTTCCCTTATGTTAATTATGGATTATAAGTGATCCAATTTTAGTTCTGCATTTGTTGCAGGAACTATGATGCGTTATGCACGGATACCTGCAATCCCGAGAACGGACGAGGGAAGTGCAAGACTTAAAAAGCTGATGATAGAGTTAGTTGATTATCGGTGGCATGACGGTGATTTAGTATCACATGTGGTCAGGGTCAATCAAATGATACAGGAAATCATCTGCAATGGTTATCTTATGCCGGATTTTGAGAAGGTGCCGGCTTTGATGAACACTCTTCCACCTGAATGGCAAGCAGTGTTAGATCGGCTATGGGAGGTCAACGTGGTCCCGGGTTATAGGAGGCTAGTGGAAGCTTTTGTAAGAGAGTCCTATAGGATTGAGTTAACCAAAACTTCAACCCTTAGATTGAGCGCCACATGGCGCAGAGTAAATGCGCCTTGGTGGCAACATGAAAGCTCTCCAAAAGTTTTTCCATGGTTGGCAAATGTGCCTTCAGTTTTCTCAGATGTTTTGACTGATAGATTAGAAGGGACATTCCCTATTTATTTCTTAGATTAATTATGAGATGTTTTTTGGTGTGAATATCTCTTTTCATATTGATATTTTTCTCTGTATATATTGCTTAATGTAATGTATAGTTGTATTATGTGAAAGCATTATTATTCTGTTGAATGTCAAATATTATTTGCTTTCTGTTATTGTTGACTACTATGGGTAATTCATAGAAGTTTTTGTAACTTCATAGAATTTATTTTGCATATGACAATTATATTAATAATAATTTTGAGTTAGGATTTTTGAAGGATGATTGGAAACATAGTGACCTTTTGATTCTGAAACCTTACTTGAAATTGTTCATTGATATGATGGGTCTGTGCAAAGTGGATGCATAAATGATAGGCATTAATTATTCATGCATGTATGTCTGATGTGTTCAGATCGATGGTTTCGGCAATTAAGAACGTAATTGCTGATATGAACGGCAACAATTGTGAAATATTGAATATGAAGATTCAATATATGCTGGAATAACAAGAAGCACTAGAAGCTCTTGACCATGTTATGGAAGATCTTGAGGATGCCATGCGCCACCTTGAGCTAGCTGAGGACCGCCTAACGGCATATGAGCCGAAAATAAATATTTGCAATGCTGGTTCTAGCTCATAAAGGGCTTTGAGCTCTAAGCGCAAGTGTATTGATTCATTCAATATGTGGGAATGCAAAGGATCAAGTCCTTATTGCAAGAAATCAAGAGTTAACCAACACAAGAGAGGAAAACATCATCAAGTGAAGAAAATGTCAAGGGTGAGGTGTTACAATTGTGACAAGAAAGGTCACTATGCTCGCAACTGTCGTGAGTCAAAGAAGGTATACACCTCTTGTACATTTAAGAACCTTGCTTATGTGTCAAGTTCTGCTTTATTGGCTGAATCCAATCATTTGTGGACTGGAGATTCAGGAGCGACAGACTATGTAGCAAAGGATAGAGAATCTTTCGTGGAATTTTGACGAGTACCAACTGGAACTAAGTGCATCCATGTGGGAAACAACTGCAGAGTTGAAGTGAAAGGAACTGGCACCTGCCAACTGAACATGCGTGGTGGATGCACCTTGTTCCTACACGATGTTCTATATGCTCTGGAGATTCGTCGAAATTTAAGTGTCTGTTTTGGTATTGGTTAAGCTTGGTTTTAGTGTGAACTTCCGTAATAGCGGTGTAGATTTGTATTTGGATACAAACTACTATGGTTATGGTCACTTTCTGGATAGTTTTATTGTAATGTTGACTGTGGTGATGTCAATCTTTGTTATTCCCTTATTTCACGTCTTCTACTTTATATGATAATGATGTGAATATGTGGCATGCTAGATTTGGTCATATTGGCCAACAACGTTTGAATAGACTAGCCAAAGAGGGCTTGTTGGGCAACATTGAAAAAGTCGATTTGCCTATATGTGAGCATTGCCTAGTAGGGAAAACGACAAGGAAACCATTTGGAAAAGGTAAAAGAGCTGAATTTCCTCTGCATTTAATCCATTCTGACGTATGTGGTTCAATGAATGTGAGAAGAAGGCAAGTGGCTGTTTATTTTATCACTATTATAGATGATTATACTCGATTCGGATATGTCTATTTGATTTCTCATAAATCTGAAGCATAAGTTGTTTCAGAAGGTTTATGAACCTGGCAGAAAATCAATTAGACAAGAAAATAACGGTATTTAGATCCGATCGAAGTTGAGAATATTTATCTGATAAGTTCAGAAAATGATGTGATGAAAAAGGAATAGAAAGACAGTTATCTATTCCATATACTCCTCAACAAAATGGTGTTGCAGAAAGAAGAAACAGAACCCTACTGGAAATGGTTAGGTCCATGATGGCGCATGCTAACTGCTTCCTATATACTTAACTGGATGCCTTCCAAATCAGTTACTTCCACTCCATATGAGTTATGGACAGGTAGAAAACCGGACTTAAGTTTTCTTAAGTCATGGGGTTGTGCTGCTTATACACATGAGTCCTCTCACAAGTTTGGGAAATTGGGTCCCAGAGGAAATAAGAGTATTTTCATAAGATACTTAGAACACTCAAAATGGTATGTGTTCATAGGTGAGCAGGAAAGTGGGAGTATAACTGAATTTGAATCACGGGATGTCACATTCTTAGATGATGAATTTCCTAAGAAGGGCGAAATAGGGGAAGATTACTCCATATTTGAAACCTTGGATCAAGATAATGATCTTAGTGGAGTTCGTCCAAGTGGGAGTAATATGAGAAGTGATGAATTGAATTCAACTCATTCTCAATTGCAACCACATAATGAGACGGGATCATCATTATCTAATCCAAGTGGGAGCATAATGGGGAATGATGTGCAAAGTGTACAATCTCCCATACGGCGAACAAGTCGCCAAAGTATTCCCCATCGACGTTTTGACATTGAAGGGGAAACTTTTATGGTTGCTCCACAAGATGAGGATGAGCCAAGAAATATTAATGAGGCTCTGAATTGCCCTAGTAAGGAAGAATGGATTCATGCAATGGAAGAGGAAATGGAGTCAATGAAATCAAACCAAGTCTAGGAACTGGTTGATCTTCCAAAAGGACGCAGAGCTATTGGGAACAAGTGGGTTCTCAAAATAAAGCGAAAGGATGATGGCTCGATAGAAAGGCATAAGGCTCGCCTTGTGGCAAAGGGGTATAATCAACAGGAAGGAATTGATTATGAAGATACGTTTTCTCCTGTAGTGAGATTTACCTCGATTCGCATTATTCTGGCAATAGTAGCTAGTATGGATCTTGAGTTACATCAAATGAATGTAAAGACTGCTTTCCTCAATAGAGAATTAGAGGAAGAAATATATATGAAACAACCTGCTGGTTTCATAGTGAAATGCCAAAAAGAAAAGATATGTTGACTTTTGAGGTCGATATATGGCCTTAAACAGTCGTCAAGACAATAATATATACGTTTTTCATAATGCCATAATGGCATATGACTTTACAATGATAGATGAGGATCATTGTGTATATATCAAAAGATCCAATGATCAATTTGTGATTATATCATTATATGTTGATGATATACTAATTGCCGGAAGCAATATGAAGTTTGTTAGTACTGTCAAGAGTTGATTGTCTTCCAACTTTGAGATGAAGGATATGGGTGAGGCTGCATACATTCTTGGAGTTAAGATTTCAAGAGATCGTTTGAAGAGATCGTTGTCTCTTTCGCAAGAAACATATATAAGTAAGATTCTTGAACGATTTCGTATGCAAGTTTGTAAACCCATAGACACTCCTATTGCAAAAGATGAAGGATTGAGCCATAAACTGTGTCCAAGGACTCCACAAGAGAATGAATAAATGAAACATGTTCCTTATGCTAGTGCTGTTGGGAGCTTGATGTACGCTATGATGTGTACAAGACCCAACATATGTTTTGCAGTTGGAATGATGAGTAGATACCAATCCAATCCAGGTCCAGCACATTGAAAAGCCGTTAAGAGAATACTGAGGTATTTGAAGGGAGCTGCTGATTACAAGTTGAATTACCAAGGAAATGATCTGCGACTTGAAGGCTATTCAGATGCTGATTGGGGATGAGATTTAGATGAAAGGAAATCTACCTTTGGATTTGCTTTCTTACTGAACAATGGCGCCATATCATGGAGCAGTAAGAAGCAAACGTGTATAGCCTTGTCCACGATGGAAGCTGAGTTCGTGGCATTATCAGTAGCGGTACAAGAAGGAGTTTGGCTTAAGAGATTTTTGGATCATTTAGGTGTTAATGAGAAAGCTGCAAATCCGTTATTGGTTAACTGTGATAGCCAAGCAGCTATAGCGTACACCAAAGATCCAAAATATCATGGCAAGACCAAACATATAGATACCAAGTATAACTTTGTCAAAGGATATGGTTGCACGAAAGGATGTGAACTTACAGTACATATCTACGCATAGAATGGTAGCAAATCCTATGACAAAGCCAATACCTAGAGATGTGTTTTGTGGTCATGTAAAATCTCTAGGATTGCGTAGAGTCTGATGTACTGGATTGTAATTTCCCTGATTTGTTCACATTTATGAACTAGTGTTGTTTCATTGTTAATGCCTATGAATCTTTGTTTGATCTTTATGCATCCTAATGTTCAGTGCATTATTTTAAGTTGAGAAAGTATGTCGGACAGATAAAAGATTAGCCCACTCACACGGGTAATCGCCTCTATTTACTGTGTGATAAATAGAGATGAGACTGTTTTTAAGCTTATTATCTAGGTGATAATCGAGAGCTCAAGCTTAAAATACGAATGTCGCCTTAACTAAGTGTTAAGATGAGGACATAATATTTTCTGTGTCCGAAAGTAAAATACCTCACATATTTTACTTTATCTGTCTATGATGCCAGATGTGAGTTCTGATGAATTTTGTGAATGAGTAGATACGTGAACTCAAGTCAGACATTGGGTATGTCTGAACTATCATCTGTACGGTATTGAAAGGTGTAGACATACGCTCCACGGGAAAGGAGTTAATACCATAATACGTATTTCATACTACGTATGCATGAGACGACCAATAAGAGTGACAAAAGTTTGATCTCAACTTTTATGTCGTGTGAGACTCTTGAGGACAAGAGTTCCTCAATTTTTCAGTCCCCTCATGACTCTTACTTATTCTCAAGATTTCTATTTAGTGTTTGCTATCTTAGGATGTTGCCAATGGTCATGAGTTGATTCGATCTAATGGGACATTTCTAGAAAAGCAAGCTGAACTGAAATTGAGAGTTTGAAGGAAAGAGGAATATCGATTTTGGAGAATCACATTGTAGTTTTGTATTCACTAATCGACCAATTATGACTGTCTTTGAGATAATCATAGTTGTGAATACAATATATATATATATATATATCATTGTTTAAAAGAGATTAAGAGAGATATAAATGTGATCGAACGATCTAGGGTAATGCATACTAAATCTACTCAGAGTGAGACGCCCATTATGAGCTGCTATATATTCCTAACAGATGTATAGCAACGAGCTCTCAAAGTATGCTGGTCGCACGGATTATTCATCGGTATGAATGTTGTAGAGAGGTAAAGAGAATCCTATTCAGCCCACCATGTGCGAGTGGGAGATGATGGTTTTATTAATGATGGGCTTAAGGCCCGTCCGCCCATGTTGGGCCTAAAAGCCCGACCCACAGGATAAGGGCCCGTGGATGGGGGAACGTATAAAAGGGATGAGAGAGAGGGAGGACGCACCTTTTGGAAAATCAACGTACGTACGTCCTCTCCCTCTCTCTTTCTCTCCCAAAAAAGAAAAACAGTAAGGCACAACGGCTACGTTTTTCTTCCCTTCAAGGCGAATTGGCGTCATCGGATCGAACATGGCCAAATTATCTTCCTCTTATCGGTGTCGGTGTTTAATCTGTGACTAACAAGGTACGCTCGAATCCGTGGTGTGCTTTAGGATCGGTGATACGTGATTTTCCCGGGCTTATCTTCCGCATTCGTTTTAGGAGTTCGATTTAGTGTGGAATCCGGTTTTCGGAGATCCGTTATTCCCAACAAGTATTTAATAAGATCATCCAACTTGACATCCAGAGCTTGAGGCTCCTTCATCAGCTCGATCACGACCAATGCCAGATGGTTGCCGTATCTACTTGACAATCATAAGTGAGCATGTTACAGAAAATTAAATTAGATAAGATCTAGCATGTTTTATATCAATAATAAGGAATCCGATTTGTCAAAATACTAATGAGATATATGCTATGAGTGAATGTCCCAAGTGAGAATTCATTTCCTAAGCCTTTCTGCTAGGAAGTCTATAAATTTTAGAGTGTCCTGGAGCAGCATGGAGATCAACTATTACCTTCATACCATATTTCCTATAACAAGAACATTCAATTATTCAAGGTTAGACTCACAAGATTCTTTCTAATTCAACGTGACTAATCAAATTTTCTATCTACGTTGCCCATGTAGAAGCCTTGTCCAAAACATTCAACGACCCTCCCACAAAAGGCTTCGACAGTGTCTGATCATATGCAATCGACCATCCTACCAAAATCCTCACGGTAACAAGATGTTTGTTTCCCATGAGTTGGAAATCCTACTCGGTAATGTAAGTGTTCCAGTGATCCTGCCAAGCATATTTGCTAATAGAATACCAATCTACTTAGTAGCTGCATCATATTACATATTCTCTTTTCCATTAGTCAACTAAGGATTATTGGTAAGAGTTTAGGTCAGTATTCGGGACACGTAATTGAAATCTTGCGATTTTTACGACAACCAAGAGTCGCTTGCGAGTCTGAGGTGCACAAACGTAAATTGAAAATTATCGACCACGGGTCAAACGCGCAAAGTCCCTAAAAGCTACCCGATAGGTTAGGTTGTACTAAAATCATATCCGGTCGATTTTAACCACAAAATTGAATTCGAACATTCGAACGTATCACGATTCATTTTTAAGACGTCGTCTCATCTTTTAGAGAATTTTCATCGAGTCCGGAATTTTGCGGAAAAATCAATTTCGGACAAAACAGAAAAGAAATGGAAATTCGGATGGGAGGGGAATTGAGTGATTTTGCTGCCTAAAAATGGTTGATTGTGGGAAATTAGATTCAAAAAAGTATTTGGGGACAAAAAATATGGCATGAAGACTTTTGTGGCTTCGCAATGAGTGAATTAGGATATTTCCCTTGACTTTCTTTCCCTTCCCTCTCTCTCTCTCTCTCACGCCCACCCTTGCTTCAGCCGCCCACTTCTTATTCTTCTTCTTCTTCTTCCCACATCCTTTTCCCCCAAGTTCTTCATCCCCTTTCCTTGTTGCAGCCACCAGCCCATCTCTCCATCCTTCATGCATGTGTCATAGGCTAAAAAGAGTCAACCCAAGAGGTTCCTGGAGGATGACCGTGACTTATCCGTGGAGGACCTCTTGCTTTCACTCGGATTCCCATCAAGTCTTCTCCCAGAAGTTTCCAAGGGTGGGCGACACCATCATTACGTCTGATTCTAAAAGTCTCCTTTCATTAATGTCCGTAGCTAGTAGTTGCCATTAAGTGTCGGTAGTTGAGGCAGTGCGATCTCATCCGCCGGTTAAATTCTAGATCAACGGATGTAATCCGATGGCCTCAAGTATAAGAAAGGGTGCCCTCCCCCTCATTTGGAACCATCCAACATTTCAGCTAATACAAAGCTCATTTCTTTCCAGAGTTTCTCTCTCTAAACTTTCTCTCTCAACGATCCAGGTATACGAGCGAGTGAGCATTCGATTGAGTAAGGCTTGGCTTAGGTGATCCAAAATAGCTCGAGTCGTCGCGCGGTCACAATCCCAATCAATCGGCCCGTGACAAGTGGTATCAGAGCAAAAGAGAGATCTGTTTCGAGAGATCAAGGAGTGCCAACTGTTCGAAGGAATGTCGAGCCAAGACGTTGTCATGGATGGAGAGGCCGTGCAAGTCAAGAAGACCCGCAGCTGAGCAAAGAAAAGAGATGCCTTGATGGATGCCGTAGCTGCGTTCGATGAGAAAATCAGGAAGGTCCGGAGTGCCGTGCTCAAACTCACGGAAGGTCTTGACGATGTGCGAGACTGGATCATGGAGGTTGAGGGCTCGCTCCATAAAGACTTCACAACCGGCATCAACCAAGCTACAGCTCCGTTGCACGACAAGGACGAAGCTCTCAAAGCATCGATTGATGGTTTGAATGAGCACATCCAAGTGATCGAGGAAGTAAGCCCATGTAGGGACGAGGTTGAAGCCATGAAGGCGGAGATCCAAGAGCTCAAGACCGAGCTCGCCCTATGCAAGTTAAGCATCACGAACGGTGCAGTGCCTACTCAAGTGATGCCCAAACTTGAGGTGCCAAAGTTGAAAGAGTTCAAAGGCGAACGATCCGCCAAGGAGGTGGACAACTTTGTCTGGAGCATGGAACAATACTTTGGCGCCGTCAACATACATGACGAGTCGATCAAGGTATGAACCGCTTCGATGTTCCTTTTAGATACGGCAATGCTTTGGTGGCGCAATAGGTGTGACGAGACTAGGTGCGGTGCTAATCCCGTGGAGACATGGGATGACTTCGTAAGGGAGTTCCGGGACTATTTTTTCCCCGAGTTTACTCAACAAGAAGCCCGTAGCAAGCTCCATCACCTCGAGCAAAGAGGTGCGATCTGAGAGTACGTGAAGGAGTTCTCGGAGCTCAAACTCCAAATTTGCAACCTAAGTGAAGAGGAGGCTCTCGGAGCGTTCATGGATGGATTTAATCTGTGGGCGCTACTCGAGCTCAAACGAAGGGACGTGAGTAGTCTTGCGAGAGCACTAAGCGTGGCCGAGTCGCTCGTCGACCTCACCAAAGCTTAACCAAGGAATAGGCTAAGAGATTGGAGATCGGATCGATCCGACGACGAAGGAAGAAACACTCCTTGATCGTTGTGAAGATGATGTGGGGAGAAGGGTCTTCCAAACCAACCTTCCAAAGGGGTCGACCAATGGACTGCCCAACGAGTTAGTTCGATCAACCCCCGCCTTCTCCTTGTTTCATTTACAAAGGCCCGCATTTTACCCAAAAGTGCCCGAAGAAGGGTCGAATCAATGCCTTCCTAGCCATCGAAGAAGAGGAGGAGGAGCCCAAAGAAGAGAGACAGCAAGTCCGGCTTGCAGCTGTGAAGATGATCAACTCCATCCAAGCTCGATCGTTGTCCAAAGAAGAAGGAATTATTCCAAACACGAACATGTTCTTCGTGGAGGTCGAAGTGTGCGGCTGAACGCTTTATGCTTTGGTCGACACTGGTGCGTCGAACATGTTCATGTCGATCGAGGTAGCCAAAGCCTTAGGACTTTGCGTGGAACCATCCAGGAAGTCGTACAAACCCATCAATTCAGGTGACTTCCATGGCGTAGGAGCAACTCCCGATGTGGATGTCAAGATTGGCGGATGGAAAGGCAAGATGGCATTCGAGGTAATCCCTCTTGACGATTACGATCTCATTCTTGGTATGCAATTCTTCTATAGTGGGGGAGCCATGATCGACATGAGGACCAAGTGCATCATGATCCTCGACTCAAAATGCCCATCGATGATCCCCATGATCAAAGGGGTGGTCGACACCAAGACCATCGCGTCGATCCGATGCCTCGACAAGAGCTTGAAGACCGTAATGCGCATAAACAAGCTGTTCGAGGTGAAGCCGAAGGTAGAGTTGGATCCTACTCCAACACACGCAATGCCGATTCAAGTGCTCTTCCCCGAGGTTGAGTACTCACCACATGCCACATCCAAGCCGAAGATGGAGCCATGTGCCAAGTCCGAGTTGATCATAGAAGGATGTGGTCCTGCGTTCGTGAGCGTCCAAGCAAAGCGCAACAAAAACAAGAAAGCCCGTGCCAAAGCCCGTGCTAGTGCCAAGAAGGCTGCCCGTCAAGCTGTGAGCGACGAGGACGTCGCTCGATTGAGTGGAGAAGAATGTCATGGGCCGAAAGAGAGTCGACCCAAGAGGTTCCTGGAGGACGACCATGACTTATCCATGGAGGACCTCCTGCTTTCACTCGGATTCCCATCAATTCTTCTCCCTAAAGTTTCCAAGGGCGGACGACACCGTCATTACGTTTGATTCTAAAAGTCTCCTTTCATTAATGTCGGTAGCTAGTAGTTACCATTAAGTTTTAGTAGTTAAGGCGGTGCGATCTCGTTCGCCAGTTAAATTCTAGAACAATGGATGTAATCCGATGGCCTCAAGTATAAGAAGGGGTGCCATCCTCCTCATTTGGAGCCATCTAACATTTCAACAAATACAAAGCTCCTTTCTTTCCAGAGCTCCTCTATCTAAACTTTCTCTCTTAAAAATCCGGGTATACGAGCGAGTGAGCGTTCGATCGAGCAAGGCTTGGCTTGGGTGATCCAAAATAGCCCGAGTCGCCGCGTGGTCACGATCCCAATCAATTGGTCCGTGACACATGCCTAAACCCCCACAATTAGCAGCCCATCTCCCCTCTAGCTTTCTTTCTTCTTTGCCGCCATCATCTAGTAGCCCACCAACGCCACACAAATCCTCAACGTCCAGCAACCCCACCCACCGAACAGCCACCATTCCCCTCACGCATCCACCATTTCATCTCCATCTCCACCCACACGCCCCCCATCCTATCTTCTCACACCAACAACTAGCGACCCAACACCACCACTCCAAGCAACGTCCAACTTCACTCCAGCACCATCTACACCGACCAGTAGCCACCGAAGCCTCCAAACAGAACCGTGCCCCTAGTCATGAGCTTGTAGGACCGTTTTCGACCACCGCTTGAACTCCGTTCGAGTCACGGTAGACTTAGGTTCTCATCGTCGTTGCCGTGAGCCTGCCACCATCATAATTCGATGATTTAATTCCCTAATCCTTGATTAGGTTGTTAATTATGCTTAATGGGTTAGATTAGTGATAATTAGCTTAGTTAAATTAGTATTAAGTTAGATTAGCCTTAAGATAGATTAGTGTTAATCTAGTTTTCTTATATTAGCCTTAAGATAGATTAATATTGATCTAATTGGTTGGATTAGTGCTAATGAGGGTGATTTAGCTTGATTTAATAGATTTCTCCCATTAGTTTCTTTGGACGCTTGTCGCTTGCCATTTTTGTGAGGAAAAGTGTGCTACGATTTTGAGGTTATTTCTTTCCTGAGAAATGTTTTAGACATCTTCAGCTATAACATATAGTTTACTTAAAATTTTAAGGATTTAAAAGAATGATATTTAAGTTTCGTTATTTGCAAAACAAAATATCATATTGTTTTGGAAACAGTGACCTTCTTTTGGTGTTCAAAAGATTTTTATAAACTTTTAGGGTTCTATTTTCGAAAGAGTTTCTTCAAGAAAGTTATTCATCATATCTTGTAGTTTAACATAGTCAAATTTTAGATCAAACGAACAATTTTTTGATCTCGAACTAAACTAATTTTGCAAAATAGCATTTCTGGACACGGATACAACTTTTGTAACAGTTTGAGCGATTTACTGCTTTTAATCTAGAAAGATTTGGGTCACAGTGTCTTCACAAAAAATGTTATTTTAAGTGTTCTTTAGAAAAAATTAAAATTTGAGAATTTTCTGAGCTCGTTTGATTATATTTCTGGAATTAAACTTGGAGGCGCGCGAGTGGCTCGGTTTCTATTGGTTAAGGCCGATTGTGGTTTTGTAGTTGTTCTCGGTATCTGGCTTGCTGAGAAATGAATATATTGTGATTTGGTTGATGTTTGGCATGCTTAGAACTTATGCGTGATAATATGTGAATGGTTGTGCTATGGTGAATGTTTAGTGGTAATGCAAAAGATGACCTTATGAGCTTTTAATTAGAAAAACAATTAGGTTTCGGGTTGGACACCAAAACTTATTTGCTCATCAAACAATGAGGTTTTTAAATTAGGTGCGTACAAAGTTTGACGGATTAATTCTAAGTATGTGAGTACTTACGAATTTATTTCTAAAAGCTTTGAACAAAAAAAAAAAAAAAAAGGATTACTAAAGATCGTCTTCAAAAAGGGGTGTTTGGAAAAGAAAATAGAAAATAAATGAGGTGTCGGGTTTGGACGTCATTTTATACGTTCAATAAAACGATGAGGTTTTATACTAGATGCGTGCAAAATTTGACGGGTTAATTTCAAATATTTGACCCCGTACGAATTTATTTCTAAAAGCTTTAAAGGAAAAAAAAAAAAAGTTGCCAAGTTGGTTTTAAAAAGGGATTTTTTGGCGTTCTTGGCTATATGATGGCATTATGCATGATTGTGATGGTTTCTATGTAATATGATATGCAATTGAGTGCTAGGTGGTGATTATTGGTCATTATTGCAAAACCCGATTTTATGGGTATTTAAATAGAAAAATACCGGGTGTCGGTTTTTGACATCAAAAATATTTTATGTACTATATAAAATCGTGGAATTTTCAAATAGGAGAATATCATGTTTTATGGTTCGATTTGAATGTGTGACCATGCACAATTATTTTATTGGGAATTTTTAATATGAAGAAAATTGGCAAAGTCCATTTTTGAAATTGAAGCATTTGAGTGCAAAGCACGATATTCTTGGCCAAGTATGGATGTGCGTGTGGTCACTATCGAAACCCATCCTAATGCATTCACGAGGGACGATGCATGATTAAGTTCGGATGCCCTAAGTCAACGAATGCTAGTCGCAGTGGAGGCTGGGCCGATGCTCCTTTATGGAATGCCGTCTAGATGTAGACGTTGATGTGCCCGACAGAGTGGAACGATGCCCGATTATGCCGGATGACTGCCGACTATTGAGTTGGTCGTGGCCGTTGGGTCATAATAACTGGGACACACTTGAATGATTGAGATAACTGCGCCTGATTATGAAACAAAACTATGTGGCACAGAATGGGACAATGTCATAACAATTTGGCCTTATAATCGAGACTTATGTGATTGTTTGAAAGATAAATTGAGGTGTTACATCTATTAAATACGTTTGTTATATGCATATGATATATGTGATGAGCTAATGTGCAGGGAGATGCTAAGGCGAGGTAAGTTTGTGTGTGACGTTTGTTTAGGCTGCCTCTGAGTGAATTCTCGTCCTAATCGTGGTTTAGGGTTTTGACTCGCTAAGATTTTATTTCACCCCGTCGTGGGCTAACCTTTTTCAGGGCTGTAGTGTGGAGATCTGCTGAGTGTGGATGTGATGGGCGCGAGATACGACACCTTGTGGCTGGCCCTCCCATTAGCGAAGTTTAGGGTGACCCTGATTCCTGAGGTCTTTTGAGAGGGTTGAAAGGAAGTGGCCGCTGAAGGGCTTGTAATTATTAGACTTCCTGGGGTCAACAGTTGGTAAGGAAATTGTTGTGTTTGGAAAATTGTTCCTTGTGTTTACTATCCCTAATTTGTTTCCGCATATGCTTAATCAAAAGATTTAAAAAAAAAATGGGTCGGCGACGCCTCTTGAGACGTCGCATTTTTAATTGATCCCCGAGGGATGTGCGCATACTCGGGGTTCAGGGCGTGACAATGCACATGGATGACCACTTGGCTCAAGCCTCCCGCAAACTGAAGGAGCTCTTGTAGGTCGATAGGTCCCAACCGATTGGACAGGATCACATAAGCACTTGAAGTGTGCCTCCTCACGGCCTCATAACGTAACCAATAGTATTGAATGAGATCCTCCAACTTGACATGCAGGGCTCGAGGCTCGTTCCTTAGCTCAATCGCGACCAATGCCAGATCTTTGCCATATCTACTTGACATTCACAAATGAGCATGCTTTAGAAAATCAAATTAGATAAGATCTAGCATATTTTATATCAATACCAAGGAATCCGATTCATTGAAATACTAATGTGATATATGTCACGAGTGACATATCCCAAGTGAGAATTTCCTAGACCTTGCCGCTAGAAAGTCTATACCTTTCAGAGTATCCTTAATGTAAGAGTCACCCCATTCCATATATCCATCTCTCCATGTGCTATGAGATTCCCCGTTTTGAGATCCCGGACAGCATGAAGATCAACTATTACCTTCATACCATATTTCCTGCAAAAAGAACATTCACTTATTGTGGCATCCCAAAATTCAGAGCCAAGCCATAAGGTGTGTTAAAGTCTTTAATTAGGTGATAAAAATTTCCATGGCTTATGGTTTAGCCATTAGTCTTTTAATTAGATGATTTGTGCTTATGGTTGTGAAAATTCAAATTCAATAGATTAATAATCTATGCTTGGCCATAAGATTTATAAATTAAATTTCAATAGACAAGATATCCCAAGACTTTGGCCAAGATTTAAAATAGAAATTTAAAAATATTTATAGAAGAAATTCAAAAAAAAAAAGGGAAAAAGAGTTAATTTTAGGATGGGCCTTAGGCCCATTGGCCTAAGCTTAGTGGGCCGAATGGCCAGCCCAAATGGAGGCCCACGGAAGGGCTATCGCCGGCCCATTAAGGCCTAAAGGAAGAGGTGGCCGGCCCATGCATGGACCTTGCCAAGTGGCAAGAAAAGTCCCCATGCATTGGTCCATTTGAGTGGCATGCAATCATTACAAATGATGAGCTCTAGGGGGGTATAAGAAGGAAGAGAGAGAGGGTGACCGGCCATTTTGTTCGCCCAAGGAGAGAGAGAGAGAGAGAGAGAGAGAGAGAGAGTTGTGCGAGAGAGGAGGAGCGGCCGAGAGAGAAAGGAAGGAGGGAGTCACCGTCGCCGCCGTGTCCGTCCGCCGTACGCCGTCGTTTGTTCATCCTAGAGGCAAGTGGAGTCCTCTAGCTTCTCTTGCATGCTTGTATGTTGTTTGCATGTTAGATTTTGGGTGTTTTTAGTGAGAAAAACCGAGGTAAGGTTGGCTTGTTCTTAAGTCGTGTGACTGTTCTTGCTCGGGTTGTGTGAGTTAGTAACTTGTTTGAGCTTGCATGTGTGTTTGGAGTCCGATTTTGGCTTCGATGTCTTCATGAAAGTTGTAGCTAACACCCTGTACTATAACATACTGAAGTTTCGTGTAAAATGATGGAGATTTGAGGGATTAAAGTCGTATCTTACGGACACCTCAGATCTGGAGAGTTTTTACTGACCTTTTGCTGGATTCATGGTTGCATGTTGGTTTTTATTGAGAATCTCACTTCGATTTCTTCATGAAAGTTGTAGGGAACATCTTAAACTACAACATACTCAAATTTTAAGTGAAAAGAACAAGTATAGCTTGGTAAATCGACTAGATCTTGAAGACGATGATTCTGGTGATGTATTCCGAGACACCCGAGACTTAAAGGACTAAAATGAGGACTATAATCTGGTTATTTGACCTATATCTCTTCATGAAACTTGTAAAGGACACCTTGATACATAACATATCCAAATTTCAGAGGAAACGAAAGAGAATAGATGGGTGAAATCTTAATATTTCGGAGATGGAGGCACTGGACGATGCGGTAATGGATCCAGAAGCTTCGTGAGGTTGAATAAAATAATCTATAAGTAATCTGGCTTGGAGTTCTTCATGAAAGTTGTACGAAAATGTCTTGGCTATAAGCCAGTAAAATTTTATAATTTTTGGAGGCCATATGGATATTTTAATTTAATTTATTCGGAAACCGTGCATTCTGGTTTCATCCGAGAAGCATAGGATGTTTTGGGAAAATTATGAAATTTTATAAAAATTCAATTTGGCCATGAATTTTGCAATTAATTATCATCCTATGGGTTTGTTTAATAATTTCTTGAATTTTGATAATTTTGGGAATTTATAGTTATTTTAAAAATAAGATAAAAATAAATAAATAAATAAATGAATAAAAAGGAATTATTTCATTGGCCATAGATTCCATTCAATTAATTCATGTTGCATGTGTAATAAAGCTTTGATATGTCTGTGATATTGAATTGAGATGCACATGTGATAAAGCCTTGATATGTCTATGATATTGAATTGAGATGCATATGTGATAAAGTCTTGGCATATGTATGACATTGAATCAATGTATGTGAGAATGTCATGCCTAGTATGATTTGTTTGATATCATGCCATGTGCCATGTTAAAATGTGAATAAAATACTGGTAAACATGGATGATGGTAAATGAGGAGATGGTTGTGATGGCGGATGATGTTCAGAATGTATAGAGATACATTGCCGAAATTCCCTGGGAGATTCAGGATGCCCGGAATGTGGGGGGCCGGAAGCCCTGTCGGAGGTCTTTGCCCGAAGGGAATGCCTCGCGATGCCAGGATTGGGGTGCGAGATGCCTGGCTAGAAGGGTAAAGGCCGGAAGCCCTGTCGGAGGTTTCTGCCCGAAGGGAATGCCTCGTGATGCTAATTGAGATGCGAGATGCCCGGAATGTGGGGGGCCGGATGCTCGGTGGCCTAGGAGGCTGAATGCTGGGGAACCTCGGAGGTCTTTGCCCGAGGGGATGATGAAATTGATGATTTGAGAAATGGGTGATGTGGTGATCAATTGAAAAGTAAAAAGTGGAAATTAAACCATGATATGATATGCACGATGATATGCATGATGATGATAATGATATGTGATGTGAAATAACGATGATCACCCATGATGATATGATATGCATGATGATGTGCATGATGATCATGATATGATATGCACGATGATATGCATGATGATGATAACGATATGTGATGTGAAATAACGATGATCACCTATGATGATATGATATGCATGGTGATGATGATGATATGATATGCATGATGATATGCATGATGATGATGATGACGATATGCATGATGATCATGATATGATATGCATGATGATATGCATGATGATGATGATGACGATATGCATGATGATCATGATATGATATGCATGATGATATACATGATCATGATATGATATGCATGATGATATATATGATGATGATGATGATGATATGGCATGCATGATAATATGCATGGTGATGATAATGATGATGGTATGACATGTGTAATGTGATGATGTCATGATGATGATGACATGTATGATACGATGATGATACACATGTAGGTGTTATAAATTGATATGATGATGCATGATAGTATGCGCATGGCTTCAAGGTAAGTTACGCCTGCAATGCATGTATGATCTGCCTGATGCACTGAGTTGTTATTGGATTTCCCTATCTGCTAAGTGGTTGTACTCACCCCTTTTGGGGAATAACATTTCAGATTAGCAGTATGCCGCTTCCTGCTGTCATGCGGGGGGTGTTTTATGGTCTACCATCTGATGTAGAGGTCGAGTGTGCCGAGATAGACTGTCCCTCTGTTCCCGGACTGACTTTTATTCGAGTACGTTGTCTAGTGATGTACGACATAGGCCTGGCTGGGGGCCCTGTCATTCAGGAGTTCATTTCTGTGCACGTTCATCGGGATGGAGCTATGCGAGGGATGTTGCCGCCGCCACCGCCTGATGCACCGGGTTGGGTGTGAGAGCCGCGCACGATGAGTAGGATCCGGATCTTTTTGATGTAGATAGTCGACACTTTCGATGGGGGGTTGTGCTCGTATGATGTTGAGGGTCGGGGTTTTTTTTTTGAGGTTTTAGGCTGGACGTGGCTGAGTCCTAGCTTTTCTTTTTGTTGTACCGACCCGAAGGGAATCCCATCTTGTTATATATGTATGTAAGTAAAGTGTCGAAGCTTGGTTATAAAATGATGGTGAATTAGTGGTGTGTATTTGTATCATGGTTGGTAGGGGGAGAGACGGTGATATTTTAATTTGCTTCCGCTAATGAGTCGCGTTGGGACCGATTGTTTAAAAAAAAAATGTGTGTCTGCGAATTAGGACACTTCTTCGAAAGAAAGAAAGGTAATTAAGGTGTAACATCGGCGCTAGTGACGACCTGCGAAGGGTTCGGGGTGTCACACTTATTCAAGGTTAGACTTATAGGATTCTCTCAATTTTGATCACTATTGATCCAATTTTCTATCAGAGTTATTTGGATAAGATGTAAAAGCCTTGTCCAGTACATTCAGTGAGCTTCCCAGAAAAGGCTTGAGCGGTGTTGGATCATATGCCATCCACCATCCTACTGGAATCCTCACAGCACTTAGATGTCGGTTTGCCATGAATTGGAAATCCTGCTCGGTAATGTAAGTGTTCCAATGATCCTGCCGAGCACAATTGTTAAAATATAACCAATCTACTTCGTCTCTGCATCATTACTACGTTCTTTCCTTGCCACCTAACTGAGGATTACCGGTAAGAGTTTTCCGGCAGTACTTGGGCCATAGCCAAGTGTTATTTGGTATTCACCTTGCAAGCCTCCAACAGTGTTCATTTCGAAGACAGACGGGTCATTATCATCCCAGCTCGTGCCTTCAGTATAATCTGCCGTCACTTCTGTCAGTGACTTTACCTGATAATTCATGCAACGTTAAAGAAAATTACATCAATCAATGCGATTGTATCTATATAATATATCGTGGAATATTGTGATTTCTTCTACTGTATTTGGTTGGGGATTTTGCATGATTGAACGGAAATGCTTTTGTAGTCCAAAAGTTCATTTTGATTAAAGAGTAAAGTAATGTTGTCGTGGAAATGACTGCCCCTTTCTTTTTATGACGCATTTTTATTGCAACATGTGGATATATTATCTGTAGAGGATGTAGTATGTTCGTCTTATTGAATGGAGTGTCGCTGTTGTTTTTCAAACAAACTAAGGGTGTTCATCAAGTCCTCGCAATTTCTACAAAGTACAGAAGGTGTCCATGTAACATTCTGCAACGTCATAGAGAAGTATATGTTTGCGCGAGTACCATGTGACAGTTTCATAGAAACACCACTTACTGGTGTTCATATGACATAGTTTCTTATGCTTGTCACAGTTTATACGGGTCTTCGTCTAATGTTAGGGTTATGGGTGCTTTAAATCAATAACAGATAGCTTCGTGTAATTTCTGCAATGTACCTTATTATGTAAGCAAGGACTTCCAACGTGTTGTGCTGTTCTGCACAACAACGGAGTCCTGCAAAATTTGAACTGTCGTAGTGAAGATATTTTGGTCAACCATGGGAGGACAAATCACCATCAAACAAGCCCTATTTGTCTTGGCTGTTGACTTTTCAAACCAAGACACTGTCTTGGACCAAAAAAAAAAAATCCAAGACACTGTCAAGATGTTGCATAGAGACTAGGAAATATGTCAAGCCATACGTTCAGAGGGGGCAACGAAGCTGCAGAGTGGTTTGCTAATGTCAGGATCTCGACGCGATTTAACGAAGGCAACAGCGACAGGGCGCAGGCTTTTAACGTCATGGACGCTTCAACGTCTCCTAGAATCTAGTCTCTGACACCACCTTCTTCGTCACACACGCATACACACTGCCCAGTCTCTGTAGGTTTCATTGATATTTTCTCCATTTTTCCCCCTTTTGGCTTTCTAATTAGGATCAGAGCAAACTTAAAGTCAACAACAACACCCCCCTAACAGCAAATCTGACCCCCATCCCTTTTGCCCTGTCTTAGAGGTCTTGTCTCAATCACCACCATCTCTTTTCAGTTTCGGTTCTCGCTTCGATTTGCGTGCTTATGTGGTCGTGAACTGGTGTGTATGATAAATTCCTTCAACCACCAAAGAGGGGAGAACAGAGAGAGGAGGGGAAGGAGATGGACGCGTTCGAGAGGAGGCAGGGAGATGAGCCCGAACAGAGACAGGGCTTCCGTGCATCCGGGAGATCAGAGACCGCAGCTCAGAAAAGTTCCGATTCATGTGCTACCTCACCCGAGAAGTTCACTTCACGGAGGTCTTTCTTCTTGCCAGTCACCAGCTTCATCTGAGAGGTTTCACCAAGAAATTTGTGGCAATTTTACACTGTTTATCTGTGGAGTTTTGCCCAAATAAACGGAGTGACGATCGTGGTAGAGCGAAATTCATAAATACTTTACGGAGCAAGGATTCAAAACGAGCATGAGCGCGCCTATACTCTACATTAAGACCCGTAGTAAGTCCGGCACTCCTATTGTACAGTGAACAATGAGAAATGGATTCAAGAGTTCAAATAAGAAATAATGGCAACCTTCGATATGATGGATTTGGGCTTGATGCGATGCTTCTTCAGCATCGGAATCGACCAAAATAAAGGAGTTTTTGTCTCCCAAAAGAACTATGTAGAGAACTTCGTCAAGAAAAATAAGATGAATTATTTCAAAATAGTTGCAACATAACTTGCGACAAACAAGAAGCTACGAAAAGAAAATGGGATAAAAAAAGGCGAACGCTTCCCTCTAGGGAAGCCTTCATAGATAGTCTATCATATCTCACTACTACACCATGAGATATCTTGCACGCGACAAGTCCACCATCACACTTCATGCAGTGCTTAAGCCAAATTCATTTTAGAGATGCTAAAAAAATTCAACTTATTTACGAGGAATAATGGACTATGGCATTTCATATCGGCCAAGCGCAAACGCTCACTAGGCAAATTCAGGTGACAATAGTAAGAGTACTACTATTTACACATTCTCACTCTACGACGTTCTCATTGACTATTGCGACCTAAATTTCGGGTACATCATCTAAAATCAGGCTAATGGACTAGTAAGTCTAACTTAGCTCAGGCTCTCCCAAACTTATACTAATTCACGACTTCTTAACATGTAATTGATTTTCAATTAGGAGTCGCCACTAATCTATTTTTGATGGGTCGATTAGAAACCTAAGTAAAATAATGGGAGAATTATTTTACTTCTACGAACCAGAGACTTTGGGTACGGGAACTTGATTACGCTAGATTTTTTTAACGCCCTTTCGGTACATTTTTCTTTTATTATGAAAAAATATTTTGCAAGTACCTTGAGTTGATTTTAATTTACTTCCCTAACATGTGATATAATCATGTGGGTGCGCAAATTACCAATTTAACACCCAAGAAAGCAAAAAAAAAAAAAAAAAAAAAAAATGCAGGACTTACCTCATAGCAACGAAAGTACCTGCATTATTATATCAGAATTTACATCAACATACCTAAATATAATTTCTAATTAACACGCAATTTCTTTTTTGTTTTCACTTATTTAATAAGAGTCATGCAATGCATGCCACTAATCTAACGTGAAATGATATGAAATGGCAATATGACCTAACTATATGACATAAATAAAATGCAGTCTATCCTAAAGAATGAAATTGATTTATTCTAAGGCAATTTTTTGGTATTTTTCATGAAATTCGAAATTATAAAAATGCGAAAATTATCTACCTAGTTTAAGATATATCTAATTTGTATTGGGAATGAGGTTAAGTCAAATCCTAATTTAAACTAGAATGTTATCCTAACTTAGAAATCCCTGACTAAAAGGCAATATATCTAAAAAATAATATCTAAACTTATAATACATTAAAAACTATTATCTAGAATGCAGTGACGTGCAAAGAATGCCCTAATTCTAGGTTTTCTTTTTGTTTTTTAAAATAAAAATTCGAAATTAAAATTGGCAAATAATTAAACATGCAATTTAAATTAATGACACGAAAATCTAACATCCTAAATTTATGTTTTTGGTATTCTTTTTATTTTTAAAAATTCGAAATAGTAAATTTCCTACCCTAAATATGCAAAAACCCTAAAACAAGAAATAAACCTAATCTAACTCACATTTTTTGGATTTTTTTACGAAAGCAAAATAAACTCAAATGCCATTATGGCAAATCAGAGCAAGAAAAGATTGATATCCAAAAAATTGACGAACCATATCTCGTGCATGAGATCGGGTTGGCCAATTTTAAATAAATCACGAATCGAATCTCAAGCGTGAGATCGGATTGGCAATTTTTCAAGCGATTGCGAGTCGGATTTCGGGCGCAAAATTGCAATATTCTCTTTTTGTATTTTTTTCAAATATTTCATTCGAAACCTTCCTTTCCGCCCAAAAATATGTCCCCCGATGTACATTACCTGAATATGTGAAAAATCTTAGCTGAATATGTGAAAAATCTCGCATTGTATCAATGCTCACCGTCGGTTCAATAAAATAAAATAAATGCTCCTAAACTGTATTTTATGCAATTTTATTTTTTATTTTTTGGTAAAAATTAACCCATTTTTTATGCAAAAATTTAGGTGTCAACATAGACATCCAAAAAGCAATACTTAGTAGCGCAGTCTAGTGTGGAAGTGATCACCGAGCATTATGGCTTCAAAGAATACTAGAAGACATCAAAAAAGCACAAACATAAGTAAATTCGATTTTCTGTGGGAAGTTCAAGATCGCTACTCTAAAAATTCAGCCTTTCACAAAAGAACTAAACATATCTCTATCAAATATCACTACTTGCAAGAAGTACGAAAATCAAGTCATGAACACATTTAGTAAAAACCTTACCCAAAAAAAAAAAAATATTTAGTAAAATGCTGCCACAAGCCAAGTTCAAGACATTGAGACGTATGGTCAGAGCATCACAAAAATTGATCAATCGAGGAGTGTTAAATACTAGTCCAATTTAGAGTAGTCTAGATGTGCATGTGCATCAAGTTTACTTTCATATTTAAGAAATGTCTAGCTGTACGAAGCCGGCAGCAACTTTGGCTAAAGTAGGTGGAATCAAGTCTATAAACAGACTTCAGGGAAATGACTATTCTTGTGTATGAAAGGATCACGCCTCAACTATCGAGGAATAATGACTATTCTCCTCGTTTTTTTCAAGATATAGTAACACTTAATATTTAATCCGGTTAACACGAGTAAAGTGTCCATCCACATCAATAAGAACTATAAATGGAAACTTAACCGCTCGATGATCGCATCGCATTTTCACTAATATGCAATGTAAAGAAATTTTTGGGAGTGGGAATTCCTTTTTATGAACCTGAAATAAATATTCGATAATCCATATCGTTACTTGAAAGCGAGACAATTGGATTGCTCATTATGAAAATAACATGTGAGATTTCCAATTATCGATCTAAATCAATGTCTCAATACCGCCACATAATGAATATTGGTACATGTTAGAAGAAAGGCAAGTCTACAATGATCATGCGCAAGAATTTAGTACGCATACGTACACAAATGCGGTTGGCTTGGTCAATTTAGGGGAGATTATTATGTATTGTTGTCCCCCCGCATGCCTTGAGCCAAATATAATACGTGTGACCCACGTATAATAACCCACGTATGATGCAGGCCAACCACAAGAAAACCTCACCCAATTTTCCTTTTCTTGTTCCATCCTTGTTCCTCAAAGGTTACATGCATACACACTTGTGACACGATCCAAGGACGAGCATGATCCAAGACAATCCAGATGATAGAGCCATGTCCCATACACAAGCTAGCGCACGAACTGGCCCTTGAGTGACCCACGAGTGATCCGTGATCAACGCAAGAGTTGGCCCATGCACAATGTGGGACAAGCCCATGACCGTTCAGTCCCTCGTGTTAGGTGATCCTTTGGGGTCCCCATGGACTAATCCTGCAGACCCATGGCAAGCATCCATTGGGCTTCCCTATGCCCTGGGATCTCTTGAGCTGCATGTAGCCTTGTAATGATTGTACATATTTGAATACGACCATTAGATCGAAAGGGGATCAATAGTTAGGATCAAGCCCTCTCATGTATTAATAAGGGACCCTCCCCTTTCAGATGTACACTTTAGTTCACAAGTTAATATATTCATGCTTCACTCGCATACTTGTTCTTGTGAGCTGAGGGTGCATAAAGATGACTTGGGATTGAATCCTAATGCCGCACGATTATGTAATCGTTCGGAATCAATGGACTCGTGACAAGTGGTATCAGAGCATTTATTTCATGCACAATGGCTAATGCTTGTTTTGATGTTGCGATCGCTCATGGTGATGACTGCGAGGATTGTGAACAATCGCTCGAGAAGACCACCTGGTCAAAGAAAAATTATGTTGTCTCAAGCTCGAGGGATCCAAAGGATGACCTGGAGAATCGAATGATGGTCCTAGAGAGACAGTCACGGACATCCAAGCGATGGTGGACGAATTGAACCAGATCATCGAAGGACCAAAAGTTGGTATGGAGGAGTTCTTGCTTGAAATGCAAGAACTCAAGGCCGGCATGGGAGACCTCCATGTCAAGGTGTTGGGGTCCCTCACTCACTAGCTACAATAGCAAGATGAGACCTGGGAGGCAGCGATGGTAGCCATGCACGCAGAGATTGCCAAGCTAGAAGGCAAGCTCGCCAAGGTTGAGGCGGCACATGTGAACGAGGTGGTCACCATGTAGGCAAACCCACATACCAAAGCCCCTAAGCCAAGGGAGTTCAAGGGCTCACAGGTGGCCAAAGACGTGGATAATTTCCTGTGGTACATGAAACGATACTTCCAGGTCATGAGAATCAATGACAACGCATCTCAAGTAAATATCGCATCAATGTATTTAGTTGATAATATGTTGCTGTGGTGGCATCGTTGATTGGATGATAGGTGTGGTGACCCTATCACAACATGGGCTCGGTTCGTCAAAGAGTTTCAATGGAACTACTATCCCGCATACACGGAAGAGGAAACTCGCAATGAACTCAAGCACCTAGAGCAAAAGGCGGAGTTCATGACTATGTGAAGCGGTTCTCAAAGCTGTTGCTCCAAATCCCATTCATGAGTGAGACAGAGGTGTACCACCACTTCATGAGCAAACTCAAGTCATGGGTTAGGCAAGAACTCAAGCAGTGTCAGACGGCGGACCTTGCAACAGCCACATCCGTGGCTGAGTCTCTCATTAAGTACAAGTCATCATCCATGGTGAAGTATAATCCTCATCTAAAGGACAAGGCTAATAGTGGGGGAGATTGAGGAAGATTTAATCGCCCAAATGCAGGCAAACCACCGGCGGCAACCCCTAGGTCCCAACCAGAATCGAGCTCATAGGGACAAAGAAAGGTACATACTTATAAGAGTTTCTTCTATGATGGTCATCACATGACTTGTGATTGTCCCAAAAGGGGTAAGCTAGCAACCCTACGCAAAGAGGACAAATTGCGAGAGGAAGCGCAATTGGGTTCACTACTCTTCCTTGGATCGATCAAAACCAAGAAGGCAAATGAGCCCAAGGGTATGATATTCGTGAACGTGAAGATTGGAGGTAACAAGATGAGTGTCCTCGTGGATACCTGGGCATATGACCTCTGCATATCCTAAGATGCCACAAAGAAATTGAATCTTCTAGTCGAAAAGGGGAGAGTCGGTTGGCTTAAAATGGTGAACTCCAAGTAAGTCCCAATTAGCGGCATGGCTAGAGATGTAGAGCTCCATCTTAGTCCATGGACCAGCAAGGAAGATATTGAGGTTATCCCCCTTAATGATTATGACTTTGTGTTGGTATTGGGATTCCTTGACAGGATCAATGCGGACGTAATGCTGTTTGCGGATTGCATATGCATTCTAGACAAGCGGTGCCAATGCATGGTCTCGATCTACCGTGAGTCGGGACGTGATAGAAAGATGCTATCAACCATGCAACTCTCGAAGGGAGCAAAGAAGGGCGAGGTGACCTTCTTGGCAACTTTAAAGACTGAGGACGTGAAGGAAGGTGATTTGCCAAAGAAGGTAATCCAAGTCCTCGAGGCATTCCAAGATGTGATGATGCCTAAGTTGCCCAAGAAACTTCCCCCTCAATGAGAGGTAGATCATCAGATTGAGCTCATGCCCAATACTCGACCATCGGCCATGACTCCCTATCACATGGCCTTGCCCAAGTTGAAACAATTGTGGAAACAACTCAAGGAGTTGCTCGATGTAGGATACATTCGACCCTCTAAGGCTCCATTCGGTGCCCGGGTCTTATTCCATAAGAAGCATGATGGATCCCTTCGAATGTGCATTGATTATTAAGCATTGAACAAGCTAACCATAAAAAATAAGTACCCAATACCTCTGTTGGGAAGCTTGGTGGTTCACCAAGCTCGATCTTCGATCGAGGTATTACCAAATCGCCGAAGGAGACAAGCCAAAGACTATGTGCATGACCCGATACGGATCGTACAAGTTCTTTGTCATGCATTTCAACTTGACCAACACACCGGCCAAATTTTGTATGTTGATGAACAAAGTACTACACCCATTCCTTGATCGATTTGTGGTAGTCTACCTTAATGATATTGTTGTGTACAACTAGACGCTTGAGGAACACGTCAAGCACTTGAGGCAAGTCTTCCAGGTCTTGTGGGAAAATGATATGTACGTGAAGTGTAAAAATGCACTTTCACATAGAATGAAAGTCCTTTCCTTGGGCACACCGTCGAGGGTAGACAAGTGCAGATGGATGCAACCAAGATCCATGCCATGGGAGTCGTTGACCAAGATGACGAAGCTGAGATCATTCCTTTGTCTCACAAATTATTATCGGCACTTTATCTGGGGATATTTGAGCCTCACCATATCACTCACAGACATGTTAAAGGAGAGACCATGGGAGTGGACAGATTGGTGTCAAGAGATGTTCGATTGGCCGAAACAAGCAATGATCGAAAAGCCGATACTTGTGCTGCCAACTATGCCAAGCCATATGAGGTAGAAACCAATGCCTTTGATTTCGTTATTGGTGGTGTCCTTATGCAGGATGGGCACCCAATTGACTTTGAATCTCGAAAATTGAACGATACCGAGCGGTGATACACAGTCCAAGATAAAGAAATGATCACGGTGGTGTATTGCCTTCATACGTGGAGGCACTATCTCTCGGGGTCCCAATTCATCATGAGGATAGATAATGTGGCCACAAGCTACTTCCAAACTCAAAAGAAGCTCAGCCCAAAGCAAACTCGATGGCAAGACTTATTGACCGAGTTCAACTATGTGTTGGAATGTAAGCCCCAGAAGTCTAACTCCATGGCCGATGCCTTGAGTCAAAAGTTGGAGTTGGCCAACATGATGAGCTGACCCAATCACCCGTGGATCAATCACATCAAGGAAGGACTCAAGCACGACCAAACTACCTAAGCTCTCCTTCGATATGCACAAAAAAGCAAGATGATACGATTTTTTTGTGAGGGCAACCTCCTCTACACCAAAAGATGGCGACTCTATACACCACTCCATGGGAAACTAAGGAACACAAGTGCCATGATTCTAAGTGGGCAAGTCATCCGAGAATCCACCGCACTACGACACTCGTCAAGGATTAATATTATTGGCCTCACATGCGGGACGATGTTGAAGCTACGTGTGGATATGTTTTGTGTGCCAACAAGACAAGATCGAAAAATGGTCGTCGGCTGGGCTCCTTGAGCCATTGCCTATCTTGGAAGGTCCACGGGAAAGTGTCCCCATGGACTTCACCATGAACTTGCGAAAGTCCGAATGATGTGGGACCCTCATGGTCATTGTGGATCGTTTCTCCAAGTATACGATGTTCGTGTCAGCCAGCAAGGATTGTCTAGCCGAGGAAGTAGCCAAGTTATTCCTAAAGCACGTCGTCAAGTATTGAGGCATACCACGCATGATTGTGAGTGATCACAACTCTCGATTCACCGGGCAGTTTTGGACAGAGCTCTTCAAGTTGCTGGAGCCGAACCTCAACTTCTCCACAAGTTTGCATCCCCAAACTGACAGTCAAACAGAGAGGGTGAATGCACTCTTAGAAATATACCTATGGCATTATGTGAGCAACATGCAAGTGAACTAGATCAAAGTGACCTAATTCTCATACAACTTGCAGCAAAGTGAGTCACGAGCCAAAGCCCATTTGAGATCGTGACGGGGCAACAGCCACTCACACCAAGCATGATTGCCTTAGGCTATCGAAGAAGTAGCTCGTACGCATACAAGTTCGCGAAAGAATGGGACAAACATGTATACTTGGCACGAGCGTGCCTACACAAGGCTGTGAAATGCATGAAGAAGTGGGTTGATGAGAAGGAATGACACGTGGAATTTCAAGTCAAGGATCTAGTGCTAGCCAAGCTACACTCGGTCCTTCAATACAAAGACGTACATAAAAGGCTGATCTATCATTATGAAGGTCTCTTTCAAGTCTTGTAGTGGATTAAGAAGGTTGCATACATGCTATGCTTGCCAGCCAAACTCAAGGTATATCCTATGTTCCACGTAAGTATGCCAAAACCTTTCCATGTAGATGAGAAAGACCCAGACCGAGGTGAATCACAACGCATGCCCCTTGGAGAGAAAATCTCATATGATTAGGACGTCGAATGCATAATGGCGGACCAAGTCATATAGAAGAGGTATTGCGCGCCACGGAAAGAATACTTTGTCCAATGGAAGGGCCTTCCCGACAATGAAGCAAGCTTGGAACCATCCGAGGCTCTATGGCAGTTCAAGAAATAGATGTTGTGAACATGACGAGGGCATCACCTAAATAGATGGGGAAGATTGACACGACCCAAGGATGAGCATAATCCAAAACCATCCAGATGGTCCACGAGTGATCCGTTATCAACGCAAGAGTCGCCCATGTGCAATACTGGACAAGCCCGTGACCATTCAATTCTTTGGGTCAGGCTATCCTTTCGAGTCCCCATGGACTGATCCTGCAAATCCATGGCAAGCATTCCTTGGGCTTCCCCACACCCTAGGGCCTCTTGAGCTGCATATAGCATCGTAATGATTGTACATATTTGAATACGACTTTTGGATCAAGCCTCTTCAAGTGTACACTTTAGTTCACAAATGATCATATTCGTGCTTCACTCCCATACTCGATCTTGTGAGCTGAGGGCATCTAAGGCTGATTTGGGATTGAATCCTCAGACTGTATGGGTGTATGATTGTTCGGAATCAACTGATCCATGCCACTTGCATATTAACACAAAAAACTAACACTCTCTGATTGTTTTCTTTTTATTTGTTCTGTATTTTGCTGATTTGGTGCCGCAAGAGAAAGTTGAGCAAATCCTAAAATAACACGTAAACTTCGATGTCAACTCACCATGTCGTGTGTCCAGCTCATCTTCTGACATAAATTTTAATAAGAGGACGGTAAATTTAGATGCCAAGACTTAACCAAAAGAGTCGTTCATGTTATTTATAACCTCTCCACTATAGTTGCTAGTCTATAACACCTCGAATTTTACAAATTAGGATCGCCAGTTGATAGCACCTTGAATCCTAGGGTTTTCCCAATCCTACGTTCAGATAATCTACAATATACAAACATGATCATAAACTTAAAACACCAAATTAGAGTTAGCACTAATCGATTTGGATTAGGTCAATTGGACATCTAAATAGACATGAAAAGGAAATTGGTGTACGAAAATCTATAAATATTAAGTCGGGGAGTTGATGATGCATCAGATGGGGTAGCATCGCGCTACAATCTTTTGATTCGGTTTAAAATGTATAAGGACCGTAAAAAAGGTAAAATGACGATTTTGATTTTCTGTGAAAAAAGAAATAGAGGGACTATTGTTTTATTGTCCTAACTAACAAGATTGTGAACATGACATGGCCTTATATTTGCCCTGAGAAACAGACTTCCGCATTGAGAGAGATGATTGAACTTTTTGTCGATGAATGTCGATGACATAGCCTTTTATTTAATTCCATTATTGTCACCATAATGGCAACTTTGGATAATACATGATTTCTGTAGACAGATCACCAATCTGTTCTAAACATTCGTGATGACATGACCCGCTTGCCTTGATGAGGATGAGGAATCAAGCTAGATCTGTATAAGGCCGTCTTGAATTAACTGTTGGAGATTCCACCCATCATACTGGCACTTATAAGACCAATACGACCACCCGAAAGTGGCCCGCCCATACACATCTTGCTGAGCCTTTGCAAAGCTCCCCGAATCCTCCATTGTTGCCCCTTTGAAGTCCAATACCGAGGTCCATTCTCCTGCGAAACCCAATTTAGATCATGAAGGTCATGACATGAATCTGCTCTCCTGTGCGCGTGGTGTGTACTTGTGTATTCTGCACAAGCATGTTAATGTCGCTTTCCGAACACATGTTATAACTCACCAACAAAGCTCAAGGGGCCGTTTGCCGGGGTTACTTGGCTTAGATCGGAAGCTCTATTGTTATAGATGTAGTCAATGTTCTGCTGCAGATTCCACTGTTGAAACATCGGATTATAGAGGTTGTAGTAATGCACGTCGATGACGACTCGGCTCAAGCCTTCCGCAAGCTGAAGGAGCTCTCGCGGGTCGGCTGGTCCCAACCGGTTGGACATGATGACATAAGCATTCAGAGTGTGACTTCTCACGGCATCATAACCTAACTGGTAGTATTTAGTAAGATCCTCCAACTTGACACCCGGAGCTAGAGGCTCGTTCATCAGCTCGATCGCAACCAATGCCGGGTGGTTGCCATATCTACTTGACAATCATAAGGGAGAATGCTATGAAACATCTAATTATAAGATCTAGCGTACTAAATATCATTTCCAATGGTTGCGATTCATCAGCAATACTAAAGAGATATATGTCATGAGGGATTTGTTTAAATCGAGAACTCATATGCCAGACCTTGCTGCTAGGAAGTCTATAACTTTCACAGTGTCCTCAATGTAAGAGTCACCCCATTCCAGATATCCATCTCTCGATCCGCTATGAGATTCGCCGTTTTGAGATCCTGGAGCAGCATGGAGATTAACTATTACCTTCAAACCATACTTCCTGCAAAAAGAAAAATTCAATTATTCAAGTTTAGACTTACAGGATTCTTGTAACTTTGATCATGACTGATCAAAATTTCTATTGGAATTATCCAACTAAGATGTAAAAGTATCGAAAGTTGCCTACGCTGCCCATGTAAATGCGTTGACCAGTGCATTTAGGGAGCCTCCCACAAAAGGCATCGGCGGCACTGGATCATACGCGGTCCACCATCCTACTGGAATCCTCACGGCAGTTAGACCATTGGTCGCCATAAATTCAAAGTCCTGCTCGGTAATGTAGCTGTTCCAATGATCCTACAGAGCACGTTTGTTCATATTTTTCTGATCTAATTAGTCACTGTATCACTATTTCGTGCTTCCTTTGCCACTAATTAATTAAGGATTACCTGTAGGAGTTTTGAGGCAGCACTGGGGCCATACCCATTTGTTATTTGGTATTCTCCTTGTAAACCGCCAACGATGTTCATTTCAAAGACCGACGGGTCATTCTTATCCCAACTCGAGCCTCCAGTATAATTTGCCGTCACTTCTGTCAACGACGTCACCTGCTTATCCATACTATATTAGAGAAAATCACATCAATCAATGTGACTGTATCCAATTAATAATCGGGGAATATGGGGACCCTTTCAATTATCTTTGGTCGGGGATTTCGGAAGATGGAATGGAAATGCTTTCGTAATCCACGATTAAGGAATAAATATATTGTTTCGTAATCAATATGACTGTATCCAATTAATAAGCAGGGAATTCAACTGTTCCTTTCATTTTATGAGGCCTCGTCATTGCAAAAATTGTGTATATTGTTCGTAGAGGACGTAAGTACACTCGTCATATTGCATGGAGTGTCGCTGTTGCTTTTCAAGCAAACTAGGGCTGCTCATCACGTCATCTTGGCTAAGTAGCACCAACATTGACACGTGACACGCAACACGACACAACACGTCAACACATCGTTTTTCAAAAAATAAAGAATTCCAACACGTTGTATATTAAATATATATTTTTATATATGCATTATAAATTATCATTTTTATGATTATTTCAATCAAATTAATTTGAATCAAATTCATAAATAAATAAATAAACCTTGAATGAATATACATTAAAAACATTAATCTGCTATATATTAATATCATTCATTATTTTAATTTCACAAATTCAACTCTATTTCAATAATTCATAAAATTTGGAGAAAAAACAAGCAATATATATTCTGGACTTGCATGTTAGATATGTTGGAAGAGGAGAAAAAAAACTTAAGGAGAGAATTGTGTATCACGGAAGTGAGAATAAGAAGAGAAAAGAATACTAGGTTTTTCTTCTTTCTCCATTTATTATTTTTATTATTGTGTTTTATTTTTTCACATATATATATTTTGACATCTTATTTATTAAATTTTTAAAATTGACCTCAATATTGGAATCACGCGTCAGAAACTTGTATGTTAGAATTCTGACTCGAGTGTCGGAAAGTGTCGAGAAAGTTGACCAAGTGTCGGATTTTCCGACACGTGTTAACCAAGTGTCGAAGAATGACGAACACGTGTCAAAGTGTCCGACACGACACAAAAGTTCCTGGAGAGTGTCAGTGCTTCATAGCCTCTTGGTGTCAAGAAGGTACAGTGGCTTCGTGTAATTTCTACTGCAACTTGTAATGTAAACAGGGACTTTCTATGGTGCTGCGCTATCCTGCACAACAATCTGCACAACAACGTAAGTCCTTAATTCCGACCGTCAGGTTGAAGAGATTATTGTCAACAATTGGCTGACAAATCACCATCGACTGTCAACTCGAATACGACTCAATGTCTACCATTGTATGGGTTATGACCAAATGGTTGTGAAACCCTCTACGACACCAAAGAATCGGCCATATACATTATAATACCATAGGAACTACAGAAGTCATATAGAAACTGGAAGGGGGAGTTACCTGGAGAAACATCCCATTAGATGCTTGGAGTCGAACTCGATTGGGATTATTTGGATTCCTTACGATGTCAAAAGTCTCTGAGATACTCGGAGTACTGGAAACTGCTACAACCGTCGTTCCTTGGCCTTGCAATCCAACAAATTGCTTGTTGAAAACTCTGAGGTTGAATTTTGTGTCAGAAATCCTCCACAGCTGCACCATAGAAAGAGAGCACAAGTCATGGCGGACGACGCGTGAATCTTTTGAGCCTGTCTACAAGTCAATAGTGAATTTTGTAAGACAGAGCCATACCCTGAAAGTTTCCCAGCCAGAGGCCTGGTCACGATTGGCGACGATGGTGGCTCCGCCGCTATACTCAGCAGAAAGGAATTTCATCAGCTTCGTTGACTGGAAATGCACTTGAGTCCCATCCTACCATGAAAACAAACGCAAAAAGTGGGATTTGGTTCATTTCATTGAAACAGCGAAGTGATATTTGAATAGCCAAATAAATAAGAGTGTATATGCACATACTGAGTGTGGGTAATAGAGTTCACATATACAGATCAAACCAACACCTAGTTCATATTTGTATGTCAGAAATCTGGCTATATGATGGAAAGAAATGTTTGATTATAAACAAGTTCTGTGACATTCAGCGTCTTAAATTGAGTAAACTGACCTAATGTCATGTTAAATCATGCACTAGTACATATAGACATGTGGTAAACTTCCTCGTTTTGTCACTGTATCATTCTCAAATATCCTAGACATTAAGCTATATCTAGTGCAGGCATATGTCATATTGGACCGAGAAGAAACTTTGTGATCGCCCAGCAGTCAAGGGAAAGTGAAATAACAATCTATGGAGCATCACCTAATATGCTCTTTTTATCTTTAAGAACTTACCAAGAGCTGTCCATTGAGTCCATCAAACAGAGAAGGCATCATCCACCCCTCAGTCACGAGCCAGTTTCCAAGGTTCACAGCCTTGAGGGGCAACTCGAAATCGGCTGCCTGGCCAAGGATCAAGGGAAGAAACATGCAGAGAGAACAGAGCGTCACGAATGGGTGGCAATAACAGTGCGCCATTTCTAACTCGCTCCTTTGCTGTGACATTAAACGAGAGGGAGAACCGACGCATTTATAGACTTCTACCCAAAAGTCTTAAAGAGTAAGAAGACTGGTTTTATGTTGACATGACCCATTTGAGAGGAATCCTGTGATTGATGACTATTATGCGAGAACTCACTCTACACATTAAGACTCCGTTCATTTTGCAAAAATATGACATTTCTAAAAATATTTTCTAGGAAGTCCTTTTCAAGAAAATATAATTATTTTCCAAAGTGTTCGGAACCCGAAAATGAAGTAGAAAATATTTTTCGCTATTCAAAGTAAGGAAAATCTTTTTCTTCATATGCTCTTTTTCATTTATTATGTTTTTTTAAAATGGATTTTTCATATTTTAAAAAATTGATTTTTAATGATTTTTAATTTTTGAAATCTATTATTAATTTTTTCATTTTTATTTTTCTTTTCTTTTTTCTTTATTTTCCATCTCCTTCTTTCTTGGCCATTCACCAGCCACGGCGATGGCTGCGACCGGCCATCGGCGAGCCTCAAGCTCACCGACGAGCACGAGACTCACCACTCGCCGATTGGCGGCGCGAGCGCGAGCTCGAGGCTCGCCGGATCGACGAGCTCGAGATTCGCCTAGCGACTAGCCAAGAAAGAAGACGAGAAACAAAAAAAGAAAAAGAAAAAAATGAAAATGAAAATGAACAAAATAAAAGAAAATGAACAGAAAAAGGAAATTAAAAATAATTCGAATTAAAATAGAAAAAGAAAAGTAAAAAATAATTCAAATAAAAAAAAGAAAAGAAGAATAATAAATGGGAGAATGAAGTGAAGATTTGAAGAAATGTGAGATAAGAAAGATTAAGTAAGGAAAATGTTTTCCACTTTTCAAAAGTGAAAATATTTTTCCCTAATTTAAAAACTTTTTTCCTTTCACGAAAAACATTTTCCCCAAGAAATTCATTTTCCGTGAAATGAACGCTGGAAAATCCGAAAACATTTTCTCGAAAATTATTTTCCACAAAACGAACAAAAGTTCTCAAGATAAAGAATATTACATTTGGTCTTAAGACTATGGAGATTAAACAGTCCGCTGTCCTTTTAATATTGTAGCAGGACGCATGATATGGTTAAAGACAGAATATGCGCATTAACATCAAAGAATATTGCATTTGGTCTTCTTTGCTGTGACATTAAACGGTCCACTGTCCTTTTAATATCGGATCAGGATGCATCATATGTTTAAGACAGAATGTGCACTGTAGCCCTTTTCTCTCGTAAGGAACCAACGAAACTTGTTAAAACCGCTAATGCTCCGAGGCCGGCTGAATTGGTCCATGCTATTCGACCATTTCCCTTGGTCAAAGGCATCATTACGTGTGATGCGGGATATACGGTCGGTGCATGAGTGCTGATGCATGAAGCCAACGAGAAAATATTGGGTGGTCCGGGACCGCCACGTCAGCGTGGTCCCGGACCACTCACACGGCGCCACGTGAGCCAACCGCCTTCCGTTTTGTTCTTGTCTTTGATTGGAGGATCGTTTTTGCGGTTGATGATTTCTTAAAAGAGAACAGAAAATCTGGGAAGAATTGCTTTTCCAAAGTCAAAGGTAGCGTGAGGACAAAAGGAACAGGCACCTACCCCAAGCGACCAGATTCCAAAGGTTTTTGGGAAAAAGGCGAGGATTTGACAGAGAATTTGGAAGGAGAGAAAAGGAACAGGCACCCCCAACTCGCTAGTCACGTGTGCCATGGGATACCAGGTCCCATTCCAATCAGGACCTCCGATTCATGTTTTCGCACTGCGCTCGCGTGGATTACGATGTCATTACAAGAATATTTTCGCACAACCGCAAGATGTTATTTTGGCGAACGTATCAATTCGTTTGAGTTTCGAATTAGGTCTACCTTATCAAGTTTTAATTTTACTCTATAAATTCATGCCATGTTCATATTGTGTTCTTGCATCACATCGAGGATTACCGCCTTGATTGCACGTTGATTTTAAATCATTAAATTTTATTGCAAAGTAATGCGCCGAAAATTCTAAATCAAAATCATTCTAATTTAGGTCTAATATCACAAAAAATCCTAAAGTGACTTTACTATAAACTAATTTTTAACCAATTAATACACTTGCGACAAATTTATTCAAGACTCATTTTTTTAGCATCAAAAATCCTAAACCGGTACATTTGTAATAAATTTACCCTTCATTTATTTCTATTAAATTATATTAATACTACAGAAAACCAAAATTGATACAATTATGATAAACGGAGAATAAAACCAAAAATTGGTATATTTGTGAAATGCCACGTGCCATTCAACTCGACATTTGACTTTAAAATTTAGTGAAAACTAACAAATGATAGTACCAGTTTAGGATTTTTTATAATAAAAATAATTAATCTGGATTTAATTTATCACAGTTGTACAAATTTTGGGTTTTTTTTCCTAGTTATAACCCTTTAATTTATTCAATTAAGTCTTGGACCTTTTTTTCCCAAAAAAAACAATAAAAACCTTTCGATAATTTTCATATGAAATTGCCTATGTGTCACTAAGAAGTAACAAAATAAGTGTATTAGAAGTCTTAAAAACATAAGTATAATTGAATCATAAAACTTTCAAAAATACAATTAAGTATTAAAACTTGTCACCGAAATGTAGTTAAGCTCTAAAATTTTAAAAAGTGCAATCAAGTTATAAAACTTATCAAATTAATCCAATCTAAGTTCTTCCGTTGATTGTACTTTTAAAAGTTTTCAAGCTTGATTGCATTTTCAAAATAGGTTTTAGAATTTGGTTACACTTTTTAAAAGTGTTAGAATTCAATCGCACTTTTGTAACAATTTTTAGAACTTCTAATTGTCGCGAAGCCCATATCAAATTTGCGACTTAGGTTCAAGTTTTTTAACATGCAAACAAATTTTCAATTAGGAGTTGCCACTAATATATTAGGATTGGTCGATTAGAATTCAAAGTAAATAACTGGAGATTTACTTTACTCCTGTGAACCAAAGATTTTGAGTTCGGGGATTTGGTTACGCTAGATTTTTCTAACGCCCTTTCGGTACCTTTCTCTTTTATTTAAAATATATATATATATTACGTACAGCTTGAATTAATTTTAAATATATTTTTCTAACATGTGAGATGATTATATAGGTGCACAAACCACCAATTTAATACCCAGATAAAGCAATGAATAAATTGAACGAAAGCATATGCGTTGTTAGATTAGAATTCATATCACCAACCCTAGATATGATTTTTAATTAACACGCAATTTCTTTTTGTTTTCACTAACTTAATGAAATGCAATACTTTTAATCTAACATGAAATGATATGATATGGCAGTATAACCTAAATTATATGACATGAGTAAAAAATGCAATAATTAAATGTGCAATCTAAATTAATCTAATGACTTAATTCTAATAACGAGCAATTTCTAATAAAACGGACCAAGCAACAATCACTAAATGACGTGCAATTTCATGAACCTAATTCTATATAGCATGTGCATGATTTTTATTTTCCTAAAAAATATGCAATCTATCTAGGATAAATTATCTAAACTTATAAACATGCAAATCTAACATGCAATGACATGCAAAGAATGTCTTAATTCTATATGACATATGCATGATGATTTTTTTTATGTTTTTTTAATTCGAAATTAAAATTGAGACATAATTAAACATGCAATTTAGATCTAAAAAAAAACTAACATCCTAAATGAACGCATTTTTTTGGATTTTTTAGTTAAAAATTCGAAATAAAATCCTCATTCTAAATATGCAAAATAATATGAAATATTCTAAAACAAACATAATCCTAACTTAAATATTTTTTTGGATTTTTCCTTTTACAAAAATAAAATTGATTCAACCAACATGACGACAAATCAGATAAGATAAGATCGATATTCACAAATTGACGAACCATATCTTGCGTATGAGATCGGGTTAGCCAATTTTTAAATAAATCGAATCTCGGGCGTGATATCAGATTAAAGATTTTGCAAGTGATTGCGAGTCGGATTTCAGGCACGAAAATCGGACTGTCAATCCATAATTTAAGAGGCTATTTCATGTCGGAATCTCAATCATAATTCTGCTAAAAAATAGATAAAATAAAATAAAAAAGGGTAAATAGAAAAACTACCTAATTTGTTTTTCCTTTTTTTTTCTTTTTTTATTTTTGGCTCGTGCGGCATGTGGTGGGTCACCGAGGGGTTGGTCGCCGGCGTTCCGGTGAGGGGCGGCGGCGGGCGTCGGAGCTTCGGCGAGAGTGGACCAGCAGCGAGCAGGGACGCTGGTCAGAGCGAGCGTTGCTCGGAGGGGAACAGCCGGCGGAAGCGAACAGTGGCCGGCAGTCGCGGGCCTGCTGGCGTCGGGGACGATGGTAGGGGCGGGACGTCGGACGGACGTACAGTGGCTCGGCGTCCAGATCTGGCGCGATGGAAGCGGCTCGGGTGGTCGCTCGGGTGAGGAGGTGCAGCGACCGGCTTCGAGCCCGAGCAGAGGCGCGGAGCAGAGCTGGGCGGAGGGCTGCAGACGCGAACAAAGCAGGAACAGCAGAGGCGTCGTCGGAGCGGAGGGGCTGCGATCCGGCTCGGGTCAGGCTCTGGGCGTGAGCGAACGGTGCTCCGGCGGCAACAGGGCAGAGGCGGAGCCGGGGCGTCGTTGCTGGTGCCGTGGGTCGCCCAGAAACGCGGCGTCGGCAGAAGCGACGGCAGACGCGGCGACGGAGCTTGCGGGTGAGGCGGAACTCCGGTGTCGCAGATCGGGCAACGGCGGAGCGACGGCGACAGTTGCGGAGCTTCGGCTTGCAGCAGCAGACTGGGCAGTGGCGGAGCAGGAGGAGCGGCGATGAGACGTCGGCGTCGGGCCGGACGAGCTGCGATCGGGGGCTTCGGGTCGTCGAAGGCGGAGGCGTCGGAGGTGGCTGGCGGAGGCGATTCCGGCGGCGGCTGGTTCGGACGCGGGGGGCCGGCGTGGAGAAGACGAAATCTGACTGCTTTGTTTTTTTTTATTCTTTTTTTTTCTCTCTGCTCTCACGTCACTTCTCTCTCTATCTCACCTGTCGCACACTCTCTCTTTTCTTCTCTGAACACTTTCAAAACCTCCTTTTCTTTCTTTTTCTTTTTTGTCTTCTTCGAACGAAGAGAAGTCCCCGAAACCCTACAAACGAAGAAAGAAAACTTTTTTTTTTTTTTTTTCCCCGGTCATCTCGCCGCGGCGGAAACCCCTGAGGCCCCACCGCTACCATCCCCATCCCCTTTAAGACGCGTTTGTGCACGACACACCGCGTCCGGCAAGTTTCGAACTCCTCCCCTCGTTCGGTTGAAGTGAGTTTGCCCCCCAATCACTTCTGGCCACCGCGGGCGGTGGTAAAGAAAACTTTTCTTTTGTCTTCAATTTTTTGACAAAGAAAACCAAGAGAAGCCCCCTTCGACATGAAAACTAATTGGCCGTGTATTTCTATTGCGTGGCCTCCCCGCAAAACCCTACACATTTTAACTTATTTATAGACTATGAATTAGGGTTTTAATTTTTCTAAATCGATAAAAACGTAATATTTGCTTTTCCGAACGCAATATTTATTTTTGAATCGAAATCTCAACAAAGATAATCCGTAAAATTTTCTCAAGGATACGAGTTTAGGCCGATTTACTTCCATCATGGGCTCAACCCAACTCATCAAATTAAAGTTCTGAACCATAAATTTCGAACTCATTTGTCACCGGCCCAATGTAAATGCAAATTAAAAATAAATCACCTAAAACTATATGCTATATAATAAACTATTTTTTCAAGGATAAAATTAACCCCTAATTTTTAATGCGATAAATGATTAAACGGGTTGCCAAAATTTAGGCGTCAACACTAATATTCTTATATATAAAAAAAAAATATCTATATAGGATCCTTAAATTGCACTTTTCAACATAAGTTTTAAAACATAATTACATTTTTAATTGAACCAAATGAATATTTTAGGACTCAAATAGACTTTTTATTAAATGATAAGGACTTGATTGAACTAACTAAAAAATTTGAGACTTGATTGCAGTTTGTACGTAAGATTTAGGACTTGTTGACAACTACATCATTACGATCCTACCACTCAACTATGTTCTTATTTTTGTAAGCCATATCATAGTTTGCATATATGATCAATTTGATAGACCTACTCGATCTTGAGGGAATCTTCTACAATTGCACGCTCAAGTTATTATTATTATTTTTTTAGCTCATGTTGTTGTTGTTCATGGATAACTTGATTATTTTGATACACAGATAGAAATATCACTCACAAGGAACTCGTTTGAAAAACTATAATGTAAAATATTTAAATAGTTAGTGAACATGTCATATCATGAAATCATCGTAGGTAGCTTGAATGTTACTAATTTTCATATTATTAAAAAATACATCATAGAATATCAGTATTATAACTTGATATTTAATATAGGACAAAATAGAGATTCACTCAAAATGCATCATGAATTGTCTTCAATAATAATAGACTTTTTATTAAATGATAAGGACTTGATTGAACCAACTTAAAAATCTGAGACTTGATTATAATTTGTACATAAGATTTAGGACTTGTTGACAATTGTATTGTTACGATCTCACCTTTCAACTATGTTCCTATTTGTGTAAGTCATATCATATTTTGCTGATATGATCAATTTGATATAACTACTAGATCTTAGAGGGAATCTTCTACAGTTTCACACCCAAATATTATTTTTTGATATAATGTAGTTGTTACTCATTATAACTTGATTATTTTTATACACAAATAGAAATATCACTCATAAGGAACCCATTTGAAAAACTATTATGTACATTAAATAATGAACATGTCATATCACGGAATCACCGAAGGCGATGATAGACTTAGCCGATTGACTTGTATGTTACTAATTTTCATATTTTAAAAAAATACTGCAAAGAAAATCAATATAATAAATCGATATTAAATATAGGACAAAATAGAGATTCAATCAAAATGCATCATGAGTTGTCTTCGACGTTTTTCCATTGCGGGAAACTCATCCATCTTCAATAATCGCTTCTCAGCTAGTGAATCATTTTAATTCCTTTTTTTTTTTTTTTTGTAACCGAGGACTCTGCCACTTGCTCCCGTGCCCGAACGGCTCCTGAGGGCTAGACCCCTATACCTCGGGAGAGACTAGCACAAAGAACTCCACCACAATGGCCCCCCACTTAAATCACTAGCAACATAGGGTTTCAAACTCTCGACTTTAGCGATAAGGAAGGGACTCTCAACCAACTGCGCTACCCACGGATGAGTTGAATCATTTTACTTTTGTGATTACTTTCTTCAAAAACATCTAAAATTAGTTATTATATTAATATTTATCTTTTACTTAATATTTATAAAACTTAATTTTGATCTTGAGCACTTCATGCAAATTATACATCATGCTATAATTTATCTAAAAAAAAAAAAAGTTGCATTGTCTTTTCTTTTAACCACCAAGTTATCTTTTAGCAAACGATCACTTCAAACATACTTAAAATTATATTTGGGAGTATTTTACAAAAAGAAAATGAAGAGAGATAATTGCAACGGCATTAGCCATTGTTTATAAAAGTTGCTCGGCCATTCAAGGAGCCCAAAATCCATTGAGGAAATTGGGCTTCCTGTAGTATGAAGGATCTCTATTGAGTATTCCTATAAAGGACCAAATTTTGAAAAAGCCCTAACTTTAGGTCCAATCTCAATTGTTTCTGGAAAGTTTTTTTACAAAAAAGAAATTTCCAACTTTTACTTTGATTTCAAATTTGTCCAAAATTTCTTAATAATGGGATGATAATATAGATGCACAGACTTAACCAAAAGAGTTGTTTGAACCCTTTATATTATTTCTAACCTCTCCAGTATAGTTACTACTCTATAACACCTCAAATTTTATGAACTACGATTCGCCGGTTGATAGCACCTTAAATCGTAGGGTTTTCCCAAATCCTAGGTTTAGGTAATCCACAATATACAAACAAGATCATAAACTTAAAGCACCAAATTAGAGTTACTACTAATTGATTTGGATTAGGTCAATTGGACATCTAAATGCATGTGAAAAGGAAATTGGTGTTTGAAAATCTACAAATCTTGAGTTGGGGGACTCGATGATACGTCAGATGGATTCACATCCCACAATGATCTTTTAATTCAATTTAAGATATATTAGGACCATAAAAAAGATAAAAATGGCAATTATGATTTTCTGTTAAAAAAAATAGAGGGACTATTATTTGATTATCCTAACTAACAAAATTGTGAAAAAAAAAAAAAAAAGTCATGGCCTTATCTTTCCTCAGACAAACCGACATCACCATTGAGAGAGAAAATCGAAGTTTCTGTCGATGAATATTCTTTTTTTCACCAGAAAAGGACAACAGGGCTAATCAGTTACTTTCAATCTTTTGGAATGCCAAAAAGAAGGATGTAGTGGAAGCATGCTCGAGCTCAATCTTATTTTATTCAAATAAAGTCACCGGAAAGGCAACTTTGATAATACATGATTCTGTAAACAGATTACCGATCTGTTCTTGGTATTCATGATGACATAATCCGCTTGATGAGGATGAGAAATCAAACTAGATCTTTATGAGACCGTCTTCAATCATCCGCTTGAGATTCCAGGTATCGCCCTCGCACCTATAAGACCAATACGCCCACCCAAAAGTGGCACGCCCATAAACATCTTGCTGAGCTTTGGCAAACTTTCCCGAATCCTCCTTTGTTGCCCCGTCGAAGGCCAATGTCGAGGTCCATTCCCCTGCAAAAAGCCAATTTAGCTCGCAAATGTCATGACATGTATGTACTCTAGCGCACGCGTCATGTGTACCTGTATGCTCTATATTAAACATGCTCCTGTTGCTTTCTAACCACATGGTAGGACTCACCAACAAAGCTCAAGGAGCCGTTTGCCGGGGTTACGTTGCTCAGATCGGAAGCTCTTTCGTTATAGATGTAGTCAATGTTCTGCTGCAGATTCCACTGTTGAAACTTCTGATCAAAGAGGTTGTAGTAATGCACGTCGATGACGACTCGGCTCAAGCCTCTCACGAACTGAAGGAGCTCTTGCGTTTCAGCATTCAACCGGTTGGACATGATGACATAAGCATTTGGAGTGTGACTCCTCACGGCCTCGTAACCTAACTGGTAGTATTTAGTAAGATCCTCAAACTTGACACCCGGAGCTTGAGGCTCGTTCATTAGCTCGATCGCAACCAATGCCGGGTGGTTGCCATATCTACTTGACAATCATAAGGGAAAATGCTATGAAACATCTGATTATATGATCTAACATACTAAATATCAATACCAATGGTTGCGATTCATCAGCAATACTAAAGAGAAATATGTCATGAGGGATTTGTTTAAATTGAGAACTCATCTGCCAGACCTTGCTGCTAGGAAGTCTATAACTTTCACGGTCTCCTCAATGTGAGAGTCACCCCCCATTCCAGAAATCCATCTCTCGATGCGCTATGAAATTGGTCGTTTTGAGATCCCGGAGCAGCGTGGAGATCAACTATTACCTTCATACCATGCTTCCTGCAAAAAGAAAAAAGAAAAAAAATTGTTCAAGGTTAGACTCACAAGATTCTTGTAACTTCGATGGACCGACTTAAGCAAAGACTTGCTTCCTATAAAGATCCTCCACTGCACACTTTCTGTTGGAGTTATTCAACTAAGATGTAAAAGTATCGAAAGTTGCTTACGCTGCCCATGTAAATGCGTTGTCCAGTGCATTCAATGAGCCTCCCACAAAAGGCGCTGGCGGCGCCGGATCATACGCAATCCACCATCCTACTGGAATCCTCACGGCGGTTAGACTATTGGCCGCCATAAATTCAAAGTCCTGCTCAGTAATGTAACTGTTCCAATGATCCTGCAGAGCAAATTTGTTCAGAGATTACTGATCTACTTAGTCAATGTATTACCATTTCGTGCTTACTTTGCCACTAATTAATTAAGGATTACCCGTAGGTGTTTTGGGGCAGCACTGGGGCCATATCCATTTGTTATTTGGTATTCACCTTGTAAAACGCCGGTAATGTTCATTTCAAAGATCGATGGGTCATTGTCATCCCAACTCGAGCCTCCAGTATAATCTGCCGTCACTTCCGTCAGCGACTTTGCCTGATCATCCATACTATATTAGAGAAAATCACATAAATCAATGTGATTGTATCCAATTAATAACCGGGGAATATGGGGACTCTATGGATTATCTTTGATCATGAATTTTGGATGATGGAGTGGAAATGCTTTTGTAATCCAACAGTTCCTTTCGATTAAGAGTAAAGTAATGTCGTTGCGGATATGACTGTTTCTTTCATTTTTTGAGGCCTTGCCGTTGCAAAAAAATGTGTTTATGGTTTATAGAGGACGTAAGTTTACTCGTCGTATTGCGTGGAGTGTCGCTGTTGTTTTTCAAGCAAACTAGGGGTGCTCATCACGTCCTCTCAGCGTCAAGAAAGTGCGGAAAGCGCCCATGTAAGACGTCACAGAACAGTAGATCTCAACACGAGTGCCATGCGGCGATTCATACAAACACCATTGGACTGATGCATGACAGTTTCTTATGTTTATCAAAGTCTACTTGGGTCTTGATCTTATATTAACGTGATGGGTGCAATACAATAAATTTACAACAGATAGCTTCGTGTAACTTCTGCCGTGTAACTGGCAATGCAGACGAGAACTTTCTATAGTGCTGCGCTATCCTGCACAACAATCTGCACAACAACGTAGTCCTACGAAATTCGGACGGTCAGACTGAAGAGATTATTGTCAACGATTTGATGACAATCACCACCGACCGACCGTCAAATCGAAAACCACTCACTCTCAACCACTGTATGGGTTAGACCGAAATAGTCGCGAAACCCTCTATGACACTGAAGATCAGTCATGTACACCATAATACCATAGTAACTGCAGAAGTCATAGAAGCTGGAACAGGGGAATTACCTGGAGAAACATCCCATTAGATGCTTGAAATCGAACTCGATTGGGATTGTCCGGTTTCCTGATAATGTCGAAAGTCTCTGAGGCGCTCGGGTTACCAGAAACAGCGACAACCGTTGTTCCTTGGCCTTGCAATCCGACAAATTGCTTGTTGAAAACTCTGAGGTTGAATTTTTTGTCGGAAATCCTCCACAGCTGCACCATAGGAAGTGAGCGAAAATTATGTTGGATGGCATGTGAATCTTTTGAGCTTGTCTAAAGACGATTGTCAATTTGGTGAGACAGAAAGCCACACCCTGAAAGTTTCCCAGTAAGAGGGCTGATCGCGATTGGCGACAAGGGTGGCTCCGCCGCCGTTTTCAGCACACAGGAATTTCCCGAGCTTTGTCGACTTGAACTGCACTTGAGTCCCATCCTACCATTGAAACATAAGCAGGAAAATGGGATTTGGTTCATCTCATTGAAAGAGTGAAGTGATATTTTTATAGACCAAACAAATTACAGTGTATATGCACATACTGGGTGGGGGGAACAGAGTTCATATATACAGGTCGAACCAAGTTCATATTTGTATGTCAGAAATCTGGCAAAATGATGGAAAGAAATGTTTCGTTAGAAACAAGTTCTGTTGACATTTGGCATCTTAATTTGACAAAAGTGTACACCTGTCATGTTAAAATCATGTGCTAGTACATATAGACATATGCCAAACATGATCTTTTTGTAACTGTATCATTCTCAAATATCTTAAGACATTAAACTGTATCTAGTGCAGGCATATGTCATATGGGACCTGAGAAGAAACTTTGCGATCATCCGACAATACTAATCACGAAACTATGATAAAAAAGCATGCTGGAGAAAGTATAATAACAATCTATGGAGCATTACCCGATACGCTCTTTTTATCTTTAAAAGCTTACCAAGAGCTGTCCATTGAGTCCAACAAACCGAGAAGGCATCATCCACCCCTCGGTGACAAGCCAATTTCCGAGGTTCACAGCCTTGAGGGGCAAGTTGAACTCCACGGTCTGGGCGAGGATCAAGGGACAGAACACCCAGAGAGAAAAAAGGAGCAGGAATGAACGGTGATAACAGGGCGCCATTTCTGTTTCGCTTCTTTGCTGTGACATTAAACGAGAGGGAGGGCCAACACATTTATAGACTAAAAGTCTTCAGGGTTAGAATAATGGTTTTGTGTTGACTTGACCCATTTGAGTGGAGATCCGTGATTGATGTCTATTATGCAAAAACTCACTCTACACGCTAAGATAAAGAATATTGCATTTGGTCTTAAGACTATGGAGATTAGATCATTTGGACCGTTGATGACATGAGCTCCAAGATGGAACTCGCATGATTAATATGTCAGATGATATATAGCCAGATGTTTTGTAAATCATGGAATATCTTCTCTCTCTTTTTTAATCCAAAACACAAGTGTGACTCCCTACTACCTAGAACTCCATGCCTACAGGGCTCATCAAACTATTGACTCCAAACTTTGAACCTACGCAAGTACCTTGATTTAGAATAGTTTACACACAGTTTAAGTTTCCTCCAATTCCTCCATCGAAAATCTCTCAACACCCCATTGGAAATCTCTCAAGAATCAAGTACCCAAGTGGTTTTCAAGTCTATAATTTAGGAAAATAGAAAAAGAAAGGAGAAAAAACTGCATATGAGGATAAAGGATGAGGATCATGGACTGTTATTGCATGAGCTCGGCATATATGACCTAGAGCACAAGGACTGTCAGATCATATGAAACTCATGTGCAATCCACATCATCTAACGGTGCATATGAATTGGGCTTGCATGCACCAGACCATGCCTGAACCTTTCACTCATCATACGTGGTGGTGGACCTCTTGCATTAAATGAGGCTAGCACACCCTATAAAGCTATGCCATAAGCATAAAGTATTCAATGCCTTTTTAGCATCGCAGCAGGATGCACCATATGGTTAAGACAGAATATGCACTATAGCCCACTTCTCTTGCAAGAAACCAATGAAACTTGTTGGATCCTCCATTGCTCCGAGGCCGGTTGAATGGGTCGAAGGCGTGTCGTCGAAGGCGTGTGGTCCTTCAAGAGCATCATCCGACCATTTCGCTTGATCAAAGGCATCATTACGTGCCGTGGGGGATGGGAGGGGCGGTGCGTGAGTGCTGATGCAAGAAGTCCACAGCCATCCATTTTGTTCTTGTCTTTGCTTGGAGGATCGTTTTGTGGTTAGTGATTTCTTAGAAGAGAACAGGAAAAAAGAAAAAAGGAAAAAAACAAGGAAGAATTGCTATTCCCAAGTCAAAAGTGGGCCGAGGAGAAAAGGAATAGGCACTCACCACATCGCGACGAGATTTTGAGGGTTCTGGGAAGAAGGCAAGGATTTGATAGAGCACATGGAAGGAGAGAAAAGGAACAGGAACCCGCTACTCGCTAGCGACGTGTGCCCATACGGGATGCCAGTTCCCATTCCAATTAGGACCGGACAATGCTTGTTTTTGCATTGCACTCGTATTGATTACAATGTCATCACAAGAATATTTCGGCACAACTGCTTTGGCGAGCGAATCAATTCGTTGAGTTTTAAGTTAAGTCTGTCTTATCGAGTTTCGATTTCACTTTCTAAATTTGTTCTATGTTCATATTATTTTCTTGCGTCGTGTTAGGGATTGCCACCATGGCTGCATGTTGGATTTTGACCCTTTAGATTGTGTTGTGGGATAATGCACCAAAAGTCCTAAATCCAAACATTTTAATTTAGGGTTAATACTACGAAAAACTCTAAAATAGTATATATATATGATGAATTCACCAAAAACTAATTTTTTTTATCATAAAAAAAAAACCCAAAACTAGTGTAGTTATGACAAATTTATAAATCTACCAAAAACTTCAAATTGATATATTTGTAATAAAGTTATCCTCCAATTATTTCCGTTAAATTGGATTAATATCACAAAAACCCACAAACCGGTATAATTATGACAAACAGAAAATAAAACCCAAAAATGGTATACCCATTAGCTGTCACTTTTCATCCAACTTAGCAATTTGATGGTAAAACTTAATGAAAACTAACAAAAGATAAATTTATCACAAATATACAAATTTATGAATTTTTGCAATAAAAAGAATTAGTTTGAGGTATAATTATCATAGGTGTTCTAATTTGGAGTTTTTTTTTTTTTTTATAGTATTAACTCTTTAATTTATTCAATTAAGTCTTGGACCTTTTTCTTTCAAAAGTACGATCAAAATCTTTCGATGAATAATCATATGAAATTGCCTACATGTCACTAAGAAATGATGAATAAGTATATTGGAAACCCTAAAATTGGTCACAAAAATGTAATTGAATTCAAGTTTTTTCAAAAATACAATTAAATCCTAAATCTTGTCGAATTGCAATTAAGTCCTAAATTTTTTAAAAAGTATAATCAAATCCTCAAACTAATCAAATTGGTACAATCAAAGTTATTCCATTGATTGCACTTTTTAAAAGTTTAAAGACTTGATCACACTTTCAAAATAAGTTTTAGGACATGATTGCATTTTTTGAAAGTTTAAGACTCAATTATACTTCCGTGACAAGTTTTAGGATTTCTTGCACTTATCCCAAAATAACCTATATGACATCCTTAAATTTCACTTTTCAACGTAAGTATTAGGACCTGATTACATTTTTAATAACTTTTTAGGAATTAATTGAACCAAATGAATATTTTAAGACTTAGTACCTTTTTAGACTTGATTGAACGAACTCAAAAATTTGAGACTTGATTGCAATCCTAATATAAGATTTAGAACTTGTTGACAAATGTATTGTTAAGATCCGACCATTCTAGGGGTGATCGGTTCCCGATTTGGTCCGGTTCCAAGGTGGAACCGGGAACCAGACCGGGAGAACCAGTTCCCAATTTTGGGAACCGTGGACCAGACCGTTTGGTCCTAGGACCGGGAACCAAACCGAACCATCAGTTCCGGTCCGGTCCAGTCCGGTCCGGTCCAATAGAATCAGCACTTTCTTTTTTCACTAAAGAACAATCATTCACTAAAGAACGACCATGCTCCAAACCGATCAATCCAATTTGGTTCTTGGGCGATCTAATAAAACTACTCACACATGTTTCCATGTGCAAAATATTCAAACTTCACTTGCGTGAATATCAATCATAGTTTATCTGTTTCACGCTTAATTTTAAGCATAAAAGCCATGAACAATTTGAGTAAAATCTGTGCTTGGCTTAGGTTTTATAGACAATCTCTCTTCTATGCTTTGAATGTTTAGTCGATGTCGGACTCTTTGAAGCTTGAAGTGCCTTGTCGTTTGCAAGTGAGGGGAGCAAGAGAGAGAGTGTGAGCATGAGGAACTCCTAGAGCCTTGTCCCACATCGAGTAGAAGATAAAACTAACAAATAAGTTTTCTAAGAGTTTTGGTGGTCTCTTGGCCACATAAGAGGTTGTTACCTCAATTGCAATTCCAATTGCAATAAGTTTCATATATAATATTCATATATTATATGTGTTTTTATATTATATGTATATAAATTATATTAAAAAAAAAATTGGTCCGGTTCGGTTGGTCTGGTCGGTTCGGTCGGTCCAGTTCCCACCTTGGAACTGGGAATTGGGAACCGGACCACCGACCGTGGGAACCGCCCAAAACCGGCCGGTCCGGTCCTAGTTCGGGCGGTTTCCGTTGCACACCCCTAGACTATTCTACTATGTTCCTAACAATGTAAGCGATATCATATGTCATGCCCCGACTTGCTTCGAGCACGTGGCAACCCTTGCTTCCATACCTTTGGTCATTTGATTGCAACATTTTAGGATGTGTCGCCAACCCAATTTGCAATAATAATAAAACGCACAAGCAAAAACGAAAACAAATGTCCACCCATCATTCAACTGGGATAATTTAAAACATAATCATACATATAAGCATCATGAGTCAACATCTCATACACAACAAGTTCAAAAGTTAAACAACCAGCTTCATCACATCCAACACACCTAACCGCGTTACCATGACCTCCTACAAAATGGCCCGGGGTACACCTACGCCTCTAATACTATGAAGGTGGTCTAAAAAGTGCTAATAACCCCACTACTACCTAAGCTTTAATGGTCTCTGGGATCCATGCCTCTAACTCGGCAATCAACTTGGGGTTTGATCTCGGGGTCGGACACCTCCCCATTGGGAATGTCCCCATCCTTGGCATCCCAGCTGATTTCTCCCCTTGAGCCCCCGACACTCAAGGAACCGTCAAAGCCACGGATAGGACCATGGCTCTCGTTGCCCACCCAAAAGTACCAGGCCACGATCGGTGTGGCACGAGGCTAGGACCCTCGTTAACCCAGATGGTCGTGACATAACACATGTAGTGTGCGTCGGCCCCTCCCGCTACAAGGTACTCGGTCACCTCCTAACTGTGCTCAACGAGGAGGCCACAACGTATCTGACAGAACAGCTCGACCATTCTTAGAGCTTGTAAACATTTCAACAAACAAATATGAGATGAACTCAATGAGTGAACTTTGTAGACCTCGCATGGGGAAGTTGTTCACCTTGGAAGCGCCCTAAACAAGCAATTATCTATCGATGGCAAAACATGGCAGCGCTCTTCTCACTTTACTCTCACTATTCTCATAATAACAAATCTATCAGACAAGGCCATCAATATAGACGAATAGGCAATTCCATAACATATATTCCATGCTCTTGAGCCAAACATACGAATGCATATTATGGTTCAAGTCATGTGCTCATGCCATGCAATAATCCAGACCTGAACACATACGATTCTCATGCACTTTCCATACCAATATGTCCAAATTATTACGGTCACTCAATACCTAAGGTCAATCCGAAGGTTCGCAATCATCCAGCGTAATCGAGCATCGTCTCGCCCCATCGAGCATGACATCATCCCATGTAAAATGCATCAGGAGCTTCATTCCGAAATGCATCTGCGAATGACATCTCATTGACTTGGGAGCATCTGAACTAAATTAGGTATTGTCCTGTGTAAAACGTATCAGGACGAGTTCACACCCCACGTAAAATGCATCAAGGTCTTAGGTGATCACACTGGCATACTATCACACAATCCATTTCTTATCTTTCTCATTTAACCCATGTGATACTCATGCAATATGCCATATCACTCATCAAATGCCACTATGTTACACACGTGCATCATATTACATTATATAATGCATCATTTAATTCATAAATCCATGGCATATAGACTACTTATCAACATAAGATAAAGTCGTCATAATCCGCAGTACGTTCACATCATTATTACATGTCATCAAATTCATCATATAATCATTCTTTTATTCATATAACATATCACCCTACCATAATGTACCCTAATAATATGCCATAACACAACGTTGCGTTGTCTCGAACACACATGACACATACAACACATAATACATAACTTATATAACACATATAACTCATAATTCATATAATACAGACCCCAAATAAAACATCTAACACACAATCCATATAATACATAACACGCATAATACATCTAACCAATAATTCCTATATCACATAATCCATATCATGCATTGAGTACATAACACATAATCCATATATAGCATCGAATCACATAGTATATACGCCACATAACACGTATAGTATATAATAGCCTACTATCCTATTATGGCACATACAACAACATATCCACTTTATATAACTCAATCCAATAACTCATCTACCTAAACGTGAGAACTAATCATCCTAGGCTCAATAACTTATCACTTTGAAACCCGATGACCTATCAATAAATGTTCGATAGCCTATCTAAGTCCACTAATCGCTTAGCACGCAACATGCGCTTATCACATTAATAACTCATCATTTAACCATAAACAAGTCCTAAACTACTCCATAATTGCAACGGAAGCCCTAATCAAAGGCTAAAAAGCAACTCACAAACTAATCCAAGCTTTGTAAAGCGACGAGGGAGGTAAGACAAAGCTAGACAGTGGCTGGTTGCACATGTACAGTGCGCAGGTGAGCTAGGCTATGGCTGGTCGCGGCTCCGGTGGTGGCTCGACGGTGGTCTAGTGGTGGTTCAGCATCGGCACAGGCTTCGAGCTTCACGAGGGACTAAACCAAAGAAAAAACAAGCGAGAGGGAGCTGCTATGGGGGCTGGACAGTACCAAACAACCCTTAAGGAGGCTAGTTGGTTGGCTTTGAATGGCAGCGAAAATGAAAACAGAGGTAATGGCTTTGGTGATGTCAAGGGGAGAGAGAGGGTGAGTTTGAGAGGATTCAAGTGAGAAAATGAAAGTGAGAGTGAGAGAGAGGGCAAGAGGCCGACGGTGATAGAGGGGAGGAAGGAGAGAGAGAGAGAGAGAGAGAGAGAGAGAGAGAGAGAAGTCTTGTCCAATTAATGCATTGCATTCCAAGTCTTCAAAGTCCCTCAAATTTAGGGTTCCATTTATTGAGGAAGTGACATCTTGAAAAGGAAAAAGGTGAGAGTGAGGGGGAGATGGGTGGCTAACAGCTTTAGGGGGAGAGGGAGGAGAGAGAGACAAGAAGAAATATTGCTCATAAATGCATATCAAATCCCTTGGGCTCATGTCAATTAAGGTGACTTAAGAAAGAAGCAAAATCCTTGCATTAATGGAAGATAAATTTGCACTCAAGTGACTAGGCTAGGTAGCTTCATCCCTCCAAATTGCCACCCAATGCATGCTTGTGCCAACCCTCCTTAGCCATTTTCTATCTTTGCCCTTTTGTCCTTCGGTTAAATGGAAGGGCATTTTGGTCCTTTCACCAAGATCTCACACACTATTCATGTCATTTCATGCACTTAATGCCAAGATCTTGTCAAAAGAAAGCTTGATGGGCTTAAAGGGCCCATGAGCCTCCCCTTGGCCGCCCACCCCTTGGGCATGTAGGCCTTGGGCCACCCACTTGGACTCAGGCCCACTCGAGTCCTCGTTCGTGGCCCATTTCCTCCTTTCCGAACTTTTAAGTCTCGCCGATGAAAATCGAGTTTTCACCCCAAAGTGGCATTTGCGATGCCTTCATGGTTTATCGACCCTCAAGGTAATCCCGTCCAACGATCACTTGCCAAAATAATTCTATTCTGAAAATCGGATCGGAACAAGGATGTCACATCATATCTTGCATATATGATCAATTTGATAGAACTACTAGATCTTAGAGGGAATCTTCAAGGTTTCATGCTTAAAGTTTTTTTTTAATCTCATGTAGTCATTACTCATCAATAACTTGATTATTTTTGTACACAGAAGGAAATATTACTCATAAGGAACCCCATTGAAAAACTATCGTGTGTGATTTAAATAGTTAGTGAACGCATCATAATACGGAATCACCGCAGGCAATGATAGATTTAGCCAATTGCCTTGAATGTTACTAATTTCATATTATTAAAAAAAAATATATGTCGAGGAATATCAGTATAATAAGTTGATATAAAATATAGGAAAAAATAGAGATTCAATCAAAATGCATCATGATTTGTCTTCGACTTTTTTCCATCGTGGGAAACTCATTCATCTTCAACAATCGCTTTTCGGCTGGTTAATTAATTCCTTTTATGATTATTTTTCTTCAAAAACAGGTAAAACTAGTTACTATATCAATATTTATCTTTTACTTAATTTATAAAAAAAAAAAAAAAAAAAACTTAATTTTGATCTTGAGCAATCCATGCAAGTTATACCTCATGCGACAAAATAATATAAAGAACTTGCATTGTCTTTTTTATTTCTTTTTAGCCACCAAGTTATCTTTCAAAGAATCGATCAATTCAAACATACTTATAAGAATAGTTCGGCAATTCAAGGAACCCAAAATCCATCGAGGAAATTGGGCTTCCCTTTATTATGAAGGATCTCTATTGAGTACTCCTATTAAGGGCCTAATTTCCTAAAAAGCCCTAACTTTAGGTCCAATCTAAATTTTGCCCTGAATTTTTTTAACTAAAAAGAAACTCTCAGCTTTTACTCTAATTCCAAATCTATCCACAAGTATAAAAATCTTCACTAATTTCGTCTAAATTACCAACACTAGGAGTAATATCAAAACCCGCATCTTCATTAATACCCTCATATTTGTATAAAACAATAACAGTCTTTTGATATTGATAATCTTAAAGAAACTAGTGGCGATTTTGGGACGCATGGGCAAATTTGATACTAAATTGAAAGTAGAAGATTTTTTTAGACAAAAAAGGTTCATTGCATAATTGAAATTAGAATAAAGTTTGTGGTTTTTAGGGAATTAGCCCTTTTATAAAGTTTCTCAACTTTTGACCTTGCTATGCTAAATGTATGACACTCATGAGATTATTAGAGTGGGAAGGAAATCGAAAATTAGAGAGTTAGGATTTAATATGATCATTCTAAGAATTTTAAGCATATATTCACATTTATTAGTAGATTGTTCATATGCTCTCAAACAGGGATGAACATTGATCCAAGATTGATCCTAGACTGACCCTGGAACAACCCAATCTTACTAGTCCTAGTCCAATTCCCAAGGGGACTGGGCTAATCCCAAGGTCCTTAAAACCTGTACTGTGCAAGCTGGTCCTTAATGCTCATGCTTTAGGGTTGATCCAACCTGAATCACTCTTGTAATTTTTTTTTTTTAAATGCTAGATATAGAAACTAATGGTGCATTTGGTAACGATTCTGTTCCCGAGAACAAATTCTAATCAGAAATGATTATTCTTTATTCTGTTCCCGGGAACAATTTCTAAGCATTTTAAACCGTTTGGTAACTGTCCAAAATTTCTAATTCTAGAATAGAATTGCGTTTGGTACCGTATTCATTGATTCTGTTCCAAATTCAATTTCTTTTAATTTTTAAATAATTTTTTTTTCTTTTTTCCTTATTTTCTTTTCTTTTTTTGCTTTCTCTCTCATGTTCTTCTTCTTCCGATGGCCGTTCGCCAGACAAGCCAGACTAGGGCCGGCGACCTCACCGGAGCATCCCTGGCCCTTGTCGGCCGAGCCTCACTAGTGGCCAAGCTGACCTCCCCGGGGCTGGGCGAGGCCTGCCTGGCCACCGGTGGGGCCGGCCGAGCCTCGCCGAGGCCAGGTGAGCCTCGCCCAACCCTCTGGCGAGCTAGTCAGTGGCTAGGCTTGCTTCCGACAAGCTCACCGGATTGGTTGCCGATGGCAGACGGCAGTGACCGGCGGCGGACGGCAACCGCGGGATGGCAGTCAATGAAAAAGAAGAAAACAGAAGAAGAAGAGAAAATGGAAGAAGAAGAATTGGTTTTGATTCTTAGATTTGTTCCCAGCACAAGAATCAACTTTTTTTGTATTCTTGATTCTGTTCCAAATCTACTTTCGGGAACAAAAAAGTTCTCGAGAACAAAAAATTTACCAAATGCGATTCTATTCTCAAACTGATCATGGGAACAAAAAAATAAGAATCAAGCACTATTTGGATGGTTACCAAACAGTGCCTAAAGTGCCCATCCCATCCTCTTCTTTTATCCTTTACCTCTCCCTCTCTCGAAATATCACTCTCACTCTCTCCCTCAATCTCATGGCCTCTCCCTTATTCTCATATTCTTCTCGATCTCTTTCTCTCTCTCGCTTTAGCAATGACTCTCCCTACTTGTTTATTCTTCATCGATGTCATTTATCAGCGACGAAGACTCTAGGATCTCAACAATTGAGATTGATCATCATTTGCAGTCAACATTTACATCTCAAAAGTATGTCCCTTCATGCTCTGTTCTAAGAGAAATAGAGGCCAAGAATCTCAACTTTAATGGCTACATTCATCTTGCATCTTCTTTGACAATCACAGTAATAATTTCTTTTTGTTAACGTTTGATGCTTCAACATAAATACTATTAACTTGAACAAACATCTAACCATTTGAAAAAAATAAATAAAAAACAAAACGGGGCTTGTAACTAGGGTCCCCGTCAAAATCTATAATATCATAATCTCCCTTTTCATGCCCGAAACAAAGATGATAAATTTGCAAATCTAATCATGTGGCATTATGGATTTTTAATTCAACTCATACAGATGATATAAGTAATGAGATGTCCTATCAATTTCACTAATAATAATTTCAAAATCATTATTCTCTATCGATAAAGATCCATTTGAACAGGCCCTTTGTGTTATTCCTTGTTACCAAACTCCTAGTGAAACCGACTCTGATTTGGATTCTAAAGATCTTTTTCACATATCCCTCATCTCTCGCAAAACAAGACCCGAATATATATTCCAGTCAAGTTCATTATCCTCATTTCCCTATTAAAATATTCATTTCAAAGTTTGTTAAACCAATCACGGTCATTGCTCTTATAGACATTAGTGTCAGTTCTTCAATTTTAGATATTAAAGTTCTTCCTGAAGAATACTAGACTTCTTATGTTCGGTATTTCAACTCTGCCTCAAGAGAATTTTTTTTCTACAAATGTACGAACTACACCCGTAACTATCCAATTATTTCCTTAGTATTCTATAACCACTAAAGCCTTTGGATCTAGTCATCCCAACAAAGATTTGATTATTGGTTGAGACATTATGACTCAACTTTCTCAACTTCGAATCATTCCTGGAAAATGCCTTAAGTATAAAGACTAATTCTCTAAATTTGTCAATATCCAAAGGCTCTTTTCTATTCAAATGAGTTTATTAGATCCAATCATGCAAAAGTTGTTAGAATTTTATTCAGAATCTCACTCTAAATTCTCCCAAAAATGTTCCCATCCTTTGTGGAAAAATTCAAAGTTTTTTGTCCATCTTCCTTTCAAAAAAATTAAGACATAAATCCTACCAAGGTGAGTCACATGGGAATGAATCCATGACATCTTGCTTTTGCCAGAAGGAACGCTCAAAGTTACTACAACAATGCCTTATTGAAATCTTAGATTTTCAATGGGCTTGCAAAGCTTTCTATGTTAACAAATGAGCTAAGCGAAACAAAGAAAAAATTATTCTTGTCATAAATTATTAACCCCTCAATCTCTTCCTCCAAGATGACAAGTGCCATTTACCCTCTAGGAATTCTCTTTTAATGGGCTATCTAAAGTCCACATCTATTATATTTTAATCTCAAAGTCGAATTTTGACAACTGGGCATTCATCTTGAAGACAGGCTCAAGATAGGGTTTTGTATTTCAAACCAGTATTTTCAATGGAAAGTCCTTCCTTTTGGCTTCAAAATAGCCCATTCCTTATTCCAAAAGGCCATGCGTCGCATCTTCCAATCAATCCTACCAAGTGCAGTAATCTATAATGATGACATATTACTTTACAGGCCTTATGAAGAATCTCATTGCCAACTTTTCGAGCAGTTTACAAACATTGTAAATAAATGTGGAATCATGCTTTTTCAAATAAAGATGAATATTGCCCAAACATAAATTGAATTTCTTGGCATACACCTCAATAAAGGTACATACTATCTAAGATCATACATTACTCAGGAATTGTTGAAATTTCTAGAAGAAAATTTCACGACAAAACAAGTTCAGCAATTATTTTGGGATAATTAATTATCTCAAAGACTTTGTTCCCAATATTACAAAATTACTGCTTCTGTTACAATTAACGCTAAAGAAGAATCCTGCACCTTGGAATAGAGCTCAAACCAAAGTAGTTGCAGAGCTAAAAGAAGTTGTGCAGACTTTTCCGCTGTTGCAAATACCATATATTGGGAAGAGAATCTTTTAGACTGATGCGAGTGATGAATACTGGGTAGCCATACTATTTGAAGAAATAGATAGTAAACGACACATTTGCGCTTACAAAAGTGAAAAATTATCCCAAGCTAAAATGCATTATCATTCTACTTTCAAAGAGATATTGATAGTAAAGAATGGAATGAAAAAATTTGAGTTCCATCTTATTGGCCATCATTTTCTAGTAGTATTGTGTATGACATCTTTTCCTTAGATGATCAAATTTAAGCATAGACAAATTCCTCATTCTCAGTTACTTCAATAGGTTGAATAGTTTTCGAAATACTCTTTCAAGACCAAACATATTGCAGGAAAGAATAATGTGCTTGCTGATTTTCTCTCCGACCAAAGGCACCGGCAGATATTAATATGTACATTTTGAGGCATGTTTTTTCCCAACAAGAAAAGTACAAGATTGAAAGAATGCAAAATTGGTCAAGTTTGGAATACCCCTATGAGATCATTGAACAAATCTAGAATAACAACCTCATTGAATATCTCGACAATCTAATGTGGCAATGCCACACAAATTTATTTAGACTCCATAGAGGCTCAATTCTTGATCCTTTTGGATTAAACTCCATGTATCCATTCATACATCCTTTAATTTGGAAGAAAGATGATTTCCCTTGACAAACTTCGATTGCTATTATGGTACTTAACCAATAAGCATTTAATAGCTATTGAATTTCCCACTAGAAGGTTCATTGCCAAGTTAACTAGGCTATTTGTGCTTGGTCGTAACATTGAAAACGAAAGCGATAGGAACTTCTAGCTGTATTCAACTGGTTTTATCTTTCTATTTATTGGAAGCATCTCTTCCAACAAGAACTAAAAACTACCCAAGCAAAACTAGAGACACACACCATTGTGTTTTTATAGGGACCGTGGACTTTTGTGCGGGATAATGGTACCCTATTAAGTGCACCAGAGGGAATAGGAACGACAACCTCCAAATCTCAATCACATCTTAAGGTAACTCATATTTACAAATCGTTCCTTAATTGCATTGGATCCATTGAATACAACTATAAAGAACTCAAAAGAGTTCTATGCCAAGAAAATAAAAGTATCCTTGAAGAAGTATGGAACTATTTAACACCTGTCTAGTGGGACCACTATGGACTTGCACATGTAGCTAGACAAGCACTCTAGGAATTCAATCAAGCATAGAACCAAGCAAGGATAACTCCATCATAAGAGCAAGAAATTGCAGACACGAACGATCATACATAATCCTATCAACAATCTTATGTGCAAGCATCCTATGTCCAATGGGGAGACCTTTTCTCTCAATACCCCTATGATCAATGACATTTGTCATTATCCCTCAGATTGGACCCCAACACCATCTCCCATTATGCTCAAACATTAAACTAGCCCCACTAGTCATGTCTCGCAAACACTCTAGGACCCTCTAGGACTCGTGAAGAAAGATCTTCCTCAAGTGGAATAAGCATGTGGAATGCCATGATATCACAAAGGGAATTCATCGACAAAGACACCAATAGTCCTTCGACATTGAACTTGGAGATCTTGAGCAACGTCACATAGAAGAATAGCTTGCAATGCATAGCTTTGATAATTCAGACTATGACTACAACTCCTGAGATGGTAGATAGGCCTATAATAAGGCTACTGTAGTGTCATGACCCGATCTCGCCACCCTCAAATCTCTCACCATCATGTGGAGAGAAAAGGGGGAAAGGTCAGATTTAAAGGGACTTGATCACGAGAGTTCCCTCACGATTTGCGTTCTGAAAGATGTCATCACCTCACCTTTTGGATCAAGCCTCTCATGAGTTCCCTCCACAAGATCGCGATTTCTCCCAAACTTGTACCATGCGTGACAGCGGAGTGTCGCGACCTGTACCCACATAGGTGACACACCTCAAGAGAGGAGGTCATATGTGAATATCATATTTAAGGATACCTTTATCATGGTAGCTTTCTCAATAGTACCCTTCGCCCATAAGGATGGCATCACTTCATCATTTGGGGTACTGCCACATCAGGTATGCTAAACCATTGTGAGTTTCATTGACTCGTATCCTACGCGACAAGTTATTCATACAATCTAGTTGTTTATGACAACTTAAAAGATAAGATGGGAGTCGCCACTAACCTCATTTTGGGGATCGGCTAGAAAACTCAATCGAGGGTCAGGAGTGTTTCCTCAATTCCTACGCAATCAAATATCTAGATTCGAGGACTTATGTTACGCTAATATTTCTATTAGCGCCATTTCGGTACCTAAATAGTATGTTGTATTTTCTTAACGTGTCCATGTGTTTATTCTTACATTTTCGGGATCATTAATCTGAAACTAAGCGATCATGCATGGTTGGTCATTTTCATACTATTCTATTTCTAGAAAAAACGAGAAAAGAAAGTAATCAATGGAATTGAAATTATGAGACAGTAAGTAAACAATCAAGATAGTAGTAAATCTACCATACAATCCTAGAAAATATAAAAAAGAAACACAATTGAAAAAGATGAGAGGAAAAATAGAAAATCTACAACTCGTCGGGCTTTATACAACAAATGGAACCTGAGACATATGTTGGGAGAATGAAAAATACATGATAATGGTCGGAATGGACATCAACCTACCGTCTTTGTGCTTTCTCCATCTTCGGGGTCCTAATCTAAACCTAGGGTAAAAACCTATAAGTAGGTGCATACAATGGAAAGAAATAAGCATACATATAAAAACAATTAAAAAAAAAAAGACATCATGTTAAGATCAATCATTTAAAGAAAGTTTAATACAAAAGTCAAATTTTGGGGTCTTGGGATTGACCTTTGTCTTTCATCCGAGGGTTCCACTAAGACACTTACCCAATCCATTTTATGACTTATAGCAATTGTCGACCAATTATATTCTCACATGGCCAATAATGCTTATAAGTCTCCTAACTAAGTGATCTATGTGATTCCAAGGTTTTCACTCAATATCATACATCAACCTTATCATTCATCTAAAAGTCACATGCATTGCAAAAATTTAAACATGCATACAGGTCTTTTGGACCTTATTTTTCAATCAATCAAGCAAGAAAGTGAATTGTTGGCGGGTCACTTATTACCAAGGGCATGCGCCAATCACAAACATAGGCAAATTTTAATGTATGATAGGATTACATGTATGAGGGGTACATATGATATTTCAAAAACATATTTCGAAATCATTTATGAAAAGTTTTGAGACAAAGTGATATCTCAACTATGAAACGTATTCAATTGCCAAAGTTAGCCTGGAGCTTGCATAAATGCACTTACAAGCATCGCAGGCATTTAAAATACAATTCAAACCATGATTTTCACAACGTCAAATCAAGATTTTGAAAATGTTTGAAAATATGGATTAAGAAAAATCTAGGTTATGGAACACATTCAATTGCCAAGGCTAACTTAGGGCTTACATAAATGCACTCATAAGTGTCGTAGGCATTTTGAATATGGCCTAAATCACGATTTTTCCTTAAGCCAAATCAGGTTTTGAAGAACTTTTTTAAATTTTTTTTTGAAAAGGCCAATTATTTAACAACAAAGATCAAAACATTTTGAACAATTTCCATGAAGATGATATGGCCTAATTTCATGTACAAACTAGCCTAAAAAGTATAACTAAACAATCACAATCATGTTTATATCAGGAAATTTTAGAACAATCATGTAACGACAACAAAATTGGGTAATACCCATTGACAATCTAATTATGAAAAAAATTTCCTAATATATACGACATGAAAATGAACAACTTTCATGAGAAAGTTTTCTTAAACGAGCTACATATGAATTTACTAAAATCAAACAACAAGCAACAGCACATTAGAAATTTGCCAAAACAACAGGACATTTAGGTAATGTCACAAAGAATTGTCCTATCAAAACATGTCTAAAAATCATCAAATTTACACACAACATAGCCAACATGATGAAAAGCAAGTTTCATTAAGAGGCCAAGTGCAGAGTCCAAATAGAAAAAATGAAATAAAAATATTAAAGGTCTGTCCAAATAAGGGTTAGAACAGGGGTCCAAATTAGATCCCTTGTCCAAATTCTAATATAGTTTTGAAAAAAATGGAAAAGTGGTCTAAATGATGAGTGATTTATATGAAATCAGTGGCATTGGAAACTTTTAAATGTGTCTTACATCTTCCTAGAAGAGTTTGAGTCTAAACTAGGTCAATTCGGTATCCTAAAATCATGATCTCTAAAAGCGTGCGCCTTAGTAATTAAGGAAACAAACACAAGCACGCATTATAAAACCTCAAAATCATTCAAAGAATGCACAAACGACATGAAAAAATCACATGGGACTTCTAATTGGATGTGAAGGAAAGTTTAGATAGTCATCTAATCATAAGTCGGCATGCAAAATGTCATATAATTTAAATGATATTATGAAATGATTCATGATTCCTAATGATATACTTGGGAATCCTAAGTGTAATGACCACTTTTGTGAGACCAATTTAATGTGTAAGATGATACTCAAATGACATGACCTAAAAATATATACAAACTTGCAACATGCGGTTCAATCGTCAAGAATGCATGATCGTAAGATGATCCCATATGACTCAAACAAGTATGGAAAAGTGCACATATGGCAAGATTTCATTTTAGCATTAAATTTATAGAACGAGCATGATTTCAGCCATCCTTAAGATATGCATAAATCCTACTAAAAATCTCACATATAGAGCATACGATGATGAAGATTTCTCATTAAGAGTTTGAAACTCAATTAAGATCATATGAGTTGTGGCAAAAATAGCAAAACTGACAAACTATATACCCAACTCATGTTTCTACAGTGCCTTTTACTCTAATGCATGCAGTTGACTCACTTTGCCAACATAAATGCCTTGTAAAACATTTATCAATTGAACATATATATCATGTTTTTCAACTATAATGACAAATTTGAGATCAAATAAGTGTATTTGTGGACTCAATTTCATCAAAACAAATTTCGGACCAATGTAGGATAGATTGTCCTATGTTCGGATCTAAGCAATTTTGACCTAGCTAAACATGTCTAAAAATTTCAAAAAAAAAAAAATATATATATATATATATATATATATATATATATATATATATATATATATATATATATATATGAGAAACTTTCATGGAGGAAAGTTATTCCGAACTCAACATAGAAATCGAGTGCAAAAATGGAAAAATCATAGATTAATATGGAAGGGATTGACCTAGGCTTAGATCTGAGTAGATCTGACCTAGTTAAGCACATTCAAAAATCATGAAAAAATTACATAAGATGCATGAGACGATTTGGAACAAAAATCATGTATAAACTTTTATCAAAAAATAATCATGAAAGTTGACACAAAAATAGCAAAGCCAGAAGGCAGAACAAAAACATAATTGAAAAAAAAAACTAAACTATTGCCGAATAGTTCATCTTTGGACGTATTTTTCAAGTGTCAAACGATGCTCGATTAGGGCGTGCAACCTACCATTTCGTAGCTCGGGATGTCTATTAACTAATCCTACGAGAACTCGAGTTGAAACAAGATCGTTTCGGACCTCATTTTAGTCCAAACAGTAACCTAGGTACAAACATATGAAAATCTAGAATAGACTCAAAAATACAATCATCACTCAAATCAACAACAAATCATTGCAACATTCATAATCGTTGATCTTAAGCATGTAAAAGTTCATAATCTTGAATCCTAACCCCGATCAACTAACTCGATCTCGCTTTATCGAATTCGAGTTTCGAATCGGTTGCTGGAGGCCAAGAGCCGGTCGGCAAGGGCCTGAACCAGCCAGTCCCGCCAGCGGCCGATTAGACTGGTTAGAACAGTTTGGTCTAATTTGGCCAGATTTTGAACGATTCTTAACCAGTTTGATCCGATCCAACTACTTTGTTCACTAGGGACCCCTGTGGATCTAAAATTTATGCAATTTGATCCTTAAGTGATGAAATTGAGAAGGAATTTTATCCTTTTTAAGAATAAATTGGTCAATTAAGATACAATTAAGCTAATCAAACCTTATGAAGGTGATCTAGGGGTCTTTTATTGACTTAATTGAATGATTATTGTAAAAGACAATGAGCCGAAACCATGGATGCTTTGAATTGGGCATGAATGGCTAAAATGGTAAAATTTGCAATTCAATGGGCAAAAGTACAAATTAACTAAAATTTAAGTCAATTAGTATCACAATTGCCTTATCTAATGAGCTACCCATATGTAAAATCACTTATCATATTCAAATTAACCTTGAGTTGAAGCGCTCGAGCTTAGGTCAAAAATAGATCTAAGCTTAATATTAAAATTGGACCTAGATTCATGAAATTAAACCATAGCGATAAATGGGTCAATTCGAATTTTGTCGATTGAAGCTTAATTGCTTGATAAAATTCTTCAAATTTATGAGTTTTGGTGTGAATTTCATAAAATCGATTTTGAATTTGAACTTCTCTTAAGGAAATGAGTGAGAAATAATCATCCATTTGCAAGCTATGAATGATAGATTTTGGTAACCTAATTAGGGCTCAAAACGGCAATTCATATTTTGACTAGATAAATCGCGAAATTGAATGCTCAACCAGATTTCATATAGTCCTTAAACCAAATATCAAAGAAGGAACTACTCATAATTATGACTAGAATAAAAGTAATTTTATTTTTAGTCGATTTAGAACCTAAAACTAAAAAATTCAGAAATTAAGGTGCTTAATCGAATTTTGTAAAAAAATTTATGCAAAAGTCAAACTTGCATTAAAAAAATATATTTGTGCATATTTTATTTTTTTTTTTGTCAAAAGTTTAACCAAAAGTCAACTATTCGGTTGACTTTTCCTAAAATGTCGATTTTTTTGTCAAATTTTTGAATTTTCAAGTTGATTTGACAAAATTTTAATTAAAGTTAAATGGAATTTTTTGGGTAATAGGCCAATCTTTTGACTCGGGATTGACTTTTGATCAAAGAGTTGACCAAAAAGTTAACCCAAAAGTCAACCCAAAAGTCAACCGTTTGACTTTTCGGGTTTTTTCTTGAAAATGAGGTCGAAATTACTTTAAAATGACAATGCAAAATATAGAAATGAAAAATGACACTTTTTAGTCGAAAGATTGGGTTTCGTTGCGATCGAAACCCAAATCTCAATTTTTTACCTTTTAATGACGCGTCGACTAAAAATCGGTATCAATATATAACACATGTCACTGTAGCAGAATACTATAGTAATAGGCTAGAAAAATCATTGTTCACAGTCACTATTCATATCACTTAGAATAATTCCTCACCAGGATTCTCAAAGCCTGTGTTGTTTCAAGACCCGTGAGCATGGTCTTTATTTTGTGTGACCTCTTGGAGCATATAAAAGGTAAAGAGGATGTAATATTTTGGGTAAAGTCCCTTGAAGTAAAGAGTGTGCTTGTGAAAATTCTCTCCATGTCTTTCTAAAATTTTTTTTCTTCTCTAGCTTGTAGAATCCTCTAAGAAATACAACTCGGCTAAGCTAAAAATGGTATTATCCTGGCATCTTTAAGGCTGAAAGCCCAAGGCAAGTTGGGGGCTACCTTGGGCTTTTTAGCATTTTCGGCATGCTGGAGATTCATTAAAGGAAAGTTTTGTTTTGCCTTTGTTACCCTCACAAATTTATTAAATTTCAACTTTGGCCCTTTTGAAAACCTAATTTTCTTCGTCGCCGCTTGCCATCTCACTTCTCTCGTTCGAAAGCCAAGTTCTCTCTCCCCGATCTTCTCCACCGCTCCTTTTCAACTCCACGACCGCCAACCCCGACCGTCGCCATCGGAACCAGCCACCACCGTCTCCATCGAAGCCCAACCACCATCGTTGCCGTCGGAGCGACGTTCTCTCATCCAAAGGCCTTCTCTCTCCCCGATCTTCTCCACCGCTCCTTTTCAACTCCACGACCGCCAACCCCGACCGTCGCCGTCGGAACCAGCCACCACGTCTCCGTCGAAGCCCAGCCACCACCGTCGCCGTCGGAGCCCCAGCCACCACCTTCGCCAGCCACCCAACGCCGGACTCTTTTTTGCTTCGGTGAGTTCTCAATTCCATTTTCTTTCGTGCCTAGTTGAATTCCAATTTTGGGTTTCTGGCGTCAACATTTTGAAGTTGGGTTTTGGGTTTTTGGCGTGTTCTTTGCTTATTAGTCGTTAGTCGCAGTTGAAGGATTACCCATTTTCTTTCTTCTTTCTTCGAAGTGTTGTGTGCGTGTTCGGTGCTCATGGTTAGATCTGTGCGCGATTTGATGTGCAAATGAGCTGTTTTTGGTGGGACGAGAGCTGATGAGTTGCGCTAGTTTGAGTTTTGACGGGATCTTTCCTTGAGGGTTTCATTTCCCTTGTTTTGCGGAGGAGTTTTCGTGCAAATACATTGATCGGCTAATGGATTCTTCTTTTGCACCTTAGATTTCTTGTTGTCAAGCTGAAGCTACTTTTCTGGAGCATTAACTGACGGAAGCGTGCTCAGTTTTCTTACTCACGTAGCTGCTCTTGTATTTAGCATTATTTCTTTCAGATCAATGGGAGGCAATATTTCTTTGAATTATTGACATTCTTAAGTTGGTGATCAAGTCTTGGTATTTTGCTCTTGCTTAAATGTCAATGATTAAATTGCTTCGACAAAGTAATCACAACTGTCATGTTTTTGATTTCACTAAAACGTTACATGATGTCCTAGAACAGTAGCACAGAAATGAAATGCAATTTTATCTATACTCCTGCTAGCTTTTACAGAATCGAAAAAAGGTTTAATCATTCTGACTGTGCTCCTTATAACCTATAGCAATAATAAACTCTGTTTCGAAACTCTGTTTCGGAGCTCTCTTTCTCTAGGGTGTAGGTGCAGCAACCCCAATTGGCGATGACAAATTCTGATGAATCAAAAACTTTTCTTTTCTTTTTTGGCCCTTCAAAGTTTAGGGTCTTATAGCTAGGTAAAGCTCATGCTGTGATGAAGCTAAAACAGTTGCTAGTCATGGACACTTTGTAGCTCTTGTGCGTATTTGTTCTACTTGGTTTTTGTTTTAAAAAAATAAAAAAAATGTTTGATGGCTCATAGCAGTGCTCGGAAGAGATGGTTAATGGCATTGTCTGTGGATGGTGGTGCATGGTGGTTGCATATAGCTTGTGGTTATGCACGGGTTACTTTTAATTTGAAGCTTGAATGTGTAGATTATGAAACTGGACATCAGTTTACTTAATGATGCATGCTACATGCTACTGCATATTTTTTAGTATGATGCCATACTGTCAATTTCAAATGTTAAATATTTGAACAAAATTACGTTAGAGACAAACAGGGTTGAAAATTAGTATAATATAGTGATATTGACTCTCTATGTGCAGTCATAGTTCTGTGCTATAACCTATAAGTTCTCATCTGAGTACACCATGACAATGTCTCTTTTGATTGGACTTTCTCTTGAAGAAGAATTGGTTGACTCTTATTCTGCTTTTCTTCGTGCTTTTGAAATGATTTTAATGTTAAATACTCAAAAAGGTTGCAGTTCACGCCTTAATGCAAAATATTGCTTTTATGCAACAAAATTGTCGATAAACAAGGCTTCTCATCCTCAATGGGTCTGGTTGCACGGATCATGTTGTGCCATTGACATATTTAGTATCAAATCCTCCATGATGAAAGTCTTCTCTCAGAGTGTCTTCCCATGCCTTCTCTATTTGTTTTACCCTGTTTCTCTGTCTCAAATCGACATTGTCGTTTTATTTATTTATTTGGGTAGTTCAAGCACATCTTTGGTTTCTAAATGTCAACAAGCATTCTGATGTCTAATCTTCTGTAAGAAAAATTATATCTTATTCTTTAGAATATGAATCCTTTGATGTGTAGACTTTTCCCCCTTAGTGTAATTTCTTCATCCCGAGGAGAGACAGAAGTGTGCAAGTTTCTAGAGGTCCTCAATTTACCGGGGAAGGAGGCTGCGGGCGTGCGTTGGGGTGTGAAAGACCATGTTGAGATAGCTAGAGTGGTGAGTTATGGGCTTAATAAACCGTAGGTTTAATGTGAGTAGGCTTGAGTGTTGAAGTTGAGCTGGGTTTGATTTATTTTAGGTATTTTCTAAGCTAGGCTATGAACAATTTTGAAAGAGAAGAGGTTCTTGTGTGGGCCAGGTTTATATTAGTGAAATGGGTGAACATGATTAACGTTGACATGCTTAACTGTTTCAACTACTGAGTTAGGAACACGTTTTATTTTGATTGTTTTTGTGTGTTTCAATTTCCACGGCAGGATATATACTCCTTGTTCATATTCTTTCACCGAAGTGCTCCCCTCTCTCTTCGCTCAAAAGGTGTCGATTGTCCCACTTTGAATCCAGGTTCTTTCACTTCTATTTCTTATGTTTTTATTTTTTTTCCCCACTTACATATCCAGCTTGGTGTGCTCTTTCGTGGGTTTATATGAATTGCATTTTAATTTATTTGTAGTGTCCCTTACTTTGTGATCATAGTTAACATCATCTCTTTTCATTTTTCAAATATGTTTGTATTCATTTTATTGAAAGATGGCAAGTTTATCAAAGGAAAAAGCATATTGAAGTCCTGAAGATATAGAAACTTTTTGTCGATTATACATTGAACAAATTGAAAAATGCAATCGTCTTGCGAGCAACAAAAGGGATGAATGGACGGATATAATTAACAAGTTTGAGGAGCTGAGGGGAAAAATGTATGACAAAAATAAAATGAAGAGTAAGTGGGATAATTTGAAGGAAGAGTGGAAAAAATGGAAGCAATTGGTTCAAAAGGAAACAAGACTAGGATGGGATCCAAGGAAGAAAACCATTGACTCGAGTGACGAATGGTGGGAGAGAAAAATTCAGGTGTTTATCTAATCTTTTGTTACTTTTTGTTTTGTAAGTTTAACTTTTATAATATAACTTCTAAAAATATTTTATTATAACAAGCCAATCCTAAGCTTAAAGCCTTTCAAATGAAAGGCATACATCCAGATATTGAAGCTTTGTTGAATCAAATGTTCTAGGGTATAATTGCTACTGGAAGTGTTATCTGGAATCCTGCACAAGGTTTATGCAATAATGAGAATGTTGAGACCACACAAGCTGATATTGGTGATTATGCAGGATCTACTGATGATACTTTAGAGGGTGATGTAGGTGAAACAAATGCTCAACCAAGTTAAAGTAAGAGCAATAAAAGGACGGTAGAAAGTTTAACGAAGCAAGCTTGAGGAAAGAGGGGAAAAAATTGACCAAACCTGATAAGTTAGCATCACAAATTGACAGACTTTGTTCAGCTGTTGAGAGTAGGAGCAATGCAACATCGGTTGCAAAGGAGTTTGATCCTTACAAAGAAATTGTGGAAACATTGAAAGCCATACCTGAGATTAAGCAAGACAGAAAGTTGTTCTTTTTTGCACTCTCTCATTTTGCTTAAAAAAAAAAAAAAAGACAATATACAAATTTTTATGAACTTGGATGAAGATGAAAAAAAAGTTGAGTGGCTGAAGTATAAGTTGGAAGAGCATGATAGTCGCCCTTAAGATATTAGTTATTTCTTTGAGCTCTTTCATATTAATCTATGTTGTAATGAGAGATTTATTTTCGGTTGCTAATTTGCACTACTTGTGAACTCTTCTTCTGATTATGTTTTAATGTGAGATATGTGTTTTCAGTTTATGTTATTTTGATTTGGTGGAATTTGCATATATATTATGGAAAATAATTGTTCCATTGATGGATGATTATTCATCACTTTTCTTACTGTTTTATTATTTTAAACAGATATAGACGATTCTCCTAAAAGAGAAATCCATGAGAAAGAGGATGAGGAATTCAATCAACTTATGGAAATTACTCAAGCCACAATCGCTTATCAAGCAATATACAGTCAGAAAAAACCTTATAGGACATCATCATATACAGGATATGCATGGTTAGAAGAGTTGATGGGCGAAGATGCTAATCCGATAAGGTGTTATCAAATGTTTATGATGAATAAGATTGTATTTAATAATTTAATGCATGATTTAGTAACACGCTATGGTCTTGAAGGAACTAGGAATATTGATGTTAGAGAAATGCTTGGAATATTTCTTCATATTTTAAGACATGGTATAGGTAACGAGTTAACACAAGAGCGTTTTCAACGCTCTTTGGGAAACTATAAGCAGGTACTTTGGCTTAGTATTAGACAAAGTATGTGAAATGGGAAAAGATTTGATCCAACCAGCTGATCGGCAATTTAGGGATGTTCTAGAGAAGATAAAAAATAATGGAAGATTTTATCCATATTTTAAGGTATGTTTTGATTATTCAATAGAAAGAAAGAACTAAATACAAATTTTGAATATATAATAATATTTGCATTTTTGTTTAGGATTGTATTGGAACTATTGATGGCACTCATATCCCAGCGGTGTTACCTGTAAAAGATCACATTCGTTTTATTGGTCGAAAAGGTATAACGACTCAAAATGTTTTAGCAGTGTGTAATTTTAATATGGAATTCACTTATGTTTGGGCTGGTTGGGAGGGCCAAGCCCATGATACTCGTATTTTCTATGAAGCTTTAGGGAGACATGATATGCAATTTCCTTATCCTCCTCCAGGTTTGTTAATTAATGGTTTTTGTACATTAATATGTATAAATATGGTATATGTTGATCAAATTTATATTATATTTATGCAAGTAAATATTATTTAGTAGATGCTGGATATCCAAATTCGACGGGTTATTTGAGACCATACAAAGAAGTTATGTATCATTTGCCAGAATTTCAACAAGGTCCCATCCCTACAGGCTATCAAAAGGTATTCAATCGTGCTCATTCCTCGCTGCGATCGGAAATTGAGCGAGCTTTTGGTGTGTTGAAGAAGAAGTGGAAGATCCTAAAGTATATGCCAAATTTTCCCTTTGAAAAGCAAGTAAAAGTTGTTATAGCAGCAATGACTTTGCATAATTACATATGACGAAATGCCACCAATGATAGACATTTTGCAAGAGCAAATTTGGATCCCAATTATGGATATTCAGTTGACCTTCATAATACAAATGAGGAGGCCGGTACTTCAAATAACAATTTATTTTTTGACATGACGCGTTTACGTGATCAAATAGCAATGAGTTTAGTAAATACTTGAGGAAGATGTTTGTAATTTTCAATGAAGACCTATTTCTTTCTTTGATGCATATGTAATCATGTTTATTATAATGAAATTACTATTTCTTTTTGTTAATATATCTCTTTTATATGTACATCTCAGTGCAAAAATAAAAAAATAAAAAAAAAGTCATTGAATTTGTTAATATATCTCTTTTATATATACATTTCAGTGCAAATATATAATAAAAAAATAGTCATTGAATTTGTTAATATATCTCTTTTATATATACATCTTAGTGCAAAAATATATAAAAAAAAAATCACTATTTTTGTTTTCAATTTTAAAAAATAAAAAATGAAAGCTTAAATTAATTGCGCTAAAGGAATTCCAACAAATATGTGTTTACCAAACAGCATTTTCCCAAAGTTACTTCTCAATGCATAGTTTACTAAACAGTTTTTGCATTTCACCCAAGGCTTTTAGACCAAAGGCCTTTGCATTTCCTTAAAGGCTTTTCCCAAAAGCAATTCCCAAACGCACCCCAATCAATCCCTAAAAGGCTTGAACAGAGGTTCACTAATTATGGGATAACATATCTACTATAATTGACCTAGTCATCCGTAGTTCTAAGTATAGATCCCATCATGGTATTAGAGCTATGGTTTTATTTGTAAATTAGTTTATTCCATGCGCTTAGATGGTGAATCAAGTACTGAGAAGATTTTCTCCTCATCATGAATGATCGCGAAACTCTCAATATTCTTGTTACTGTAACTTCATCTTTGGTATTAGAACATGTGTACTCATATAATTGAAGTGTTTTTACTTCAGAGTTAAAGATCCATGGCTAGTATATTGACTCCAGGTTTGGTTAAAGGGCAAATCAACACCAGACCGCTTTATTTTGATGGAAATGAATATAGTATATGGAAAAACAAGATGAAAGCATTCATAAGATCAAAAGATCCTCTGGAATGGGATGTGGTAAACAAAGGAATCGTTCTTAAAGCTACAACAGTCTCAGAAATGAGAAAAGAAGTTGCAGAGGTTAGCGAGATGACTCAAGAAGAGATAACCAAGAGACAAGCTCTTGATGCAAAAGCAATTTACTCCTTATATTGTGCATTATCTCCTACTGAATATAACAGAATATCTTCTTGTGAAACAGCTAAAGAAGTCTGGGATAGGCTGCACATTACCTATAAAGGAACTGATCGAGTGAAAGAAACCAGAATCAATATTCTGCTCGGTCAATATGAATCCTTCAAGATGAAGCTAGGAGAATCTATCACTGACATGTTTAGTCGTTTTACAGAAATTGTGAATGGTCTTAAGTATCAAGGTCAACCAATCTTAAGACCCATGAAGGTTAACAAACTGCTGCATAAACTTTCCAAAAATTGGAATCATGTAAAGACCTCAATAAGAGAGACACAAAGGATCTTGCCACTCTCCGTTGACGAATTGGTTGGCACTCTTTAGTCCTATGAAGTGGAGCAAATCAATGAAGAAGAAGATCCCAAAGGTAAAAAATCTATTGCTTTAAAATCTAATGATGACTCTGATGTTACAGATTCTGAAGACGATATTGACGACGAAGAGCTTGCTCTCATGATAAGAAGGTTCAGAAAACTGAACAAAAATGGAAGAAAATTCAATTGGAAGAAACAAAGCTCTCAAAAGTTTCAAAATAAATCAGCTGATGATGATGAATCCAATAAATATGTGATTTATTCCGAATGCAAGAAAATTAGACACATCAGACCCAACTGTCCCTTGCTGAAGAAAAAGAAAGGAAAATTTGAGAAATACAGAAAGGCACTCAAAGCAGAAACTTGGAGTAACACTGAATACAAAGAAAGTGATGATGATTATGCTAATATTTGTTTAATGGAAAAATCAGAATCAAACTCGGACTCTAAGATGAATACAGATTTAGACTCGAGCGGTGAAATCGAGGTAAGTAATTTAAAAATTCCTACTAAAGTCTCGAAATATATTAATGAACTTTGTCTTAGTCTCAAAACTTCTCTCAAGAGGATTTCCGAGCTAAAAAGGGAAAATTCTACACTGAAGCAACAGGAGATTGTTTGAAAAGAAAAGTTCGAAAATTTAGATGAAAGTTTTATTACTTTAAAAGAAAATGCAGACTCTCTTTCAAAAGAAAATACATTTTTGAAAAATGATATTTCAAGTATTTCAAAAAGGTTTTCTATAGGATCTGAGAAATTGGAAAAGATTTTTTCAGCACAAAAACCTAACTTTAACAAATCAGGCTTGAGAATGACTTCTGAAACCATTCCACTAATTGATTTTCCAAAAGTAAAGGATGGAATCAAACAAAGACCTACAAAAGACTTTTATAAAAATCATTTTCAAAAAGTCTTTGTAAAACTTGTTGGCTATAGTGCTCTTAAATGTTCTAAGTGCAACAACTCAGAACACTTTGAGAAAGAATGTCATATGGTTTAGAGACCTGTTAAGAAAGATTTGGCAAAGACAGTGTATTGCACTAACTCCATTGGACCCAAGAAAGTATGGATACCAAAGAAAGTTTGAGTTCTTTTTTTAAATGCATGTCATTATCAAGAAAAAGGTCAAATGGTACTTGGATAGTGGTTGCTCAAAACATATGACAGGAGATTCAAGTTGTTTTATAAAGCTCATCCAAACAAATGGAGGAAAAGTCTCTTTTGGTGGAAACAGCAAAGGAAAATTTGTTGGATGTGGAACAGTAAAAATTGGAAGTCTCACAATCAACAACGTCTCCTTAGTAGAATGACTCAATTATAACTTGCTGAGTATCAGCCAACTGTGCGACACAAGTTTCAAAATCAATTTTCAAGAAGGAATATGTTTGGGAACCAGTAAAGACTTCTCTCAGACTTTCACGGGGCGAAGACATGTGAACATCTATCTTTTGGATATTAAACCAGAAAAATCTCAATGTCTAATTTCAATTCAAGAGGAAGCTAATCTCTGGCATCGAAAACTTGGCCATACAACATGAAGCAAATTGCCAAGATCTTTTCAAAGAAGCTTGTTCGTAGACTACACAACCTAACATACCAAAAATCTGAATTATACACACTATGTGTGTTGGGAAAACATGTTAGAAGTTCTTTCAAACCAATACATCAAGTTTCCACTAATCGTGTGCTGCAGCTCCTACATATGGATCTCTTTGAACCAACTAGAATTCAAAGCATTGGTGGAAAGAGATATTGCCTAGTAATAGTGAATGATTATTCACAATTTACTTGGGTAAACTTTCTAGCAAGTAAGTTTGAAACCTTCTCTTATTTTTTAAAGTTTGCTAAGAAAGTACAGAATGAAAAAGGGTATGTTATTTCAAGCATACGGACAGACCATGGAGGTGAGTTTGAAAATCAAGACTTTGCTAAATTATATGATGAATCTGGTTTTAGGCATATGTTCTCCTCTCCATACACTCCTGAACATAATGGAGTTGTGGAAAGGAAGAATAGATCGTTGTAAGAAATGGCTAGAACACTTTTAATTGAAAGCAACATTTCTTCTCGTTTTTGGGCTGAAGCTTTTTTTTACGGTATGTTATATCATTAACAGATTTTTCTCAAGGCCGATTCTCGGATAAAACTCCCTATGAGTTGTTCAAAGGAAAGAAGCCAATTGTTTCCTATTTTCATGTGTTTGGTTGCAAATGTTTTATATTGAAAAATGCAAATGATCGAATTGGTAAGCTTGAAGAAAAATCAGACGAATGAATCTTTCTTGGATATTCAACCTCTAGCAAAGCTTACAGAGTATATAACAAGAAGACTCAATCTGTGGAAGAATCAATGAATGTCAAATTTAAAGATCTTATACAAAATCAATCGATCCAAACTCAACCTGAAGAATCTGAACCTGCTCCAAACTCTACAAAGTCCAATTAGCAACTGGAAGCACAAGTCTAGTCATTCCAAAAAAACTTATTATTGGTGACATTGATGAAGGGATTCATACAAAATCCAAAAGGCATGAAGAGTCTAGCGCTGTGGCTCTTGTTTCTGAAATATAACCCAAAAGCATAGAAGAAGCTTTAACTGATGAAAGCTGGATTGAAGTTATGTAAGAAGAACTTAGGCAGTTCAGTGTTAACGATGTTTGGGAATTAACTCCTAAACCAAAAGGTAAATCTGTTATTGGAGCTACATGGGTTTTTAGGAACAAGATGGACAAAAAATGAAAAGTTATAAGGAACAAAGCAAGACTCGTGGCCAAAGGATATAGGCAAGAAGAAGGGATAGACTATGATGAGACTTACGCACTAGTAGCAAGGTTAGAAGCAATTAAATTATTACTTGCTTTTGCTTGTTATAAGAATTTCAGGTTATTCCAAATGGACGTTGAAAGTGTATTCATAAATGGATTTATCAAGTCTATGTGGAACAACCTCCCAGTTTTGAAGAACCAAGGAAACCAGACTTTGTATTCAAACTAAAAAAAGGCGCTATATGGTTTAAAGCAAGCACATCGAGCTTGGTACGACAAGTTAAGTAAGTTTTTAATCCAAAATGACTTTGTTAAAGGTAAAGTGGATACTACTCTATTTATTAAAAGAGAAAGTAAAAAAATTTTACTTGTTCAAATCTATGTTGATGATATTATTTTTGGATCACCTAACGAAAATCTGTGCAAGAAATTCTCTAAGTCTATGTAGAATGAATTTGAGATGAGCATGATGAGTGAACTATCCTTCTTTCTCGGACTACAAGTAAAACAATTGAAGGAAAGAATTTTCATTCACCAAGAAAAATATGCTAAAGAACTTGTTAAAAAGTTCGGTTTGGAGAATTGCAAACAGACCGATATACCAATGTCAAGTTCTTCAAAGCTAGACAAAGATGAAGGAGGAAAGAAAATTAACCAAAAGCTGTACATAAGCATCATTGGTTCACTTCTTTATCTTACTGCCTCTAGACCTGACATTTTGTTTAGTATTTACATTTGTGTCGGATTTCAATCAGATCCCAAAGAATCTCATCTAAGTGTTGCAAAACGCATCATTAAATACGTTGCAACAACCTCTAAGTTAGGTTTATGGTATCCTAAAGAATGAGACTTTACTCTCCTTGAATACTCAGACCCGGATCTAGCAGGATGTAGAGTTGATAGAAAGAGCACCTCGGGCACTTGTCAATTGCTTGGTAATAGGAAAGTATCTTGGTTTTGAAGGAAGCAAAGTACTGTAGCTCTCTCAACAGTAGAAGCAAAATATGTGGCTCTTGAAAGTTGTTGTTCTCAAATCTTATGGATAAAACAACAACTAAGAGGCTTTGGAATCGAAGACTCATGCACTGAGATCAAATGTGACAACACCAGCACAATTAATCTCACCAAGAATCCAATTCTTCATTCAAGAGCAAAGCATATAGAAATTCGACATTATTTTATTAGAGACCATGTTCAAAATGGAGAAATCTTGATTCAATTCATTGACTCAAAGAACCAGTTGGCGAACATATTTACAAAGCTACTAGAGAAAAGTCTATTTGAGTCTATTCGATCTAGACTTAATATCTTAAAGTCTGAAGAAGCTCAGACTTAGGGATAAAAGTCTAAAGATGCTCAAACTCAGAAGATCAAGGATTACGATGTAAATCATTTCAGTTCTAGCAATTTATCTTTCGGATAAAATCTCGAAAAGGTACGATTGCTTATTAATCTGCAATTGATTGATGTTATCTTCCCAAGTTTTTGAAATTGTAGCAATTATTCTTTTTCGAAAAGGAAGTTATCTTTTTAAGATGACAGTTATCTATCTTCAAAAAGGTAGTTATTTTTTAAAATACATTTTCTTTTTCCTTTTATGATAATTTGTATACCTCATTTCGATTGCTCTATATACTGCTTTTCTTCTTCATTTTTTTACTCACAAACCCTAAAAGCACATAACATCACCTTCTTACTTTTTCTCTCTAATTTAATCCTTAAAGTTTTCATCTTTCTCGCAAATCAAGTTCGGAAACTCTCTCAAAGACTGTGATAATGTCTTCACAAAGAAAGTCTTCAAGGATTGCAAGCAGGGAACCACAGTATATGCGTGAGGGTCCTACACATTTTGACCTGACCGAGGAAGAAGAATCTCCAAGGCAACAGCAGAGTCCACAACATTTTCAACCGCACCATTCTCCTCAGGCTAGACCACAAAATGTTTAGCAACAATAGGCGGAGGAAGAAATTATTGAGGATGCCGAACCTGTAAGGACTCTTAAGCCTGTTTTTACCTTCAAACTCTACTCTACCTTAAAAGATGGAGGTTCTCCAATGACCTTTATTGATGAATTTTTAAAAGAAAATGGGTACAGAAATGAAACCCATTTTTTACAAACGATGGAACGTTTGGAGATTGCTCCCATTGGCTCGACAGAAAGGTCTTTTGCGAATTTCCCAAGTGATCCACGTGTTGGAGGATTTAGTCAACCTGATGTAAAAGATGATGATGAAAAGATGTTCACTCATTTTAAGTCTAGAATGGGTGTTGCTGCAAACATTCGAGGAAGAAGAACAAATCTGTTTCGTTCTTGAGGAACATAAGCGAGTTTACTCTAAGTTGCTGAAGCGAGGGGTGATGAATCCAAGGAGTGTGGATTTTGATTTTCTCGACTCTTTGAACGTGAAGTTACAGGAAAAATTTACTTTACTTCAACTTGAACGATTTTGCTCTGAAATAACGGTAGCTTATCTAGAACTTACTGCGTATTTCTATTCCAATCTAAGCTTTTTGGATGTGAATAGATTTTCTTTCAGTGTTAGAGACTAGGATTATGTGGTTGATATGGACATTCTGGCTGATGTGATTGGAGTAGAGAGAGGGATGTTCCAATCAATTAGTGTGTCTATTGTTCGTGCAACTGTGGAGCTTGTTCGAGATGGAATGGTAGAAGGCCGAATTTCGTATTTGAGGATGAGTGCCTCAAATGTCTTCCTTCACAAGATTGTGATTAATTGTCTTAGACCTAAATCCATATCAAAGACTGACGTCTTCAATTCAGAAGCGAAGCTGATGTATGCTATCAATGCTGGTAAAAAGTTCTCTCTGCCGCACACTATCATGTTTCACATGTATAGATCAATGGTAAAGGACAGGGGCGAACTTCCTTATTCAGCACTTGTTACTCAGCTATTCAGACATTTTAACATTCAACCTCCCGAAATTCTGTATGTTCGAACCTGTGATCAAATGGTGGTGGGACTGAAGATGGTTTCAAAGATATGTTTAAAGGAGCTAAATAAGGCTTTAGAAAGATTTAATGAGAAGACTCCTGTCAAGACTCGTCAAGACTCTGTGGCTGCAAAACGGAAAGGCAAGGAGCCTATGACAACTCCATCTAAGAAAAGGAGAGCACTCATTTTGTAGGATGAAGAAGATGAGGAAGACATCACCATTTCCACTCTTGTCTTAAGGAACTTACAGCGTCTTGTTCCAGAGACAGAGGATAGAGAGAACCAAGATAGCGAGGAAATAGAGCAGAGGAGTGAAGAGAGGGAATCAATGAGGAAAGAAGCAGAGGAAGGAAGACTTGTAGAAGAAGAGCAAAGAGGAGAACAAAGTCATCGTGTCATTGAAGAAGAGACAGAGCATGAAGAGTACTTCTCTCCACCTAAAGGCACTAAAACACGGGAAGCTGCTGATAAAAGAGGTACTCCTTCACTTGCTTTTACTAGTGATGATGTCAGTTGTTCTCCTGCCGATCCAGAAGATGTATATGCCTCTCAATTTCTTGAAGAAGGCACTGAGGTTTCATCTCCAAGTCTGGATGCTCATGCTGAAGTTCCATCATTTGCCAATACTCCACAAATTGATCATGCTGAAGCAAGCACTCAAACTGACAACTCAGCATACCTTAAAAGATTGCTTGATGTTCTTATGAAGATCAGAGGTTAGATTTATGCCTTGGGATACGAATTTCAAAATATGCATAATGCCAATCAAGCCACTTCAGTTTCATTGCACAATCAAGTTCAAGCCCTTAATCTTCAAGGTCAAGCAATTGCCAAGGGTGAGGAAGTAGCACAACTGAAGGAGGATCTGAGAAAGCTTGAGGAGACTGTTAAGTCGTGGGAGATTTCCAGCTTGTTCGTGTTCCAAAATAATCTTAATTTTATCCAATTCTTTTTTTCGTCTCTGCCTTTTTAATGCTGACAAAAAGGGGGAGAAGTTGGTGCATATTTGACTTTTAGATTTGACTTTATTTGGTTGTGACTTTATTTTTGTTTGGTTGTGACTGGTTTGGTTTAGACTGTGTTTTGATCATTTAATGCTTGCAGTATTTTAAGCATTGTCGGTATTCATGGCAAAGATAGTTGTTTTTACAGAACTAACCCATTTCCTGTGGATGCAGATTCGATACTATCTTTATCCTAATCCATTTATCTTTTATGAAATATCATTGTTTGCTTGAGTATTGTCTTGCAGTCAAAAGCATCCAAATGCAGAAAGTTTTGTCAACATCAAAAAGGGGAGATTGTTGGATAAAACTTCCTTATTTGTTTTGAAGGCGACAAAACATTTCCATCGCCTAGTCCGAAGACTTGCAGACTCTTTCGTCAAAGTCTGAAGACCGCTAGACTCAAGATTTAAAGTCTGCCCTTATTGATAGTTTCTAGACCGACGAAGAAGACTTATCCAAATGCAAGTATTTCTTTAAGGTTTTGATTTTAGCGGCTAAAGAAGTTCTCACGACTGGAGATAGCATCTCAAGATCTATTATTCGTTTTGAAATTAATTCGAGTAATTTGGATCCGTTGATTGGCGAAGTATACTTGGAAGGTTCTACTTATGGAAACCTAGATCCTGATTGTATGTGTGAGCAAGATTGGTGGGCTATCATCACATTCCTTAAGTAACTCGAGATCTCTCTAATTGATTCTGTCCAACGAGTAGATTGGAAGAACTCATTTGAAAGGTGCCAACGGATATGAAGGCATGGAGGAGTATATAAGGAAGACGCTCTAGTTATTCGAGTGTGTGCGGGATAGAAAAATTTCAAAGTCTGAAACTCCTTGTTCTTTGCTAATTCAATTGTTGAGCGTAAACTTGTACTCAAAAGAGAGTTTAGATATTTGTGAGGCCTTGTGGAAGTGTAGCAGAGTCTTTACACTGTGGAATCAAGGACGTGATATTATAACGACTCTTTTGATTCATAATGAAATCCAGACGGTGGGCTATCAGTGCGGAAGAGTGGGCGTAGGCTTGGATTAAGCCAAACAACTATAAACCTTGTGTTCTTATTCTCTTCCCTAAACTCTTTTATTTTGTTCGTAACTTTATTTAATTGTTAGAGTCTAATTTTCTCTGCAAAGTCTATTGTCAACCAAACTCAGGTTAAAAGTAAAGTTTTACACTATATTTTGCAAAAACACCTATTCACCCCCCTCTAGGTGCTCGTATTAGCACTTTCAATCTCCATTCTCCTCTTCCCTTTCAGAATTTCATATGTCGAATGCCTCCAACATTGACTATCTTTATGAAGTCTCTCTTAGTGATGATATAAAGGTTTCTGAAACCCATGAACCCCTACTTTGTTTTTGCTAAACCTTATTCATCATTTTCCCCATTCATTCAATACAACATCTTATTCACCAAACTCCCAAAAAAGTAAAAGAGTATGTGCAGTCTTTCAAGTTTGACTAGCATCTTATTTTAGCCACTGAAAATGAGTACTTTATTACTTTTTAGATTGCCCCAGAATTTCCTAAAAAGTGGACCCAGCAAGAATATTCTCATATCCATTATGGAGTTGTGTGTTTTGCATTCACCTTTCATCGCCGAAAAGGCTTACCTACTATGGCCAGAATGGCCTTGCTGGAGAATCGATTCTTAGAATACTAGCACACTTACATTGGCACTGTCCAAACTACTTTGAATGCTGAGAGAGTTTTTATAACCTTATATCCAAATTTCAATGTTGCCCTTTTAGATCCTCAATTGCTTTCTTTCTTGAAAGTCCAAATTCAACTTACTGGAGTACTCCAGAGTGCCGATTCCATTGCAGCAACTCTCCATTATTGAATGGTCTATCGAATACAGAATCATGTCTTTGATCTTAATTTACAAAATGGAAATGAAGATGCTTTGTTCATCTCCATGCAAAATGATTAGGCCTATTGCGTCCACATCCCCAAACAAATCCCTAAGGAAAAGTTAGCCAAGCTTCTCCCAAAGACTTAGATCACCAACTACGAAAAGTTGCAACAAAACAATAAGCCTCTCCAATCTTCAAATTATGAGTTTGTAAGAAAAAAAGATGGCACCGTTGCAATCAAGTTTGGCAAAGAAAATGACAAAAGCTCTTTGATCTTCCAAACCCTATTTATGATCCAACCTTGCGTTCACGATCCGATCCTTGAACAAAACCTGAAAGTTTGTCAAATACTTCTAGAGTAATGGAAATAGTGTCCATCACTACAAAGACTGTCACGCCTCGATCCTCCGAGCGTGTGCCCATCCTGGCTTGGTTGATTAAATAACGATGTCCCAAGATGCATCACCGACCCATTCATTTTATACACATGCGAAAGTAGATAAATAATCCCTAGACAACAAAGCAACCTCCATCACATACAAAAGCATCTCAGATTCCTATATGGGGCCCTCTCTCTGTCCATTATGATACAGGCGATACCATGCCCTGTATTGATGGGGCACCTTCTTGGGTAGACCCGCATCAACCCAGGCTATGGACTTCACTAGTTCGTACTTTAGCTCTTCAGGGTGCCCATGGATCGGAATATGATACTTTTGTTGTGTGATTGTCCAAAATGCTCTGGAGGAGCTGCCATCTAAGGACCTGAAATGTTATCCCACAATGAGGTGAGACGACGTCTCAGCAAGTTCAACCCCCTAAGACCCGACTAGGAAGAAAATACGCCTTAAGGGCTGCCTAAGCACAAACATGAATCAGAGAACTTACCTTAGCCTTAATTCCTTCCTGCAAGTCGATATAATTCAAATAGACATAGATTATTTCAATCAATCAAATCATCCAATCAGATCGAACCATCGATCAATCAACTTAGTCGATTCCATGTCAACGAGACCATTCCCCAGTCATTTCAATCAATACTATCTATAAAGTCCGATCATAATCAGGACTGCTCATTTTAAGCTTATAGTAGATAATATAGCTCACCAAAAGCTACATCATATACATTATAATATAGCTCACCAGAAGCTGCCACAAATACTGATATAATATACTAAATATGCTCGCCAGAAGCTGCCTCAAATACATTATAGTATAACTCACCAGAAGTTGCCGCAAATATGTACTAAATATGCTCGCCAGAAGCTGTCGCAATACTGATATAGTATACTAAATAAATCACCATTTTTATCATTTTCGATAAAAAAAAATAATCGTGTGTAGGTACACAGTCGGCCTTAGCAAAAAATACAATATTTTCACCTTTGAAAATCCCACTAATTTCAACAATCCACAAACCCATTTTTGGCGCTGTAAACCGACGCCCGGTGATTTTCCAATTAATTACAGAAATTAAATAAATTTAGGAATAAATTTCTAAAATACAAATCACACAAAATCTGCACAAATTAGAACTCAATTAAATAAATGGATTACACTACTACAATCAGCATAAAATTCTGGTCACCGGCTATCTTGATCTAATTTTCGGAAAACAAATAATTAATTAATTAATTACGGAAATTAATTATTAAATGCAAATAAATAGAACTTAGGCGAGACAAGCCCAAAATTTTTTTTAAACTACTCTAGATAAATACTAGAGCTTGTCTAGACCCTAATTGCACTACTATAACCACCTAACATGCAATAACGGTTAATTAAATTGCTAATCTACTCTAACTATCCACCTAATACATACTTAGTCTAAACTAAACAACCCTTAAATGTCATTAACTTACTAAGCAGGAATTAGTGAGTTAAACTCACTTGTTAAGCGATCTGCTTAGATTGAAACGACAGGGACGCGGAGGAGCTCGACAAACTCTAAAGCGGGACTACCAAACGGGGTCCGGAAAGGCTTGAAAACGAGCCCGACAGAGGCTAGGAGACCCACTGACTTCGACTTCTATTCTTGGCTAAAAAGGCTGGTCGATGGTGCGGTTGAGACGAAAATGGGCTGAGACGAGTTAAAGGAGCTGAAATGGGTCCAAGCTAGGCTAGACGGCAGTTGAACGGTGGCCAGGAAACTCCAGGCAACCTTGATGGCGCTAGATGATGCTCAGATGACGCGGAATGGTAGCACGCTGGGTGCGAGCGCTGGCGAATAGCAACCAGCGAATGTGCCAGCTCAAGTAGTGCAAGCAACGGCTCCGAACTTCAGCGGGTGGCTTGACTGCACGAGGAGGCTGAGCTTAGTTTTTCTGGGTTGCTAAAGCTTCAAAGGCGGCAATGGAGGTGAAGAGGTCGACGGCAATCAGGAGAGAGGGAAGGGGAACCGGTGTTGGGCTGGAGGGGATCACCAATACCTCTCTTATCTTCTTGTCTCCCTTGATCTTGGCCCACCACATCCAGCTGGTCTCCATAGCCAAATTTGTACATTAATTTCCCCCTAAAACAAGTCTTAAGGGGTCCAAAAGGTTAGGGTCATGGGGCATACGAATTTTGCAACACTTTCCTTAAATTTCACTTCAATTGCCTCTTGAATCCACTCATTTTGGCTTTTAAAATTCCATTATCGAGTCAATAATCAAATTGGTATTTTTCCTCACCAATTGATCCCACTTGCATCCCAATTTTCGCAATCAAAAACGGTCTTCTGATTTTTCTAGTCGAAAACGGCCATATCTTGACTTTTTCCGGCAAAAGCTCGGTTTGCAAAAAATTCTTTAGAGACTGAGTTGACATTCCTAAAATGACTCGTGACATGATAGAACTTAAATCTGATTCAAATTCAAGGTTAATTTTAAACTAGTGCAATTTTAGCGTGACCTAGGCTACTAGGTAGCTTTTAGAAATTTTTATTGCAAATGACCCGTGGTTGATTTTCTTCGAACCACAATGAACCTCTTCGACATATTGTCGACTCTCAATTGTTGTGAAAATCTCGAGATTTCAATTATGGACACATGGTACCTAACCGATAGAAAAATCATTCTAGTGCCGATCGACGAGAATTTTTTAATTTAGTGGAATCACTCACATTTAGCCACACATCTCTGTCGAACCAACCTATCTCTGATCTCTAATCGACTTTTAACTGTACCGTAATGATCTTTGCAGATGAGCATGGTCGAATAGTCGAGTCCTGGTCGAATTCCCAAGTCTATTGCATTAAAATCCCATAATAACTTCCTCAATAGTGATTAGCTCTGAGAACAGCACTATAGGCGCGTTGATAAAAGGCCCGATTAATTTAATTGAAAACAGAACTGAAAATTTGGGATGTCACAAAGACCCTTATAGTCATTGTTTTTTGATCCTTTTTGCCAATGCTCTTCATGTGCACATCCTCCTGATGAAGTAGATCTTGCTACAAAGCCCACGAGAAAAGCCTAAAAGGCTAAAGATGGCTTGTACTAAAAGCATTTGAACATAGATCCCTCTGTTGATACCCTTAGTATATGCGATAGGTTCTAGTTCGTGGTTTGTTATGCCCCATCTCCACCACTTGCATATGCATCATTACCTCCAGCCTCATCACCCACACCTCCTTCTTCACCTTCTCATAAAAAACCAATTGTTTCCCCATTTTATAAGCTAATCCTTAAGTAGGCAAAAAGAATTCGTACTCATTTGAATTTCTAATCGAAACACCGAAAGCCAAGAAACTTCAAAAAGGCTAACCTTTCAATTTTCATGTTTCATGATACAGATTTTCCTTCTTTTGTGCAAGAGAGCTTTAAGCTTTCTTTTCAAGTTGTTAAAGAATTTATTGATCCTCAAGGGAGATATTGTCATATCCCAAAAATCCTTACTCTAACTGATGTGGACGACCATGAAAGGCAAAAGAAAACTCCTATTGCTGAAACTATTTTGAATTGGCAATCAGAAACTCTATTGACACACAATAATACTTTCAAAATGATTGACTCCAAAATCGCTAAAGTACAAAAAGATCTCGAGAGATGATGAAATCACCAAGAAAATGCTTTCAAACTTCCAAAAAATGCTTCACACCCTGGAATCTAGACAACATTTGGGATATCATCATCTCGAAAGCCCAAAAACTGAAATAGAGAAACTCAAGAGACAAATCCAACTCCTTGAAGAATGAAGATTTAAACCTTCTATCCATTCTCTACTTTGCCAAGAACTGACTATTCTCTTCTGTTGAAAAAACTTCCTTATTTGTTTTGAAATTGACAAAACGTTTTCATCAATTTAGTCTAAAGACTTGCAGACTCTATCGTCAAAGTCTAAAGGCTCAAGACTCAAGACCTCCAGACTCAAGATTTAAAGTCTGCCCTCACTAATAGTTTCCAGACCGATGAAGAAAAGGTTTATCCGATGAAGAAGACTTGTCCAGATGCAAGTATATCTTTAAGGATTTGGTTCATACGATTGAAGAAGATCTCACGGCTGGAAATAGCATCTCGTGATCAGTTATTCTTATTGATATCAATTCGGATAATTAGATCTATTGATTGGTGAAGTATACTTGGAAGGTTCTACTTATGGAAACCTATATCCTAATTTATATGGGCAAGCAGGATTGATGGGCTATCATCACATTCCTTAAATAACTTGAGATCTCCCTAATTGATTTTGTCCAACGGGTAGATTGGAAGAACTCTTTTGGAAGGTGCCAACGATTATGAAGGCATGGAGGAGAATATAAGAAAGACGCACAAGTTATTCGAGGGTGTGCGTGAAAGAAAAATTCCAAAGTCTAAAGCTCCTAGTTCTTTGCCGTTTCATTTGTTGAGCTTAATTTATACTCAAAAGAGAGATTAAATACTTATGAGATCTTGAGGAAGTGTAGTAGAGTTTCTACACTGTGGAATCAAGGACGTGAGACTGTAAAATCTCTTTTGGTTCTTAGTGGAATCCAGCCAGTGGGCTATCAGTGCGGGAGAGTGGACGTAGGCTTGGTTTAAGCCGAACCACTATAAACATTGTGTTTCAATTCTCTTTCCCTAATCTCTTTACTTTAATTCGTAGTTTTATATAATTGTTTATAGTCTTTTACATCTTCAGTCTATCATTCTTAGAAGACAAATTAATCTGTTAAGCTTTACAAAAACTTCTTTGATCACTTATTCGCCCCCCTCTAGGTGTTCTTACTAGCCCTATTATCTTCCACCCCCAAATATTTCAATCTTTGCTACGATTGTAGAAACCTCTTCCAGACAAAATAGCATTGATGTGGTAGAAATGCAAAAGTGCCTCAAAGAAATAGATTGGCTAAGGAAAGAAAAGGGGAAAGAAAAGATTCCTGAGGAATCCTTGACTTCTACAAAGGAGAAGCCTGACCAAATGATGTTGTTATCTAATCCATTGAAATCATTCTTGAGAGATCTAAGCAATCAAGAGGACATGCAACTTGATTCTGTTGTCTTAAAAGACCATGATTAGCCTCCTCTAGATCCTATTGTTCCAATCTATTCAGACTTAGGATTAGAACCAAAGTCAGTCTCTCTCTCATCCTTCTCCTCCTCCTTTTCAATTCCTACCGTTGAATCATTTTCTATTGTACCAGCTACTTTTTCGATATTCATGGCCGACCCACCTGATCAAGAAATGGAATTAAATCCTTCTAAACCAGAGGTTATTTAACCAAGTAATCCATCCTAGATTCCTACTTTCTCTAAACAGCTCTTTACTCTCAATGATATTACCTATTCCAAATGGCCATAAAGATTTGAAGAATTTCATTCTTAGCTAAACACTCGAGATCTCACAAATCAAGACAAATATGATGTCATTTTCAAATTTGTCACGAGGTTTATGGGAAGTCTCAAACATTTGTGGCAATTAGTCTCAAAATAAGATCAAATGCAATTTCTACTTTTGACAGATTTTGGCAAGGCTATTGTTTTTATCTATCACTTATCAAAAGAAGAGTATTTTGAAAGAAAATGATGCTCTCTCCAAAAAATGCATCTCGACAATCATTATTGAGAAATTATCAAACTCTTCTACAGCCTTGGAGCTGATGCAAACCCGAAACACTTTTTAGCACTATTTAGCATTGTTTATGTACTACTTGGTACTGTTTGGCAATATTATTACATTATTGATAGATACATATTTCTTTTAAGGAATACAAAAAATAAAACAACAAAAAAAAATAATCAGCTAATCCTAGGTTAACCATAAAATCGAATCGGACCCATAAGATTGGTTAAGTCTTTGATCCTAGACTCAATAAGGTCGGTCCCCAATCCCAAAAATTATTGATCAACATTGTATTGATTGGTCCCATAGATTATGTGTTGAACTGAATTAATCCGAATCATACTAACCCCTACTCTTAAATTAGCACAAAGAAGATCGGGATGTGGACTCTTAACACTCCAATACATTGTCAAGATGCTGCATAGAGACAAGGAAAATCAGAGAGGGCGACAGAGCTGCAGATCAGTCATGCTTAACGAAGGCAATAGCGACAGGGTGCAGGCACTTAACATCGCGGAAGCTGCAACGCGTCGTAGAATCTATCGACCCGAAGACCTGGCAAAAGGTACCTGCACAGTGGCACCACCTTCCCTCATCACACACTGTAGATTTCTCTGCTCGGCTTTTCTCCCTTTTTCCCCCTTTCTGCTTTCGAATCGGGATCAGAGCGAAACCCAAAGTCAACGACATCACTCCATCTAACAGCAAATCCGACCCCTACCCTCCTCTCCCTTTTTGCTCCCTGTCTTGCAGGTCTTGTCTCAATCACGGGCGTCTTATCTTTCTACCTTTTCAGTTTCGATTCTCGCTCCGGTTCGCATGTGTGAGTGTGTGGTTGTGCACTGGTGGGGTTGATAAATTCCCTTCAACAACCGGGGAGAGGAGGAGGAGGAGAGAGAGAGAGAGAGAGAGAGAGAGGAGGGGGAAGGAGATGGACGTGCGTTCGAGGAGAGGCAAAGAGATGAGCCCGAACAGAGCCAGGGCTTCCGTGCGTCCGAGAGAACAGCGACCGCAGCTCAGGAAAGTTCAAGTCGTGTACTACCTCACCCGGAATGGCCTCCTCGAGCACCCTCACTTCATGGAGGTCTCTCTTCTTGCCGATCACCAGCTTCGTCTGAGAGGTATCACCGCCAAGAAAACGCGATATCAACTTTTTCTCACTCTGTTTTCTTGGTGGGGTTTTTGCCTGATCAGCACTCCGCTTCTTGTTCATGCGTTGCTGTTGTCGTCCGCAGATGTGATGGAGCGGTTGACTGCACTTAGAGGCAAAGGAATGCCCTCGATGTATTCTTGGTCTTGCAAAAGGTATGGATGAACTAGGAGCTAGCGAATCTCGTTTCTTCTACAAAACCTCTTCAGCTTTTTGATCTCCTTACGTAGGACCTACAAGAACGGCTATGTCTGGAACGACCTGTCGGAGAATGAAGTCATCTACCCGGCGGAGGGAGCCGAGTACGTGCTCAAAGGGTCAGAGATCATCGACAGCGGCGGACTCGTCGGCAGAGAACCGGTTCTCGTCCATTCGAAGCGGTTCGCGGCGGCCAGGACGGCCCGGAACGAAGAACAGGAGCTGCGCTGCTCGCGGTACGACGAGAGGGTCGGGTTCGAGGTCGATGCGGAGGAGGAGGAAGAGTGCGAGCTGGCCGACGAAGAGAAGGCGAGCTACACGAGCTCCACCACGCCAGGCTCTCGCTGCTCGCGAGGCGTCTCGACCGACGAGCTCGACGAAGAGGACGGCAGCGGCGGCGACGGCGCCGACAAGCTCCCTCGCGACACAGACGACCCGGGCTCGCCTCCGGCTCCGACCTCCTCCGCCGTCGCTAAACCCGCCGGAAAGGGCGGCGAGGGGTGCGGCAACGGCAACGGCAACGGCAACGCCGTGGCGATTCGTTTCGAGGACGGGGACCCGGGGGCGCCGAGTAGGAGCAACTCGGTGCTCCTCCAGCTCATCGCGTGCGGCGGCGGCGGCAACTCGGCCGTTCCCAAGACGAAGGCCGCGCCGCCTGGCGTCGCCAAAAGCGGCGGCAAGGACCTCCACAGGGAGTGCTGCGCAAGACCGCCGCGAAAGCGGCGGCGGAAGCCGAGGGGACGACGACGAGGCGGCGGCGGCCATGATACGGTGCATGTCGGAGAACCCGCGGTTCGGGAACGCGCAGAGCGAGGAGAAGGAGTACTTCAGCGGGAGCATCGTGGAGTCGATGAGCGGGGACCGAGTCGGGCCGGGTCGACTCAAGAAGTCCAGCTCATTTAATGAGGAAAGGTATGGGTTGACTCGGTCCGTCAATATCCGTGTTCTCTTTTCCGCAGATGGTGATTGATTTATTGCATCTCTATTGGGTTATCGATGTTTCCTCACTTTCATTTTTGTTTTTATTGTCACTATCAATATTTTGATTTTATTTCGCACTTGCTAAATACCCATTTGAAAAACACAAATCGTAGTTATCAATGCTATTGCATTCCTCCTGTGTCAGTTGTAATGAATACATTAAAAATGATTTTTTTATTAAATATAACCTTTTTTTGGTGTTTTAATGATTTGATTGATTCAAACGATGTCTTACCTAGGCATGGGGCCTGTTGACACATGATGTCATCTGTTGGCATTTCTAGGTACTAAAATGTTGCAATGTGATGGTGTAAATCTTTTGCCCTTCGTTTGAAGTTAATACCAGTTTCCATTTCGTGGTAAACTCACATTTCACCCTTTTCACCCACGGATCATCATCATCCATCGGCCAATCACATCAGCACAGTAATATATAAAACTGGTACAATGCAAGTTTAGTGTAATGGGTTCATAAAATAATTCCATAGATTTATATAAACCACTTGTTTAAAAATATACATTTATGATCCATTAGATTGTTTATAGATGAGTTATTCTCTTTAATAGGTATTTAAAAATAGATCATTAACTATTTGGCTAATACCCCTTTTTCATGTGGCTATAAGGTAGCTCATCATTCACTACATTTGTCTAATCGCGCGATTCATCTAAAATAAAGAACAAAACACAAATTCCACGTTTGCAAAAGAGAGATTACACACTTCATCATAAAGATTAACGAGTTGAAAATTTTGAAAATTAAGATATAATTCTTGGTTTGTTTTTCGAAAAAAGTTCTGAAGCGCGAAATTCACAATGTAGAGGATCATTTCGTGACCAAAATCTCTGCTCTCTTTTCGTGCTAACAGGAGCTCCAAGACGGAGGTGGGAGATGCTGCGGTGGAGGGAGAGAAGAGGGAGAAGTCATCATCGGCAAAAGGCAAGTGCATTCCTCGGAAGATGTCGATGGCGGCGTCGAGGAGCAGTAGAAAACTGCTGTAGTTATTGCTGCTCTATTTACCATCTAATCACAGTTTTTTAATTGGAAGAGGTTGTCGGTAATTCAGTAATGATGTTAAGTGGTGCTTGATGGGTGAAGAACCCAATGCATATCTTTGGATGCTTGATGATAATGATTAAGCATGGTGGAAGGGACTTTACTTCAGACAGATCTTCTGCTTTCGGTGCTGGTAAGTGAATCTTGAGAACTTTAATGATGTCGGTCATAGGCAGTTGACATTCGCATGTAGTCATACGCTGCTTTAAATTTGACGGGCAAAGCTACAATTCACGACAGATTAGGATTTGATGAAAAGCAGGTCGAATTTAGAGCACACTGTTACGACCAGGGCAAGGAGTGGTTTCGACTGGATCTAGGTCTGTTGGATCGCCATGTCTGGGTCTTCGATAGCATTGGCCCCATGTCTATGGACACGAGTTATGCAAAAGTTGAGAATAACGAATGAAGAAAAAGTTCATTAACTTATGAAAAGTACACATACCTATTTGTAGACTTTGTGTAAGTACTATCTAAAGTAACAAATCAAGATCAATTAAAGAGAACATACGGAATCACCTAATAATATACAAGATGATAGATTAGCAAAGAAAGCTGCCGTCTTATCGATTTTCTTGGAATTTTTACTGCATTGTTTCGTCCTATAATTAATGGTACTCGCACTTAATAACACTTTTCAAAGCCTTCTTTTATACGTTCAATTTATATACAAATGCAGTTGATCCATGACCGTTGACATCGATGGACAGATTTTAATGCTTCAAGAAGTTAATTTCCCAGTTTTTGGTGTGCACCCTGAAACTAGAAATCAAATTCATCATTACTTAAGTTAATCTATCGTGTTTTGAAGCAGAAACTTACATATTGTACCAATCAAGGTAACTTAAACTTTCCTGAGGTCTAGGTAAGATTTTTGACTCGGGAAAGCTCCATAATCTAGAAAAAATTTGCAAGTACCTTAGGAATGGTTTTAAGTTTTGTAGCAGTAACTTGATCACTTAATTCACACACCGGATTGTGTACTTTAGAAATTGTACCAGTCAAGGTAAATCTCAAGATTCGTAATGTTTACGTTATTTCTATATTAATATTGGGTTTGTTAGAAAACTTTGATCTCCAATTTCTAAACCACACAAGAATCACGCGTAGATCAAGGTATATTTGCATTTAAACTTAGTGTTAAGGTGAAAGGCATTACCCTACCTTGGGGCTCCCTTGCCTCTGTTCGGTGAGCACTCTCCTTCATAATTAGGTTTGTACTTGAATTTACTAGTAGTAAAACTTGACTGTACAACATTTTTCATCCTCAAACTATAGAGCCCGAACTAAATGACACTTATCAAAGCCTTTCTTTCAACACTCTCGACCTACAAGTCCATCGGTCAATTCGTGAACCTGATATCAACGAACATATTGTTATATTTCAAGAAGTTTGTGATTTGATAGCTCTTAGGGTGCTTTTGTTTGAAAAAAAAAACTCAATGATAAATAATAGATTTCCTAGGAAAGTGTTTTCTAGAAATATGGTTATTTTTCTTTTGTTTTATGATATATGATCAAAAATATTTTTTTGATGTTTGAATTCATTTTAAAATGATTTCAATCTTATGACTTCATCTTAAGCAAAAATCAATTCAAATTTTTAAATAATGTTTATTTTTTATTAAAAAATAGAATTTTTAATTATTTTTGTTCCTCTTACTTCTCTTTTTCATTTTTTTCTTTTCTTTTTAATCAAAATCTTAAATTTTCCCTTTTGTCTTTTGCTTTTCTTTCCTCTTTTTTTTCCTCCTTTCTCCGTCACAACTAGCTAGCGACAGCCACAAGCGATGTCACGCCTCACCAGCCGATGCCTATAGCCCGTTGCCGACAACTGGCGAAGGAGGGAGAAGGAAAAAGAAGAAAAAAAAATTAAAAGTTAAAAATTCAAGAGGAACAATCCTGAAAAGTGTTTTCACATCTTTAGATTTAGGAGTTTACTTTACTAAATTTATTCATAAATATTTTCGTTGACTGGAAAATGTTTTTGGTTGATTAGTTATTTTCCACGAACCAAACGGGTGAAAGTCCGGAAAATCAATTCACAAAAAATACTTTCCCCAAACAAATGCACTCTTAGTGTGCATCGCAAAACTAGATGTCAAGTGCATTAACCCAAGGGCACAAATACCTTAGCATATCTTTAAATGCTTTTAAGGTCATTAAGCATGATAATGCAATCACTTATAAGTGAATATGGTTTTAGGGTAGAATTTGGTATTTGAAAATCGGATCGTGAAAACCTATCCAATTCCAGGTTTTAAAATACACATGGTAGGTTTCGGATTCTAAAAATTAAGAAACTTGTTTTGACTAGTAGATTCCAAATTCTAGGTCAGTGGAACTTAGAACCTATAACATAAAACCTAGAACAAGTTTTTGTATTTTTTTTTTGTCTATATCTTTACGCGATCCCACGGCGTTGGATGATGAATATATAATCCGGAACCATTAATTTAAGCTTCCATTTTATGACTTAAACTTAAGTTTTTTCCATTGTTAATGTTTCATATATTTTGTATGTTTAAATATAAGTTATATTTAATGAATTGTAGCAACAAATGATGGTTATTAAAGGTAATAATTCATTACGATCTTTCAACTAATGATATAAGTGAAACCCAAGTAGACCTTGAAGATAAGTTATAATTCCCAAATTCCAAAAAATGAATAACATATTTAAACGGATAGGTTTTAGGTTCTAGATGGAACCTATATGGAACCTAAAACTACTCACCCCTAATTACCTACACCCCTACTTGCTTTCGATGCTAGTAGGTTACTAGAACACTTTGCTATGTCGGTCATAGGTAGTTCACTTTCACATATAGTAGTATTTCCATCCAATGAGTAATATAACAAGTTTTGCTTACTAGATGTTTTCATTACCTTATCACAGTTCACAAACTTCCTAGGATTTTTTTGACGAAATATAGGTATTATTTGGAGAATACAGTCACAATGACAAGTAGCAAAAAGCTTGCCTAAATCTAAATCTATCAGATTAGTCCATCTTGATCATTGATCATGTGGGTTTCACATATATGGATATGGTATGGAGAAGAGTCTTTTCTTTGCTACGAAGAAGTTTCATTGAGGACGATGTCATATTAAGCAGACAAATGAGAAAGAACAGCAACATCTTACTGAGTACCATGGAATTCTTTCTATATATATTGGAAAGTTTAATTCTAAAATTAACAATACTTGAATTTAATGACTTTAGGCATTTAGGTGTATTATCCTAAAACTAGTAGCACTCCTCATAGTCTTTCTTTTTATATTAATAATACCTATAATTGAACTATTGATTAAGTGATCACACTCTCAAGAAGTTTGTGATTTCCTAGTTCCGTATTCAGAAACTAGACATGAATTGAATTGATCGAGTTGATCTAACACAAAATCCTATAGCAAAGTTTAAGTTAAGACTTTTGACGAGTGGGAAGCTCTGCATTAAAACTTCACAAATACCTTAGGCATGATTTATTTTTCCTATCAATAAGCTCAAATCAAACTTGTGTTGCATTATCTAGACAATCGCCGATCTAGGTAAACCTCAAGACATACGTTTTTTACATAATTTTCCTTCTGATTTTGAAGTTGTCGGAAAGCTTTGATCTCGAGTTTCGAACACACGAAGAACATGCAAATCAAATGTAAATATAAGAGATAAGGTGCATTTAAAGTTAGTGTTTCAAGAGGAAGAGCGTGTACGGTAGTTAGGCCTCCATTTGCCTCTGGGGAATTATTATTATTGCTTAATCTCTCTTGTATGATGTTTTTAGGGGTATTAGCCAAGAGCTTATAGAGTCTTCCAAAAGCGCCAAACTTAGGAATTCTGGAATTAGGTTATAAGCTGCTCTCATTTCGTGTGCCCCAATTAGCTTCTGTCAATAATATTACTTACACTCTGTCTTCTTCCATCTTCACTTTACCTATATGAAGGCGTATGGATACCCACGGCCTTTGGTTACGACCCCAACCTCCATAGTTTAAAACGAATGTCTACTCGTTGTTATACTAGTTCTATCTTAAATGTCCAATTCATCACAACTAAAATGTTTAATTCATTCTAAATTATTCACGTTTAGTGGTTAATAACGCCGTAATTGGATGTCGAAATGCATGTTTATGAGACCATTGCCTTGTTGTTTCATTCCTAAAATATCATGATGTTGTCAAGTCGTTGTTAAGCATTCTCAGAAATGGATTTTCCATTTTCATGTTTGCCCAATTTAACTCAAAATAAGAGTTGGCTAAATGACATATATGGTCTCTGAACTTTGAATTGGCTCTTGAATTTAAAATTGTTCCACGTGATCCCTAAACTTAAATTAATGTGCAATGTCATTCATGAATTTTAATTTGCTCAATGTGGTTCATATACCTTTAGTATATATTCAATTTAGTCATTGAACTAGGAAAATATTCAATGTTATTCTTGAACTTGAATTTAGACAAAAAAAAAACAAAAAAACAAAATTCTTGAACTTGAAGTAATGAAAGGACAACCTTGAACGTTTTTGTATAGTCCAAGAATTAAATCGACTACGTGCTAAAAGTTCAAGGACCAACGATAATATTACATATTAGATTAAAGTTCATTGACCATATTAAATAATTTTTAAGTTCAAGAGCTACATCACACATTAAATCAAAGTTCATAGACCATTTATGCCACCATCCCATAAAATCAACCACTCAAATATGAACTTTGTGTAAATGAATTGGCGGACTCGGTTGGCTTATCCGCTCTGGCTTTCCACCTTCGTATGTTATCCGAAAGCGTTGGCGCCAATATCTGATCCTCCCACAACAAACTATACAATCGTTGCAACGATTAACAAATTTAATTTTTTTTTTTAACGAAATAACACAGAGTAATCGCAAAGCAAAAAAATTATTACTTAAAAAAATTAATAATGAAAATCCTACACCAACCCCAATTCGATAACTCCACACAAAAGGAACAAAAAGAGATCGACGGCCGGAGGCCTAATTTCGAGTCTGGAAAAGAAATAAACGATCGAAATCTCTAATCTCGAAATTTCAATTTCTGTCTCATTTTCGTGAGAAATCATGCAGCATTCTCTCCGATCGATCCAGCCAAGCCCGTAGGTGAATGTCGCCAGGATCGGGGATCTCTCAACCGGATGTAAACGCGGAGATGACCAAGGCCAAGGCCAAGGCCGCCAGCCCCACCGCCGCGACCTCGCCGGAAGGCTCCGTCAAGAACGATAAGAAGAAGAAAGTAATCAACTCTTCCCCCTCCCCTTCTTCTTTCTTTCCATTAATGTTCCTTCAATTGATTCTCGTTCGATTCTTCGCATTTCATTTTTTGAATTATTTATTGCACTCGAATCGATTTGATTTTGTTATTTCCCCCGTCATTGTTTCGAAGTCTATCATGCCGAAGATTTTTGGCACCAAGCGAGGCGGCAAGGGCAACTTCGACGACGGCGACACCTCGAGACCGGATGCGGACGCAGACGTTCTCGGTCTCTCTCTCTCTCCCCCTTTCATCCTTCTTGGAAAATTAATTGTTCGAAAGGTACATCGGATTACCCGATAGATTTCACTGATTTCTTTAATCTATTTTGGTGGTCAGCAGATACGGAGAATATGTCAAAGATACGGGCGTTCACGGAGGCGTCTCCTGCCATGAGGAAAAGCTTCTCAGGTGCATCTCCGCCTCAAAATTCATTAAATACCGGAATTTGTCATGTGGGGTTGATCAATCGAATAGGCTACGAATAATTCAAAGAATAAACTTATTAAATTAGGCTAAAGATAATATAAAGTACGAGGATACGATTAGATTAGTGTTCTATGGTGATATCATGTTTGTCAGAAATCTTCCATGCATGAACCTTGTACGCTGCTATAATAGTGGGCCGAAAATTCGAGACTAACGTGTCATCAATGAGGGAAAACCACGTAACCTTATCCAACGGAGGCTATGGTCTCCGTAGCATCTCTTGCATGATTTTGTTAGCTCACCTAACATGAGAAATCTTGGGTTGAGTGGCCTCAATTTCCCACTGAAGAAAATCAAATGGAGGAGGAAATAATCAAAGATCAGGTGAGAGTGACAACTATCCATGCTTCTCGACCTAATTTGATGTGATCATTAAAGGGTAGAATCTATATGTGTGTATGGAGTAGACGTACTGACACATGTCCGATTCAGATGTTCTATTCCCTGATTAACTATTTGAATTTTGGCTCAGGTCGTTGTAATATCCCCTGACAGATTAAGAATTTATTTAGAGTTTGTTTCCTTGTGAGTAGAAAAAAATAGACCTTCATGTCACATCTTGATCTTTATGCACTGAACATAATAAAAATGTGATGAATGGACTCCCACAACCTCTTATATAAACTTGTCGGATTTGCTTGTCTACTTCTAGAGAGACAGACCAGCCCAAGAATCGAAGGCCTGAACCTATCTAGCTTTGAAGCATCCATGGCACCGGAAACCGAAGCTAGAGAACTCCGGTACCATTATTGTCATCAGCCCTTCTTTATTACAAGCGCGTTTCAAGTGATGAACGAACGGAGCTCCATCTGCTGCTGTGCTCATTAGGGTTTTGAAATTGCAGAATATTTGTAGGGACTTGGAACGTGGGAGGGAGGACACCCAACAACACTCTCAACTTGCAAGATTTTCTGCAGGTGGAGGGATCTTCGGACCTATACGTCCTAGGGTACGACGAATTGTCATGTTAAGTGCTTGTCAAACATTCGATTTGCCAGCATTTCTTATGATTCTTATGCAATGCAATGGTTAGGCTCTTTCGTTTGCTGTGACGGCTCGCGCGTTTTGTTGTGATTTTCACACAAGTGCTTTACCATAGAAAAAATATGAAGAAAAGAGTTGCTGTGTTAGGAAATAGGCTTATCTTGTATACGAGTGCCAAAAATGGCCTTTACATGGTGACAATCTATATGTATCTTACTCTCTTTATGACATCTCAATCTCTTCAACAATTTATCCATTTCGAGTCTTTCAACGTGATGTGGATAGGATCTACTGGATAAATAATGTGAGATTGAAATGATTTAGCTATCCTCTTTATTCTATTTTAGCATATCTGTTCACGATACAATGATTGAATATAAAATTGATTCAGTAGTTTATGTCTTGAATTTACTCATTTGAAGTAACTTATAACAATGTTAATCCTATCAACCGAAATAATATCATTGATGATTTGGGGGGTAATCTTACCTCAATTCCTGTTTACCACAGTATTTTCAAAATGAGTCCATCACCGTTTGAATAAATATCTTTGTGCAAGCTAAAGGTACATGATAATGACGATTGTGATGATGATGTTCTACTAAGAGCTCCTTTTATATCTAGGTTTCAGGAAATCGTTCCCCTGAGTGCCGGTAACGTGCTGGTGGTTGAGGACAATGAACCCGCCGCGAAGTGGCTGGTCCTTATAAACCAAGCCCTAAACCGACCGTACGACAACGACTCGTCTGGCCATGGCTCGAAACCACCGAACAAATCCTCCAGGGACTTGGCAACGAGGACCCCAAACGCCGTCAACTTCCTCCAGAAGCCGTCCCTGAAAGTCCTGCGCAAGAAATTAAAGGCGAACAAGGCTCTCCTCAAATCCTGCAACTGCAGCACGGAGTCGTCGTCGCCAATAGCCAGAGAGAGGCGGAGGCAGAGGAAGCTCAGTGACGCCATGGACCGGCCGGAGTTCATGTCTTTCCAGTACCGCCCAGCGAGCTGCGTCGACGACCTCTTCGTGGGTGCGGAGCTCGACCCATCTTACTATCCGTCGTCCCCAGTAATGAGCGCAAATGATCCGCGGTACAAGCTCGTGGCCTGCAAGCAGATGGTCGGGATTTTCCTGACCGTGTGGGCTCGGACCGAGCTGGTGCAACACATCGGCCACCTCAGGGTGTCGTCCGTGGGAAGAGGGATCATGGGTTACCTCGGAAACAAGGTGAGTTTCAATGACAATTATTGTGGTCATCGGTACATGCTTGTTCTCTCCTTTTGCTTCATTTTGAAAAGAATAAAGATACTAAGGCTAAGGCACATTAAACGATTAACTTACTAAATATGTGGCTGACTCTTATTGTGTGCTGAAGGTAACCTGCTTGCAGTTTGCCTCATTAACATCCTCATTCCATAGACCAATTTTTATAAGATTAGCATCAATCATCATCAAGAACGTATAAGTTTAGCGAGCGGCTTTCTTCCTACGCCAAACTCTTTTCTTTTTTTTTGCATAGATGCATCCAACCCAAATTTAAGAGGTTTCACATGAGATTCACACAATCAAATAACTAACAAGGATCCACTGTGACACTAATGGAGTACATGCAAGAGTTATTCTTTTTTTCGATATGCTTTCTTGGTTTCTTGGTAACGAGATCAGTGTTGCTCGTGCGAAATGGTTTATTTAAGGTTTCTTTGGACAAGTGTGCTTATGTTACCTGTGGTCAGTGTTTCATATAAGATTCAATCTTTGGCAGACACATCATAAGACCGCTTAAGATATGGAGTTAATTCTTTACAGATGCTATGGTGTAAATAAAAACTCGGTTTTAGAATTCAAACATGACATAAATAACAGATCCGTTATAAATAGGCTCTTTTGATCAGTCAAAACGCGAAAGTCTTAGGAAAAAATCTCAAATTAATGCATTTTAATGCATGAGCAGTGGACCGAATCAAATGGGGTTTGGAATGTACTTTGCAATTGAACTAATAGTATCGTTCCCATGCTTTCGACTCATGAACCTATGGCTGTGAATTTGAATACTACCCTAATAAATTTTTATTTAAGTTGAGGGTCATGACAGTAGGATGCTGTACGACTCTCCCCGTCAATTTGTGCCGATTCAAAAAAAAAACAAAATTTAAGTTGAAAAGTAGAGATTTCCTATGGAATCGGTAAGAGCCCTATTTCTACTGTTCTTTGATACGTTATTGGCACGTCTATTGAAGTAAATAGACCCAATAATTTTTCGTACTTTTACGGGACATAAAAAATGACAGGGACTAGTTTGGGTACTATATATATGAGAGATGATAGTAATTGATGTTCTCTTCAGGGATGCATATCCGTAAGCCTGTCGTTGCACCAAACCAGCTTCTGCTTCGTGTGCAGTCACTTGGCCTCTGGCGAAAGGAAGGCGACGAACTCAAGCGGAACGCTGACGTCTGTGAGATTTTAAAGAGCACCCAGTTCCCTAAAATCTGCAAGAAACCTGACCGGCGAGACCCCGAAAGGATACTGGAGCATGAGTACGTCGTTGTTTACTTTGAAATAATGCTGATCATGACACAAATGTAAAATAAGTCTGCACTCCAAAAGAAAAGGGACACTTGCACAACCAAACGCATGTTTTATTCATATATATTACACTCACATACATACTTAGTCATCATCGAGTTACCTTCCACATAAAATTATAGTAACTATTACGTCTTGTTCAATCCAATTTCGCTTCTTTGAAAAAAACAAAAACGATTGAGTCAGCAAATATCAATTTAGTTCTGGTGAAGAGATTACTTAATCGACAAATTCTAGGTATTTCCTCATTAACATCTGGAGAATCGAATTGTCAATGGAAAAGCAGATGCTTTTGACTGTTTCATACTGCATGCTCACCGGAGTCTCTCCTTGTCGTCCATCGCATTGATTAATATGTTTATCGTGTGAACTGATCTAAGCATACTTAACAGCTGTCGATGAATATGAAGTTGAACTGATGTGAGTCCGAAAATTGATTGTCTTGTGGCCTTTTTGTGACGACACAGCCGGGTTATCTGGATGGGAGATCTGAACTACCGACTGTCGTTGAGTTACGAGGAGACGAGGTGTTTGTTGGAGGGTAATGACTGGGACGCTCTCCTCGAAAAGGATCAGGTTTGTTTCTACGCATGTAATATAAAATTACGGCATCATATACCAAACACCGTACGTGTTTCGCTGCTCGAACTGCACGTGTATCTGCTCTTGGTTTTCTGGATGACGTATTCTGCTTCTAGAACTGCATGTGTATCTGCCTTGGTTTTTTACTACTGAATGACGTATTTCTCAAGATATGTTTTGAATGCCGAACTTCTGAAAGATACTTGATAAAGTATAATTTACTTTTTCGACCAAAAAAAGAAAGTATAATTTACTTTCATGTTTTTCAACCACGGGCGTTCATGACGTTCAAAGATATAGATTTCATTTTAGTATGTTAAATTAGAGTGTTTAAAAATTTTGGATGTGTGGGTGTGGAAGCATAATTTTGGTATTAGTTATAGTTTTTTGTTAGTGACATGTGCAAATGTATGATATAATTTGCAGATAGGAGAGATAAGGGATGAGATAGGATATTTTAAGAGATAAACACAAATTTTCATGGGACAAAGATAGTTTCACTAGTTTATGAAAATAATTTTATAATAGGTGAAGGAAGTGTTGGTGGAGGAGCTTCATGATATGGAGTGTATTCTCATGCTACTCTCACTCTCTTACATTTGTTGGTTTGGTACGCTCCCCACTCTTTCTTATTTATAGGGACTAAATACACTATTTATGTGGAATGTTGTCCATTTAGGCTTCTCTAGCTTGTTCTAGAATTTCTTCTTCATCTTGACTTCTGCTTGCTTGCATTTCAACGTGAATCTTCTAGATTCATTTAGCAACCTCCATTTTCAACAATTCTAGACAATATCAATCTTGAAATTTCTAGAAAGTTCTAGAGAAAATAGATCACAATCTCCAACATAGAGTAATTCTTCATGATAATTTTTATGGAAATACAGTAGCTCTCTTGAAGGTATCGAGTCTGTGCAACATGTTGAACATTGTGTCTGCGTTCTGGTTTGTCTGCTCAATATTCCTCTTTCTTTCTAGATCTCCGGTTACGCTCATATGCTAAGCTGAATTCTGAAAATTTAGTACAGTTGAACATCGAAAGAGAAGCTGGAAGAGTGTTCAATGGGTTCAAGGAAGGACGGATCCTCTTCGCCCCGACCTATAAATACTCGCACAATTCGGATTCCTACGCTGGCGAAACTGTCAAGTCCAGGAAGAAACGCCGGACTCCCGCATGGTCTCTCCCCAGAATTCCACCTTTTTCCTCCTTTTTTGTTATCCAAGGAAATCTTGAAATTATTCAAGTCGTTACTCAGTATTGACATGCATGCCAGGTGCGATAGGATACTATGGAGCGGAAACGGATCGACCAGCTGTCTTACATTCGAGGGGGAGTCGCGATTCTCCGATCACAGGCCGGTATGCTCGGTGTTTGCGGTGGTGGTGGAAGCGAGGAGGAAACCGATAGCACGGTACAGGAAGGGGAATTCGTGTGCCGGCTCTAGAGTAGTAGTAGATTATGGTGAGTGCATACCCCAAAGGCAGAAGCTTGAATGAACTCTGAAGCCTAACTGATAATCAATGCTTGTGCTTCAAATCTCTCTCTCTCTCTCTCTCTCTTTCTCTCTCTCTCTCAAAAATGCTTCCTGTACAAAATGCTGGGGAAGGGATTTTCATCTCGACAAAAGTTTTCCCCACCTCGAGCGTGCATGACAAACTGACAGGGAAGGGATTTTCACAGCAAATACCACAAATGCTGGGGAAGCTAAAAGAGTAGCATGAATTTCTCTTGCATTTTTTACTGGTGATATACATGAAAATGTTTAATGCAAAGATCTTGCACAAGGGAACTATTGTCATTGCCACAGAATATCATTTCTGAAAACTTTGAAATTACACTGGCCATGCCAATTCCGATCATCTCCAAAATCCCCAACGCTGGAACGGTTTGATCACCTTGTCGTACACAGAATTCAGAGATCAAAATAGAAACGTGAAGATGCTGAAAATACACATTTTGACTGTGACAAACTCTCAATCCCAATCAACTTATAACTTTCTTATTAGTGCCTCACCAGATACATATTCGAATCAAGTGAAAGAAGAGAGAAGGCAATAGGAGTGTCACAAGAGAGCAATTCCTTAATATTTATATCTCAGTCGCTGTCTACTTCCACGTACTTAAGATCCCAAATAGAAGCTTGCTCATCTGCATGATCATTTAGAGCCACTGCTGCCACCATTGCCATCTCTTTCGGGGAGGGGTTCCAATTCAAGTTCAGATCTTCTTGTTGCATCTCGAACGCATTGCCCAGCATCAGATCCTCTAACCCGCCTGTGCTCCTCCAATAGCTCATGGGATCATGGCGATAGTCACCCTTTGCAGCACCACCTCTCTGTCCTACGTCACTTGAATGGGAATCGCCGCCGCCAACGCCTCCTTCCTTATCAGCCTTGTGTGACCCCAAACTCATCCAATCTTCCAGATTCAGCATTGCACTTTGCATCAACCTGTGATGAGGACTGTGTGGCCCGCTCTCGTGCTCAGCCAGTTCAGTTCCACTCTCGGCATCAGCCAATCCAAAATCATTCACAGCAGCATTACCCACTTTAATGCTACCACCGTCGCTGGTGTCATCCTCGCTTTTCTCAGCTCCATAGACGCACTGTGACTCATGATCAGTTCTCGAATTTCTGTCGATGAACCCCGAGCTCAGCTGGCTCTGTGGGCACTCAGCATTTTGGCAAGCATACAGCGTGGACTCATCGACCTCCCTGTGAAACACGCACTTCCTCTTCTCGGAGCTGCTTGACGTCGTCTCCCTGTTCTCTTCCTCACTCTCTTCTTCGGAAGGCGAAATCTTGAGGCACCGCTCTGTCTGGAGCAAGAGGGCCTCCTCTTGGTCGACCACCTTCGACCAGATGGCGGTCTCCTTCGCTGACATCTTGTCCTGCAGGTTCTTGGAATGCCTCACAAGCCGTCGCATCCGGTCCAAATTCGACGACATGTGCTTGATGACGCTGGCCAGGACGCTCACTTTCCAGGCCTTTTTCAGATCGTGGGGCTTCTTATATGGCGGCAGCCCTTGTTCATGCGCGATGCCTTGGTTGCCCCACCAGAGCTCGGTTCCGGTGGGCCACCACGGAGGAGCCAAGCCTTTCTCCATCGGGAATTTCCTCTGCGGAGGAGCACAGTGCTGGATGAGAGCCGATAGGATCGACCCAAGCGTGGTGTCCTGCGATGAGGGCTGTCAATTGTCGACACAATTCGACACAGACTGTATTTCTGCATGAAGTGTACGAGAAAAATTCAAAAGTTTCCTGGAGACAGCCAATCTCCCCTTGGAGTTACGAAAGCAGACACCGACACCATCGACTATCGACCAGATTTTTTGGAAAGCAGACATTGACAACGAACTCAACGAGTGGAGACGAAGCCTACCGGCAAGTCATAGAGGAGGTGCATGTACGAACTGGGGTCAGCCTCCCCGGATGCGTCGAGGACTTGGGACATGTACTCGGCGATGGCACGGGGGGCGTTCTGGTCGAACTTCACCGTCTCCTTCCACCACTCGCGGAGGCTCTCAGAGGAGCCGGTGACCGGCTTCCCGTGCTTGGGGACGATCCCGTACACGAACCCTTGGGCGTTGCAGACCTCCATGATCTTGACCATGTACTTGAGGATCGAGTCCTGCGCCCGCGCCATCTTCTTCCTCCGGGACGCCTCCTCCTTGGCCAGGGGCTCGTGCCGGCCTCCTCCGTCGTCGGCGTCGTCCCGCTTCTCCTTCAGCCTCTGGAGGCGCATGCGGTCCTTCCACATGCGCTTCTCCAGGTCGTGGTAGCTGATCTCTTCCTCCTCCGGGTCGTCATCCTCGTCCCCATCGGGGTCCCCGCCCGGCTCCACGGCTCCATCACTTCGCCGATGATCTCGACCATGTCTGCGTTTCCTTCGAAAAGCTCAAAACCCTGAAACTTCTCGAGGGCTCCTTCTCGTGCGGCGGCTTTTATACACGCGGAAGAGTAGAGATCAAAGGCGGTTCTGGCGACGGTGGCGAGAAGTGGATTGTGTGACGTTCCAAGGGATTATGCGAGGGTGGCGACGGGGGAGGTGATGCAATCGAGGGCGTGAGTACAAGTGAACGCCGCCGGAGCGATGCATGCAGGCCACCTCCCGCATGTGGCTTCTCTCTCTCTCTCTCGCAAAAAATGTTGTGAACACTGAATTCCAGGCATTATATTATATGGGGCAACCGCGCGAGAGGCTGACGTCACAAAAGAGGACTCACATATTCGGAATTCATATAAGAATTTCTTCCTCGACTGTACAGTCTCTCTCTATAAATAAGCTTAGCAGTATAGCAGGGATATATCTCTTCTTTTTCGAGATAAGAATTCTATTTTTCTAAGTTAATGCTGAGAGTGATAGGCTCATTATTTACGGCACGTCAGTGGGAATTCAGTGAGATGATCTATTGGATTTTCTTGGGACATCATAGAGAAATGGAATTCTATTAATAGGGGTTCTGGCACTAATTTATATGTGTTTCCGTGCAGCAATAAATGAGATTCATGCACCGCGAGTAACATCCTTTTATGATGGCACAATGACAATCATTTTCAATCCACTAAAATTTGGCATTGGGATCCTCACCTTGGATGTCGAGGGCTAAATATGACAAAAGGTTGCGTAAGATGTGTACTTAATCAATTTCAAATAGGCTCAGCATTGAATGGAAGGAAGATTTTACAATGTGGTCTTATTCCTTCTTGATTTGACAATTATAACTTTCCGCTCTATCCAATCAATTGAGAGTCCGGGTTGTAAATTTAAAATAAAAGAACGGCCAAATTAGCCCAAATAAACTTTAAAGTCTTGTTCTTCCTCTTACAGCAATAATCGTGAGGTAGATGAGAGAGAGAGGAAACAAAGAAATAAGAGAAGAAAAAGCAAGAAAGAGAAAGAAGAAGAGGGTTCATCCATGCATGCTCGAGAGGCCACAACGAGCCGGATCAACTTCCTTTTGTAGGGCCCCGTAAAGATTCAAACGCCTTATCCGTTTAATAGAAGGAATTCTCATAATTAAGCTGTAAAATTTGGATCTATTTGAATTCTGAGTTGGGTTGAATTTAGGAGTTATTTAATTGCAAAATTATGTGTAATAGAAGTTTAAGGTGTCGTGGAACTGTCAAATTTGATGGGAATAGATTTAGAATTACGGTTTGGTCAAAATGAAAATTTATATTTCCATATGTTGCTTCTCAATTAAAAATTTATTATTTTGGCGATTCCGATCACTTGTTTCCGACCATCTTTTGAGTTGGCAAGTGTAGGATCTTTTTGTAATTCAAAAGAGGTTTCTTTTGATGGTAAGCTCACTTGTATCGGTTTAATGAAAATAGTTGTGGCGTGACCAAATATTACGTGCGAGCTATAGTGAATAACAATGAGTGTCTACTATAGATGAAGTTTCCGTTGGTGTGTAGGAATCTTTTTATCATCCAATAAGTATAAGTTTAGTTGAGTATTGACTAATGAATTATTTGCTTAATTTACTATATTTGTTTCTCACTTAATTGACAGGAGTTCGAGTTCATCGGCTCAAGTGGCTTTCATGGTTTATTTTTGACTTTTCTAGGTGAGGTGCTCATTTCTTTTCTTTGAATTTATAATATCATACTTGGAAAGTGATAAGGATTAGGTATATTATTTACAATGTATGATTTGATTAAAAGGAAGAATGATGTTTAAAGCATATTTATTTCATAATAACTATATAGGGTTGTCACTATCCTTTTTGGTTTTTAAAATGATGAAATATCCTCTGAAATAATTTGAGTCGATTGATTGTGAATGGTTGAGAAATGTTTTGTAAAAGGGATTGCGAGAGGTTATAAGTATTAATTTGTTCACCCGGTTGTAAAATGATTTCTAGTTGAGTTGAATTGCCAAAGTATACATGTTTGGAGTCAATGTGGAAAAAACTTTGATGCATAAGATTTCAAATCTGTGCAAGCCTTTCTTTTTGCTTTTGTCAATTGGATTTTGTTGACAAGTGTCAACTAGTTAATTTAATAAAGCTTGCAATTTCGATGCTTTACTTTTCTCGTGTTGTGTGCGACCATATTCAGTCGAAATATTTCTTACCAAGTTCACTTGTCCTGTACTCTGGGCAGTCGTGGAAAATACATTTTCTTAATTATGATTGGTAAAAAATTAGCCAAATCTTTCAATTGGATCCGTTCATTAAACTCAAATAAATTCAAACTAGGTTTTTCCTCTCTTTCGTTTTTCTTTATTTTCTTAGGGATAATAATATAAATGATCCCTAAAAATTGATCAATCCAATATAGTCTTTAAATTTTTAATTGGTTCAATATAATCATGTATTTTAACACAATGTACAATAATTTATTTTATGTGGTCTATGAACTTATGATACATGTTCAATTTAATCCATAAATGATATAAAATAGCCAATGTTATCTTTTTATTAATTCAAGTTTGGAGACAATTTTGAACTACTTCATATTGTTTAAGGACTAAATTAAATATGTACTAAAAGTTTATGAACCATGTTCCAACAACTCAATTGAATTAAAATTCAGATACCACATTGAATAAATTAAAAGTTCATGGACTATATTAAATGGGATCATTAGTGTCATCCCTTTTTCTTTTTCTTTTTGCATTTGCTTAATAGATAAATCTTTTATCACCCAAGTTGGCACTAAAAAGATAATAAAACCCATGACCGATCGACCAGACGCTTTAGCAAGTTCCTATGTCCATGTCCACTCATTTTTTGTTACACCACTTAGAAGCAGTTGCCATTGGGGGCCATTGCCTAAGTACGAATGTTGCCGGTGTCTCCACTACCTCGACTCGAATAATAAAATCAATCTGCAAACGCATTAAACAAATTATGTCTGAAAACATCACCATTTACGAAAAAGGGAAAAGTGTAAGAGAACATTCCAGCTGCTCCCCCATAACTTTCATCTTCATATAAAAAAAAAATGTAATATTAATAGCACTACCGTGAGAATATACAAGAATATGCAGCTTACCAGCTTTCGAGAAGGGGAAAAAAATCATGTACGTAAATATTTCAATAAACAAAAGTAGATCCTAGACATGCCACTAAGCCTAAAATATGGTAAGTCGGCTGCCAAAAGTAATCGCATTATCTATGACAACTTTATTTTAAAAAGGGGGAAGCTACGACGCAATTCAAAGTACTCCATGCTTTCCGACCAAAAAAAAAAAAAGTACTCCATGCTACGTAGCTATAAATCAAAATCAATTTGAAACTGGTGTATTAAAGGATCAGCACATTGCAAGTAAACTTTTAGCCAATGATCTATATTCGACAACTAATAAATTACCCATGAGTTGTCAAATATTTGAAAGATCCCAATTTGATTTGTATCTTTGTTTGGCCAAGATGGTTCTCGAACCAGATATCTTTCACCGAAGAAAATGTTTATTCGTATTTATTGCTTGTATCGAGTCTAGTGTCATTTTAGAAAAAAAAAAAAAAGTCACGGATTCTAATGCAATTATGATAAAAATAAAGAATAAATATAAAGCCATTGAAAGTAAATGCGAAACGGGGATAAGTGAAAATAGCTAAAATTGAGTATATTTGGGTTTGTTGTGCAAAAGTGCATTCCCTTACAATAATGTTTTTCCGCTATTTATAATCTAACGTTGTGAATAACCCCTTTTTGGCAGTTATCACTTCAATATTAAATATTTTGAAATATTTGGTATCGTGCTTATAACTATATCATCTTTTTTTCTACGTCTTCAATACCAAGCTCTTTAGAAACTATTTTCATATTTATCCTTTTGCTTGTGGGCGATACTTGATACCGAACCGTAGATATCTTTGATAGCAAGTCTTGCCCAAACTATTGTAGACCTTTTTTTTCATATATATATTGGGCTTGGTGGGCTTCATTATCTACCCATGGCCCATTAGGCCAATTTTTGGTGCTAACAATCTTACATTGGCCATATGTTTATTGGATTTATATCACAAAAAATCTCAAATTGATACTTACGTGATAAATTTATCATATATTAATTTTTGGGTCATTAAAACACACAAATTGATATACTAGTAATATATTTACTCTCATCAAATTTTACCATAAAATTGTTGAGCTGGATGACATACGACAATAACTCAATTGAAATGACTAATCTATAGGGAAATTTATATGAATTTGTGTTAAATTTGTCACAAGTGTACCGATTTAAAATTTTTGGTGATCCAAAAATTAATTTAAGGTAAATTTATCACGAGTATACTGATTTGAGGTTTTTGATCATCTAAAAATTATATTAAAGTAAATTTGTCATAAATGTACTATTTTAGTATTTGACTTTTATCTGTTTAAGTGGAATTATGGAAATTGTAGGAGTGAATAATTGGGTCGGTCCAGCCTAGGACGAAATCGTACCAGACTTATTTGACTTATTCTAGTCCGGTCCCCGTGGGGACCAAGTAGGCTCTTGGGTGGAAAATAATGAAATTGGCTTTGACCCGCTTGAGCATGACTCCCAATAATTTGTTCACTTTTTCCTACAAAAAAAGAAGATAAATACCCTAAAAATGAATTTCGAGCCTAGGAAGGAGAGGAAATCATCGAGGCCTTGACCCTAATGTCACAAATTGTTCACACAGCACATTCTCACACGATGATAGTTGCACCACTTGAAACTAAACCTAGTCACGGGTCAACACGGTAGGTTCTCGAATATACATACATATGATATAAATGTAAGTGCAAACTTCTCTTTCCGCCGCTTTTCCTTTTTTTCATGGAAAAAGAGGTAGAAAAAGAAAAAGGCACAAACCTTCTCCCCTCTCCCAACCTAAAAAAAAAAAAAAAAAAAAAAAAACGGATTTCAAGGAGCCGTTGGAAACCTAGGGGCATTCTCGTCTTTTCACTTGACTTTTTCCCGATGAAATCCTGCCATATAAGTCCTCGGGCTGACACATTCACTCTGTTTTTTCCCCCTCTGCGCCGAGGAAAAAAGTTGTCTTGGTTTCGTCTCCCGTGGCTGGATTTAGAGAGAGAAAGAGACTGGTCTTGGTCCTGGTCCTGGTCTAGAGAGAGAGAGAGAGAGAGAGAGAGGGGATGGTCCTTTGGATTTCCCTTGCTTGCTGGGGTCCTTTCGCTTTGCATCCCTTTCGATCTGATTTGACTGAATGAAACTGGAATGAACGCTCTAATCCGACGCGCTAAACGAGGCCGCTTTCTGTCAAACATGCATTAAGACTGTAGCAGATTCCCTCCGTCTCTCTCTCTCTAACCCCGCTTTTCAACGCTCGGTTCTCTCTCTCTCTCGTCTGCGCCGCGTACCTTTGTCTCTTTTTTCACCCATCAGTCCATTTTGCATTCATCATCATCCCCTGCAGAGCTTACTCTTCTTCGGGGAGAGAGAGAGAGGGGGAGACTTTACCGGAAAAGGGGAGTGCTTTTTTTGCTCGTCCCGTTCATCGCTTTCACTCTGTTTCAGGTTTCCGTTTAGGAGGTCTATGATTTATGAGTCGCCAACTACTCTCTTGTTGCTTGCGAATGCTGCTCTGTCTTCTGCTCAGAGGCGTGAAAGCTACTGGTCCTCTGCTTGTCTCGTTGCTCGGGTAAAGCGTGAAGACTAAAGAGAAAACCTTGGGACTGAAAGCAGGTTGAACCATTTATTTTCTTCCAACATTTAATATTACCATTTGGGTCTTTTTTTAAACGTAAAATGGGGAAGCAAGTTTTCATTTTTTTGGGGGGCCTAGTACAAGGAATGAGCTACATTATGTTTTCCGGTGTGAGTGTGTTGAGGTTGTTCTATTCCGTGTTTGCCTCAGGACTTTGAAGAATGGTTTTTCTGGGTTCTCCTCTTGTTGGGTTCTTTCGCTTGAGGTGGTGTTGAAGTGTAATGCTTGGTGGGTGTTTTTTTACTTGCGATTTGAGGTTGAATTTGGATTTTGCAAATTACAAAAAAGGTGGGTTATGCATGTGCTGAGTTTGAGCTGAGTTCTTGCCGCTTTTGACCGGTTGAAGAAACAATGGGCTCTGCGAACACAAAACTTGATAGAAATGACGCCCTCCGTTTGTGTAAGGCCAGAAAGAAATTCATTAAGGAAGGCATAAACTCCAGATATGCACTAGCTGCGGCTCATGTGTCTTACGTTCAGTCTCTTAAAAACATCGGTGTAGCTCTGCGGCGATACGCGGAAGCTGAGATGTTGATAGAGTCATCTCTCTCGACTTCCGCCACTGAGATTGAGAAAACTCCTTCGCATTCCTCTTACCCGTCCCCATCTCCTTCGCACATCGTGGATGTATCGGATTCGCCACTGAACAATGGAAGCCCACTTTCGCCACTGACGGCTAGAATGAGTTTTATGAAATCCGGAGGCTCAACTTCCGTGACCGTCTGTTTGAATCCTCTTGCTAGTACGAGATTTTTGGATGATGATAGTATGGCATTTGGGATCCCACCGCCGCCCCCTCTGCCACCTGAATCTAGTGGCACTTGGGACTTCTTCGATCCTGTTGATGAGAATGAGAGCTTCAGGTTTGATGGCCACTGTGTGAGAAAGATGAAGAACTTCAAACAAGATCGAGTTCTAGTGAAAGATGAAGAACTTCAAACAAGATCAAGTGAACAACTCTGAAGACAATTTGTATTTCTGAATGATGATCATATCATTGTATCTCAGTACAATTGAAAGACAGAATGTGAATAAACTTCTGTTGTTCTATCTTCTTAGATCAAACATACTTAGCTTGCATCAGTGGTTTGGATTTGAGCTGTTCTTCATTCTCTGAACCTTTCTTCTCTTCTGTATCAAGATCCCTTCTACATTCGTTGATGATCTCAATACTTTGTTCTCTCAATCATTGCGTCTTCTTTCTCTCTTTCTATATTTCTATCTATCTTTCTTACTTCTTATGTAAAGCAAAGCAGAGTACTTATACCAAGATATGTAACAGAACTTAGTTACAAAGAACAACAGAATACAGAAACTACTTTTTAACAGAAAGAATCTATTTGACTAAGCTTTAAGACTTTGGCGATCCGAGTCATTAAGCCCTCGAGTATCTTCGTTCATTGATTATCTGGCGATCCGAGTCATTAAGCCCTCGAGCATCTTCGTTCATTGATCATTGATCCAGATATCTTTGTTCAGAAGGTCTCTTTGTTCAGGAGGTCCTCTGTTCCTCTGTTTTTTTTTGCTTCCTGCATTTGAGCTTTATACTTAACATCCCCCCGCAAATTGGGAAGGGGATTGAATCCCATTCCTAATTTGGTGCGAAGAGACAGATGAGCTGAGTGAGAAAGAGACTTAGTGAATATGTCAGCTACTTGAAGATAACTTGGAACATATCGAATAGAAATGGAACCAGATGATACTTTTTCCCGAACAAAGTGGAAATCAACTTCGATGTGCTTTGTTCGTGCATGTAGGACAGGATTGGCTGTGAGGGAAATAGCTGATTTATTATCACAGAATAATGATGTAGCTTTGGTGAGAGGAATTCCAATATCACGTAGAACAAAACCAATCCAAGTTAACTCAGCTGCTGTAGATGCTAATGCTCGATATTCAGCTTCTGTGGAGGACTTTGAAACAGTAGTTTGTTTCTTGGCTGACCATGAAATCAAGTTTGAGCCTAAGAAGGTGCAAAATCCTGTAGTAGATCGTCGAGTAATAGGACAACCTGCCCAATCAGCATCTGAAAAACCATAGAGATTTGTTGAACTATTAGAGTGAAGATAATAGCCAAGATGAACAGTTCCTTTGACATATCGTAATACTCGTTTTAATTGATGAAGATCGGCCATTGTGGGATGTTGCATCTTTTGACAGAGGAGATTTGTTGCAAATGCTAGATCTGGTCGAGTGATGGTTAAGTATTGAAGACCACCTACCAAGCTTCTGTATTCAGTAGGATCCACCAGAGGAACTTCAGCATTCGTCATAGCAACTGGTCGCAATGGTAGAGGTGTAGAGATTGGTTTACAATCTATCATCCGTGCTCTTTTGAGTAGATCAATTGCATATTTTGTTTGACATAAGAACATGGTCTGCAGAGTATGTTTCACTTCAATACCTAGAAAGTAATGAATATAGCCGAGATCTTTCATTTGGAAGTGAAGACTGAGGTTCTGGATTAATGATGTTAAGAATTGAGTAGAGCTTCCTGTAAGAATGATATCATCAACATACAGAAGCAATAATACTGTATCTGATTCAGTATGAAGCACAAACAGAGATGGATCAGCTGTACTGCAGACAAAGCCAATTTCAAGAAGAAAATTGCTGAATTTGTCAAACCAGGCTCTTGGTGCTTGTCGAAGTCCATATAATGACTTGTGAAGAAGACAGACATGGCTTGATTTTTGCGAATCAATGAAGCCCGGTGGCTGTTCCATGTGAACAGTTTCATTTAAATCTCCATGAAGAAACGCATTCTTTACATCAAGTTGGTGTATTGTCCATTGTCTTGTGAGAGCTATAGAAAGTACTATCCGTATTGTGGCATGTTTGACAACTGGACTGAATGTTTCAGTAAAATCCAGTCCTGCTTCCTGATGGAATCCTTTGGCTACCAGACGAGCCTTGAGTCTTTCTAGACTACCATCTGATGTGAGTTTAGTCTTAAATACCCACTTACAGCCTACAACATTCATCTGGTCTGTTCTTGGGACTAATGTCCAGGTATGATTATTATGGAGGGCATTCATCTCTTCTTGCATAGCATTGTACCATCCTGTATCAGCTAATGCAGACTTAATGGATCTTGGTTCCATAGGAACATGATACTCAGCCAAGCAAGCATATCTTGGATTTGGCTTGATAATACCTGATCTGAGTCGGGTCTGCATAGGATGACTACTAACATTTCTCTGAGAAGAGGACAGATCATGAATATGTTGTTCTGTGTCAGAGTTAGTAGTGTTAGGTAGAGTACCTGAGATAGATGTAGAATTCTGACTGGATTGAGTTTCTGGGATATCATCATTTTGCCTCGATGTCAGAGGAATATCTTGGAACTGTATTGATACTGATGAAGGTTGTTGATGTAGCCACTGATTTTCATAATTATCCATAGTAGGATAATATTGACTTCTCCCTTCTGACTGATGGGAAATATTTTGCTTTGCTGTATCTGTTTTTGCTGATTCAAGCAATTTGACTCCTTCAATCCATTGTCTATACAAAGGAGTATATTGACCATATTCATTGATCACAGTTTTTGTGAAAGGAAATGATGTTTCATCAAAGGTAACATGTCTACTGATATATACACGATTATCAGTAGGTACAAGGCATCTATAGCCTTTATGTATATCACTGTATCCAAGAAAAATACAAGGAAGTGATCTAGGATCGAACTTGTGTCTTGAATAAGATCTTAAGCATGGATAGCAAGCACAGCCAAATACCCGTAGGTGATCATACTGTGGCTGAGTATTATGTATCTTTCTATATGGTGTATCCATGTTTAACTTTGGTGTTGGAAGTCTGTTTATGATGTAGTTTGCTGTAACAAAAGCATCGACCCAAAACTTCAGTGGGATCTTGGAATGATATAGCATAGCCAATCCCAATTCAACAATATGTCTATGTTTTCTTTCGGAAACTCCATTCTGTTCAGGAGTGTGAGGACAAGATAACTGTTGTTTTATTCCACAATGTTGCAGATGATCTTGAAACTTTCTACTTACAAACTCTCCCCCTCCATCACTTTGAAAGATCTTAATCTTGTGATTGTATTGTTTTTCGACTAATGTCTGGAATCGACTAAAGATATCAAAGAATTCAGATTTCAACTTCATTGGATATAACCAACTGTATCGTGAGAAATTGTCAACAAAAATCACATAATATCTAAACTTTTGCAAGGAGTCTACTGGTGATGGTCCCCAGATGTCACAATGGACCTTTTCTAGAGATGAAGTTGATATGGAATTTGACAAAGGGAATGATAGAGCTGTACTTTTTGCTATTTGACAGCTGCTGCAAATGTTTGAAGAAACTGAAGTAACTGAAGTAACATGAATCAGTTTCTGATGATGTAGATAATCCACTATTTGAGTATTCGCATGAGCCAATCTTTGATGCCATACTTCTGCATTGACTGCCTTCTGTCTTTGAGTGAAAAAGACTGTTGCAGTCTGTGTATTGACTTGATAAAGGCCCTTAGTCTTCTTTCCGAGCTGAATTGTTGCCTTGGTATTGTTGTCCTTTACATAAACACCAAGTTTATCAAAGATAAAAGTGCAAGGGTAGTCATCAGTAAGCTTAGATACAGAAAGAAGATTCTTCTTTATTTCTGGTACTATAAGAACATCATTAAGAGGTAATGTGTTTACTTCTGTTTTCAGGTAAGTGTTACCAATGTGTGTAACAGGTAAACAAGATCCATTTCCAATCATTACAGTATCAAGACCTTGATATTTAGAGGAAGTATGAAGAATACCAGAATTCGCACTGATATGAGCAGTGGCTCCTGTGTCAGGGTACCATTCACTTCCTTTTGGATCTTCAATATGAATTGCTGTCAGAGCTGCTGGAATTTCTTCTACTTGATAGGAATTGTCAAAACGGTACCAACAGCGGAGAGCATCATGCCCAGGTCGCTTACATATTTGACATTCTAGTCTAGCAACCTCTGTGTCTTTCTCATCTGGCAAACTTTTCTTTGAGTTTAACAGAGGAGGATAAGATTTGTTGTTTTGATACCTTTGAGGTTGTGTGGCATAAGGTCGAAATCCCTGTGTAGTTGGAGGAAAGACATTCTTTTGCCTTAGATATTGATCTCCTGGTCTTTGAAATGCTGCATCTTCTCTGTAATTTTGATTTCTTTCAGTATAACCAAACGCTCGTCCTCTGTTACCAGCAGCTCTACCTCGACCAAAACTACGACCACCTCTATAGCTTCCTCTCTGAGCTAGAAAACCAGTAGGTTGTGAAAGATATTCTTCATCAATACTTTCTTTAGGATACATTTGAATCTTTCTTTGGCCAAAATAGGCCAAATTAGGATTGAACTGACTTCTGGAGTAGGTCTTCATTCTAGATTCAAATCTCTCTAGTTGAGCTATAACTTCGTCATAGTCAGGTTGGGGCTTCAAACAGTATATGGTGGTCCGAAGTTGCTCATATTCTGGACCTAGTCCTTCTAGTATACCAAAGATCTTGGTTATTTCATCTACTGGTTTACCAATAGCATTCAACTGATCACATATATTTTTGTACTCTCTGAGATAAGTAGAGAGGTTTTGATCAAGTTTCTGGCAGGATTGTAGTTTTCCTCTAAGCTCGAACTCCTTTGCTATTGATTTTTGTGTAAATCGTTTTAGAAGAGACTGCCATACCTCAAAGGATGTTTCTAAACCAATGATTAGACTTAGAATATTTTCAGTGACAGCCCCACTAATCCATGATGAAATCAACTGATCTGTTCTTGTCCAATCAATGTAATCAGGATTAACAAGTTCTGAGTCACATCCTTCATCATCGTTGTGCAATATTCGTGAAGGAGCTACAACATCACCATTAACAAAACCGAAGAGATCTTGACTCTTCAGAAACCTTTGAATTTGAGCTTGCCATAACAGAAAATTGTCTTCGGCGAGCTTGATTGTAACAAAGTTCGAGATGTTTACGTGAATTGGAAAAGGATATTTTGGTGATCTTATTGCCATTGCTTCAGATGTTCAGATCAGACCAAGTTATACAAACAACCTACAGCTCTGATACCATGAGAAAGATGAAGAACTTCAAACAAGATCGAGTTCTAGTGAAAGATGAAGAACTTCAAACAAGATCAAGTGAACAACTCTGAAGACAATTTGTATTTCTGAATGATGATCATATCATTGTATCTCAGTACAATTGAAAGACAGAATGTGAATAAACTTCTGTTGTTCTATCTTCTTAGATCAAACATACTTAGCTTGCATCAGTGGTTTGGATTTGAGCTGTTCTTCATTCTCTGAACCTTTCTTCTCTTCTGTATCAAGATCCCTTCTACATTCGTTGATGATCTCAATACTTTGTTCTCTCAATCATTGCGTCTTCTTTCTCTCTTTCTATATTTCTATCTATCTTTCTTACTTCTTATGTAAAGCAAAGCAGAGTACTTATACCAAGATATGTAACAGAACTTAGTTACAAAGAACAACAGAATACAGAAACTACTTTTTAACAGAAAGAATCTATTTGACTAAGCTTTAAGACTTTGGCGATCCGAGTCATTAAGCCCTCGAGTATCTTCGTTCATTGATTATCTGGCGATCCGAGTCATTAAGCCCTCGAGCATCTTCGTTCATTGATCATTGATCCAGATATCTTTGTTCAGAAGGTCTCTTTGTTCAGGAGGTCCTCTGTTCCTCTGTTTTTTTTTGCTTCCTGCATTTGAGCTTTATACTTAACATCCACTGTGGAGTTGATATGAATTTCGAGAGTTTCGGAGACTGGTCGCAGTTTAAGGGTGAAAAGCTTGACCATTTAAAGGTAAATTCAAGTGAAGCGGATGTATTTCATGATGCGGAATCAGTTGTCAAATCAGAAACGAAAGATTGTGTGAAATCAGGTGATATATCCACTACAAGTAACAGCCATAGTTTAGCGGTGGAGAACACTAGTAAATCGATCATTCTAGGAGGTCTGCAAGGTGGTTCGAAGCAAGGATCAGCTACTGAGGCAAGGCTGGTGGGGACAGAACATAGTGCCATTGATCCGGGCCAAAGTTCACAGGACAAAGGTGGTATTGGACATTCGAGTTCTGTGGTAGAAATGACTCCAGCAAGCAAAGATTTAGGCGCTGAAAGAGAGGACCCTTCCGAGTATATTACCCACAGGGCAAAAGATTTCCTTTCAAGCATAAAGGACATTGAGCACAAATTCTTCAGGGCTTCTGAGTCTGGTAAGGAGCTCTCCAGAATGCTTGAGGGAAACAAAATCAGGGTGCGATATGCAGAGGATAAAGGTATACCGATGATTGCTTTGCTTGATAATCTCTTTGTATTCCTTGTTTGATAAAATCATCGGAATCGTCTTCTTGCACGCTATCCATGAATCCAGTTGTGTGACTTTCTTAAAATAACTAAATTCTTGTAGGTCAGTCATCCTCGTCGGCTTTGTTGGGAGCTTTTCAGCATGTATGCTGCCGCCAGAAGCCTCCACTCATATCTCATGGTAACTTCAATGCTTCTTTGTAAAACTGGCCGCAATGGACATCAGATGTACCTGCTTTTATATTGATGCTTTTGACTAGTTTGTCATTTAGTCTCTTTTCAAGCGTTTCCTGGTCTTGCCTTCCGATGAATATCGTGATTTAAGATAAGCAATCTGTCATGGTTTAATGCTGCCGACGATTGATGAAAAATATTTGTTATTGATGGCGCAACAGATTTTTGTTGCATATTTTTTGCAGTACCCTTACTTTCCTAGGGTTTATGGTACTATAATAAACAACTTTCAAAACTTGTGAACACAAATTTATTGTGTCATGTGCTACTATTTTCAATAGACACCATGAATTCCCATCTCATATAATACAGTCTGCTTCAGAGTCTGCTTCAGGTTGATTCTTTTTTTCTCTCTTTTTAATGGATGCAAGTTCTTATAAATTTTGATAGAACATGGACAACATGGAAAAAGGATGATTATATGGAAAAGGACAGCATCTTCTCGGTCATCTTCATCAAGAAATCCCCTAAACGGAGCACCGAAAGATGATGTCAGTGACAGTGGAAGTGATTTCATTGAAGAGTTCTGTATGATTTCAGGAAGTCATTCATCGACTTTGGACAGGTTATTTGCTTGGGAAAGAAAGCTTTACGATGAAGTCAAGGTACTAGTTTTTTGGTAAATCTGAATTTTATCTTGTTCATTCTTTATGGATATTGAAGTTATATTTGTTGGCCAAGTTTCATTTTCGTATAGATCTAATAGACAATTTGATAGCAGAAAGTGCAATAAGCCCTAAAGTAATGTATGGAATGCAATTGGTTCTAAATCTTTTTCAATTGATGCAATAAAGTTTTTAACATTAAAAAAGAAAAATGCAATGAAGTCTGATTGAAAACTTATTAATAGCCACCAAAAATTGACTATATGGCAGCTTGGGAGGGTTGCCATATAGAAGAAATCTGTGAAGATTTGACTGGAGCGACTTGATCGCACTTTTTTGGGAAGATTTACAGTATGATTCCATCAAATGAAAGGTTTAGGACTTGATTTAAACCTTACAACTTGAGAGGTTTATACATTCTCACTGCGGGGGTTGTCATAATTAAACATGTAGGGAACGTTAAAAAGTTGGAGGGGGATAAAAGTAGAGAAAGGAATTGAATGCAATGTCACGAGCAGTTTACTTCTTACTTTGATCATCAGCTAAAAGAAGTGCGCTAAGAAAGATGTTGCAGTCTGAAACGGAACTCATATCATGTCTTGTGCCTGTAGAAAGGAACGTTCAATCCTCCTACAAATGAGATGGGCATTCCTCAAGGGCTTGTCCTGTCCTATTTGTAGGCTCGCGCCAGAAACAAGAAACAGAATGGATTTGGAATGGGGATCTCGTTCCAGCTCCCATTCTTTCTACCGAACACACCCTCCAAAACAAATAAAAATTTCCTTCATATAGAAAGCAGGGATATCAACCTTTGGACCTATGGGGTTTGATGTAAATCCTCTATAGATCTATTACCCATATCTATTAACTTCAAGAAGGGACAACTATATCTATCTGTATGTTTAAGTCGAGTGGCATCTGTCTCACTTTTTTTGCTTTCCAAAATATTCCTGCAATGTATATACACATTAATTGAGTAACCACCTGCTTTCTTTTATGCATAACCACCCTTTGTCTCACTCTTCATTAGTGCCAATATTATATGAACACTACCGCACTACAATGGAAAATCAGTGACACTGTTGTAATTATGAGTTTTTAACCTGTGCTTTTACATACAGCGGTTCTTATCCTATCCCTAGTATGAGACCACTAAATAAATTTAGCGAAAAATTTATATTATTATGTCCAAAGTAGTTGTGCACACACTTGAGTACTAGTAAACATACATATAAAGAGTTTACCTTACCTCCTGGATTTTGAACTTGCATTGTGAACAGAATTCTAGATTCATGAAATTAAATTTGTAGTGAGAGTAATTTAACAAAGTTTCTCTAGCAGCAAGGCATATATAGGTTCTCTAGCAGCAAACCAATTCTTGCAGTTTGACAAAGTTTGTAAAAAACTGAATGCATGTCTTTTCTGTGTCCTTTGTGTGTTTCCCCTTGGTGACAAAGCATTCACAGGGTTATTGCTGGTGCAGCCAATTTTTGCAATGCGACAGTTTGTAAAAACTGAATGCATGTCTTTTCAGTCTCCTTTGTGTTTTTCCCCTTGGTGGCTGAAAGGTTTGGATTATGCTCTATCTCATTGTACAATAATGTGCCTGAAAAATAATTTAGATGTTGTGGCATGAACTTTTTAGTTTTTCTCAACAATTGACCATTGGCTACTTACACCAACTAGAAAAGCTACTTTGTGTAGCCAAAAATTAAGAGAAATAGTTGAAGATGTATGTTTCTACTGTTTCTCTGTAAGGATTATATATGACATTTGTTTTCTGTACTGATTCACCAACTAGGCCGTGAGGACTGCCTAGTCCCTGGTTCTAATATTTGGATGGTGACATCTCCTGAATTTCTGTAGGCCAGTGAATCTATTAGAAAGGAGTATGACAAAAAGTGTGACCAGCTTAGAAACCAATTTGCAAAGGATTGCAGTACCCAGGCGATTGACAAAACACGGGCTGTTGTTAAGGATCTACATTCTCGGATACAAGTCGCCCTACACTCTGTTGATTCAATTTCAAAGCGCATCGAGAAGATGAGAGATGATGAGCTGCTGCCACAACTTGTCGAACTGGTTCAAGGGTGAGTAATGGATAGTCTGTTTCTTCTCTTTAGGGTAAAACTTGTGTATTACATACTTACCACCATAATGTCAATATGATAAAAAAATGTTGCGTTTAAACTATATGCCTTTCATTTCTGTGCTGGCTACTATTGGCTGATTGCCATTTTGCTCAAGCTTGAGGTTATGTGTTTGGCAGAGTATTTGCTTCAGCATGGTACTTATCTAGGATCCATGGACTCTCAAATATCAAAATTTTTTACATTGCCATTTGAACATTTCAGACCTCTGATTCTTTTTCTTCCACTTGTTTTTTATTTGATCTTGTTGTGTTCAAGCAGTCATATGATATATCATGATATGTCAATGTGCAAATGGTGAAGATGCTGTATGTATTACGGAAATAAGGAAACGTTAGATTGATGTCAGGTGTGGGCTTTTTATTGCAGATTTATCCGTATGTGGAAGGCTATGCTTGCATGCCATCACGCACAATACATAACGATCTCCTTAGCATACCATTCCAAAGGCTGCTCGGGAATGTCACAAGGTGATGCGTGGCGGCTGATCATGGATCAGCTCCAGCAAGAGATCGAATGCTTTGGCTTGAGCTTTGCAAATTGGATGAACAGCCTCACGTCCTACGTTGAGGCCCTTAATGGTTGGCTCCAACATTGCATCATCCAGCCACCGGAGCGCTCCAAGCACCGACGACTGTGGTCCCCACGGCAAGCGTTCGCTCCACCCATATTCTCCTTGCTCCGCGAATGGGCTACAGGGATCAAGGAACTGCCCTCTAGGGAGCTCAATGATGCGATTAGGAGCTTTTTGTCAGATCTGTACGATCTGACGGAGCACCATGCAGAATCACAGTGGAAGCAGAGGCCCTGCGACGGAAACAGCGGAGGATCGGAGGGACCAGATGAGGGGAAGACTGAATGCGCCCCATCCAACTTGAGCTGCATACAGACAAGCCTGACCAAAGTACTTGAGCGGTTGACGAAATTTTCCGAGGCGTCATTGAAGATGTACGAAGATATTAGACAGAAAACCGAGACAGCCAGAGTTGCATATTCAAACTGCAAGCCTGCAAGATCAAGGAGCGTGTAAAAGCGGGTTTGGATTTCCTCTCTATTTCATGCAGTAGATTTATCTTTTGTAAATTCGAAGCACCTATACCATGTCACTTCTCATTAGTAAATAGTTTAGGAACTAGTTTTCTTGTGCAAGAGCCACCTGACACTAATCCCGTGAATTTCTTAAGACTAGATTGATCATTATGAGATGCGATTGGGCGCATCAAAGTTTGAAGCTTTTGGTGGATGCTATTGTGTACTGTGCTGCAGTCCGCCGTGACTATTATGTATAATCAGCGGCGTACTTTCGAGATTACTATCGGAGTCGAAGTTGAGTGATCGGAAGAAGGGAAGGGAAAGGCTTCATGTATGTGATCAGTGCAGAAGAAACAAGAAATGAACAATGGGGTGTGAAGAGATGAACTGGGCATGCAGTGGTTTTCATGTCTGTTTTGTATCTTATATTTGGGTAAATTGCTCAGAAGTTAGCTAAATTATGAAATGGATATGTTATGTTCTCATTTGGAGCATGGTCTATCCATTAATATTATGAAATAGATATGTTATGTTCTTAGCAGTTGATGAGATTGAGCTTGTTTAATAAACTTAATTAGTTTTGACTTAAAACGTTTCAATTAAGCTAAAATTCCAGTGACAAGTAAAAGAGGAATTGCTTAATTCATTCAATAGCAAAAATCGTTGGTGGCAACTAAAATCAAGTCATATTTAATGCTAAAAGTCACCATATCTGGTAAGAAAATAAAATAAAAAAATTAGCTATTAATTTTCAGTTATCATCAGACAACACTGTATCCTCTTTTTAGTACTTAATATTATCAACACTTGAATTAGCACTTATTTTTCGGTTTAATTAAACAGGCCCGAGTTTCTTTCGAACTGCATTACTTATTGTGATTTTATAATTTATATAGTGCGCATTAATTTAATTTGAATGTTTGATGGGTCAACCATCCACTTCGAGGAGATAGGATGCCACAATCGTGATTTCGTTTGGTCATAGTCAACGTATATTCGTTATGGTGGACAGGATAGCAAGAGATATATTCGAAATTCATAACTACATTTCTTATTCCACTTATTTTGCCGCCCTTCATATTTTTTTTTTTATTTTGATTATGCTGAATTAAATTAGTGTGCCGTGTGTACTACTCGAAGCTTGATTCATGCAAGGAATTCGGGAAATTAGGGGTATGATATCGATAGCGTAGAGACCTCAAGTTTGCAAAATGAGGGGCAGTAGGGGCTTGCAAAAGGAGGAGCCTTTACCCCAATTGACAATTTCAAAAATTAGGATAACTATTCAAAAAATCTTAAATTTGGTGGCCAATTAGCCATAATTTTTAAATTTGACAAATATAGTGGTCAGAAATAGCTTGGCGTGACAGTTCATTCAATGTCGATTGTCTACATGGCCACAAGTAGGGGCATTCTCATGGGCAATCAAAATTTATATGCCTATGCTTTATAAGTTTGTCATTGAAATTTGAATATTGATTCCTTGATTGCCAACAAGTGAGGGCATTCTGATAGACAATCAAATTGTACAAGCCTACACTTCATAAGTTTTGTCATGACGACTTTAATATCCATACCCTTCTTGTAACTTTCGTAAAAACTCTTCATATGATACGGACTATTGGTGGGGATGTTACTCAATTGCCATTATTTTTCCGAGTAGGTCCTTAAACTGCTCAATGGAGGTAAAGGTGGGAGAACTGCCCTGGGGTGGGAGACCTCGTACTTGCCTCCTCATCCCCTTGGTCGGGTGGATAGACATAGACCGAGGATTTGGGGGTCTATAGGCAGTGAAGGTGGGTAACCAATCCGGACAACTCTGGCTACGACTGGGCTGGCATGGGGTAACTAATCCCTGTCCCTCGCCCGGCGTGATATGGAGTGGGTGAAAATCCCACGGCTGTTTGACCATGCCATTCGGCACAGTTCCTTAACCAACTGGGTTACCCCATGCCAGCTCAGTCATAGTCAGAGTTGCCCATGACGTAGTGTTTCTGGGATTGGTTACCCACTTTCATTGCCTATGGACCCTCAAATCCTCAGCCTATGTCTATCCACCCGACCGAGGGGATGGAGAGGCAAGTACGGAGTTTCCCACCCCAGGGCAGTTCTCTCACCTTTACCTCCACAAGTTTTGTCATGACGACTTTAATATCCATACCCTTCTTGGAACTTTCGTAAAAACTCTTCATATGATACGGACTATTGGTGGGGATGTTACTCAATTGCAATTATCTTTTAGAATCTACATAATATCTCGTGTGATTTCATAAACTCCACAACATCATTTTGTCGTAACAACACATCTGGGCCCCTCAACAGCCTAAGGTTTATTCCGTGCACGTACACACGGCCTAGGTTTATTCTATGTATTTCCATCCTCATGTCAGCGTGAAGAGGCAATGATCTAAAATGAATCTCGTACGCGTTTGCAAGCGGCCATCGACGTGAGTCAAGAAAAGATCAGATGCTTATCTTTGCAATCTGGTTTCTGAGTCACAGGACTGACCAAGCCACGTCAGTAAAACCTGTAAAGTACAAGAACCCTCGTGGTGCCCCTGGCAGCTTTTTCCATTCGTGAAGGAATCCTCCTTTGACTTTTAGGGCTTCCGAGTCTCGCCCGCATTCACATTAGCTTTTGGCATCCGATGGCACCACTTTCTCCACCACTCCCTCTCTCTCTCTCTATAAAGATAAAAGTTGAAGAGAAATGAGGAGATGATGATGCTAGGGAGGAATCATGAGAGGATGAAGGAAAGAGTGGTGCAGGAGAACTTTGAGCTTTTTGGGGAGAGGATTCTTCTGTTGGTGATGGAACCTGGTGGGGGTGGCGCTTTTCAAGGGGGGTCTCTTTCCCGATGTGCATGAGTTTTCCTTCTTGGCAGTGTGAACCTGTCTTTACATGTTGAGGAGAAAGAATAAGAATAAATTTGTCTTTGATTTCGATATCTGAGGTGGTGCAAACAGTCCCAGATTCCTTATCTCATGCGACCAGGGATAACATTATCATAAATTATCTAGGGTTCTTTCATTCCCCCTCTCCCCCAATTTAGAGTGGTCCAATCCATGGCACCTGTATGGGCTCTCTTTAATGTGATTATAGAACTGATAAAATTATCGATCTAACGAAGAAAATGATCCGGCGATTATCCACCTATATAATAAGGACCGCCGTTGAAAATTTGCATGAATTTGCGATTGGGTTTCGCATGTGAAGTTTTAGGAATTTCGTGCATGATTAAACAAACAATTAGGCATGCGTTGGATTCTGATCGGATGTTCTTATCAATAACTTCGCTTCGTATGCATTCCATTATGCTTTGATTTGTTTTAACCACCACTTTATCTCTTTTTCGTACCATCACTTTCTCTCTTTCTTGAGGTTGTTTTTCATATTGCTATTACCCCCGTACCATGATAATGAACGATTTTGGACGCTCCTTCTAGAGATTTAATACCACTTTAGATCAATGATTATAAGAAAATATAGGAAAAGCACATTAAAACCCTTCCGAGTTTTTGCAACTTTACCACTTTTTTTGTGTCATAGAAATGGCTTTGCAACTTTGCAAAGATCGTCTTGTCTCGATTGAAAAGACCAAATTGCTTTTGCTTGAAAAATGTTTAAAAAAAAAAAAAAAACTAAATTTTCCAAATCCTTAGTAATGCCAACCCTAATCTCGTTGTGCTTGACTATGATCTCAAATTGAGGTCTTTCAAGGGGGTTGTGATATGAGGCCATGGAACGACAATCTCAGATATAAGGTAGGAGAAAATTTGATCTCATTATGTGTTCTTCGTAGGGTTAAAAAGTCACCTACAGACGCTTCACGTCTAATCATTCTACAAATTGCTTTGGATCTTCTGTATTAACACAATTGCTAGCATAAAGTTAGCCAATGTTTATTTTCCAGATACTATCAAATTTAAATCGAGTATGTGGTTGACATTTTTGAATAATCAGTTCAATCTTTTATGGCTACTTAGTTAAAAGGAGTGACAAAAGCGGACTAAGTTGGTATAATTGATTGTTGTCAAGGAATTTCTAGCCTAGAAAACTAGAGATTACCCATTTAATTCTTACCAACCGCGTGCATATTACTCGAAATCAGTGACATCTTATAGGGTGTTTGAAGAAAAAGAAGAAGAAGAAGAAGAAGAAGCTTTCATAATAACAATACTAATAAGACACAAGCTTTCATATAAGAAGCTCTTGGTAGGGTTTATGCTGATAAACTTTTAAGTTGTTTACCCTATAGAATGCCACTTTATCTAAAGTTCATATAATATGTAGGCCATTGATTGGAAACTTTGGCTCATGTTGAATACCTTCTTCACAAGTCAATTAGCGGTCAAAACTACTGTGGCGCGTTTCCGAAGTATTGTAAACATCCACCCTCTCCTTCACACTTTGATGCTGAATTAGGGGTTATCCATCCTTTACATAAGAAAATATTGTGATTATATAGTGTCATAACTTTTAAATATATTTTCCGCATCTTACCTTCCATATTAGAGACGTAATCGTGTTTCCGTGAAGGGGAAGAGGATTATAAGAGAGGAATCGATGCTACTTATCTCGTTATTTTATAGTTACACGAGTAAATAAACCGATATTTATGTCATAATGCATTCTTTTCCTTTATTTTTCCCTTGCTAGCACCCAAACAACACCATAAGTCAATCCGTTCCAATCAAAATTCACTTCTTTGTCATAATTTCCAACTTTTCTTTCTTGAGTAAAGCTTATGCCGATGTTGTAGATTTTTCTTTTGAACTTTAAGAAAAATTGAGTTCAGAAGCTGTCATTTTTCCTATACATTCTATTTCTCTCCCTTAGTTTCATAACTAAGGCCTCGTCCTTGTTTACCTATGCAAATAGGTTCAGAATTGCCATCTGAATTTCATGAAACCCCCACGAATTGAGATTGATAAAAGCACAAGACTAAACGCTCGGTGACATATAAGTGGAACAAAGCTTCAAGTACAATAAACCAGAGAACCTGCAAAGACAGGCTGAAATTCCTCCATAGTTCTAGCCGGCGAGGGGAAAAAATTAACCAGCAGAACAGATGGAGAAATTCTCATAAGCTACCTGATGTAAATGTAAACCCCCCACCACTAAATGGCTCACTCAACAGGGCTCCAACAGATGTCAAAAAAATACCATCGTTGAAGCCTCTGGAGACGCCATTCCTAGAAACTAAGACAAGACTACTAGTAGACCAACTTATAGACATGGAAGGACCTTGAACAAAAGGAAAACTAGAGCATAGCGGAAACTTTAACGTGTGCAGGCTCAAATAGCTGCCCAATCGATCTCGGCTGAAGGATACTTCTCCAAGTAGAAATTCTCGATCTCAAGCTGCGAGGGCGGGAAATCAAGCAACGTCAGGTTGGATTCCGGTGAAGAAGACCCCGCCACCGAGGACTCGTCGGAAAAGGCTGGCGAAGACACCAAGTTTTCCACCTTGTAATCCTGCTCCGGGTACGCGAGATCGGCGTCATATTCGTTCTTCAGTGCGACCTTGAAGACTATTTCTTCGTCGGCTTCGGCGGCTGCATCGAAAGTCTCCATCGCCCTGTCTGGGAAAAAACAGGGCTCCCCTGTTTTCCCCTGCTTCTGTGAATTAGCTGCCAAGCTCTGACAAATCGCTTGGAGCTTTGCACAGACAGAGGAATGCAGGGGATTATAATCGCAGAGATATGAACTACCGAGCCTCAAGTGAGGGAAATTGAGCCGAGCGAAGTCTCCTCTGAGCTTGTACGCGGCTTCATCATAAGCCAGAGCAGCCTCCTCGGCGGTGTCGAAAGTGCCGAGCCAGAGGCGTGTCCTGTTCTTGGGAAGTCTGATCTCAGCCACCCATTTCCCCCAGTGCCTCTGCCTCACTCCCCTGTAAAGCTTGTTGGGTTTCGGAGGGACTCCCGCCTGCTTCATTGGGAGGGCTTTCGGCCTGAGGAGATGGGGAGAGCCGCGGTGGTTTTGGTGCCGACACTGGTCGAATTTTTCGTGCTGGAGAGGAGATTTCATAGCGGAATCTACCCAAAGTTCTTGATTTTGACGTCGGAGTAGCATTTCGTCCTGGATATGTTGGATTTGAGAATGGGAGAGTCGGTTGAGCCCAATCGAGCCGGATTGCTCGAGACCCATCGGGTTTAGTATCCAAGAGGAGCAAAGGTCAGGATTCAAATTGGGCTGTTGTTGTGGAAAGACCGAGTCACAAGATGACGATGATAGTGGAGAAGAAACAGGGGAAACACTTTTCATAAAAGGCTCTAGTGCTTTCATGAATTCCTCTCTAATGGGATCTGAGTTGCTATTGTAGAATTCGACGGCTGCTGCCATTTCTTTCTGAACCCAAAACAGAAGCAGCCAAAATTCAAGAAAATTCTCGTTAGATCTAATAAGAAGGATCACCTGTTTCTTACCAAAACCAAAGGAACAGGCACGAACTGTAAACGCAGAACGAGGAAAACCAATTCGATGGAAGAGGTTTTCTTCACAAAGCAAAAGAAAGAGCGCACGCACAAGCCGAGGGTACAAGAAAAATAAACCCTCCCGGTCGAAAACAAAGCAAGAAAGAGCAAGACTCAAAACCAGGACAGCAGAATCCGTGAGACAGACGACGACAGAAAGGGATCGGAGAAGCGGGGGAAGTTCAGAGACGGGGCTGAAGAAGAAGAACAAGAAGACAAATGATCACAGAGCGAATGAAAAGAAAGAGGAAGAAGCTCTCTCTCTCTCTCTCTCTCTCTCTGTTTTTCTCACACCCTGCAATTTCTTCCCCTGCTTTGTGTCCTTATATAACGAGTAAGCTAAGGAACCTGCCTTATCTTAGATTCCTCGGTTTCTCTCTCTAACCAGTAACCACGATATTCGTTAGATCACATTTCTGTGATCCTGGGGCACCACGAAAATTGTTAGGATGGTCCGATTTATTTGATCTAACGATGATAGTGCGCTGACGTCATATGGACTCGTTTCGTGAATAATGTGGAAAATGAGACGTATAGTCCCTAAATTTTGATTTGACGTGTGATGTCATTCTTGAATTTTCAATTCATTCAACTTGCTTCTTGAACTATTCCTAAATTTTCAATCTAATCCATGAACTTTCAATTTGTTCATTTTATAATTATATTATTGCTTGGATTTTAGAATATCTTTCAATTTCAATCCAATTCATAACTCGACAAAAGATGTACAAGTCTTTTATTAATTTTTAACCTTTTTGGTCTTTATAAATACTACGATAATTCCATCTAAGTATATTTTATCTTATGATCTTTATAACAGTAAAAAATATAACCTCATCTAGAGTTGAATCAAATTGATATTTTTGCTATTTTCATTTCCTAAATTACATATTAGACTAAACTGAATTAAGAGAACACGAAACACAAAAAGCTGAAAATTTTATTCTATCTAAAAAGTTAGGATCAAGATGAAAATTAATGGAAGTACGACAAATCTATTATTAATTATTCTTGTGACAGTACTTATTTGTAAAATAAAAGGAAGATGAATCTAATATAACTCAAAATGAGGTTTATTTTATTTTATTTTTACTCTTATAGAGATCATAAGTTAAAATATACTTAAAAGGAACTATAGTAATATTTATAAAGACCAAAAGGTAAAATAGTTATATAAAAAAAAAAAAAGATTGCTTTTTTCCTTTTTGATTTAGGAAATGAATTAAAATGAAAAGATATTCTAAAATATAAGCAATAACGTAAACATGAAGACTTGTTAATAGTACCAAAGGTTTGATTTGACTTTGTTATTGAAAGTTAGGAGAACTAGATGGAACAAATTAAATATTTTTTTTAGTCGGTAAATTAAAAGTTTAAAAGGCTATATTTGACATGTAGAAATAATTCAAGAATTGCATTGAATGAATTAAAAATCCAAAGATGATATTACACATTGAACCACAATTTATGGACTATCCGTGTCATCCTATTAGTCTATTAGTTGAGAAGGCAATCCATATAGCAACAATATTTTGAGAACATGGTTAATAAACAACTTCACAATTCAAATGCAAAAGTTGATAGACACGCATCTCAAGAGAATAATGAAATCGATTGGATAGGAGATGTCGAGCACATAATCGATTCCCAAACAAATCTACGCAACTCCCAAAGTCAACGTTTGAGTAGAGGCACTACAGGATTTCCACCTCAAAGACCCTAAAAGGTTTGGTTTTAATTGATTCACAATGGATTTGATATTGGCCTTGGCGGCTCATCAATCCATCTAAACTTGTCTAAGCAAAATAGGTCAAAATGATGCTTTTAGAGGAGATTGGACAAGACCATACGTCATAAAACTCAATCTAAAGTGAAGAACTTTTTAGACATACTTATTTCTTTCTAGTCATCACATTTAGTTCATTGGATTTGTGACATTTCCATGCTCAAATATCAAAGATCGACTCCTTCCAACGAGGGCTTGGGAATGAGGACTCCACGCACGCTCTTGCCACATACCTTTTAGGAATCGAATGCGGGGTTTTGGGAGTATCCTTCGCCGCTGTTTCCATCGGCACCGCCACGCCACGCGGGCCCCGCCGCCGCGCTCGATCGATCGCTGCCCCCCCTGTTTTTTGCTTCGCAAGTGGAAAAGGCATCCCAAGCTGATTCGGATGCTGACGTGTGAAGAACACGCCAAGAGGTGGGACCCGCTGAGAACAACCCTGCTTTTCAAGCTCGATCCTTGTCCTGAGTCAGTCCGAAGCTTACATCCTCAGATCTTGAAATTGCGGGCTGCTGGCGTGTTGAGACTTGAAAATGCTTTTGAAAAATGTCTGCCTCCTCCTCCTCTATTCCTCTGCTCGGCCTCTTGTGACCATGCCATCGGCACTCACCTTCTTCATTGGCGAAAAATCATCTAACGAAACTTTGATATCCCATATATATGCAATATATATATATATATATGTGTGTGTGTGTGTGAGTGTGTGAGTGTGTGTGTGTAAATTTAGGATTTTTTGTGTCACAAATGAAAAGCTTAAGGTAAATGCGCTACAATAAATGTAGTTTGTGATTTTTTATGACTTTTTTTCCTACATTATTGCTGATCAAAGTAATTTAGGCTAGATAATGATATCGGGTAAATATGCTATATATAGCTGTATTTACCCAAAAATATTCACAAACTTTCGTTTTTTAGACCCACTTTTGTTAATTTCTTATAAACCGGAAGAGAAAGTCATCCAATTTGGCTAGAAACAAATCAGCGAGGTCTATAATGTTCTGTTATGTTGGCGAGAGTGACGTAATCATTACATTCTCTTTAACCATTTTCACTGGTGTATGTAATATCTTAATTATAAAAAAGTAATTATGATAGGAGATTGATTTCTCAAAATACCCATAGAGACTGCGGTGGCGAAGAGTTGCTTTTGGTGACGGTTTAACAAACACGGGACTTTTCGTATGTGTAGAACTTAAGTACATATGAATGCACGAGCCGTATCAATTACTATGATTAGCAAATCTAAATGAGTGACTCACAATAACTGGCAACCATAATTGTCCTACCTGTTGATGGTTTAGTGAAATTACTATTAATTTTTCCTATGGACAATAGTCAAATGCAATCAATCAAGAATAACGAGACAACAACTTGATTAGATGAGACGAGGCAAGTGGAGTCGTGGGAAAAGGTGAGTGTTGTTGACGTGGAAAGGCGTGTTGGGGAGAGGATACCTGACCGTGGTTGGGTTAGTTTCAAACCATGGTTAAAGGCGTCGCAATCATGCGACCATCGTCGACATGTGCGATAAAGTCGCATCTTATCGTATTCATTGCGGCGCGACCTCACGTTGGGCTCCTTTTTTCTGAGTGAGGACAAAAGAGTATTCAAGATTTTTCTCTTATTTTTTTTTTTCCTTTGTTTCGTCTTTTCTATGGAGGGGGATTCTAGAGGCAGCGATTGGGCAATTTGGCCTCTCGTGAGGAATAGGACTCCTCTGTTTTTTTTTTTTTTTTTTTTTTTTTTTTTCTGGTGTAGAATAAAGTGTCTCCAATTACCATTTCTTTCGAAATAAGATATCGTACGATAAAATTATAGATTCATCACATTTTGACATAAGTTGATTGACTATGAATAAATAGAAAAGTTATGAGATATTGTGTTTTCGTAATAGCTAATTTTTCTCTAAGCACTTGAACAAAAAGTTATTTTGAACGAAGATAATGGTTGAACATTGTTGCAAATGGTGCACTCAAGTTTTGGAGTTGGTTTATTATGATATACATTAGGTACTTAACTTTAACAATGGTGATGTGATATCCGTCGTTGACTAGGCCGTAACTAGTATATACTTGGTTCTTTAACATAAAAATTTCCATCTGATATACTCTTAAGTGAAAAGGATCACATGACCAATGACATGTTGAGGGTCACATCATTCTTTTCCAATTCATACATAGACAAATCCCCATGTGATATTTTATTCTTATTCATAAGTTTCTCTACATTAGATTTGAGTAGTGTTGATACTAAAAGATGTCCAAATGTTGTAGTTGATAGTTTGGTCGACAGAAACCTATTAAAAATATAAAAGGAGCGGAAAATAGTAGTGTTGAGAGCAATAAGTCGATATAGTTCAGCTGGTCATCAATACGACTTAGTTTAGCCAACAGAGGTTTCAACTAGAAATAGTCAAGTGTTGCATCTCACTAATGAGTAGTTGAGGGAGGTCACACCAAATCCCAATACGGTGTCAACCTAGAGAAGAAAATTCAAAGAGGAGCACAATGATATGACCAACTACATTGCGAGTCACGTGTTAGATATGATCAAGTCAATTGCTATCAATGTTGTCAATGATGTTTTGTCAAGGCTAGGATTGTTCAATCAACCACTACACGCAAATCCTATGGTAACACAATACTTTCCTAGTCCTTCTCCATTTATTGATGCTAATAATTTTGGTCAAAGTGGTCAACCTCTTATAAAAATAATGTAAAGGCCCGAATCATCCAATCAAGGATAAAATAATGGAAATAATCAGATTAATGCTGATCAAAATAATAAAACCTAGGGCCAATAACTTGGCAAATTAACTGGATAAATACCAAATACTGAAAATAGAAGGCAATCGATGTAATTGTGCCATCGAATGTGAGAAATATCTCTTACAAGCCTAACATACCAAGTAATATAGATAATCCGGCAAGACTAGCATCTCTGCGGGGATTTATAGGATGGACAAACAATCCACAAATGAACCCTGAACCGTTCGCTAAAGTTATTTGACAACACTTGGGAATAGTCAAGGTTGTCGTTAGGGCCATTCACGTGAAGCTTTATCCTGAATGAGTCAATAATCAACCTTTTCCTAAAGGTTTCAAAGTTTTAAGATTTACCATTTTCACCGGTGAAGATAAATAATCAACTATTGACCACATAGGTCAATTTGTGGCCTGACTTGGTGAAGTAGGAAGAAATAAGGACACCCGGAATCATAGAGTGTCAAAAGTTGGCACAAAGGGACACTTAAGTGTCAAAAGTTACAAAAGTGACATTTAAGCGCCAAAATCGAAGTAAAATGGATCACTTAAGTGCCAATCGGGCCAAAATGCTAACGTGGTGATTTTCCAGCAAAGTAAGTGCAAAACGGTGTCTTTTTGAGCAAGTTTATGTGGCTAGACAATGCAAAAACGACATCGTTTTAGTCTTTGAAGTGGTAAAAAATTAATATAAAAATTAATTAAATTAAATTTAGAACTAAATTTATTTAAAACATTTTAAAAAATACAAATATTAAAAAAGAAAAAAAAGAAAAAAAGGGAGGGAAGTGGCTAAAGGCTCCCCCGGCGACGGAGGGGGGAAGGGTTGGGGAGGGCCCGCGAGCCCTTGCCCTAGCAAATCCAACGAGGGTCATGACCCTCGCCTAAATCTGGGATGAGGGCTCGCAGCCCTCACTTGGCTGAGCCAAGGGTTGTCGACCTTGGTCGGATCTAGGTGAGAGCACACAGGCCCTCACCACCAGTTGGCTGGGGTAGCCGGCCCTTGGCCAGGGCTTTGCGGCTTCGGCTGACCCTCCCCTACCTTCCGGCAATGGCGGGGAGGGGGCGAGGGCTGAGCTCTTAGCTGCCGGCTACCTTCCTCCTCCTCCTCCACCTTTATTTATTTATTTAAATAATTAAAATTAAAATTAAAATTATTATTTTGTTTTAAATTTAATTTAATTAATTTTTACATTAAAATTCAAATTATACCAAAACGACATTGTTTTTGTGTGTGTTTTGTTGAGTCAGCTTTCTGGCAAGCTACATAAGCGAGAAAATTAATAAAAAAATGCCACGTATGATTTTTGGCAGGGTTCGTCGGATGTGGCACTCGAGTGTTCCATTTTTCATAAAAAGTGGCACTTAAGTGGCAGACTTTCGTAAGTTTTAGCACTTGAAGAGTTCTTTTTCCAATAAATAAGATTTTAATACTTGGGTTATTTCTTTTGCCTTTGTTGAAAACTGCTTTCAGTCTATACACTAACTAATCACTCATTTCTATTGATAATTGATACACTAATTAACCACTCAATGAAAAGATAATTCCACTCTCAATTTATAAAATAATATGTGAGGTATTAGTTGCTCATTTAGCTAATCTTTATTAATATAACAGTGAATCAGTCGATTAGTGTATTGCTTAATTCAAGAAAATTAGAAATTGATGCCTTACGTCAATCCTATAGAAGAATTTACAAATTTGGCTTTCAGTGGATGTAAATTCAGTATAAGAGAAAGATTCAAAGGCCATGATTTTGTCGATTTATTCCATATTGGCGACGGGAGGATCCAAGTATGAACAACTATTTAAAGAAAGAGATAAAGGCCACATACATACCATGAACATAACGTGATTTAAATGGAAAGATATGAATCGGAGGATTAATTTGACCAAGATGAAAATATTGAAATAGTTGTAGCATAAACGGTGCTCGAAAAATCTTATGTTTGTCCATCCTTAAAGCTTCCCAAAATAAAAGGAACAACAGTGGCTTGGGTTGAAGACACTCAAGTTTACTTGTTTGATATTAATAGATTGCGAAATCTTTAACTTACTTTTGAAAGATGGCCTAATTAAATTAATTGAAGACCAAATGATACTATGTGAAGAAGATTTAATAAACAAAAATATTGCAAGTCGCACTATTATTGGAGCCATAACACAACTAGCTATATTGTTTTTCGGAAAACACTTTAGGAGGCAATTTGGAAGGGAAAAAGAACGACATTTGGTGATGATAAAGGGACACATGATGACTCTTGATTATTTTTTATTCTTTCAAAAGATACTATATGTTGAAAAAAAAAAAAGTCCAAGAATTGTAGTTGACAGTTTGATCGACAAAAACCTGTTAGAAGTATAAAATTGGAAAATTCAAATTGGCTGCATTTAGAACAATTAGTCGATATGTATAGGCAGATGTTTCAACTAGAAATTGTCAAAGCGTTGGAGCAAAATTCAGTAAATGAGGAAGACTAATTCAACCAATGGGGAAGTATAAGATATAATCGTTAAAGTAGTGGAGATAATGTAATTGTGAAGATAGTTCTTTTTTTTAATGATTTTTTCTTTGTTTGACACATGTTGACCGAGTTGAGGTGCAATTCAAAGTTTGTGTTGGAGTTTCCTATTTTAGTGGCCGAAGACTCCAACAGACATCCCGACTTCAAGAGGGAAATATCAACCCAACAACATATAAAACATAACGTCTAGTTTTCCTCTTGATTTTCTTCACCAATTTCAATCTGGAAGTTGATTTTTGTATACTTTGCTTTGCTCGATTTTGGACTTTCCTTTAATAAATCCGGCTTCCTTGCAATTCATCTTGGATTGGTTTCGTTCACCAGTTTAAAATCGAGATATATTTAACAATCTGAGAAATGTGCGCCATTATATATATCACTCAACAACCCCTCTCTCATGTCACCGGGGCGTGGGGTGTTAGAAACACCTAAACTTAAATAGCTTCAGTATCCTTGCTATTACTGTTTGCTCATATCGGTCCATCATAATCTCCCGGCAACGTGCGATTCCATCCATTATCAACCCCTTTTCCAATCCTTAGAATCCTTCATGGAGTCGAACTTTGTCTTAGCCTTCCTGGCCCTTCCGCCGGCGACCATCTTGGAACCTAGTTCATCAATCACGTACTTATTTAAGCGTCTTGCCCTAATACCTCATATAAAGATTGGACTGAGTTTAGTGGGCTAAGCTTCGAAAATAAGTACTCGGGCAGTAATAATTTAGGGCGTGTTGCACTATTCTATGTGTAAACAGCCTTTCCCAATTAGTAGGCCCATTAAGACAGAACTATACCGTGTATGTAGGATAAATCTCATATTATCGACTAGTGCACCGCTCTCTGATACCATTTTGTAAATGCCCGCTGCTCGAGCACACCTCACCCAAATGGAGTGCCCAAGTTGATAACCATTTAGAGTAGGATTGTACTTATTACCATTCAACAGTCCCTGTCCTAGTTCATGTGGTACTATGGGGTGTCGTGAGAGTGTGGGAAGTGCATTCATTTCTTGCTCAAGATCTGATGTCAACAGCCAGATTTGTTCATTCCTATCAGGCCATCCTCAGAGCTCCTACCTATGCACTTTGGTAATCATGTCGTGTGCTTGGAACGAGAGACTACTACGCACCCTGGGTATTAGCGGTAAGCTCTAAACACTGTATCGGGCCCAAAACGTTGTGGCGATTCACTCATAGAGACCATCCAAAATATTCCTTTTGAAAGCTCGGTCTTTGTGAGTTGGGTCGGGTCGTATTGCCATCGAATGGTTCCAAAGTAAGACGGCCCAAGTGTTGTCTGGATAGGGGATGGATCTACATAAAAGGCAGTGGGCCTGTAAATATTAAGTCCAACAAAAGCAGACCGTGATTAATTGTGCTTAGAGGGCTCAGTGCTTCGTGATGGCCAACTGGCAGAAAAGATTGAAACCCATCCTACATAAACAGGGTAAGCGTTTATGGGGCTATGCATGCAAGAAGTGGATCCAGAAGAAGATCACTTCTTTTTTATTGGATTTAGTGGCCAAAAGAAGCTCACGGCTCGTTCGTATCCACATCCAAGGGACCGTTCAACTTCAGAGAGTGCGATTGTTAGTTGAAATCATGATCTTATAGGCCTTGCTGAACAGGTAACAAAAGTGAGGATCAGCCCATGAAATAATACTTCGAGTGGACAGTCCAGTGACTGTGTTACTGGACCACATGGTTGGTCTTTGATGGCATTTGCAGGCCTTTTTTGGGCTGTTGATTGGGTAAGCTTATAATATGGCCCAAACCCAACTTATAAGCTGGCAAAAGAAGGAAAAAACCAGGAGCAAAAGCCCCTGCCCTGTCATGCCATTTATACATGAATTGAATCTATATATGTATTGGCTGTGAATGTGATTTCTATGGTTAGTAGCATGTTCTATGCTTGTTCCTTTTCCTGATAAGCGACTATTTTCAACTAATCTAAATAAGGATTTGCTGTTTATTGCCAATTTCATTGTCTCCCTGTTACGACTTTTAAATAGCCACAATTACCAAACCCACTCTTAGAATTTAATTTCTTGATTGTACATAACCACAAGATTAACATCTCTATATAGTTTCCATGATATAGAGAAAGCTTGCATATAATGGTCATATCTGAGTTTAATCAAGAGACGAGAGATTAATGGAAGTTGCATTTTAATTGGTTAATTCCAGCTCAGATGTTATTCTTGATTATTGACTAAAGGTGTTAAATGTTACTAATTATGACTAAAGCCTTCTTCATTTCCCGTTGCAATAAATGTTTCCCGCGGAACTCCAACAATGTTTCTTGAAATTTTTGGATGTAATAAAAGTATCTGAAACAATTTAAATATGATTACAATTTAGTGTACCATTAAAGCTTTCTTCTCATATTGGCTATGTGCTAATGAAATTCAAGGCAATGGAGTGCTATATGTTTAGGGACAGTTGTCGAGTAAAAACAATTTGTAATTACTTCACAATGTTAAATTTGTTAGCCATATTTACAAGATGTCTTGGAAAGAGTAGTGCTATTTTCATATGTCGTTTTTCCCTAAAAATACAGCTTTTTGAGATAACTGACAATATATCCTCGAAACATTATATTTTATATAACATTAAGGCCCATACTATTTTCACCTCTTTATTGGCTCTTGACACTTCCTATCACATTGAATTGGCTACATCATCTCTTATAAGTCCCATTCTTAATTTAAGATGATTTATTACTCTCTCTCTTTTTTTTTTTTTTTTTTGGCTTTTGTTTCAATATTTCCATAGATGAAACTATCCATATTTCTCTCAAACAACATTTGCTAAGGTTAAATGCGGGGGCCCATTCTTGATTTAAGATTATTTCTTACATTCCTTTCTTCTTTTTTGGTTTTTCTCCTTTCCTCTCTCCGTTTGGAATAAAATTGGTCTCCCTCTTTTTAAAAAAAAAATAGTTTATTTAGTAGATAGCTAACTAATTATTATGATGCTGAGTTGTATATTCTCTTTTGTACTAGGAAACTTTTACTTAGAAATTAAACTAAGCATGGGCAAGACTAAATAAAACCATCTACTAGTTTTAGTATGCATTTTTTTTTAATAATTACTTTAATATGTGCCATGACATTGTGGTTTGTGTATTTTAACTTCTCTACTTCATTTTCTTAAGTGAATCTAATAGTTCGGTTTTAATTATTTTTCATGCCATCATTACATGTTAAAAATATGACAGTTAAGTACATAAAAAATTCTAAACATCCAATGTTATCATGCAAATGTGAAAGAAAATGCTCCCTTAAACATTATTATACATAATACTATCTTTGCCATGATTACGTGGTATAATTAGCTGTTGGCAAAACAATTGTACTGACATTGTAGGACAACTTAATCAAACCATTTGCAAAATTTGTTTGAGAGGAATGCTGGTAGTTTTGTCTAAATTGAGACAAAAGAAAACGAAAAAGAAATGTAAAAAATCATCTTAAATTGAGAGTGGAACTCACAAAAGATAATGTAATCAATTCAATATGATAAGAGAGTGCTAGGAGCTAATAAGAGGGTGGAAATAGTGCAAGTTAATATTATTGATGAGATTTCTTGTCCTATTATTTTCCAACCTTTCATCCATTTTATCATGTTTCCTTTATTCTTTCCATCGTACATACTTGTCTTTTCCCTCCAACATGGTCAAATGTTAAACATGCTTATTTTCAGATCATACGTGAACATCAACGAAAGATGAACACATAAAGGAAAGGGAAAAGGAAAAGGAAAAGGAAAAGGAAACTTCTATCATGAAGAAAATAATTATATCAATAGTAGATTTAATCTCACAGCAAGGGTATCAAACTTTATGGAATGTTCGAAATTTTCTTATGAAATAATGTGATGTGATTTTTAAGTGAAGAAGTTATAACTATAGTTTCAAGTTTCAACCCTCATTTTGAAGTTCCAAAAAGAAAAGAAAACAGTGAAAAGCTCAAAGGAAAGTACAAATGAGCGATCTTTAAATATTAGAAACCTACAAATTTATTCCGGTAATCGACCCACAAGGTCTATATTTGTTAGATTGAAATTTAATCAACTTTGAAAAGTAGTCGCTCAAACCTCCATAACTAATTTTTTTTTCAACTTCTATATAGGTTTTGTGATTCAAAAGAGGAGGCAATGAGTAAAACTCTCCGGGAAAAGTGACAAAAGTATGAAGGATGAGATGTATCTCTTTGGAAATCACGGTGACATTTACATTGTAAAACTGATAAATTCAAGAGACGGTAGAAATAAGATTAGGAGTCTTGGTTAACATGATAAAAGAAATAAATAAATTTAAGAGAGGGATTTATCTCGTTTAGTTAATTAAAACAAGGAGTGGCTTAACCAAAATTGGGTAGAAATCACCCCATTTAAAAACTCATTGTTTTTCATTCAAAAGTCTTTCCTTACATTCACCCGCAAACTGAAGACCAAGTTGAAATTGTCAATCGTTTTGGGCGATCTTCTTTAGGAGTTTTACAGGTGATAAGTCAGGATATAAGGATACATGTCTGTCTACAACTAATTTTGCACATGATAGTGCAACTGCGTAGATCTTTTCGAGAGTCCATTTCAGTGTGTTTATGGTCACAATCCACATCAACTCATAAGCTGGGCTTTATTGTCTCTAGATGCACGTTGATACAAGTTCGTCGAGTCTTTTGCATGATACTTTCTCAAACTTCTTGCTAAGATTTAGACAAAGATCACAAGTAATGGGGAGATAATTGTTGGGGGTATGATTTATACTCCCTTTTAACTATGTAGGTGCAGCGCCTCCATGAAGTTAAATGACTTTTATAGTTTGAGTTTGGGCTTGTGAATAGCTATTGAATATATATATTTCGTTTGGATATTTATTTACTTTTTCTTATTTTATTGGTAATTTGTGTTTAGGCTCATGAATATCTACTTGATATATATTATTCTGTTTGAATATATATATATTCTCTTTTTCTTTTCTAATTGAGGGATGTCATAGAGAGGTAGGAGGTAATAATTATAATGGAATCCTCAACTGATTGTATTCTTAGTTTAAGGGCAAATGGGATAAAACCTTACATCTCAAATTCTCTTTTACTCTTTATTTTCTTTGTGATTGTGTGGCGAATCCTAACATCTAGTATCAAAGCTTAGTTTGGGGTTAAGGTTTCTTGGTAAAGAGAGATTTGAAAAAAAATCAAATCTTAGGAAGATGTTGTCGTCTAGTCAATCATAGATTGAAGTAAAGAAATTCAAAGGAAAGCATTTCAAGTTATGGAAATTGAAGATGAAGGCTCTGCTCCTGGATAGAGATATGTGGCATGTGATCAAAGAAGGTAAACTTGAGGGAAAAAATCCAAGGAGAAGTTGAAGGAGGACAAGGCAAAGGAATCCATGTCTTTGAATTGAAGGAGTGAAATATTAGCGATTGGAGAGCACGAGGCTTGATCTGGCTATGTCTTGCCGATAACGTCTCGATAAACATGACTTTTGAGAAGATGCAAAGGATCTTTGGACGAAATTGGAAAATCTTTATCAAAGCAAGTGGCTCATGAATAGGTCATTTCTACAAAAGCGACTATACAACCTTTAGATGAGTGAATGGAATCCCAAGCTGTTCTATGGGTTGCAGATTTTGTGAACATTGTCTACATTGAAAACAAAATCGGTATCTTTGAATATAGGAGGGAAGCTAAAGGAATTCTATATCTAATCCACAGTGATGTCTTCGGTTATACACCTATAGCATTGTTTGGAAAATTAATGTATTTTGTTTCTTTTATTGATGATTATTGTAGATAGATGTGGACATATATCCTGTAGAGGAAAGATGATGTGTTTAATAAATTTAGTGAATTCAAAGCTTTGGTGCAAAATTAGTTTGATAGAAAAATTAAAGTTTTATGGATTGAAATGGAGGAGAGTTTTGTTAAGCAAAATTTGATCAATTATATGTGACCAATGACATTGTGAGGTAGAAAACAATGCCATATTCACCTCAATAGAATGAGGTGGAGAGAGACTTAATTGGTTTTTCATGAAGAAAGCAAGGAATATGTTAAGTGGTGCAGGCTTAGTATTTGAATTTTGGCAGAAGTAGTAGCTATTGCATGAGCCAAAGGAAAAGAGGAACAAGCTTGAGAGCAAGTCAAAGAAGTGCATATTCATTGGCTATGTGACATCTTGATTTTTTAGATCCATCCCACTAGTGAGCTAATTAATTATAGTCAAGTTATTTTGAATGATATTTTTAGGGGATAATCAATTATAGATTTTCAAAGTAATAGTACTTGGCTCGTATATTAGCTGAGAAATTTTGTGTGCTAACTTGGTGAACTGTGGTTGTAATTCTCGGTTCATAGTGTCCATTGAAAGTATTAAAATTAGACATGAGTAATGCCGTTTGCCCCTAATGATGGACCTCTCCCTCTCTCTTCTCCCCTTTGGCTGATCTCTCTCTCCCTCTCTCTCTCTTTCTCTCTTCCTCGCCATTTGGCGAAATGGCCTTGCCACTTGTTCTTCTTGCCCCGCCACTAGGCCTTGTGGCCAAGACACTTGTCATTTCCACCCCACCCCATGCAACCAATTGCATTTCATGCAAGAAAATCAATTTGGAATAAAAGACCCAAAATTTCTCTATTCCCTTCATTTCTCTCCCAATCTCTCTCTCTCTCTCTCTCTCTCTCTCTTGTTTCTCTCTCTCTCCCACCCATTTGCTCCCTTGTTCTCTCTCACTGATCACCCAACCCCTTATTCCTCTTGTTTTCTCAATTCCATTCAAGAGATCCACATGAATCAAGCTTCGTGAGGTCATATCCAACCAAGGCAAGGGATTAGAGCTCGGTGTTGTTGTAAAACTAGGTTTGGATAGCTCGTTGAGGCAATTGAAATTTTGATTCTCTATGCTATGTTGATTTGCTCATCATACGGGTTGATGAGTTTGTCTTTGATGTGCTATAATGCTAGTTTTGAGTTATTGTTTGTTGTCATTCCGTTTTCTTGATTTGCATGTTTTGTTTTGGGCTGGTAATTGGATGTGAAGTCATGTTTTAAGGAACTAGAGCCTTTGCATGTTGGACTTTGGAGTTTGTGTGGTGTTGCATGTGGCAATAGCTTCTAGTTTTGGTGCATTTTTAAGTAATGAGCTCATGTGGTTCAAGTCTTGCATCCATTGTAGTACTTCAGCTTGAATTTCTAGAATTAAAATCACTGGACCTTCATCGTTTTTGGTTTTATAGAGTTTTTTGTGCTTCAAATATGGTGAAATTTCCTTCATGAAACTTATTCAAAACATTTTGATCTACGGCATAGTGTACTTTCAAATTTTTCTAAGGTGAAATGGTTAGTACGAAAACCTTGTCATTTACCATATTGAATTTGTCTACTGTGGGAAAAACAGTGATCCGATTGTCTTCTCAAATTTTTATAAAATTTTTCTTTTTGAATTTAACCATACTTCATTCACAAAACTTGTAGAGGATATCTGTATTTTCAGCATATAAAATTTTTAATTTTTAATTTTTTTGTGAATATTTAGATTTCGAAATGGGTTTTCCTCTACTGTTGTTGAATCTGTTCAACGGACTAATTTTTGGGTTGTCTTTAGCAATTTATTGCTCTTTCCACAGAACAATTTAGACTTGGCTTCCTTCATGAAAATGCTATTAAGGTCTTCTTTATAACATAGTAAATTTTTATAATTTTTCGAGCTCAGTTAGTAATGTATTGACACCAATTTTAAAAATTGCTTGAAACTATTCAGTTTCATCCATTTTTGGAAATTCATGAATTTCTATTCAAGCCTTGGTGAGGTTCGATTTGTGATGGGTCTTGGTTGTCACACCCCGATCCTCAGGCACGCACCCGTCCCTCACCTTGGTTGATTAAATAGTGACGTCCCAGGACACATCGTCGACCTTTTCATTTTAATACGCATGCAGAAGCATATAAAATCCCCAGACAATAAAGTAATGGGATAGGAAAATAGGATTTCAAATTTCAACTCTGAAAACAACCACACTTATATACATTGCAAATCATAGTGCAAATATATACAAGTCAATTTATTAAGTTAAGTTCTAAACTACAAGTTCCTAAAACGAAGTTTGCAGAAAGGAATTAACTTCCATCAAAAGAGGCTTGTCCTATGATAGGATCGTCAATTCTTCAAGCTTCACCTTCTACACTTTGGGCTTCCGATCTTTCACCCATGCCATCTAAGGACCTGAAAATGGTTATTCAATAACCAGTGAGACAATGCCTCAGCGAGTTCTATCCCTTAAGACCTGATTAGGAAGCCAATACACTTTAAAGGCCGCCTAAGCACAACACGAATTAGAGGGCTTATCTTGGCATCAGTTCCTTCCTGCAAATCAGTATATATATCAAATGTACACAATCACATCACATCACCTAATCAGATCAAATTATCGATAAATTGACTTAGTCGATTATATGTCATCTCAACCCTTTCTTGGTCGGCTCATCTCATACTATCAATAAGTCTGTTTATATCAAGACTGATCACTGCTAAGCTGATAAATAGATAGTATAGCTCGCTTCTAAGATGATTGGGTATACTGCTCTCTACTAAGCTGCCATATCGCCCTTAGGCTGATATAATATATCAACAGTGCTCAATCTAAGCTAATAAGGTATACTGCTCTCTGCTAATATGCTAAGTTGCCATATCGCCCGTAGACTGATATAGTATACCGACATTGCTCTCTGCTAAGCTATCATATCAGAGCCCGTAGGTTGATATAGTATACCGGTATACTGAACTCAATCTAAGCTGACATATCGCTCGTAAGTTGATATAGTATACCATCCCGACTATTTAATCAATTTCATCTTTTTATCATTCTTGATAAAATAGCCGTGTATGGGAACACGGTCGACTTTAGCCAAAATATCATAATTTCATTTTTTGAAAAACCCACCAACTTCAACAGCCCATTACTTATTTTTGGCGCTATAAATCGACGCTCGATAATTTTCCCATTAATTACCATAATTAATTAATTTATGAATAAAATCCTAAAATCAGAATTAAATCAATTCAGCACAATTTAACGCTCAATTAAATAAACAGACTGCACCACAATTATCAGCATAAAATTTTGGTCATTACTATCCCACACTAATTTTCGGAAAATAATTAAATAATTATGAAAATTATTAAATAAATGCTAAATCCAATTTAGGCCCGTTGCCTAATTGGAAGAAGCAAAATTACAAGACTTGTTCAATAAATACTAGGACCTATTTCCTTGCTAACTACACTAACCATTTGCCTAACATGCATCAATAAGTCTATAATTTAATTACTCTAATTTAATCTATCTACATAATTGCATTTAATTATATCTAATCAATCCCTAAGGGATTAGTGAGAAAAACTCACTTGCTAAAAGCGAAGACTGGAACACCGCGACGACGGCACGACGGCGGCCAAAATCTGAATTTTCGGTGGCGTTGATGGACTCTCAGGCAGGGCCCAAAAGTCTTGCAAGCCCACAACAAATTGCTGGGCTTGGTTGTTGGGCTTGGGCTTGCTGAATTCTTGGGTTTAACTTGCTGGGCTTCAAAGTCTGGGCTTGTCTTCGGGTGGGCTGATCTTTGCGAGTTGGGCCGAGCAACAAAAGAAATTGCTGGGCCAAACTACTGCTGGCTTGTGGGCTTCAAAAAAAATTCGCTGGATCCACTGGGCTGGGCTGTTGCGGCTGATCCACGAGCTGAAGAAGGGAGCTGCTGGACTGCTGCAAACCGAAGCAGCAACGGAGGAGCTGGCGAGTCAACGATGGAGGGCTTCGACTCAGAGCTTTGACTGAAGAAACTGGGACGCGTTGATTCTGTTTGCTGCGGCTGGAAATGATTCACGAGTTGAGATGGGCCGTGAGATTTGCTGACTTAGGCTGTCTTCGTGGAACGTAGACTTGCTGCTGGGCGATGCTTCGGTCAGTAAAAGAGGAGAAGAGGGCTTCGGTGGTCACGCGGATGGGCAGGCGTCGCTGGCAGCGTGAGGGGAAACGCGGGGTCAACGGAGGGCTTCAGCTTGTGTTTTATTGACCAACGGTGCTGGGCTTGGACGCGTGGATTGAAGCAGGCGGTCGAAAGGGCAGGGGAGCTGGCGCACGAATTCGCTGGCTTCGTGGAGTGATGGCTTCGCTGTTGACCGTGAAACGCGTGGCTGAAATCACGGACGGAAGCAGCTTCTGTAAAATATGGGTTTTGACCCAGTCAAAAAAAATAAAATAAAATGAAAAGGAGAAAGAAGGAGAAGAATCGAGAGTTTTCGGGAGAGAGAGAGAGAGAGAGAGAGAGAGGAAGAAAAGACAGAAAAAAAAGGAAAAAGAAAAGAAAAAGGAGGAGATAAAAGGGGAAGAGAGAAGGAAAGAAGGGGAGAGAGGGACGGCAGAGAGCTCGAACTCAGAGAAGAAGAAAGAGAGAAAGAAGAAGAAGAAGAAGAGAAAAGAAAAGTGGGGCTTCGCACGTTTTTTTTTTTTTTGGTGACCCAAGGAACCTTCGTGCGCCACTGCGGCGGAGTAAATCCAGGGTGGTGGGCCCCACCACCGACCTAGCCACGGTGAATCGCGCGAGCTTGCACTTGGCGAAGATCGGCCTGGCTAAGTTTCGAACCCTTCTCCTCGCGTATGGGGTCTGCAAGCCTTAACAGGTGCGGCCACCGTGGGCGGTGGTGCGGCTTCGCGCGTTTTCATCATGGGAGCCTCACCAAGTCACGCTAACTACGTAACGCAACGCCCGGTAAGCGCTCGTGCCGCCCATTCGTTCAATTGGAGTAATTTCGGACCTAGGGCTTGAAATTCGGAATTTTGGGAAAATCGAGCGGCAAAGTATGATTTTTGAGTCGTTAAGCTATATATTTTTGTAGAAATGGTGCTTTGGGATGTTGTGAAGCTATAGCATTTTACGGATCGTGATTTGAGTTTGCTGTTTATCCGGAACGGAATTTTGAAGTTGGGGGCGCATGCTGGTACTGTAGCGAACAGTAAGCTTCGAGCTTGTTTTTTTGTTGTTTTTGATACTGTTTTGGGGTGGCTGAGTTGGGGTTGTTGTTGTACGTTAAGAGAGCTTTCTAAAGACTGTAAAACGGCTTGAAACAGAATTTTTTGGAGGAAGTTATGGCGCGACAAAGTTGGTGCATGGGTTGCGTCTAGCGGGAAATCGATGGGTTTTCGATAAATGTGAGCTTTTGTGGCGCATAGGTGTCGTTTTATTGAAAAATAGGCCTAGTATAGACGAGTCGTTATGCGAATATCCTTTTTACTCGGCCTTTTAATATTATTTTTCCGTTAATTGTTAGAGATCCAAGTGCGTTGGTTTGAGTGGATGTTGTAGTTGATTTTCGACTTTCCCAGGTGAGTTCCCAGGTGAGTGGTGTTATCTCTTCTAAGAATTTATAAGCTCATATTTTTAAAATGATAAATGATGGATATTTTATGAGTTATGAATAAGCATATTTGTTGCATAAAATTTGGATTGGGCATTTACTGCGTTTTGGTATTTAAGAATAGCATGAGAATTTTTGGTGGAAATATATGTTCTGTTTGATGAACGAAGTTGAGGAATATTACATGTTTTGGGTTTGTGGAACCATTTCACGAAAAGCTTGACTTTGAGATGATTTATGGAAGGTTATATAGTTAATGATTTGTAATAAGCTTTTTGAAATGTATTTGATTTGAAATTGATATGTGTTTTTGATGGAGATTATTCAATGGACTTGATCATTGATACTTGACTTTTGATGGTGATTTAAATGAGTTTTTATATTAGTATAAGGCTTTGATGATAAGAAATAACTCTTATATGATTCGATATGTATTTTATATATTGAGTTTGATTTATGAGACGGGTCTTGAAATTATTTGAAAATGTTTTATGAAAAGTATTTCTGGCAAATAAGTTGAGTTGCGAATCTTTTGGTGATACATGAAATGTTTTACGGATTTGGTTTGAGAATTATGGATGGTGTGGTTTTGGATTGATGTGGATGCTCAATATCGTTGTGAGCCTAGCGAGGGGCTTGTGAGTATGTGCATACTATTCTAGGATATCCTTGTGGGCCGAGCCACCGGCTAATAATAGGTGGAGACCTTGCCAGGGGAGAATCTTGGTCGCCTTGTCACTAGGCGTTGTATCGTGACCATGGTTTGATATTGAGCAATGGATTGGTCAATGGAGTGGACCATTGACATGTGATATGAGTTGGGTCGATGGAATGGACCATCGACGTGTAATTTGAGATTAGTCGATGGAATGGACCATCGATGTGTGATTTGAGATTAGTCGATGGAATTGACCATCGATGTGTAATTTGAGATTAGTCGTTTGAATGGATCATCGACGTGTAATTTCATTTGATTATCAATGTGTGGTTTGATGAGATTAATCAATGGAATAGATCATTGATGCATGTTTTATGAGATTGACCAATGGATTAGACTATTGGCATTTGCTTATTATTATCTTGAATATTTTTGCTTTGAACATATTGTGTTAAAGTAAGAAAAGTTATATTTTGGCCTTGAAGGTTTGTTAAATTTCTGGGTTTGGTGTGGTATAAGATTAACCAATGAAATGGACCATTGGCGTGTGAATTAGTGAAATTGATCAGTGGATTAGACCATTGATGTTTATTTCGATGTTATTATGAAATGATTATTTTTGCTATAAATATAGCTATGTGGAAGCGTATGAAACTTATTCTTATTACTATATGTTTGTTATATCCTATATTTGGGTTAAAAGAGTTGCGGTTTGATTTTATAAATATGCATAGTGGGTGCTCGATCCACTTAGAAGAAATGCACTATTCACTGAGCCGTGGTTGCTCACCCCCTCTATTTCACAATGTTTTTCAGGTCCCTCGATTAACGATGAGTAGGTACGAGAGCGATATGGATGTGTGGACTTTTAAGAGTTGGATTCTGGGAGCTTTGAGGCTGCGTCCTTTGAGTGGAAGGACGGCCGTGTCATCCCCCATTCTTGATGGTTTTGGGGTGTGACAGCTTCGATGGACAGAAATTGAAGACGTTGGGGCAGTGCCTCTTTGGATGAAAATGAAAGCAAAACAAAAGCAGCAACAGATGAGAGAAAACGTGAAGGTGTTGGACTCTTCAAAGGTGGTGAAGGAGGGGAGAGGCAAAAGTCTAGAAAATATCTTCAAATTTCATCATGAATTGGTCCAAGAAGTCTTCAATCTTATCCTATGGTGTCCCCCTAATACTTTCTAGTTTAATTTCCACTAAATCATTAAATTTTGATGCCAATATATGATGCCCTTACCATAGATCCGAATTCTTTAATTTAAGCTTCAATTCTCATCAAAATTTTTCAATTTGGTGTCAAATTTGATGTAGAAAAAGCCTACAAAATTTCTACAATTCCCCTTTGCTATATAGCTCGGTTTGCAAGTGGAAAATCTCTTCAATTCGGCCGATCCGAATTTCCGTTCGTTTTTAGAAACATCCGCAACAATTTTCCGTAAAAATCCCGGAATCTCTGAAAAATTTTCGGAGGATGAGTTGACGTTCCTAAAATTACTCGTGATACTACAAAACTTTCAATTTCTGAAATCAGGTTTAAATTCGCGGTTAATTTCAATTTGGCGTGCTTTTAGAGTGACCCAGTCTACCGGATAACTTTTAGGAATTTTTTTGGTGCAATTGACCTGTGATCGATTTATCTCGAGTCACAATGTACATCTCCGACACATTGACAAATTTTAGTTGTCGTGAAAATTTTGAGGTTTCAAATACAGCCACCGGATACCAAAACAATAGAAAATTAATTTAGTGTCGATCGATGGGAATTTTGCAATCAAGTGGAATCACCCACATTTTGATCATATATCTTAGTCGAATCGACCTATCTCTGACCTCTAATCGATCTTTGACGGTGCCGTAATAATCCTTGCAGATTAACACGGTCAAGCAGTCGATTCCCGATCGAATTCTCAAGTTTATTGCATTTAGATTCCTTAATTATTTCCCCAGATAGTTCAATTATCTTGTGAGTGAGCAGCTCAGAGAATAGCACTATTGGCGCGTCAATGAAATGCACGATTTATTTAGTAGAAAATAAAATTGAAAATCTGGGATGTCACATTGGTGGTCACAGGTTTGATTAGTGTTAGTAAAGTTGGGTTGTCGACTTTAGGAGCACCAGTATTAGATGGTATCAAGTCTTTGACTGCATGATCATTCCATTAGTGTAGAGTCTTTGATTGCATGATCGGTTCTACTAAGGCTAGTTTGGTGTTAAGTCTTCGAGGTATAGTGTTTTAACTTGTGTAGCACAGGTCAAGTTCTTAAGTGCATGATGGTATAGGTCCTTGCATATGCGTGATATGGTCATTGTTTGCATGCTTAAGCCAAGAAAAATGATGCATTGATTGTGTGTTTAAGATACTGTGTAATCAATATAGTGGAAGAGCATATTGACAATGCCTTGATGCCTCGTGGGATGTCAATAGACCATGTGAAATTTGGGATGCCTGGAGGGAGATTCCTCCTTATGTGTACCCTGGAAGCTTAAAATCGGTGAGAGCGTAATCTTGATGCCTCAGAAACCTTTTTTTCTTGCCAATTGAGTAGGGATGCCATGGTTAGTAGACCATGGAGCTTACGGGGCTTGGAGAGCATACTGGCGTACATCATGATGGACTGGAGTGTGCCCTGGAATTCTACTAGATGGGAGTATTCCTCCTTATGTGGTTCATTGAGCACACCGACCATGTGTCTTGAAGTGGAAACAAAAAGTAAAAACTAAAATCGTGTGAATTGTGTACGTGTGCCTGATTGCATTGTTCATCGAGGTCGATAGGTTTTTATGACGTGAGTTTGGTCGAGAGTCTAGATTAGACTTTTGGTCTTGTCGGCCTAGTTCATTGGTCCTTAGCGTAATGTTCTATAGTCCTATTTCGGGGTAAGTGTGCCACATATCTTAGGCCGATTTTTCATTCGTGTGAGGGGTGGATAGTATGGTATAGTGTTTTTGATATTTCATTGCTAGGCATTAGCTTACTCTTGTTTTTATTCATTTTTTCATATCCTTAGACATGGATGGGATTCCTACCACCCCTATTGCAAGTTATAGCACCCCAGTTTAGCTTGAGGGGCAGCCATACAAGTTTACTAATCCGCGCTTTCCCTTTATCTTTTTTGTACGCTACATGACTACACTCGGAATAGATGCAGGTCCATCGACCAGCCGTGTCACTTACACTTCGTGGCACTCTACGCCAACATTAGAGGATACCTGAGTGGTCCTCTGCCTTTCCTTGAGGACGATATCAGTAGCGACGATGACAACGATGCCAATGGGAATCTGTAGGAGAGGATGACGATGAGAGGTGGCAGGGATCCATTTTTGAGACACGGTTTTGGGACTTTTGGAGATCGAGTCGTGTGTAGACGGGTGATAGGTTGTGGATAGTGCGAGGGTATAGATGATGGCTGAGTGGATAGCTTGTGGGAGTAGTATATCATTTTGACCTCCCAATATAGCCCCGTGATCACCTATGTTCATAAATAATATAAGAAATGAAAAGCTGTTGCTTGTTTCTCTCTAGTGTTCATCCTTTATAATTCTTATTTGCTTGATGTTTAAATTCATCTTCGGCATGTGCTAAAAAGTGAAAGATTAATATATTGCGTAAGAAAAGTGGCGGATTGGGATGCGCTGGCTCATCATAGGGTATAAGGATGGTGTCATAGGGTATAAATTGTGAAATCCTTATACTAAAAGTATCATCTATAACATAGATATGGTGTTCAGAGAATCTATAACAAATCAGATTGTTTCACAAGATCTTGAAAGACCACATATAATTGACTTCGATGTTGGTTTGAAGGAAAAAATAGAGGTTACACAAGCTAGAATAGATCAAATTCTAAAACTGATGAGCTTGATGGGATGGATGATATAGTAGATTCTGAAATTAAATTTGAAGATGAAACACTGCCTGAATCGGTCTTAACAAGGTCCACACGGCTGAGAATGTGACATCCAAAATTTTTTCCACCTATTTAGTGATAACTAAGTAAAGATTAAGGTTGGTAATGGTCGAGGTGGAAACATAAATCTCTTGAGACGTCTTGGAAATTCACTTGGTATATTTGGGTCCGAGAACATTGCAAAAATTCATTCGGACAAACTGTAGAATATAGTTTCGACTATATTCTCGTGATAAATAGAAATATTATGGCCAACTAAATTAATATGGCTATTATACCCTAAAGAATGCCTTATATTATATTATGTATGATTAAATTAGGATAAGATAAGCCACCATTAAGCCCTAATTACACCATGGCTGGCCACCACAACCTAATTTTAGCTCCAAAATCTCATTTTTGCCCCTAAAAGATTAGATGCATGTAATCATGCATGAATAGTGGTTTAAGAGTCGTTGGGTTCTCTACCAATATCATGATTTCTCCTGCAATCCTTTCATTAACACACATAGGTTTCCCATAAGGCTATCGCTGTAGCTATCTAGTCTTAAAAAGCTGTTAGCTGCTATTCTGATATCTAACCCAGTTTTTTAACTATGGAATCCAAAGCTTGAACGGCTCTTTTTTTATCCATCAATGGTCTTCTTCTAGTGCATATTGAATTATCATCAAAGCCGATACATCACTATCTCAATGTAACACACACTATCATCGGTGTAGATATCAAGTCACCATGCTAACCATCTTCAATGATGATACTGACCGAATGACTCGTGATGTTAAAGACCAATTATCTTTCCATCTTCATCAATACCAAAGACTTCCAAGAATACTAGCTCGACTGGTCCTTGCAAGCTACAATGAGATACTACTCACATTGGTACTTGTTCTCCTAAAAGTCAAAGCCTAGTTTCTCATCTTTGGTGATATATAGGATTTTTTTTTTTTTTTATAATGATTAACCAATTTCACCATCCGCACTCATCATGGTAAAAATTAGTACCAAAGATAGTTTGGTAATCATCAAAATATCATAAAGATGTTTTTCAACATTGTGAGCATCTGCCGTCCAAGTTGCCATCATTGGTACTTGTTCTCCTAAAAGTCAAAGACTAGTATCTCATATTCATTGATGTGAAGGATAATTGGTAATGATAATTTATTTTACTATCTGCGTTCATCATTGTAACTATTAGTGATATAGATAGTTTGGTGATCATCAAAATTTCATAGGGATGTTTTCTAACACAAGGTACATAACATTTAATCTTTCCCAAAATTCTCTTCTTCTTTTTTCTTTTTAACCTTTCGGAGGTTATGATTCTTGTGGAGAGGCTAGAAGGCTCTCTTTTTTGATATTGAGATATGAAGGACAAGGTTTCAGGATTCGTGTCTCCAAAATCCCAAAGGACACCAACGCACCTTATTCTCTACAAGAACTAGCAGAGACCAGTGCAAGTCACATGATTCAATTTATTTTAATTTATTTACATTTCATTTCCTAACACTTTGAGTGCTCTTTTGGCTAAATCTAATCTGCTTTCATTTTCGCTTGTTTTTCAAGTCATGAATTTTTTGCAATGTTTGGTAGATTGGAAGCAGCTAAATTTGCATAGGCAACAAAAGGTGGATTAAGGAGGGGAAATATTTGATAATTTGTATTGTCATGTTGTTTCTTGTTCATGATATTGGGAAAAAAAAATTGAAATCGAACAAGACAATCTCTAGGTAATTTGGGAAATTTTCAAAAAAAGTTCTAATATAGGGTTGCTTTTCCAAAAGAGAGTTTAAAGTAGACATTATTTTGAATGAGACCCTAAAGTAGCCAATTTAGTTTCAAATAAGGTCTTGAGCTCATTAGTCAGCTAATATTTGCTGACCAACAAGCACATACATCTCAAGAAAGTGGCACATGCATCTCACGCACCTCTCAAGGTGGTGAAGCCTCCATCTGGCCAGTGATGGTGCCATGTAATTGGGTGATACAAATTATTTGGTAACCACTTAACAATGATGTTATCAAACTGGTATAAAATAATTCAATGAGAACTTTAACATATGACAGAAAGAGACAAATATTTGAATAGACCTTGTGACATCCTCAGTTCTGACCCGGTTTTTCAAAATGGAATTGTTTCGACAAGCGATTGTCGGACAAGATTGTCTTGAGGATCAATAGGCCATGAGGACATTGGAAAAGGGCATTTAGGGGCAAAAACTCGGTTTTTCATCGACAATGACATACGAGTACGAAAAAGTGAAAAAGGGCCACGGACGGGGACCCAATGGGCCCTAGCCCAAGTGGGTGGCCCAAGGGCCGCATGCCTAAGGGGTGGGCGGCCAAGGGAGGCCCATAGGCCCCTCAAGCCCATCAAGCCCTCTTTTGGCACAATCTTAGCATTAAATGCATGAAAAGATGTGAATAGTGCATGAATAGTGTGAGATCCTAGTGAAAGGACCGAAATGCCCTTCCATTGGCCGAAAGACGAAAGGGCAAAAATGGAAATTGGGCTTGGAAGGGGTAGCCATGCATTTGGGTGGCAAGAGGAGAGGATTTGAATGCCATTCTAGACTATCCTAACCTAGACTAGTCCCATCCTAGTCACTCGAGTGCCTAAATGCTCTCATTAATGCTAGATCTTGCTTCTTTCTTAAGCTACTTTGACAGACATGAGCCAAAGGGAAGTGATGGGGCATTAATGGAGACAAGAGTTCTCTCTCTCTTCCCTTTTCCCTCTCAAGACCACCGGCCACCCCTCTTCATCCTGTCACTCACATTTTTCCTCTTCAAATGGAACCCTAGGTTTGAGAGATTTGGAAGATTTAGAGGGTAATGCATTAAATGAGAACAAGACCTCTCTTCTCTCTTCTATCTTTCCCCCTCACCGCTGGTTCACCCTCCCTCTCTCACTTTCACTTTCATTTTTGCTTAATTAAACTCTCAAACTCACCCTCTCCCTCCTCTTGACACCACCAAATCCACCACCTCCATTTTCATCTTCAACTCGACTTGTTCTTCACTTGTTTTCCTCGTTGGCGACTGTCCGTTGAACCCTAATGCCGGGCCGCCCTTTTGCACCTCCAAACCGCTGTCCAAGTTGATTGACCGGCATCCTCGAGGGTTGGTCGATGCTATGCAACCCACACCAGAGCTCCCTCTTGCTCATTTCTTCTTTGATCTAGTCCCTCGCGAAGCCTGGAGATTGTGCCAATGTTGAATTGTTGCCGGACTGCCATACAGCCTCCACCGAAGCCGTGACCAGCCATTGTCTAGCTCCCTCATGCATGGAGGACGCATGACCAGCAACCTCAGATGCTGTCCAGCCTTGTTGTTCCCTTGCCCAACGCATTTTGAAGCCCGAGTCATTAGTGAGTGGTTTTCTAGCCTTTGATTAGGGCTTCTATTGCATTTATGGAATAGTTTAGGATTTATGAGTGTTTATATGATGATTTGTTGATGTGATAAGCTATTATTAAACTTATATAGGCTATTGAGTGTCAATTGATAGGTTATCTTGTTTAGGGTGATACGTTATCGGGTTATTATGAATAAAGTTGATATATGATTCCATTATGCCGTAATACGATGACATGCTATTATGTGCCATGAGGATTAGTAGTTGAATATGATATCTGGGTTATGTGCCATGTGGATTAGTTGTTAAATATGATATTTGGGTTATGTGTCATGTGGGTTAGTGGCTAAATATGATATTTGGGTTATGTGCCATGTGGATTAGTGGTTACATGTGATATTTGGATTATGTGCCATGAGGATTAGTGGTTAGATGTGACCTTTAGATTATGTTTTGATATGATGACATGCGGTAAATGAAGTTGTATATCGCATGAATATCACAAGAGTTAAATGAGAAAGATAAGAAAGGGATTGTGTGATGGTATGCCCGTGTGATCACCTAAGACCTAATGTGTTTTACGTGGGATGTGAACTTGTCCTAAGGCATTTTACACGAGACGATACCCGATTAAGTTTGAATGTCCCCAGGTCAACATGACATTATTTGTGGATGGATTTTGAAACGAAACTTCTTATAGGAATGCCCCCAACTCAAGGCATATTGTGCTTGATGGTGCGAGACAATGCCCAATTACGCCAGATGATTGCAAACCAGGTATTCTGTTACCTCTTGACTGTGCTCGACGGGGAGGCTAAAATGAATCTGTCAAAACAGCTCAGCCATTCTTAGGGCTTGTAAACATTTCAACAAACAAATACGAGATCAAGTCAATGAGTGAACTTCTTAAACCTCGCATAAGGAAGTCATTTACCTCAAAAGTGCCATAAACAAGCAATTATCTATTGATGGCAAAATATGGCAAAGGTCTTCTTGCTTTTCTCTCACTATCCTCATAACAACAAATCTATTATTCAAGGCCATCAACATAGACACATAGGCAATTCCATAATATATATATATATCATGCTCTCGAGTCAAACATACGAATGCACATTATGGTCTAAGTCATGCGTTAATACCATGAACTAATCCATATCTAAACATATACGAATCTCATGCACTTTCCATACACATTTGTCCAGATTATTACGACCACTTAGGACCTAAAGTTGACTTGAAGGTTCACAATCATCCGGCGTAACCGAGCATCGTCTCGCTCTATTGAGCACGACATCGTGTTGACTTGGGGGCATTCCTATAAGGAGTTTCGTTCGAAAATCCATTCACGAATGGACATCTCGTTGACTTGGGAGCATTCGAACTAAATCAAGCATTGTTCTGATTAAAATGCCTCAGGACAGGTTCACACCCGTGTAAAACGTATTAGGGTTTAGGTGATCACACGAGCATACTATCACACAATCAATTTCTTATTTTTCTCGTTTAACCCATGTCATATTCATGCGATATGCAACTTCATTTACCATATGTCATCATATCATGGAAAACATAACCCGAAGGTCATATCTAACCACTAATCTTCATGGCATGTATTCTAATATCACATTTAACCACTAATCTTCATGGCACATAATCCAAATATCACATGTAACCACTAATCCACATGGCACATAATCCAAATATCATATTTAACCACTAATCCACATGGCACATAATCCAAATATCATATTCAACCATTAATCCTCATGGCACATAATAACATATCATCATATTACGGCATAATAGAATCATATATCAACTTTACTCATAATAACCCATTAATGTATTGCCCTAAATGAGATAACCGATTGTTTGACACTCGATAGCCTATCTAAGTTCAACAATAGCTTATCATGTCAACAAATCATCATATAACCACTCATAAGTCCTAAACTACTCCCTAAATGCAATGAAATCCCTAATCAAAGGCTAGAAAGCCATTCACTAATGACTCGGGCTTCGAAATGCGTCGGGGAAGGGAACAACAAGGTTGAATAGTAGCTGAGGGTTGTTGGTTGCGTGTCCTCCATGTGTGAAGGAGCTAGACGGTGGTTGGTTGCAGCTCCGGTGGCGACTTGGTGGCGGTCCAACAGTGGTTCAGCGACAGCACAGCCTTCAGGCTTCGCAAGGGACTAAATCTAAGAAGAAATGAGTGAGAGAGAGCTTTGGTGAGGGTTGCATAGCATCGAATAGCCCTTAAGGATGCCGGTTGATTAGCTTGGACAGCAGTTTGGAGGAGCAAAAGGGCGGTCCAATGTCAGGGTTCAATGGACAATCGCCAATGAGGAAAACAAGTGAAGAACAAGTTGAGATGAAGATGAAAATGGAGGTGGTGGATTTGGTGGTGTCAAGAGGAGAGAGAGGGTGAGTTTGAGAGTTCAAGTGAGCAAAAATAAAAGTGAAAGTGAGAGAGGGAGGGTGAGCGGGCAGTGAGGGGGAAAGATAGGAGAGAGAAGAGACGTCTTGTCCTCATTTAATGCATTGCTTTCCAAATCTTGCAAATCTCTCAAACCTAGGGTTCCATTGAATGAGGATGTGACACCTTGAAGAGGAAAAATGTGAGTGAGGGGATGAAGAGGGGTGGCCGGCGGTCTTGGGGGGAAAAAGGGAGGAGAGAGAGAAGTCTTGTCTATTAATGCCCCATCACTTCCCTTTGACTCATATCCATCAAAGTAGCTTAAGAAATAAGCAAGATCTAGCATTAATGAGAGGATTTAGGCACTCAAGTGACTAAGATGGGACTAGACTAGGTTAGGTTAGTCTAGAATGGCCTTCAAATCCTCTCCTCTTGCCGCCCAAATGCATGGCCACCCCTTCCAAGCCCAATTTCCATTTTTGCCCTTCCGTCTTTAGTCCAATGGAAATGCATTTAGGTCATTTCACCAAGATCTCGCACTATTCACGTCATTTCATGCATTTAATGTCAAGATTGTGTCAAAATAGGGCTTGAGGGGCTTGAGGGGCCCATGGGCCTCCCTTGGCCACCCACCCCTTGGTCGTGTGGCCCTTGGGCTCAGGCCCATTGGATCCTCATTCATGACCCGTTTCCATTTTTTTGTACTCGTATGTTTTTGCCAATGAAGAATCTAGTTTTTGCCTCTAAATGTCATTTTCTAATGTCCTCGTGGCCTATTGATCCTCAAGACAATCTCATCTGACGATCCTTTGTTGAAATAATTCCGTTTTGAAAAATCGGGTTGGTATAATGATGTTACGTCCTGTGAATTTGATAAATCACAATTATTGATCATAGGAGTTCCCTTGCACACGTGATTAATAGAATCAGTCCACAAAAGAATTTCCCGACAAAAAAGTTGGGCGCCAAAGGCTTTGAGTTGTCTTGTACAGGATAGGGCATAGCAATCACATTCAATGCCCAACCTTTGAATCATATGTCAAATCTTAATGAGAAGTTAGGCTGAATCTCTCCGGGTAGGCTGGCGCTCAAGTACAATGTCTTTATTATCCGGCATTCAATTTAGGAAGTTGGAAGGTTCGAGTTCTCATTGCTTGCAGGAACATCTTAACTGCTGTCTGTCCAATCGAAGTTGCAGATCTAAATGACCGTGACCCTTTGGAAAGGAATCGCAAGTCCCGTAATTTTCTCGTGGCCAACAAAAGTCCCACGAAATCTAGAGAGACTCTAGCTTCAGGTAATCCACGAAGTACGAATGCGTCGAATGGTCAAACTCATTATGGATAGAAAAATCCTTCCATGAACTGTGCATTGGAGAGCAAGACAGTAGGATCATATTCGTCGAAGAAAAACGCGATTCAATGTACTCACGTACAGTCAGAAAAGAGAATTGGCGTCACCATCAATAACATAAAAGCCGTGCAAGAAAGAAGCAAACATATATGAATTTGTCAAGTAAAAAGACAACTAGCGATTGTAGCAGAACAACCCTTTTTAACAGATGGCGATTGCTCCGAAGGTTGTTTTGATGTGAAACCAACTAAGCATATGTACTGTATTTCACCCGCTTTTTTGAATTCTCAACCCTAATCACAGAAGTAGGCCATCTTATTCTGTACAGGTACAGTAAGTACAGACCATAGTAGCTTACGGCTAAGTTGAGCCCCGAGCCTAGAATATTCATGATATAACCATTTCCACAATACATAAATTCCTCATTTATCGGTCTGTGAACTGCTGATGATAGATCTTGTTAAAATGGATCACAGGGGTTTTGCTAGCATTAATATAGAACAAATATAAAAGCTGCCGATTAAATAACATATTTTATTTAAAAGAAGAGCTAACAAACCAGTGGCCCTCATCTTAAATAGATGAGACTATGATTTTGATTGCATACATTCCCTAATAGTGCAATAAGATCCAGTTCTATATAAAATTGTTATGATTGACGCACAATCACAAGACTAAAGAGTAAAAGTGAGAAATAGAATTTGAGAAATAAAATTTTATCTTGATTCACCTTTAAGCTAAGGCTATGTCCAATAGAAAATTCTACTATAATTAGCACATTGCATCTCTCTTATATTCCTTAATTATTAAAAAAAAAAAGAGAGAGTTTATTTATACCTAGTAGCTACTCATGGATCCAAGCCAAAACTTGGCCTTTTTGGATGGCCTCTTGGATTCCCCTTCGCTCATGAGGGAGCAAGACTCTCATGTCTTCCTATCGATGGGGAATTGAATTACACCCAAAAAAAAAAAAAAAAAAAACACTATGGCACCGTCCAAACCCCAATTATTTACATATTGTGGCAGCAAAAGGAAGAAAGCTTTTTTCTTCTTAAACACCGTTCACAGCCAAAAATCCTGTTTTGGAGAATTAAGTGATAGTCATGGGACCAGTTATAATTGGGCACTGGAGATGCAGGTAACATTGAAGGTCCCTTTGAGTGGATCAATGATACTCCCCTCATAAATTGCATCTCATGTGCCAGTCAAAAGAACATGTTATGAGATAGATATCCCATATTTTGCAAAGATGGCGTCCTTTATGGCATTGGTCTTCACTCACCACTTAAATTACACAGTCCATGCACAAAGGATCCAATGGGTGTTTTGCCTTGATTTTTTTCCTTGGAGCATGAAATAATAAATGAAGGGTTAACAATGGAAACAATACTGGTGTAGGTATATGACAGATGTGGCAATATTGGCCACGTTCAAGGCACATTTTATCTAGTATTAGCCTACCATTCCTACCAGTGTGCTTTACATGTTTAGAACAACAATTGAGGAATGATAATCTCAAAAGTCGGAAATATTAATAGAGATGATACCCTCCTTATACCTGCGTTTCACTTAATTTCTTTGCTTTATTTTTATTTTTAAATCTTGCGACTTATACAATTTATCTTTTTTCAACCTGAAACCTTCGAGACTTTCAAAACTTATATATATTCACAGATAAGTTCGCATTTGATTCTTTTTATAAGTTTTGAAAATTTTGAATAGTATTTTAAATTTTTGTGGGGAAGCGAAAGAAAGACTTCGCTTTGCTTCTAAAAGTCCTAAACTCACAAGCATACATCATTCAGTGTGTTTTGGATACACTACATTACCATGTTCATGAAACATGAAACTTTCAATCAAACATCAAATGTGGACTCGCCGTTCTGGAGATGAGACATTGAGATAGACTTTAGCCACCTCGAAATGAGCATGCGTAGTGGGTGAGCTAGAAGTGCAGAGGCAAAGCCCAAACGGAGTGTCCCTAAAAGCCCACATTTAGTCCCCCTAACTTAAGGTCAGTCGGAGGAAGGGCCTATTCGTTTATGTTTTTAAAAACTAAACACACTTTCTTGTTTTCACATCAAAATTTAAACATACTATACACATTTCAATAAATTACTAAATGAATATATGCGAATATGCATCTCAACATCTGTATATATCGACAGTTCCATGTGCTTAAAGTTAAAAAAAAAGTAAAGACCGTATGCACTCCCCGATTTGGAGTAAGCGAAATGTAAAAATTTATGTAGTCACTCATTTCATCTTTTTTCACATCACTAATTCTCATGATAGAAATGTCATTGATCGACAAAATTAACGCTTGAAAAAGAAATTATTTATCCACTGGTTTTAGCAACAAAAATTCGGGCTCCTAAGACAAACTCTGTTCACGGAAAAACTCCACCTTTGTTTTCCTTTTGTTTTTTCAACATCCAGTGTCATTGGAAATTCAGACATAAGCATCATGACATGAGTTCAAACCTGTCGTGTATACTCTGGTGTCATAAAATGAATTCCATATATTTTAGGTGCTCGGATAATGCCATCCAAACTTTCTCCAATGTCATGATTAAAGCTAATAACGCAAACGAAAGAATGGACACTCGATTCTTCCATGTGAGAATTTATCTGCAAAAGGGGATTATCCGCCTAGTACAAAAGAGAGGGCTAAAATCCACCAGTCACCGCTCTTATTTGCCCTTAAGTGGTCTAGAGATCAAGTCACCAAACTGTTCTACACATTAAATTTACCTGTTGTTCTCTTTTTAGGTTGAAATTCGCTAATGATGTTAACATACAACAAATGTGGCACGATGTGATTGTCACATGGTCCTAAGTTTCGCATTTCCTGAGATTATTGGGAATATATCACTGAAAGTTGCCAAAAAAAATGGAGGAGTTATGTATTTCGGAAGATTGATATCAAAATCTTTTATAAATGTGTTTAGCTTCTAAAGAGACCTAAACTCGCAAGCACTCATTATTAAGTGTGTTTTGAGTACACTCACCTACCATGTTCATGAAACTTGAACCTTTCAATCAAACCTCAGGTGTGTGTCATGCCGTTATCATGCCAGTCTTGATAGATATTACTGCATATAGCATGGTTGGAAAAGAGAAACCAAACACATGCCGACCTCTTTGTTTTTATCTAAGACATGAAAAAGTGATAATGATGGGTTTATGAAAAAGAGTCTCCCTAAAAAGCCTTTTTCTCCATTCATGCACTTTAGCACATCTATCAATAATGTACTAATGTAGCACATGATATGATTCCATTCCTAACGTTGCGCGAACTAGAAGAATTTCTCTACTTATCATTACCAAGAGAGAGATGATTATAAAATGACTCCAGCAATTGCTGTAGCAGTACTTTTTTCCGTAGGCACGATGATTTGTTGGTTCATTCCAGAGCAAACCCTAGTTTATGACAGCCCAAAATGCACCCATTCGCAAATCATCATCAGTCAAACATCTGTCATTAAAAAAAAAAAAAAAATGTACTCGAAAGCTGTTTTGACTGATTACCGAGCAGGGTCACATCCTCGTTTCCGAATTCTCACTGATTAGTTATAGGCCGTGCAATGAACTCGAAAGTGAGTTTAGGTGGCGAGTCACCTTTTGACAAATACCAATAACGCCAAAAGTCTTGACTTTTGGTGCTCAGTTTCATTTTTTTATCTATATTTTCCCCACAAATAGCTCATTTTGTCATCTTATGCACACCGAGAAATTAGTCGCGCGTGCCCTTTCTTTTTTGCAACTTTATGAGAAACATTGGTTACGTGTGAGTATAAGTAAGATGTCTTTCTTTTGAAGTTCCAGATGTTTTTAGAGAATTAGATGATTTTTCTCCTGGTTAAGTCCTAAGACTTATTAACCCTTTTCCCCTTCTCCTTTTCATCCTCTCAGGTTACAATCCACTTCAAGTATGATCATGTAAAGAGTGGCGACCTATACAAACATGGTTATAGTATAGCCTTCTAGAGAGGGCAATGAAGTGAAATTTGTCAGTGAAAGCTACAATATCCAAACTATTATCACTTGAGTCAACACCCTATCTTTCGCGTAAACTCATCTTTCCATTTGTTCGAGACATATTTGTTACTCTATCATTAGGGAAAATAGTTCGACTAGAGAAGTTGGTAAGTGCATTATTCATAAGCTGAGAAACACTTTATGAAGTGACTAGTGAAACACTCCATTCAGTCCATTTTATATTAGTTTAAATTGGGAAAAAATATTTAACTAATATGGTATCAAAAGATAGGTCAAGGGTTCAAATTCTAACAATTCTTCTCAATTTTCTCATGCTTTGTGCAATTACATCCACATCTTATCTTGTGCGTGTAAGGGACTGGCTTATTCGAGAGAGGGGAGAATGATATTTATTAATCACACCAAATGAATAAATGGTTTCATTTTCAATACACTAATTTGCTTTATGTGACAGGGATAATGTTTTGAAAATGACAAACTCTCTTTTTCTATTATTTAACATATGTCCTTGGACTGCTTCTTAGTAAAATCCATATACCATGCATACATTTTTTGGTTATCAGTATAAAATTCCTAAGCATCTGTTTTTCCTAACGTTGACAATGTAACCTCCATGGCATTGTTCAATGTTTGTACACACACCCATGACCCAACGTAACGCACAGGCACACATTATTGATCTGCTTCTCATCAATACCTTTCATCCAATTGTCAGAGGGACTTCAAGAAGGGTCCAGCCAATGACTCAGCTACACATAGGCACTATTCATCTGTTCCCCATAACCAGGGCATCTTGGGGTCACATGGGAATCCATGTGATTTCATAGTTAGGCCACATCCAACCAATGATCGGTCCCATTTACAAACATTAAATTACCAGAAAAAAAGAATATTCAATCAACAATAAAATAATATACTCATCAATTGATTTCTCTCGTTCTTTCCCCCTTGTTCTTCCCAAGACAGACCACCACCTTCAGTGTGGCTCGACCCTCCATGGGGGACCGATTCTCAAAGGCCTAAAGAGCACACCTGTTAGAAAGAAAATCTCTCAGTCTCCTGACACGTGTGCCTCAGGACCATCCCTTTGATAACATGGATCTGACAGGCCATTGCATGATTGGCGCAATGTTCAAATTTTTATTCAGATGACCAGCTAACCACAGATTTGAGTCACGATTTATGGGTTGATAGGTATATTCTAAAGCATGCACGCCATTTATTTAGTGTTCACTAACGGGCCTGGGTTGGTGGAAACAAGAGGGTTCGGCTGAGACAAGTTCCTCGAGAGTGCTTTGAAGCACGAATGTAACATTATAAAACAACAAAATGATTGTACCTACGAGATCTGAAATATGTTTATATATGTCGCATCTCTCGGAAGGAAAGAGAGAAGTGTTCATGAAAACTGTAGAAGAAAGGGAGGGTCCTTGGGTTGCATATTCGCCTCTTCGCTTCAATAATTGAAGCTCGCAGAAGACTTTGTTTATTTCGGTTAAGGCACCAATGATGGCCATGTAACCTAGTGGACTCCATCTTTCCACGTCCAAAAAAGTCGAGGTTGTCAAAGGCTTTTGGATCCATGTTATTGTAACTACTCAACCCCAAGAAAAAGGAAGAAAAAGTGGGAGAATTAATTCATGCGGTTTTTTTTTTCCTTTTTATTCATCTTTTTCCACATCAAAACACTCTTTTAAGTGGATTCCAACTCCTCATCCATCCAAACTAGATTCTCCACCCCCCACCCCCAAAAAAACTGGTGGGTTTCCCTATCAATAACCTAACCAAAAGTTAATTACCATGAAAAATCAAAGCAATGTATTGAAAAAAGACAAACTAAAATCCCATGAAGAAAATTTATTGGATTGAACCACTTGTCTATGAGGTGGGGCAGCTTCAAATCTATGTAACCAACGGGGTAGGCTTGCTCATCTGTTTACAAGCAATGGCTATAGATCTACCAAATGAGGGTCTACTACAATATGTTTGTGTGTGTAGACCTTCTTTTGTGGGGCTTGAAGGGATCAAAGAAACTATTATTGCTCTCTTCCAATTGGACTTCTCCTACATGTTTCTTATCTGAACAACATACCCCGCAGCTTTCTTGGGAGTGCATAATATCTGGTCAATTCATGTAATTCGTGCCTATCTTGAATATTATTCTCTGAAATTATATTATTCCACACTCATGTACGTCCTATTATGGTGCCAACTCATTTTGTGCATATAAAAGAGGGCTTCAACTATAGCAATAAATAATAGCACTCTCAATGGCCTTTTAGATCCCTTGTCTCCAAAAAGGGTGTATGAGGACCGGTGGTACTTGTGAAAGGAGGCAGGCATAAGATCCGACATTAATCAACTTAATTATGAAAATGGTACATAGTAATATATCTGTGTCTTACTTTTCTTGGAAAAAAATTGTTATATGGCAAGCTGCATTGTTCATTAGTGATTTATGCGGGAAAGATGAATAGCAGTAAAAAAAAAAAAAAAAAAAAAAAGTTAATCAGAAATAATCTTTGTAATCGTATTAGAGTTTTTGTATTAGTTAAATGCCAGCAGAAAAGGGTATCATCTCCATAAATACTTCCAACTTTTGAGATTATCAGACCCCAATTATTGATCTAAATATGTAAGACACTTTAAAGGGAGGGTAGGCTAACCTTTTATTAGAATATAATGAACATGGCCAATGTTGCCACATCTGTCATATACCCACACAAGTCTTATTTTCGGTGACTAATGATGGCTCCATTATTAACCTTCATGAATAAGTTTATGCTCCAAGGAAAGGAATCATAAGAAAATACTCATTGGATCCTTTTTATGCATGGGAGATATAATTGAAGGGATGAGCGAAGATCATTGCCGTAAAGGACACCATCTTTTCAAAACATGGGAAATCTATATCATAGCATGTTCTTTTGACTCAGCAAATGAGATGCAATTTATGAGGGGAGTATCACTGATCCACTCAAAGGGACCCTCAAAATTACCTGAATCGCCGATGGCCCAATAATAATTGGTCGCATGGCAATCTCCTATTTCTTAAAGATAGGTTTTTTGGCTGTGAACAGTGATAGATGAAAAAAGCTTTCTTTTTCTTTTTTTCTTTATGCTGCCAAAACGTGTAAATAATTGGTGTTTTGACAGTGTCACTGTGTTTTATGTGGGATTAGATCTAATCCGACGATTAGAAATGTATGCCATCAAAATCATGATTGCATTTGCTTAAAATGATACCCATTGGATTGTTCGCACTGCATTCAAATAACATATGATATTTAACAATCAATTTTTTATTTTGTGGTATTTAATGCTAGACAATCTCTTCAGAAAATATATCATCGGTTCATACACTGACAAAAAAATTTGTTGTTCCATGAATATTGCGTTAAGTCACTATGTTCTGCACGTACTGTTCTTGCACGGGATAACATGAACTGCCTTGATAATTAGGGCTGAGACACTAAGGAAGCGGGTGAATGTAGTACATGGCACTAATCTGGTTTCACATTAGAACAACCTATGGACCAATTATCATCCTTTAAAAGGGTGGTTCTGCTACAATTACTAGTTGTCATTTCACTTGACATATTCATGTTTGTTTGCTTCTTTCTTGCACGGTTTTGATGTTACTGATGGTGGCACCGATTGTCTCGTGACTATATGCGAGGACATTGGATCATGTGTTGCTCATCAACGATTCCTCTCCAATGCATCCCTTAGAAGGACCTTTCTGCCCCATATCAAGTTGAACATTCGTATTTTATTGACTCCATGGGTATGCTCCCCAGATAGAGCCTCCCGTTACTAGCTGGAGCTTCGCAGGGGAGAGCGATCCTTGCACAGAGGAGATAATTTTGTCAATCTCTTTTTTGGACTGTGAGGCAATGGACAAATTTGAAGTGGCTCAATTTCTCTAAGGTTGTCTTTGTAAGTCTCTTCTGACTTGGTTTATAGTGATTGTATCTTTTTCTAATGGAGTAGTTGGTGAATTTTTCGGTTAATCGACACACCATACTAGTGCTCTTCCTCATGACAATATAAGGGTTTGTTTTCCTTGGATAATGGAGGACATAAAAACTTTCGGTTTGGCATTCACATATATCGAATAAGAGTTTACTTACAAAATATCCAGCTTAACAATGAAAATATTAGAAATCACCTTGAAAGTATCAAACTTCGAAGAGTAGGTAAAGGTAACTCGCTGTGATACTTTGGACATGTTGCTAGTCTCTCAATATATAATGGGACTTTAAATTGCCAGTAGAAATTATGGGACTTGCAAATCCTTTTAGAAGGATCACGGTCGACAGGTTTTATTAACTTCCATAGTTAAGAAAACAGTGAAGATGCTCCTGCAAGCAACGAGAAAACTCAAGAACTTTCGACATCCAAAATTGAATGCAGGATAAAAGGGATATAGCACCTAAGTGCTTGCCTACCTACAGAGATTCAGCCTAATCTCTCGTTTAGATTTGCCACATGCTATATGCTATACAATAATAATTTAAAAATTTCGCCCTTAAATCTTTGTAGGAATTCTTTTACGGGCTGAGCCTAGCAATCACATATACTAGCAAACGGGAACTCGCATGATTGATAATATGATTGATCCGATCCACAATTACTCCGGTCCAGCCAAATATTTGCCTCTTACCTATGTTGTAAGGAACTTCTAAACTGATTTGAAAGAGAGATGATACAGTCTAGGAAAAATAAAAAGAAAGTGAGGGGAGAGAGAGAGAGAGAGAGAGAGAGAGAGAGTGGCGTAAACATAGCAACCTAAGTGGGAGGTGAAATATGATTAATTATAATAAAAGACAAGTCACTAAGGTGAATAGGTTAAAACAAATGCTCCATGGTGAGTGTTTAATAAATGCTTAGAAGGCGTCTAGGTGCAGCTACTTTTATGGAGAAAGCAACAAAATACTTCTCTTGCAACGAGAGGAGGCCATTTCAACATATTTATATATATTGGACATAATTAGTTGTTTGCACGGATTGTATATATTATAAAAAAAGGCATATTAACATTTAAGTACCAAAAAAAAAAAAATTCGCATTGACGTATTTATAAGACTATTCTAATGTTAACATAACACTATCATTCTAAGCAACTTATATAAAATAACAATTAATATGATTTTTGGAATAGCATATTTTGTTTGTCATTTTACTTTGTCTCAAGTACACGTAATTTATGTATTTCTATTTTAGAAAAATTATTTGTATTCTAACATAAATATTATGTCAATATTAAGGTAGGAAATTTCTTTAGTACAAATGAGTTATAATTAAAATTTTAAAAAAGAAGTAATGAAGAAGGATGGGAAGGAGAGGGACAAGGGTAATAATTAGGTGGCAAAATGAGTGGAGAGTGCAAGAAAAATGTTTATTACAAGGGACATGATTGGCCTCCTTCAAAGGTGACATTTGGTTGTCTAGATTTTAATTAAGTTAGAACTAGATATGATAAAATATGATATGAAATTTATGGATTTTATTATATCATATCCACTATTTAGTGAATAGTAGTAATAAAGTCGGACATATCTATATATATCATGTACATTATTTAGTATAAACGACATATCAATATAAATAAATGGAGATGATAAAAATTTCTCAGGACACTTTTACCTACTTCATTTTTATTTTATTTTATTTTTATTTTTCCTCTCTTTTTAATTATTTTCCTTTTTTTTTCCCTTCCATCATTCTCTAATAAACTTTTATTAAATAGTAAACTATACTAAAATGCCTAAAATACTAAAATACCTAAAATATGTAATACCTATAAATATATAGTATAATATATAATTAAATTCAAATATATAAATAAAAATGAGATCAAATTAAAAAACTTAATCATATTTTTGTAATTTTGAATGTCTTATTCTAGATTTCAAATATTATTTATATTTAAATATAATTTTGATTTAATTAATTTAAGATGCTTGTTATTTTAAAAAGAATAACTTCTTTTTATATATATTTTTTTGGATAGTAGAAATCCTATTCATCTTTATCCAACCTCCCCATGAGATAATTTTATCCAGGCTATATCCATTTTACATCCGATTTCATCCTATCTTGAGTGGACACTAAATACATAATATGATCAATTTTATTATATTCTGAATTTTGTTATAACTGTCAAATCAGCCTAGGAACTTTTTTATTGTACAATGGGTTACAAAATGTACAAGGCCTTAACTCACCTCGCGGTGGACGAGCTGGTTTGCGTCCTGCCCCCTCATCCGGGAGGGGAGGCATTCAAACTCCGCGCCCCCATTGCATGACTAAAGTGGAGTGCTGTGGGAGGTGAGCCCCTGCGCTAGTACTCCCCCCGATTTACGCCGCCAGCTGCCGGCTATATGGTGGTTCTAGGGTAAAAATAAAAATAAAAATGTACAAGGCCTTAAGGCCACGACAAAAGCTATTGAAAACATGGAAAATTTTCAAACAAGTATCTCTCTCTCTCTCTTTTTTGGGTTGAAAAATAAGAATATGAAGTGTTTTGTTCCCTTAAAAGAGCACCTATAATGAATCTTATTTCAAATAAGACTTAAATGACCAACTTCCAATCAAAGATGACCCTAGATCTTCATTGGCTAGCAAAATCGTTCATCTCATGTGCATTTCATACGGAGATGGTGGAATGTGAAAGGCACATGCTCGCCGGTTGGCAAGATTTGGCCGGCCGATGACTTTGGTACCTTATTCAAGACTAAATTGGCCACTTCAAAAGTCTTATTCGAGATAAGGTCAACTGTGAACTCTTTTGGAGACAACGCCCCACTTTAAGTTTTTATTTGAAATTTTATATGAAAAAAAAAAATTTATTTAAAGATTTTCCTGTTCAATTTCTTTTTTTCGACATCATGAACAAGATACACGTGCCTGTACAAGTTCCTAAGGTTGAGGGGGAGATCTCTCTAATATTCGCCCCTCCTTAATCTACTCCTTTTGTCGCCTACATAAATTTAGTCGCTTCCGCTCAATCAAACGTTGTAAAAAAATTCACGACCTGATAATAATAAAGAAGAGAAAATCAGATCGGATTAGAATAAGCCTGAACGGCAATCAGTGAAATGTGTACTAATTAAGGTGAACTGAACCATGTGACTTGTACTTTCCTCCGCTGATTTTTGTGAAAAATAAGATGCATTGGTCTCCTCCGGGAAATTTAAGACAAGAATCCCAAAACCTTGTCATCTATCTCTCAATACCTATCCAAAGGAAGAAAAATAGCCTTTTAGCTTCCAGCAAGAATCGTAACCATTAAAAGGAAAAAAAAGAGAGAGAGAACTTTGGGAAGGGTTGAATGTTATGTACCTTTAACGCATTCTCGTCTCTCCCGTCGCCGATGTAAATCGGTGATACATTCGTGCGATTCTCGAATCCTTTTCATGGAAATTTGGTAAAATTAGTTAGTAAGAATAATAATCTCAAGGTCAATCTGGATTTGAAAGCTATCAAAATCTACCAAATGATACTGTAAAAAAATGGAGTTATATATGTGTGTGTGTGTGTGTGTGTGTGTGTGTGTGTGTATCTGGACCTATCAAGTTACTCCATTAAGAATTCAAGGGCCTTCCCTTTGTCCCATTTGATGGCAGGTTCGATTTCTAATTCCTAGTATTATTAAAAGAAGCACCGCACTTTTTTCGGTTAGACCCATATAATGAAACAAGTGAAAAAGACCCAAAATAAGTGATCAACTACAAGAGGGCAAATTTGAGAATCTCTCTACGAGTATACAAAATTTTGTGCTATATAGTATTTCTTTTCCTCTTTTTTTTTTTTTTCAATAACTTTCAAGTAGCTTCATAGAGAATGAAGCAGTCACTTACCGTCAAGTGTAAGTTGTCTTAGGCTCGTGCATCGTGGTTCCTTGATACGTGTTGATTTAAGTGATAAATAGTTAATAAAAAAGGGATTTCAATACCTTCGAACGGGAACATGTATTCGTCGTTCTTGTACTCTTGACCATAAATCTTTCTAAACAACACAAATCAATCAGTATAAATCATTATATTCTGGAAAATTGAAAGTGTTGATATAAAGAAAAAGAAGGATAGTAAAGATTGTAATGGCCAAATTTTTATGCAGAGAGAATAAATTATTTGCACGAGACATGATTTATAGATGGGTTCTCTAACTAAGCAAACACTATTGATTTAAGAAATTATGCCTCTGATAAGAACCTATTGGGTACGAACAATTTGTTTTTCCTCTAACCCACGTTGTTGTTAAGGAACTTTTAAACTGATTTGGAAAAGTGAGAAGGTAGAGCTGAAGAAAAGACAAAAGAAAATAATAAAAAAAAAGAGAGGAAGTGGCATAAACATAGCAACTTATGTTAGACTACTCATAACCCCGCACTTTGGGCAGATATCCAAAAATTTATAATTAAATATGTTATATAAACATTTAAGCATAAAGAAAGCATCGCATTGGCATATTCATACAATACGATTCTAATGTTAACATAACAATATCATACTGAGCAATTTATATTGTAAAAACATCTAATGTGATATTTTGACGTATTATATTATATTTATTTATTTATTTATTACTATGTCTCAAGTACATGTAATTTATGTATTTTTTATGCTAGTAAACACAAATCTATGTTCGTATAATATATTATGTCAATATTAAGGTAGGAAACTTATGTAGTGAAAAAGAGTTACAATTACATTAAAGAATAATGAAGCGAGAGGGGAGGGAGAGGGACAAGGGTAATATATAGTGGAGAAGAGTGGAGAATATAATAAAAATATTCCTTGCAAGGCAAATGATCGATCCCTAAAAAATTAGATTCCTATGCGTCAATTTTAGAGACAACTTATATGGTAGGTGCTTTGATATATATATAATCAGATATATGATTGACAAGTTTACCTTCTTTTTAGACCATAATCGTGTCCAGTAAATTTAGGTTCAATTTAAGATAATGCCCATAGAGAGAGAGAGAGAGAGAGAGAGAGAGAGAGAGATTGAATTGGCAACTTTTCCCTTGTACAGCAGGTTGTTTCAAGATTTACAAGACCTTAAAGCCAAGACAAAGACGGTTAAAAAAACATTTACTTAGACAAGACACCACAGGCCTATACAAATTCTTGAGGCTGTGGGGGCGATCTCTCAAATATTCCCGCTCCTGAATGTACACCTTTTTGTTGCCCTCATATATTTAGCCGCTTCCACTCAACCAAACGTTTTAAAAAACTCATGACCTGAAAATAATAAGCAAGAGAAAAATCAGATCAGATTAAATCAAGCCAAAAAAAAAAAAAAAAAAACTCGAAGTGTAGGTAATGAACTGTAACTAAATTAAGGTGAATCGAATCATGTGACTCGTACTTGCCTCTTCAGGTTCTTGTAAAGAATAAGATGCATTGGTCTCCTTTGGGAATTTGGAGACAAGAATCCCAAAACCTTGTCCTCTATCTCTCAGTATCTGTCCAAGAGAAAGGAGAAAGGGCCTTTTAGCCTCTTGGCAAGAATCATAACCATTAAAAGAAAAATAAAGAGAATTTGGGAAGGATTAAATGTTATCTACCTTGAACGCATCCTCGTCGGTCCGATCATCGCCGATGTAAACAGGAAATACGTTGGTACAATTCGCAAACCCTTTTCATGAAAATTTAGAAAAATCGTTAGTAAAACTAATAATGTCAATCAAGACGACAAAACTTTTCTAAGTCTATCAAAGGACACTTCAAATTTTTTTAAGAAAATAGTCTTGGATATATGTGGACTTACCAAGTGACTCCAATAAGAATTCAAGGGCCTTCCCTTTGTCCCACTTGATGGTTGGTCGGATTTCCAATACCTAGTATTATTGGAAAAATAACAAAGTGTTTTTTTTAGTAAAAAGGCCAAAAAAGAAAAAAAAAAGTGATTAGTTAAAACAGGTCTAAATTAGACTAACCTTTCTTCCTTGAGTCAGTCTAAGCTTTGGGTACTCCTTGATCACAGATCTAACTTGTTGTGCCAATTCAGTCCATTCCTGCATATATTGAGAGGGGTCTTCTTATTTGTACTTCATTTGGGTTGTGCACATTTTTATATTACAAAATAAAGGGAAAGAAAATAAGAGAAATAGTTACTATTTGCCGCATACCTTTTCATCAACGCGCCGGAAATGCACGGATACACAGAACTTATTGTTCTCCACCTTAGCTCCCGGTGTTGATTTAGTTTTCTCTACAAGTTCTTTGTATACCTGAGGATGAGAAAGTTCACCAGAACGTGAATTTTACTTATTGCTCGTATGGTCAGATACCTTTACTTAGCGTAAATGATGAGATGTGCGGGAAACGGGACCAACCTCATCGATCATCGGAAGAAATTCGCTCGCCGGTTGAAAGAGAACGGATTGATCACCCTGAGGAAAAAAAATGGAGGTCAATTTCCAATTTGCCCCAATGGAAAATTGATTCAAGAACAAAAGAAAAGGAGAGGAGGGAAAAATTGTTTCCATAGGGAAGCATATGAATAAGCAGCTCACCTTCTTGTTTTTAGAGCCTTTTGCTGGGCCTTTGATGTCCATGCCATGGCTTCCTGCGTAGTACAACTCGCCCAGCCGCACAAAACTGTACACCTGATAAAACAATCCATCCAACAATATCATAATCTGGAAAGTTTGGAACAATCGAGGTGACACTTGCGATTGGGCGTCGACAAGTCGATAGTGCACGTGCATGCAACGTGCATTGCAAATTCTCACATCCATGTCTCGCAGTTTGCCACAGCCCGAATATTTTAATTTTTCAGGCCAATTAGAAAAATGGGAAGGAAAAGCTTGGAAATGTACCTTGTCTCTGCATCTTCCGCTCACTATAGCAGTAGGGAAGCACCTAGCAAGTTTTTTAACCGTGGCCCTCATCTGTGTGATATAAACAAACACAAAAGTTGATGAGCTTGTCAGCGAAAAATCGGATCGAATGGCTCGATTTGGTTAAAAAAGAGAGCGATGGGGGGGGAACCTTTTTGGACATGAAAGCTTGATCGGGGTCGTCGACTATCGGGGAAAGAGTCCCATCATAGTCCAGGAACATCACTATCTGTTTCCCTTGGGAGGCATCGATTATCTGCTCGAACATGTCCAGAGCCGAAGGATGGTGGAGCTGCTCTCGCGAAAGTCGACAAAAGAAGCTATTGTCAGATCGAGCCGCAGACCAGTCATGCAGAATCATAGTAGGAAAAAAAGGAAATTTCAGCGGCCGATCGCGCAACAGAGCACAATCTGGCGAAGAACAGCACTTCCAAAAATGGATGCAGATCTTGATTGATGATAGCTTATTTTCTCAGGAAGAAAAGCTAAATTTATCTCAAGAACAGTTGCTGAACAAAGGGAAAGAGAAAAAAAGAGAAGTACTGGTCTACATGTTATAAAGCGATGAGGTCCACATGTTCTAGCTTGTGTTAGTGAGATTTTTTTCTAAAGAAACGAATGCTCTCGAAATTTCAATCCTGCTTTTGTTTTTTAAGGTACCAGAGAACGAGAAAGAAAAAATGAAGTTGTGTTCTTGTCTCTCTAATGATTGAGAGCAAAACAAAAGTTGTGTTCTTGAGGCTCCACCACCACTTCTGCCGACCGAGGCCGTGACCGATGTGATATCAACTACGCGGCCGGCAGGCATCGGTGTTGTTTTTTTTTTTTTCCCAATCCTTCGAGATAGCAAATAAACGAGGAAAACAAATCGAGGTTTCGCGTCTCGACCCTTTTTTCGTTCGAAAGGGATCATTCGAAACCCGAAAACAACTCACCATCCAAGAACTGCTGTGGTCCTCGGTCAGAGAACGCGGGGGGGCCTTCACATGGGTCGGGGAAGAAGCTTTCATGGAGTCGACCCAGGAGCTGATCCTCTCGGCGCTATTGACCTCGAGGTTCTTGAGCAGCTTCCGCCTCGAGATCTTGATGAACCCGTCGGCGGGCGCGACGGGGGGCTTCTGCAGGGAGGCGGCGTACATTGACAAGGAGGCGGAATACATATCCGGCGTCACCTCGACGCCGGAGCTGTTCCCGCCGCTGCCGGCCACATTCTGCTTGGTAATTCCCATAATGCCTCTTCTTTTTTCTACCATACACAAAAAAGAAAAAGACCCCACCAAGCAAGTTCAGTTGGGATAGCCTTAAAAAATCGATGGAGAGACCCAAAAAGAGCTTTGCTTTTGATTCTACCTTTGTTGAAAGGACTTATAAAGAGCGGATGGTTTTGGACCCTTTGGAGAGCAAAGATTGCTCGATCAAGAGGGCCGGGAAGAGCAGCAGGAGCAAGCAGAACACACGAAGACTGAGCGAGCGAGCGAGAGAGAGAGAGAGAGAGAAAGAGCGCAGAGCAGAGCAGAGCGAGTTGTGGGGGGTGAGAGAGACAGGGGAAGTTGTGGTGGATTTATAGGTGGAAGGCGACGCTAACCGACGAGAGACCGAGCCACCTTAGACACCACCCGACCCCACCCCACCCCAACTCCTCAAAAAGTGGTGGGGGCCCAGTGAAAGTAAGGGGGGCCCACAACTGGGGATAAAAAAAAAAGGGGGATAAAAAGGAGGAGGAAGAAGAAGAAGAAAAATCCTCATTGATGGGTAATGCCCACTATTCCCCGTGGGGAAGGGAACTTGTGGCCGTCTTCTTCTTCTTCTCCATTGACCATGTCCCGCCGTCTTCCGGCCACCGCTTCCCTCCCTCCCTCCCTCCCTCCCTCCCCTCCGGACTAACTTTTTGCAAAATTGCCTAATGTGTGGTGAATTTTCAGGGTCAATTAAGTTAGGCTAAATCATTTACTTAGTAAATCAATCTTATATAGTTGTCTCAATATCCATAAATGGCACAATAACTTGTGTAAGAGATATGCTATTATTAGTTATATTGTAATTTGTTTGTGTAGAAACTGCATGGCGGTTCTATGGTATTACCGGGGAGAATTCATTTCGTCTTGTTCTCTACAAGAATAAACCATTAGTTTCGCTCTAAGAAAATATGAGCCATCAAATTTAAATGCTTGTGGAAGTAGCCATTTTATAGTTTGCGATATTTATCTAAGGCCTATTTATCGAAGGCCTATAACATCTTGCTGTAAAGCAGTTCAAAACATCATAAATATTTAAATTATATGATTTTTAAGGCTTATGGCGTTTCATGGGAATGATAAATATTATAAACGATGTAAGTTGTTGTTTTACTATGATGTTTCGCCACAAACCATTACGAAGGATCATAGATACTCGAATAGTGTTTTTTTTTTTTTTTTTTTTTTTTTTTTTTTTTTTTTTTATAAATAATGCATGACATCTAATAAAGGTTTATGATGTTTAAAACATCGTGAACATGTAAGTAATTTTTTTCGTAAATATTTCACGACAATTTACAAAGGTTTTCGTCATAACCCAATGTGAAACGTCGTAAGCAAATGAATTGTGCTATTTTCAATATTTTACAGTGTTTTACAAAGACTAACGACGTTTTGTGGTAACGCATTTCAAAACATCGTAAATAATATACTGACTTTAATAGTTTACGGCCAATTTATAAAGGCTTAAGATGTTTTGCTGTAACTCATTCCAAACATCTTAGATGTTGTGCTGTAGGCCGATTGAAGTTAAATATATAGACTGATTTAAATGTATACACTAGTTCAAAATAAAGTTTTTAATTGTAATTATATTCCAGTTAAAAAATTGGCAAATATTACTTTGGCAGTGTCAGTCTATATAAAGGAGATATATTACTTCAAAACCCTGTAAAATACACAAAATGGTCATCCAAATTTAATCAAAGTACTAATCTAAATCTATCTAGAAGATTAGAACCACTGCCATTCATGAAGACAATTATGATTGCTATGAATTAACAAAAGTGTCCTCTTGTCAGCCCCAGAAAAAACATGATACTTCCCCATTAAAATTTGGCATGTTGAAAGGATAATGACTTTCGTAAAAAACGATTCCATATGTAAGGAACTACTCTATTAGGATTTTCAAGTATTTTAACTCTACCACCACTCACTAGCCACCACTACCACCAAGTGGCCATGGTCTTAAGAGATTACCACCCCCCCTAGCCACTTCAGCTGAAACCTGTCGCTACCTAACCAGAATAACCATTACCACCACCTTTGCTTGTGTCAGTTCCATATGGACCTAACTCTCACTTGTTTCATATATTTCAAAAAGGATACATACTCTCTCTCAAGAGAGAGATGAGGTGCTGTGCAATAGTTGCAACCTCTTGATAAAAAGATTGCAGTTATTGCTGTCGACAACTAGGTTAACCGATCTCAAATCTCGGGGTCAGATGAGGCTGGCGATGTCGGATTTGGGCTAGCAATCTCAGGTTTGAGGTTGTGCCGTGGAAGAAGGCTGGGGGAGGGTGGTTTAAGATGGCGCATGCTATGACATATTGAGACAATATCCTTAAAGTAGTTATAGTGATTTCTTTCTCGAAAAAGGACAAATGAAGAAAAGGAAAAAGGAAAGAAAAAGAGTGAGCGAAATAGATTTCGACCGTCTAAAATACCCACAGAGTAAAATATCAATTTTTAGCGAAATAGATTTCGACCGTCTAAAATACCCATAGAGTAAAATATCAATTTTTCCCGGGGATGACTGCACACAAAAGGTCCTCAACCCTTTTAGGGAAAAAAAAAGAAAAGAAAAGCTAGTTGTGTTGGTGGACAATTCAATCCATAAATATTTTTTTAAAGATTCTTCTTGTATAAAATGTCCCACATATAAATGAACAACTATCATATTTTCTTCTCGAATCTAATAAAAAGTACAATCCGAGAGACTTTGTTATTATAGAAGAGGCAAAGGCAACAATGGGGAAACTGTGAATCTTTCTGAAACAGAGGACACTCAGAGGTTTTGGGATTGCTCTTCCTTAAAACGGATGTCAATTGGATTTATGGACTCCAAAACCCACCCTCACAAGTGGTTTTGAGCGCCAAAGCTAACATGAGGTTCCTATTTATAGTAAATGGTCCCCTTAATCTTGCAGGCCTCTAAAAACGCCCCCTGTAAGATCAAGTAAAACAGCAGCAATCCAACCAAACCCCGGACATAGCAGGCAAAACCAGGTGCGGTTTTATATACTCTTTCCCATTGTTAATTGGTTCAATTTACCATCTTAAAAAATTTAATAATCAACACCATCCTTTTGCACCTAATTCAATGCATGTCCCTCAATTAAGTTCTGATATATGCGGGTGTTCAAAAAGGATCTCGGGATGTGCCTTAATCACACTATCCTCAATGGCCAAGCGTCCAACGTCCTTGTAAAAAATTGCAACTAGCCAGGGAATTTATTGACTTTTTTCATGGGTCAAATCCCACCATATATGAGGAATATGGAATTGTTGTTCCGGGGTACTGTTTCAACGTGCGGCTACAGAAAAAAAATGAAAAACTCTCCCACTCCGTCTCCGTCTCCAAACCTCTCTTCATCTCTTCCACTTCCGGACCGGAGGGATTTGACCTAAATCTCTCCCTCCCCTCCTAGTTTCTTTTCCTTTTGTTTCTTTCCTTACCCTCCCAATCTAATTTTGAATTTGGGAGTTTTGCTCTTCCAATATTATATCTGGAAGCTTTTCTTTTCGATTTAATTCTAGATTTTGGAGTTTTAATAAATAAATACTTTGTCTCCAGTTTCAATAATGTTCACAACAACTTTGACGTCAAATCTCCATTTGTTTTAATTCAAAATTTTGGCACTTCACATTGAATTCAAGATTTGTTCCCACATGTGTTAGATATGAATCTTTTTTCAACATGGTTATGTTGTCTCCATATGGTGATGGTATTGGAAACACCGATCCTAGGCGCACACTGCCAAAAGACAAAAGTATAATTATGGATGTAGATCTCGGTATGTGCTTATCATTGATGTGCTATGCGATTTGCTGATTGGCCGCCGATCCTTTCACTTAGATGTAGTCCCAAATCTGTTCTTGAAGGACGAGTCTGTTATTATCTTTGATGATCAAGCTCTAATGAAACGCCTTGATTTCTGGTTTTTAGTTTGTTTTGGAGTTTTATGAGCTTGCTTTGTTGTCATAATTTTTTAGATTCCCTTTCATGTATCATTTTAGTAATGAATGGAAAAATTTTTTTGACCAAAAAAAATCATTCACCACATGAAATCAACACCACTCATGGTCAAATAAGGGTAACTTATGAGTGATATAGACATATAAATAATTGCTCAATACTTTTTAATAGCCGCAAGATAGCTCCTGCCCAAATTTGAGTCGAAAAAGGGCATACATTTTGTGGATGGTGTAAATGGATGATTTTCATAAATATTAACCTAAGGAGAGATGAACATATGTCACCTACCCAAGCATGGCTGCGTTGATGGGGCGTTCTCCTCTGGTATATCCAGATCAAGAGGTTAGGAGTTCGAATCCCCAATATATGCTCCGTGATTTAAGTGGGGGTTCGGTGGTAGGTTGTTGGGCCAATCTTCTCTCAAGTATAGTCGGTGTTGCGCTCTCGTAAGGTGAGTTAGGCCGATCTCTCGACATAAAAAAAAAACATGTCTTAAAAACAATCTTGTCCATTTATCTAGGGCTCATACTTGGTCAACTGCGTTACGTGGACGAGCAAGTCACGTTCACGTGCAGCAATTTTTCCCTCCAGGACTCTTGAAGACTCTAAGCTAGTACCACACACTGTCTGAAGTAACGTCTTTCTGCAGAACTGGTACAAAACTCAGGAGCTTTCACACGTGTAATTTACCTAGAATTTTCTACACCGGGACAATTTGTTCTTTCTCTTTCCAATCGAGTGTGAAGCAGCCACTTGTCCCCTAGTATATAGGGCTTGATGTGCGTCTCACATAAGACAACACGAGAAGAGTTTTCATTGGGTGAGATATCAGTCCAAGACAGCCTTTGGCATGTTTGTGGTCAGAATCAGCAGTTTTCCTTTGTCATGAGTTATTTTGGTACAAAACTGGAATGCAGGGTCCTATAACCTGTGGCTATGAAGCACCATGTATGGACATAAACAATGCTTTCAGTTCCTGTGATGCCCATATTAATTAGGCCAGCTCCGGCTATCTTTTGTCGCCAACAGTAAAAAGTGGGAAGAGAACGACGGAGAGAGCCTTAGGCTCAGACCTAGACACGGAGCCGGTGAATGGTGAAATAATTGAAGACCTTGGGTTGAGAAAGGAAGGACAAATTCATGTTTACGTCCTTTGTTCCATTCTCTGTATCTGGCCATGAACTTAGAATAATTGATGGAATCATAACAGACATTGGGATGAATAAAACTTCATAATTGTTCCTTTTCTTTTTCCGTATTATATTCCTTTTGTTCTAAGGTGGAAACCACATTCCAAGTCTTGCGTGTGAAGGAGAACCAGAAAGGACGGTCATAATCGTTGTCATTTTGCATTCTAGTGCAGCTTTTAATGCTATAGAAACCCTAAAAACTAAAGAGAAAGAATTTGAAACGATTTATTGACATGCAACGACTTGCACAGCAAGAATGCTAATGAGAAAGATTCCTTGGGGTTGGGGGGGGTGGGGGCGGTTGGGAGAGAGGGGTAGAGAGGGGCAGAGGATGGTTCTTGAGCACGTTGTTCTCATTCACTCTGAATCAGTCATTCTTGTCTTTGAAGTGCGATCGTTCCTCGAAAGAAAATAAACAATGTTAGAAATAGTTAGTCGGGTCTCTGCGCCCATTTTTCTAAATTAAGCAAAAAATATTATAAGCACTTGATATTTGGTGATCGGTTTGATTGGACGAGGATGTCTTGCTCGGCAAGCACTCTGAGATTTATTGAAACAAGGACCTGCAAAGAATTTGAGTCTGTTATGGCTCATGGGATTCTTCTTATTTTATTGCTTTAGCGTTGGAAATTGGGGATTCCGACATCATATAGTTCTCATGTTCTTGGGAAATTTTCACATGCAGAGGTGTACTTTTTGAAACTCCTTGTCAGCCGGCTGTCTTTCGGTACTTGCGGATTAGTTTTTGAGTTTAAGAGTCTCTGAGATCTTTCGTTTCATACTACAAGAGTCAAAAACAGGAAGTCTTGGCGTGCACAGAGGGTAGGCGACTCCTGGGTTTCGCGACGAGGCAAGAACCAAACATATGTGAAAAGCGAACAAAAAGTACTGAAGAAACCCTAATTTCTTAAGTATGGAAAAGTAATCATCCCGTGTTCTTCGGCTGAAACCACGCTTCTGATTTTGCTTTTTCAGGTTCTGTCTGTTTCGTGTCTTCGAATGTGACATATACGACCAAAAAGCAATTGCCAATTCCATAGAATGTAGATCTGTTTTTCTATTTCTGTGTTCAGCTATATGTTCAGCCACATGATTTTGCCTTTACTTGGAATCACTCTAGCCCTCAAGGAAGCTTTCGGGGATTTAAATAGAGCATGATCTCATAGCATAAGCAAATGTTGAGACAGGTAATATTAATATTTCACAACAAAAAGCATCACCTTGACAAATTGTAAGTGCTAATGCTAATTCTTGACTCAGTTTGGCTCTAGAAACCACTAAGATGAGTATATGTCATGGAAGATGAATAATTTGAAAAATATTTCATTGTAAAAGATTGCTTGTATCACTTGTGAATGAACGCAAACTATTTTTGTCGTCTATGAGTTGTTATCGATAATTTCATCGACAAATTAACGCTGCAAGTGACAATTTTTTAAAATAACATTTTCAAAATTTATTTTTCACGAAATAAACCGGGCCACATCTACAGCAAATTCGAAGCAGAAGCCTAGTATTATGGTAATGATATTTTAGTATTCAAGATATATGATTGGAAATTAGACACTTGAACGTCTTGAAGAAAATAACCCTTAAAAATTTGTATCTGGGAGAACAGAGTAGCATGTAATTCTATCATTAATTGTTTGACAAAGACTAGTCCTCTAGAAATGATCTTTATCAGTTTCCACCAGTAGGCAAAGGCTTTTCGGTCAAGTCAAATCCATTCTCGTCGTTTTTCCCTCTTTGCCTCTCTGCCTTTATGGCTTAGTTGAAAGCATCGTAAGTCTAGCATAGTTGGAGTTCGACCCTGTCGAGAACTTAAAATCAATGGCCTGATATTATAGGGTGCATTTACTTTACTGAAAAGTTCATGATAAAAAAAAAATTTCACAAAAATTATTTTCGAGAAAATGATGGGTTTTAATTTGTTCAGTGATTTAGGGTAAATGATTTTATTTTTATTAGAAAAGGAAAGTCGTTTTCCTTTAATTTAAGTTTATCATTTTTAGTTTGCCGAAAATGTTTTCCATAGATCAATTGGTTTTTGTCATCTAAATGCTAGAGAATTAGAAGATAATTTCATAAAAACAATTGCCTTTAAAACAAATACACCCTCAGTTTGCTCTTTTGGCTCACCAAGTACCATAGAAACATAAGATGCTAAATTTGGTCGTACTCTTCCATGGCCAACTTCTCCTGTTTGATGTTAGGTGACTCGTGAAATGAGTGGCATATAATTTTCAAGCAGAAGCGTATTTTCAAGTTGCTTCTATCATACTATTCCACCATTTAATCCATGCTTCGATTTGGACGTCTGTACCATCCTAGTAATGGATGATTCTTTTGATGTGAAGCCAATCGAGTAACTCTTCTACATGCATCTAGCCTTTGATAGCCATCGTCTCAACCTTTGTGTTTCAAAATTAAGTGATTGAAAAAAAAAAAAACCAAAATAAGAAAATAATTCAGATACTAGATTTACGTGATTTAGTTGGTAGGACCTACTCAATGGGAAAAGCAATACTAGATTCCACTATAAATCTAGTGATAAATTAGAGCAACCACATTCAAGTCATTTCAATGCTCTCATTATTTTCCAACTCCAGTTACGCCCAATAATCTCATACAATGTTTAACATTTACAATTCTTGTGAAGCAATGTCTCAATCTCACAAAAGAATTCACAATTTTTATCCGAAAGAATTTATTAGTTTCAACACTCGAATTGCTTTTTGGTGTAGTTCACAAAGAAACATCCTTTTTTGAATGCTCTTCACAAAGAAGTCTCACTTCTCATGTAGAAAAGAATTGAATACAAAATAACTAATCTACTCAAACCAAAAAACGTACTTAGATTGGGTTTCTTTATGGACTCAAACTCAAAATATATTTTCGACAATCTTCATGTTGCCTAGATTTTTTTAGTCAAGTTGCAGTTGCTTTTTTGGAGTTCGAGCTTCGTTGCTACTCTTTCTTAACCTTTCATGGGCTCTGTATCCGTAAACATCTTCCAAATCTAAGACACGTTTGAACATCATCATAATTGTATACCTCATCAAGATACAACTCCACTTATACCTTTAGCTTCTCCATAAGAATTAACAGACACAACCTCCTCTATTGTAGATAAAGAAAAATCTTCGTTGCATCCATTCTATGAGGAGATCGAACATACACCTTGTCTTCAGTGGCTACAATAACTATTGTCTCTGTAGGTTCCACTTCACTACTAGTATTGTTATTGTGCTAACACCCACAACCTCAAGAGTTTCTGGTTGCAACTCCACTTTGAGATCTATGTAAACATTGCCATAAACACTCCTACCGAAAAAAAAAAAAAGAAGAAAAAAACTGTAGACTTGCCAAATGTAATATCTCTATCAATAATAGGTGAACTTAGTTCTAGGCCCCATAATTGATAACCTCACTCACGCTAGTGCATAGCCTAAGAATATGGAATTTTTCCCTCCCATTGAGTTTAACATCACTCACTCAATAATAACATGGACAACCAAATACTTTAAGAACAAGATAATCTATAATGTTTCCATAGCCCATTTCTTTGGGAGTCCAGCTTTCAATTTTAATTAATGGGGATCTATTCACTAGGTTGCCTGCTGTCCTAAACACATCTACAAGGAATTTCCCAATCATACCAACATTAAAGAGAATTTTATTGAATATCTCTAATAATGTCCTACTTTCAACTCTACAACTTATTGTGGTCTACTAGCACTAGCGTAGTATCATATCATGCCGTCCTTCATTTTAGAATTTTTTAAGTAGTTTTGAATTGAACTCCATCTCACTATCAGTTTGTACATGTTTGAGTGTTTCACCAGTCTTGTTTTTTTGTCAAAACTCTTAGCTTACTGATATTGACAAAATCTTAGCACAAATTTTTAAGTTCTCCTCGAGTAATCATGTGTTATTGTTAGCATGAATCTAGCACTCTTTCTCAAAGGAAGTCACAACTTCTCTACGAACATTTGAGTGAGTCAACTCAACAATCTCTATGGTTTCTATAACATTCATACTAAATTGCACTTTTCGCTATTTACGTAAGTCAAAACACATACACACATTTAGTTCCTTAGCCGCGTAACCACATAATAGATTCCTTATAATCAAAACCTCCAAGCTTCTTTTTTCAGTGTGTCCTAAGTGCATATACCACAATTTAGACTCTCAAATAGTTGTTTCTAACGTCTCCATGACAAAATCGATCACTCTGTCCCATTGAAGGTCATAGAAGCCACTATACTTGATTTCTCTTATTATCACAAAGGCACTTCGAATAACATTTAGAATTCCACCTTATGAAGAATGCCACATTTTGAAGAATACCGACACCTAGTTGAATCCTAGGTACTTAAAGAAATTGAGTTTTTCTTCAATTCTGGAAAGGCCTCTCACAGCAGTTAATGATGTCACAATGGCATCATGCATTTCACTCTTGACACCACATCCACAACATTGCACTCAACATTATTCCCCAGCTATGTGGTACCACTATTTGTGCGCTGATAAATAGTAAACTAGTTTCTATTTGGCGTAGCATGAAATAAACAACTGGAATCTATAATCCATCCATCAAATAATGAATCATCAGTGACAGACAAGACACAATCATAGTAATCTAAGACACCATTAGCAATTGGAGTAATAGTAGTAAGAGACTCAACTCTAATTCCCTTACGTTTCTTATACTTTAGCTCAAGGCACTCCCTTTTAAGATACCCTCTATTGCCACAACTTCAACATATCACACCACTAGTTTGATACTAATTTTGTCTATTCGAGTTTGCATTACTCTTGTTAATACTAGTACTAGTACTAGTTTTTCATCTTCCCTCACCTACTGAAATTGTAGATAGTTGTTCACCAAATTCTCTTCTATGGATGTCTGTATTTAGAATGGGATTGCAACCTTGTAAATTGTCAAGTTTCTTGACCTAGAGGAATTAGTTACAACAATTACCGTATTCTACTGATTAGATAATAAGGATAATAGGATCAAAGCACACACCCTCATCATTAAAGTCAATCTCAACTAAAGTCAATTGGAACCACATTAACTTTATTGATATGCTCAACAGTAGACAAACCTTTACCCATCTTTAAGTGAAACTGACAACCTATCAAGTAGACCTTTTTGATTGTAGTGGGCTTCTTGTATATATTCGACATAGCATTCACTAGTCCTATAGTAGTCTTCTCTTTTACAGGGTTAGAACATGATGTTATGAGCCAACATCAACTGAATAACACCCAAGGCCTATCCCTCCAACAATTCTTAATCAGATTGCTTCATCAACTCTAGCTTCTTCCTAGATAGAGGTATATATAGATTCCTATGGCTGAGATAATTCTCAATTCACATCGTCAAGAAGCCAAAATCCTTCTTGTCAAATTTATTGATCTTCACTTTTCCTACTACTATCGCCATTGACTCGCTTGAACTCGGTCAAGCTTAGTTTTGATAATTATCGTGAAAAAAGTGATTGAATTATGAAATTGACAGACAAAGAAAATAAATTGGATACTAGATTTATATGGTTCAGTTGGTGGGACCTACTCCACGAGAAGAACAAATTAGGTTTCCAATAGATTAAGCAATAACGTAGAGATTACAACCACATTTGAATTACTCTAATACTCTTCCTCTACCCCATTTCCACCCAATAATCTCACACACTCTTTAGCTCTCACTGTTCATCGTGAAACAATCTCTTAGTATCAGAAAAGGAATTGACAAATCTTGCCCACAAGATTTAATTGGTATCAACATTCTTGATTGCTTTATGGCATAAATCATGAAAAAATAGCCTCTTTTGGATGCTCTTCACAATCAAGTCTCAGTTATTAAATAGAAATGAATTAGATAAAAAATAGGAAACCTACTCAAACTGGGTAAGTTACTTAGATTGGGTTTCCTTCATGGGCTCAAACTTGAGAAATATTTTTACAATTCAAATAAAATTCATTCATTTGTTGATGACGATGTAGAGTCTCTCCATTGGATGTGTTGAATGGTCATTAGGGAAAGAAATGCCAGCTAAATTATGATAATTGTGCTTACGCTATGAGTGCATCAACATTTGGTCCATGCATGTTGATGATCATTGTAGCATAGGCCATAATGTTGGAGAGATTGAAGTTTTTAGAGAGGCTACAGACAAGATAAAGAGAATGTTTATACCAAAACAATCTAACTTATCATATATGGAACATATTGTTATTGATACTTGCTATCTACAAATCTACCATAGTATACACGATATGTAACTCACCACTCAATAAAATTCTCTAAAGAGATACAAGGATAGGAAAAAAAAAAAAGAAAAAGAAAAAAAAATTCTATAAGGACTTTACAAGAAATTTGTATGCAATAGTTTTGTTGCCTTAGTTGAACTAAGGTGATGAAACCTAGTTTTGTTGCTTTAAGTGCCAAATGCAACAAAATTGAATTTCCTACGATTTGCCCTTTAATTGAGCACTTTGGAAAGGCTTGACCTCGCGACAATCTCGTGAATTTGTTGGCAAAACATTCCCATGGAATTTGGATGATTTCAAGACTATCCTTGGTACTAATATCTACTATAACAAGTGTAGATGGTGAATTAATTTTGTAGATGTCAATGGTTCCTTTGTATTAGCAAAGATGAGAAATTAGGTTGTCATCGCTAGGTGATCAAGCATTAATGTGAGTGGTATCTCTTAGTGACTTGGAAGGACTAGAGTCAAACTAGTGTTCTCGAAAGTCTTTGGGTATTGCATCCTATCATCACATGTCATTTCATTAATACCGTCAACCAACTAGGCAACAATCTGCACGTGTTGATAATTAGTTTGAAAGGGAGAAGGATACTAGAAGTGCCAAAAGTTGTGTACGACATGCTCACTTTAGTACCAAAAGTTTTCATGGACTTATTTAAGTGTCAAATTAGAGAAAAATGATCATTTAAATGCTTCCGACGAGAAATTCAGATCAGAGAATGGCTTTTATAATTAAATTTTTTATCTAAGGTGACATCTTTTTGGCACCAAAGTGATCACTATTTCATTGAGATTGGCATTGAAGTGATCATTTTTTTAACAATGATTGTTATTGAAGTAATCATTTTTAACGACTAGTATTGAAGCGATCAATTTTTAACCTACTACAAGATGTTATCTAGGGGTTATAAGTTGATTAAGCATGCTAATGAGCCATTTAAGATTGAGAAATTAATAGAATATGACAATGTTGAATTTTCGATGACCTAGATCGGTGTCGGCACTTAAGTGATCAATTTTTTTAAATTGTACTTAAATGATTCGGAAAAAAAAAATTTGATATTAAAGTGAGCATTGTACACAATTTTGACACTTCTAATGTTTTCTTCCTTATTTCAGATTTATTGATGATGAGTTACCACTGATGATGGTGAGGTACACGTACATAGATAACCATTAATAGTATAGAAAATAGCCATTACAAGACTGGGTGCCATAGTTGAAAAACCAAAAAGTTATTAGAAAATCGGTTAATAGGGTTTTGCCTTAGTGAAGTGACGGTTGTAATTGACTCCATGTCAGGAAACTTGCGAAAGTTAGAAGAAACAATTTTATGGGTAATCCTGACTTTAGCATATGTCTCCGCCCACTCTCGAATGGCCAACTGAGTCTTCTTGGAGGTCTCCAATGATTAAATTGAAGACTTCTATAAATAAGGATTAGCAAAACTTAGAAGAGGTTGGACACAAGATATACTGCAATTGTGCTTTGAGCTAGAAATCCTCTTTGTTCTTCATTCGATATTTCTCTATAAAGGTTTAGCATTGTAATGATAGATAATCAAGTGTATAGGTATAAGTACAATCATTATGCTCTACTAGTGTAATCTATCTTGTGAAAGGAACAAAACTTGCTAGTTGTAATTTGCAATGATGATTACTACTGTGGAATCTTGCCATTGTTAAGATTGTTAGCTGAAGAGTGGATGTAGGTTTTGAGATAAAACCGAACCACTATAAATCATTGTGTGATCTATCCTCTTTGTTCATCATTTGTTATATTTGTTTACAATCATCAAACAAGTTGATTGACATCTCACATAATTTGGCTTGCTGATTGTTGTGTATTTCCACGAAGGATTTTTAGTATCTTCATTCAACCTATTCAACCATCTCTTCTAGGTTGTACTGTTAATCTTAGAAAAATGTATTTAGACTTGTGTTCATAGAGAAATCTACTTTAAATCTGGAGAGTATATTGTGTACAATCATTCAAGTGTTTCTCAACCCAAATTATACCCAAAGCAAACTCACAAGTACATTTGACTCTTTCATAGAGAGCTCACTTAGACAACTCATATAGACAAAATCTGATACTCCTCTTGTTTGCACTATTGTGTCTAGTATCATAGTAGAAAATATATATATATATATGTATGTATGTATGCATATATATATATAAATATATATGTATGTATGCATATACATATATATTTATATGTATCCAAAATAGGAAGCTTGTTTTAGAAAGCTTACTTAAACTTGGAAATCTACTCAAACTCAAGAAATATCATCAATAATCTTACCTTGGCTCAACCTTTGAGTCAAGTTATAGTGGTTATTATCCATATTGCCTCTCCCCATGCCCCAATGGACACTCAACTATCACAAATGTCTACCTAGGCTTGTTTAAAGGAATGAACTCAGGCACATGTCCATAGAATTATCATCACAATAAGCTTCTTCAAGATTACATCCTCCATTGACATTCCAAATCTAATGCAGTATATTCAATCATAAATGAATTCAATTCTCAAGTAATACCTCTAACTTTAACTGCACACTACATTGACTTGATGTACCATGCCAACATCACTAACCAAGCCATTAGACCACCCCACTTCTTTAGCTACTTCCTTTGTTACCATTTTAATATCTACTTTTGTTGTAGACATAATTACAATAATAAAAATTCCAAGCAATGATCAGATAAACAAAAACTTCAAATCAATTGTAGAAACCCTAATCTTATCTCTAATACTAATTGTTATAAACATAATGTGGAAGACAACGGAGCTTGCTATTCAAGTCAAACTTGAAAAGAACAAATTACCATAGAAATCCATCAAGAGAACTAGCCATCAAGAAATCCACTACAAGTCTGGAGAGTATAAAGTTTAGAATCGTTCAGGTGTTTCCTAACCCCCATATATATAAAGCAAACGCACAAATGTAATATCACTATCTCTCATAAAGAATTCACTTAGATTATTCACAAAGAAAATCTGATGCTCCTCATTTTATCCTAGTGGTTCTAAAATTAGAGTATAATTTTATCTTGTATATAATATACATATCCAAAATAGAAAATTCATTTTTGGACATCTACTCAAATTAGAAAGTTCACTCAGACTTGAGACATATTCTTAACACAAGCAATGCTAAATCCTTACCCTATTTTTTTTTATTGAAAGATATCTCATCTCGTGAAACAATATAAAGGATATGATTTCAAGAAAAAAAAATGGATGCTTTGATTTGATTAACAAATGATTAGGGCACATCATTTAGCAAATAAGGTTTCGTAGACTTTCCTAGTACATGAGAATCCATCAAAGCAAAAATATGTATAATTGGCATTTTACTAAAATTTGTAAGTCATATAATAGATTTGCCTAATGGCATGGAATGCCGAATCTATACTCTCTTCTCATGTTCTAACTTCAGTGCCTATCTTCGGTCTTAAAGTAGGTGTATGCCTATTAAAGAGTAGCTATTTAATGTTGCTGTCCTGGATAAAGAAACTAAGGGGAAAAAAACATTAACTATTGTTATGTAATAGTGCTGACGTGTCATTAACCCTAGTTAGGTTAAACTCTCGCAATCGAATTATTTTACACCAATATTGAAGTCAACAGTCCGTGTTAAAAGAATTCCCCCGTCACCGGATTTTGAAACATTGGTTCCACATGACACGAAAACCATAAGGCTGTCGGAAACTATAAAATTTCCTAAATTAGGTGTTTTAACAAGCCCCTTTGATGCATTAGGTAACACAATCCTTTCAATTAATTGAGGTTTATTGAAGCAAGTAACCTGTGGAGCTGCACCATTAATTGATGCCATACCCAAGAACTAAATGTGTAGGTGGAGACCTCACCGCCGGGCCTTGACATTCCCTTCATTAATGTTTTAGCTTGGGGACCACCCTAGTAAGACCGCCCTAGGGGATTTAATTAGGTGCACTGTCCCTGTCTCTGATTTGGTGCATGAACCCTCCGACATACACTGCAAGATTTTCGCAACAATGGAAAATCAGATGTAAGAATTTAATTGGTCCGCCTCCCACATCCATGCAGATTCCACACATCACTTAAAAAAATGCCTCAAAGAATTGTTTGAACGATAACTTGTGTGAGAAGTAAATCATAAATCATGCCAATTTCTCTAGTGTGCTGTCACAGAATTCACTAGGAAAAGCAAGCTATCAAACAACAATAAACAAAACAAGAAAATATATATGATACCGAATATATGTGATTTGGTCGTGACCACACTATGGAGAGAAACACATGGTCAAATTATAGTAATGCAATGGATATTACAACCACATATGCCAATTTCTCTAGTGTGTTGTCACATAATTCACTAGGAAAAGCAAGCTATCAAACAACAATAAACAAAAGAAAATAGATAGGATACCAAATATATGTGATTTGGTCGTGACCACACTATGGAGAGAGCAACACATGGTCAAATTATAGTAATGCAACGGATATTACAACTAAATCTGAGTCACTCAAACATTCTTAGTGTTTTCCAACTCTAATTGTATTAAATAACTCATAAAATGTTTAGTGCTCTCATCTCACGATACAATATCTCAAAAAAATGAAAGAATACACAAATCTTATAAGAAGATTTATTGCCTTAAAAACTTACAATTTCTTTATGATGTAATTCACGAGGATGTTGTGCAATTAATTGTTACGGCCAAAATCTTCATTTTCTAATTTGGCAAAACCAAAACTTACCTCTTATATTTGCAATATTTGGATCTAAAATACAAAACTCCTTTGAGGAAAACCACTTAAATTAGGAATGCGCTCAAATAAAGAAACTTATTTGGATCGGATTTCCTTTACAAGCTCATATTTGATATTATTCTCAACTAAATTTTACAAGTATAGAATGTGATAATATATTCTATTACTTCTTTTGATGATAAGACTTAAATCATGTCGGTATAATAAAAAAAGGGGGGGGGAATGAATTCACAGAGTATAAAATCAGAGTTTCAGGGTACATATATGTAAAGAATGAAATGAGCCATTGTGGAACTTGCTACAACAAAGAACCATCTTAATTACCAAAAAAGTCATAAATTTATTGCACTCATGCCAATCCAATTCTAAATATTTCAATTTGACTAATTTAGTCCAAAACATTTTGACTATTTGCCAATTCATCCTAAATATTTCAATTATACCAATTTAGTCTATACATTTTGATAATATGCCAATTTAGTTGTTCTAACTAATTTTGGTCAAAAATTGCGAACGTCTTGGTCAAGTTAGTGCCGATCATTGTACATGATAAGACTATCACTAATGAGGACAAGTTTGAGGGCATTGGCATAGATTATCCTTGCTGCCCACAAGCAAGGGTCAGCAACCTTTGCTCATGTCGAGGAGAGAGCTACGATGCCCTTACCCAAATTAGATAAGCGCATCACGTCCCTTGCCCATACTAGGCAAGGGTTGCTATCCCTTGCCAGCCTAGGGTTAGGAAAAGAAAAGAAAGAAAGAAAATAATAAAATATAAAAAAATATATCTATGTCAACACCAACCATGCGATGTAGGATGACTAGCGCTAATTAGATCATCACATTAACAATTTTGGCTTAAATTGGCTGGAAGGACTAAGTTGACAGATCATCAAAAAGTTTAAGACTAAATTAACATAATTGAAAGGCTTAGGATTAATGTGGCAAATCGTCAAAAGATTTGGACTAAATTGACATAGTTGAAAGGTTTGGGATTGAATTGAGAAATCGTCAAAATGTTGAAATGTTTTAGAATTGAATTGACAAATGTAATAAATTTATAACTTTTTGGGTAATTTTCCCAGAAAGAATCATGCCCAATGCGATCTTGGGTAAACTCTACAACAAACTTTGCACTAAGGACTTTCCGAGGAGAGGAACAGGAAGGCAATCGAGTTGACACAATTCAGTGCTCAAGTTCGACTCAAATTTACTCGATTTGAATATTCAAGGCTTGCTACTCATATTGAACTTGATCGATTCAAGCTTGAACTCGAGTTGACTCTATGATTCAATAGATTTCAATTAAAAACCTTTAAATGGAGTTGGATTTAAAAAATTCACTATAATTGAAATTTTAATAGTTTTATGTATTTAGTTGTGTTTATTGATGTTTATATAATATAATATAATTATTCAATTACTTGATTGCACTCACAAGTTACTTAGTCAAGTTTTTTCAAGTTCGAGCTTTAATAAAATTAAGTACTTGTGTTAATCAAACTTGAAAAGAATTAATCCAGTCGAGTTGATTTATTTGGGAGTCGAACTTGAGTGGCTAATGAGTAGCCTTACTTACTCTAAATTTTTGGAGTAGGTACAGGTGCATGGGTAACGATACAACTTGATCCACATGAACAAAATTTCCAAAAGGAATACTGAAAGTGATGCTCATTTGATGGTGAAACTAATGTAAGAATCACTTCACCAGTCTTCTCCTAACAATAAGGTGTCACAATATTCCCCCATTTAAAGTATTGATGTCCTCTTCAATGTTGGCCCTCAAGCTGAGAACCACACTAGGGGCATGTCCAATGATAGATTTTGTCCTCATATATTCAAGAGGTAGCTCTAATAATTTCAAACTTTTCCCAAATGCGCTCGTGAGAAAACTGTGGTTGCATTGCATATGATCCAATGTAGCACTCTTCAGCATTTCCGGCTAGTAGTGTCGCTCTCGTACCATTAGCAATGATACGATCCATCTCATACAGAGAACACTTTCTTGATCTTTTCACATCTAATTTGGGACTTAGGTGTCAATAATTTTGCCTTTCTAATCTGAAATCCTAGCAACATCTCTCCTCAAAAGTAAACCAACTCACCTAACCTACCAAAACTGTGGGCAATCTCTACCTAATTCAGGTTCTTTTTATCACCTTAGATGCTAGAATCAAACCATCAATTCAGAACTTATCCCCACATCTCGGATGCTCTCCTGAACCGTGTGTTTTGTAATCAAATGATGGAAGAACGAGTGGTCAAATGGTAATTCGCGACAAGCCTTTTGCCGCCTGACCAACACCGCACCTCCACGAATCTCCAGTAGAATCCTCGAGCGACGTGTCGGGGTTAAACCACCGGCTGTCTGACGACGCAGCACAGCGGCCACGCACGTTGTCGTACCAAAAAGGGAGGCGACACCACACGTGCGGGCCTAGATGCGTACTTTGTGCTGACGGGGACACGTGGCGCGCGGTGGTGCCACGTCCGGCTATCCGTGGGGCCCGAGATCGACCAGATGCTTGGGAAGCAGGCCACAACGGTGGTCGGCGGAATCTGGGATGGAAAGAGGCCCTCTCGCATGTGAGAACCAGAGAATCCCTACAAAAGTGCTTTTTCGTGTGTTGTTGCCTCCCAAGTTCCTTTAGAATAATTAAATTTACTATTTCAAATTATTCTTATTAACTGGTATTTTTCGAAACAATTAATAAATATGAGTAACAAGCAACGTCTTGATCATTAAAGGTTAATTCTATATAGGTGAAAAGTGTCATTTATTATAGGATACACTATTTCATGAAGCAAATCTGTTTATACTCACAAGATATTAATGATTCTTTGAGAGTTCGAACAAGGTCAATATCGTGGTGGGAAGTAGAGATAGATATGAGTCAATCTACTTGTGAGCTACTTGAGGTTGAGTGTTTGACTCACATAGAACTAAGCTTGATTCTTTTCGAGTTCGAGCAAGATATTAATAGCTCTGGTACTTGATCAAATTGAACTCGAAATACTAGACTTGAGTGGCTCGAGCGCCTAATTAAGTACATGCCTTTTAAATAGAGTAATCAGGGTTTGCACATGCAGATCAATATGTAAGTTTATTAACTCTCTGATTTTAGTAGACTTTTATAAATCAACCTCGATTGTAAGCTCAAGATCGAGTTTAGAATTCGTTCTTTACCTAAAGTCTTTTGACCAATCGAATCATATCAAATCAAGATCGATCTTAAAAAACCAAAAAACCAAGTTTGATTGAACTCCAAACACATATTGATTCTCGACTATATAAAAGCATCTTGAGTAGATTCGACTCGATTGCATCATCATTAGTGGAAAGAGCTGCCATTGCCAATCCCAAGAGGCGTACAAGGTGCTTGGCACGAGATGGGTTTTCCTTTTTTTCTTTTTTCTTTACTTTTTGTGGTTTCATTCTCGAATCAGATAGTTTTCTTTAGGAAAAAAAAAGAAGAAGATGGTTTTCAGTTTTGTTGAAGTTTGTGGTGACCATTCAATCGTTTTTTTTTTCATCACGAACGGTTGATAATCATCATCCATACAAAAAAACATAAATTATTAGAAAACAGACAAATAAGGTGCATCGACATATTTTGTTGCTATAAGAAAGCATCGAACAATAAAAAAAGGGATGGGCCATCCCCATTTTGAATGGAACTACGCATTTTAATTTGAAGTGATGAAAATATCCTTTTACCCTCAATACTCAGTTAAGCAGGAAATAACGTTACTTAACTATAATCATATTTTTTCTCTCCTCCCTCCTCTCTCTTATAGTTGTCACTTTTCCTTATGGTTTCAATTTGCTTTTGTCCTAATCTCTTCGTCTGGTTGTTATTATGTGAACCGGTTATAGCCTTGTATTTTCGGCATGCTAAACTCATATAATCATTTTGATTAGATTGATATAGGCGTGACATTTTTTTTCATAAAATAAAATTTGAGAAAAAATGAGGAATCATTTTGAATGCGCTAACTCATGTATAGTTTTGGTTAGACATATTACATATCTGATGCCAAGTTGTACAGTAACACAAACATGTATTCATTATAAAAGTTTTCAATCAAGTCTGTTTCATCGCATAATAGATTATGATCTTTGTTAAGACATTGATATTTTCTTGTTAGTAAAAAATCGATGCAACCATGTCACATCCTTTCTCAAACTCGAAATTTCTATTTTCCATCCAACGTCATTGTGGCAAATTTTGTATCATTGAAACAAAAATTAAACAGTTTTTACTTTTGGAGACAAAGGTATTGTCTTGGACTGAAAGTTAGGACTTAGTTTCCTTTAGAGAGTGTGACATCCTAAATTTTCACTTTTGTTTTCCATTGAATAAATCGGGCATTTCATCGACGTGCCTATAGGGCTGTTCTTAGAGCTGATCACTCTCGAGATAGTTAGACTATCCATGGAAGTCATTAAGAAATTTTAATGTGATAGACCTGAGAATTTGACTAGGAATCGGCTTCTCAACTGTGCTCATCTTTAAAGACCATTACGGCACAGTATAAAATCGATTTGAAATTAGAGATGGGTCGATTCGACAAAGATGTGTAGCTAATCGTGGGTGACACCACTAAATTGGAAAATTCTTGTCGACCGGCACTAGATTGATTTTTCTGTCATTTTGGTACCCTGTGTCCGTATTTAGATCATTGAGATTTTCACAACAAATGAGAGTTGCCAATGTATCGAGTGGATTCATTGTGGCTCAAAGAAAATCGACCACTAGTCATTTGCACCTAAAATTTTTTGAAACTTACTCGGTAGCCTAGGTCATGCTAAAAACGCGCCTGAGTAAAATTAATAGCGAATTTGAATCCGATTTCATAAATTGAAGGTCCTGTCATGTCATAATAAATTCTAGGAATGTTGACTTAGTCTCAGAAGATTTTTTTGTAAACCGAGACTTTTTGAGAAAAAGTCGAGGTAGGGTTGTTTTGTTTAGAAAAAGCCGGGGATCATTTTTTATCGCGCAATTGGTATCCGAGGTGGATCAATTGGTGATGAAATATACCAATTTAATAATTGAGGTGTCAATTGAATTTATTAAGGCCGGTTGGTGTTGATTCAAGGAATGATTGATGGCCAATTGAGAGGAAATCAAAGGAAATTCGTATGCCCCCTATTGCCTAGTCTTTTGGACCATTTCAAGGTTGCAAGGGGGAGCATTGGTGGCCTAATGGAGGCCAAGGAAGGGCTGGTGGCTGAGAATGGTCAAGGGAGACCATGGAATGGAAAATTTGGACATTGGTGGAGCCCTTGTCCCCCTCTCTTCCTCACCAAGCAACCGGCCATCTTTCCTCTCCACCTTCCTCCATTTTCGCACACCAGCAGCTAGCAAGAAGCCAACGGAAGCCAGCAGCATCGCTGGGGACAGCGGCTCACCCGTTGTTGCAACCGCACCCTGAAGCCAGGACCGCTGGAATATTGTCCGTGCCAGTCCCGTTGCTGCTCGCACCTCCAGCCTCACTGCCTCTTTTCGTGTGTCTAGGGTCGTTGTCCAACCGTGCCAACCACCATCGAAGGTCCCTCCATCGGCGGTCTACCTCGGTTTGGACCTGAGACCGTCCCTGCTGCCTCTCCCGAGCCTTGCTGCCCTAACCAACCTTGTTTCCTTATTTTTGCAGCTCAAAATAGAGGCTTAGTTTATGGGTATCCAGCCACCTTCAAGGCCCATTTTGAGGTGGTCCCGAGCCTCGGTTGCTAGGCCCGCCTTGAGGAAAGTCGAGCCCCACGATGTTCCCGTTGTTTTGCACCAAACCGATCGTCGAACAAGTGAGTTTTACTCACTAATCCTCACTTAGTAGGCTAATGATGCTTATGAGTTGTTTAGAGTTAATTAAGTGTGATTAGGTGGATAGATTAGAGTAGAACAATTAAATTAATGCCCATGTTAGGCAAATGGTTAGTGCATTTAGCGAGTAGATGCGCACTATTATTTATTGAAGGAACTTTAGAATTTTTCCGAGTTCGTTTTAGTGTCCAATTAGGCATTACGGGCCTAAATTGGATTTATTGGCATTTATTTAATATTTTCCGAAAATTAGGCTGGGATAGTCGACGGCCGGAATTTTATGCGAATTATTGTGGTATGTCTGTTTATTTATTTGAGCTCTAAATTGTGCTAAATTGATTTAATTGTGATTTTAGGATTTTATTCATAAATTAATCAATTTTGGTAATTGATTGGAAAATAACCGAGCGTCGGTTTACAACGCCAAAAATATTTTGGTGGACCATATAAATGGTGGAATTTTCAAGGATGGAAATATTGTATTTTAGCTAAGGTCGACCGTGTACCAAAATACGGCTATTTTTATCGGGTATGATAAAAATGATGAATGGTTATATGGTGAAAATGGTATATTATATTGGATTGAGGGCCCTAAATTATTAGCTTTGGGCGAGCATATAAATAGTATACCATATGATCAGCTTTGGGTGAGCACATATTATCGGGTTTGGGCAAGCATATATACAATATACAATATTATCAACTTTAGGCGATCATATAAATAGTATACTATATGATCAGCTTTTGGTGAGCACGTATTATTAGCTTTGGGAGAGCATATATAGTATACTATAATGGCCTGGGGGCCTTAATCAATCTGTTTTGGGCGAGCATATATACAGCATACTATATTATCAGCTGTGGGCGAGCTATACTATCTATTATCAGCTTTGGGTGAGCATTCCTGAATTAATAGGAATTTATAGATAGTATTAAATGTACCGACCATGAAAAGGTCGTGGTAACATGTAATCGACTGAATCAATTGATCGATAATTCGATATGATTGGGTGATGTGATGTGATTGTGTATATTTGATATATATACTGAATTGCAGGATAGAACTGAGGCCAAGGTAAGTTCTCTGACTCGTATTGTGCTTAAGTAGCCTTTAGGGCATATTAGCTTCCTAATTGGGTCTTAGGGGGTAGAATTTACTGAGATATTATCTCACTGGTTATTGTATAACCATTTTTAGGTCTCGAGTTGACATCGGTGGAGGACCCGAGACCTGAAGTTAGAAGGTGAAGCTCAGAGAATTGGCGAATATGTCCGACTAGTTAGTCCTAGGACATCTCTCTTTTGATGAAAGCCGATTCCTTTTTGTAGGCTTTTGTATATAAACTTGTGTGTTTAAAAAAGGACTTTTGTGAAAAATTGGTCCTACTTTTCTATCCCTTTGTTTTATTTTTGGAGATTTTATATTTGCTTCCGCATGCGTATTAAAATGAAAGGGTTGGCGATATATCTTGAGACGTCGTTATTAATCGACCAGGTGAGAGATGGGTGCGCGCTCGAGGATTGGGGCGTGATAGGAAGTAAGAGTTGCACCATCAAAGACTCTAACATTAGAAAATGAAGTTGAAGTCAATGGTCCAGACTATATACATAATGGATGCGTTTGGATGGCCTCGTAAACTCTCGGTTCGTGTGCACGCTCTTATAACAGGTTATTGGACATGGCGTTGGACTTCAAACATCAGCAGAATTTTGGAAGCTCTCACCGCTCATTTTATTGACTTGTGAACTTGATCTCCTTGAACAACTTCATATGATCAGGAAAGAAAATATGTTCTTGTCTGTTCATTTTCAGGACTTTAAATATATTTGCAATCAATTGCATTCCATTAATAAACCCACATCGGATGCTAATAAAGTCATAAGATTACTTGAAAGTCTTGATCATAGCAATGAGTCGTTGAAAACAACTAAGTTCATGCGTCCTTTTCGATCTCATGCTGAAGTGGATGTGTAACATTAGCTACCAACGAAACAAGCGAACTTCAACGATCTTCCCGACATTTTAATGGCATTTCTTTCGCTGCAACACAACAATGGCAACAAAAACAACTCCAGAGGTAGAGGTAGATGACTCTAACATAATTTTAGGTTCATGGCTTTTGTCAGACAAACCGGAATGGTCAGTACTTTTCAGGAGATTATAATACTACTTGGGAGACCAATACATCAGTGCACTGCACCGTCACATTCAAACTTAGGATTACCTCCTCTCGTATGTTAGATTTTCAAAAAGAAGGGCATGATGTATCGAATTGCCAGTATCGCTTCAGCAGTAGAATAATGATACACTTCGTAGGCTAGTTGCTTGTTTTATCTTAAACTCTCAAGATGACGTATGGCATCCGGACACGGGTGCTAATGCTCATATGACAGATAATCCATGTAATCTCCTGAACATGATCATATACTATGACAGTTGGGAATGGTACATTATTATGGATTACTCACGTTGAATGAGACCTGTGGATTTTCACTCCATAATGTTCTAATTATTCCAAAAATGAAGAAAATTCTCTTATTTGTTACGTAGTGACAAGGGATTGTCCTTACTATTTTGAGTTTGATGCTCTGGTTTATCTATTAAGGACTCCAAGACATGCCGGGTGTTGATGAAGGGAACTTTCATCAAGGACTACATAGCAGTAAGGACTCACATTCATTGCTTTTTTTCTTAAAGAAACAAGATTGTAGATGAACTTATGTGACATCGCCGATTAGGCCATGCAAAAACTTGTGTTCTGTATCTTTTGCAATGTGATGATTTGATTTCAGTAAATAAATCCACTGGCACTTTACGCATTAGTTGTTATTAATAAAAGATCACGATTATTCTTTTCTTTATTTGATTCTTGATGTTCTCATTTATCGAAGAAAAAACATTGCAATATTTGGAGACCGAGTCCAATTTCTTTTATGCAAAAAATTAAATATTCTGTGAAATTTATTAATGATTTTTCCCGTTACTCTTGGTTGTATCCATTGACGTGCAAATCAATTTTTTTTTTTGTTTTTGTTTTGTTTTTTGTTTTGTTTTTTTTTTGTTTTCCTATCTTTTCCTAATTAGTTGAAAATCCACCAATCCCAGAGTTATCCACCAATCATAATTAGTTGAAAATCAACTTCATAGGAAAATAAAAAATTTCAATTTGACGGAGGAGGTCAATTCACGAGCAATAATTTCTCTACTTTTATGGGTACAACAACAACTCTTTTATCTAGGAAAAATTGTCCAAAAAGTATTAAACCTATTATATGACGGCTAATTCAGTCTTAAACCTTTCAATTATAGCAATTTAATCTTAAACCTTTTTGATAATTTGCCAATTTAGTTTTAAACCTTTTTATTGTGCTAGTTTAGTCCAAAACCTTTTGATAATTTGTCAATTCATCATTCTAGCTAATATTGGATGGAAATGTTGATGTGGGGGTGTAGTCAGTGTTGGTCATCCTATGTGACAAAGCTTGCACCAACATGGACAATTTTTTCAATTTTTTCAATTTTTAGTTTTTGATTTTTCTTTTCTTTTCTACTTCTCTCTTCTTTTTTCCATTTTCCCTAAGCTAGCCATCATCGGGCCTTGTCAATGGCTGGCAAAGGTTGTCGAACTTAGGTGATGGTTGCCCTCGCTACCCTCCCTAAATCTAGCGAGGGTGTCGCCCTCATCGGTAGTTGAAAGGGAAAAAAAAAGAAGCAAAAAATTGCAAAAATTGTTCTCATTAGTATTGATCATGTCATGTATGACAATTGGTGTTGACTAGAGTGCCACATGCAATATCTAGCCAAAATTAGTCCCAAGGACTAAATTGATAAATCATCATAATGTTTAGCGTTAAATTGAAATTGTCAAAAGGTTTAGGACTAAATTGGCACAATTGAAAGGTTTAAGACTAAATTGACACAATTAAAAGGTTTATGACTAAATTAGCAAATTATCAACGTTTAGGACTAAACTAATACAATTGAAAATTTTATGATTCAATTGGCTGCCAAATAATAAATTTAGGGATTTTTGGACAATTTTCTCCTTTTGTCTATATACACGAAAGCATGACAATGTTGCCGAGAGGAGATATTGACATATTATCGAACTCAGGCTTATAACATCATTTGAGGTCTTTATGCCACTCAACTATGAGTGGAAGCATTTACAATAATGCATTATTTGACAAATCAGCTCACTACTCTAGGTAATCGAAGCTCATATTTGATCTTATTTACGAAGGACATGAGTACTCATTGCTTCGATTGCCTAGCTCTCATTGTTATCCATATTTATGCAACTTGATGAATAAATTTGACAAGCACTCTTTCCCATGTGTATTTTTGGGATATAGTGAATAGCATAAAGGATACCTTTGTCTTCATCAATCTACCAATCGCATATATCTTGACGTTTTGTTTTGTTTTTTTTTTTTTTTTTTTGAGCATCTCTTTTACCTCCTCTTCTCAAGTTATTACTACGGTTGAGGTGGGACTATTGCAATGGAGTTCAACTTTAAGTCAATGGCACACAAAAGCTTTTGGTGATCATTGTTGAACTATGTCCTCAATCTAGTCCAGAAATCATTTATGCTGGTTATTCACCAATGAATCTTGACTTTGCACAGGAACGTGCACATTTGTTTGCCAAGATAGAACCAAATTCAAAAAATTCATCTATTACACTCTTTAATCATGTGCCACAATCGTTGTAGAGTGAATCTTTAGTTCGGTTTCAACTTGAAGCTCCCACATCTTCAGTGCATCCTTTTATTACCCAGTCAAAGATCGACATCTCGAGGCCAAATCCAAGGTATGCCAACCTAGCAATATCCCTCGTCCCAAGTCATGCATTGTTCATTCGACCTTAAAACACCATGGTTGGACAGTTGCTATGATTGACTAGTTGGATGCTCTTGCAATCAATGAGACATGGGAACTTGTTCCCCGTCATAAGTCAAAAAACGTGGTTGGGCGTAAATGGATACACAAAGCAAGGCTACATACAAATCATTCACTTAACCAACCAAAAGCCAACTTGTTGCAAAAGGCTTTCATCAAGAGGAGGGCATTAAATTCTTAGAAACTTTCAGTTTGGCTGTCGAACAATTCATCGTTCACATTGTCATATCCATCCCTACTATTGAGATTGGGGGATTCATGAAATTAGATATGAAGAATGCTTTCCTACATTTTGATGTTCCTATCTATATGGAACAACCAATAGGCTGCAAAGATTCTTCTCATCCTTATTGTTGGAAAACATCCTTTTAATATTTTAATGATCACCAAACAATCTTTAGTTTTAATGCTTACCATGACAAGTGCAGCTGGTGAAATTGACTAATTATCATTAATGATCATACACATAAGCACGGACGAGATACTAGTGGTTGCCAATTGGGAGGACAAGTACCAATGAGGATGGTATCTCATGGTAGCTTGGAAGGACAAATCAAATTAGTGATGTTCAAAGTCCTTAGTACTGATGAAGATAGAAAGATCATTAATCTTAATATCGTGTGTCATTTAGGTCCGGGTAGTAATAATCAACACCAAAGATAGCGCATGGATGATAGTGATGGTGATGCATTGGGTCTGATGATGGTGAGATACACGCTAGAAAGATGATTGTTGATAGCTTAGATTCTAGCCATTATAAAGGCTTAGAGTTTGCATCAAGAGCATTGGAGATGTATCATAGCAGTTATGGCAACTCTAATAGAAGACAGATACTGACAAGAGCAGTGTGATTGGTTTAGTAAATTTACGTTGGTGAGCAATAGGTTGTTGTTTTGATGATGGCAATGGTAATACTAATGGCTACTTCATGGAGATGGATTGCAAACAATCATCTAAGGATTTAAAGGCCATGTATATGCAATCCAAGAGAAATTTTGAGGTTGAGGAGTGAAACGAACAAACCAAGCCTAGTGCTCCTAAGTTTTCTTCTTTGATTTGCTTTTTTGGCAACTCTGATGTTGAGTATGTCTCTATATAGTGCTATTGAGTTGTAACAGCAAGTAGTTGAGTGTACAAGTGTGAGTGCAAGTGTTTGTGTCCCCAGTAGTGTGATCTATTGTGTAATGGGAACAACATAAGCTGTTTGTAACTTGCAAAGTTGATTACTAGTGGATTCCAACTTGATTGTAGCTATTAATCTGGGGAGTGAATGTAGGCTTGGAGATAAAGCCTAACCACTATAAAACTTAGTGTGCTATCTTCCACCTCTTTATTATCGGTACCTTTCTTTCATCTATTTATCAACACCACTCCTATTTACATTATTTGTCATTAGCAACACTGCGAAAATTTATTATTTTCACTCAGCCTGTTCAATCGCCCTTCTAGGTTGTATTGCTAGTCCCAATAATTGGTATCATAGTCTTGTTGCTTGTTATTAGAAGTGTTTTAACTTTTGAGTATAAAGATCTTGTTATGTCTAACTTTAAAAGAGGCTATTTTTACATTTTTTTTTTTTGTTGACGTTTCATTCTTTAAACTCAACATTTCTAGAATTATTTCGTTACTTTCAAAGATTTCTTTGTTTTAAAACAAAATCTACCAGATTTGTATTTTGAAGAAATTAAAGATCCTCTTTCAATGTCTTACAAATTCTCCTTCTTGGCTTTGAAATTTTTTTCTGATTACTTTGATTAAGTTCTTTGTACAAAAAATTATCTCAATCTATAACAAATGAACTTGTTTAATCTTAGAGTCATAATATTGTCTTGTTCATTTCTCAACCCATCTGGTCTCACCACAAGCAAGAAGGAAGACAACTAGAATTCTATCTCGTCAATGTTCATTCACGACAATCAGCAAATCTACTTCGAATGGAGAAAGGGAAATTAAGCTAATCATTCTCGTTGGTGGTTACAAGACACTCAAGCATTCTGATTGGTGATTGTGAGTCATTCTAGATGAAGCCACATGAAGGAAGCGGAAGAATCAATAAATGTTAGGTTCGAAGATCAGTGGAAAGGTGCAATGTAGATGATAATGAAGAAGCTATATGGTTGCGACCACCACCTATGATGTCAATCAAGATCGAAAACTTGATACCCTAAGTTCGAGATCTGCATCGTTGCAAAAGATTGGAGATACAAATCAAGTCATCTTCAAGATAAAATCCTAAGAGATATTGGTAAAGAAGTTTAGGATGGAAAGTTACAAAAAAATGTGATGTGCCAATTGCACCATCAACCAAACTAGTAATGATGAGAAAGACAATAACATTGCTCTTCCCAAAATTTGCAATTCTACAATCCAGATTCTGTGCAACTTTCATAGTAGTAACAAAGCAGCTATTGTGAATGGTGAAAATATTCATTACCCTATGAAAGTTATGTACAAAAAATATAGTGATGATAAGGGGAGGAAAAGAAACTGATAAAGAGCAGTCTTCTTGCTCATCTATAACTTAAAGAAGTCTTTACTGCGTATTATTGCTGAAAAAAATTCCTTTGATATCTTTTGAAGCAACAACAAAGATGATCAAAACCACTTCCTAGTAGTATTCTATACGAGAAGATGTCTATTCTTGTTAAAATATGTCTCAAGTTTGAGTCCAATGTGAAATTCCGAATATTCCGAATTAGATTTGTTGCAGACGTTCAAAATCGAGCAAAGAAGATTTGAAGATCAACTTCCCAAAATTCGAATCTGTGTTGGAGAATTTGGCCGCTAAAATAGGAAAGTCCAACTTTCACTTGGATTTGGATTTTGTTTAAAACATATAGAGATATGTTTTGGATAAAATCGTTTAAGATAGGAAACAAAATCCTATGAGAAGTCGGCAAAAGAATAAGGGTCTCACTTATTTATAGGCTTGTGGCCATGGATGGCAGTAGGTTGATCATGAAGAATTGGTCTTGAAGCGCCGTCTCGTCGTTGAGTGCTTGGGAGGGATTTTTCTTTGTCGGTCTTGTTTGTAAATTGCATCTAAGAAGATTTAGTGTTCAAGCCAATTAAATCTTGTGGTAAGATTTGCGTGTAATTTCTTCGTGAGATTGAGAGATTATTTCCTAAGGAATTTCGGAGTTAAACACTGCGTGCATTGTTGGGTGTAATTGGGGCATGGGAAACACCAAGAGAGTGTTTGAGTGACTTGAGTGTAATCTCTTTGTATCGCTTGATCTATAGTGAAATTCGTCGCTGCTCTCCCTATGGACGTAGGTCTTTACGACCGAACCACGTAAATCCGGTGTTCAATTTATTTCTTCTTCTGTCTATATTATAGTTCAATCACTCGCCTTTCGCAACAATTGGTATCGGAGCCAGGTTTGGTTGAGTTGAAGCGAATCGATGGTGACAGAAGAAGTAAAAGTTAGAATTGATAGATTTGATGGGAAGGATTTTAGTTTCTGGAAGATCCAGATTGAAGATTATCTTTAGCAGATGAAATTGCACTTGCCCTTATCTAGTGAGAAACTAGAGTCGATAAAGCAAACTGATTGGGATTTGCTGGATAGATGAGCTATGGATGTTATTCGGTTGACGTTGGCTTGTAACGTCGTGTTTAACATCTTGAAGGAGAAGAGCATTATTGATTTGATGCAAGCCCTATCAGATATGTACGAGAAGCCCTCTGCGATCAACAAAGTCTATTTGATGCGACGCCTGTTTAATTTGAAGATGAGGAAGGTGCATCAGTTGCAGATCACATCAATGAATTCAATGTGATTGTTAGTCAATTGAGTTAAGTTGAAATTGACTTTGAAGATGAGGTACGTGCTTTGATTCTATTATTCTCATTGTCTGATAGTTGGAATACTACTATTACTGCCGTTAGTAATTCCTCTAGGTCAACAAGTTTGACGTTTGATGAGGTTCGAGATTTGATTCCGAGCGATGACATTTGTAGAAGAGAATCAGGCGAACCTATATTTGCTGCTTTAGTAGGTAAAAATACAGGAAGATCTATAACACGTGTGAGTAAGAGTAGTACTAATATGAATAGGCGTAGTCAGTCTAGGACTGGTTATGTTATTTGTTGGAATTGTGGCAAGATGGGGCATCTTAGAAGGAATTACCTTAAACTAAAGAATGAGAAGGATAAGGAAATTATAATTGATTCTACAGATGATGTCGCAATTATAGCAGATAATGCCGATTATGTTTTGTCTGTCACTGATTATTCATCGTTTGATGGATGGATTATGGATTCTGGTTGTTCTTTTCATGTCACACCAAATAGAAACCCGTTTATTACTTATCAGTGCATGGATGGTAGTATAGTACAGTTGGGGAACAATGCTGAGTGCAAAGTCATCGGTGTTGGTAATGTTAGAATCAGAATGCATGATGGTATCGTGGGTACATTGACTGGAGTGAGGCATGTTCCAGAGTTGAAGAATGACTTAATTTCCTTGGGTGCCCTGGATTTAGCTGGGTATCGATATATTTCAGAATGTGGAATTCTGAAAATTGTTCGAGGTGTTTCGATAATAATGAAAGGAATCAAGCACAATAGCATGTATGAGCTTTAAGGTGAGACAGTGACAAATTTCGCTGCGGAGACGTTGGATCCATCTATTCGAGAGTCTGAATTGTGGTATATGTGTTTGGGGGCACATTGGCGAGAGAAGCCTTAAGGTTTTAAGTGAAAGAAATGTGCTATGTGGTTATGTTTTTAACGAACTGAATGTATGCAAGTGTTGTGATTTAGATCAATGGCAGAAAGTGCAGTTCAGTACGACTGTCAAAGAAACAATGGAAATTACAAAGTTAATTCACTTGAATGTTTGCAGGTTGTCACGATTTCCTTTGAGGAATAGTGCTAGATATATGCTAACAGTTGTTGATGACTACTCGATAAAGATGTGGGTATTTATGCTTAGGCACAAGTTTGATGCTGTTGTTAGGATCAAGTAGTTGATAGCTTTGATCGAAAAGGAGACTGGTAAGATGATCAAGCATGTGCGAACTAATAGTAGTATTGACTTTTGCTCAAAGCTGTTAAATGAATTTTACATGAAAGAAGGCATAATGAAATATCGCACTAATGCCAATGAACCACAATGTTGCGGAATTGATGAGCAAAACATTGCTAGAGACAACCCATAAAATGCTCTCTAGTGTTGGTATGGCTAGGAGATTCCTAGCGGATGCGCTAAGTACGGCATACTGCTTGATGAATAGATCCCTATCGACTGCAATTGGATATTGAACTCCCGAAGAAGTGTGGTCAGGTAATGTTGCTGATTATTCTGTTGTTAGAATATTTGGTTGCTCATGTTATGTTTGAGCAAGTGATGGTAAGCTTGATGAATGGGTAAGAAAGTGCATATTCTTAGGCTATGCACGAGGTGAGAGGGGTTATCGATTGTGGTGCTCGGAGTTAAATTCACATATTATCAGTAGAGAAGTTACTTTTGATGAGTCTCTAGTAATTTTGGCTAGGAGTGATTATAGCAGTGTGAAACGGATATGAACGATGTTCAGCTTGAGGTGGAGTTGTGACTAGAAACTCTTGAGGTAGCGAGTACGAATACTAGCAAAATAATCGACACAGATGGTGCTTGTAGTGAGGTGGAGCTTATAGAGCCAATGGTTGTCGTAACTGCTGAAATTAACAAGGTACCTATTTGATCTCCTAATAGATATGGATGCAATAATGGTTTTGCTTTATCTGGGGTTGAGGAGGTTGCGTTGGAAAATCCTTGCGGAGCAGTTAAATGTGCATGTGGAGTTAGTATTTTGATGAGGTCCTTGGTTGTGAAGAAGTTTAAGTGAAGCTTGGACTTGGATAATATATGTGACGGTTGAGCGCATTAAGGGCTATGGGAAATTAGCGGCGGAGTTTGAATTTTTGCGAAGCAATTGCAACTTGGCTCAAACGTCGAGCCAAGGTGAAGATTGTTAAAATATGTCTCGAGCTTGAGTCCGATGTGAAATTCTGAATTGGATATGTTGCAAATGTTTGAAATCGAGCAAAGAAGATCCAAAGATCAACTTCCAAAAATTCGAATCTGTGTTAGAGAATTTGGCTACTAAAATAGGAAAGTCCAACTTTCACTTGGATTTGAATTTTGTTTAATACATACAGAGATATGTTTTGGATAAAATCGTTTAAGATAGGAAACAAATTTTTTGAGAAGTCAGCAAAAGAATAAGGGTTTCACTTATTTATAGGCTTGTGGCCATGGGTGGTAATAGGTTGATCATGAAGAATTGGTCTTGAAGCACCGTCTCATCGTCGAGTGCTTGGGAGGGATTTTTCTTTGTCATTCTTGTCCATGAATTGTGTCCAAGAAGATTTTGGCAAAGCTTTTGGTGGGTAATTATTTGATAGGAAAATTCTATTTTGGCCATGTGAATTATAGATTGGAATTTATTAAAATAGGTCACAAAGTTTTGTGAATTATAAATTTCAATTAGGTGTTTATATAATTAAGATTTAAGGTGGATTATTAGGATGAGGGTGGGCTGGACATTTAAAGACCAAACTAGCCCATAGCCCCACCCCTTTCTCGACCGGCCCACGAAGCCCAAGAAGGAGAAGCTGCCGTCGACCCAAGGTTGGCCCAAGCCCATGAAGGGCTGTTGTCGCACAAAGGAGGGGGGGAAATCCGGTTTGCATGCCCTCCCCCATTTGTCCCATGGAGATGACCAAGTGTCACCCATGCAAAAAGTGATGATGGCTAATGATGATGGGAAGGAAATTAGGGGAAAATGATGACCAGTTTAAGCGAGAGAGAGGGAGAGAGAGAGAGGAGAGGAAGAGAAGGAAGAAAGGAAGAAGGGAAGAAGGAAGGAGGATGGGCCGTGCGTCACCGTCCGTCGCTGCCGTGTCTCGCCGCCGTTGTGCTCGCCGTTGCTCGGTCTAGAGGCAAGTGGGATCCCTTGATCTACTCTTGCATGCTATGCTTAGTGTGTATGATTGAATGGTAAAAATTTCGGAGGTTTAGAATGTGAAAAATTGAAGTTATAAGAGTGGTGCTCTAACCTAGTGTACTGTTCTTGAGAAAACAGCTCGACTTTGGATGTTCTAGTGACTTGCATGTGATGTTCGAGTTGGATTTTGGCCTTGAATTCTAAATGAAAGTTGTTAAGGACTTCTTGGAGTATAACATACTCAAATTTGGGACAAAAAAAAAAAAAACAAGTATAAGTGGGTGAAATCGTTATTCTTTGGAAAGACTGGATCTGGAAATTTCGGTATTAGGAACAGGGGTTTCAAACGTCCATATTTAATTACCTAGGACGAATCTGACTTTAAGGTCTTCATTAAATATCTACCTCATGGTCTTGGCTCATTAAATATCTACCTCATGGTCTTGGCTATCACATAGTCGAATTTCATAATTTTTTAAGGTCATTTGGGTATTTAATCGGAAATGTTTCTAAAACTGTGCAATCTGATGTGTTTGGACCTTGTAAGTTGCAATGCCTGGACTATATCATTTTGTATGAGGTTTTTTTTTAAAAGTGTTCTGCATGAAATATCTTTATTTATGTCTTTCCTAAAACATATTCAAATTTCCTCATTTTTGAAGTTCATTTGCCTATTTAACCAAAAATGTTTCAAAAATGGTGCAAGTTGAACTGTTAGAATAGTAGTGCTGTGATGCATGGTCTATACCGAACTATATGGGGATCTTTTGGTGTAGTGTTCTTCATGATATATCTACCTTTATGTTTTGACTATCACATATTCAAAATTTATAATTTTTGAAGTTCATTTGGGTATTTAATCGAAATTTTTCTGAAACTGCGCAAACAGAATTGTTCGAATTTCGAAATCTGCAATGCATCGACCGTACTCAATTCTTGTAAAGTTTTGTTGGCATAATGTATTTGCGAGATAACTACCTACAAGTGTCGGCTATTTTAAAAAAAAAAAAACCGTCAGCTCCCACTCCTCACGCGGGCCATCACACCCATCCTGGTGCATCGGGTGGTGGCGGTGGCAACATCCCCCGCATCACTCCGTCACGGTGGACGTGGATAGACAAGAACTCCTAGATGACCGGGCCTCCAGCCAGGCCCACATCATACATCACTGGCACCCGAACCTGTATGAACGTCAAACCAGGGATGGTGGCACAATCAAGCTCCATACAATCGACCTCCACGTCAAATGGAAGGCCGTAAAAGGTACCCTGCGTGACCGGAGGGAGAGGCATTTTTCTAATCTAAAATGTTGGTTCCCAAAGGGATGAGTACAACCACTAAGCAGGTAAAAGATCCATTAAACTACTCAATGCATCACACAGAACAATCATGACATCATAGTAGAGTACATATCATTCATACATCCAAGCATAACTTACCTTGTAGCCATGCATATGTTATCATACCATATGTGCATACACCATCATGCACTCATCATCAAGTATTCATGCATATACCATCATGCCATAGGTGCATATACAACCATGCACTCATACACATCATATCATACAGCTATGTATACATGTCACTGTACCATGCATGATTCAATTTCAACTTTTTATCTTTCATTTTGGGTCACCACATTTTTCTTTCCCGGGACCAGTAATTGCGTCCCATATTTTATCGCTCACACCCAACCTGGCATCGCGAGGAACCTCCGGCACACACCTTCGGGCATCCGGCACTCCCACAGTCCGGGCATCTCGTACCCCAACTAGCATCACAAGGTATCCCTCGGCACACACCTCCGAGGCTTCCGGCACCCCCACATTCCGGGCATCCTGACACTCCCAGGGCATTGTCGGCTCACACCTCCGACAGTCTCCTCATTCATCATAATTCATATTAACATTTGTGTCTCAATATCAACATGGCACATGATGTGATGGCAACAAGGTCTATTTCAACTTTTGACATTATGTACCATACTATATGATATCATATATGCAACACAATACATCACATCACATGAAACAAATTCTTTTATTTTTCTGAAAATATATGAATGTTCGGATGAAGCATCATACACAATTCCGAAAATACTTCCAATTTAATGCATAACCGGACTCCAAAAATTATGAAATTTTGATAGATTATAAACGGGTTATACATGATCGATGTAGGGAGTCGAGATCTCTCTTTTGAGCTGTAGCCAAGTTTAGCTAAAAGTCTTGGTTTTTTGGTTGTACCAACCCAAGATGTCCATCTTAAAAATGTAAATAAAAGTGGCTCAGCTTTATGTTTCCTTCGATGTGTAGTTGGTGTGCATTGTGCATGGTGAGACTCGTCTTTAATTTCGCTATGAGTTGCGCTAAAGTCTTTAAAAAAAAAAAATTGCCTATGGACCCGGTCCTTCTTTAAACCCCTTTATATCAAAGACAAGTAACGGGTATCCAATAGATAGAGCAATAAGTATCTGTGGCGACCTTAGCTGTTTGGGGGTGCCACAATTGATCCATCCATGGACGCTTCATCTTGCAATGAAAATATGCCTCATATTTTGTGTGTTGAGCATCCACGGTATAATGCAAGCCAATTGCTACTTCTATAGGTATTGAGCACCAACACTTGAAATCAGTGATCTGTCTCATTTTGAAGGCATTGTAGGTGCTCTTTAGCACCTTACCCTCACTTCTTCAGATCTCTCAAGAGTCAACATATGCCATCATACGCATGCCCCAACTTTTTCTTATAATTAGATGGTAAAACAAATCATCCAATATGTCGTGGTATCTTACACCTTGACCTTCACAATTTGTTTCACAGTTCTCTCTATCTATTTCGCTTTGTCAAGTTAAACTGGATTGGGTGCAAACTCACTCAACATTCCAGGACCGGTTATTGTACATTTATACTTGGATTGTGTTTCATGGTGTGCCAAGAATCAACTCATTATGGTCTACTCCACAGTTGAAGCTGAAATACGGGATCTTGCTTCAACAGCTGCTGCATTCACTTGGATATTTTACATTGGGATCGACCAACCTTGATCTTCATTACTTTTCTCGAACAACATGTCAGCATTACATCTCCAAACTAATCCAGTTTTTCATGCTTGGACAGAGCACATTGAGAGATATTATCATTTTGTTTGGGAAAATGTTTCCCTCATTCTATTGTGACTCGCTATCTTCTATCTTGCTTGCAAGTTGCTAATGTTTTGACAAAACCATTGACTTGAGATAGCTTTGTTGGCTTACGAACCAGACTAGGCCTTTGGTCCTCCCATTGGCCTATTTAGACAGGAGTATTGAAGGAAAAAATCAACATAGATATAGCACGGAATCTATTACATAATACATCAAATAGAGCATCCATGATCCAATAATTTGGATATGTATTCTTGATTTAATTTAATTTTTTTCAATTTTCATATAGATAAAATGGTTATCTTTACATTCAACTTCTACCATGATTATAGAAGGTGATATCTCCTACTTGTACAGTATGAATTATAATTTGTTGTGTGCTTCATTGACTTAATTCTTTGTTTATATTTGAAGTAGGCAAGATGTACTACGGGTCTGCTCTTGAACTTTCGGTTTGAGCATAAAAGCGTTGTTATATATTGTAATGACCATTTTATACGAGATGTGAAGGAGAATGCTAAGATTGCTGTGAGGAAAATCACGATAGTAAAGAACCTGGTAGACATTATGATGAAGCCTCCTCCTTTGGTGAAGCTCAAGTTTTATGGAGCTCGAATGCGTCTAAGGAGGATGAGTGCTTGCCCGGGCATTAGAGCTGGCATGGATTATGAGTATTGTGGCTCGGTTGTGAATAGTGAGCCAAGGTGGAGAGTTGTTTGTGGTTCAATTTCTTGCCGAGTACATCGTTTTGGAGTTTGGATCGAAGCTTGAGAGTAAGTGAATAAAGAGAAGTTCAATCAAGTTCAATTGTCCTTCAGGATGAGACCAAATGCCCAGGAAGCACCCTTGAAGCAAGGCTAGTCTAGCAGTCCGGCCACCCTTTGGCCTATCTGCCGGCCAACAGCCCAGAAATATGTCTGGCATTGTTTGAGTTGGTTAATGGGGCTTGGAAAACATACGACGGATCAAACAGTTGATTGTAACTATGAATTCTCCGATTGATTAGCGAATTATTTGCAGCTATCTCTTCCCATAAAGTAAGTACGGCACTTATATTGAACCACATAAATATCGTGTTCTTATTGTTTCTTGTTGATTTCTCTAATCATCTTGTTCTCTCTCATTTGATATTGAATTTTTTTTTTTGGTCGAAAGATAACATATATTATATAGAAGAAACAGTACATACATAAGCCGAAGCATCAGAAGCTAGAATAGATAAGAAAACAGGAGGAGGGAAAAGAAGCCAGTTGATGGGTGGGCCGTGATCTCGGTGGGCTTTAGCAGCCCAATCGGCTGCTAGGTTAGCCTTGCGCCGAATATGCTGTATCGATAGATTAGGGCATTGCAGCAGAAGGTCACTGAGGATCGCGAAGAGGTGTTGATCCTTCCATGGCGGCCGCTGGTTCGTCCGAAGGATCTCCACCAGATTTAGACAATCAGATTCGATCACCGATCGTTGAAGCTGAAGCCCCTTCTGGATCATCCGTTGAAGAGCAGATATGAGGGCATAGATCTCGGCTTGGAAGGCGGACTGGGCAGGCACAGATCTGGTAAGCACATCCTGCAATATGCCTTTACTATCATGGTAAATGCAAGCGATTGCTCCTTGCTCCGATTCTTGTAGAAAAGCCCCATCAATATTGCACTTTATATAGCCTTCAGCAGGTGGTTTCCATACATGATCGAGACCGATCAAGTTGTTTTGGGTTTTCTGTGGCGAGGGGTGGAGATTCTTGAAGATGGTACTTTGGGTAAGGGCATCATTGACGACTTGAAGCGGATCCAGTGGAAACTGACGGAAGATAGCATTATTTCGATGGCGCCAGATTTCCCACAGAACGTAAGCAATCACCTCAAAATCGGGAGCCGCTTGTGGTAGGGAGGCTCTGTCTGCAACCCAAGCATCAAATCTGCTGATAGAGGTAGGAGATATCCTGAGTCGAATATCTTGATGATTCCAAATATCGTTTGTCCAGGGGCAAAAGAAAAAGAGATGCTCTATGGTTTCTGGGATAGAATTGTTGCAGAGAGAACAGTAGGGATTCGAACTGATATTGCGATGATGGAGATTTGATTTTGTAGCAAGTGAGTTTTTACATGCTAACCAGAGAAAAACTTTGATCTTCGAGTCAGTATACATGTGCCATATTTTCTTCCATAACTGGGGCGGGTTAGTGTAAGAGGATGAGGGTTTTTGTATTGGTTGCTGAGAGTTGGTGGACAGGTAATGATAACAGCTTTTAACTGTGTAGGTACCCGAAGGTGTCTCTGTCCAGATAAGTTGATCATGAAGGAGGGACGTATTAATGGGAGTATTGAGTATTGCTGTACTAACCTGGATATCAAAGAAGGTAGTAACAAGGGATGCCTTCCATTCGAGTGCTCGGAATCAATGAGATCGGCTGCAAATTCAGGTTCCCCTTCCACCGGTACGCCTCCTATCGGACTGTTGCTAACCAATTAGCTTCTCGATGTGAATTTGTAGTCCATCTCTTACTAACCATCGTAGCTTAGGAGAAATGGCTGCACGACCCTTCAATAAGCTCGCCATCCCCAAGATGGACGATGTCCCGAGGGAGCATTGTGAAAGGATGAGTTTCGAAAATACAAACCTTTAAAAGGTGGCTCCAAATAGCTTCGGGATGCTTTAAAAAGACGCCGGGCTTGCTTGCCAAGCATGGCGTGGTTAAAATTGATTAGATCTCTAAAGCCCATCCCCCGAAACTTTTGAAATCTTTAATTCTGCCCAATTTTTCCAATGAATTCAGATTGGTTGTTTTGTTTGCTCCACCCGAATCTGAGATCTTCTTTTCTATCAATCTGCGAGGGACAATGGAAGCTTGAAGATAGACATGGCATACCGGTAAGGCCTCGAATAAACTCGATTTCAGTAAAATTTCCTTTCCACTTTTCGATAAAAACTGTTCTTGCCAACCTGCTAACTTAGCATTAACTCTTGCTAGGATCCAGGAGAACATCTCCCTTTTGGATCGACCCCAATCCGAGGGGATACCCGGTACTTTCCATACTTACGAGAATAGGTACTCCGAGTTCTTGTGCTAGATTCTTTGTAAAGAAACAGGGACGGTATTTGCTAAAGAACACACCAGATTTGTTTCTATTGATTAGCGCGGTAGCAAAACAATACTGGTTGAGTAGATTGGCAAGGTTCTGACATTCCGTTAGAGTGGCTTTAAGGAAAAAGACTGAATCATCAGCAAAGAAAAGATGAGATAACTTAGGACAGTCTCGATTGAATTGGATCCCCTTTATATGGCCCATGTCCACAGCTTGAGTGAGTGTAGTGGAGAGAGCATTGGCTAGTAAAATAAAGAGATATGGAGATAGGGGATCACCTTGGCGGAGGCCTCTAGTAGGCTGAAAGTAAGGAAGTTGATCGCCATTAAAACGAATGCTAAAAGAGACTGTGGTAACACAGGCCATAACTCGAGTAACCCAACTGTCTTGAAAACCCAATTGCTTCAAATAGGCTTCCAGGAAGTCCCATTCAACCCTATCATAGGCTTTTTGCATATCTGTTTTGAGAATAAGGTTGAATCTTTTCTTGCATGCTCGCACTTTAAATTGATGCATGACTTCTTGAACCACCATAATATTGTCCTGAATTTGTCTGTCACTAATAAAAGCTGCTTGCTCAGTGGAAATCAAAGAGGAAAGCCAAGGTTTGAGTCTGTTGGCCATAATTTTGGAAATAATCTTGTAAGCATAATTGCAAAGACTTATCGGACGAAACTGTTCAATGCTTTCTGGATGCTGCACCTTAGGGATTAAGGTAATGATCGTTCTATTTAGTTGAGTAGGCATACAGCCTGTGGTGAAGAACTCTTGAACTGTTTGAATAACTGTGGCTTTGATGATATTCCAGTGATGTCGATAGAAGAGGCCAGGAAGACCATCAGGGCCAGGGGCCTTCGTAGCTCCCAATTGGAAGGTAGCTTGATAAATTTCCTCCTCTGTCACCTCACTCATTAAATAATCATTCATTTCAGATGTAACCACAGATGGACATTGGTCGAGGAAGGGACGAAAATCCCGAGTACCAACAGAGTGATACAAACAGAGAAGAAGCCCCGTGTAAGTTCTTTGAGTTGTTACGGTTCCCTAATCCATTGCTGGTGAGTATCAAGTAGCATTGTTATTCTATTACGTTGTCGTCGTTGCATAGTGTAGGCATGAAAAAACTTTGAATTGTGATCTCCCCATTTCAACCATTGAATGCGTGAGCGCATAGCCCAGAATTGTTCATCCTAAGTCCACAGTTGCTGGATTTCACATCTAATAGCATGGGTTTGTTCTTTGTCCCCCTCCTGATATGTCGTTCGATTCATAAGTGTCTGTAGTTGAGATTGCAGGTAAGATATGCGTTGATGACAGTTGCCAAATCATGCTCTGCTCCAGCGAGTGAGGCGAGTAGCAACTGCCTGTAATTTGGAGATCAAAGAGGTACTACTGTTATCCCATGCCTGTTGAACCATTTTGCAACACTCGACGTCTTGATTCCAGAAAGCTTCATAATGAAAAATCTTTGCATGCTTGGCAGATGGAGGATGAGCTTGCAGCAATATAGGACAATGATCCGAGCCAACAGGTGGTAGGGCCATAACTTCTGCAGAAGGATAAGACATCAGCCAATCCAGAGAGCAAAACACACGATCAAGCTTTTCCTTAACAAGAGCATCCCCGTCTCGGTTATTCGACCAGGTGAATTCGCAACCTTTCGTATGTAATTCAAGTAAGGCACAGTCATTAATAACATTGCGAAAAGATGTCATTCGCGAAGTAATTGCAGGTCGCTTGCCCATTTTCTCCCATGGAGAGAGGAACTCATTGAAATCACCAAGACATATCCAAGGTAAATGATTAGCAGCATATATAAGTCTGATGGTATCCCAGAAATCCTGACGTAGTTGATATGTTGGAGGTGCATGTAAACAGGTGATATGCATGGAGGCTGTTGTCTTAGTATCAAGAGCAAGGAAATCAATAATTGCAGCATCCGAATGTACAACCGTGACTTGAAAGGAGTCATTCCAGAACAGAGCAAGACCACCCTTGCTGCCAACTGGATCCTTCACAAAAGAGTGAGTATACTTAAACTTGCGTTGCAACCTATTCAAAAAATGTTGATCATGCTTCGTTTCCATTAAGAACACAAAATCGGGCTTATCACAGGCAAGCATCGCCTTTAAAGCTTGAATTGTCAGGGGATTGCCCAACCCCTGACAATTCCAACTGAGGATTTTCATTGGGGACCCGGTGGCTGTTTAGGGCCAGCCGCCAAAGCCCAAAGATCAGGAGTAGGTGCCTCCATAATCGGAGTATCCAAAAGGAGAGACTCATCCAAATCTGCAGATGATGGGGATTTAACGTCATAGGGAGAATAACGTTTAGTTTTTTTATTTGAAACCGCAAGTGGCATTGGGCGAGGGATCTTTGGTCTCTTCTGCTGCTGCTTGTCTATTGATATGGCCTGAGTGTTTTTCATTTTTACTGCTGTAGGAACTAAATCCGTAGTGATAGCAGGTAAAATAGCTGATTTCAGATACTTGGACGACCCGGAAGGTATGACAGGGACAGAAGAAACAGCCTCTGGTTCTGGCACCGGTGGAAGAGCTGGAAGGGTAGGCGGTATAGGAGGAGGAGTTTCAGGTACCGTCTCTTCCATTGACTCAACTGGTACTTTAGGGTTATAAAATGCATCCCAATAAGGACCGAACTTTAATTTCTGCTCTGAGCCAGGGTCCATAAATCATCGTATCCCGTCCCTCAAACTGTGATTCATCATAAGGGTACTCTGGACATGAAGCTGCATAATGTCCAAGTCTTCCACATGAGTAGCAGTAATGGGACAGTCTCTCATACCGAAAATCAAGCCAAAGTGCTTTGCCTTCGATACTGATAAGTTTACCAGTTTTCAAAGGTTCTTTCAAATCTAATTCAATTCGTATTCTTGCAGAGATATCCGATTTGACCTCCTGAACTCTACCTATCTGGAATACAGCTCTACGCAGGATGGAAGGAGAAGTCCATTCCAAAGGTAAGCCTATAACATGCACCCAGAATAGGCATTTTCCGAAATCATAGTGTTGTAGGGGAGTATTTGGTTGCCAGTGACGTAGATTAACTAATTGACCTGAAAATAACCAAGGGCTACCATCCAGAACGCGACGTTTTTCCATTTCAGTTCTAAATTTGATTATATACAGCCCTGTATCTGCCGAAGTAATCTCTAAATGATCAACTCTCCAGGCTTTCTTCATCGCAACTTGAAAGGCAGATAAATTGACAGTAGGGTTGGTGAAGATATTACCCACCAGAATGAGGCGACAATCCTGCAGTTTAGCCGACGCAGGGATATCATCCCAAACCTCCAATTCTTGTTCGGAGCATAAGCGCCCTAGCCGATGACACAATGAAGCGATTCTGGAGGTATTTTCACTGTCATCCATTGTTATAGTGACTAAAGGATTCTAGAATGAATAATGTAAAGAGCAAATGGTTGAAATTGAGAGTTGTAAGGGTTGCATGTTGCAGATCGGAGACATGCAAGCTAGTAACCAGGGAGGATGTTGAGAGGGGTAGAGGTAACCAGTGGAATCAGTGGAACCATGGAAACAGATGATGAAAGGGGATGGAAGAAATGGAGCATGCAGTAGACAGGAAAGAAGGAGAATCAGTTAGGGAGGATTTTGCGAGGAGCATCGGTGGTTCAAGTAAACAGCGAAGATAAGAGAAAGGGCTGAGGAAGATGAAGACATGGTGAGAAGCTCGAGCATCACGCGAGAGAAAACTCTAACATTGGCGAGAGAAAAAGAAGCATTCTAACAAGGTTTACATATTGAACGCATAGAAAGTGGGAAAAGGCGAAAGAGATCCAGATGGTGATGGACTATCCATTTTCACTTTGATATTGAATTGGATGGTCGTTAGTTTCTGCAATTGTTTCACAGCATTAGCGAAGGCGGAGTACCAATCTCTATCAACAGATTTTTTTTTCCCCGAAATTCTTCCCATGCCCCTTTTTATTTTATTTTATAAGTATATCATTCATTTCACACATTGAGTTTGTTCTGTCTAGCCGCGTGAAATTCACATAGGATAAAGCAAAATTCTCATAAGATTACGGGATTATTCCAATTATGAGGTCCACTTTTATTCTCTAATCCTCCACATGTATCATTTTTAATCTAAGTGAATAAATGCAGAACCATTATAATCAAATGCCTCATCCAAAATAATTTAGAAACATAGCTTGCAACTTGTTTTTGTTCTTTTCTCTTTCCAAAGTTCTTCCAGCTCGAAAGACAAGCGTCTTACGTTCGTAAGAAATTAACATTCGACCTCTTTTGTTCCATAATAAATTGGCAATTTGGCCACTAGAGAACGAGGGAGTTCCTTTTCAAGAGAAATAAAAATTCGAACTCTTATGTTCAATAATTAATTGGCAATTTGGTCACTAGAGAACGAAGGAGGTCCTAAATGTGTACTTTGAGATCTTCTGATATGAAATATTAATAAATATAGTGTTATCACCTGAAGAGAACCAATCATTAAAGAAGCTCGAATCGAAAAAGCTTAACAGATATCAACACACACAAATGGTCGTTTGCTTTACACGTTAACAGATATTATTACTTTCTTTGATCCTCTTTAATTTGCATTCTCTCGTTAATTTATCATTACTCTATCTATTTTTACCTTTCCCTTTATATAATGATTTGAAAATATCTCAAAAGCAAGTACGAGGCTTGATGAGGACCCTTGCGCGCTCATAGTGGCCTCCAGAACCCACTTAATACCGTTTTACTATAAGATATGAAGTCCAAGATAATGAATGGTTCTTGGGCATTTTTGTGGGGTTGTCCAAACTTTGCACAAGTGGGATAATTGTGTGATTTGCTTCTATAATGGAGGTTTTGTCCTCCATGATGCCTGTTCAGGTCGCTGTCGATTCCAAATGCTTAGACGCTGGTGGAATTTTGGAAATCTAATGAGTGGTCTTTTCCTCAAAAGGTGGTTTAGTTATCTAAAATATCGAACATCATTGAGAAATAAAGGTGTACATTCACGTACATCTATCCCATGCAAAGTCTTATGCAATCCTATCATGGACTAAGAAACAACGACATTAACACGCGATACGACACGACACAACATGACGACGACACGTTATTTCTTAAAAAATAGAAAATTCTGATACATTGAGATACGTTGTATATCAAATATATATTTTTATATACATGATCATTTATCTTTTCTATGACTTTTTTAATTAAATTAATTTGATTCAAATTTACAAATAAATCAATAATAAAAAAGTCCGGAATGAAACCACCTGTGGTAGCGGCGTAGTGGTTGAGTTTCAGTTCCTTTCGGGAGAAGTCTGAAGTTTGAATCCCTGCATCATTTGCCTTGTTGGAAAGGAACCCACGACTTGCCCGAGGCAGAAAGGGTGGTGGTGACTCTCCTGCTCTTCCAGAGTTTACTCCGCCGCGAAGTGGCGCACAGAGATTCCCTGGGTACCAAAAAAAAAAGTCTGGAATGAATTTATACTAAAAGCATTAATCTACCATTTATTAATATTATTTATTATTTCAATGTGACAAATTCAACTCCATAAAACTTGAAGGGGAAAAAGAAGAAGAAGCAATAGACGTATCAGAAGAGAAGAGAAAAAAAAATTGGGAGGGTGAATTGTGTGTCACAAAAAGTGAGAGTTAGAAGAAAAGAGAATACTAAATTTTTCTTCTTTTCCATTTATTATTTTTATTGTTTATTACATATTTACATTGTCAACTCCTAATTTATTAACTTTTTTTATAATTGGCCCAGCGTATGTTGAAATCACATGCCAGAATTCCAAGCTCTCGTGTTAGAATTTTGAACTAGAGTATCAGAGAGTGTTGGGAGAGTTGACCAAGTATAGAAAATCCACTATTTGTTGACCGAGTGTCGAGAGTGTTCAACACAATACGAAAGTTTTTGAAGAGTGTCGGTGCTTTCTAGATCATGGATAAGCAAAATTAGGAAGGATGTATGGAACTTGATGGAGGGGAGCCTCATACACAAAATAAACTAGGGCAGAGCATGCCTCTGAGATCACATTCGAAGGTCTAGTTCAAAAGTTTAAGCAAATAAATAGAGAGAGACTTCATGTGTATATAAAGAATATATCGACCAGGAGACAAACGTTTTGAGATACTTTAACAAGGAGACTCAAAATGCGTGTGGTAGTGAGAAGGTCGCAAGATTTCTCCCCTTCTATGATATTTATAGTCTTTTCTATTTATTACAATATCCATTTAACTTGTATGACGTATTAATAAGAACTAACCAAATGTTAGAGGCAACGACCATAGGAATATATCACTATCAATAAGAGATTCATTATTTTACACAAATTCAGGTATATACTGTATTTATTACCCGTTATGGGACTCTACCGAGTCTCTTTCGCTTCTTCCACGCATGTCTTTGTACATTAGCAGAAGTGCATATATAGATCACGTTTCATGTATTCAGGACTGGGCCTTCGATATTAGGTTGAAATGACTAGATAAGAACTATAAAAGGAAAATGCATGAATTTACTCGATTTGAATGGCGTGATCAAGTTCAATATAACATATCATGCTTATTAAGATCATCTTTTTGTTTTTGAATAAGTATGAGTGAATTCGACCGAGAAAAAGCATGGTCCCAACTGACATGTCATACTAAAAAATAAATCAAAGAATGAATCCAAATCAAACGTAACAAGGGCAAATAAATTAGTCTAGGGTTTTCCATTTTCTGCAAATTTCACGAAGAAATCACATGTCAAAACTAGGTTGCAATCTCTTTCACGTCATGCCCCTAAAAAAGGTACATGGTCTGATCACAAAGCTAGTCCTACTCGATTTATTTAATCCCAATTGGTGCCATCAAATTCATCTAGTCATTTCAAGATTCACAACACGTCACTTTCATCATCATCGCCACCATCGTCAATCATTACAACATGATCGCCAAACTCATCTTTACCTTATCTCAGGAGCATAAAAATAGTCGGCAAAACCATCCAAATGTTGCCAGCAACTTGACTATATCTTTTGCTTTTCTTGGGTAGTACTCCAAACTATATCTTCAAATTTCAAAGCTCAATCTCAATTCCATGTCTTGATGACTCTCCAACCTTCCATGTGTTCAGCCTTTTTTTTTTATCTTCATCGCCACGGGCATTCAACCTATGGACTCTAAGGCAGCTTATCGCTAGACCCCGAAAGCAAGATATTGAAAAGAGGCCACTTTTTAGATAAAAAAGAACGCCTTCTTTTTCCTCTTTTGTCTTTGGCATATCTCTTTAACCATCTCTTAACAGAAACAGTTGGTGATGTGACATGGTGGGGCCTTCCTACTAAGGTCCAGGTCGGCAAGATGGACTTCCACGTGGGCTGCGTCAATATCACGATATGTTTTTTTTTTTAAAAAGAATAGTAATCAAGATACTTAAGCCATCATTTATATCTAACTGGCACTTACTTTATTGCTTAAAGTTGGGAAATCCATTGCGAGTTGTAAAGTAAAAAAAGTCATTATCTGATTTAATCCATTCCCTTTTCTAAGAGATGCCCTCGGGCTTAGTGCTCCAAGCGTTGGTTATCCCTAACTAGATGATAATGTTTTGTGTCCTGTAAAGGTGGCCTTTCTATGTACCGATGAATAAAGCTTGCTACTCTTCCGTTAGTCTTAGTCTTGTCATAGCGAGTAACATCTATTGGCATTGCCTGAAAGAATGCATTGAGAAAGAGAAGTGCTGGGGATATTTTGATTTTATTATAAAAAATGATGTGAATAAGGTGCATTTGAAGCAAGTTGAAAGTATTTAAAAGGTTAGTGAAATAAATATGAAGCCCGAGACAAGATATTCATTTTTTTTTTTGCTTCACCGATGGGAACTTTACACATTTAGTGTATAGGATAATACTCCTGATTGATGCAGGACAAGATTTTTCCAACCACCTCATCAATTTTACTTTATTTATTGTAGTTATTTACTTGTATAATTTTTATTTGATTTTCTTATATAGAGTTATTTTCCTAGTAGGAGTCTTTTTAAGGGTTTGCCCATAAATATCAGTCGAGACAAAGATTCTTTAAGCTTGGTGATTTATTACCGAGTATTTATTCGGCGTCTCTTCTTTTTTGAATTGGCTGGCTTTCTATCTATTTCCTCAATATTCTCATTTTCTTCTCTATTTTCTTGCTACCTAATTTTGCTTCCCTTTCTAATATTCTAAAGTATATTTATAAGGGCTTTCTTTCCTCATCAATTGGTAGCATAGCTATAATCGTTCTTCACCGATGGGTAAAAATCCTCTTTTTGCTTAAATAATGTTGGATGATGTATTGAGGATGATGAAATCGTTAAAGATTAAGAATATGTGCATTGCCGTTTGATAGATGTAATGGTAATATGCAAATGGTATACTAAAGGTTCGTTAAGAGCAAGGAGTGGTTTGCCACTATCAGTGGAAAACAAGGTATTGAGTGCCAGAGTGTCTAAGAGCTTGTTGGATCTGAGTAGAGGGTAAACAAATTTGATAGAATGAGGAGTTTCGATGGACCATGGAAAAACGAATAGCTGAGCAGAGCCAAAGTCGTAAATACGCTTGGAAGGACAAAAGCATAGTAGGTGAAACGGCCAGTTTTCAATAAGCAGTGTGAAAAGACTGGGTGGACCGTTGGTAGAAGTAGTTCTTGCAATAAAGGCAGTAGAAGACGTGTCACGTGCTTCCATCATCTACATAAGAAGACCTAGACCTTCTTTGATTTAATTTAAAATTCAAACGAGAGGTAAACGATTAGGGTTAGAGCCTACTCTCTGCCGCAGAAAGTCAGGATTTTTTTTTTTTTGGGGTCGTAAAAGTATGGATTTGAATCAAAGCAATTTTACCCCTTTCGCGCAAGCAACTACAGAGCCAGACAATTGACAAAGGCAGAAGGCTCCAATCAGAAAAACTTCACTTTTGCCAACGACAGCAAACTCTATGGTTGTCTGCAGGCCGGTGATTAACCACTCTGAAGACCCTTTAAATGCCACCTTCAAGTTTGGAAGTCCATAAAGAGTTATTCAAAGCTTGTTGAAGGATTTGGCGGAACTACGAAAGCTTCATCTCTGTAATTGTCTTATTTGTCTCGTGAACATAAAAAGTGTTTGTGCTTGTCTTTTCGATTCGCTATTTGAAAGTAGTTTCTTGCTTATCATAATCAATTAAGGGGTGTTAGAGTGCTACCTATCTACTATCTCTGAGTAGAAGTAGCACCTGCCACTATCTGTAGCCTGCTAAAGATTATTAGTGGATTTCAGCTTGACTTTTGGTTATTACTTAAAAAGAGTGGATATAGACTGCAAAATCACTATATATTTGCTTACAAAGTTTTCTGTCTCTCAAGCGCACTTACTTACTATTGGGGCTAACAATATTATCAATAGGGAGGGCGAATAGGTTCTTTGAGATCTATGACAAACTTTTATGAAGTATAACAAGTTAAATTTCCATAGCAACGGAAACATATTATTGTAATCAAGTGCATTACTGGTGAATAGATACCAATAATAATGAATAGGTCATGCTAATAATGAAGAGATAAAATATATTATAAGCTGGAACGAATGGATAAAAATTGGGTGTCAACACTTGGAAATTCGCTGATGCACATAATTATAATAATGCATGGTGCTATCAATAAGATTTAGATGATAGCAAGTAAGTAAAAAATAGCACATAGGCATTTATAGTGGTTCACCTTATAACCAAGTCTCCATCTACTCTCCACAACTTACACCCAAAACAAAGCTTGAATCCACTAATAATCTTCAAAGCAAGTTACAATCAGCAACTATTGCTCCTATTAATTGATAGATTGCCCTATCAAGATATAACTACTACTCTTATACGTACACTTGACTTTACCACGATTACAACTTAGTAGCACTTCACAAAGATGTTATTAGCAACAAATAGCTATTGTTAACAAAAACAAAGCACAGAAGTACACTCAAAGCACTGGACCAGTTTTGTTCGTTTCCACCTATCCCCACTTCTCTTGGATTGAATTTATAGCCATCCAACCTTGGATGACTGTTTCCAATTCAAATCAATCAAGTAGCCATTGGTTCTATGGTTATCAGTAGAAGAACATTTCTATTTCGCTCATCGACATTAGAATGTCTCTCTAACAATTGCGGTTTTCCCAAAATAATTAGTCTACTCCTGTGAGAGTCTATCTTCTACTCAGAATTGCTAAAATTGCTTTTGATAAACTCCAATGCACCTTTTGCGAATTTCAAGCCTTGTTAATGGCTATTTTTGTTGTGATCAACATTCCAATCAAATGACCAAGTGATCAGCACCTTCTATTCTAGGACTAATATCAGCAAGATTTATTACTCATAATCATGATGTGCTCATTATCATAAGGCTATTGGTGCTATCCATGGTCAAACTATATGGAATGACTTGCGATCAATTATCCAATAATCTTGAATATGTCAGCTTTGAAAGACTTCCAGTGAAAGATTGCCATGTTACCTTCAAGTCTTCATAAATCCTAATCATATTAGACTTGTTCTGCTCTGGTTGATATCTTCATCGGTGATGACAGATTACCTACAAGTCTTTGTGAAATCCTGATCAAATTAAACATGTTCTCCTCTTGTTGATATCTTCATCAGTCTTTATTGAAGCTACACAAGTCATCGATATCATCATAGTCTTTTATCTCATTTGAGAGAAGGAGCTAATCCTAATAAAGATATGCTACTCTTGATAATGATAATATTTATCTATCATTTAGCCCTTCCAAGCATATTGTCGAACATGGCTCTACTATTCACCTTCATGGTCCCTCCAAGCTATACCGAACATCTCTGTTATAGGCTTGTTCACCATCACTAAATCCATCCAACTATTCACTCAATCTTCTTACCTCGATCAAAGTTCTTCCCAATATTCACCTTATCTCAAGGTCCCTCCAACTTGTGGACATCTCGATACCAAACATCTTGTTCACCCTTGATATCGGCAGTGATCCCTTGATAGTGGCAAAGCACTCCTTATATCAGAATCACCTAAGTAGGACACCATAGGCTTAATGGCTTGTGCATGTATCACTAGGCACTACTCAACCGATACTTTATTATTTTCAAAACAACATAGAGCATTTTCCTAGCACTTATCTGTTTGATAGAAGCATGTTTCTTATCGATTTGTCTCAACATCTATTAACATTTAGTTGCAAGTATTCTGCGAGATTTTTAATTTGTTTAAGATAACCTATTCACCTGTATTGCTAGTCTTAATAAGTTAAGCCGCTCTTCGCTGATTGGACCAGGGGCCAAAGCTATTGAATTTATTTTTGTCCCTATAACTTTTTTCAGGGGAACCAAGTTCGAAGATTAAGTCTTAAAAGCCATACGATCTTAGTGGAGTCGTCCACAGATTGTCCAAAAACGTCTGAGAAAACATTCTCTTCCTTGAATATCGTCTTCAATATTGATGAAATTTCGTATGTCAAGATTCAGAAAGTTATTGAACCGTAGATATGGGTATCAATATCATGCTCACAGAGATTATGAGAAAAGTACCATGAAAGTTTATACCTATTGCATTCATAGTAATTCAATCATAAACTTTTAATTTAATCAATTTAGTCCTAAACTTTTTCACACTGCTACTATTTCAGTCCATCTAGCCATTTTAGACCAGAAATTGCTGATATGGACATCTACCATTCTATATGGCATGATTGGCACTAACATGAACATTTGTTCGACTTTTTAATTAATTTGTTCTCTTCTTTTTTTCTATCCTTACTCTTTTTTCTTATTTCCTAATTTCCCTTTGCCAGTCCCCAACCTCCGTGATGGCTGGTGAGGGTGAGGGCGGGATGAAGCTGCTCCTTGTTGGTCTCTAACGAGGGTTGGCCAAGGGCAGGCTCTCCTAGCTCTCACTAGCCCTTGCCCTCGCTGGCAACCTTAATCAGCCTTCATGGAGGCTGGCGACTAGAAAATGGAATAAAGAAAAAAATTTAGAAAGAAAGGGGGAAAAAAAAGAAGGGAAAGAAAATAGAAAAGAAAAAATTAAGAAATTTAACAATATATATTTACAATTAAAAAAATGTCTATATATGCATTGGGCATGCTATGTAGGATAGCTAACATTCACATCAGCGATTTCTAACCTAAATTAGTTAGATGGACTAAATTGATAGTAACATTAAAAGATTTAGGGCTAAATTAGTCTAATGAAAATAATTATGACTGAATTGATACTAATACAATAGGTTTCTGACATTTTGCGTACTTTCCCCCGAGATTATTGTGTTCATCAAGATATCATAATTCTTGTCAGAAAGATTCTTATGGTTATTACAATTATTCAAATAACTATGATAATTAGGGGAAATTTCAAATCAGGGCCAGTGCCCTCATTTGAGAAAATGAGGTTTTCTCAAATGAGGGCTTGAAATCAATCTTGTTTCAAATAAAAGCTTGAAGTGTCATTATTGTATCCGTGACTACTGCTGTTTTACCAATCTGTTTCTTAAATAAGAACCTAAAGTGAACCTTACTTTAAATAAGAGCTTGAAGTGGCCATATCAATTTCAAAGAAGGTTTGAACTCAATGTTTAGTAAATGGCAATTTCATCTTTTTAGTTTTTAAAATTTTTCCTTTCTTTCTTTCTTTCTTTTTTTTTTTTAATGTTTTTTCCTTCCAAAAAACTAAAACTTAAAAAAGAAGAAGATGAATATGCATAGGAGGGAGGCTCCCTTTCACTTGCGGCCATCATCGTGAGGCAGCGGCGATGGTTAGCAGGGTTGCCAACGCCTAGGCTAGGGCCTACGACCCTTGTCGACTAGAGTCAAGGGCCAGCAGAGATGAAAAAGGGCGATGACCCTCTTGCAGATCTAGGTGAGGGTCGCCCACCCACACCTTGGCTTAGGCAAAGGTTGCCGGCCCTCGAGTAGCCCTAGCAGCCCTCGCCCAACACCACTGAACTAGGTGACCTTGCTAGCCATCACTCCTACTCCACTAGTGATGGGGCAACAACCTTTGTTTTTGCTTTTTTATTTTTAATTTTTAATTGTTATAATTTTAATTTTAAAATTTATAATCTAATTTAATTTAAATTTAAATTGTATTTGGACAAAAATATCGCAGATTGGCAAGAATTTTTCCGATCGACAAGTCCATAAGGCTAGGCTCTTATTTGAAATAACCATAATCATTTTAGGCCCTTCTTTGAGACTAATGTAGTCACTTCAAGCCCCTATTTGGAACAAGGTCTACTTTATATCCTTATTTAAGATAACAATGGTATTTCAAGCCCTTATTTGGAATTTTTCTTGATAATTACATTATTTTTAATATCCCAATTGTTGAATGTCATGATAATTCAGCAGTGTCAAGCTAGGGAACCCAAAAATCTCTGTTCCTATACTCTTGAGTAGTGTTACGTTATTCAATCTACTTTAGATGATCTAACATGGAACATGGAAGAGTGAAAATCCAAAACTAAATCCAAAATACAAGGCAAAAAAGAGGAACTCAAAGAGCACAAAGAGGATTTGAGAAAATTTAAATTGAAAGTGGAAGAATATTTCCACTCTGAGTATTGAATTCAAATCTTTTAAGGTCCTATTTGCCTCCCCAATTAAATATTTCCACGCTAAGTACTATACAAAAAACCGGATTAAGCATGAAAGGAGTGATAGAACTAGAATATTTAATAATTAAATCACACATTCATTTAATAGCTTGAGTTTTTAGAATAATTGATGGTGATTCCACAAAATCTCACATCATACATTAGTAAACACTCCTTATGCATCTAGCATTAATACATTCCTTGCCCATGGTCTTCCAAAAATAATATTTACTTACAAAATCAAATATTTAAAACACTCTCGATACATCTAGCATTATATTGTTGAGAGATATTCCTCAATTTAATTTGGCTTTTAAAGCTATAATATATAATGCATACCACAGGTTCTGTAACATCCTTAACTTTGAGCCCTTTACATGATAAAGGGGAAGTCTGAACTTGGTTTCATTGGTTATGCTCGGTTGCGTCCGGCTTTGTTCGATCACGGCTTAGGCACGAATTTAGGCCAAATAAGGTAGTCAATTATGGTTAAACTCAATTAATTCATGCCCAATGAGATAGCTTTCTAACTTAGATATTTTCCAAGTTGCATCTAATGCATTCGTCACGTAGTAATTTAAGGAGCGTGGACTAAGCATGGACACTTGGCCTTGGATTAGTCAAATTTTCCTAGAAAATGAGTATGAACAAGTGTGAACACATGTAAATGCATTAAATAAGGAAAATAAGTGTGGAGGCTTATGTGTCCCAAGTAATTAGTGAAGTGTGATATCCAAACTTCGCTGAGCCTCGAATGTTTAACGATCCATGATACATTGATAAGTTTGTCATTGGACTATGTTGTTGACGCCACTCACGACCACTATATTGCAACGTCCCTGCCGCACCATGACAACTTGACCATCACCTAGTTCACCACCTCACAAAATTTTTCCTTCATGAAATTTGCCGAAGTGGGTTCATTTGGACCGAAAGGGGAATCATGCCCATGAAGAAGAAGAAGGCCAAAATGACCAACATAAAGCCAACTACTTAATTTTTCAAGCTGTCAACTTGGTGAATTGAGATTCACCACCCGTAGCCACGTTACACCCAAAGCCGCCAGACCACGTTTTGGTCAATTGGGCAAATCATGGGAATTCGCTGTTTTAAGGGAGGAAGACATGACTGTTAATTGAGCAAAGCGACCCCAAGAACCAGCCACGTTACTCCCTCCTCGCTAAACCGGTTGAGCTGTCCACATGGTAAACAAAAATTTACCACCAGCACCCATGTCAACCCTCAACAAAAAAAGACTTTGACCCAAAATTGCAGCCACGTTGCTGTGATTTCCTCAAAGTGGCAAAGGGGACTTCAGCCAAGGAGCCACGTCCATTCCACACGTCTCCCTTATGAGCTGCCACAAAACTGAAGATTGTTGACCAATATAGTCAACAGGCGAAGAAGCCGAAGCAGAAGAGAGGACCGTCTCTCATTTTTCCCTCGCCACACACAATTTCCTTGGCTCATCAATACCTTCAGCAAAGAAACATCTTCACCCAAGCTTTCACAGCTTCGTCTGTGCCTCGCTGCTCGATGCCAACTGTCCGCACCACCTCGCCACACCACCATCTCGCCCTATTCTCGCTGCCAACCCGAGACCTCACAGCCTCGCTACCGTTCTGCTAGTGTCGCCTCGCTGCTCCGCCACCAACCCATACCACAGCTCGCATCACCGCGGATTCAAGGCAAGTGAAAGTCTTATTTCCCTATATTATGTGGTGCTACCGTTACTTGGGTTTCCATCATAGAAAGCGACTAATTTAGGCTCGAATGCGTCGAGTTGTCATTGTATTCACGTTTGCTTCTTGTCAGTTAGAGCTGAGTCCATTCTTGACTCATAGAATTGTGTACCGCAACAACCGTTGGCACGGTCAGCATTGGTTTCGGATTGTAAGGCCACAAACTGAGTCGATCATTGGAGAAGTCATCACCGGTCTCCAATGGGTTGTGATATTTTGGGTCGGTCTGGTCTATGCGCGGATCCTTTCTGGACCCGAGGGGACTAGAATTGAAGGAGTACAGAATTAGTCAAGGCCATGGTTGGATTGAATGAGCTATGTGGCCACGCAAGGTTCCATACCTATTAGGCATGTACCATTGTGTTAGGATAATTCTACGTGGTTCGGCTAGTGTTTCGTGTGTTAGAACTCCTTAGACGAATCAATAGAACTAAGCCGTTTTCAGGATAGTGCGGGTTTGAACAGGTTGATGACTATAGGCTTATGCTTAGTGGGGTCAAGATAAGGAAAGATCACTATGTTCCTAAGGAATGGATGGTTAGTCTAGTTATCTTCGGATGACCTCAAGTAGAATCCTTAAATTGTTGCTCCATGATTTGAGTTGATGGATGCCATCGGTCCACCGTGGTGATGATGCCCGATGGTCGGGATGCCTGGAGGGGCATGACATAGTGCCCTCTAGATGCCTGGGGGATGTGATTGAGCCCTAGAGATCTTTGCGATGCCAGGTGGGATGCGAGATGCTTGGAGAGGCATAACGTGACACTCTTTGGATGCCCGGGGAATGAAATAAGGACCCAAGAGGTCCTCGTGATGCCAGTTGGGGTGCGGGATACCTAGAAGGGTGCAACACCAGGTCCCTTCAGAAGATGGTGGCAGCTAAATCCAAAATAGATACGACTATTGAAATTTCCAAATGTCTACTTACTCCCCAATGTATCATTTCTGTGAAATTTCTTTAGAGTCATGGCCGATTGAGCTATTTTGATCTCGTATATTGCATGTTTAGGATTCTGTCGGATGAGTAGTGGTAGACTCATGTAGTATAATATAATAGGCTTTTACTTGCTAAGTGGTTGTAGTCACCTCTTGGGGATTATTATTACTTTTTTAGACACGTAAATATGCCTCTGCAACCCACGTCCTCCATGATGCTCTACAGCGTCCCCACCGATCTCATGTGGAACCAAGTGGAGCAAGTCAACCGCGATTACCCTGAGGTTACTTTCATTTGGTACAACCTATTCACTGTGATCCTGACGGTGGACGCTAGTCTCCCATCAGGCCCCATACTAATGGGGTTTATTGCACTCTATTCCTAGGTTAATGGGCATACGGTGGGACCACTTCCACTCCCAGATGACGACCTTGATGGTGCTAGTAGGGTCGAGTAGATGGAGGGCACGGGGGAACAAGGGTGACATTTTTGGACAAGACAAGGACATGTTACGTAGACAGCCGTGTGAATAGGTTGTAGGATGGTCGGGATAGTGTTTTGGATATAGTCAGAAAAATGGAACTTTTTGGCCTTAATGTACCAACATAGGTCGTCTAAAACATATAAATAAATCAAAGTGCCTGATTCTATATTTTTATGTTCATCGTTTAAGTTATAATGGGGTTATCGTTATACGTTTTCACATAAAAATAATAGCAATAACAATGAAATGTCACAGTGACCCTAACGGGCCGAGGGTCATTATATGAAGGGAGAGTGATTTATGATCTAAGGGAATGATGGCAAGTAATCTTGTAGGGTGCCACCTTTCCTCTATACATTTGCCACCTTTGGGCTCCCGAGGTTTTGATTTTGGGTTCTAGTCTTTTCTTGAAACTACTGGGACCTTCATTGCTTTCCAATTTTCTTAAGTTTTTTGTGGCTTGAATCTCACAAAACTTCCTTCATGTAAATTGTTCAAAACATCTTAATCTACAACATACATATATTTTATATTTTTCTAAAGTGAAATGGTTGAAACGAAGGCTGAATTCTTTATTGTATTGAACTTGCCTAGTATAGTGGAAACGGTAACCATGTTGCTTTCTCGAATTTTTATAAAATATTTCCTTTTGAATTTGGATGTGCTTCCTTCACAAAGTTTTAAATGACATCCATATCTATAACATATTAAAATTTCAAGGAGTTTTGTGAAGATTTGGATTTCAAAATGAGTCTCTTTCTTTGACCGTTGAATATGCTCGACGGACAAATTTTTGAGTTGTGTTCAATGAATTGTTACTCTTTCCATAGCACGAATTTGGCTAAGTTTCCCCATGAAAAATGTTTTTGGAGATTTTCGCTACAACATACTAAAATTTTATAATTTTTCGAGCCCATTTGATAAGATATTGGTGCCGATTTCGTGAATTGCTTAAAACTGTTCTTCACCCTAGACTAAGAGGGTCACACACCTAACTTGGAAGGGAAGGAGGTTGAATGCCCAACTTGAGAAGCAAGCCAATCTAGAGACTTCTTGACTTGAAGATAAGAATGCATCAAATACTTTTGGACCTTAGTGTGTTAAAGAGAAGAATCTTGGAGAGCAAGTTGGGTAATGTAAACACATCAAAGCTTAGTGATTGCATGAAATATTGGCAATAAATGAGAGAGGTGAGTTATATGGTTAGGTGTCCCCCTAATGATTACATGTATTTAATAAAAAGGCGAGTAATATGATTTAGGTGTCCCCACAATCATTACATGAAATCATTCCATGATGACTCAATCCTTTAAGTGGACCAATGGAAAGAGGAACATGTGTCCTCCTTAGGAACTAGACTTGCCACCCATCTCTTTAGCATCGCCACCTCTTCATCCTAAGTTGTCCACCTAAATAAATGTGATTAGTTCGCTTGGAAGGGAAATTATGAGGGGTTTGCCTATAAATAAAAGCATTTCCCCCCTTAATTCCATAGCACACACACCACCCCATCTCATCTCTTCTCCCTTACTTATTCTCTCTCTTTCTCTCATGCCCTCTTATTGTCACCCCTCTCCCTCTCTTGGCCTTTCTTGCCCACCGCCTCACAAGATGGATCTCTCTTAGTAAAGTCACTTATAGTTTATCAAAGTTCATCAAAGGTAAGTAGAATTTCTAATTCTTGGCTAGGATGATAGCCTACGTCGTTGAATTTAGTGATGTGCTCACCCATGTAAGTCACGTGTATGTTGTAATGTTCTGTTGTATGATTTGCTCATGTTTGCATGCTTGAATGTGTTCACGCCTCGGAATGAGGTCGAGGTCCGCTCGGGTTGGAATCGACGTCAAGTCAAGATAACCTAAGCCGCAAGACCTTAGATCGGCATTGAAGCATGCCAGTTCCAAGTCTTGCTTAGTGCAGACATTGGCCCAAGCATGTTGTTCAAGCCACAAACCAAGAATCGTGCCTGGCATATTATATAGTATGATGTTAAGAGTCACGGTACACTCACTTGAATGAGCATGCCTTCAGGCCACGTATGAGTCGATTAAGAAGAAAAGTAAAAAACTAGCTTTTGTGATGTACTTCATGATGCACTTAAAGAGGAAAAAGCGCTCGTCGCCACATAGCGTTGGTGGCAATGTCTCGTTCATTAAACGAGATGCCCTGGTTCAGCTAGGATGCCTAGGTTTGAGCTCGAATGTCTTGGGTAAGCTAGCCCTGGGATGCCCTAGTTGAGACAGGATGCTTGGGTTGAGCCTAAATATCTTAATGAGCTAGCACCAGGATGCCTTGGTTGAGCCAGAAAGCCCAACATGAAGATAGAAGCCTCGGTTGAACTGAGAGGGCCTGGTCGAGCCAGGACAATGATAAAAAAATCATATTATGAGTGCGAGTATATGCATAAGCATGATATGTTGATGTGTTCATTGATATATTGAAAGTAAGTATGCATTGAAGTATATAGTAATGGACATTTGCATATAGTTAAGGTGTAGCAATAATTTTCTATTGATCTGCCATAATCATTGTATTGCGAGTGTTGTACCTACTAGATTTTGATGATGAGATATCCTCCTAATAGAGAATTAAGGGTTTTACTTACTAAGTCCATTATTCACCACATTGCTTTTCAGAATTTTAGGTCTAGAGGTGTTTAAGTCTCACTAGAGCAGCTAAGGTTTACCTCGGCCTTTTCAAGATAGATCATATAGTGGTTATAGATATAATAGCCTGTGACAAAAAGGCTTGTAAATATGACTGATGTAATTGTGTATTCACAAGTGGTTGTTTTCTTGGCTATTCGTTATTGTCTGGGAATTGCATATACGCTTTTGCATGTTCTTAAATCAAATATTAAAAAGAAACAGGACGGTGACGCTCCTAGGACGTTGCGAAAGTAACCCCTGCTACCGAAAGCCCTGGAGATGGAGTTGGGGTCGTGATAGTTTCTCTAATGCCTTAAACTTTTAGAGCAAGTGATCCCAATGCCAAAACATTGTAGCTAGTTTTAGTCCAAACTACTTACCGAGGGAGACGATGTAGATACCTAATGACAATCTAATTGTGGGAGGATGCTGCTAAAATATGATAACACCATTTGAAAGTTACCGTTATTCAAATCAATTGCCTAGTAGATAGTTGAGAAATGTGAAGCAACTATTTGAAAGCGTGCGTCAAAGGCCTTTTCAGGTGGCCATGCTACGGACTCATTGTTAGCCAAATTCCTAGGGAGGGAAGGCGTCGGCACTCGAAAACTCAATTGATGCAGTGACTCAATTCGTGGACGACATCGACCGGTTCAACACTTGTGAAATGTAGTAATTAAACATGTTTGTTATCTTCTTATAAATTCAGTATTAGTTTATGAGAGTCAAAGGTCACAAGTTCCCTTCTTTTTACCACTTTTTTTTTTACCTATTTATGCATCTTTTTCTTTACATTTTCAAGTATCTTATAAGCCAGGTCAAAGAATATCGGTAGCACGCTTCAAGCTTTCCTCATCGTAGTAGCCTTTCATCGAGAAGGGCTGTAAAGCCATCTAATATACAAATACAAAGTGAGTAGAATAGGGTTTGTAGTTTAGCCACCTTGCCACAAAGCTCCAAAGTCACTATTTTTTTTACATTTGTTAGGATACAAAAAGAAAAGGCTGATTACTCCACTAACGTTCTTATTAATGTTCATGAACAATAATTTTGTTCATTAATGTAGACATATTTTGACACTCGTTGGAGATTCTCACTTTTGTTAATTCTTCATTTCATAATCTGACAAAATTCTTCTTAATACATGTCATACCAAAGTCACAAGCTGACCTTTGAAGACATCTTCTTGGATGGCTAGCCTATTAGCACGACCTCACCAAGTGCCTACTGGATATGACTCCTTTCCTTTGAGTCCACTTGATATTTAGGGTGCATTTGATAACGATTGTGGCTCCAAGAACAATTTTTTATCAGAAATAATTTTTCTAATTCTATTTCCGAAAATAATTTATGGACAAAAGAACGCGCTTGATAATTATACAAAATTTATATTATCAAGATAGAAATACGTTTAGTAAGATTTTTAATTTTTTTTGTTTCTTTTAATTTTTAAACTTTTATTATATTTTTCTCTTTTTTCTTTTTCTTTTTCTCTTCTTCCTCTTTCTTTGTGGTAGGTTGTCAGCCATCGCCTGCCCACTGGTGAGGCTCAACCTTGACCAAGCGGTGCGAGGTTGGCCTTGGCTTGGCAAGGCCCAGCTTCACACCCGCTAGCAAGGCTTGGCCTCACCTTGGCTAGGCGAGCTTGAGCTAGCCTAGATCTGGTGAGGCCTAGCTTGCTTAGCAATCGGCGAGGCCAGTCTTGTCGGGTCACTATTGGGTGACGCTAAATTGGCGGTGGCTCGATGTCATCGGGGCCGGTGACGCTCCGGAGATGTCGCTATTCCTCATCGGCCAATCGCCGGTCATGGTCAAGGCTGGTGACCAGCTAAATGAAAGAAGAAGAGAAGGAAAGAGAAGAAGGGAGAAGAAAAAAATTAGACTTGATTCTAGAAATTTCTCTTGGGAGCAAGAAGTAACTTTTTTACTTCTTGATTCTCTTTCAAATCTATTTCTAAGAATAAAATAATAAAAAAAAAAACAGATTTTTTTCCCGAAAATAAAAATTTTACTAAATGGATTTATACTCTTTTTTTTTTTAGCTCCTGGGAACAAAAGAACAGAATCGGTTGTTTCTGAGAGTGTTACCAAACGGGCCCTTATTAATACATCGTCAAGTTAGGGTCGCTTGTGAAAATGGATTGTTCTGCCACTTACGTCATGCATAAACTTAAATGCCAAAATTTCAATTAGCCCTAATCAAATTGAATTTTTCATTTATAACCCAAGGAGAAACAAATCAAAATCAAAATCTTATCTATGATGTATAGCTAACAAATGATCTAAGGACATATAAAGACTATAATTGCATTGATGAAGCTCCAAGAAAGCATGCCAGCTCACTACAATTGAAGTGGTTGAAAGATTGTGCAATTGGCCCAATTGATTAAAGAATGAATGCCCAATAGTACACGTATTTAGAATCCCAATGCCATTGGGACCGCATTGGTTGGTTAGAAAGCAAAGAACATTGGAAAACTATAAGTCGATCAAGAATATAAGTCATCAGTTTTAAGAACATTATGGAGTGGCCTTCTTGGGTTGTTCTTCCTCGAAAGGGCATTAATTCGTTTTTTCACTTTCTTGAGCTCTGGAACATATTTGTCAGAGAATCAATGACTGCCCAATAGCTGAAGCTATGATGATTCCGCTTTTGGACTTGGGATTATTCTCTTTTTATCGTCCATAAGTAGTCATGTTCAAATTGTAGACTAACTCGAAATAAACTAATCAAAAGTTTTTGGGGCATGATGTTCCCTTTTGACCAATACGTAATGCCTTGATCTCCTTGAGAAGCTTGAATCTTCCGAAGATACGCATGAAAGCAAGATCTTAAGTGTTCACATTCTTGCGAAAGGTGAAATGTAGATCCCCTTGACCATGGTAAGGAGAACAATGGAAGTACAAGACTATTTATTTTGGAGGAAATTAAATAATTTGAAAATTATTTTTCTAAAAATGATTGCTTGTTTTGCTTGAGATAATTAGTCAATAAAAAATACTTTCATTATCGGCAATAATTTATATCTAAATATTTTCATGAACAATAAAAATATTTTTCGTTCATTTATTTTTTGAGCGATACAAATAATTATTTTTAAAAAATACTTTGTAAATCATTCATTTTTTTTGTGAGACAAAAACACTAACTTTCATAAAAAAGTGATCTTGACCTTAAAATTTCCGGCTTAGGTCGGGTTAACCGAGCTCAACCTCGACTTGGCTCAACTCAACGACTTGGCCTACCATGTGTAGAAAGTTTTTTTTTTCCTTTCTTTTTCGGTTTTGTGCTTATACCATATTTAAAAGTTTGAATTAGTAAAAAATTCAAAACTAAGGCAAAATATTCAATCTTGTTGACTATGATATGTGCAATGTCTCATATATAAAATAAATGAATCGAAATATGTTGGAATATGCTTACTAAATGATATGACCGATTTACAATTGGTTCTTAAATGTGGTTACTGCTCAAACAACTACTTTTCACTTAGCAAACTAATTTACGAAGAGAAATTGTAGTATCCGGTACACTTGACCCGACTTAACTTGACATATAAGAAATATCTTCTCTTTTGCTTGAATTTATAGTTGAAAATTTGGAATAATCACAATTACAAAATATTCAAGGTTGTTAGCTAGCATGAATGTAATATCCAGAACAGACGGTCCGTTGGTAATGGCAGTATCTTTTATGGTGCTTCAAGTCCCATTGGGCACTTGTTAATCAAGTTCATTAATCATAACAAATACTTAACCAATTAAAAAGTTTACATCTCAGTAAGTATATGTATATAGATATATTTCTCCACTGACATTGAAGTTAGAATTTAAACCAGACATGCCAAACTCATCGGTGCAAATTGGCCAATTTTCAGTTATGCCAAACGACCGACCAAAAAAAAAAAAGTTATGCCAAACCAGACATTGAAGTATATGCTCACATGTGAACTGAACTTGGTCAAAAGCTAATGATTCTCGTACTATTGAGAAAGAGAAAGGACCAAGTCGGATCTAACATTGTGTGCGCGTGCGTGCGTGGGGCACAAAGTCTACTTTGATGGGATCACTTATGGTTCAGAGCCCAGATTTCGTCCCATGGAATATGTCCGTAGATGACATAGGCAAGAGAATTTTACTTTCTTTCGTATCCATTGGGTTCGAGGATCTAAAAAAATAAGCAGTATCGATGCAAAGGCACATATGGCGGTGGTCGTCTTTCTACTTTTTACCAGATTTATGATTTGGTGAGATATTTGATGCACCCGTATATTTTCCATTTAAAGGGTTTTCTTTGTATGAGAAAGCGTTTTAATATTTATTTGTAATCGCTTCCGACCTAAATAGTTTGTTGATTTAACCTTTTCCCTTCCCATATATTTTAGGTGATACGTATCAAATAAAAGTCAAAACGTGAGCAAAATGGGATTTAGTGCCCCCAAAATTAATATCCACATATTTTTTAGCATATGCTTTTCCAAAAGAACTTTGGTGAAAGTTCCCATCAGAAAGACCGCTCATCTATAAATTAAGGATGTGGACTGGAGAATAACTAAAAACAAAACGAGAATAAAATGTCACTAAGTTCTGATGAATTATAATTAGAAACAATGAGAATTTGTCTCGTCCAAAGAAACGATGGGAGTCTGCTTCAATTCATTTTCTTTTGGAGTGGTTAAAATGCTCTCTAACTAGGCTTCTTTATGGCCCATAGAGTTGGGCTTTCTCTTTATGTTGGGCTAGCTGGATAAATCAAATTCTTTACGTTTATTTCTATTTCCAGGCCATGACTGTGGATCTAATGAGGGACATTATCCGGTTGGACTCAGTACAAGGCCCAAAATTCATTTGCAGGATCTCAATCTTTGCATAAGTCGAAGGATCTCATTTCATTTCCACTCCTTTTCTTTTTCCATTTCTATTCCCTTATGTTTTTCTTGGTAATGCCATTTCTTTTCCTACTTTCACGTTTAAATGAACATTGTAAATACAAATAAACTGAAATAAGGGGGAAATAGAAATACGATAACCTGACGAATACACTCCAAATAACCATGACTCTTGTAGCATATCGAATTTTTCTGACCTGGGCCACTCTCTAGGATCTTCCAAAATCCCAAGTTCAAATAACATATATGGTGTGAATATTTTAATGAACTTGAATAACCGGACTAGAGTTGCCATCAATCAATAAGGAATCAGTCAAACGAAAGCCTAAAATATTAAGTCTGGGGGGTTTGGTTACATATGCAACGGATTAACATCCCAAGACGCCCTTTCGCACTGCAGCTTCATTACTAGTTTAGTTTTAAACATTAATTTATTCCCTAAGCATGAATAATGTTTGGTTTTAAAGATTTAAAATATTCTGAATACTTATTTGATGTTGTTTTGAATTAACAAGGCATGACTCCATTTTTGTTTGTGTATGGAAATGTCAATTCTAATGCAAAATTCGATCATGATTTGAGCAAATGGCATGACATGGCCAAAATATGGTAAATTTGAAATTCCAATGCTGTAGCACCTCGAATTGTGCAAGCCGAGGGGTCACTAGCTAGTAGTGCCTTGGTCTCTAGTATCTTCCCAAATCCTAGCTTCAGGTGTCAAGACACAATCATAAACTTATAAAAAATATTAGAGTTGCCATCAATATATTTCGGTAAATCCATATTGATCGGACAATCGAAGAGCCTAGATAATAATGGGAAAGTTTACTACGTATATGTACATGTGAAGGAAATTGGATCAAACGAAAGCGTAAGGTTTAGATTAATGGTTTAGTTACCCATGGGAGCGATCGGCTTCTCACGATGCCTTTTTGGTACGTGTAGCCCCGTTTTTGGTTATGACCTTAATCATTCATTAATCAATCTCCTGAGCATTTACGATAATTTCTTAGAATCTTGAAATGTCGCCAAAATAGTTATTAAACGTTGTTATTGATTAATAAGGCCATCTTCATGACTCCAGTTGTGTATAAAATATGTATTTGAATATTAATTGAAGTGCAAAGTTCAGTCATCACATACGAGAATGACTTGAGACAACAATAATCACATGCAGGAAGACATGATAAATTAGATGCAAGATAGGAAAAATTTGACAAAAAATAGCAATAATCATGTGCAACATAACATTAAAATTAAATGCAAGATATAACTATGAAAGGACACAAGATGGCATTAACATGCAACATGACATGGCAAACCATATGTAAATCATGATAATGAGATGACAAATATATAACAATAATCACATGCAACGTGATATGGCAAACCAAATGCAAGACGTGGCAATTAGATAACAAAACATAGCAATAATTACATACAACATGACATGGCAAATCAAAAGCAAGATATAACAATAAAATATCATGATAACAACCACATACAAATGATATGACAAATCAAATGCAAGATATGGCAATGAAATGACATGATATGATAGTACTCATACATAACATGATGTGCAAATCAAATGCAAGGTATGGCAATGAGAAGACATGATATGACATGACAATAATTACATACGATTTGACATGACATAGCAAATCAAATGCAAGACATCATTGCAAACTAGTGGCAAGCTATAGCAATTAGACAACATGGCATGACAATGAATACATACAACATGACATGCCAAATCATATTGAAGACATGATGATGTGATGCTTAGACTACACTATTTATGAAGTAATTCCTTTGATTTGCATGTTACTCAAACATGGCGGTGTGAACGCAGAAACACACCCTTTTGCCTTTTGACCAGATCAAAACAAAATCAACATTTGATTTTTCCAACCAAAATCATGAAATAAAAATAGCATGTATGAGTCTCAATGCATAGTTTCGAATTGTAATGTGTATTGACTTTTGAGTTACAACTACATTGTCATAGTCTATCCTACCCTCAATCTCAATCCCTTCGGTACATGACCTATAGGTTGGCTCTCAAATAAAAGGATGTCCTAATACAACACCCCAATAAATCCGCCACAATATATCCCCCCAATCTACACCGTTTATATATCAGCAGCAACAACTAAATTGCATTCTATCGAATATCCATCATAGCCAACATTATAACAACATATTTTCAGATCTCAACAAAAATTATGATGCCCTAGTAACAAGCCTAGTTCCAGTGACATTTTGGGAGCACAACAATGTGTCATATGACTTGAGATCTTATTTCAGTATTACCACGGCTTAAGAACTTGCATTTTTCGACTATTTAAACAAGCAACATATTAACGTATCCTAGGCTTTCAACTTTTCATTGTGGCAATACAATGACCTAAGAGCATGTATACTCAAAGTATTCAAACAAGCAGCATACGGCGTATTCTAGATTCTATGACTCTAAACAAACACTACCATGTCCTAACATGCGATTACATAATGAACTACTGTGACTACTTTAAACATTTTGGTTTTGTATTGCTCAACATCCAGTCTCTCCATTGAATAATCTTCATAAGGATCATCTTGAAGCTATTCATTGGACAATTGTTGAGTAGATCAATTAAGCCATTGGAGCCAATCAATCTGAGTTTTTGTACATTTGGTCATACATTCAAATCTTCAACTTCCAAAAATAGAGTAGATCAAACTATGGAAAGTCTTCAAGGTGATTATTAATCAACCAAAACTTGCGTTATTAATTTCTTGCAAGTAGATATTCTTTGATATCGTTAATCAATCAGTTTCTTCCAAAATGGGAATTCATACCATATCACTAGCTACTAAATAATAAAATGGAATAATTCCTCATGAGATATTTTCCTCCGAGCTTGGAAAAAGGTTGTTGTGGTTGAGAAAACTCCTACTAGATTTTGAAATTAACAAAACTTTCTTGTTCTGACACTTATTCTAGAACAAGTTTTAGTATAGTTGGTTCAAGTTGTTTCTGAGGAACTATTGAAGAGTTCTATCAAAGTCTATTCCATCTCAAAAGCATATCCTACTCAAATGAGTCTAGAATGAGGAAGAGTTCAAAACCAAATTTATCAAAGTCACAACTCGGTCCCATAATGAAACTACTTTAGAAACTAATAAAAAACGACTAGTTTCCTAGCAAATGATTTCTCTTTCTATATATAAATACATCGATTCAGTCAATCACAAATTGACAAAATTAATCTTGAAGATAAGTTCCACATGAGAAAGTATCATTTATGGAAACCAAGGTTCTATTTCTATGGACAACCAAAATCAAGTGAAAATTCCATTCTTGTCTTCAATGGTCACAAGATCTCTTTGAAATATTCTATCCAATAGGTAGATTGGAAGAATTTCTTCTGAAGAATGTCTAATGGCTAGTGTTGCATGGAAGTGCATTTAAGGAGGTCATTCAGTTAAGAAAAAATGGGAACATGAATGTGACATTCCAAAGTCTAAATCTACTATCAATTACTTGTCTTGTTTGTGACCATTTCAAATTGTGATCAAGAGAGAAAATACAAAAAAAGTGTCTTGATGAAATAGTGTGATTTATCATTTGAAAGTGCTAGTATGAACACCTAGAGAGGGTAAATAGGTGTTTAAAATAAACCTTGGCAAAAAAATGGGGAATAAAAAAATTTTGAGTAAAGTTTGAATAAGGATCAGACTTTGAAATTGAGTTTGAAGAACAACAGATTTTGAGCGAGTTCAGACTTTAGCAATTAAATAGAACTTCAAACAAAATAAAAGAGTTGAGGGAAGAAAATAAGAACACGGAATTTATAGTGGTTCGGCTTAGATCAAGTCTACGTCCACTCTCCCACATTAACAACCTTCTAGCTAGATTCCACTATGTGATCAACAAGAGATTACAACTTTAAGTACAAACACTCAGTAGTAAATCATACTATCTCACTAAGTCACTCTTTTAGTATTTTTCTCACGATTACAAATGTTTAAGCTCATGAAAGACAAGTGTATGATTAAAGGTCACTCAGACTTTAGAATTATAAATTCTACGCTTCGTCTCTTACTTGCTCATCGATCCTTGATTTTTTTAAATACTCCTCCACTTCCAAACTAGCTGTTGGACAGTGTCTAGATAATCGTCTTCCAATATACCCATTGGACAAATCTGTATCTAGAAGATTTAGTAGCCGTTGAGTGACAGAAGTAGAATCCCAAATTGATTCTGATCATCCATATAAACAGAATCTTGGTTTCCATAAGTAGAGCTTCTTCATTTAAAAAGTTCTTGTCTTCAATATCCAATTGTTAATCAATTAATCAATTAGATTGAGTCAATCAAATTGATCTTGATGTAGAATACAAACCAGATTACTAGTCATTATATGTTTGGGGCTTGTGTTACGTTTTGTCGAGTTGTCTCATTTTGAACATGCTTCGTTATGAATCTGCTACATTCTAAACTTGTGTCTCATTTTGGATGTAAAGTCTGAAAGTCTTCAAACTAAAGTAGAGTCTGAGTGTCTTTAGACTAAAGTAGAGTCTGAGTGTCTTCAGACTAAAGTAGAATCCGAGTGTCTTCAGACTGAAATAGACTTTACAATATGGACGTAAGTCTGAACATATTTAATGTTAAGGTCTGGACATAATCTAAATAAGTGCAGCTTCAACATAAAGTCTATCTTCTATTTTTCCAAGTATAGACTTTGACAATATCCTTTACTAGTTCTATCATTTGCATTGTCTGTTAATCAATCATTAAATACGTTAGTAGCCTTTGATTTATTTTGTCATCTTTAAAATATCATAAGGGATTTCCCTAACATCATTAAGTGTTTGCACTCATAAATTATAATATTCTATTGATTTTATAGTGAAATCCAACCAATAGACTATCAGCATGGAAGAATGGATGTAGGCTTAATCTAAGTCAAACTACTATAAAATTCATATGTAATTCTCTCTTCCCTTAACTCTATTTATTTAAGTTTGTTGCACATTAACAAGTTATTGCAGAAGTCTGGTGTTTCATGAAACTAATTTTGATTATTTTCCAGACTTTGTTGACAACTTATTTTATTCCACAATTATTTGTTAAGATTTCTTTTAAATACTTATTCACCCTCCACTAGGTGTTAGTACTAGCTTAATCAATTGGTATTAGAGCTTGGTGCTCATCTTATTGGAGTGTTCCTTTTTTTTTTTTTTTTTTTTTTTTTTTTTTTTTATACTTCTGAGCTAAAGATTTTCAATGGCTAATATTTTGGGATGCATTGAAGGGTAGAACAACACCAGGACACCTTATTTCAATGAAAAGGAATACAATGTGTGGGGAAAAAAATTAAGGTATTCCTAAGATCCAGAGATCCTCTAGAATGGAATGTTGTGGAAAGAGAAATTAATCCAAAAGCTGCTTCTATTTCAGATAAGAAGAAGGAAGTCATAGACAAGGATGCTAAATAAATCAAATAAATAGAAATAATTAAGAAACATACTCTTGATGCAAAAGTCATTTATTTCTTATATTGTGTTTTGTCTCCTATCGAGCATAATAGAATACCTTTATGTGAAATAGCTAAAGAAGTTTGGAACAAACTTCATGTCACTTATGAAATGAGACAATGAAGCATGGAGAATCCATTGGAGATGTGTTTAGCCGATTTATAGGAATTATGAATGGTCTAGCATATCGAAGACAACAAATTTTGTTCCAATGAAGGTCAACAAACTTTTGCAAGGACTCTCAAAAGACTATAATCATGTCAAGACCTCAATTCGAGACACACAGATAATTGTGCCACTACTCTTCAATCTTATGAAGTAGAACAGGTCAATGATGAAGACGTAAGAAGTTTATTGCTTTTAAATCTAATGCATATTTTGATGATACTGACTTAGATGATGACATGGATGATGAAAAACTCACTCTTATGATCAAGTAGTTCAAAAAGCTGAATAGAAAAGAAAGAAGGTCCAACTAGAAGAAGTAATAAAATCAAAATGTGTAGAAAATATCGATGAAAGATGATGAATCGAGTGGGGATGTGATATGTTTTGAGTGCAAGAAAGAGACACACATCAAGCCAAACTATCCATTGCTTAAAAAGAAAAAAGGAAGGAATGAAAAGTATAAGAAAGCACTAAAAGCACAAACTTGAAGTAATAAGATTTGGAGTGACAAGGAGTACACAAACATCTATTTGATGACTTGCTTAGACTCAAACTCAGAATCTGACTCCGACATAGACTTTGAATCAGATAAGGAAATTGAAATAAGTCATTTTGATATTCTTACTAAAATGTCTAAATACATCAATGAGCTTTGTTTGAACCTTAAATCATCTCTTAAAAGGATTTTTGAACTGAAGATGGAAAATTCTAAACTTAGACAACAGTATATTTCTTTTTTTTTTAAAAAAAAAAAAAGTTTGAAAGTTTACAAGATGATTTTGATTATTTGAAGGAAAGCCATGATTTTTTATCCAAAGAAAATGAGAGTTTGAAAAAGGAATTTTCAAACAGTACTACAAAATTTTCGAAAGGTTAAAAAATCTTGGAACACATTCTTTCTACTCAAATCCCTTATTACAATAAATTAGGTTTGGGTTTTAATAATAAAAGTGATCTTTTGATTGATTTTCCAAAAATCAAGGAGAGACTAAAATAGAGACCTCCTAGACTTACTTACAAAAATCATTTTCAAAGAAGTTTCATGAACTTGTTAGTCGAAGTGCTTTTAAATGTTCAAAGTGTGGAGACCTAGAACATTTTGAGAATAAATGTCATAAAGTCTAAAGACCCATTAAGAAAAATCAGGCAAAAACAATTACCACTAACTTTTCAAGTGATAACTCCATTTTAGATAGATTATTTTAACTTATGTAAGCTTGATATTTGGTAATTGATATATTGGATGAATTTATTTGTAGGAAACATGACTTGCAGATTTAGAAGAGATTGTGTGCATCATTTGCAAAAGATGTGAGGATCAATGTATAATTTTTCCATGTATCTGTGCTGGATTTGCAAATCAATCCTGCGCCTCAATATTTTCCAGAAATTTCCAATATCTCTAAGGATATTTCAATATCTTTAAGGATATCTCTATATTTTTAAGAATAGTTAAGTATCTTTTAGAATATCTTATCTTGAAGAAAAAGCCAGCCAAGACCGATGGATTTGACCATAATTGATGCTAGGTTCAAAGAAAATCAAGGTTATAAATCTTAAGAAGATAAAATCCTAATTTGTTGAGTCATATCCAAGACCTAATGGGAGGTTAACCTATGGCAGATTTTTGGAGGTAATATAAACCTCTCTTGTGCTGCATATTTCAAAGGGGGGAGAAGGAGCCTTTGAGCCACAACCAGATTTTTGGTTTTCTTAGTTAATTTTCATGTTTCTATTTTATTAGCGGAATTGGAGTATGTCAAGGAGAGAAGAAGAAGGCCAACCCGAATCTATTTGCAACTAAAATTAGTGATTTGTTTTAATTTGGCATTATTTTCTCTTCAATTTTCGTTGTTAATTTAGCTTTAATTATGTTCTAAATTTCTTTTGAACAATGGATCTTAACAATGATTAATTGAGAGAGAAAACAGAAACTCCAAAGAGCGTCCATGTAGCAACTCTCACCCGTGAGATGCAGAATTCCTGGAGTTCTAGCCATTGGAATGGGCTAATTTTTGGAGAGGAGATTCCTCTCACCATCCTCTTTATCTCCACCAAAGGAAATTGTTAGAGCTGGTTTATGTCAAAAGTTATCCTCTATCATTGATTTGTTCTTGCTCCAATTTGCAGATCCGGTTCTTCTTCTGGTATTCTTCGTTACTCAAGAGTTGCAACAGTGAGAATGGGCTGATTTTTGGTTGGTGGTCTCCTACAACCTTCCTTTACATCCCTACCGAAGGATTTCTTCCTAGGTGCTCTAGATTTCGAGATCCAACCAGATCTAGGCGAGCGTGCATTCGTTTGCTCTTTCGGTTTAGCTACTGCGGACTAAGATTTTACTGCTTGACCTTTGCTATGCATTTCTGGTTCCGATTCTATTGGTGTTCGTGCTATGCTGTGGTTGGCTCTCCTTCTCTTAGTCCGGGTAAGTCTTGCTTCCGATGGTCCTTCTTTGGCTTCGAGTAGGCTGCAGTTCAGGTGTTTGATGAAATGCCTGCAACTATTGTTGCGGCCGAAAATGGCACTAAAGAAGACATGTTTGGTGTTGGGGCTTCGAAGGGGCCTCCATCCCTTTCCATTTACAAATGATACACCTTCGGAACAACCTCATTTGGTCATGGCCACAACCTCCAAAATCTGGCCCCGCTAGACAAAGAACCAACCAACAAGCCCCACAAGAGGCCCCTTCTCACTTGCATCGTTCTAGGGGACGAAGTCGCTTATGGTCGGCCTCTAAGCGTCCCCAAGCTAGATAGGCTAGACAGCAGGCTCCCCCGGCGCATATGTGGGCAAATGTAGTTTGGCTTGCGGTGAAAAGATCAGATTTGTCATATGTTCCACTATCTTTTGTGGATGGAAAACCTGTGGTTAAGTTGGCCAATGAAATACTTGATGCGGTCGATCCGAAATGCCATGAATGCTTAGTTGGATATTTCGTACGAAGGAGGGTCCCGCTCGAACTCATGGAGCATTCATTAAAAGGTGTGTGAGGTTCTAAATTGGTGGAAATCATGGCCAATGATCAAGGATTCCTCTTCTTTCACATTCTCGATCCTATGTTTTGGAGGAAGATTCTAGAAGATGACCCAATCACCGTAGCTAGAGTACCTCTCATTCTCCGGCAATAGGAAACACTCATGGACCTCAAAAGGGAAAACCAATCAATCGTTCCGGTTTGGATTTGATTGAAGGAACTTGCCGCTAGATTGTTGGTCGGTACCGGCAATAAGTGCTATTGCGATAGTTTGTTTCAATGTAAGAAAGCTTTAAGGACATAGCACTCTAACTGCCCTTTCCCGAAGAAGAAAGGAAAAAGCTGAAAAGCTTAAAAGCACTCAAAGCCGAAACTTGGAGTGATACGAGTGTGAAGAAAGTGAGGATGAATATGCCAATCACCTGATGGCACAATCAGACTCATCAGATTCCTGGATCGACTCGTAAAGTGAATTTGAGGTAAGTGATTTTAAAATTCCCACAAAAGTCTCTAAATATATTGACGAACCGTGTTTTAGTCTTAAGACTTTCTCAAAAGAGTTTCCGAATTAAAAGGAAAAACTTAGCTTTAAAACAAAAAGAAAACATTTAGAAGAAAGAACCAAAAGTTTAGATTTGAATGTTTCGACTCTTAAAGAAAAAGAAGATAATCTTTTAAAAGAAAATACTTTTCTAAAACCGACTTATCAAATATTTCAAGGAAATTTTCTATAGGATCAAAAAACTTGAAAAAGTTCTTTTCAAGCTCAAAGACCTTACCTCACAAGTCCATCGTCTAGGTATGACAAATGGTAAACAATTCCCTTGATTGATTTTCTAAAGTAAAAGAAAGAATTAAGAAGAGACCATCGAAAGAGGGCTTACAAAAATCATTTCAAGAAAGTTTTTGTAAAATCGTGAGGTCGAAATGCTCTAAGATGTTCAAAGTGTAACAAAGAAGGGATCACTGAAAAGAGTGTCCCATGATTTGAAGCCCAAGAAAGCATGGCCTTATAATGATTATTCTCATAACACCAAAGGACCCAAGAAAATTTGGGTACCAAAGAAAGTTTGAGATTTTCATTTGAATGCGGTCTCCATCAAGAAAAGGTAAAATGGTATCTGACAATGGGATGTTCAAGACATGATGAGACTAACAAAATAGCTTCATAAAGCTTATTCAAGTGAACGGAGGAAAAGTTTCATTTGGGAAATGGAAACAGCAAAGGAAATATTGTGGGATTTGGAATCACAAAATTGGAAATCTCACAATAAACATTGTTTCTCTAGTAGAAGGACTCAATTACAATCTTCAAGATCAACTCATGGATACTCGGGATTCAAGATTTTCTTCCAAGAAGGAACATGTTCTCGGAATCAATAAAAGACTTACTCGGTCTTTCAAAGGTCGAAGACATGGAAATATCTACCTCCTAGACGTAAAACCGAGATGAATCACATTGCTTAATCTCAATTCAAGACGAAGCAAGCTTATGGCATAGAAAGCTCGGCCATGTCAACATGAAGCAATTGGCCAAAATCTCATCAAAACAGCTTGTTCGAGGACTTCCAAAATTATCATATCAAAAGACCAATCCATGCACTCCATGCATTATGGGAAAACAGGAAGAAATTCATTCAAATCAATAAATCATATTTACTAATCATGTCTCAAGATTATGGCTCGCCGCATATGGATCTATTCGGACCAAATCCGGGGACCCGAGTATTGGAGGTAAGAAATATTGCCTAGTTATTGTAGATGATTACTCCCGCTTTACTTTGGTATATTTTCTTGCAAATAAGTCTGAAATATTCTCGTATTTTGAAAATTTACAAAAGATTCAAAATGAAATTGGACGCGGTTATATCAAGGTATAAGAACCGATCATGGAAGTGAATTTGAAAATCAAAATTTTACAAAGTTTTGTGATGATCTCCGATTTAAATGATGTATTCTCCTCTCCATATACTCCTCTGTAGAATGGAGTGGTGGAAAGGAAGAATCGATCTCTTCAAGAAATGGCTAGAACTCGTTAATTGAAAGTAAAATTTCTTCACGATTTTAAATGTTCGTTTTTTAACAAAGAAATATATAATCAATGGCCAGAGCTTTTTCAGATCAGCCTGAGAAAACCCTATGAATTATTCAAAAGAAAGAAGCCTATTGTTTCATACTTTCATGTATTCTAGATGCAAATGTTTTATATTGAAAAATGCAAAAGATCAAGCGTTGGTAAGTTTGAAGAAAGATCAGATGAAGGCATCTTCCTTGATAGCATGGTAGGCAAGCCTTTATATCTAGACCAACGAACGGACCAAATGAAAATGGTCTCATTTGCTAGGGTATGTGTTGAAATCCAGGTGAACTAGCAAATGTGTAGAATCGTTGAAATGGTCTTGAAGGGAGTTTCTCGCTCCATCACTATTGACTTCGAATGGCTCCCGGCTGAATGCCCGGTCTGTGGTACATTTGGCCACAACTATCAAGCTCCCCCTGTGCACCTAACCCCATCGAACATAATAGAGCTCTAAGGTAGCCTTTGGCCGATCTAGCTCCAGCGACTCTTGCTACAGACCCCATCCTTGTTCCAGCTACAACTCTTCCAAATCAGCAACAAGGCCCGACTGTCTCCGCTCCTTCAGCCACTGTTGTCGATCCTATCCCTAAACCGATTGCACTAGGAGTACAAGGCTGCTCGGAATAGCCTTGGAAGCAAGTTAAAAGTATAAAAAAAAAGAAGCACCAGCCTTCGAAGGAGGCAACATCCTCTCGTCAAGGCAATGCTAGCGAAGAGGGACAATCCGATTTCAAGACCCCTACTCCGGTTCAAGCTCCTGCTCTAGAGAAGGCTGTTCGCAAGCCACAAAGGGGATCAAGTGCACCTCTGGAACGCCATTTGGAAGTGATCCTACTGCTCGCCTCCTTAGAAAGATGATTCCAGGCCAGGGAAAGGCCCTTTACTGACCAGCGACCAAGGAGAGGAGTCAAAGGTTGCTGCCACTTTTTCATGCTCTGAGGATGATATCGAGTCTCCCGCCAATCCAATCCTCCCCCGAAGGCTGGTCCGACGAGAGTGGAGACTATCCAGGATAGATTGAAGGCTTTAATGCCGGATCCGATCCCAACGGTGAAGCAAGGGGCACCGGCAAATCCACGCTAGAAGCATCCAAAACAGAGGTAGGCCTCTTGCCTTCCTTGTTAGCTCTTATTGTAGCTTATATATATAGACACACACACACACACACACACACACACACACATACACACACACACATATGTATTTTAGTGTTTGGAACACTAGAGGTCTTATAGGCCCATTGAGGCGATCCGAGGTTAGAAACTTCGTTCATTCTAATGGCCTTTGTCTAGTTGGTTTATTGGAGACCAAAGTGCCAGAGTATCTATTTCGGTCCATGTCTACTCGGCTTCTGTTGGGTTGGATGTGGGTTGCTAATTATGAGTCCTCTCATAAGGGTAAGATCTGGGTTGGTTGGGATCGACACTAGTTGATTTTCAAGTGATCTCTTCCAATAGTCAGGCGATCTATGGTGGAGTTAAACTTCTCACATCGGGATTGTATTGTTGCACCTCGGTGATTTATGCTGAACATTCGTTTATTTCTAGAAGACCTTTGTGGGCGGACTTGATCCGATTGAGTTCTTGTGTTTGGGACGTGACATGGATGGTGGCTGGGGACTTCAATGCCATTAGAGGCCCGTCAGATCGGATCGGGAGTTCGGATACATGGCTGCCCTCCTTTGATGAGTTTAATCAGTGCTTGATTCAAGCGAAGCTTGAGAACTTGAGGTATGTTGGATTTCGATTCACTTGGTCCACCTCTTCCGGGGCTAATCACAAGGCTAGGAAGATTGACCGAGTGTTAGTTAATGTTGAGTGGAGCTTCCAATTTTCATACTCAAAAGCATCGTTCTTAGCTCCAAGAATTTCAGACCACTTGCCAATGATGGTTAAGGTTGTTCAACCAGTGCTACGAAGGAAACCTTTTTAATTCTTTGATTTTTGGATGGAGCATCCCTCCTTTCAGGACATTGTATCACAAGTTTGGAGTGAACCGGTAAGCAGGGGTCCCGATGTACAAATTGGTGAGCAAACTGAAGACCCTAAAAGGCTGTCTTAAGTAACTCAATAAGGAGTCATTCTCCAATATCTCCGAGAGGGTTGTAGAGTCCAGGAATAGATTAGCCTAGGTTGACTTGTAGTAGGACTCCGACCAATGAACTTTTCGCAGAGCTGGAAAAATCTCATAGGAAGACCTATATGGAGCTAAGGAGTCATGAGCAGTCCTTTTTCAGATAGAAATCAAGGATCAAATGGCTTGAGAATGGTGATAGAAATATCAAGTACTTTCATCACTCTGTTAAGACAAGACATCTAAGGAACAAGATTCTCTCAATTCTTGATAGAAATGGTTAGTTGGTCTCTGAACCAAGCCTAGTGCAGGATACTTTCGTCTCTCACTTTCATGAGCTTTTTGCATCACGTTCCCTGTCATCCAACCCTGCTCTAAGGGATCTGCAACAAGTTATTCGAAGCCCTCTTAGTGAAGACCAGGTTAGTTTTCTCTCTTGACCCTTCTCATATAGAGAAATTCATGATACCTTCTTCTCCCTAGCCGGTAGTAAGGTTCCTGGGTCAAGTGGGTTTGGAGCTGAGTTCTTTTAGAGCAATTGGGAACTGGTAAGGCCATTAGTTATTGAAGCAGTAAATGATCTTTTCATCACGGGGCGCCTTCTTAGGGAAATTAACAATACTATCTTAGTGTTGATCCCCAAAGTGCCTAACGCGACCTCGGTGAATGATTACAGACTTATAGCTTGTTGCAACACGATTTACAAATGCATTACCAAGGTGTTAGCTAATCAAGTCACTGCAGTACTTCAAGATGCTATAAGTCCTTCTCAGAATGCTTTTGTTAAAGGCCGACGAATCCGGGATAATATACTTCTTGCACAGGAATTATTTGTAGATTTCATCTTCAGTCGTACATTCCTAAATGTGCAATAAAAGTGGATTTTCAAAAAGTATATGATACGGTCGGCTGGGACTTTCTTGAATTGGTGCTACGTGCTTTTGGATTTCCGGACCACCTCACTCGGCTCATTATGGTGTGTGTGCGCACTCCAAAATTTTCTATCTCTCTTAATGGGGAGCTCTATGGTTTCTTCCCTAGCGGTCATGGACTTCGTTAAGGAGATCTCATGTCTCCTTACCTCTTCACGTTGGTTATGGAGGTTTTCTCAGGAATACTCACCACTCGTGCGGTGTTACCTAAGTTCAAATTTTTATGGAGGTGCAAGGCTACAAGATTATCTCATCTCTTCTTTGCGGATGATGTCTTTCTTTTTTGCCGAGCGGACTTGCCTTCGATCTCTCATCTCAAGGAAGGTCTGGATATCTTCTCGGCATGGAGTGCACTGAAGCCAAACAACAACAAAAGTGAGATATTTCTTGTCGGAGGGTCAGTAGAGACAAAGAATGAAATTCTTCGCACATTTCGATTTGTCGAAGGAAAGTTACCGGTAAGGTACTTTGGGGTTCCTATCATCACATCGAGGCTCGAAAAAGCAGACTGTGTGTTGTTGGTTGATCGTATAACAGCCAGAGTCCAATTGTGGAATCGGAGATTTCTTTCCTTTGCTGGCAAACTTTAGCTAATAAGGTCAGTCCCTCATGCGATCCAAGCTTATTGGGCGAGTGTTTTCACCATTCCTTGTGCAATGTTGGATTGTATTGAGTAGATCCTTAGGCAATTTCTATGGAGAGGACCAAACCTTCGGAAGGGTGGAGCGAAAGTTTTCTGGGAAGACGTATGCCTCCCAAAGGTGGAAGGTGGACTTGGAATTCGTAGGCTGAGGGAATGCAACAAGGCTACGATGTTTAAGCATATTTGGATTCGATTCACGAACAAAGAGTCATTATGGTGTAGGTGGATACACTCAACCTTCCTGAAAAGGAAGAGTTTTTGGGAGGTTAAGGTGCCGTCTCTTTGTTCCTAGGCTTGGAAGAGAATCTTATACCTAAGAATCGAATTATGGCTATCTTTTTGCTAGGAAGATCGGAGACGGCCGATCAACTTCCTTTGGTATGATCACTGGCACATGAGGGGTCCTCTTCATCTTATTTGCTTGGATCTATTGATGCTAAGTTCCGGTTTATCCCGACATGCAATGGTGGCTGATCTTTTTTCACCGGTAGGTCAATCCTTCAAGACAGTGGTCGAATCTTGGGAGCAGCCTCTCCCTATCCTCTCCAGGGAACCGGATCATTTTACTTGGACTGGTAATCCTTCCGGTCTTTTCTCGGTTGCCTCGGCATGGCACACTATTAGAAGAAGGAAGGAGAAGGTTAGCTGGGCAGCCTTCATTTGGAACAAGGCTATCACCCCAAGATATCAATTTAATCTCTGGCTCATTACCAAGAATCGTCTTCCCACCCAAACACGGCTTATGTCGCATGGCAGAATTGGGAATGAGGTTTGTGCTTTTTGCAAGCTAACGCCGGACTCCATCGACCATCTCTACTTCGAGTGTTGTATTACGGCTAGCATGGCCTTCTTTTGGGTGGCTAGATGCAATCTTTCCAGTGAAATAGGACCTAGATTGAGAACCTTCATTGGGCTATGAAGTTTCTCTCTGGTAAAGACTTTTATCACTCCATTACCCATTTTTCGTTAGGTGCCCTTTGCCATATTATCTGGAGATACAAGAATGACATCTTGTTCAGAAACCACCATGTCGCGGTTGCTACCGTTAAAAATCTTCTCATCAAAGTGGTTAAGGATAAAGCTCTTATGTTCCGAAACGTGGACAATAATCCTAGGAACTTGAGACTTTAGCGTAACTGGGGGTTGACCCTTGCATTTTCTCTCCTACTTCAGTGTCACCTTAGTTGCTCGTGGTAGGGATTGAAGAATGCTTTTGTAAGGGCCGGGTGCTGAACAACATGCTGTCTGCTAGTCGTCCTCGGCTTTGGACTTGTTGTGGTCTCTCTTTGTCCTTTTTCTCCCTTGTTGGTTAGTTGTTTTTTAGGAGTCTATTGGCCCTACGTGGCTTTCTCCTTTCTCCTCTATTCCTTTACTTTTCTTAGGTTGCTTTGTGCTTTGTTCCTCATTGTTGCGGTGCCTCTCTTGTTTCCGGCTCCCTTTCACTCACAATGACTTGTTGTCTTGTTGAGTGAAAGTTTTGTGGAGCCGGTTTTGTAATTATTGGTTCAAAGCTTTTATATATTATTACTTCTTACCAAAAAAAAAAAAAAAACAATGATTAATTGATTTTCAAGACCTATTTGTGCAATATGATTGTTTTGATTGTGGTGTTCTCTATCATGATTTTAATGCTTTTAGAAGTTTGCCAACTTTTAAATGATTTGTAATGTATTCATGATATCGGGCGGAGACTGTATACATGAGAACTAGTGATATTGATTCATAAATTAAATCTAAGTCAAGATACACTAGATTGTTTGTGTGGTTGCGGTAGTAGATCTAGGTTGGGATGAATTAGATTAAATCCAAAAATTTCCACAAGAACTTAATGCTTTTAGGTAGTGTTAATTCACCTAAGGTTAGTGTGGGTTAACATACCTAATTAGAGATTATTAGACCAAGGTCAGCTTGTAATCTAATTTAGGAAAATTTCACCAACACAATTGGAAATTAATTTATTGCATGACAAGTTAATAAAATTGATTATGAGTGGTTAAGTGAAGTTGGATACTCTAACACTTTGTGATCTTGGTTAAAAGCTTGAAATTTACCTTGATAATTTTCGGTTTACTTTAAATTAGGTTTATGTTGCAATATTAATTAGCTTTCGAAATTCTTTAAATTTCGACTCCTTTATAATTCAATCCTTTAATTGGTTTAGTTTACTTTGTACTTGCATTTCTGACTTGGTTAGCTAAATTTTTGGATTGATCACTTTCGATAAGTAATTGGATAATTAGAGACAATCCTCATAGCTCTATACCAAATTGAGATTTGTGAATGAAGAGAAAAATAATATTTTGTTTATTGACTAATGAGTAGTACACGTGCTTATTTCTAGGCTTTACATAACAACTATCTAAAGTAACAAATAAAAATAAATTAAGGAGAATACATAGAATCACATAATCATAAAATCTCCTAAATATATCTCCTTAACACTTGGGGTCCCTTTTCTCTATTTAATACTACTTTTCTCCGGCACCGTCTCAATTGTGATTCATGGTCAACTGCACAGTCCGGTATTAGTAGTAACAAATTGGTATCAAACGGAGGGCCTACTTTAGAGCAATTTGTGGCTTTTGTTACTTGTTTGTCTGATTGCTTGTGGGACTGTGATTGCGATGGATCCCGCGGCAGTTGAGGTTGAAAAAATTAACGGAATGAATAGCTGGAGCATCTCTTGGATAACGATGCGTGTTTTGCTGGTGACCCAAGGTTTGGCTAAAGTATTCCAGAGTAAAGAAAATTCATCTGCAACTATAATGTATTGCTGTTAAATTTGTCTTATGAGGTCATGTTGGAGGTGGCTAAAGGGCTGGCGCTATTGAGGTTTGGGCTAAGCTGACAAGCCTCTATGTGACAAAAGGCATAAACCGTTATATATATTTAGATTATTTGCGATATTCTGGATATTTACATTTAGATTATTTAACATGAACAATCACTTGTCCCTCTTGAGAAGGATCTGGATGTTTGAGGGCACGTCGATGAGAATCCACCCAGACGAGTTTGACAAACTCATCATGGATCCGAAGAATGTTGAGGAAAGACTACATGACAAAGGCCAGGCCATGATGTTTGCTGGCTTCTCTATTGGGCTCATGTGAGAGCCTTTGTGATTCTCTAACGAGACGGCGCGACACAATCACCTTCACGTAGGATGTAGCGGACGTTCTTATTATTCGAGGTAGACGAGAGAATAGACATTCGAGCAACGGAAGTAAAAGCACATTAAAATTGTGCCTTAGAAATAGTAGGGTTTGTAGGTGCTTTGTGAATCATAAGCAGGGGCACCTCCAAAGGAAGTGTGCGAAAGCTGAGGAATAAGGGTGTGAAGCATGATGCCAGTAACTCTGGTGTGTCCAGTGTTGCTGAGGAGAGCACGAGTGGTATGTACATCGTGCTGGGTGAGACCATTGGAAAAGTCCGGTTACAGATAGGTATTTGATTCGTGGGGTTCATAGCACATGTCCTCATAAGAGTCGGTCCACCACTTACAAGTTTGTAGATGGTGATAGAATTCTCATTGGGAATAATGCAGCTTACAGAGTCGTTGGGTAAGGAACTGTAAGAATCAAGACTTTTGGCACGATGGAGTGTTATGCAAGCTAATAAAACCTAGACACATAACAAAGTTCAAGAAGAATCTTATTTCTTTGGGCATGCTTAACCTTATTTCCTCGGGCGTGCTTAGTGACCTTGGATGCAAGTACACCAGCAAAGATGAAGTGCTGAAGTTCTTGAGGTGTTCTGATAGTGATTAAGGGCGAGAATGTGAGCTCTTGGTATCATTTACTAGGTGAGATCATGGCAGGGACTCCTACTGTTCCAATGGAAGAGTTAGATGTAAACATAATTTGGTTATGGCAGAGCGGCTGGCGCACTTGAGTGAGATAGGAACGGTAATGCTTAAAGAGAGGGGTTTGCTCAAGGGGTTGTTAAGACAGGAAAATTGGATTTGTATGAGCATTGCATCTTTGCGAGGAAAACTAGAGTTAAATTCAGTTCAGCTCTGCATAGGAGACTACATCCACTCAGATGTCCGAGGTTCTTTCCTTCAAAGGAAGGTGCCCGAGGTATGCTTGGTTTATTGATGTCTTACTGTTGTATTTCCTTGAGCATAAAGGAATGGTCTCTAGTCGGTTCAAGCAATTGAAGACATTTATCAAGAAGTAGTCATGTCGAAGAAGCCAAGTGCACACACATATTATTCCGTTAAAGTTTAAATCCATACAGATGTTCTATCATCCTAGCTAGATGCTTGTGATCGAGAGGATTAGCTACTCTTCGCGAGTGTCTCTATTTCTCCTTCCAAGATTCACATCGGCCACTCTTGAGGCCTCTTGTGCTGACTCCCTTCACCTAAAGTGTGGCTCATAGCGTTTAGGCCTCTCTTGGCTAAAGCAGACCGGGGTTAGTCTTTGACATCTTCTTCATAGAAAGCGTTTTGCCTAGTCCGATCATAAGTGGGACAATAGAATGTCTCGCCAAATTACTAGAAGCATGCCCGGGCTTTCTGACTTATGCCAACGACTACAATTACTAGGAGTGGTCCGACCAAGCAAAAGCCTGAGGCTAAGGATGTTCTAGTGGATAAGTGTGCAAGAAGATCTCTTCGATCGATTAACTGAGATCATCTTTGAAATTCAAGATGAAGCCTGAAAAGAATTGGACAGATAATTTGAGCCCTTGACTGCTAGTGTCAGGAGTGAAAGTGCATAGCAAGTTAGACAAACTGCCCAGATGAAGTTGCCCTCAAGCAATGTAGTAAAGGAAACAGAGTCAGATCATTATCATGTTGATCAACAAACTGAGAGGGTAATAACGATTGTTTATCATGTTGTCAAAGAGATGACTGATCCCATGACTGATAAAGTAGTTGCATGAGGGGTTCAAACCTTAGAGCCAAGCTTTGAAAGGCAGAGAAGGGTTGATGACAATCTTAGAACCGATGTCAGGAGACTCACTGATGCCTTTGAAAATGAGATGAATGTAAGATAGCTGTCGATAGTGCTCCTGGGGGAAATAAATTGAGACCTTATGTGACCAATGGCCATATAAATGGACATGCTCCCATTAGAACTGATCCAATTTCTCAGGAGAATAATTTCCTGCTGGAGTACTGCACTCAACAGACTAGAGAAAGCTTCAGAGAGGTATCTAATGACGACTTTCTTAAGTTAAGACTCTTTCCTAGCTCATTATCAGCACCAAGTTTCAATTGGTACCTCAATTTGCTTGTGAGTTCAGTTAAGAGATTGGTGGCCTATGCAAGTCTAATTCCGCTCACATTTCTCTCAAACTGATCTTGGAGTATCCATGGCTGATCTAGCCAAGGTACACCAACAAGCCTAGAGAGTCCATTGAACGATACTTAATAAGGCTTGAAAGCGAGAAATTAGGGGTAAGACTAATCTTCCAGATGAAGAATTCCTCTCCCTAGCACAGGAAGGGCTCAATGTTAGAGCCAAGAAAGAAATTTGGAGAAATTTTAGAGATCTCTCTGAACTGTCCCCCAGAGTGATCAAATATGAGAACATCCTTAGGTAAGTAGTTAACACAGAAGACTTCCCTATATACTTTTTGTGCGAAGTCTTGCACAAGCGAGGCTGATGCAGCAGAATTTGCGAAGGAAACCCCAGTGATTTGCGATTGCAAGCTAATAAATCTTCTTGTCAAATGAAGAGAGGAAGTATTCTCTTGATATCAGAAAAAATGCCTAGATATTTTACTGGCTTTTGCTAAGCAACAAGATCAGGTTCGGGAGAAGTCGTAAAATTTCTTCTGATAATGAGCAGAAGTATGAAACATGTAGGAAATGGCATGGTTCTCACTGACTCGACCAAAGACTGCATAACATTCTGAATATTATTCAAGATCATATTGAAACTAAAGAGATCAGATTTCTGAAGAAGAAAGAAATGATGATAATAGATGAGGATCCTTTTGATTAGACTCTTGAAGCAAATATGTTTGATTTTAATTGCGTGTTGGTTAAAGGAGCTGACACATCACTTTCTTGGCAGAACAATAACAAGCTATCGATCACTTGGCACACCACTGAAGACAATCTCCTATTATTCGTCTCTTGGGGGCTGGGGTGTTCATATCTTTACTTCAAGAAGGTGCAGGGCTATCGACCCTGTGCAAGTGACATCAGACTTCTTCTCATACAACTAATCGGTGCGCAATTTTAGGGGTTTTTCCTGCACAACAATGGCATGCCATGGTACGACCTCATCACCTTAAAAGAAAGCATCATGCAGTTTGGGCCTGCAATACAGGTCGATGGAAGTCATGGTATATGGGACCAACCCAGAAGAGCACAATCATGAGTCTTAAAAAGGCCAAGCCATGCAAACTCTTACTAAGGGAGTCCCCTTCGCAAAATGCTCTTCAAGAGTCCACAGGAGCACATCCAATTCGGCATTGTCGCCTGGAATTTAATTGTGGGTTTAGTTGGAGGCAGCAGGCAACAGATTAAGCCCCAACAAGCCACCAATGCCTTTTTTTCACCAAAGACCATGGCACCTCAGATTCAGACCCTTGCTCGCGTGACCCAAAAGGGGGTAACTCAGCACCACCGGATCTAAAGATATCGGATAGTAAAGTATTTGACTCCAGTAACTTTGTGCTAACAGAGTGTGTCCATCATTTGGGATCCTGGCAACAAGAGCAGAATGTATGGTTTTGTAAATCAGAAAATCGAGCAATATCTCATTCAGGCTTCTTTAGCTGAGGCCAAGGGGCTACCTAGTGCTGGAAATAGCTCAAACCCAGAAACTTCACTCGGCCTCCTGAAAATTCTGCACCAGGGTATGTGCAGAGCAAGCCACAGAAGTGGCTAAAAAGCTGCCCGAAGAAAGGTACTGAAGTACCAAAATCAAGGTTGGCAAATGTTGGCCATCGATGATCATTGTCACGGGCAAGGCGTGGAAAAGATCTCTTCAAAGAACTCGATTCTATCTTCGACCATGGGATCGATTATGAGGTGGTGAGAAATGGGACACCCAGCAACTTGAAGGGGCAGTCCGTTGATGTCCCTCAAGTCATGGGGTGCAACGTTCTGACATTACCCCTAAGCTTCAATGCTAAAGATCAAAATGACATCAATAACAACATGGAGATCGATCAACCAGAAATCATCCGGTAGGAATTTCGAAGTCTTAACCAGTCTTGGTTTTCCTAAATCAATTTTACAACGACCAAGTCATAAGATGACAAATAATCTAAAACCCCAGTCTAAATGAATGGTGTCACTGTCAACAGGATAGTCATCGACAATAGCGCAGCAATCAATGTGTATGTTGCCATTATGCATGTTGCGAGCTCTTATCGCATGTTACTGGTCAAAGTAACACGCTGATTAGTGATTAGTCCAGTCTTCGAGGCAACAGATGATTATCACGTGACCTTTTTCTTCGTGGTCCACATAAATGCATCGTTCAGTGCTTTACTAGGCATAGATCGGCTGCATGAAAATCGATGTGTTCCCTACTCTTTAATCAACTCATGCTTTTTATAATGATGATAAAAATTGATGTTATTAAAAAGCTAATCGACTGTAAACTTTAGCCAGTTCAAATCACGTTGAAGCAAAATTTTATGTAAGACCGCGAGAGTTTCACTCGTCCAGTCCAATCTCCAAGAGAGGTATGTGCAAGGGGGATCGTTGCGTTGGAGAAGTGGTCAACCATCCGAAAATTCGACTATCACGTGACCTATGCCCCATCACAGTGCTTTGGGAAGCCAATGCTAGAGCCAACTGGAAGGGGGGATGAACTTGATAATCTCCCTAAATCTGAAAAGCCTAGTCACAGTCTAGTGGTAGAAGGTGCAGACTGTCATGCCCCGATCCTCAAGCGCGTGCCCATCCTTCGGTGGTCGATTAAATTGCGACATCCCAGGACACGTCGCCGACTCCATTCATTTTATACGCAGGCGAAAGCGTATAAATAAATCCCCAGATAACACAGATATGATAGAAAAGCAATGCCACACTTTTGAAAACCACAACACATTTATATACACAACAGATTAAGTCATTTACAATATTAGTCTATATTCACAAGTTTACAAAAAAAAAAAAAAAAAGGCTACAAGTCCTCTAAGCATTCAAACCCTCAACCGAAGGCTCCAAGGTCTCTAGCTCTGGGGAACTCGGGTCTACCACTAAACCATCAAGAGGGTCAACCGTACCATTACCAAAAGCGATCTCTAGCACCGACATGGGAATCTCAAATTCTGGTAGGAGACCTTCTCTGGGTCCATCTCGCCCGTAACGATACCACGATCTGAATTGATGGGGTACCCTTCGCATCAACCCAGGCAATAGATCTCATGAGTTCATAGACCCAAGCTCCTTAGCTCCTAGCGAGGGGAATCTAAGAGATCTGTTCAGTGACCTTCTTTGGCTAGCCAAAATGCTCAGGAGGATAAGCCATCTAAAGACTTGAAAATGTTAGCCCACAACGAGGTGAGATAATGTCTCAGCAAATTCACCCCCTAAATTTTGACTAGGAAGGAAATAAGTCTAAAGGCTACCTATGCACACAAAAGATAGAGGACTTACCTCGCATCAGTTCCTTCCTGTAAGTTATCTCCGTTCAATTCAAACCAAACCATCGATCAACTCAACCAAACAACTCAATTCAACACAATTGATACCATATGTCAATCAATACTATCGAGTCCCGGACACCCGAAGTGCCAAAATTTGGCATGGAATGATACTTAAGTGCTAAAAGTTAGGAAATTGACACTTAAGTGCCAAAATCGAAGCAAAATGGATCACTTAAGCGCCACTCCGATGAAAATTTGGCCAAAATGCTGATGGCGATTTTCCAATGAAATAAGTATAAAACGGTGTCGTTTTAATGCCGACATAGTAAAAAATTAATATAAAAATTAATTAAATTTAATTTAAAACTAAATTTATTTAAAAATAAAAATAAAAATAAAAATAAAAATATTAAAATAATTAAAAATAATTAAAAAATAATTTTTTTTTAAAAAGGAAAAGGAAAAGGGGTGGCTCTCAATCGCACCAAAACCCTTTTTTGTATGTTTTAAATGTTTTAAATAAATTTAGTTTAAATTTAATTTAATTAATTTTTATATTATTTTTTACCACGTTAGCACCAAAACGATGTCGTTTTTGTATTGTCTAGCAACGTCAGCGTGCAAAACGACGCCGTTTTGCACTTATTTCGTCGGAAAATCGCCACGTAAGCATTTTGGCCAAAATGGCACTTAAGTGATTAATTTTGCTTCGATTTTGGTTTAAGTGTCACTTTCCTAACTTTTAGCACTTAAGTGTCCCTTCATGCCAAATTTTGGCACTTGGGTTGTACTTCTCCCCAATACTATCTATCAATCCGAACCATATAATTGAATTCCTTCCATCGATTCAATTGATACAACCACGGCTCATACAAGCTGAAATAGACATTCTTTGCTCTCACAAGCCGTAATATATGGTCATAGTTCTCTCAAGCTAATATAGATAGATAGTAGCTCACACAAGCTGATAAATATAGATCATTCTCGCACAAGCTAATAAAACAATATTAGCTTACACAAGCTGATAAGGTATACTGCTCTGCTCTCACAAGCTGACGTATCAAAGCACATATGCTAATACAGTATATTGCTCTCACAAGTTGACGTGTAAAGGGTCTCAAAAGCTGATAAAATATATACTACTCTCACAAGCTGACATATCGAAGCACATAGGCCGATACAGTATACTACTCTCATAAGCTAACATGCAAAAGATCCCAAAAGCTTATGATAAATATGCTCATACAAGCTGATAAAAACACAAGTTAAAAGTACCCGATAAAAATAATCGTGTGTGAGTACACGGTTGGCCTGAGCCAAAATTTAAATATCTTTCTTTTAGAAAATCCAACTATTTATAATAGTCCATAAAAACATTTTTGATGTTGTAAATCGATACCTAGTATTTTATAATTAAATACCAAAATTAGACAATTTTGGATAAATACCCAAATTTACCAATAGAGACTCACATCATCTCAATTCATTCCTGCACGTCAGTACAATTCATAACACAGATGCATATAGTAAATGCACATATCAATTGGAACGTCTCACTCATATCACAATCAATCACAGGGGTCCTGATTATAAGGTCAAATTATTATGACACGTCTCATTCCGTGCCACACAATTTTGTCCCATAATCAGGCGCATTTATCTCAATCATTCAGTGTTCTAGTTGATTACTGTCCGCACAAGCACGTTATACCTGACGCACATCGTTCTTCCGATGTAATTGGGCATCACCTCATCCCTTGAGCAAGGCAACATCTACCTCTAGACAGCATTCTTGAAGGAGCTTCCGTTCGGCCTTTACCGCGATCCAACATCTGTTGTTAGGGGCATCTCATATAGGGGCAATGTCCACCCGACACACATCGGGGACGGGTTCTCATAACTATCACATGATCATTCAATCCCGACCTAAGACATTGTGCTTTGCACTTAAATGCCTCAATTAAGATAATGTGCTTGGCTTATTTTCTTTATATTAAAAACACTCGATAAAATAATCGTGTGTGGGTACAAAAATTGATATCCCTCCTTTTAAAATCTTACTATTTGATCAAATCAAACTTTAAAAATTGATCATCACCACTCCTTTTAAAATTGCCAACTAAACTACTAATTAAACTAAACTTAATTAAATAAATGCAAATTAATTCAATAAATGCCTAATTATTTAAACAAATCTTAATTGGACTTAGAAAAATAATGCACTAAATTAAATCACCTAATTAACATAATTAATCTAACCACCTTAATTAGCAAAGTTTAAACAAATAAACTTACCGGAAAGTTTAGCAAGTAAACTCCGAGAATCAATAGATGGCTTTGAGGATTCACACGTAACCAACTTGTGCCAAACCACATTCAAGACATCTCGACACATGGACATCTTTGATTACATGAAATCGCGGAGGATAGATTCTTATTTCAAAGTACATGATTACCGAGAATTGACATAGGGTCGACTGTTGGGCTCGATAACAATAAACGGAATCACCCGTCGTCCCATTATGTTCTGTTTGCAAATCAACTTCTAGTGGTTCCTAAAAATGGCCTACCTATCTACAGGATCGTCATCACGCAAGTCTCACCATCAAATCGTTTTCCCAAGTCAAGTTCTTTAGTCACACGAGTTCTATCCTCATTAGCCTTTCCCCTCAAGGTCAGTGTCTCGAGAGTGATCAATTCCAAGTGAGATCAACCAATAATGCATTGACAAAATTCACGTTCATTCATCCCTCAAAGGGCTCAAATTTCAGGATGTCACACCTTTACTTCCAAACGAGCTGTTGGATAGTCTCCAGATAATCATCTTCCAATCTATCTATTGGACAGATATTTATCAAGGAGATTGAATGGCCATTGAGTGACAAACTTTGGATCTCCACTTGAATCATGATCGCCCATAAAACCAAACTCTTGGTTTCTATAAGTAATTCTTCATTTTAGAAAGAACTTGTCTCAAAATTGATTTTCCAATCAAATAAGATGTTTTGCATTACAAAGTTGGTTTGCAAAACAATCTTTAGATTTAGTCAATCAAATATTTTGAAGTGTGAAATCCAAATTAGATCACTAGCCATTATATACATTCTAAACTTGTGTCACATTTTGAACTTGTGTTAGGATAGGATCATAAGTAATTTTCTAAGTTTGAAGATCTTAACTTTTAATGTAAAGTTTGAAATTATTTCACCTAAATAAAATCGACAATTTGGACTTGAATTTGAACAAGATCGAGATTGCTATAGGCTTCTCTTATACTTCAAGACATTTATTAGACTTACCAAACACTTGTGGATAGTTTTGTCAACTTCAAATTTCATCAGGAAGTTTTCTCAATAGTTTACTTTTAGGTTTGCACAAGGGTGGAGATTGTTTTGTTCTGCTGTGCTAATCCAATATTGTTTGGATTGTCATTGATCTCTCAACACTCAATTGGATGGGGACTAAGGGGTTTCCAAGAAACCTCTGTGATGAGTGACCTAGTTGGGTTGACACTTCATCTAAGAAATCCTAGATAATATTAAAAGGCTAGCCACTTTGTGATCGAGTAAAAGGCTACAAGGAGGAATTGGCTACAGTATGGATCAACACAAAGGAAAGGATCACAATCACAAGTGTAACGAATTTATTTAATTTAGCCATAATGAAGGGATAGTGACACACCGCACTCTACTATAGACCATAATGGAAGGAGTGGTAGAATAGTATAATAGAACTCTTCTAAAGAGACCTAGGAGTGTGCTTTGGCATGCCGGTCTAGGCAAAGAATTTCAGGCTTAGGCAATGAACATAGATTCTAACTTGATAAACCAATCTCCATCAACTATTATTGAGTAAAAGAATCTTGTAAGAAATAAGGTGGGAAAAACTTGCTAACTTTTCCGGTCTTTAAGGGGTCAAATGTCTTCCGCTTGCTCATGCCAAGGTGAAGAAGTGCTTATTTTTTGGTTATATAGATGGGTTGAAGGGCCAACACTTGGGGAATCATTTATCTTGGTCAATGGGGATATTACCAAATGTCTAAAATTCCCCACGCTCGGTGCTAATGAGTTTTTAAGAAGAATAAAAAAGACCATACACAACACAACATAAGCGTTTGTTCTATTTTCATTGGAGTTATGGATTTTTAGTTTATGAGGGTAGTACGGGATCCATAGTTGGTAAAAAAATCAACTATATTCGCACAGGAATCAACTGTATATTATGTTTTGATAGAAATATGTTAGGAAAAGGGACATGTTGTTGCTTCTCTCATTCATATTAATAGCTACTCTAAAATAAATGTTTTTATGTGGTGCTAACTATTAAATAACTCTCTTTGTACCTCATTCGATGATCCTTGTAGGATGTGGTTGGCGAGTACTACAATTTGGCAAAGGAACTTTAGAAAATCCTTAGGAAATGCATCTAGTACCGTGGCCTTACTCTCTCGATGTTAGTGTCAACCCAACATAATGCTTTCACCATCATCAAATCCTAGATAAGTTAGTTTCGTAATGGATGAGATTGCTATTCTTCAACCAAGGAATAGAGAGGTACAAAGAGGTGCCTCAAGTAGAGGCTCATATGATTTTGAAGGTATCTATCACGCCCTGATCCTCGGGCACACACCCATCCCTCACCTTGGTCGATTAAATAACGATGTCCCAGGATGCATCGCCAACCCATTTATTTTTAATACACATGCGGAAGCATAATAAAATCCTCAAATAATAAAACAATGGAATAGGAAAGCAAGGCTATATTTTTTTAACCTGAAAAACCACAACCACACTTTTATATAAAGTAAGCCTCATATTATATATCACAATACTATTAACAACGTCGGGTCTATCACACATGGGTTCACAACTCAGGGTTTGCAAAACAAGGTGGAGTCTCAATCTTCGTCGGGGTCATACTCTGGACCCTTCTCCGAATCCTCTTCAGGTTCTTCTTCAAGGTCCTCCTCAGGTTCCTCCTCTGGGTACTCTTCCTCAACGACCACTCCTTTTCCATGCTCCAACTAGAGTCCACTGCCAATTGCTCTTGAAAGTCAAGATCATCCCCCAACTTGGGATCCTTCGCATCAATCGCCGATCCACCCTTAGGATTTGGTATGCCCTTTCCGAGCGCAACCTCCAAAACATACTAGGCACATCAAACTCTGGCACAAGACCCTCCCTTCTCCCGTCATGATAGTGACGATACCATGATCGATACCTATGAGGCACCCTTTCAGGTTCACTCACATCGATCCCGACGGTGGATTTTATCATTACATACTCCAATCCTTCAAGGTAAAGATGTATCGGAACATGATAACCTACTTCTTTGACTTTCTCCGATATACCAAAATGCACGGGAGGAGGGGGAGATGCTGCCATCTAGGAACTTAAAATATTGCCCCACAATGGGGTGAGACTACGTCTCAGTAAGTTCTATCCCCTAAGATCCGATTAGGAAGCCCATACGCCCTAAGAGCTGCCTAAGCACAACATGAGTTAGATGACTTAACTTAGCCTCAGTTCCACCTTGCAAATTACATCAATTCCTAACATCAAATCAAATCATTATCAATCGACCTAGTCGATTACATGTCATATCGACTCTTTCTTGGTCGGCTCATCCCATATTATCTATAAAGTCCGTTTTGATAGAGCTAGTAAGGACACCTAGAGATGGGTGAATAGGTGTTCTAGCAAATTTACGCTAGACTTTCAACAAGTTAACATGTCTTTCAAGAATAACATATTGAATATGTAAAAGACTATAAACAGTTAGATAAAGCTAGGAATTAAAGCAAGGAGTATAAGGAAAGAGAATTGAAACACGAATTTTATAGTGGTTCGGCTTAGACCAAGCCTACGTCCACTCTCCCGCACTGATAGCCCACCGATTGGATTCCACTATGAATCAAAAGATATTTTTACAGTTTCACATCCTTGATTCCATAGTGTAGAGACTCTACTACACTTCCTTAAAGTCTCACAAGTGTTTTAATCTCTTTTTTTAGTACAACTTAAGCTCAACGATTGAGAAAGCAAAGAACTAAAAGCTTTATACTTTGGAATTTTTTTTCACGCACACTCTCGAACAACTTGAGCGTCTTCCTTATATACTCCTTCATGCCTCTATATATGTTGGCACTTTCCAAATGAGTTCTTCCAATCTACCCGTTGGACAGAATCAATCAAGGAGATCTCGAGTCATTTAAGAAATGTGATGATAGCCCACCAATCATGCTCGCCCATACAATCAAGATCTATGTTTCCATAAGTAGAACCTTTCAAGTATACTTTGCCTTTCAAAAGATCTTGATTATCTGAATTAATTCCAATAAGAATAATTGATCACAATGTGCTATCTCCAGTCGTAAGATCTTCTTCAAACCATACACCGAATCTTTAAAGATAAACTCGCATCTAGATAAGTCTTCTCTTTGTTGGTCAAGAAACTACCAATGAGGGTAGACTTTAAGTCTTGAGTTTTGCAGTCTTTAAACTTTGACGATAGAGTCTGGAGTTCATCAGACTTTAATAATTGAGTCTTGAAGTCTTCAAACTAAACTGATGGAAACGTTTTGTCAACTTCAAAATAAGAGAGTTTTCTCTAATAATCTCCCCATTTTTTATGGTGACAAAACTTTCCTGCAAATTTGAATGCTTTTGACCTGTAAGCAGGACAATATATCTCATAAAAGGTGAGTAGATTAGGACAAGGATACTAACGATTCTGCAACCACAGAAAACTCGTTAGTCTTGCAAAATAACTATCCTTCCATAATCATTGTTACAATCTAAGTTACTGTAAGCATCAAAAGATCAAATCAAACAGTCAAAAAGTTCAATCCACAACCAAACCACACAAAAGACAAGTCCAAAATTTCAAAAATCCAAACCAATAGTCAAATCTGCACAAACTTTCTGCCCCTTTTTGTTAACAGCAAAAAGTGGACAACATAAAAAGAAGTTGGATAAAATCAAGATTGCTTGGGAATGCAAACGAGCTAGAAATCCCCTATAGACTTGACAGTCTCCTCCAGCTTCCTCATATCCTCCTTTAGTTGTTCTAAATCTTCACCTTTTACATTTGCTTGAACTTGAAGATTAAGGGCTTGTATTTGGTCGTGCAAAGAAACTGAAGTGGCTTTATGAGCACTTTGTATGGTCTGAAATTTACATCCCAACCCATTAATCTGAGCTTTTATCTCTAGAAGAAACTCGAGCAATCTTTTAAAGACTGCTAAATTGTCAGTTTGAGTACTTGCTTCAGCACAATCAGACTGTGAAGTATTAACTGATGATGGAACTTCAACATGTTCATTCAAACTTGGAGATGAAGCCTCATTACAATCTTCAAGAAATTGAGAGGCATACACATCTTTTTGGATCGGTAGGAGAACGACTAACATCATCACTAGTAAAAGCAAGTGAAGAAGTACCTTTTTTATCATCAGCTCCCCCTATTTTAGTGTCTTTAGGTGGGGAAAAGTACTCTTCTTGCTCTTGCTCTTCTTCAATATCATGAAGATCTTGTCCTTCGCCCTCTACACGAGAATCACCATGATCCTCTTCCTCTGCTCTTCCTCTCTCTTCTTCTTTTGTTCTTCATTCTTCTTCTTCTTCTACTTTTCTCATCACTTCTTTCTCTACATCTCGCTACTCTGTCACTTCTCTATCTCGGTTCTCTCAATTCTTTGTCTCTGTAACAACACTCTGTAAGTTTTTCAAGGCAAGAGTAGAGATAGTGATGTCATCCTCATCTTCTTCATCCTCCAAGATGAGTGCTCTCCTCTTCTTGGATGGTGCTATCATGGGCTCTTTACCTTTCCTTTTTCTAGCCGCAGAGTGTTGTCGTGCCTTGACAGGGGTCTTCTCCTTAAAGCGCTCCAAAGCCTTGTTTAGTTTCTTCAAACGCATCTTGGAAACCATCTTTAGTCCCACTACCATTGGATCAATGGTTCGAACACACAAAAATTTGGAAGGTTGAATATTAAGATGTATGAACAAACGAGTGATAAGAGCAGAATAAGGGAGTTTTCCCTTGTCCTTTGCCACTATCCTATACATGTGCATGAGGATAGTGTAAGGCAGAGAGAACTTAAAACCAATGTGAATGGCGTACGTCAGCTTTGCTTCAGAGTTTGAGACATCAATCTTTGATGTGGATTTAGGTCTGAGACAATTAATGACAATCTTATGAAGTAAGATATTGAAAGCATTTATCCTGTTATAAGAAATCCAACCTCCAATAATTCTATCTCAAACAAGCACCAAGGAAGCACAAGCAATAGACACACTGATTAGTTGGAAACTCCCTCTTTCCACCCCCAATCACATTAGCCAGAGTGTCCACATCAACCACAAAATTCCGATCTCTAACACTAAAGGAAAATCTATTCGCATCTAAAAAGGATAGATTGGAATAGAAATAAGCTGTAAGTTCCAAATGAACAACAATTGTTTCAGAGCAAAACCGTTCAAGTTGAAGCAATATAAACTTCTCCCGTAACTTCACATTCAATGAATCGAGAAAATCAAAATCCACACTCCTAGGGTTCATCACCCCTCGCTTCAGCAATTTAGAATACACTTGCTTGTGCTCTTTAGAATGAAAAAGATCCGTTCTTGTACCATGAATGTTCATAGTGACACCCATCCTTAGCTTAAAATGTGTGAACATCCTTTCATCATCATCTTTTCTTTTAGGTTGATTAAATGATCCAAACTATGGATCACTTAGGAAATTTGCAAAAGCCCTTTTTGCCAAACCAGCAGTAGCAATGCCCAAACTCTCCATCATCTTTAAAAAATGAGTTTCATTTATGTACCCTTTTTTCGCTCAAAAACTCATCAATAAAGATCATGGGAGAACCACCTTCCTTCAAAGCGGTGTCTCGGATGGGAAAGAATGAGGGTCAATCTGCGCAGCGTCTTGAAAAACTTCATCTTCATCTCGCAGACTTTTCTTTTTGTCTGCCTCTTCTTCTTCTTATGCTTCTTTCTCTACTTCTTCTTTCTCTGTCTCTTCTTGCTCGCTCTTTCTTTCTCTTCTTCTCTCGGCCTTTTTTCTCTCTTCTTCTCTCTATTTTTCCTCTCGCTTCTTTTTCCTTCTCCCGACGTTCCGTTGATTCGGATCTGAGAACGTCTTCTCCTTATCAATGCAGAAATAGTGCAATCTTCCTCTTCTTCTTCTTCTTCTTCATTCACCAAGATACTCTTCTTTTGCTTTTTGGATGGAGGGGCTCCGATTTGCTCCTTTCCTTTTCTTTTGGATGCCGAAGGTACTTGAAGATTTTACTTTGAACTGCTCCATTGCCTTGTCAAGCTCTTCTTTCGAGGCATTTTTGTCACCATTCGCACTCCACCACCATTTTATCGCATGGTCGAACACACGAGAGATTGTGGGGCTCAATGTTCAGGAGTAATCAAGATCTTGGTCACAAGACTTGCATAAGAGCGGTTGTCCCTTGTCCTTCACCATTGCTCATATACATGTGAAAGAGAATGATGTGAGGAAGAGAGAATTTCTTTTTCCCTTTGATGATTGCATACATCAATTTTGCCTCTCGACTTGACACATCATCTTTGATGTTGGGATTTTGGCCTAAGACGGTTGATGACAATTTTGTGCAGCAAAATGTTGATGGCACGCATTCTCGTGTAGACAATTTTCCTTCGGTACCGTTGCCTTTGACAAGATCCAAAGATAAGATCGAGCAATGGAAACTTTAATCGGTTGATATGGTCCTCTCTCTACTCCAATGATATCAACCAACATGTCCACATCTACTATATAATCTTGGTCTCGGACACTAAAGGACATTCTATTCGCATCTAAAAGCTAAGATTCGAATAGAAATGTGCAAATCCGATTGAGCATATCCTTTAGTAGTGTCGAGCAAAATTGCTCAAGTTGCGGTAGATCGAACTTCTCCCTTAAGTTCACATGAATAGCATCCGAGAAAATCAAAATCAACGCTTCTAGGGTTTATCACCCTCTCTTCAATAGCCTGAAAACAAATTTTCCTGTTCTTTGGATTTAAACAAATCCATCTTCTTCCCTTTCACCTTTGCAGCAACACCCAATCTCGGTTGAAAATCATAGAACATTTTATCATCGTTATTTCCATCAGTTGGAGTCTGTCCAGCCACACAAGGATCACTTGGTATTCTTGCAAGTGCTTCCTCAGCTCTTCCTCTAGGAGCAATTCCCAACTCCTCCATTTGTTGCAGAAAGAGATACTCATTGCCATAGTTCTTACTTTTAAGAAAATCATTCACATGGTTCAACGGAGTTCCTATGCTTTTCAAAGCACGATAGAGTTTATAGATAAAATAGGGTTTTTGTATTCTTACGTGCCTCGCATCCTCGATTATCTCATCCTCTCGATGGTGACCCGCACTTTGTGGGGTAGATGAAGAAGAGTCACGTGCTAGAGAGTGAATCGGGCTCTGTTGCTGACTCGATAACTCATCTTCTTTGGTGAGATCAACATGGGTAGGACCCTCTCTTGCTCTTTGTGGTCCCCTACTTTGCGATTCTTGAGGACTTCCTTGAAGAAGACATCTTTCTTGACACTCGAGAGATTTCTTTAATCGTTTTCCCAAGAAAAGTTGACAACTTTCTCGAGTTTGAACACAAAATGGAAACGAGATTGAGAGAAGAATACTTTTCGAGGGTTTAGAAGATAGAGAGAAGAAAAACTGTATATATATAACTCTGTTTCAAAAAGGAAAAACCAATCGGTATGAAGGAAAGTGAACCACGACGAATTCTTTTAAAATCAATAACGCCATTTTTAATAATAGAAGTTATATTTTTTGAAAAGACACGATTCCCTTTTCTCAGTAATTATAAATTGGTTAAATAATCATACCTTTTCGAGATCTCCCAAACTCTCCATCATCTTTAAAAAATGAGTTTCATTTATGTACCCTTTTTTCGCTCAAAAACTCATCAATAAAGATCATGGGAGAACCACCTTCCTTCAAAGCGGTGTAGAGTTTGAAAAGAAATGTGGGCTTGAGAGTCCTTACAGGTTCTACATTCTCAATGATTTCTTCATTTGCTTATTGTTGCAAAGGCACTTGAGTTCTAGCCTGAGAAGAATGGCACGGTTGAGAATGTTGTTGTTGACTTTGCTGATGCCTTGGAGAGTGTTCTTCCTCTGTTAGATCAAAGTGCATAGGACCCTCACGCATATGATGTGGTCCCTTGCTTGCGATCCTAGAGGACTTTCTTTGGGAAGACATTGTCACAATCTTTGAGAGATTTCTTGAACTCGATTCGCAAAAAGATGAGAACTTTATGGATTAAACTAGTGAGAAAGTGAGGTTCTATGTTCTAGGATTTGTGAGTGAAAATGAAGAAGAAAAACAACAATATATAAAGCACAAAAACCGGGGTATACGAATCGTTATAAAGGAATAAATAAAACTGCCTTTTTGAAAATGAATAACTGCCATAAATTCAAAGATTCGGAAAAGATAATTTCTAAAAATATAACAATCAATTAGCGATTAAAAAGTAATCGTACCTGTTTAAAAATTTAAAATGCTGAAATCGAAATAACTTACAGTCATATCTCTTGGTTTTCTGAGTCTGAACACTTTCAGACTTTACCTCTGAGTCTGAGCACCTTTAGACTTTACTGGATAAAAGTTGTAATATTTAGTCGGTGTGAATAGGCTCAAATAGGTTTTTCTCCAAAGGCTTTGTAAATATGTCTGCCAGTTGATTCTTTGAATCGATTAACTATATCATAACTTCTTCATTCTAATATGATCTTTAATTAAATGATGTCGAATCTCTATGTGTTTTGCTCTAGAATGGAGAATTGGATTCTTTGTAAGATTGATTACGCAGGTGTTGTCACATTTGATCTTGGTGCACGAGTCTTCGATTCCAAAGTCTCTCAGTTGTTGTTTTATCCATAAGATTTGAGAACAACAACTTCCAAGAGCCATATACTCTGCTTCTACTGTTGAAAGAGCTACAATGCTTTGCTTGCTTGAAAATCAAGATACTGTCCTGTTTCTCAGCAATTGACACGTACCAAAAGGTACTCTTTCTATCAACTCTGCAACCTACTAAATCTGCGTTTGAATATCCAAGGAGGGTAAAGTCTCCTTCTTTGGGATACCACAGACCTAAATTTGAGGTAGTTGCAATATATTTGATGATGCGTTTTGCAACATTTAGATGAGATTTTTTGGGATCTGATTGAAATCTTGCACAAATGCAAACACTAAACAAAATGTCAGGTCTAGAAGCAATAAGATAAATAAGTGAACCAATAATGCTCTTGTAAAGCTTTTGGTCAACTTTCTTTCATTCATCGTCTTTGTCTAACTTCAAAGAACTTGACATTGATATTTCAATCTTTTTGCAATTCTCCAATCCGAACTTTTTAACGAGATATTTTGCATATTTCTCTTGGTGAATGAAAATTCCTTCCTTCAATTGCTTCACTTGTAACCCAAGAAAGAAAAATAGTTCATCCATCATGCTTATCTCAAATTCATCCTACATAGATTTAGAAAACTTCTTGCACAGGTTTTCGTTAGGTGATCCAAATATGATATCATCAACATAGATTTGAACGAGTAGAAAATCTTTACCTTCTCTTTTAATAAATAAAGTAGTATCCACTTTAGCTTTAACAAAACCATTCTAGATTAGAAACTTATTGTCATACCAAGATCGAGGTGCTTGTTTTAATCCATATAGAGCATTCTTCAGTCTGAATATTGAGTATGGTCTCTTTGGATCTTCAAATCCAGGAGGTTGTTCTACATAGGCTTCTTCTTGGATAAATCCATTTAGAAATGCGCTTTTGACGTCCATTTGGAATAACCTGAAATTTTTATATCAAGTAAAAACGAGTAATAATCTAATTGCTTCTAACATTGCTATTGGTGCGTAGGTTTCATCATAGTCTATCCCTTCTTTTTGCGTATATCCTTTGGCCACGAGTCTTGCTTTGTTTCTGATCACTTTTCATTTTTCGTCCATCTTGTTCCTGAAAACTCATTGAACTCCAATAATGGATTTACCTTTGGTTTAGGAGTTAATTCCCAGACATCGTTGATACTAAACTGTCTGAGTTCTTCTTGCATAGCTTCAATCCAGCTTTAGTCAGCTAAGGCCTCTTCTATGCTTTTAGGCTCTATTTCATAAATAAGTGCTAGGAGCACTAGACTCTTCTCGCCTTTTGGATCTAGTGCAAATCCTTTCATCAATGTTGCCAATGATGAGTTCCTTGGGATGACTAGACTTATGCTTTCAGCTACTAGTCAGTCTGACAATTTGCTAATCTTCTAATTTGGTTGATCCTTCCATTGGTTGTTGATCTTCAAAAGTCTGAGCTACTTCAGGAGAGGTGGACTTTGTAAAGTTTGGAGCAGATTCAGAATCTTTAGGTTAAGTCTAAATCAATTGCTTTTACAAATAGTCTTGGAATTTGACGTTCATAGATTCTTCCACAAACTGAGTCTTCTTATTGAATACTCTATAGGTTTTGCTTGAGGTTGAGTAGCCAAGGAAAATTCCTTTGTCTGATTTCTCTTCAAACTTACTAGTTCGATTATTTGGATTTTTCAAAATAAAACATTTGCAACCAAACACATGAAAATAAAAAAAACAATTGGTTTCTTTCTTTTGAATAACCCATAGGGAGTTTTCTCTAGAATATGCCTTAAGAATACTCTATTAATAATATAACAAGCTGTAAAAACTGCTTCAGCCCAAAAACGAAAAGAAATATTACTTTCAATTAAAATAGTTTTTGTTATTTCTTGTAAAGATCCATTTTTTCTTTCCACAACTCCATTCTATTCTAGAGTATATGGAGAGGAGAAAACATGCTAAAAATCTTATTCATCACAGAATTTGGTAAAGTCTTGATTTTCAAACTCACTTATGTGATTTGTCCGTATGCTTGAAATAGCATATCATTTCTCATTCTGAACTTTCTTGACAAATTTTGAAAAGTAAGAAAAAGTTTCAGACTTACTTGCTAGAAAGTAAACCCAAGTAAATCGTGAATAATCATTCAACAATTACTAGGCAATATATCTTTCCAACAATGCTTTGAGTTCTAGTTGGTTCAAAGAGATCCATATGCAGAAGCTACAAAACACGATTAGTAGAAATCTGATTTATTGGTTTAAAAGAGCTTCTAACATGTTTTCCCAATACACATGGTATGCATAAGTCAGACTTTTGATACTTCAGGTTGGGCAGTCCACGAACAAGATTCTTGGATGAGATCTTGGCAATTTGCTTCATGTTACATGGCTAAGCTTTCAATGCCAAAGATTTGCTTCATCTTGAATCAATATTAGACATTGGGATCTTTCTGGTTTTATATCAAGTAGATAAATGTTTCCATGTCTTCGTCCAATAAAAGATTGAAAAGTCTTTACTAGTTCTCGAACATATTCCTTCTTGAAAGTTGATTTTGAATCCAATATCGCACAATTAACTAATGTTGAGTAGATTGCAATTTAGTCATTCCACCAAAGAAACATTATTGATTGTGAGACTTCCAATCTTTTCAGTTCCAACCCAACAATTCTTCCCTTGCCATTTCCGCCAAAAGAGATTTTTCCACCATTTATTTGCACAAGTTTTATAAAACAACTTAAATCTCTAGTCATGTATCTCGAACAGCAACTATCTAAATACCATTTAATCTTTTTCTTGATAATGACTTGCAATTACAAAAAGAACTCAAGCTTTCTTTGGTACCCAGATCTTTTTAGGTCCAAAGGAGTTAGTTTTAAACACAGTTTCTCCCTAGTTTTTCTTAATAGGTGTCCAAACCATAGGACATTCTTTCTCAAAATGTTTTGAGCTATTGCACTTTGAAAATTTGAGAGCACTTCGGCCAATAGGTTTTATAAAGACTTTTTGAAAATGATTTCTATAAAAAGTTTTGTAGGCCTTTGTTTGATTCTTTCCTTTACCTTTGAAAAATCAATTAAATGAATGGTTTCTGGGATCATTCCCAATCCCGACTTGTTGAAATGAGGTCTTTGTACTGAAATAATATTTTCCAACTTCTCAAATCCTATTGAAAATCTTTTTAAAATATTTGAAACGTCTTGTTTCAAAAATGCATTTTCTTTTGAAAGAGAGTCTGCATTTTCTTTTAAAACCACAAAGCTTTTGTCTAGACTTTCAAACTTTTCTTTTCAAGAAATTTCTTGCTGCTTAAGTGTAGAATTCTCCCTTTTTAGCTCTGAAATCTTCTTAAGAAATGTTTTGAGACTTTATCATCAATGTATTTCGAGACTTTAGTAGGAATTTTTAAATTGCTTACATTGATTTCATTGTCTAAGTCTAAGTCTGATTCTATCTTAGAGTTTGAGTATGAACTTGATTTTGCCATTAGACATATATTGGCACAATCTTCATCACTTTCTTCACATTCAGTATCATTCCATGTCTCTGCTTTGAGAGCTTTTCTGTATTTTTCAGCTTTTCCCTTCTTTTTCTTTAACAGAGGACAGTTGGATCTGATGTGTTCATTTTTCTTGCATTCAAAACATATTACATCTTTGTTGGCTTCATCATCCTCAGTTGATTTGTTTTGAAATTTTTGAGTGCTTTGTTTCTTCCAATTGAATCTTCTTCCATTTTTGTTTAGTTTCCTGAACCTCCTTATCATAAGTGCTAACTTTTCATCATCCATATTATCTTCATAGTCTATGACATCAAAGTCATCATTAGACTTTAAAGCAATTGACTTATTACCTTTGGGATTTTCTTCCTTGTTGATTTGCTTCACTTCATAAGACTGAAGTGTGCCAACCAGCTTGTCTAAAAAAGTGACATGATCCTTTGATTTTCCTTATTGAAGTCTTCACGTGATTCAAGTTTTTGGAGAGTCCACGCAGCAATTTGTTAACCTTCATTGGTCCTAAGATTGCCTGTCCTTGATACTCTAGATCGTTTACAATCTCTGTAAAACGACTAAACATGTCAGTGATAGATTCTTCTAGTTTCATCTTGAAGGCTTCATACTGTCCAAGTAGAATATTGATTCTTGTTTCTTTCACTCGATCAGTTCCTTCATAGGTAATGTGTAGCCTATCTCAGACTTCTTTGGCTGTTTCACAAGAAGAAATTTTGTTATACTCAGTAGAAGATAAAGCACAATATAAAGAGTAATTTGTTTTAGCATCAAGAGCTTATCTCTTGGTTATTTCTTCTTGTGTCATCTAGCTAGCATCTGCAACTTATTTTCCTCTTTCTAAAATTGATGTAGCTTTAGGAATGATTCATTTTTCTACCACATCCCATTTCAGAGAATCTTTCGATCTTAGGAATGCCTTCATCTTGTTTTTCTATACGTTGTATTCTTTTCCATCAAAGTAAGGAGGTTTGGTATTGTTTTGACCTTCAACCAAACCCGGAGTCAACATACTAGCCATAGATCTTTAACTTAAAAGTTAAAAACAATTCAATTAAATGAGCACACATGCTCTGATACCAATTGATATGGCTAGTAAGGACACCTAGAGGGGGGTGAATAGGTGTTCTAGCAAATTTATGCTAGACTTTCAACAAGTTAACTTGTCTTTCAAGAATAACAGATTGAATATGTAAAATATTATAAGCAATTAGATAAAACTACGAATTAAAGCAAGGAGTACAAGGAAAGAGAATTGAAACACGAATTTTATAGTGGTTCGGCTTAGACCAAGCCTTACGTCCACTTTCCCGCACTGACAACCCACCGGTTGGATTCCACTATGAATCAAAAGAGATTTTTACAGTCTCACATCCTTGATTCCATAGTGTAGAGACTCTACTACATTTCCTCAAAGTTTCACAAGTGTTTTAATCTCTCTTTTGAGTACAACTTAAGCTCAATGATTGAGAAAGCAAAGAACTAAGAGTTTCAGACTTTGGAATTTTTCTTTCACGCACACTCTCAAACAACTTGAGTGTCTTCCTTATATACTACTTCATGCCTCTATATCCATTGGCACTTTCCAAATGAGTTTTTCCAATCTACTCATTGGACATAATCAATCAAGGAGATCTCGAGTCGTTTAAGGAATGTGATGATAGCCCACCAATCATGCTCGCCCATACAATCGGGATCTATGTTTCCATAAGTAGAACCTTTTAAGTGTACTTCGCATTTCAAAAGATCTTGATTATACGAATTGATTCCAATAAGAATAATTGATCACAAGGTGCTATCTCTAGCTGTAAGATCTTCTTCAAACCGTACGAACCGAATCCTTAGAGATAAACTCGCATTTGGATAAGTCTTCTCTTTGTTGGTCAAGAAACTACCAGTGAGAGTAGACTTTAAGTCTTGAGTCTTGCAGTCTTCATACTTTAACAACAAAGTCTGGAGTTCATTAAACTTTAATAAATGAGTCTTGAAATCTTCAAACTAGACTGATGGAAACGTTTTATCTACTTCAAAATAAGAGAGTTTTCTCCAACACATTCATATCATGATGATTGTCTCCAAATCGAGGACGCGATGGAACCATTCGATTCAATTCGACGGGGACACGACGGGGGACGATTGTCTCCAAAGCGGGCCTAGGATTCAAGGCTCATAACCACCTCAAAATGGGCCTAAAAGCTTGTTGGAAACCTACTTCCTCAGCCTCTGTTTTGTGGGCAGTTGGAGGCGAGCTAGATAGCTCCAGCTGAGCTCCACCGGATCCGAAACAACAGCTGGATCAGAGGAGCAAGTGAGGTGAGCCGAAGATAGGCACGGCAAGGCGCGACGTCTCACGCGAGGAGGAGTGGCAAACGATGACGGTGTGCAGTCCCTAGCGGCATGCTTGCTACTCCAACGATGCTGATAGCTTGTCTCTCTGGTTGCTAGCATGCAAAAATGAAGGAGATGGAGGGGAGAGGAGGCTGGTTGATCGGTCAAGGAGGAGGGAGAAAGAGATGGAGACAAGAGGGACCTACCATGGCCAAATCTTCCAACCTTGGTCCCCTTAACCCTTCCCATCCACCAATTGCTCCCTGGCTCTCAATGAGCCACCAATGATCCACCTTGCAACCTTGAAATGGTCCAAAAACCATAAGGAATGGGGGGCATATGAATTTTAAGGGTTTTGGCTTCAATTGGACACATATTCTCACTGGATTTAATCCCAATTGATCCTCAAAATTCAATTAACATCTCAATGACCAATTTGGTATTTTTCTTCACCAATACAACCCACTTGATTCCTAATTTTGCGATTAAAAACGATCTTGGACATTTTCTAAACAAAAATGGCCATTTGCCGACTTTTTTCCCAAAAAGTCTCGGTTTGCAAAAAAAATTTCTAAGACTAAGTCGACGTTCTTAGAATTTATTGTGATGTGACAGAACCTTCAATTTTTGAAATCGTATTCAAATCCGCAGTTAATTTCACTCATGCATGCTTTTAGCGTAACCTAGGCTACTGGATAGGTTTCAAAATTTTTAGTGCAAATGACCCGTGGTCGATCCCACTTGACACATTGGCGACTCTCAATTATCATAAAAATCTCGAGGATTCAAATACGGACATAGGGTAACAAAACGATAGAAAAATCAATCTAATGACGGCCGACGAGAATTTTCCAATTTAGTGGTGTCACCCACGATTAGCCACACATCTCATTCGAATCGACCTATCTATGATCTTAAATCGATTTTATACTGTGCCATAATGGCCTCTAAAGATGAGCATGGTCGAGAAGTTGATTCTTGGTCAAATTCTCGGGTCTATCGCGTTAAAATTCCTTAATGGCTCTCCTAGATAGTCTAGTTATGTTAAGAGTAATCAATTCTAAGAACGGCTCTATAGGCATGTCGATGAAATGCCTGATTTATTCAATAGAAAATAGAATTGAAAATCTGCGATGTCACGATATCAAAGGAAGATACTACAGAGGAGACTAGAGTCGATGAGTTAGTAGGAGATAATGAATACCCGGCATAGATGTAATAGAGTATAACCATGAGATGATGGAATAGATAAATTTAAGCACATATACATTATGGTTTACTAATATTGCATATGGCTTGATTGTAGGTGACAAAGTACAAATATATGAGCTATGGTTGTGCTTTGAGAAGATGGCTAGTGCTTAGTAGCCACATTTATCGTCTGTATGAGCAAAGAGATTGAATCTCCATGTGAGCTAGATATGTTAGTTGGTCAAAGTACTAAAGAGCGAGAAAATTATGGGTGCAAGTGAGTCTTCAAATGAAAAGAAGGGAATTCCAAAGTTGAGGTGGCATAGTACAGAGCACAATCGATGGCAAAAGGGTAGATGCAATGAGAGTGCATTGACTACAAGATGTGTTTTCTCTTGTAGTAAGACATTTTTTCATTTGTATGTTACTTGTTATAGTTCTACGTGGGATCTCGAGTTAGAGTAGGTGGAATGATATTCTTGCATGGTGAGCTAGACAAATAATTTTCTAGAGACAGCCCAAAATAAGAGGTATGACGCTTTCATGGCTAGTCAGGTTTACTTTAGGCAATTTCGTCTGGGTGCCTTCAAGGACACTAGCTAAGCAACCATCATGCAGAGGAATTTTACGGCTTCCAATACATTGACTTTACCCATGTTATTGTAACCAATACTTTAGAAAATGCATTTTTCTATACTAAATGTATTTAGGACGGCGCTATTTTCACCCTTTATATGGCTAAATTCACCCAAATTTCACTAAAAAGACAAAATTGACATCAATCATTCAATTGTAATTTAAGTGGTGGCCCAAACTTAATTACTTTCCTCCTTATTTTAGTGATGTAAGATCTAATTGCAATAATTAAGATTTCACATGTTTTTTTTTCTTTTGGGCATTCCATGTATATTAAAGGTATTATGTTTTCAATCTATAGTTATAATTTACTTATGTAGAAATTAGTTTTGCCAAGAAGAGAAATTTTTAAGAAACCCTATTCTTTTCAATGTAATCTAACAAATTTATGGATTAATTGATGAGTAGAATGTAGAAATTTCTTAATGTGCACTTTTTTAAGGTAATAACTTGTTTATAAACTTTCATATTTGTCGTGCGTATCACTATCAAACTCTTTCTTATCTAATGTCTTTTATAAACATCTACAAATAATGGGATGATTGATTTATTTTTTTTTAAAACGACCTCTATAAAGAATTTCTAAAATAAAATCTTAGTTATATTCTCCAATGTCAAGCTTTAAAAGATGAAATGTAATTAAGTCACAACATCATAAAATAAGAATTTTTTTTTTTTTTAAATGCAAGTGATTTCGGATTGACAAAAGTTAATATCATTCCTAAAGTGTTTTCGAATAAATATCAAGATAAGAAAGGGTTTGATGGTGATATGCACAACAAAAATAAAAATTTGTGAAGATAAGAAATGTTTTACAAAATTATCAACGTTAATATCTAGATTCTACTTGACAATTAACCTATAAATTTGCTCGACAACATAAAAAAGAATAAGATTTCTTGAAAATTGTTCTTTTTGGCAGGAATCATTTTACAAAAGTAAAATCAAAACGTTAAAAGAAATTATAATGCCTTTAATATACACAAGATAGCCACATTATGAAAACCTAAAATATGTTAAATGTTTAATTAGGACAACTAGATTCTAAATAAAAGTTAAAAGAGAATAAAAAAGAAGGTAAGTAAATAAATTTTGGGCTACCACTTTCAATGCAATCGAATGAATGAGGGCAATTTTGCATTTTCAGTGAATAAGGGGATGGATTTAGTTATACAAGAGCTGGATATAGCACACCCATTTACTAAATGAGTGCCCCAAACCCAAATTAACTTAGCCCTACTTTGGAAAAAAAAAAAGTACATCTGCTTGACGCGGTATCGTGGATGTATATGGAATATGCCCAAACCGACCAAATTTGGCCAAGCGTCCCCCCCATTGTCCTTATAAAGGCCAAAATACCAGCGAAGCTTTCACCTACCTCTTCCCATTGAGAGCCCACGCCATGGCCTCCATCATCCCTCGGTTTATCTTCTTCTTCCTCCTCCTCCTGCTGGCCATCTCCGCCCAATCTGTAAGAAAACTTTCCTCATTTTTTGTCTCTCTCTCTTTTTTTTTATTATTATCATGTCTCTCTCTCTATTCATCCTCAGTCATCAACGATTTTCTTTTTTGTTTCTCTTTTTTAATGGATTCCCACCTTAAACGGATGATTAGGCATTGTCTAGATTGAGTTTTTCTTTAACAACCCGGACGCGAGTAGATTGAGTTTATCTTTGTTTACGAGTGATGCCAGGACGATTGCGTCTACACGGTCTACGTCCGAACTGGGTCGATAATCAAGGGCGGCACGGACTCCGTCGTCAGCCTGAGGCTCTACGATGCCTACGGCGAGGGGATCTGGATCACGGACCTCGAGGCATGGGGAGGGCTGATGAGGCCGGCCACAACTACTTCGAGAGGGGCAACTTGGACATCTTCAGCGGCCGGGGCCCGTGCCTCAGCGCACCCGTCTGCGCCATGAACCTGACCACGGATGGGTCAGGTCCGCACCACGGATGGTATTGCAACTACGTGGAGGTAACCACCACCGGCGCCCACATCCCCTGCTCGCAAAAGAAGTTCACGGTGGAGCAATGGCTGGCCCTTGACGTGACGCCGTACGAGCTCACCGCGATCAGGAATCGCTGTCCGGATGGGGTTGCCGGCGGCAGTAAGATCGAGCCTCATGTGGTGGCTGCGGTCGGTGGTGGTGGTAAGATCGAGTCGCATGTGGTGGCAGAGGCTGTGATGTAGGGATGTAGTGGACATTGTGATGGCAATTTAATAAATGATGTGTGATCTGTCGTCTAATGTGCATGTCCTCTAATTTGGTAAATCTCGTGTTTCTGGGTAACTTTCCTTCTTTTCACTGTTTATTTATCATGATGAGGACATGCCTTTGTAATGACCTAGTATTGCGTTGTATCTCATAAAATAGTTGAGTGTGAAATACAATTAAATGAATTTAGTCTTTATCAACCATTTCGAATGCCTCATACTTAATCTAGCACATGTACTCCATAAACTACTATTCACTCTGCAATATGCTCTTAAGCACAAATAAAGATGTCCTCATCGACGATCTACCTTTAGATGCGAATGTTCAACTATTGATAGATTGAAGGGGTTTGATTCAAAGATGTTATCTAATGGTGAATTAAGTTAATTCATCGTGGTGTTTTCCATCTTTAATTTGATCTGATTCATAAATAATTAGATGTGATATAATTATCAAAGATCGGCGTCCCTGACTATTTTTCAACAAAACTTTCACTCTTCAAAGGTTTCGTAGATCTTCTTCTCTGTGGATTAATAATTGTTTTTTATGAAGTATATTGTTAGATCATATAAATACACAAAACACATGGCCTCGCAATACAGTGCGGTGATTCTATAGTACATTATCAAACGAATGATATTTTTTTAAAAGGGTACATAAATGTGATCATAAGGCTCTTCTAATTATCTTTATTAAAGAAAATCTCATTTTTGCCTATCCACGACGTGAGCAAATATCGTCTCAATAATGACCTTTTTCCTGTGGAGGTTGTTAATGCAGACACAGCAAAATAGGAAAAATACAATAAAAAGTTTTATCTCAATTTTGACTTAATGAACTTTTGAATTTTTATAGTTTTACCGGTAGCATTCACATTCACATTGAAAGATCAAATTAGTCATCCCTTCAAATTTATTAAAATCTCCATTAGGATTTGAGTGGTTTGGTTTTTAAGTATTTTAAAGTTCCTTTTTTGAAGCGTGAGAATTTAGAATTTAGGGATGATTTTGAAAAGAAAATGAGCTTTTCGTAAGTAGAATATAAAGAGAGCCGATGTGAAAGTGCATGGTAAACTTTTAAACATAAAATTTGTATTTCAAAAGTTTTAAAAAGTAGAAAAGACATATTAATAGTCGCCGGATAAAATAAGTATGTCTCCTCTGATTAGACTTGTCCTTGTTTATTTTGTCCATATGCTTATCCTCAGATTTGTCGTTCTGTCATTATTGACCATTAGTGCGATCGCGAATATGACCATGTGGCCCAGACCTAAAGCGTACTCGCTGTCGGGTGCGATTTCACCACAAGCCAGCTAGACTCCAATTGCAACCATCCTTATCTCTTTCTCTCCAGGAAATTTCCTCCATTTCGATTATGCATGTTGGCACTGCTTGTCCTTGAATAGTTACTAGTCTCCACAATTTAGGTTCCATATGTAAAATCAGTTTTTTAACTTTCAATTAATCAATTAGATCTTAATTTGATCTTCAACTATTTGGTCATTATGAACTGTCATATCTAAATTTTTAACTGATTCTATTAGATCCTCACACTATTGTAATAAATTCATTAAAATCCTCAATAAATAACAATGTCAAATTACTTGTGGATTCGCTTGAGATTGCAAAACAAAACAAAATATATTCAATTTCGTGGGTAGGTTATTCCTTTTGAGCAAATAATCTCACTTTAGAATTACTTTTTATGCAAAAATTCTCAATAGAGAAAGCCAAAAGGTAACAACTATGGAAAGTTTGGTTGTTTTCATTGGAAGCATAGCCAACTAATCATCATTTTTCTTCATTTAACCCCAACTTAGTTGAAAGCTTGATTTTTTTTCCTAATGAACGAGAGATTTTGTACAAATTTGGGACTCTTTCGTAAATAAAGGGGTGATATCTAATAATTTTTAATAATCGCGAGGGCTATGATGGAAAACCTTATTCGAGCATTTTGTCTTCGGAAATTCTCGTGTGATAAAACACAATGTGGTATAAAGACACATAACTTTGTCTCTTTTGAGTTAATGCATCTATAGATGGTGGTTAAGGTTTGTATCATTGCCTTTTTGTGTGGAGTCTGATTCGGCACAACAATTTGTCAAATTACTAGAAACTCACTACCTTCGAATTGAGTTATTTCTCCTCCCAAGTCTCGATGGATCTATCATGCACTGACGCCCTTTTTACCAGGCCTCCCGGGTGTATGTAGTTGAATCAAATGAACTTTATTTTGACCCCAAAAAAAAAAAAAAAAATTGTCAACATAGCTCGTATATGTCGTCATTGTATTGTGCGAAGTAATCTTTCTTGTTGGGTCAATTACAATTCTAATACCTGATTTTGGGCAATGGTAGTCTCGACTGACTTGCGATTGGCAAAACTAACTAAATACAACGAGTATTGTGCTGTCCATGTCTTAACCACCAATCATAAAACTGGTTAAAAGAAGTTCCCCCCAATCATAGATAGGGGAAGGCATATAGATCATATAAAAAATAAAAAATTATTCTCGCCAATTTCTTTACCTTAGCATTTGAGTGAGAGTAATTTGGTCTTTTCAATGAAAAGATTACGTCAAGTGTGTGAAAATAGCCCCGTCTTTTGTTATTGGCTTTTCTACATCAAAAGTCAATACAAAAGCAAATTTTATCAGTTTATAGGCTCGATTTGCATTAGCAAATTTGTTTTAATCCAAAACCAAACTGATAAACTAGTTAATACCAAAGTTTAGGTTCAATCCGGTCCGATCTATTGGTCGGTTTTTTCTTGATCACTCTTATACCAGAGAAATTAACTATACAGAAGAAGGTGCTCCTGGGCAGACATGCATCTCTTTGACCTAGTATTTCAAAGCATCACCAAAGAAAAATTCACTAAATATTCATTTGATCAACTACACATTCTAGCTTTCAGAGATTTGTTTTTTTTGTCTAATTTGAGTAAGTACACCCTCCAAGAGAGACAGCTGCAACACTAAACACACCGTATTTGAGATTTTGCAAGCCCTATACGGCTTCACCACGTTGTCTTTTAAGTTGGGCTTTGGCTTCCAATAGCGCTCGGCTCACTTCTTCATCTTCTGGCGCTTCTCTTGCCAACACCTCATAGTCTTGTATCGAAGCCTCCCACCTCTTCATCTGATGGAAGAAAACGAAGCAAACATAGACTTCATGAGTACAAATTGAGAAGTACTAGGGTCATGTACTATTGCCCCAGTAACTCCCATCTTCTGCATTCAGAATTTGTTAAATTTGCGAAATGATAATCAACTGAGGACGGATTGGATGTGTTCACATTGAAAATTATGATCGTTTGGCTTTGTAGCGAAGATTGATGAATATTTCGATAGAGTGTAGAAATGTTTTGCTGCAAGGTTAATTTTGATTGCAACGAAAAGGCTTACCTTGGCGAAACAATCGGCTCTTCTTAATCTGGCCTTGCTGTAAGATGGGCGGACATTGAGTGCGGCGGTGCAATCCTCGATCGCCTTCTCATACTGGCCCAGTTTGTTCCGGCACGCAGCACGGTTGCATAACAAGACAGAGTTATATGGGTCATGCTCGAGCCCTTCTCCATAAGCTATGCAAGCCTCGGTGAATTTCTCAGCCTTGAAGAGATCGTTCCCTTTGTACCGGGCTCCCGCCACGGCTCGAGCCCTCTTAATCACGTAGTTCACTTCCCTGTTGCTCGAGTCTAGCCGAGCTGCACGTTGAGCTGCCTCCAAGGCATCATCAAATCTGCCTCAATCAAAAAAGCCATGTAAGTCATGTTGGTTAATTAGGACTGAGGGACCCTTAAAGTGACGGAAAATATGACACTCAGTACACTTCCTCAGTTACTTCTATCGATCCGCCCTCGATGAGGTCTATATAAGCATGATTTCCACCATACACGTTTGTGTCATTAACGGAACTAGACGATAAACGATATGTAATTGATCACCCGATTTAATTATTTGGATAGTTAATATAACCTATTACTCGAACAACATATCGAACATTTCAAGATTAGTGTGTGAACCGGATCTAAATGAGAAAAGACGCACGACATAGACTAGGGTAATGTCAATATCTGATGAACATAGACTTGGTTACTGATCACCAATTGAGGAGTCTATGGGGCTTGTAGCTGGTGCAACCTTGGCTTATCGGTCAGATCTTCCAAGATGCATGGTCGGCAAGAAAAGGGAGGAGCTGCTGGCCCATTGGGAACTTTTTGGTAGGTAAGAGGTCAAATTATGGAGACTAAAAAACCCCATCATTTCTTTTCTGGCTCTTTCTTTTTGGCCAACAAGCTTGCGCTTTTGAGCTGTTTGGCGATGCCCAATTTGCCCAAATCGAAACCGCGTCGAGCACCATACGAGACCTTCAGCATTATGCTTTATGATGGGCCCCTACGAGACTAATAAATGTTTCTTGTGCTTTTCCTTGGCAAATATGGTGTTTGGAGTTATTTTTATCTTCTTCTTGCTGACTTTGATGAACTTAAATTTGGCATTTTTCTCTTGGGGGTGCTATGGATTGTGCTAGGGATAATGGAACTATCTCCTTTTGATTGCAATAATTAGGTCATTGGAATGTGACAAGGCCTTGTTGGTGGTCCTTAAAGATTGCATTGCAGTTGCTCCGAAACCTTTTTTTTTGTTTAGTAAATTTTCTAAAGTTTTCTACAAATTTATTTCATCCTCTAGAACTTTCTTTTTTTGAAATTTATGTGTCATGCCTCTCCAGCTCCTCCCACCCTAAAAATCAATTTAGGCCTAGACTTTGTATCACAAAATGAGTATGATTATGAATCTAGGGCTGGAATTTGAATTTATAATCTTAGCATTCGAGCTACAATCCCAACAATGCAACTCTTTTTTTTCGATTATTCAACAATTTAACTCTACCAAGTTCACCACTAGCTATCATAAAAGTTAAGTGATAGTGGGATTAATCAATATTAACATGTTTCTACAATGACTATAGAGTATTTTGAGAAAAATTACGGACAAAGCAAAATCGACATTAGATGGATGTATCTGTTTTTACATTAAAAACAAAAAGGAAATTTCAAAATTTTTGAGAACGAGCCACCTGAGATGGTGGCTTGGACGAAGAAGGTGCCGGCAGTTGACGTGGGCTGTGTAGCTAAGAGGGTGGGAGGAAGAAAGAGGAGGAGAGAGAGGGAATTTAGAGTTCTACACTATGTTTGTAACAAGGGATTAGGAGGAAGAGAAAAGGATCTTAATACAAAGTCATATTTGGACAAAGGGAAATATACTGAGGGAAAAGATAAGAAAAAAAAAAGGATTATTAGGAATTGATCTAGTAAATTTGAAGCAGAGGGATTTGTACGGTTTTTTGTGTTTTTTCTAACAAATGTATTCTTTTCTCTCAGTTAGAGCCTTATATTACGTCTATTTGTAAGTATGTCTAAGAATATTTTATCATAATACATTCTTTTTATTGACTAGCATCCAGATAACATCATAACTCAGTCCCCTCAAGTCCTTTCTCTTCTTTTTTTCTCATAATTATCTAAATCCATCCTTTCCTAACTAATCGCTCTATGAAAACTGAGTGAGGATACGAGAGTGACGAGGGCATTCGGAAAAGAAAATAACAATTTGGTAAATATGTAAACAAGAGTCGTGGATGGGAGATGCTAACTTGAATCTACAAACAAAACTTAACATACAAAACGTATGTATGCAAAAATGAGAATGCAAATTGATGGGCAAGCACGAAAATTGAAGGACGATAATTGAAAATTCGCGAAATAAGATGGCAATCAAAGAGAAATGATATATACGTATGTATGTATGTATGTATTTATATATAGGTGGTGGGTCACTAACCTGCCGACGGCCAAGTCAACATGTATGTATTTATATATAGGAGGTGGGTCACTAACCTGCCGACGGCCAAGTCAACTTGAGCCCGCACAAGTAACAGACCAGCATTCCCAATCGGACCCAGGAACTTCGTACACTCCTCGACCTCGAAATTCGGACCCTTCGACAATGCCTCATCCGCATCTTGGTGCTTCCTCAGCTTCAACAATGCCTCCGCTTGTAGTGCAAAAATCTTCACCATACATAAACATATAAGGGAAAAAAAAGCGGTAATTCAAACATCAACCTCAAAGAAAAGATAAAGAAATTGCTCAATCCGGGTCGATGGCCGACCTGAGGAGCCGAGTCGGCACCGGCCGATATGGCACAACGGCTCTCTTTTATCAAAGTGTTCCAATCCCTTAGCTTGCGAGCTTCGGTGCATTTACTGAGATGGGACTGGACCCTTTTGGCTTTCGCGATGTCCTCCGGGTCGGCTTCGGGCCCCGAGTGTTTGTAGTGGTACGTCGCCTTTTCTGCTTCGCCTAATCTAATGCAGATGAGAAGGAACGTTTATCAGAGCGAGCGGGTGTTCCATCGTGAGATCTCGGTGAAACAGGTTGGGAATATTCCGAGTAGATAATGGAAAGAATTTGAAATTAGGGAGGGAATTCAACTTCAAACTGCATGCTCCAATTGCAGAATATTTACGAATGAACATTGCTCGGTATGGTAGAAGTTACCTGACGTACAACGTCGCCAAGCGATTATGAGCTCTTTGATAACGAGGATCGATCCGAATGGCTTCTCTGCACTCAAAAACGGCCTCGAGTAGCCTACCCAAAGCCGTCAGAGCGGCGCTCCTGTTGCTCCTATAGGAAGCCTTGTCCGGATCTATCGAGATCGCTGCGTCGTACAATGCCAAGGCTTCGGCAAACCTACCATTCTTGTAATCCTCGTTGCCCATTATCTTCAGCGTCTCGGGATCCATTCTGGTCGAGAGAGCACGACAGAAAGAAGCAGGGGCTGGCGATTCGCTAGGCTTTCTGTTGCTATCCGCCGGTTTCTTCACGATGTTGCCCATCACGCTGTTCGTGTATTTTCCGTTGGGCGCCGGAGCCTCGTTCCTCGTCGCAGTCTTCGCGATGTAAGGGTCCGGCACGTTGCTCACGTTATTTGGATTCGTTGTCCCGGGTTGCCTCAAATTGCCCAAGGTCCCGAAGAGCATTACATTGCTCGACGATGCACGGACAAGCGTGCTGTTTCCCCGGGCCTTTTGGTGATCAGCGATCATGCTTTCTAGCTCGCCCGATATGCCAGTCGCCTCCGGGGGCAGTCTTCTACCTTTGTTGCCATAGGTTTGTTTATGAGGATTCTTCATGGGACTGCACGACACAGATGAAGGCAATACCATCGCCGTCTCATCGGCGACCCTGCCAGGGGCTTGCTTTTGGTAGTACATATTCGGATTCCCACGTTGGTTCGGATTTGGCCTCATATTCATCGGCTTAGGCGGGACTTCCGATCCGTTGGCATCAAGGAAAGCGGCCTCATCGGACCTGCTGTGCCGCTGTCTCGAACTAGGGGTGCTCGGCGATTTAGTCACATTGCCTCCGACGTGGTGCACAGCCGGGGGCGTCATCGACCCGGTGGAGGTCGTCCTCCTAGGCCAAAACGCACGCTTCCCAAACACTGCATTGAGCAGGCCACAACCCGACGATCTCTCCGGCGAGGCATCCACCATCTTTTTTCTCCTTTCGAGATCCTAGGACGGGAGCAGGAGGTCGGAATTCCGATACACAAGGAATTAGCAATTTGAATGTGAATCTCAAATGCCCTGAATACTACAAGAGACCATATGATGAAATGGTTATAACAACAAGCAGCATGGTTGATTGGAATTGAATTCAAGTTTAGGCAAGGGAAAGGGCTTGGCTCCAGGAGGAGAATGTTGTTTGCTTCAATGATGATTGGCAAGGTTCCTGGAGTGGCAGCCAGAAAACAGCTGTTAATCCGTTCTCTCTCTTTCTGGTGGAGATGTGATGCAAGATGTCATGATGGAGGGAGAAAAAATAATAATAATTTGAATAATTAAAGGGGGGCAGAAAAATATTTTCGTTGGTGAGTATAGTCAAATGGGCAATTTTTTTTTTTTATTTATTAATTTGTTGCAATTCCTTATCCGTGTGCTTTGTGTAGGTGGTGGGGAACCAATAGACCCGGTCATGGAATTACGGAGGATCTCTAGAATTTTTAGTAAACAAAGAAAGGGACGTGGCCATGCTCTCCTTTGAAAAATGCCCTTTTTCTATTTGGGCGTTCGGTTTGGACTTTTCTTGTCGAATTTGGCTTCTCTTTCTTTGTGCTTTAAAAGCAAACCAAATGGACCGAGAAAAAAAAAAAAAAAAAAAAAACAGATTCTTAGGGTGTGACGTTGGCGCATTCAACGAGGAGAGAGAGAGAGAGAGGAGGGCACGTTGGGAGACCGTTCGGCATGGTGTCCCCGGTCGGTGCATAGCTGGTAGCCGTCTCAGGACGCGCTTTTGTTATGGCCTCTCGGAATCGTGTTGTGGAGGGTCTGTTGAAGCTTTGATCGGTTGCTGCTTCAATGAGCAGAACACGTGATGCGGTGGATCAATATGGTGCCTCTAAGGGTATCCATGGTTCGGGATTTCTAGGGGTGCCGAACGGTTCCAAACTCGAACCAAACTGAACTGTTTGAGTTGCATTAGTTCTGAACTGAATATGACTTGAATTGAATATTCGGATCAGATCGGTTTTTCAGTTTTCTTTTCTAAAATATTAAAAAGAGGATTAGTGAAAAATGAGAGAGATTGTGTAAATTGTAATATTAAAAAAAGAGGCAAAACTATCTAGCTGGAATTAAAGAACGGTTATTTAGCCGAACCGAAACTTGAACCAAATCAAAAGTGCACAAAAATTTTGGTTCAATGGGGATCGGTAACCGGATCTGACAGCCCTAATGCCTTCTAAGAGAGGAGGTAATTCATGCTTCTGTTGCATCATTTGAGTATAAAGTAATTACGAGTTGTGTTATGAAGGGAGATCGCCCTCAGGTTTATGCTTTAAAGAAAACAAAAACCCGAATGGTAATTGGCTTGTCGTACCACCCGTCAATGAAACGCAACGAAATAGGGAACGACCCTGATTTGTCGAAAAATGGTTGTTTTACCCAAAGAGTGAACAATCTTTCACCAAAAGTTGATTTTTGATTTTTTACGGAATGGATTTTGTGGCAATTTTGAATAAGAATTTGCTCGGCGTTGTCAGGAAGATGAAAAGCGAATTTTAAGATTAAAAAAAAAAAAAAAAAAACCTACTGATGGTGATGGAAATTGAAAAGAATAATTTTTAATGGACTGAAAAAATATATCGAGAATTCGTGTTTGATGATGATCTTATTTATGATTACGCACCGCCATTTATATAACTACTAATTACAACCGTTCACTAGTAGTTATTACTTTAAGTACGGTTACGAGGCCTTCTATTCAAACACCGATCTCATCCATAAATAATTACTACTTTCAAAACTACTGGACTACTTAACTGGAGCTCGATGTCCTTATTCTAATATTCTCCCCTCTCTTCCAAGACTTAGCGAGATTTTAAGATGGCCAAGCCTATACTTGTTTCGTCGATGAGCTTTATCGAACACCACTCAACTACTTTAGCCACCGATGATTCTTCTTTCTAGATGTCAAAATTCATGCCATATAGCTATCGATTGTCCAATGGCTCGAACCACCCTCTCTTGATCGACTACCCCCAATCACTCATTGTATCATATAGTTGTTGAAAGCTGCACATTATAGTCATTGATAGACTAGTTTTATAGTCATCCAAACCATGTCGATCATATCAACCAAACTCAATTGACCGATTGAACCTATAGCTTGTCAATTTAAAAGAGTTTTAATTTTATTTTTATTTTTATGTAATTAAAACTTCCATAGAAGAGAAGCATTGTAAAAACTCTGGTAGAATTAAGAATGAGGTTTTCATTTTGCACAAGCTAGATCATGATTTAGTAACCATGTCCAATCTCCAAAAAAAAAAAAAATCCAATTATTTCGAATTTTTTATTTATGGAATCCCCATGAATAGGATAAAACCTTTTTTTTTTTTTTGTCGGTCCTACTCTAATCCTACTCTAACACTCACTCTCAAACTTTTGCCCGTGCCTCCTTGCAGGGAGTGGGAGTCGAAACCCACTCCTGAAATGAAATCGTTCCCACCCCAAACCCCCCTGAGAAGATTCCTCTTTCTTATTCCTGAGCAAGCCTCCAAGAGGGCTTAGTTCATTTATTATTTATGTTTCATTTTTTGTTTCCTTTTTGTTTGTTTCGATAAATTTACCAATCCATTCTTATTCTTTCTTTTTCTATTGATTCTTTTCTGATCAAGATATATAGATCCTCTATTCATGGATTAACAAAAATGTACAAAAGCTCTATTTGCCTCTACCATTCTATGAGTCTCTTCCCTTTTGTGTATGGTATTGCCAGTCCCTTTGGTGGCATCCACTAATCCGAAACTTAATTTAAAAGCCATCTTTTGACTTCAATTTTTTTTAGATGCTAATAACCAATGAATGGCAAGTGTTTTTCCTTGTGTGGATTCTATTTCAATGGAAACTTTATGAGTTAATCTGCCTACACGTCTTGCTTTTACTGGTATAGCAGGAGTTACTCCATGTATTGCGCGATGTAAAATAGATATTGGATTTGTTTCTATCTTGTGTTGAATATTTTCATGGCTCGATAGATAATTCAATAAGCTATAATTTTTTTTTTTTTTAATGTTTCAAAATACAATTAACCAACATTTAACTAATCAATTATGATTAATTGGATTGGATTTTCCAATTTTTTCTTCTGCGATACCTTGACATGACATGAGAATGAAAGGCATTTAAGAATCAGTTTTATTTTTATCAAGGCCAAAATCATTTATTTTGGGTTTTTGACTCATATTGTAGGATGGATCTTAAAAGATATGAAAGGAAGATCTCCCCCCAAGCCATACATATAACTTTCATGGAATTTGATATATATCCATCGAATTTTATTCACTTAAAATTAAGTATCTGTTTCCCTCCCCTTCTTGCTAGGATTGGAAATTCTGTATTTTACGTATCCATACGATTGAGTCCTTGGGTTTTCAAAATAGTGTTAAAAAAAAAAAAAAAAAGTGCTTTGAATCATTGCTATTTGATTCGAACTTGTTCTAAAAGTCGAGACATTTTGAATTGTTTCTTAACATAGACAAAGTCAAGGAAAACCTCTAAAATTATTTCAATATTGGACCTTGGATATAGAATAGTTCCAAATCGAACCTCTTTAAAAATAAGATCTTTTGTCTCATGGTAGCCTGCTCCAGTCCCCTTGTGAAACTTTCTTTGGGTTGTCCATACACTTCACATGTTTCTAGCAATCCACATAGTATCACCAAATGATATAAGTCTTGAATAAGAATCTACAGTGCACTAGAACACCCTGTTGACGATCCTTTACTCCAACAGCATTTAGGGTTCCTAGAACAATGTGATATTTCACACTAGATAAATCCTTAACTTTTTTGCCTCTAAATAAGACTGCAGAATTGTGACATCCTCAAAATTCGACCATATTCTAGATACAATAAGATGTTTACTTCTATCAACACGCAATTAGTAAAATTAGACTTTGAATTAGTTCGTGAACCATTCGAGGGTGTTAAACCTATTGGGATAAGCAATTTAGGATTTTGATGTGCACAACCAGAGAACTCAACCATGGATTGACAATTCGACCATAAGAATCGATGAGGGACAATCTTAAGCCGTTTCAGACTAATCCAAGAACAGTAATAAATCAATTCAATAATAGTATATAATCAGATTGTGGGTGATTCCACATGATTACTATATTAACTACAAATGACCGTAAACCAATTCCAAATCATCATGTACTTTGGAACAAGCAATTGACCCCTCAAGATTCCATGACAACCGAGAATCATCCATGAATTGAAAAAGGCTCAAACATGAATTGATATCGAATCAACCACAGGTCAAACTTACGAAACCCCTAAAGGCTACCCATTGGTTTAAACTATGCTAAAACTGGATTTGATGAATTTCAACCACAAATTCTAGTCCGATTAAGGATATCGAACTTTAGAGGATTAAGTGACCACCATTGGACACTGCTTCATCAAATTCCTTAATTATTAGTAAACTGAATTCTTAAATAAATGTAATTGGGCCAGAAATTAAAAGCCCAATGGGCTACACGTTCAAGTTAGGCCCAATGGGCCTTACACCCAATTAAAGGCCCATTGACCATTTAAAGGCCAAAATTAGATGAGTTAAGCCCAAACCCAAATCCTATATGCGTGAATAGTATGCCTACCACTGGACCTTTACTGCTTTCCAATTTTATAGGGCTTTTTGTGTTGTGAATCTCACAAAATTCCTCATGAAATTTGTTCAAAACATCTTGATTTATAACATACTTTAATTTCATATTTTTCTGAGGTGAAATTGTTGCTACGAAAGCCTATTCTTTTACTGTGTGAAAACTACCCAATGCGGCAAAAATGGTAATCTATTTGTCTTCTCAATTTTTTATAAATTCTTCCTTATGGAATATGAACATACTTCCTTCATAAAAGTTGTAGAGGACATCTATGTCTACAACATACTAAAATTTCGAAGTGTTTTATGAATATTTGGATGTTGAAATAGGTTTTTATCTGCGGTCATTGAAACTGTTCAATGAATGAGATTTTGGGTTATTTTTGGTGATTTGCTGCTCTTTATACAAAAAGAATTAGGCTTGGATTCCTCATGAAAAATGTTACTAAATTCTTCTCTATAACATATTAAATGTTTATAATTTTTTGAATATGTTTGGTAAGGTAATGAGATTTATTTCAAAATTACACGAAACTATTCTTCACATTGGAATGAGGGGGCCACACACTCAAGCTTGAGAATAAGTTTAGGCAATTGCATGATTGAGATTAACCCTTACTTCCTAAGTTTAGAAATTTCATCATTTCAATAATTGAAAAAGTGAAGAAATAATCTTGGCCCTTAATCTTGGATGATAATCTTGGCAAATGAAGAGTTGGGATCTCTTATTGCTTCTCAAGTCTGCAGCCATCATTATAAGATCTTAACATTTATTGCACTTAAGTATGTGAATAGTATATAATCTTGGTAAAATAACCGAATTGTCCTCTCATTCAACTAAGGACAAAAGGGCAAGATGGGAAAGAGGCAAAAGAAAGGGCGGTCACATGGATGAGGAAGGAGAAAATGATATCATCCCCTAGCCTAGTCTAAGCCTAGCCTAAACCTATGCACTTAAGTGTATATCTCCTCATTAATGTTTAAATTTTTCTTCCTCAAGAAGCTTTCTTTTGATTGGTTGAGAAAGGTTTTAAGAGATTGGATGGGATGGACACTAATGGCAAGATTTCTTCCTTTTTCTCTCTCTCCTCTCATTCCCTTCAGTTCCCAAGGAAATTCTCTCTCTCTCTCTCTCTCTCTCTCTCTCTCTCTTTTCTCTCATTCTCTTTCTCCCTACCCTTTGGATGAATTTCCCTTATCCTCTTCCTCATTTCATACCCAATTTTCTCTCATTTTCCTCTCTAGACTCATTGGTAACCGACCACCTCAACCACCACCTGTAAACCGCCTTTTGCATTGTCGTTTCCATTGTTGAGTTGGAGATTTCGAGCCAAGGAAGCTGCTGTCCAGCCCCTCACAGCAGCCCTCTCTCTCCCTTTGTTGGCAATTTGGACATCGCCAGCTTAGGCAAGGCCGTCCACCATTGTGCCACCGCCCAAGACGCTATCCGGGCCTCCCACATATGCTGTAGAGGCATGACTAGCAGCCCACAGGCGCTGTCCGGCCTTGCCGCTCCTCTCCCAACACTTTTTAAAGCTTGGACTTGGGTGTGAGTGGCTTTTTAATCCTTGATTAGGATTATTGTTGCATTTTGGAAGTAGTTTAGGGTGAGATTAAGGTTAAATGGTGTTTTGTTGATGTGATAAGTGGGTTTTATGTGATAAGTGATCATTGGTTCCAATAGATTATCTCGATAGGTTATCGAGTTTTGGATGATAGGTTATCAAGCTTTGGATGATAAGTTATCAAGTTTTAAATGATAAGTTATCAAGGTTAGGGCGATAGATTATCGGGTTTTGGACAATAAGTTATCGAGGTTTGGTCGATACATTATCGAGTTTTAGACGATAACTTATCGAGGTTTGAGCGATAGATTATCGAATTTTGGACGATAAGTTATCAAGATTTGGGTGATAGGTTATCATTTTTACGACAATAGGTTATTGACTTCTACCAATAGGTTATCCCTTCTTGGTTCAATAAGTTATCATTACATGATAAGTGATTATGCGATAACTTATATTCTATAATTGATAAGTACTTGCAAAATATGATTTTGAAAGGTTACATGTTAAGGTTGTTCGATTTGATATTGTTATTGGAAGTGCTTGTTCTATGTGATGTTGTTTAATAGTAATGACAATGTATTATATATATTCATCGGAAATAGTTGTTATACATATACACATATGTTATGTTCATTGTACATGGTCAACGCATGAGAACACCCTGACCTCCGAGAGGAGATATACGATGGTTCTTGGACATGCAAGGAAGCAGGTTAGGTCAAGTGTCTCTCTCTCTCTCTTGGGATTGGTGATATTGAGACATATCATTCCCGAACTAAGTCCAGTACTAGATCAGTGATCATGTCACAACGGGCCGGTCCTTCCTTAGTCTCGGTGTAATATTAAGACGTATCGTTCCCGAACTAAGTTTGGTACTAGGTTGGTAATCATGTCACATCGGATTAGTCTTTTATTAGTCTCAGTGCAATATTGAAGCATATTGTTTCCGATCCGGATTGGACTAAGGCCAGTGCTCAATGTAACGTGTTAAACCACGGACTCTCATTTCGTGCTCGACATATTTTATTGATATACTTTCAATAAGTCATGAGACATACTCCGCTTGGCATGCCATTGAGGTATTCATACTTGGCTAATGAGAAAGATAACAATGGTTGTGAGTGATGAGGTGCTCGTGTGATCATATAAAGACCCTAATGCATTTTACGCATGGTGTGAACCTGTCTTGATGCGTTTTATGCGAGACGATGTCTGATTCAATTCAGATGCCCCTAAGTCAATGAGATGCCGTTCAAGGATGGATTTCGGAACAAAGCTCCTTATAAGAATGCCGTCTTGATGCATTTACGCGGGATGATACCGTGCTCGATGGGGCACGACAATGCCCAATTATGCCGAAAGACTATGCACCTTAGGTTGGCCTTAGGTCTTGAATGACCGTAATAATCTAAAAGCATGGTCTCAAGGGATGCATGGCAGTAGGGATGCCACGCGATTATTGAGATGGCACGTGTGTAAAGTGTATGAGTACATGGATGCATATTGTGAGAAATGATGCTATAGTTAGTACTGTTGTGATTTGAAATCGATATATGAGCAATTTTGGTATATTGCATGACATGGGTGCATGATTATAATATGTTGCATGTTTTTGTATTTGACTCATGAATATGGAAAGTGTTATAAGAATTGCCTACATGCTTTGTTATGATGGCTTGAGAAGGTAAGATGATCATTCTTGTTTATAGTTGAGGCAAAGTAGGAGTTGCTTTGCTATTGATTTGCTATTGTTAGATAACCTGCATGTTTAGGGTTCTGAGGTGAATAGCTTCCCTACACGAGGGCTAGGGAGTTCACTCATTGAGTTTATCTCACTCCTCGTTGTTCAACTTTTTCAAGCCCTAATCATGGCTATCTGAGCCCGAGCCAAAGTACTTTGAAATGGACATGTACTAGACGCATAGGGAATACCACTTTTTGAGGTCGCCCTCGTAGAATAGAGGTGCTAGGTTAACCCTAACCTGATACTTAGACAAGTATGAAGGAATCCGCTATGCAGACGTGTAAATGGCTAAGCTTTTGATGTAAAGAAAGATTATGTTTGATGGTAAAAACATATATATAAACATGTATTATGATATCTGCTTTATACTATCCCTATTGTTTGTTAATGGTTAGAAGATGTTTATTTTACTTCTGCTTGTGTATAATCAAAAGATAAAATGTATAGGTCGACGACGCGTCCTAGGACGTTCGTAAGCAAATGACCTAAGTGAAAAGCAATAGCACGGGTTGTCACGAGCCTAGAGCGGGTCGAGGTGTGACAAGAATGTTCTTGTGAATTATGACCAATACCATGTCTATAAGTAATGATTTTTTAATCCAGAGGTTAATCATACTCTAGCAACTTTACATAAGGCAAAGTTTGATTTTTTGGGGGTGATAGTGGAAAAGTTAACTAATTAGCCACCCTTATCGCCACTCTATAAAATTGTACATGAGATTTTCACCTTATACGGCTCCTCGTTCAATTCTTTCGAAGTCAATGGGTCATTTTCTTCATTCAAGCATCTCTTCCCTTCTTCTACTCCGTCCCAAAGAGTAACTAGGACCAATTTATTTAAATTTTTGTGTTCCAATTAAACACTTTCCATTTTGGATTATTCCCAAAGGAGAATATTCTTTTTTTACCAAACATATGTGAATCCAATCACAATCTTATAATAAGAACAATGGATCTTTCTCAATCAATCTCCTTGCCCCTCATTCTTTGAGAATTAGAAATATCATTTTCAATTTTGAATTTGTTCATTTGAAATTTGGTTCTTCTACTTCATTTTTATTTACTTAATTTTTATTATTTTTCCTTCTCTTTTTTTTTATTCTTTTTATATTCCTTCCATCATTCCTTGAGTCTCATAGGTTTGATCTTGTATAATCCGACCCGTTTTCTCATTGAGCGAAGGATGCAAAAGATTGATTTTTCAATCAAAAGTACTATCTAAGTAAAATCTTCCATTTTTTCCTCTTTTTCTATCATTCCCGTAGGTACAGCCTTTGAATTAATAGAGACCCTTTCCTTCCGTATCTATATGAATCGATATTATTCCATTCTAATTCTTTCCCAATATCTCTCAAGGAAAATCCTGAATTGGATCCTAAATTAATGGGTTAATGTGAGCTTATCCATGTGGTTATGAACTCTTTGAATAAGAATCCATTTTCTAATAGATCCTAACTTTCGTGCTTCAATGGGTCTTTGAAACCCTTTTGATGACTTATGTTGAAGGGATATCTATATAATCTAATCAATTGCATAAAGTCCGCGATAGCAAAGGAACAAGAGAAAGCATAAGGAAAAAACAATTTTTTTCTATTATATTAGTATTAAATTAGTATTAGTTAGTGATTCTAGCTCAGTGAGTCCTTTATTCCATTTAGCACTAGTCCTACATTTTGTTTTTGTGGACCAAGGAGAAAGGGGGCTCAATGGGAAGAGGATTGTATCATGAGAGAAGCAAAGAAATCAACCTTTTTTTCTTTCAAATACAAATATACAACATGGATTCTAACAATGAGTTGGACTCTCGTGTTAATACGAATGAATCATCCTTTCCATGGAGGTAAATCTTTTCTTGCTAGGCAAGAGGATAGCAAGTTATAAAATCTATTTTGGTAGGAAATGCATTTCTATTACTATGAAATTCATAAATGAAGTAGTTGATGGGGGAGTTACCATTATCCTTTCTGTGGTGATGAATATTGTAAGTGTTGCTAAGAAAAGAAAAGGAATTTGTCCATTTTTCAGGGTCTTAAAAGTGAGAGGAAACACATAAGAATTCTTGAAAGCAATGGAAAATAGATCTAACTCCAGTTCTCTCGGATGGTAAGATCTTTGCTGCAAGGAGAAGGGGTTGACCCATATCATCATAACTTAGTTCTGATTTCTCTATTTTTTAAGAATACTGCTTTTCCTACTCATATTGAATAGAACATGTTGAGCCAAATCTTCTTCATGTAAAACCTGCTTGGTTTAGACTGGGAAAACCGTGCGATTTTATGAAATCGTGTGCTATGGCTCGAATCCGTATTAAATCCTATTTCCAATAGGAGTAGTTAAGAATTGAATCCAATTTTTTCCAGTATTTTCATATCCATAATAGTGTGAAACAAAGGCCCGGCTCAAAGTTGCTCGAGATTAGTGGAATAGTAGTGTTGAGTTTCTCGATCCTTTCTCTTAGGATTAATTAGTTCTATTTCTTAATCGGAGTAGCAAAAGGATATAACTCAGTGGTAGAGTATCACCTTGACATGGTGGAAGTCATGAGTTCAAGCCTGTTATCCCTAAAACCAATGCAAGTTTTTTATTTTGACTTACTCCCTTGTCGTAATCGAATAAGAATGGATAAGAGGCTTGTGGGATTGACATGAGGGTGTAGAGATGGCTTTATTTTTGGGAGCGAACTCCAGACAAATATAAAATGTGTGGATAGAAATTATAACTTGGGATGAAAGACAATTCTAAATCAGTTTTGTCTACGAACAATGAAGCTATATGTAACAACTATGAATCTCATGGAAAGTTTGATCCTAACTCAAGATGAATGCTAATGGCATGCTTAACATATGCAAGTAGGATGAGAAGTGGTGTTTCCAGTGGTAGATGGGTAAGTAACATGAAAAAAAAAAACTGCCTTTAAGAGGGGAATAATGGCCGAAAATGGCTATTAATGCCCCATAGGCTAAAGAGCAAAAGGAGCAATTCGCCCAAGTAGGGTCGAGTTTGATTAGCTAGTTAGTGAGGCAATAGCTTACCAAGACGATGATCAGTAGCTAGTCCGAGAGGATGATCAGCCACACTAGGACTAAGATATAGCCCAAACTCCTACAAGAGGTAATTAGTCGAGAGTTTTCCACAATGGGCAAAAGCTTGATAGATTAATGCCACGTGGAGGTAGAAAGGTCACGGGTCATGAACTTCTTTTCTTGGAGAAGAAGCAATTATGGTATCTAGGGAATAATTGGCAACTAACTCTATGCCAACAGCTACAGTAATACAAAGGGTGCAAATGTTATTTGGAATGATTGGATGTAAAGCATCTATAAGTGGCTTTTTAAGTCCGCCGCCAAATTCCAAGGCTCGACCTAGATAGGTGGTGGAAACTACCAAGTTGGAGTATGATAGGGTCAAAGGAAGTTTTCGGTGGAGCGGTGAAATGTGTAGAGATCGAAAAAAACTCCAATGACGAAAGCACTCTACTAAGCCGACACTAACACTAAGAGGTGAAAGTTAGGGAAACGAATGGAATTAAATCCTCTAGTTGTCCCAGCCATAAACGATAGATATTAAGCATTGTGTGTATCGACCCATGCAATGCTATAGTTAACGAGTTAAGTACCTCACCTAAGGAATACATTTGTAATATTGAAACTCAAATGAATTGAAGGGGACCCACACAAGCAGTGGAGCATGTGATTTAATTCAATGCAAAGCGAAGAACCTTGCTAGTGCTTGACATGCTGCAAATCCTCTTGAAAGAGAGGTGTGCCTTCGAGAACACGGACATAGGTGGTAAATGGCTATTGTCAACTCATACCGTAAGTTGTTGTGTTAAGTCTCACAACAAGCGCAACCCCCATGTTTAGTTGTCACCATTGAGTTTGGAATCTTGAACAAACTGTCGGTGATAAGCCAAAGGAAGGTGAAGATGACGTCAAGTCATCATACCCTTTATGCAATGGGTGACGCATGTGCTACAACGGCCGAGACAAAGGATCGCAATCCCGTGAGGCTGAGCTAACTCTAAAAGCCCGTCCTTACTTCTGATTGCAAGTTGCAACTCACCTGCATGAAGTAGGAATCGCTAGTAATCGCTAACTAACCACATGGCAGTGAATTCATTTTCAAGCCTTGTACACACCGCCTTTCACACTATGGAAGCTAGCTACACCCGAAGTTGTCACCTTAACTGTAAGGATGGGGATGTTGAAGGCAATATTAGTGACTGGAGTGAACTCGTAACAAGGTAGCTATATCATAATGTGCAACTGGATAACTTCATTTTCAGGGAGAGCTAATGTTTTTTGGGTATTTTGGTTTGACATTGCTTTGCACCCAAAAAGAGGTGAGCTACATCTGAGTTCATCTTGGAGGTAGAAGTTCTTTTTCGTTTCTAGATGATGAAGTGAGACCAAGTTCATGAGCTTATTATCCTAGGTCTATACAAGTTGATAGGGTCCCATTTTTAACTTCCACATGTCCCTTTCGCACGACGACATGAGGGCGAAAAAGGGAAAAAGGGGAATGGGGTTTTTCTCGCTTTTAACATTGCGAGCCTTGGCGAGAGGCTTGCACGAGGGGCTATTAACTCAGTTGTAGAGCACACCCTTGATAATTGTGTCATTGTGCCTAGGTTGTGAGGGCTTTCAACCACATAGATACTTCATTGTGCTCATCATAAAATGTAGAAAATCTAAGATACATTGACATGGCATACTTCTCCTGTTCGAGCTAAGTTTGAAACCAAACCTCTTCTCAAGAGGATAGATGGGATGATTTAGGTGAGATCCAATGTAAATCCAACTTTCTATTCACTCATAGGATCCGAGTGATCCACGGGGACCCCTGTGACTCTTTTCTTCTCGAGAATCTACACATCACTTATCAATGTATGGATAGCTATCTCTCAAGCACAAATTTAGATTTGGTCTCAATGGGAAAATAAAATTATCTTCATAAACCAAGAATTACAAGATTGCCCCTTTCATTCTGGGGTGATGGAGGGATCGTACCATTCAAGCTTTTTTTTTTTTCCTCATGTTTTTATGGAGGTCTAAAGAAAGCTACAATCAATAGGATTTTCTTAATCTTGCCTTCCCAATAAGAAAAAGATGATATTGTTTTTCCTTTCCATAGGGACCAAAAGATTGGATCTAGCTGTAAGATGAATGCTTGGATATTATATAACTCACTTCTTGATCTTTGAGCCCTTTAGTCACTATGAATGCCACTAATCTGTGCAATGGAATGTGTCTATTTATCTATTTCTTGACTCAAAATGGAAGAAAGTTTGAAAATGGGATCTTAGAGTGCCTAGTGTTGGGCCAAGAGGATCTATCTCTTAACACCTTTTTTTCTTCCCATCAGAGTTATTTCACAAAAACTTGTCATGATAAGGAAGAAGGGGGGAACAAGCACACTTAGAGAGCGCAGTATAACAAAGAGTTGTATGTTGCATTTGGGAAGGATGAATCACTACTGAAAAAGAATCTATTGATTGGACCGTAGGTGTGATAATTGACTTCGCAGGGAGGTCTCTAGTCCAATTTGAGGATGGCCCGGATGCGCCAAGGAAAAAAATAATAGAATAAACATATGACTCCTCATGCCTACTCGATTTAGCTTAAGGAAATATAGCTCAATTGGTAGAGCTCTACTCTTGCCATTGGGTCGCTGCGATTACAAGTTGGATGTCTATTTGTCTAGATAGTAATGGTATTACCTTTTACTTGAACAAGTGGCTCACTTTTAACAGGGAAAAGGATCGAAACATGCCATGGAAAGACACTATTGAGACAAAGATGGGTTGTCAAGAATGTAGAGAATGTAGGATAGACAGTTGGTTAGATCTAGTATGGATCGTACATGGATGGTTGTTGGAGCTTGCAGCTCTATCAGGATTCCCTCATCTAGGATCTTTGGGGAAAATGATCAATTTAGCCTTTGCGAATAGTTTGATGCACTATCTCCCTTCAACCTTTCGAGCAAAATGTGCTAAAAGGAAAGAAAATCCCTAAACCGACCCTATCATTTCCACCTCGTAAGAACTAGCATATCACCCTAAGGATGCTTTCGACATCTAGGGATCACAGACCAATCATAGAATCATGTTCAATAAGTAAAACACATTCGTTATATGCTCATAGGTTGAGTAGTAAAGGTTGGAGAAGGCAATCACTCATTCTTAAAACTAACATTCTTAAGACCAAAGAGTCGAGCAGAAAATGGGGGAAAGCTCTCCATTCCTAGTTCTCTTATAGCTAGATCCTCCAAAACCACAAAAATTCTCAATTAAAATGGGATACCACTCAAAACCCTTTGAGATTTTGAGAAGAGTTGTTCTTTGAGAGCACTTTATGATCAAAGTTGTAAGCTATGTATGGAAGGGAGTTATTATCTAGTGTTGGCTTCTATGGTAGAATTAGGCGGGGGTCAGAGAGGCAGTGATTTATCTTGTGGTGGATGTCGATAGTTTGAGTCCATTTATCTCTAACCCGTAAACTTAGCTAAAACAAAGCTATATCATAGCACCCAATTTTTTCGATTTAGCAGTTCAATCTATGATTTCTCATTCATGGACATTGATAAGATCATTCCATTTAGTAGCACCTTATGATGGCACAGACTTAAAGTGAGGGGCAAAGTTCGAATGAGGAAAGGCTTATAGTGGATACCTAGGCACCCAAAGACAAGAAAGAGCATAGTAAGTGACAAAATACTTTAAGGTGTTGAAAATAATCGTACATTCGGAGATTCTTGAATAGGTCAACTTTTCAAACTACTGATGAATCCATGGGCTAGCAAGAGATAACCTAATGAACTGAAACATCTTAGTAGCTAGAGGAAAAGAAAGCAAAAGCGATTCCATAGTTGTGGCGAGCGAAATGCAAGCAGCCTAAATCATGAAAATGAGATTGTGGGAGAGCAATATAAGTGTCATGCTACTAGGTGAATTAGTGGAATGTTGCACCCTAAATGATGAGAATCTAGTAGCCGAAAGTATCACTAACTTATACTTTGACTCAAGTAGTATAGGGCATGTAGAATCCTATGTAAATTAACAAGAACCACATTGCAAGGCTAAGTACTCTTGAGTGACCCATAGCGAAGTAGTGCCATGAGGAAAGGGTGAAAAGAATTTTATTAGGGAGTGAAATAGAACATGAAATCGGAAAGTCCCAAGCAGTGTGAGAAGACTACTAGAACTCTGACCGCATACCTATTAAAAAAAGAGTCAGCGACTCATAGGCAATGGTTTGGTTAAGGAAACCTACCAGAGATATAGCGAAAGCGAGTCTTCATCAAGCGATTATCATTGCTTATGGACCCAAATCTAGGTGATCTATCCATGACCAGGATGAAGCTTGGGTGAAACCAAGCGAAGGTCCGAACCAACTGATGTTGAAGAATCAATAGATGAGTTGTAGTTAGGGATAAATGCCACTCGAACTTAGAGCTAGCTGGTTCTCCTCAAAATATGTTGAGGCACAACAATTGACTCGACATCTAGGGGTAAAGCACTATTTCAGTGCAGGTTATGAGAGCAATACCAAATCAAGGCAAACTTTGAATACTAGATATGACCTCCAAATAATAAGGGTCAAGGTCGACTAGTGAGACGATGGGAGATAAACTTCATCGTTGAGAGGAAAACAACTCGAATCACCAACTAAGGCCCTTAAATGAACACTCAATGATAAAGGAGGTAGGGATGCAAAGATAGTCAGGAGGTTTGCCTAGAAGCAACTACACTTAAAAGAGTACATAATAGCTTACTAATCGAGTGCGCTTAAGCTAAAGATGAAAAGGGCTAAGCGATTGGCTAAAGTTGTGGGATGTCAAAATACATAAGGAGGGGGGTTATGCCTTAGAGCAAAGCACCCACGAGAGCAAGGATGGATGAAACAAAAGCAAGAATGTCAACTTGAGTAACGCAAACATTGATGACAATCCAATACCCCGAAAACTTGAGGGTTCCTATGCAAGGTTCGTCCATGAAGGGTGAGTTAAGGCCTAAGGTCAGGCCAAAATGTGTAGTCGATGGACAACAAGTAAATATTCTTATACTACCCCTTGTCGGTTCCAAGGGATAAATTAGCCAAAAGATGGTTATCAGTTCAATGATGCAAGGTGCCCCTACTTTTTCAAAATAAGAAGGGATAGAGAAAATGTCTCGAGCTAATGTTCGAGTACCAAGTGCTAAGGAGCTTAAGTAACCCATGCCATACTCCCATGAAAAGCTCGAACGACCTTAAAAAGAAAAAAAAATTATACTTGTATCCGAAACCAACACAGGTAGGTAGGTATAGCATACTTAGGGGGCACAAGACAACTCTCTCTAAGGAACTCGGCAAAATAGTCCCATCACTTTGGAAGAAGGGGTGCCTCCTCACAAAGGGAGTCGTAATGACCAGGCCTAGGCTATTGTTTAGCAAAAACATAGATCTTCGCAAAGTCACAAGACCATGTGTGGGGGCTGCGCCAACCTAGTGCCAGAAGGTCAAGGAAGTTGGTGACCTAATGACAAGAAAGTCGGTGACCGAAGCCCCAACGAATAGCAATCATAACTATAACAGTCCTAAATTAGCGAAATTCCTTGTCATGTAAGTTCCAACCCGCACAAAATGCATAATGATCTAGGTACTATCTCGGAGAGAAACTCGTGAAATAGACATGTTTGTGAAGATGCTGACTACCTGCACCTGGATAGAAAGAACCTATGAAGCTTTACTATTCCCTGAGGTTGACTTTGGGCCTTTCCTACGCAGCTTAGGTGGAAGGCAAAGAAGGCTTCCTTCTGGGGGGACCGAGCCATTAGTGAGACACCACTCTAGAAGAGTTAGAATTCTAAGCTTGTGCCAGGACTTACGAGCTAAGGGATAGTCTTAGATAGATAGTTTCTATAAGGTGTAGGCCTCCCAAAGGTAACAAAGGCATGCAAAGGTTTTCTTAGGTAGGAGAGATTGGCCCTCGAGTACAAAGGTGGAAAGGAGCTTGAGTGCAAGACCCAACCATCGAGCATGGATGAAAATCAGTCTTAGTGACCCAATAGTGCCGAGTGCAAAGTCATCGCTCAATGGATAAAAGTTATTCTAGGGATGACAGACTGATCTTCCCCAAGAGTTCATATTGATGGGAAGACTTGGCACCTTAATGTTGACTCTTTACCAGCTGGGGTTGTAATATGTTCTAACGATTAGGGTGTTTGTCTATTAAAGCAGCACATGAACTCAGTTCAAAATGTCATGAGATAGTTCAATCCATGTCCAATGCAACCATTAGAGCATTGAGAAGACCTTTCTCCAATATGAGAGGACCGAGAAAGACGCACCTCTAGTTTACCAATTATCATGCCTACGGTAAACGCTAAGTAGTTAAGTATGGAGCGAATTATTGCTAAAAGCATCTAAGTAGTAAGCCCACCCCAAGATGAGTACTCTCCTATTTTGACTTCCCTAGAGCCTTCGGTAGGACAACCGAGACAGCGACGGGTTCTCTACTCTATAGGGATGGAGCAACATAAGTTTTGAGAATTCAAGAGAAGATCATGGCAAAATGAGCTATTTATCATTACGATAAGTGTCAAGTGTAAGTGTAGTGATGTATACAGCTAAGGCATCCTAACAAGCCGGTAGACTTGAACTTTGTTTCTACATGACCTGATCAATTCAATTAAGCATTCGCTATCTATTTTCATTATTCAACTTTTTGACAACATGAAAAAACCAAAAGCTCTACCCTCCCTCTCTATCTATCCAAGGGATGTAAAGACAAAGGCATTTGGTGTCCCCTCTAGTCAAAAATCGAGGCTTCCCAATCACTAGTCAATATGTTTTTTTTTCAAGTCTTTCTTCGTTCATGGTTTGATATTCTAGCGTCCTAGGCATAAAGGTACCACACCAATCCATCTCGAACTTGGTGGTTAAACTCTAACAATACTGTAGGGGAGGCTTGCAGAAAAATAGCTCAACGCTAAGATGACAAAAAGCTTAACACCTCTTATTCTCATGACTACTTTTTCATATATATTGAAAATGAAAAAAAAAAAAAAAGTGGGGGGGGATGTCATTTTAGTCAGAACCCTAATTCCGAAATCCCTTTTCTCCTACTTCACACCTCGGAATGCACCTTTATTATATATATATATGGAGAGAGAGAGAGAGATTTTCACATCTTCTTAACTTGAAATGACTGGGGAGAGGAAAGATTACCTTTTTTTAGCGTATTCTAAGAAATAGATCCAGTGGAGATGGGGCGAGGCATGTAGCTTAGATGATTAGAGCACATGACTATGAACCATGGTGCTACAGGTTCAAATCCCTCCTCACCCACAATTGGCCCAAAAGGGGAAGGACCTTTCCTTATGAGGGTAGGAAAATCATGATCGAGATAAGGGACCCAAGACTATGGAACTTGAGTGTGGGTCTTTTGTCAAAATTAAATAGCCTTCCTTTTTTTTCTTTTTTTTATTATTTCTTGTTAAAGGCTGAAAAATGAAGTATAGTATGGCTCGGCATTTTTTTTAACACCCCATAACTCTTCCTCAACCAAGCTTAATTAAAATAGTAGAGTAAATCAAAATATTAATTAGTGGCATAGCAAAATTACGTTCCTCGTCATTAATTTGTTTGCTCGTGGTATATGACATCCTCGTTCCAACCCGATTTCTCAAAACGGAATTGTTTCGGCAAGCGATCATCGGATGAGATTGTCTTAAGGATCAATAGGCCATGAAGACATCGGAAAAGGCCATTTAGGGGCAAAAACTCGATTTTTCATTGGCAATGACATGCGAGCGCGGAAAAGTAGAATCAGGCTACAAACAGGGACCTAATGAGCCCGAGCCCAAGTGGGCGGCCCAAGGCCCACACGCCTAAGGGGTGGATGGCTGAAGGAGGCCCATAGGCCCTTCAAGCTCATCAAGTCCTCTTTTGACAAGATATTGACATTAAATGCATGAAAGGATGTGAATAGTGCATGAATAATGTGAGATCTTAGTGAAGTGACCAAAATGCCCCTCCATTGGACTAAGGACAAAAGGGCAAGATAATAAATTATCTAGGGGAAGGGCAGCATTTGAAAGTGGGTGGCAATTTGGAGGGATGAAGACCTACCTAACCTAGTCTAGTCTAATCCTAGCTACTTGAGTGCAATCCATTAATGCTAGATCCCAATTCTAATTTAGGCCACCTTGATTGACATGAGCCAAGGGAAGTGATGGGCATTAAGTGAGACTTGACCTCACACTCTCTCCTCTCTTCCTCTCCCTCACTGTCGGCCACTCCCCTCACACTCACTTTCTTCCATTTTGCTCACTTGAAACTCTCAAACACACACACACTCTCTCTCTTGGTGACCAAAACCCTCTAGCCCTCCTCACCTTCATCTTAAGCTTGTTCTTCACTTGTTTCATCTTGTTTTCCTCGCCGGCATCCGTTCATCGAACCCCTGACACTGGAACACCCTTCGCACTATCAAATCGCTGCTCAAAATCAACCAACTAGCTTAAGGGTTGTTTGATGCTGTGCAGCCATCATTGGAGCTCCCTCTCGCTCATTTCTTCTCTAGTCTAGTCCCTCGTGAAGCCCGAAGGCCGTGCAGACACTAAACCACTACCGGACTGCCGCTGAGCCACCACCGAAGCCGCGACAAGCCACCATCCAACGCACTGCACTATCGACGTGAGACCAACTATTGTCCGATCTTGTTGTCCCATCCCCTAACATGCTTCGAAGCCTGAGTCGTTTGTGAGTAGCTTTCTAACCCTTGATTAGGGAGTAGTTTAGGATTTATGAATGGTTTTATGTTGATTTGTTGACGTGATAAGCTATTGTTGGACTTAAATAAGTTATCGAGTTTCAAAACAATAGGTTATCTCGTTTAGGGCGATAAGTTAACGGGTTATTATCAGTAAAATTGATATGTGATTCTATTATGTCGTAATATAATGAAATCCTATTATGTGCTATGAGGGTTAGTGTTGAGATGTGATATTTGGGTTATGTGCTATGAGGATTAGTGGGGAGATGTGATATTAGGGTTATGTGCTATGAGGATTAGTGGTTAGATGTGATATTTGGATTATGTGTTATCAGGATTATTCGTTAGATGTGACATTCAGGTTATGTTTTATATGGATTCTGATGATTTTATTCTACTTAGATAAGTAGACCATATGCCATGAGTTATGGAGTAAATGATGCATTTATATAATGTAATATGATGCACGTGTGTAACGTAATGGCATTTGACGAGTGATGTGGCATATCGCATGAGTATCACATGGGTTAAATGAGAAAGATAAGAAATGGATTGTTTGATGGTATACCCATGTGATCACCTAAGATCCTTATACGTTTTACGCGGGGTGTGAACCCATCCTAAGGCGTTTTACGTGTGACGATGACCGATTACGTTCGGATACCCCCAAGTTAATAGGATGTCGTTCGCGGATGGATTTTGGAACGAAACTCCTCATAGGAATGCCCCCAAGTCAATAGGATGCCATGCTCGATGAGACGAGACAATGCCCAGTTACGCCAGATGATTGCGAACCTTCGGGTCGGCCTTGGGTCCTGAGTGGCCATAATAATTTGGACAAATGTGTATGGGAAGTGCATGGGATTCATATGTGTTTAGATCCGGATTATTGCATGGCATGAGCACATGACTTAAACCATAATGCGCATTCGTATGCTTGACTCGAGAGCATGAAATATATATTATGGAATTGCCTATGCGTCTATAACAATGGCCTTGAATAGTAGATTTGTTATTATGAGAATGGTGAGAGTAAAGCAAGAAAAGTGTTGTCATGTTTTGTCATCAATAGGTAATTGCTTATTTCGGGCACTTCCGAGGTGAACGACTTCCCTACACGAGGTTTAGGAAGTTTACTCATTGAGTTTATCTCATATTTGTTTATTAAAATGTTTACAGGCCCTAAGAATGGTTGAGCCGTTCCGACAGATTCGTTTTGGCCTCCCCGTTGAGTACAGTCAGGAGGTGATGGAGTACCCTGTAGCGGGAGGAGCCAACGCACACTATATGCATTACATCACAACCATTTGGGTCAATGAGGGCCTACCTAACCTCGTGCCATACCGATTCGTGGCCTAGTACCTTTAGGTGGGCAGCGAGAGCCACGGTCCCAGCCGTGGATTCGACAGTCCACTGAGTGTCGGAGGCTCTAAAAGAGGCATTAGTTGGAATGCCAAAGATGGGGACATTCCCATTGGGAAGTTGTCCAACCCCGAGATCGACCTGCGCTAATCATAGAGTTGGAGGCATGGCTCCCGAAAGCCATTAGGGGCGTAGGTAGTAGTGGAGTTGTTAGCACTTTTTAGACCACCCTCATCGTATTAGAGGCATAGGTATACCCCAAGCCCTTTTATAGGAGGTCATGACGAAACGGTTAGGCATGTCAAATGTGATGAAGCTGGTTGTTTAACCCTTGAACTTGTGATGCATGAAATATTGACTCATGATGCTTATATATATGATTATGTTTTTAACTATCCTTGTTGATTGATGGTTGGAGATTTGTTTACATTTCTGTTTGTGCGTTTTAATGTTATCACGAATTGGGTTGGCGATGCCTCTTAGGATGTCGCAATCGAATGACCAAAGGACAAGTAAAGGGTCGATAAGCCTAGGTTGTCGTGCAACCGTAGAGGTTCGGGGCGTGACATGGTAATTGTGACCTTTCAGGGGAATCGATAACTACATTTTTGATGCACTTGCTAATACTAATACATTTGAGAATTCTTAATTAGTTAGTTGTAAATAACCCACCCCGAGACTACGGAACAAAGGGTTATCCCAGACATACATTGAGATATTGACAGTGATTCTCAAATATCGAAGAACAAAATATGACACGATGAGATAGAATGCAATAGAAATAAAGACATAAGGAATGAATGGTTACCTACTCCTAACGATCAAAGATGACCCTTTCATTCTGAATTCTTTAAACCAAAGTGACTTTAATTCCAAACAAATCAAATCTTCTCAAGTAGGATTTGAACCTGCAACCAATAAGTTAACAACCGACCGCCCTACCATCAAGCTACTAAGGAATAATGGGAGATTCGATCTCATAGAGTTCAATTCACATTCTCAACTCATAATCAAAATGAGCTTGAAGTTTCCTTCGTAACTCCTTAAACTTCTTCATAGTGGTTTTATTACGTGCCTCACTTCATAGGTAACCTCAAAGTAGCTCTATTTCATTATATTTCATCCGTATCATAATTCCATTCGTTAAATATCCATTTGGTGTCCATTGACATAAGAAATGTGGTTTCTAGTCTATATATTTCTATTTTTATATATGAAAAGTTAAAAAAAATCATCATATAATAATCTAGGAAAGAAAAAATTGAGGTTTGGGATATTTTGAAATCTTTTCTACTGGGGAATCCGGTATCCTTATGTATGAAGATAACAAATTTGGTCGTTATGGTTGGACTCTACTATAGATTCATGACCACATTCTCCATAATTCCCTCTTCTCTTTTCCTTCTCCAAGATTAGGTTTTGGAAGAAGCAGGAGTAGGAACCAAAAGAAGGTATCAAGAGCAACGGATTTTATTATGGGACAGCTCATGATGTTTATATCGATCTATATGCATCTCTACATCTAGCATTGGGTAGACCTCATACAATAATTATCCTAGTTCTACCTTATCTTTTGTTTCATTTCTCCTAGAACAATCCCAAACACTTTTTTTATTATGGATCTACTACCAAAAATTCAATGCTTAATCTTAGCATTTAATGTGTATTTCTGAATAATCTCATTTTTTTCAATTATTCAATCATTAGTTCAATATTAACCATATCAGCATATCAGTCAACATTTATATATATATATATATATCAATGCAATAACAAATTGTTATTTGTAACAAGTAATTTTGTTGGTTGGTTGATTGGTCACATTTTTTTCATGAAATGGGTTGAATTGGTTTTGGTTTGGATACAACAAAATAATTATATTCAATCAAATAAGTACCTTGTGTCGGTATTGAGAAATTATATGGCTCAAATCCTTAGTATTCTCTTTATTTATTACTTGTGTTTGCTATTTAGGCATAATACCATCATCCATTGTTACTGAAAAATTCATGGAAACCTCATAAACGGAAGAAAGGGGGAAAAGCAAAGAAGAAACAAATGTAAAAATAGAAACAATTTTTAAAACGAAGGGAACTAAACAGGAACACGAGGGATTCACCAAAGAAGATCCTTCTCCTTTCCCTTTTTCATAAGAAAATGAGGACCCAAACAAAATCAATGAAAGGGAAGAGAACCGAATGAATGGAAAGGAAAAGACAAGGGAAAATTTTAACTTTCAAGAGATATTCTATAAAGATAATCAATTTTATAAAACTTCTTATATGGATGAAATAAAAATAAAGAGAATTCAAAGTTAGAAATATTTAAAGAAGATCCACAAGCCCTAAACACCTAACTTAAGCTACAATCAAGTTCAAAACGGTTTGAAAAATGCAATCAAATCCTAAAGTTTTTGCATCATACACAAATGATATTCTTTTAGCGACTACTCATCTAGTTTTCCTAATGTGGTAAGCTAGTCTAACGTGACATTGTGAACTATTTTTGAAGCATTTGATACGTTGGTGTGCTGTAAATGTGGCCCATGTCAAAAAAATGTCAATTTTTTTAAAAAAGAAAAATGTAAAATCCAAAATTTAACACCAAAAAAAAAAGGCCTAAAAGGAGAAAAGGGAAGCCAAAGCCTCCAGCATTATGGGGGGCCGCCACGGCCGCAGTTTAGTCGTCTAATGAGGAGCGGCGGCCCTCGTCAACCACACGCAGAACCGCTAGGCTTAGTACTGTGGTTGAGGTTGACCACAAGCTGGGCCAGCGCAGGCTTTTGCCCTTTTGGGCTTTTGTTAATTTGGGCCGGCCGTGATGAGCCCAAAATGGGAATTTTTCTGTCTCTCAATTTTATTTTATTTTATTTTGGCATTCCCATGACATAAACCTATCATGGAAACCTAATAAACATATTCAAAAAATATTAATAAACAAATAAACCGATAACCGTATAATAAGTTAATAACAATTCAAAACCTGTTATGTAAAAGTAAAAAAACCTATAATGCAATAATCTAATTATCAATCGTGTAAAATCATTCTCAAAATACACATTCCATAAGTCATAAAAATAAGAAATCAGCATCATCTTCATCTCAAACGCCCCTAGCTCTCTGGAACAGAATATGGCAGGCTCTCACTCTACTCAAAATTAAATTTTTTTCTCCTAAAGCACTTGCTGAAATGCACTCGCTACTAAGGATAACCTTGTTCAGAGGAAAATTATACCTGACCGAGTGTGTTCTCTCTGCAATTCGCAATGTGAGACAATCGAACTTGTTTTCTTGTTGCGCTCTGGACATCAAAGGTATGGTCTCATGTTGCCCTAAACATCAGCATATCAAACTCAAGTTTGTCTAGAATTGAGGATTGGTAGTTTTACTTCAACATACTTCGGTACCGTTCGAATTTCTCTATGTTGTTCTCTGGTTCATCTAGAAGGAAAGGAACGATTTTTTGGCTCGGAGCACAAGTCCCAGACCTGACGAAGCTACTGGAAGTTGCTTCAACTACATATGAAAGCGTTGCTCGCTCGACAACTAGATCAAAGTAAAAAACTGAGCTTAGACAAGCATCGAATTGAGCTTGGCAACCGCCAAAAAAAGGGGGCGTCTTAAAGCTGAACATTGATGGATCTCAAAGCAGCCCATTGCCATCGAGAGGCAAATAAGGGACGAACTGGGTTGCAAAATCCCAAAGAAAAAAAAAAAAAAAAAAAAACCTTGTTCTAATTGGATCTTACATCCCCCAAGCCCTATGGGCCTTGTTATGTTTTGAGTTTGCACACATGTTTATGTATCCTTTATCTTAATGAATGATAACTATATTTTAGGCCCCAAAAGGAAAAAACCTATCATTGGGGAACAAAGCCTCACAAGTCTCTTACATTCACGAACTAAATTACAAACATCATCAATAAATCTGAGAAACAATTCTCATTTAAATAACAAAAATCATCCATCAACCAAATGAACAATGACGATTCATCCTCTCGACCAAATAAATGTCAAGAAATGAGCAGAAGCAACAAAAAATAAAAGTGATTTGAGGTTCCTCAAAGTGGTCCACCTCTTCAATGCTTGCCACAGGTTTTCGTTCCACCAAAGTGATCCGCCTATAGGAAAAAAAGATATCACAATGATTCGGTCCATATAATGAAATAAAAAATGTCATCAATGGAACCACCAATCATACTAGTTAATATTATTGTGTATCTATGATCATCATCCAGATGAAATGGAAATCCTCAATTCCATCGATCAGGGGAAATTTTCCAATAAGCCGATTCAGTCATAAATTTTTCAATTTTACTAATTTAGTTGTAAATCTTTATACGAAATTCCAATATAGTCCATCCAGCCAATTTTTGCAAAAATCACTAATGCGGTAATGTGTCACATAGGTTAGTTAGTGATGATTGAATTGTCATGTTAACATTTCCATCAAAAATTAGTTGGAGTGACTACATTGGATATTCATATAAAAGTTTGGGACTAAATTGACAAAATTAAAAATTTAGGACTAGCTTATGATTAATTGGGTAATTTATCCCCATCAATCATCCAAAACAACCACATACTCCGCTACCAAACCTGATAAAAGCATCAACAAACATATATTGATAGTAGATCTAGATCATAAATATATAATGTACTAAAAAATTTAAAGTTTTACCCTATTCAAACTTCTCAAGCTCTTCCAATATTTCCTCAATTGAAATGGGAGGCAGTGAAAACTGCAACCAGTCCTGAGCACAAATGAGGGGCTCTACCATCTAAAGAGGCAGAGGACTACGAAACACATCTAGCAGATTCATCTTCCTGTTGTGCAATCCAAATGCTTCATGCTTCTTAAGAACATATACATAAATCATACTTTGATGATCCGCGACTGAAGTTTCTCTCTTGTTTCTTTTGAATGTGCTTTCACTTATTTAATCAGTACACCTTTGAAATGTTAACGCCCGTATGAAGGTTTGTGATGGTGTGATATGTGGCTAAATCTGTAGGACTGGCAATTTGTATGCATTTTGTAATCTTGTCAAATCGCGACATTGAAAGCACCATTCTTAGCTTAATTATGCTATAAAGTTTGCGTATATTATATTCATGACATTCCATGTTATTTTGGGTCTGTCATATGTTGTGTTGAAACTAGAGGTGATTAGTTGAAGGGTGGACTGGAAATCGACCAACATTCTACAAACTATGAATTGAAACTGTCCATTGGCTCTTAGACCCATTCGAGAATTGAATCAAGGAACCCGGCATTAGTCCGGTTTGACTCCCGGATGAATTCATGGAACTGGCCATTGCATTACACCTCCTCATCGACTTCCTTCTCCTCCTACGCTCTGCCGCCGTGTCTGCCCACAACATCGTTGAGATCCTCGAGGGCTTCCTCGAGTACTTGTTCTTCAACTCCTACCTCAGCCAAACCAAACTGGCCGACAAGATCAACAGTCGCTAGACCATCGCTGTCCTCACGCTCGACAGCAGCACCATGTTCGCCCTCGTCGACAGGGAGCCCCTCTCCGTCACTAAGAACGAGCTCACCATCCACGTCGTCCTCGATTACTTCCAAGAAGCTCCACCAATCCTGAGGGCTTCATCCTCTCCATCACCTTGTACCAGACCATTAGAGTCCACCCTCTCTTGAGTGGCGAGCGAGGCTACGACTTGCAAGCGTCGAGAGAGCTACAAAAGAAACTAAGAGAGCAAGCTGCGACAGAGATGAGAGAGTGTGAGGATTGACGAACATGACAGCTCGAATTAGAGTTTTGAAAATAATATATATTATACACACACAAGTTCGCCCCAAGTGGGTGGTTCTACACTTGAAACTGAAAATCAAATCTGTACTCATTGGTTCCAATATTTAGGACTGGGAGCTAGTCTTAGTTCCCATGAGAACCAGACCGGTTCCCATGAGAACCGCTTAGAACCGGCTGATTTGATCCAATTTGAGTGGTTCCTATCAATTTGAGTGGTTCCTATTGTACACCTCTAATTGAAATGTGATAATTCATTCTTGCATAGGCTAAAATTCTAGAATTTTAAAGTGATTTTTGTCTTTATACTTGTGGAGGATCCACGGTCGGGGTAAGAACCAATGGGCCACGATCCAACCAAACAGCCCACGGAACCCAAATCCCAACAAAAGAAAATATATCATTGCCGGCTAACGAAAGTTTGAAATAGAACGTTTTAAAATCTTGTCTTCTTTGACCCTGTGCCACATGTGTGATTGAGTTGAATGAACTATCGAGACATTCGAGCTGCCTATAAGCGATAATTTAATGGTTAGTCCTGACGAAACTATCGTGTTGCGCTACATGCATTATTTGTTTTGCATTGCTTGAGTGGACTTTTACCAATAAGCTTACTAATACCTTCGTCCTTCTACCCTTATAGACGCAACTCACAAAAGAAGTATTCTCAAGAATTTCTATAGATGCTTTGGAAGCATAAGGCCAGGGCTAAGACGATGGTCTGGGTAAGACTTGTTTTTTCTTGTGAAGATGACCTAAAATAATAAAAAAAATTAAAATTAAAATTAAAAAAAAAATTGAAACATGGTGCCAACTAGAGGTGATCAAACACGGAGTCGGAGCTGGGTTGGTTTGGGCAAAATTATAGCGTAGGCCCGCCATTAGCATAAAAAAAAAAATTATAACAAACTAGGAAGCTAGCGAGCTGGCTTGGTTTCAGGTTAGATGGGTTGGGAGCCCAACGATGCCTTCGGCTCTTGTGGCTCAGGCTAGACCAGGCGAACCCTCGAGCCACAGTGGGCTATGACAAGGTCTAGCGCCACCGAACTAATCTATCAACGGAAGCCATCCAAAAGGGATAGGTAAGTTTTAGTCAAAAACAAGTAATTGATTTGTACTTTATTTGTAAAGTTTACACGTGATTCTTTTTTTTTTTTTTTATGTTGCCATTTTCTGCTTTCAAATCATTGAAATCTTCCATGGATATTTATCGTCAAATAATTTGCTAATTTTCTAATTGTCGCCATTTACTTCCCTTTAGTTGTAAATTTTCCTTTGAACCGTCGGACACTTACCCAATTTGGAATTTATTTATCGCAATGTGCAGCTACGAAAATGGTGAGGACTGATCGAGTTACAATTATTGGCATTTTGTTCCCATAGGAAGCGCAAATCTCATATGCAACGTCTATGGAACGCATGAATTTCGGCAATTTAAGTGCATGTCATCATTTGATGGTTTGATATTTATTTCCCAATTTCAATACCAAAAATTCTAGATAAACAAATTGTTAAACTAAGACTCCGTTTGTTTCACAAAAATGATTTCTAAAAAAATATTTTCCAAATTTTCTGACGTTCATTTGATAAAAAAATGAACTGGTTGGGGAAAACATTTTCCTTCAATAGAAAAAAGTATTCTAAAATAGGGGAAAGTGTTTTTCGCTTTTCAAATTACGGAAAACATTTTCCACATTCACTCTCTTATCCCATACCCCGCTAGCCCCCACTTCATTCTTTTTAAAAAATTAGATTTATTATTATTATCTATTTCTATTTCTCTTTTTCTTTATTTCTTTCCTTTTGTTTTCCTTTTTTATTGACCGATTGCTAACCATGACAATGTCTAGCAATTAGCCACAGGCTCAAGCAAGCACGAGCCTCTAGCTTGTCGGCCGTCGTTGTGGCCAACAACCGACATAAGAAGAAGAAAAAAAAAAAATAAAAGGAAAATAAAATTTTAATTTTTAAAATAAAAAAATTATTAAAAGGAGTATACAAAGGAAAATCGAATTGAATTTTTCATATCAAATGATGAAAAATATTTTTTAGTTCATTTTCAAGTTTTAGCTGAACATCAAAAAATTATCATTTTCCTGGAAAACGATTTTTAGGCAAAAACGCTATATTCGAGAGCTTAAGCTAGGACTTTCAATGAAACATTTCATTCCATCATATTGCAAACAAAGGCCCAAAGTTACACTTGATAATTACAACATGAGTGTTAAAATATTATTGCTCATCGCTTCAATGCGTGTTGGAATATAACATATATATGAAATTTCTAAAATGACATGGGACTCACGTTTAAAATCAATGGTGGATGACTATAAAAGTTCCTTCTTTTTCCGTCTTGTTTTTGAGGATGGAAGTTGTAGGCATAGCATCCCATCCGATTACCAAAGATATTGTTAAAAAAAAGCATGTGGGAAATAAATGTAATATAACAACAGCCTATGATATTTTATTATTTGATTATGTTGAAGGTAATTAGCTACATCATGAGATGTGATAAGATGTGATTCAACAACACTCCCCAGTGGTTATCTTTTAAGAGGAGTAGGTAAATAATTATGTACCTTAAAAGCTATGCAGAGTACCTTAAAAGCTTCAGGCCCGGCGAGAATTTTGAGGGTGATTTCACAATGATGTGCGCTAAAATCACCGCAACATCCCCGGGCCCTTTTTCGAGCCTTTTTGCATGGCCAGTACCGATGGTCAGCTGTCGAAATGAATGACAATCATTGCCAATCGTTGGATTTTCAGTGGTCGATCATTTAACCATCCATTGGGCCCGAAAATTTTGCCCAGGGCTGGTAGACTTACAAAGGTAGATCAACAACCCATTTCTTAACCATATATTATGACTTGTGTTGTTATATAATTATTTTTATATTCTGTAAAATTGATTATAAAGAGGTTTAGAATAATAAAATCCAAAATAATATGATTATTAAATGAGTTCACAACATATTTACATCAATTTATCTCTTTAATTATTTCTTCACATTTATTCACTCTCACTCGATTTAGCACTCACTTACTTCATATTCTCATCTCAACTTGGATATGAATTTTTCTTAAATTGGATTAAATATAAAAATATTTCAATAACATGAATCCAGTGAGGTGTGAGTTATTAGAATCAAAACAAATTAAATAAATCTATTTTGATCAGAGCATTTTTTATTCGACCCACTCGTTTGATGAGTCTAGCTTCCAGTAAAGCAGAAAATGCCCGAGTTTTGAGGCAAATGATCAAACCAGGCTCAAGATTGGTCAGTCGGTCCTAAATAATGCCCGTGGTAGCCAATCATGAGCTAAACAGGATAAAAAATAGTTCCTTAATGAAAGACCGATTAATATTAGTAAGAAACCACCAATGAGACAAAAGGCGATGACGTGGCGCAATTGCCTCGGATCCTAAAATCCCGGGGGCCCACGTGGGATTCGCCAAGGACGGCAACGTGGGCCCCCCTTTTGGCGCGTATCGGACCCCACCGAACGTTGTCTCGCTGTCGCACCCCCGGTAACGACGAGGAAAGACGCACGGAAAGTCAACCTTTTCAACGCTTTGGTTTCTCACCAGAATGGAAAATAATGGTAATAAAAAAAGTCTGCGAATCCAAGGGCTCTCGTGAGATTCCGGATGCCAACGCGTAGTCAAACCCCCGGTCGAATCCCGTATATTTGCCCGCCTGTCGGTGATCTGTGGAGTAGTTCATTTGGGGTCAGCTGCTCCCTGGATGTGTCTGGGCAAATTATATATATATGTATGTATGTATATGTATGTATGTGTATGTATGTGTGTAATTGTGGTACACCATGAGAGCAATATTGGCCGTATGCCAACCAATGAAAAAATCCTCAGTATATATGTATGTATGTATGTATGTATATGTATGTATATGTATGTATATGTGTGTAATTGCAGTACACCATGAGAGCAATATTGGTCGCATGCCAACCAATGAAAAAATCCTCAATACCAGTTGTCAAGCGATGTGTAATATTTCACCACTCACCTCTCATGTACTAAATGAATTATTAGCGACACGTGGAATTTAATTACTGGGGTGGACACTCACATAACATGGAGGGCACAAGGTTGGAAAGTCTAATCCAAAAAATAAATGTTCTAAAAATTTAAACTAATAGCTAGAGAAAGATGCCATATGTTTATATATGAAGAGCATCTAAGACATGTTATCAAACAAGTGGGATATTTTGACATGTGTAAAGAACGTATTTGATGTGCCAATTAGATTATTCCAATGCAAATCAAGTCTCAAATTAGGGTTTATTAGAAACCAAGCTTCAAAGCATCAACCATCTTTTACCATCTCAAAACCCAGAGTCCTCAAGAACAAGGCATTCAAGCTTCAAAGAGTAGGAGACAGTGTATTCGTTAATGTTTTGAGTCACCATAATCTACATAAATTTCGGTTTTCCAAATAAAAGTTTTCTAGGATAAAGCAAAATTTTTTTTAGAGAATCTTCAAAGTTCAAGTTGGAAATTAGCATAAAGTATTTTTGAACTATATATGATCAAACAGTCCGCAGTGGTCATTGATGGATCCAAGTCTTGAAGACGTCACTACGTTTAAAATCATTTCATTTGACATGAGATCATTTTATCAAGGCTACTTAGTGTCTCAATTAATCTCAATCGCCGATGCATGGAAATGCTATTGATCATTCATATTGATTGAGGTACCAAGAGAGGTGGGTACCATTTGTTTTAAGTATACGGACATTTTTTTTTTTGTTAATTTAGGGAGAAAATAACACAAATGGTTCATGAACTTTTAATTTATTCAGTGTTATCCCTAAACTTTAGCCCAATGTGTAATGTGATTCCTTAACTTTCAATTTATTCAATGTAGTCCTTGAACTTTAAATACGTGTTCAATCTAGTCTATGGAATTTATAAATATCCAATGTTGTCCCTACACTTGAATTGATAGAAAGATGACATTAAATATTTTCATCTAGTCCAAGAGTTAACTTCAACATACTAAAAGTCTAGTGACCACATTGAACAAAGTAAAAGTTCAAAAATTACAATGCATATTGAACTAAAGTGTATAGACCACATTAAATAAATGAAAAGTTCATGGACCACATTGTACACTAAGTCAACATTTAGGGACTATTTGTATAATTATCCCTAATTTAGGCTACTTAGGTGATGTGGTTGAATTATAGACTCTTTACTTGAAATCTAATGCGCTAAATATTTAGAGAAAGTAATTTAAGATTTACATCCCCTTAATCTATTTCAAATATAATGTAGCGGTGTAGACTTATTTATTTATTTATTTATTTATTTTGTCAATATACTCTTTTTAGAAAGATATTATAGGTGTAAAATGGAGATCATTAAGAAATATATTTGGTATGGGGAAAATAATCCAATCAGTCTTAAACCTATTACATAGATGTGAATTTAGTATTAAAATTTTCAATTTTGCTTATTTGTCTTATTTGTCCTAAACTTTTATGCAAAATTTAAGTGAAATACTTCCGATCAATTTTCACTAGAAATTACCAACATAACAATGTGCCACGTAGAATAACTGGCGATGATTGAAGCACCATATTAGCGATTTCCAAAAGAAAAAACTGATCATAATGATTACATTGGAATTTCACGCAAACATTTATTTCTAAATTTGCAAAATTAAAAAATTTAAGATTGAATTGATATTTGTATGATCGAATTATGATTGATTGGAAAATTTCCTCAGTTTGTATGTATTGTTTGCTGCTACTTGCGTAAAGCCTAATTCTTACTAGAAAGAGATTTACGTACGTTACAAACATACTTCCTAAATTATTGAAATAGTTGGTAAATATGGTTGGGAAATAGAAGGTTGCCATAACAATAAGTGATATTTCAGGTTTTGCCCACATAATGCTTCATTTAGGTCATGTTGGGTTCCTATAGTGTTGCATAATTCTCCTCTACTTGATTAAATGCATCCCATACGGTTGATGCTGGACCATGTACCAATGGTCCAGGCAAAAGCCGTCTTTGCTTCTCACCACTTGATTCGAGATATTCTTATCAAGTTTGATGCTGGCGAAAAATCATTAAAGGCAAACCCCATTTTTCCATCTAATGTTATTAATTTGTGAATTAAAGGTGCATTTGTTTCGTTAGAAAAGAGTAATATGAGAAAGATTTCTAGACTTCCCGACATCTAGAACGTTGTAAATTGTAAGTCAGTGTGAAAATTGTTTTAATAAAAGAAAACAGTGGCACTTAAAATCAGAAAAACAATTTCTCATTTCTAGAAAAAGGAAAATGTTTTTATTAACTAAAAGTTTCACGGTGAAGACTGTCACGAGGGCTTTAGAGCTTAAATTGTCAAGGAAAAATGACATAAATAGTCCTTGAACTTTGGCTCAATGTGCAATTTGGTCCCTAAACTTTAGCCCAATGTGCAATATAACGCCTGAACTTTTAATTTGTTCAATGTAGCTCTTGAACTTTTGATACATGCTTAATTTAGTCTCTGAACTGTATGAAAATGTTCAATATAGTCATGGTCTTGAATTAATGGAAAATGACTACATTAAATATTTTCATACAATTTAAGGATTATATTAAACATGTACCAAAAATTTATGGACTACATTGAATAAATTAAAAGTTCAAGGACCATATTGCGCATTGAGCTAAAGTTCAGGGATCACATTGAACAAATTAAAAATTCAGTGACCAAATTGTATATTGAGCTAAAGTTCAAGGATTATTTGTGTCATTATCTCAATTCTCAAAAGCTTGATATGCATAGTCAACAAAAACAACAGTACTGAACTATACCATCTTCGACAAAAACAGAGAGAGAGAGAGAGAGATGATCTATTTCCCAAGGACATATCAAGTAAATGAAAGTGGATATTGTATTATGCCCCGAGAAACAATGCACACATGAGTAAACAAGCTAGAGTTAATAAAACAAAAAAGTGACAAGCGTGTTCTAAATGAATGTCCAAATGTGATCATTTTAAAACATAGCAATGGTTCCTATTCGCAAGTATCTCTGATGCACTTGTTAGGTGTACTCATTCGGATTAATTCAATTTTTTGAGGCACAAATTGTGTATAATACAAGGACAATCAGTATATTGGAAAATATAAATGGTTGCTTAATAAGTGTTTCTTGAAGATCTTGTTAAGAAAATCCACTCAAAATATTCGGCAGACAAAGAAAAATAATAGTGGTAAACCACGAAAGGAAATTATGCTAGAATAATAGTTCTCGCATTTGTGCCTCCTCGGGATGATGAAAATCAATATTTGGTATTCTCTCTAATGTATGCTATCAAAGAAGACACTTTATGAGAATGAATAAAATATTAGCACCGCAATGAAAAGAATTTTCACTACTAAAATTTAATATAAATCTATCATATCATTGACACAAAAAGTGATCAATTTTTAATTGAGATTGACGAGTAGCAAACTCAATCGACGAAAGCGAATTTGGTCAAAGTAGAAATCATCTACGATCAGAACAATCCACGATTTTTAAGACTCGTCGTTAGTACGAGATGCTGACAATAACGGAGAGATTATCAATTAGAGCCTTTACCAGTTGGCAAGTTGAAGGAAATCGACCGACAAAGTCACCGACAACAAACAATCTCAAGTTCGGAAGCTGTCACTTTTTATGCATAATCATATCTAGAATCCTGCATAATTGTTAATTAGTAACTGTAGATAGTATTAGGAAGCTATTTGTGAATTCGAACCGCGAGACTATTTATAAACGACTGCTACTGGTGAGATACAAAAACCCATTATAATTTCAATAGAGGACCCGCACAATCAAAATCACTAAACATTTACTCTTGCACAGTCACATTCCTCTTTTAAGTTTCCCACAAATAGACCTTTTCTCTACTTGAAATTTCGCGTACCAATTACTTATCCCGAAACCTTCAATTCCGTACCAATTACTTATCCCGAAACCTTCAATTCCGAGTACATGCATTTCAATTCATTTAGTTTTACATCTAATTACTCTTTTGTCCAAACTCAGCAAAGAACCCCTTTTTTCCTTAATAATCCATTGACTCCATCCCTATTTTAATGTCACGCTCCGAACCTCGGGTACGCGCACATCTCTCGGAGGTCGATTAAAAATGCAACGTCCCAGGATGCGCCGCCGGCCCTTTTTTTTTTATCTTTCGATTAAGCATATGCATAAGCGAATTAAATAACAATTTCCTCAAAAACAGCGATTTCCTTATCAACTGGTTAACCCAAGGAGTTTAATACTTACAAGCCTTTCTACAGCCACTTCCAATCAACCCTTTTCAAAAAGTCTTCAAGGACTAGGGTTAACCTAAACTCCACTAATGGCAAGGCCAGCCAAAAGGTGTCGCATCTCACGCTCACCACATCCGCACTCAGAAGATCTCCACACTATGGCCCTGAAAATATTTAACCACGACGGGGTGAGATAAATCTCAGCGAGTTAAAACCCTAAGCCCCGACTAGGACGCAAATTCACCTCGGAGGCAGCCTAAACAAGCACCACAAACAAACTCACATCGTCTCGGCACGTCTCTGCATATTAGCGCATCACACATGCCATTATAAATATAACCAGCATAATTAATCACAGGAACACAAAACTCTCATTATCCAAACATTCACATGGGTCTTGGTTATTAGGTAAAACCATCATGGCACGTCCCATACCATGCCTAACAATTTTACCCCATAATCAGGCACAAAGTATCACAACTATTCAGGCGTATTCCGATTATTACGACCCCTTAGGCCACGGCCAACTCAACAGTCGGTGGTCATCCGGCGTAACCGGGCATCGTCTCGCCCCGTCGGACAAGGCAATGTCTAGCATCCTCCACCTAGATGGCATTCCACAAAAGAGTTTCGTTCCGAAATCCATCCACAAACGGCATCCCGTTGACTTGGGGGCATCCAAACTTAATCGGGCATAATCCTACATAATCATACGCATCAAGACGGGTTCATTACCCTGCATAATCATATGCATTAGGGTATTTAGGTGATCACACGAGCATACCATCACTCAAGTCCATTGTTATCTTTCTCATTAGCCAAGACCACAAAAATCTCTTTTCAAATAATAAACCTTGCAACTCTCTTTTTTTTTTTTTTTTTTTTTTTTTTGTTCAAAACTTTCAGAAATAAATTCGTACAGGATCACGTGTTTGAAATCAACCAATCAAACTTTGCACACATCTAGTTTGAAACCTTGCGGTTTTATTGAGCACATAAAACTTGGCATCCAAACTCAACACCATATTTCTTTTCTATTTCTTTGTCCAACCACCCTTTTTTAAAACAATCTTTGGTAACCCCCCCTTTTTTTTTCTTTAAAACTTTTAGAAAGAAATTTGTACGTGGACACATACTTGAAATCAACTCATCAAACTTTGCACGCCTCTATTTCAAAACCTCCTTGTTTAATTGGGCACATAAAATTTGGTGTCCAAACCCGACACTCGTTGTCCATCTAAAAGTTTATAAAGCCATTTTTGACATAAAAATCGGAACCAACCATCAAGCAATTAATCACATAGCATAGGACATACAAGCCATCAAATTCACGCATAAGTTCTCAGCATGCCAAAAATCAACCAAATCACAAAATGTACATTTTCCAACAAGCAAGACACCAAGAACACTCGCACGTCTCTAAGATTAATTCCAGAAACATAACCAAATTAGTTCAGAAAATCCTCAAATTTAAATATGTTATAAAGAATACTCAAACTAACACTTTTTATGAAGACACCTTGACCCAGATCTTTCTAGAATAGCAAAACTATGTCCGTGTCCAAAAATTATGTTTTCCAAAACCAACTTGGTTCGAGGTCCAAAATTCGTCTGTTTGCTCTGAAATTTGACTATGTTAAACTTCAAGATGTGACGAAAAACTTTTGTGAAGAAACTCTTTCAAAAATCGAACCCTAAGAGTTGATAAAAATCCTTTAAACATCAAAAGGTCACAAGTTCCAGCACAAAACGAGATTCTGCCTTACATGCAACGAAGCTAAAATCTTGTTTTTTTAAATCCAGAAAATCTTAGGTAAAATATATGTCATAAAATGAAGATGTTTATAACATTTTTCAAGAATGAAGCAACCTCAAAATCGTAGCACATTTTAACCCACGAAAATAGCAAACAACGACTTTCCAATAAACAGATCTGAAGAGAAATCCAGACTCAGCTCCTTTGAACATGTCCCTTGCAAGCTTAGTAGCCATTAATTGCATGTCATAGCACATATAAGTCATCAAAATCACGCATAAAATCCATGAAAACAAGCGTAAAATTCTATGAAACGGTTAATCTATTTATACTAATTACGATTAATTAAGCTAATCCAACTTAATTAAACTAACCATAATTAATTAACCTAATAAGGATTAATTAACATAACCATGGTTAACTATCCTAACCATGGTAAACTAACATAACCAAGGTTGATTAACACTAATCCATCTTATCACTAATCTAATCATGATTAGCATTAATCTAAATACCCCTAAGCGCAATTAACGATCTAATCAAAGATTAGGGAGTTAACTCACGGTTTTCGACGGCGGTGAGCTTCGACGGCGGTGGGCTTGTGATGACGGCAACGCGACGGCGACGAAAACACAAAACAGCCAAGGCCTGCACAGAGGCTTGACGGTGGCTGTTACGACCCCTCAAGCTCTCGGCCAAGGGAGAGCTTGGCTCGGCTTGGGCTGGTCGGTGGAGCTGCGGGTGCTGCTGGCGGCTGGTGGATGGTGGTGGCTAGGGATGAGCTGAGGTTGCTGGGTGCTGGAGTTGGTGAGGTGGCTGTGCGACGGTGATGATGTTGGCGTGAGGGTGGTGGCTGCTCGGTGGAGCTCTGGTGGGTGAGTGCGGCTGCGGGATACTGGCGGTGAAGATGTGAAGTTGGACGGTGGAGCTGGACTGAAGGGGATGATGATGATGATGATGAATGCGCTGGTGTGGGGCTGGGGGACTGACGGTGGAGTTATGGTGTGTGGGGGTGTGGCAGCGAAAGAAAGGGAATGGAGGAAATGAAAGTGTGAGGGAAGAAGCTAAGAGAAAAATGGGGGTAGAAAAACCTATTTTCTCTACCCATCCGAATTTCACTTTTATTTTTTTTAGTTTTTTTTTTAGTTTTTTTAGTATTTTTTTTTTTTGTGAAGGTAAGAATTTATAAATAGCTTTAACCAAATATACAAAAACAAACTGGCGCCAAAACATTATTTTTTATTTTCTTTTTGTTCAAAATTCATTTTTCCGCAAAATTCCGAACTCGACGAAAATTCGCCGAAAGATGAGACGACGTCCAATAAATGAATCGTGACACGCTTGAACGTCCGATTCCCGAAACCGAATTTAATTTCGTGGTTAAAATCAACCGAACGCGATTTTCATACGACTTAACATATCGGACAGCTTTTAGGGATTTTAGCGTGTTTGACCCATGGTGTCATAAAATCGTAAATGTTCAATTACGTGTCTTGAGTATAATATCAATAGAAAATCGAATTATTATCGTTCGACATGAATATCGCAATCGTCCGGAACCACCTGCAATTTGATTACGCGATTCCATCGAATCGACCTATATCCATTCGCTAATCGATTTATAATGGTGTCGTATTGACCCTTGGCGATTATTATAATCGAGTGGTCGATTTCCGATCGAATTCTTTAGTTTGTCGCGTTTATATTTCTTTAACGATTTTACATAATAGATTAGTTAACTCGTGAGTGATCAGTTCCGAGTAAATTAACCATAAGCGTGTCGACAAAACAATCATTTCATATATCTGAATCAGGGGTCAAATTTCCGAATGTATCTTCATTTTTCCGGGACACGTAGAAAGAAGCAAGTGCACTCTTGCTTGGACCGGACTACATGCTATCGACCCCATTCCAGCATGGATTGCATTCAATGACGTCAACAAATTTGTTAGGAAACAAGCACGAGGGACAAAAGGGTCTTTCCACCCCAAGTCTCCATGGATATTTATCAGTTCTAAAAGCCAAACGCGTCGTCGTCTTTGTCCCTCAGCACCCTGAATTCGTTCATCCACCGTCAGGAAGGAGCTCAGAACACGACCCCACGACCCGCGACCGGCACTGAGTGCCGTTCTTGGACTTATGCACGAGCCCTCATGGGACCATCACTTCCGACATGGGTCCCCATCAGGGTCGAAAACTAATGAAAACCAAAGAGAAAGAATACAGCGATCTGAGTTGAAAACGCATTTTTTTGTATTGTCGGCTTTTGGCGAAATTGGAGTGAGTGGAGCGAGAGCGAGCGAGCTAGGGAGTGCGATCAGAGAACCCGCAAAACCGCGTGAAAAGTAAGGCAAAAGATGTGAAAACCCCTTTTCCAGACAGACAACATCCGGAAAAAGCCACCCATGTGACTGTTCTCCCCTCATCCTCGCCCCGCATTCAAGTCCTCTCACCTCCCCCCGACCGTCAGCCGACGCTTGAAAGGTATATATAACCCCCTTCCCATATTCTTCCCTCGATCTCTCTCTCTCTCTCTCTCTCTCTCTCTGTCCTCTTCACTCCATAATTGCAGATCCAATCTAAGCTCTCTTCAGTCCAAGCGGGCTAGAGAGCTCGAAGCGTCGGAAATGGGGCAGCGCGCGTACTTCAATTTAAGAAGGGTTGCTCCTTCTCTTCTCTGCTTTGCTATCGTTTTCATGGGTTCCTTCGTTTTCCTCTGTGCTGGCGCTAGCTCGGAGTCTCAGATTCGGAGCAAACAGTTTGTGGGTATTGCGAGAAGAAGATTGCTGGAGGTTCGAGAAGTAGATGGCGACGATGATCAAATCATCGCACCCAAAAAGAAAGCCAAGCTAACCACTCTCACCACTACCACAGAGAAGTCCAAGAGCCAAACCAATCTCGCTAAATCCAGTATGTCCACCAAAAACCAGACCAAGCTGATGAAACCCAAATCAAATTTCTCCTTAAAGAACCAAACCAAGCCTCTCAAACCCACAAATTCGACCAAAAAAGCATCGCCCACGTCCACCGTTCTTGATAAATCCGAGCTCAAGAAGCTCAACTCCACCTTGAAGCTCAAGAAGCTGAACGCGACCTCGAAAGCCTCCAATTCAACCAAAAGCGCCTTTTCTTCGGCCAAGAAAAGCTCAGATCTGGGGAAACTAACCTCGCCCAAGAACAAAACCAAAGAGTCCCAGCTCCAACTCGACAAGAAGCTCACTCCGTCCGACACCAAGAAACAGAGCAAGAAGAAAGACTCCACCGACCAAGAACCCAAGATCCCAAAGACCCAGAAGCCGAAACAGCCCAACTGGCTCGAACAAGACGAGGACGACGATCTGGTGAACGAGTTCCGAGATCTGCCCACCAAGTTCCAGCAGACCCTCATCCCCGACCTCGAGCGAATCTCCACCACCTCCAAGGCCTACCTAACCCAAGCCAACAAGCAGATGACCAAGGGCTTCAAGCCCTACGTGGGCAACAAGTACGCGGCCACCATCGCGACCCTCGTCTCGTGCGCTTTCATCTTGATCCCTCTCATCCTCGTCTCCCTCGTCTTCAATCGCATCAAGGCCTATTTCTCCCTCCAGAAGCTCCTCATCTTCATCCAGGTCTACCTCTCCATCTACTTCTCGATCCTCTGCCTCTCCTCGCTGGCCACCGGGCTCGAGCCCCTGCGATTCTTCTACGCCACTTCGCAGTCCACCTACGTGTGCATACAGATTTTCCAGACGTTTGGGTACGTCCTGTATCTGCTGCTGCTGCTGATGTACCTGGTGCTTGTTTTCTCGACCGACACCGGGCTGGCTTTGAAGTTCCTGGGGCTGGTACAGACCTTCGTGGGCTTCGCCGTCGGGCTGCATTATTACGTCGCGGTGTTCCACAGGATGGTGCTCCATCAGCCGCCGCGGACCAACTGGAAGGTCCACGGGGTCTACGCCGCGTGCTTCCTTGCGATCTGCTTGATCGCGAGGGCCGAGCGGAGGAAGAAGGCTTACATGGAAGATGGTGGCGAGGAGGGCAAGAAGAGCTAAAGCACAAACACAAGTGAATTCTTTGCTTCATAATCCAGCGGCTCCAAAGGAGCGGAACTTGCAATCAAATGAATTTGGTTCAAGAAACGGTACAGAAAGCTACAATGGGATCCTTCATGTCCTTTTTCCATATTTAATTACTAAAGTTATTCTAATTTTTTGCCCACCTCCCAAGATTAAATGGGAATAATGCAGTATTAGTGTTCCTATTTGAAATAATGAGCATTGTTCTGCAAAATGTTGGCCAAGCAACTTTGGTGTAATTCTGTAATTGAAGTGATGATTTTGCATGATACCACTTCGGGCAAAGAACCATCATGGTATCATTGCTTTGCCTCGGAGAAAGAGAAGGAAGCGAGATTGTATCTTCTATTCAAATATTCATAGCCCTCTTTTAGTCGATATATGCGGTTATCTGATGTTCGTGTCTTCATTCCAATGTCTTCAATTGAGTAAGGACATTCCTATTAAGGGAAGTAGCAAGTGCATCTAGGTAAGGGAAAGAGGAGTTTTTCCCATATAAGAAGAAAGGATTTCGCAAGAAGTATATTAGAAATTTTAAATCTTTCACATGGTATTTAATTTAGTAGTTAAAACTTTTCAATCACCTATTTAAGTACCTTGCTTTCAATTTTTGTTCATTTAAATTACATCAAGTACTGACTTGCTCATAAAAAAAAACATAGTATTATTTAAAAAGTCCACGTAGGATTTTTTACGATTCAACTTGCATGAGCAACTTAAATGAATCAAATTTACAAGTTACAGAACTTTAGTGAGGGATCAAAAAGCTGTTGCACTAAACTAAGTGCCGTACAACCGTTATGGAGCTTCTAGTATAATATTCTAGAGTATTGCTTTACCAATACTTTGGGGAGAAGCAATTTTATGACGAGCAATAGTCATACATACTCAATGAATTACCATGATTCAAATGCAAAGAGTATATTCCGTTGCATTGACATGACATTAGTAAAAGCCTCGGTAATGACTATGTAAGAGCACACTTCATGTCAATTATAGTGATAATTATTCTACAAATTATAGATTTTTATGAATTGTGTTTGAGTTTCTAATAGATTATTTATGTTGTTTTTATATATTGTCAAAGAATTTATAATGTAGTAAATATGAAATCGTGAAACTTAATTCTCTAGAAACTTTTTGATAAATTTTCAAGACTCTCCTCACTTTTTAATCACATTTCCAATTGCATGCTTTACTCTTAAAACTTAGGGTTAATATCACAAAAACCACTAAAAAGTTTAAATTGGAAAATTTGTAACAAATTTATTCCAAATTAGTTTTTTTACCCAAAAATTCTCAAAATGGTAAATTTGTGATAAATTTACCCTCCGTTAGTTTTTCGTTAAATTGAACTAATGCAAACTCATACACTTATAACAAATAGAGGGTAAAACCCAAAATAGGTACACCCGTCAACTATCCAATATGATTCAATTTAATAATTTGAAGATAAAATTTAACAAAAACTAATGAATGGTAAAATTATCACAAATATACCAATTTAGTAATTTTGGTAGTTAAAAATATATTTAAAATAAATTTATCGTGAATGTGTTGATTTTGGATTTTTTTTTATGATATTAATCTAAAATTTACATCTTTCTATTTATTAAAGAAAGAAGAAGAAGAAAACCTCACATTTTTCTGACTTCAGCTGTCAGGGCAATGAGGAAAAGGATTAGATTCCACTCTCTTCAAAAATTTAATTGATTAGACCCCTCATCCCAATCACCAGTAAACCTTATCGCCAAAACGCCAACTTGATATCTTTCCACCCCGCACTACTTGCTGTCAGCGCCACCATCTTACCGCCTCCGAGCTCAATCGTCAGCATTGCTGCTAACCCCTCTCTCTCTCTGACTGCAACCTCGACGAGAGAGAGAGAGAGAGAGAGGGGAGGGCGGCCATGGCGATGGTGTGCAAGTTGAGTCCTTGGAGATGACGACACGGACGGACGAAATGGCAGAAGAGGCAATTAGCATCACTTGAAACTGCGGTGAGCAATGCTGCATTTAGAGAAGAGAGAGAGAGAGAGAGAGAGAAGAGATAAGATTTAGCATTTAGAATTATCTAGTGGTGTCGACTGAGAAGAGGGACCATGATATTTTATTTTATTTTTTTTGAAAACAAATTACCATTAGTGAAATAAACCACTACAATCAAGTAAGATTTGAAGGACATTAAAGTTCACAGATGTACAGTGGTTATTTTGCAGAGGATCCAAAGTTCACATATAGAAAATTAATGAATGAATTTTTAAATTTATTTATTGTTGTTTAGGGCTATATTTTTGGAGGAAATCTCATTCAATCAAGTCTCTAAATTACCAATGTAAATACCACATGCTTTTAATTTTAGTTGAAATTATATATGGGTGATATCCATAATTTATATCCCCTCAGTATAAAGTATGATTAAAGAAATTTTCCTTCAATTTGGAGGAAGGTAAATATAACGTTTTGACACCTTTTATTGCTTAGTGGCGACGATTACGTCGATTAGAGGCTATGGCGTATTATTTGGGTTGAAGAAAGGACAGCGTGCCCTAGGTTGCCGCCGACACTTCTGGCTTTATCAATTCCCAATTCAGTCCTTTTACATTACCGATTTCTAATTCAATTACCGGTATAATTCACATCAACACTGGCGTCCGAAAGTCAATTTTCCTGGTCCACACTGACTTTTAGGTTTATTGGTGGAGTTGTTGACCATTTATGTTGACAATTAACATCAACTTCGCTTGTGGGGCATGACCTTTAATCTTTCTTTCGCCTCGCGCTGGACTTTGGAAATCGAAATTGGAAAGCTAAAATTGCAAGAGTGAATTGACTAATGTCAAGGGCACTTTTCCTACGGTGTTGCGCAATCTCGGATGACCAAATTGATGTGTGAAACCTTAGTAGTCCACTTGAAAATAATTGATGTCAATTGTTGGATGACAAAAAAGTTTGTACGGTCAAATTAAAGCAAATAGCATTGAAACTCCGACATAATGTCCATTCTACTAAGAATTATTTAAGTCATATCTTTTTTTGTCGAAAGATGAGTCTTGTTAATCAGTGCCCATACAGTACTAGTTGACACCACTAATTAGTATGACAGATAGAAGTGCACATTCAAAACTGAGTAATAAAGCATTTGGAAAAAAGTCACTTACTCCATATAAAAACATTTATATTTCCAAAGTATAATTAATATTTCTTAACAAGTGGACTCTCTTTAATATATATATATATATATTTTTATATAATATATATATATATATTAATATGGATTCTGTTAATAAGTGTCCTTAAAATAGTCTCAGCTTTTTGCTTCAACGGTAATCTCTTTGTCGAATGAGAACTTCTCTCTCTACATGAGAATTTTCTCCACTTGGTGGTGCTGCCAAGCCTTGCCTAATAAAGATCGCTGAATTTCTCATACTATTTTCCTCTTATTTGCATGGATTCGTCTTCTTTTCTCAGTCTTTTAACTCGGTCAACATTCTCATGTGCAACCGATCAAGAGGAGCAGCAGAAAAAGGCCAATGTGAGGGGGCAGACCCTCCCCGATGCCTCAATGAAGAACCGTTGGGGAAGTGGCACCAAATTCTAGTATGATGTTGACCATGAGAAGATTGCTAGAAAAACAGCAAAATGATATTGTTAATTACATTGTGAGCCACATGTCGAATGTGATCAAGCCAATGATAGTCAATGCTGTGACTGACAATCTGTCAAGGCCAGGATCATCTAATCGACCACCAACATTCCAAGCTAATCCTGTGGTATCAAGGTATGTCCCTAGTTCCTCTAATTTTTGTATAATCTAGTCGATAGCAACAAATAGGCAAAGCAAATTGGTCGACAGATCAATCAAATGCAGAAAAGTTGAAAACATCAGGCCAGCAGTTGTTATAACAGCAACACAATTTGCCAAAGAAGTTCAACAAGAATTGGGTTTAAATAGGGGAATCATTAGGCATGTTTACCAAAAACAAAAATTATTTTGAATGAGTTGATAATCAACATTTTCCTAGAGATTTTAAAATTCCCAACTTTATAATATTCACTAACGAAGATGAACAATCGATCATTGAACATATCGGTTGATTTTAGCTAGATGTGGAGAAACACAAACAAATGAATTTTTAAGACTTAGGTTATTTCTTTGACTTTTTCAAGTACTACTTTCACTTGGTACATTAATTTGTAACCTAATTCGGTGTGTGACTGGGAGGAGATGGAAAGAGAATAAAATTATCTATTCTATAAAACGGTACATGAGGTATCAATTGCCAACTTGGATAGACTTTATTAAAGTAACGATGAGTTGGTAGACTGGTTTATTGCTTGGTTTAAGAAGGCTTAGAATATATGCCCCACTTCACTCTTTCTAAACATTAACGTCTATAGATTTGGCCTATAATGGTTGAAATTTAATTTAAGAGAAAGATTTGAATTCCGAGACTTTGCTGATTCATTTCAATTAGCAACAAGAGTGTCTAAGTATGAACAATTGTTTCAAGATAGAGAGGGTCATATGAAAACTTTATACAAAACGTGGCTTCAATGGAAAGTTTTGAGTCAAATGATGAGTTTGACCAAGATAAAATTCGATGAGGAAAAATTATATTTGCCAATGACAATGGGGCATCTAATGACCTTTGATTATAATCATTCGATTCTTATAAAATGTGGCGTAAGTTAATGCCAAAAAAGTCCAAATGTTCGATCGACATTGTTGAATGCAACCGATAAAGAGGTAACCAAGGAAGTGGATGCGACAGAATCGTCAAGTAATGGAGCCTGACCTAACCATTTAGGTAATGGAGTCAACAACCATCAAGTAGTGGCGTAGGAACTGTCAAGCAGTTAAGTCTAACCATTGAGAAGGGGAGTTGATAAATGTCAAATAGTGGAGTTAATAACTGTTGAGTAATGGAATTGATAATCATAATTGTAGGAGTTTGTGTAACCATTGGTTGTGGATTATGGATACCTCAAGTGTATTCTTTGTAAAAATGCATCAATCAATCATAAAACTCAACGTTATTTGCAAACTAATCTTTATCTTTACTTTCCTGCAATTTAAATGATTGGTCATGGTTGCTTCTAGTCTTGTTATCTTTAATTTGCTTGTCAATTCGCATTTCCTGTGCAATTATCAACAAATGACACGCTTTACAACCTTTGTTGATTTCCACAGGGATCCATCTATAATCTAAAAGGTATTTAGGTTGCGCATGACAACCATTTTGTTCCAGAAATAGTTTCTGGAACAGAAATAGATCTTTTTATTTTTATTTCTAGAAGAGTTTCTAAGCAAAAATAACCATTTGATAATGACACAAAATTTCTACTCTAAAAATATAAATTCGTTTGATAACGATACAAAATTTCTTCCTTTCGGATGACAAATGGACCGGTGGATGGCGATGACGAACAGCGGCAGCGGCAGCGGCGATTGGCGGCTAGCGATCGGCAACGGACGACAGCCAACGGTGGCGACGGCCGGCGGTGGCGGTCGATGGCAGCGGGTGGCGGCCAACGGCCGGCGGCGATGGCAGCCAGCGGCTGGTGGCGGTGGCGGCCGGCGGGCGACCGATGGACAATGGTCGACAGCAACGAATGAAGAACCGGTTAACGAACGATGAGAAAAATTTTTATTTCTCATTTCTGTTCCAGAAATAGAGAAGTAGAAAATTTCTACTTCTGATTTCTATTCCAAACCCATTTCTAAAATAGAAATCTATTCCAAAAATAGAAAAACGGAATAAGTTTATCAAACGGATTTCTATTCCAAAAACAGGTTTGGAATAGAAAATTTGTTTTTGGAATAGAAATTACCGGTTGTCATGCACCCCCGTCGACACATTTGGCAAAACAAGTTTACACGCACTTCTTCCTCATACATCTTTAGATAGTTGATTGGCACTGCCAACTCTTTATATCACTTATTGTTTAGGCTCACTGTCATCAACTTGCACTCATCTCTCAACTTGTTTTTTCATCTCATCTACAATCCTTCATCGACGAGGGAAGCCACCTCATCTGGTACGAATCTAAAGGAAGCCCTGGGGTCGATCATCTTATGCTGGAGAATGAGTATCCAGTCAATCCAGAGTTACTGCATATAGGACAAGCGATTTCTTGGAAGGTGGCGAGCGAAAGTGCTAAGCGAAGGTGCACCGACGCCCTGCGGAAGAGGTTGCTTTCTTTGTGTCGGTGAACACGAAGGGCGTGGCCATATCACTTGCCGTACGCTCACTGAACCTATCACATGCATGTGCAAGCGGAAAAAACAAAACCTATCCACTTCATGTACAACTAAAAACGAGAACGTGAGAGGTTCCACTAGAACCCTACCTTTTCCAATCACCTCGCTCACTGAATTGATCGGTTTTATTTCTGTATTTTGCTTAATCAATATCTTGCAATTCATGCTTTTTTACTCTTTTAACGTACGAAACACTTTAACTTTCGCAAAAGGTAAATGTGGCATATAAATTCGCATATAATCGTTTCATAATTTTTTTTTAAATTTAAATAAGACTTTAAGTTCTATTATTAGAAAAAGGAAAGATATTTGTGACCATAATTAGTGCCCCAAAAGGAAGAATTTGCGATATTCATCGGGATTATTGTCCATCATATCATACATTAATAAAATGAGTCTATAAAATATTGTTCTCTTTTTTTGAGCAAATCATTTCCCAAAACAACTAATTTGTAAAGAGAAAAAGAAATGCCATTGGCTGAGCGAATCATTTAGTTTAATGAAGCCTAAACTTCAATGAAATCACGATGTTTTCTAAGGCTGCACTATACGACATTAATATGTTAATAACAACATTACCGAAACAAAGATCAGCTTGCATTACAATCTTCATGCAACATGGCGGGGATAAATTTTACTCCAATTACGCTTTGAGCTGATTTACATCCCTTTCAGTAGAACTTATGAAAATATGACCTGCCATAAGAGTGAATAGAGGGGAAAATGATTGGAAGATAAGTATAAATGACTGAAATACCATTATCTCTCTCTTCGATTTATCGTTTCTTCTTCGTATTATTGAAATATAATTTCGCTCAAATTATTTGATAAAAAATAAACCATTAATTGTGTGCTCGTAAACTGGCAAAATATAACATTTTTTTTTTCAGAGGGACGGGGTTGGAATCACGATCTGGTCAATTTCTCTTTTTCCCCGAATGTTAAAGACGCCATTCCTAATTTATCTTGGATGAACTAAGTCCAAAGAAAGTCTAGATTCACTCATCTTGCTCTCCAAGAATTGGTGATATTTGCATTCTTTATTTGGTTAAGGGATCATCTCAATTGTGAGCAAAGAAAACCGTGGATAAAAGGAAGTGAAGTGAAAAGATTGAAAATATCTACTGAAACTTGATTTTTGGGAAAAAGAACACGGACTATGGAGGGAAAGTAGACCTATGATGTGTGCGTGGGCAAGTGAAATGAGGAATGTGGAATCTTTTGGTTAAGTGTATGAAGATGGTGTGATAAGTGATAATGGAATAATGTGTAAAGGATGAAGGATGTGGGAGGTTCATGACCAAAGCATAAAGGTACAAGCCACCAACCAAGGATAAAGAATCGGGATAAGTGATAGTTCACCATCAATATGTAAAGGAATGCTCTACTGGCCAAGGAAAAAGAACTGTTTAATTTCACCACCAACAACATAAGATAAAGAATCGGGATAAATATTCACTCACATAAAGGAATTTTCATATATTCATCAAATTTGTCTTACAACTAAGAACTGTACTCTATTTATAGAGGGACTAAAACATAGGAAATAGACGAACAAAGAAGAGACATGTGAACTATAAAACAATTAAAGACCTAGTTACTGGAAAATGCATTAATGACATGAAGACTTGAAAGCTTGACTCTTCAGTCTTCTAGTTTATCTTCATCACCAGTCTTGATCAGAAGATAATCATCTTAGAATTTCAACTAACAACCAAGGAAATCGCTTATAGCCTCCTATAATATTGTGTTTATCTGCGTTGACATTGACAACTATACCGATGAATCCATAACTTAAAACCTTATCAACAATGAAGCAGCTCCTTATTCGATGGTTCGATAGTCAATTGCTAAACATTCTCGCGTATCGATGTCTTGATCAATAGTCTTCTTCATTCTGGATCTATCAAATCAAGTTATGACCAAGATATGTTTTGGTTTGAGTGAATATCCGATTTTGCTGGGCTCATTGATAGAATCCTGTTGGAACTTAAGGATTGTTCCATTCAATCGGATGCTCCCATATTTACCTTCAATTTCTTATGTATGCCTCCTCGCTATAGGAGGACAAGAGGGAGTCAGCCGAACATATATTCAGCTGGAAAAACTCCCAAACACACCATATATTCAAAGACACAATGACTTGATCACCTCGCTTGACTCCGTCTCGTTTTGGACTCAATCATACATCATCATCTTCACTTAAATGATCATCGTAGCTGCCTTCGCCTGAGTAGCCCAGTCCGAGCTCAACCTCCCATCTTACCTTGCCATCATAAACTAGATGTTGTTTCTTTGTAGTTCTTTGTGGACCTTACAACTTGTGCAGAATTGGACAACCAGCTCATCGTCCGGCCACATAAGATCGGTCCATCACTCTTGATTGCTACAGCGTCGCTGTTTATTCGTGGTCACCATCCACTGGCACTTGCTGATTGGGTTGCTATCTTTGTCATTGATTGTTCAATTTTATTATTTTAGTATTATGCATGATAACATAGATCTACATGTTTGAGGAAATAAAATTGGAAAGAGAAAAGGTACCAATAAATTAATGGTGACTCTAATGTAGTTGATAAATAATTAATAAGATATCAAGTTATGATCTATAGAGCATGAAAGAGTCCATGTGAATTATTCGCGCCTATTTAGCAATTCAGGAGGGTCGTGACAGTCTTATTTCTGCTGTCCATTCCCTCGGCAATCCGAACTTTGTTCCATGGTGATGCTCTGGTTCTCCTGTTTTGGGTGGTTGATCCACAATCCCTGGCGCTAGTTTTTTTTTTTGGTTGAAACTGGAAATTGTATTATAACTTCGGAAGCTTATATCCAGACGCTAAGGTGTCGGCATATACAAGGTCTAGCAACATGTAAGGCGGGAATATGTTCCAATCTTGGCCCGATATATCTGAAAGCTAGGCCTTAGCAACCCAATCCGCCACAATATTGGTTTCTCGCTGACAGAACCGAACAGTCAGGTTAGGGAAAAGAGAAAGCGAAGCACTTGCCTCCGCAAGCAACACACGAGTCTCCCATGGCGGCGAGCCCTCACCTGTGACAGCGTCAACGACGGTGCTACAGTTTGATTCGAGTGTGATTGGTGCCTGATGAAGCCCTTGCCGCAACAGATGCCAGAGCGCAAAGGTGAGAGCCTAGAACTCCGCAATCAAAGCTGATGCAGCAGGAAATCGTGCAATATAAACGTCGGTAAGTCTACCATACTGATCTCTGCAAATAGAAGCCATCAATCCATGTGTGCTTCTTGGTTGAAAAGAGGCATCGATGTTGCATTTTAAAGTACCTGGGTCCGGTGGTTTCCATATCCGATTTGGATGCTGTTGTGCTTTAGGTCATGACGAAGAGGTAAGGGTGGAGACCTAATAAAACCGTGTCCATGTCAGTGCAGTCTCCATTGCTAAAGTTGCATCCAGACAATGGCCATAGAAGATAAAACCATTCCTCATTCACCAAATTTGCGAGAATGTTGGCAATGAGTTCCAGAGCAGGTGAGTGATTCAGCGATACAGCCTTTTCTGTTAACCATACTTCTAATCGAGTAACCGTACTAGTCTGGACGTCTATGTTGATTTGTGGATGAGCCCAAATGCCTGTAGTCCACAAATAGAATAGAAATAAGTGCTCTAATGTTTCTAGAATTCTCTGTTTACAAATCTGACAGAATGGTTCAGTAATGATATGTTTCTTAAACAAGTTGTTTGTGGAGGCAATTGCATTTTGGCATACTGACCATAGAAATATGCGTAGTTTAAGAGCTCTTCGCATGGCCCAGATGTTTTTCCACAGAAGCCTAGGATGCTGATATTAGGTTGATGCTGTATTGTTGTTGTGGTTTCTGTTCATAGTAGTCAAAGCATGATAATTGCTCTTCACCGTATGTCGGCCATCCTTTGTGGCTGTCTAGACTAGTTGATCTTCGGCGAAAGTAGGTCTAACTAGAATGGTTAGAACCTCTGCTATGATCTAGTCATCTAGAAAACTACTAAGCAGAGATTTGTTCCAACTGTTGTGGATGGGATCGATGAGATTAGCCACCAGTATGGGTTCCTCTCTAGTCACGGGTCCACCAAGAATTCCTCTTGGTAACATTGATCCTCTCTAATTTTGATATTCCTTCCATTACCCACTGACCATCTAACATGAGGTAAAATAGCATCCTTGCCCACTAGAATACTCTGTCATCCCCAGGATGGTCAAGTTCCTTGGTCCGACGATTGGAAATCTGTAGAATGATAGTACGGACCCTTAAAAATATGACTTCATAAAGCTTGAGGTTGTTGTAGTAATTGCAACGCTTGCTTGCCAAGCATGGCTCTATTAAATTCAATTAGATCACGAAATCCTAGCCCGCCATTGTCCTTACTCCTCTTTAGAATATCCCATTTCTTCCAATGTATCCCTACTCTGTTTTGATCATTCTTCCACAAAAAATGAGCAATGCTCTTTTCTATAGTTTTGCAAAGAGACAAAGGAAGTTTGAAGATCGACATAGCATAGTGAGGAAAAGCCTGGATGACAAATTTAATGAGAATTTCCTTACCTCTTTTAGAAATAAACTTTTCTTTCCATCCTTCCAACTTTGCTTGTATTCTCCCCAAAAGCCAAGAGAACATTTCTTTTTTAGAGCGGCCCCAATCAGACGGTATTCCCAAATATTTTCCATACTTTTGTAGCACCGGTACTCTGAACTTAGATGACAGATTTTCTTGTAAGCCGAAAGGACAATTCTTGCTGAAAATAAGTCCCGATTTGTTTCAGTTCAAAGCCTGTCCTGTGGCCATACAATACCGATTTAAAATATTAGCCAGGTTCTGGCATTCCCAAGTGTTTGCATCAAGGAAAAATATGGCATCATCCACGAAAAATAAATGGGACAAGGTAGGACACCATCTATTTAACTTAATGCTCTTTATATGACCCATGTCGACTGCTTGAGTAATCAAAGTAGATAAAGCATTTGCTAATAGAATAAAGATGTATGGAGAAAGAGGGTCACCTTGTCTAAGGCCATGAGTTGGATAGAAAAAAGGAAGTAGCTCGCCATTAAAGCAAACACTATAAGACGTTGTAGTTATACATTGGAGTATCAAGTGCACCCACCTTGGATGGAAACCCATTTTGAGGAGATAGTCACTCAAGAAATCCCATTCTACTCTATCATTAGCCTTTTTCATATCAGTCTTGAGGATTGCATTAAATTTTCTCGTTCACCTTCGGGTCTTAAACTGATGAAGAACTTCCTGAACAATTAGAATATTGTCTTGAATCTGTCATCCATTCACAAAAGCCAACTATTCCATGGAAATCAGATTAGGTAACCAAGGTTTTAGGTGGTTAGCAAGTACCTTGGATATGACTTTATAAGCAAAGTTGCAGAGGCTAATCGGTCTGTATTGATCTAGGCTTACATGCAATTAATGATGACGATGATGATCAATACAAGAGGCAAGAAACGCTTAAAAAACCTTCTCTGAATTTTAGCGAGGTTTTTGTGTTCACAACATCCTGTGAAGTACCAAAACTTTATTTGTCACCTTGTCATATCTCGAATTGTTATATAATATGTTCCCCTAATCAAATTATGCAAGATGCACCAGTTCAGACCTCGCCCTATAATCTTACAAACCTTTCCCACCTTTGGCCATGCATGCTTCACGTTAGCATCTTTGATGAATTATTCTAGCATCACTTTGGAGAGAAGCATTGCAACGACCAAAATTGAGCATACAAATCCCAGATCAGTAGACCTTTACAAAGATTTACTAATTTAGGGAAAATAAAGTAAGAAAGTAGGGGTGTGCAAAAGAACCAAAAACCCCTCGGACTGCCTGAAACCAAACTAGGACTGGCGGTTCCCAAGGAAATTGGTCCAATTCCCAATTCTACGTGGTAATATATAAATATATTTAATTTTTAAGAAAAATTTCCAACACAAAATTTAAGAAAAATGAAAACCCTAAAATCATTAATCTCAATCTCAACACCTAGTGCTTGTCTTGTCTCACTCTCATCTTCTATGAGTCATCTCTCTACCTCTCATTCATGGTCTTGACTCTCAAGCTCGACGTCCATCAACTCATGGCATCAACTCTCAACTTTTAATATGAGTCATATCTTTTTACTGATCTTGCAATTAAGAATATGAGAGTTCTTTGTTTTTCGCTTTACTTTGGCTTGTTGGAAAAGTTGAATTAAGTGCGTGAAGCTTGATAGGACCGGCACCATGAACCCTCCTGTGAACTGGACTGAATCAATGGTTCAGTTTTTAGGTAAATTTATGAAACTAACGGGCAGTTCTTGGTTCTAATTTTTTGGAATCAATCCTTAGTAGGCGGTTCCTAGTTTAGGTAGGAACCACCCACTTGGACCATGCTAACCTCTATTTATGAGGAAGTAGAGAGATGAGAATTCAAGAGAATAACGGCATATATTCATAGATGAGCGCAGATAAGAAGGATCAATTCTAAGATGGAAGGTCTATTTTCGTCTAACTAGTCTCCATTAAGGGTGAATATGCTTTTACATTATCAGGCATGTGTTTTAAAATTTTCTTATTTTATCCTTTAGGTAAAAGATCAATACAGGTGAATATGTCTATTTGAGGCATGCTAGCTAAAAATACTTTCATGTAATTTACATGGTTGACGGCAATTACCTCCAGTCTTAGAACATTTAATTTTCTTGTCAATCCGCCTTTTGTCCAAAAATCAACAAAGGATCCTTCACAACCTTGGTCAATTTTCATATCAATCCATTGATATTTTTTAAGGTATTTCGTCGACACTTTCAGCAAAACAAGTTTAAACTGACTTCCTCCTTATTCATCTTTACATAGTTGATTTGCACTGGCTAACTCGAATTTCTTTATGGCATCTTGTGGTTTCTACTCTCTTTGTTATTAACTTGCTCTCGTTTCCCTCCTGTTTTTTTCATCTCATCTACAATCCTTCATCGACAAGGTAGGCTACCTCATTTGGTACGAATCTAAAGAAGGCCTCTGGGATTGATCATCTTATGCTGGAGAATGAGGATCCACTCAATCCAGAGTCGCTGCATAGAAGACAAGCGATTTCATCGAAGGTGGTGAACGAACGTGATTAGCGAAGGTGCACCGACGCCTTGCGGAAGAGGTTGCTTTCTTTGTGTCGGTGAAAACGAAGGATGAGGCCATATCACTTGCCGTACGCAATTGCATGTGAAAGCGGAAAAATAATCCCCATTAAAAAACAAAACCTGTCCATTTCACGTCAATCACATACGAGAAATTACTTGAGAAAAAAAATCAATGTGTATAGGTGTAACATCGGGTGCATACTATAATGTCTTGGGAGTGAGGTACGGACGAGAAGTCATTATATTTTGAGATTTCGCATAAATATGTTTCAAGATAAATAAAATATTTAGGGCATGTTTGTTTATTTTATTTTATTTTTTGTTATTATTCACGCACAAAATGAAAAACATCATCCAATTAAAAAAAAAACGACTATAAAAAACAATTATGTGTCATTTTATGTGGCAACATTTGTACCGTGAAAAGTTTAGATGTTTTCTAAGGCCGGACTATACGTCATTAATTTGTTAACAACAACTTCATCAAAACAAAGTTCAGCTTGCACTACAATCTTCATGCAATTTCTGAAGCGATTGCGCAACATGAGAGGGGATGAATTTGACTCCAATTAAAAGTGAATAGAGGGGAAGATGAATGGAAGATGAGTGTAAATGACTATTCTCTCTCTCTTTCTCTTCAATTTATTGTTTCTTTTTCATATTGTCGAAATATAAAAATAACCCATTAATTGTGCGTTTGTAAACTGTCGTAAATAAAAATTTCTAATCTTATATGTAAATTTTATGGAACATAACAAATTTGTTTTCATCTCATGATTAAAGTCACTCATTTGAATTTAGTCATATGACTGGCGCATCAAACTCAGTTGCGAGGGACATTTCTGTCAGTTTTGGTTGAAGGGCATTTTCGTCATTTGGTGAGAGCGTCAGGTTTGGATTCACGATTTGGTCAACTTTTCTTTTTCCCCGAATGTTAAGATCACATTCCTAATTTATCTTGGATGAACTAAATCCAAAGAAAGTCTAGATTCACTCCAAGGATTAGTGATATTTGCATTCTTATTTGGCTGAGGGGTCTTCTCAATTGTGAGGAAAGCAAACCGGGATAAAAGGAAGTGAAGTGAAAAGAAAATATCTATGGAAACTTTATTTTTGGGAAGAGGACGTATGGAGCTACAGAGGGAAATTGACCTTTGATGCGTGAATGGGCAAGTGATTCGGAGATTGACAAATTTTATGGTTAAGTGTATGGACATGGTGTGATAAGTCAGAATGGAAGATGTGTAAAAGATGAAGGATATGAGAGGTTCACCATCGAAGTGTAAAGGCACAGGATATCAACCAAGGATAAAGAACCGGGATGAATGTTGGTTCACTACCAAGGCGTAGGGGAATTCTCCACTCGCCAAGGATAAAAAACTGTTTGATTCACCAACAACGACGACGATAGTGGATAAAGAATTAGGATAAATATTTATTCACGTAGGAGAATTTTCATATATTCATCAAATCGGTCTTGCAACTAAGAACTATTCTCTATTTATAGAGGAACTAAAACATAGGAAATAGACCAACAAAGAAGAGACATGGGAACTACCCAAATATTAAAGGCATGTGAACTAGAAAATGCATTAATTACATGAAGAATTGAAAACTTGACTCTTTAGTCTTGTGGTTTACTTTCCAAAATATCCACCAATTCTTGGAAATTCTACTAATAATCAAGGAAATCACTCAAAACAACCTCCTATTGATATGATGCATTGACATCGACAACTATACTAATGAATCGATAACTTAAAACCTGATCAGTAAGGAAGCAGCTCCTTACTCGATCGTTTGATAGTCAATCGGTAACCATTTGTGTGTATTGATATCTTGATGAATATTCTTCACTTCGACATCTTCATGTTGGACCTATCAAACCAAGTTATGAACAAAATATGTCTTGATTTGAGTGAGCATCAATTTTGCTGGGCTCGTCAATGGAATCATGTTGGAACTTAAGGATTGTTCCATAAAATCGGATGCTATTATATTTACCTCCAATTTCTTATGGATGCCTCCTCCCTATAGGAGGACAAGCGGGGAGTCAGCCGAAGATACAGCTGGCAAAACTCCTAGACAAAACCATATATTCAGAGATACAATGGCCTGATCACCTCGCTTGTCTCCATCTCATTTTGGACTCAATCACCCATCGTCGTCTTCACTTAAATCATCATCGTAGCTGTCTTCGCTTGAAGAACAGTCCAATCCGAGCTCAACCTCCTAGCTTGCCTTGCCATCATAAATTAGATGTTGTTTCTTTGTAGTTCTTTGTGGACCTTACAAGTCGTGCAAAATTGGACAACCAGCTCATTGTCCGGCCACATAAGATCGGTCCATCACCTGTCCAAACACGCCGTTTATCTTGTTTGCTATAGCGTCACTGTTTGCTCGTGGCTATCATCCACTGGCAGTTGCTGATCAGGTTGCTGTCTTCGTCAACGATTGCTCAATTTTATTGTTTTAGTATTGTGCATGATAATAGAGATTTACATGTTTGAGGAAAAAAAATTTGAAAGAGAAAAGGTACCAATAGATATATGACGACGCAAATGTAATTGATAAATAATTAATGAGAAATCAAGTTGCAATCGGTAGGGCAGGAGAGAGTCCACGCAAATTATTCATGCCTGCTTAGCAATCCAGGTGGGTTGCAACAGCCTTATTTCTGCTGTCCATTCCCTCAGCGATCCGAATTTTGTTTCATGGTCATCTTCTGGTTCTCCTGTTTTGGGTGGTTGATCCACAATCACCAGAGCTAGTTCATTTTTTTGGTTCTGCTTTGATTTGCTTTGATTTGCTTGTTTCATCAGCCATTGTAATTTTTGCATACCGCCTTGAAATCTGTAAAAAATAAAGAAGATGCTATACAGACCAAATAAGAGAGAGAGAGAGAGTGACTACCATGCGATTGATGATGACGATGATGATATATATGAGAGGCAAGAAACGCTAAAAAAACCTTCTCTATAATTTAGCAAGATTTTCATGTTCATGACATCCTACGAAATATCAAAATTATTTTTTATAACCTTGTTTTATCTAGAATTGTTCTCCAATCTGCTCCCCAAATCATACATTGCAATTATGCTTGATGCACGAGTTCAGACCTCGCCCTATAGTCTTACAAACCTTTCCTTTTCACCTCCGGCCATGCATGCTTCACGTTAGCATCTTTGATGAATTATTCTGGCACCACTTTGGAGAGAAGCATTGCAACAACGAAAATTAAGCATTCAAATCCCACATCATTAGACCTTTACATAGATTTAATAATTTAGAAAAAATAACATAAGAAAGCAGAGAGATGAGAATTCAAGAGAACGACCACATATTTTTATAGATGAGCGTGGATAAGAAAGATCAATTCTAAGATGGAAGGTCTATATTCGTTTAAGGAGTCTCCATTAAGGGTGGATATACTTTTACATTATCAGGCATGTGTTTCAAAATTTCTCATTCATCCTTTTGGTGAAAGATCAATACAGGCATATATCTGATTTCTTTTATAGGAAAATAATTTCATGGGTATTAAATATTTGAGGCATGCTAGCTAAAATTACTCCGAAAATCTGAGGCAAAATATCAGTGCACATAAATTCTGTGAATATGGTTTGTTGCACAGGATCAATACATGCTTAAATTGAATTTGACATTAAGTGGGTTCAATTACTTAATGATTGTCGAATGCAGAATCATAAATCTTTCTTAATTTTTTACCCCATCCTCTCTCTCTTCGTTCCTTCTCATAGTTTGCTGGCATGGGGAACGAGATTTGTTGCTTTCTAAGCACTAAGAATAACCATAATTATGTTTTTCCATTAGCACACCTTAATTGAACGCATGTTTTGTCGTGTACTAGTAAAGAATCAAATGAATATCGTTACACTGCGGGTGGATGTTCGTGACATAAGCAAGTTGTGATATCTAATAAAGAAGGGCAATAAAAGGGCCGGATTGCTCGGTGGCTGGAGTTGTGAGGGATTCGGCGGGGCTGATGGTCGAGGGTTTCGCGAGCACTTCTAGGGCTTCTTCTTCGCAGGAGGCGGAACTCGAAGCCCTCTTTCACGGTTTCTTTTATATCCAAGACTTCCAAAGGCGGCACGTGAGGGACTTTAGAAGTCAACAGCTTCGTTGGATTTGCGAATCTGATTGTAGTCCAGCAGTTGACCAAGTAATGGGCCGGGCCGATTCTCAGTGGAATTTAAAAGAAGCGGTCAGAAAATGCAAACAAGAGCTGGGCCAGTGTGTGAATGTCCAAGTGAAATGTTGTACACGAGAAGAAAACCGGGCTGCGGACTGGATTGCACGTTCTCACCGAGCGAACAAGCTCCCTTTCAACTGGTGGATTAACCCGTCATTGCCTCTTTGGAACATATTATGTTCGGACATTAGTCCGCTCTTATCTTGTAATTCTCCTTTTAAGTAAGAATACCACGTCACTTCTTTTCGACCAAAAAAATATGCTCCTCTCCGCACAACCTGGCCTTATGATAGTCAACTCCAATTTATCGAAACATATATTCAATTGTAATAGATTTTAGACTTTTTTTCATTTTTTTCTGAAGAATAAAGATATATTAACATGTGGAATAGACGACCTGCAATGATGGTGCCATAGGGGTATGGGGCTAATATTCCTAGTGGCCGAGGGGTCCTCGCTTGCAAAAGTGGCGCATGTATCTTGTTTTGGTGAATGAATTCTCAACCTCTAGCAACTTGGTGCATCTGCAGTGATTAAGGTCGTCCACCTTAGATCTATAAGTCCATAAGTTGATTGTAGTGCCGAATATATGATGTACCTTACAACATTAAGTATTTGGACATTCCATGGCATGTTTGGAAGCTTAATTTTTTTTTTTTTTTTTTTTTAAAAAAAAAAAAAAGGCCCCAAACTTTAGGTTCAATCTTAATTTTGTCTCCAATTTTTTTTTTTTGTTGAAAAAAATCACAATATCTCACTATAGTGTCAAATTTACCACTGTGTCCAAAAATCATGCCAAATTTTTTCAAAATTATCAACATCATGGTTAGGTAGGATTTGTTTAGTAAAACTCCAATTCCTTTAAATCTATTTTTTTATTCCCCATAACATATTAATAACCAAGAATAGATTTGGGAAACAAGAAATAGAAAAAGGTTTTTTTTTTGTTCCTCGAAACAATTTCTAAAACCAAGTCATTTTATTTTGTTTCTTCTTCTTCTTCTTCTTCTTCTTCTTCTTTTTTCCATTTCTTCTTCTCCCAGTGACCGAGCCTCGACGATGGCTAGTGACCGGCCAAAGATGATGTCTGATGAGGCTCCCTTGAGGCGGAAAGGTCGCCGGCTCTCATCTCTGGCTGGTCACCAGCCATTGCCAAGGCCTCACGACAGGTTAGAGGAGGAAGAAGAGAGGAAAAAGAAAAGAATATAAAATTATTAAAAAATTAAAATAAATTTTACGTCACAAAAAAATTTAAGAGTCGTATCAAATGTGCTCTTATTCTTTTTCTATTCTATGAACAAAAATTTTGTGTAGAATACCAAACGAATTCAAATGTTCAGAAACTCCTATAGGAAACAGAATCAGAATAAAAAAAAAAAAAATCATTTCTTAGTAAAAATTATTCCATAATTAGAATAGTTATCCAATGCACCCTTAGAGGTTCATCATGAGAACCTATATCTTCACCAACACACTCACCTTTGCATTAAATAACAACAACCTCTTGATGTTGATTATTTTGAAGAAACTAGTGCCGATTTTGGGACATTGGACAAATTTGGGATTAAAGTGAAAATTGGTGATTTTTTTAGACAAAAAAAAGTTTGAAGCAAAATTTAGGCTATGAAGGCTGTGATACCAATTATTGGCTGTCAAAGCGGCATCCCAAGATCAACATAGCTAGAAACTCGAACATATTGAAGGAGACGACAGAGATTTGCGTACTTGATTTGAAATCCATCGTTCTTTATGCGGAACGACAACGATTCAACACTCAGGTTCTTCTCCTCTATAACCCTCGGATCCTAACGCGATGAGATCACCCCTCAAGGCTTCCCTATGTGAGGTAAAAGTGTGTTCATGGAAGTAGGAGGGTTAAAAGGGGGACTTTAGTGCTATTTGTAGAGTTTTCGGTCAGGCCTTCTCATCTTGAGCCGGACCCAACTCGGCTCGTATAAGCCAAGCTCATATTTGACTATTAAGAAATCTTATGTCTTACCTTATTAGACTAATACCGTAAAACGGTAATTATAACCTCAATTAATATAGTCCATATTAGGAAAATTGTTACATGAGATTCTCATGGTAATGACTAAAGTAGCTAATCCGGCCGTCCCTCCCCCACCCAATATGTTTCTAGCAAACCATAAAGAAAGAAGAAAAGAAACTAGACGAATTATTGGTATAATTCCACTAACAAAACCCACGGCGGAAACCGACTGCCAAGCACCCGTGAAACGCGCTTCAAAACAAAAGTCAACAGCGAAGACCAGCAGCCATGTTACATTGCACAAAAGGACGACGATCAGGCCGACTTCTCCTTGGAAAAGGAAATTCGTGTGATTCGACCAACCAAGTCCAACTTGGACTTTCACTTTTCTTGACCTTGACTTCAACATGAATCCAGGGAAGTGGAGCTTTTCTAGCCTAATGGTGGGGCTTTTGGGACGGTAGGAACCGTCGAATTTTAGCCACGCATTTTCATGGAGGAAATTAGAAGATGGGTTCCAGTTGTTTCAATTATTATTATTTTTTTTGGTTGACTTCCCATCGCTTTCTATTTTCTTGGCTTAACTTAGGATTACATTAGAGGATTTAAAAAGGCCAAAGAAGCACTAATTTGAAAAAGAAACTCTCACAAATCTCATTACGTGGAATTTTTTTAATATGAAGGTTGAAAAAACAAATTAAATACTGAAATATAGATAACCACAAATCACAAGTAGAAAAATATAATCACTAACTAAAAAGAAATCATTAATGATAAATTGGTAGACAAAAAAATTACTTGTTGATTTGAATTTCGTAAATGAAGATATGTAAAGACCTAAAACATGTCAAGATCAATTTTAGGATTACATGAGTGAAAGCTAAAGTTAAAATAAAAAGAAACGATTTTCAATCAAATCCCATATAAAGTTCTTTTATGTGTTATTAAGTTTCATTTAGTTGCGAAAAATATCCCCCAAATCTTTTCTTTGGTCGGAGAATAATATTCACTATTTTAAATGTTGCAAGTTAAAACTTTTGAGTCTACTTAAATATTCACTACATATTCACCTTAAATATTTTTTTTCACCAGTCAAATGAGTCTCGCATTTCCATCTTTTAACACTTGTGAATGACATTGCACTGTCCATTTTATGAAATAACAGCACCATTTTCTACTCATTTCCCTTTCTTTTATGCCTTGGCCGACTCCAGTAGCAAAGAAAATTATGTGCCCATCCTTCCTTTTCTTTTTTTCCTTTTCAATTTCCATGACAGTAGTCCATGTATTTCACATTACCGATTAATTTAACCACTTCGCTTTGGCCCAGGTTTTATTGGCTCAAACTCGAGAACATAAAATATTCTCTATTTTACGTTCACAGATGCTCTACTTTAAAATATTTTATGAACACATACATAGTTCTAACAGTCACCATCATTACTTTAAAGCATTTTTGTATTGGGAAATTAACCATTACAATATGATATAAAGAGATTCATCAACAAAGTGTACTCGCACCATTACCTCTCATTGGCAAAGTCGATAAGAGAATCAAAGAAACATTACGTGTTTGTCACGTGCTTGCTTAGGACGCGAATGATAACAAATCATATGGAAATCAATTCCTGGCCAAAAATAGATTTTTTCTATTTTTATTCCCTAGATGAGTTCCTGAATAAAAATACGTGTTTGATAACGAAATAAAAATTATGTTCTCGGAACATAAATTCATTCGACAATGACATAGAATCTCTCTATCAGGTGGTCAGTGGCCGACTAATAGTGAGGGTTAGCGATGAGAAGAGTTTTTATTTATCAATTTAGTTTTAGAAATAGAAAATTAGAAAAATTTTGGCTTCTCCAAACCTATTTCTGAACTAAAAACTTGTTTTAAAAATTTAAAAAAAATGAAATTGCATTACTAAATGGATTTCTACTCCAAACCTATTCCCAATAATAGAAAAATAAAAAAAACCAATAAACAAAATGGTTATCATACACACCTTTAAAAACAAGAAAAATCAAAAAGCGGTATCTCTCTTCTATGAGCGGTCATACAGTGATAACCTTTGAGGATCTTCAAGGGATGTAAATCTAATCTTTAGTAGGTGTTCTCGTTCCTGCACATCGCAATGCTTTCCCTTCCAAAGGACATCTTAGAGGCTTCCACAAATCAATTTGCATGCATGCTTTCTAAGTCAAACTTCTTCTCTATCATTGCTTGTACATTGAGTGCAGCGAACTATATATGCGCCTGTCCAGTGACACGCATCTTGCAATCCCTTCAAAACTCGTTTCTCTATTTTATATCATTGATATGGAGTAGGGGATAATGTCCACAGTGGTGTCCGAACTTTAAAACCGTCCGTTCACAAAGGGGTGAAGGGTTATAGGTTGCGGAGCACCGAGGGGAACTCGCCCAATTTTGTGTTCAGTAAGGATGTCGCCTTTGACAAGTCTGCTTGGTTTCAGATGAGAAGCCAGAGATCAGTTGCAGAGAGAGAGAGAGAGAGAGAGAGAGAAACGGTGCACAAGAACAGGTGGAGTTAGCAAGCAGACCCCGGAGATATGCTGGGTGCGAAAGATGCCACGAATTCTGTAGAGTTGCGGAATTCCCCATCGGCTAACAGTTCTGAGGCACGAGATGAATGTGAGGCTAGGCGATGGTCGGCAAAGGTGGATGAATTGTAGCGACAGTCGAATGCGGAAGTACAGAAGACAGATTTAGTTACAGAAATAGAAGTGTCAGTTATCGAGATGCAGAGGAAGACTACTGGGATGTTGCTAGTAACTCGGAGGAGTTATGTCAAGAAAGCGCTTCAATGTTCGGTTGATGAAATCCACAAGTTCCAATCTTGCCAACTGCAGTAAATTGTCATTGAGATTGTCACGATGCACTACACGAGTTTGCAGGAATCATTACGAGACACGGTGGTCTCGTCAAAACTTGGGGCCAGACATTTAGGGACCATGGAAGAAGTGGAAGATGCACCATGGTTGAAGGGTCTCCATTAATTGTTGGGATTCGATGCATACGCTCCATCGATAGGATGGCACTAGGCTCCTACTCTCCAGTGAGAGAGCGGGGTCCAGGGGCCGCCCCAGCAGGGTCCACTTGAAACAACGAGCTGATTCGGTGTTCAGGTGGAGCTACAGGGGTTGTGAGAAAACTAAGTACAGCGAGAACTGATAACTATGGAATAGAGATAAATATGTCCGAAGAGGAGATGACCGTGAAGAAAATTCATCATGTAGAGAATCTTCTGGGCATGGTGACCAACCCTATTCGTCTAGAAAGCTTAAAGCAGTGCTTAGGCTTCATATACGTGTTAAAAAAAAATAAAATCAAATCTAAAAGCCTAGGCTAATAAGTGGAGGGACATCATATGTATATAAAGAGCATATAAACCACATAATCAAATGACATGGGATATTTCAACACTCTTTTTCACACGCAAGTCTAAGTAGGAATGACATGTGAAATTTGACTTATGAGGTAGATGCACACACGAATTAAATCAGGGTAAAGCCTAAATTTGATATCATAATACAAAATCCAACTCAAAAGCTTAAATCAATAAATGAAGAGAGGTAACATGTATATAAAAAGCATACAAACTACATAGTCAACTGATGTGAGATATTTCAATAATAGTTTTGTGATGATTGAGCGCAGGGGCTTAGGAGAGATGACAAATGATGCGGTAGAAGTTTGGACTTCTCACCGAGGTGAATTTATAAGACATAGCTGGAAGGTTAGACCGGATTTGGTTTGGAACCGACTCAAATTGGCGTTCGAGGACGCTGGGAAGGAGCGAGATGCTTCGGAGTGCGCGGGGACAGGCAGCAGCTGTGCGTCCGGCACCTGAGCCGATGCTCACGAATGATGTTCGCCCTCGTCTCGGCAAGGTGAAAAAATAGGATTCACTGACGTCCGACCATATCAAGGCCGAACATTCGAACTGGCCAGAGAGAATTCTCGAAGGAATTCGGACGTCCAATCGAACGGCTGTCCACCTGTTTTCGTTATAACCTCAACCATAGCTTTAGCCTAGAGAAATCGAGAGAGCAAGATTTTCTTGATTGTCGCTCGTGGGGCCGACTCAGATCTAATCGAGGTCGGGAAACAGTTGAGTGAGTATATGATTTGAGCACCTGTCTTCTCTTCACCTTGATTATAGTCGAGCATGATCTCGTCGATCTCTCCCCATGAAGTAGAGACACCAGATCGAATAACATAAATCCTGTGTCTAGTTTATTCCGCGTTTGTTTCTCGCTTGGATTGTTTGGTTTCGTCTGCACTTTCCCCGTTTTGTAAAACGGATTCAACAATGGCCAAGTATGCGGATCCAAAACATTACGATCGAATGACCTATTAAGAACAAGATTTCACTAAATGATCTTATCTAACACTAGTTATAAAGACCAATGATACGAGGTCATATTGATTGAGTAGACCGAACACTCGTAAATGGCAGAGGAGCTATTTTTCAAATTTCTAGGGTAATACTACTGCGTGTGATGAAAGATCGTTTTCAGAGTAAGTCGATTTCCAACTTTCCATTGATTGTCTTGACTTGGATCCCAATTTCTGGAGAGTATATATGCGGAATGGAAATTGGATATGATGGATGATTGGCATAACAACCAGTACACCATAGGTTGGCTCAACCCAGTCCTCTCATATTAGGGTTGGCTCCTCGCAATTCCCCCTTTAACACCGACGGTAGATAGGAACCGAATCGTGTCACGACGTTCTAAACCCAACTCACATACCACCTTGATCAACGGATAACCAAACCCTTGGGAACATTTTCATCCTAGATATCCACGATTTCATCATAACCTCAACCATAGTTTGAAGGACCGTTTGTTTCGCAAAAAATATATGATTTCTTCAAAATATCTTTTAGGAAAAATGACTTTATTTTCTAATATTTGGTTGAAACCTGAAAAAGTGTTTTTTGTGGTTTGGTTAGGAAAATCTAATAGGGAAAATTATCAAAAAAATAGTATTTCTTTAGTTTATAATTATTTTATTTTTCCTTTTTTCCTTTTTCTTCTTCTCTATTTCTTGTCTCTTTTTTTTCCCAAGTCAAGCTCATCAACCTTAGGTGAGCTCAACCTTGCAAAATCTTATGAGACTCGAGCTCATCGACCTTGGGCGAGCTCAAGCTTGCCTGTAACCAATCGGTGGTCATTGCCGTGGCCGACAACTAGCCGGGAAGCAACAAAAAAGAAAAATAAAATAAAATAATATATAAAAATAAAAAATAATTGAAATTTTGATTTTTTTTTTTAATACTTTCGTAATAAACAAACATTTCAACCCAAGCTCGATTGCCAAGGACCTGTGCACAACCTTCATGGACCCACGGCTAAGGGTCAGGGACCATAACTCAAGCGTTAAAGACCTAAGCTCGGGTGCTACAGTATCAAGTACGGGCACTATGGATTTGGGCCCAGCTATGGAGACAAGGTCCTAATCACCCAAACCAAAGAACCAATGTTGGCATTTATGTACCCAAGTGTAAAGTTTTGAGTCCAAATGCCAATTTCTAATAATATTTTGGAAAACATTTTTCCATTTTTTAAAAAAGAAAATCAATTTCTTGAATTTAAATTCTGATAGGAAATTTTTTTTCTGTTTACTAAGTGAACATTTTTCATTAACTCATTTTTCTAAGCAAATCAAAAGCTGAAAAATGAGAAAAATGTTCACTCGAAAAATGTTTAGCAAACCCTTAGAGTGAGCTTAAGAGAGTCATCTAGATAAAGTGAAAGAGCAAACTTTTCTTGATTGTCACTCGTGGAGCTAACAGCTGCCCACTTGCTATCGCCCACTAACAACCGGCCACCTGATAGGGAGAAATTCTATATTGTTATTGAATGAGTTATTTCATATCAATATCAAACGCATAATTTTACTTAAAAATTTATCCAAGGAATAGGAATATAAATAAATAAATTTTTGACCAAAAATTGATTTTTGGAATGGGATTTGTTATCATTCGAGACCTAAGCAAGCAAGTGATGAACATGTCATTTTTCTTTGATTCTCTTATCGATTTCGTCAATGAGAGGTAATGGGACGAATACTGTTGACGAACATCTCTTTTTATCATATTGTAATGGTTAATTTACCAGTATAAATGCTTTAACTAATGATGCTGACAGTTATAACAATTTATGTGTTCATAAAATATAAAAAAGTGGAGCATTGTGAAGGTAAAACAAAGCATATATTATGTCTTAAAGTTTGAGCCACCGAATAAAACTCAGCCAAAGCGAAGTGGTTCAATTAATCAGTAACGTGAAGTACATGGACCCCTATCATGAAAATTGAAATTAAAAAGAGGATAGAGAGAGAGAGGATGGGCACATAATTTTCAACCTGATTCCCTAAAAAAAAAACCAAACTTTAGATTTAGTGTTATCCTGCCCCAAATTTTTTTTGTCTAAGAAAAAACCCCATACCTTAGGTTTAGTCCCAAATTTGACCCAAACATTTTTTACTTTATTCCAAAATCTACTTCCATTTAGTCCTCTGTCCAATCATTGTCGTTAGCTGTCCTTGATTTTAATTTCTCAAAACGATTTCATTTTGAACATAATTTTCCATGTCACCTTGTAAATATGAATTTGTTTTCGATGTAGATATGTCACATCAAGTTCACACTAGACCACTGGGTTTATTTGGAAAAAAAAAAAAAAGTTGGCGATTTTTTAACAAAATTCAAGGTAGATTTGGGATTAGATCAAAAATTTGGGGTTTCTCCAAGACTAAAATAAGTTGGGGGCAGAATTGGAACTAGACTTAAAGTTTGGGGCTTTTTAAGAGAATTAGGCCCATAATTTTCTTTGCTATTGGAGTTGGCCAAGGTATAAAAGTGAAGGTCCGGTTTCATTGTTTATGTTGAAGTCACGGTCAAGAAAAGGGATAGTCCAAGTTGGACTTGGTTGACCGAACACACGAATTTCCTTATCCAAGTAGAAGTCGGCCTGATCGTCGTCCTTTCGTGCAATATGCATACGCTTGCTGGTCTTCGCTGTTGATCCACCTCTCTAAATGATTAGTCGTTCATGTTAATTGCTCATGTTTGGATGAACACGTTTGAAGTTCGCCCAGACCAACCGAAGCTTCAGAATAATGTTCCTTTTATCTAGACTCAAGAGAGGATCATGAATGCTAAAAAAGTCCCAAATTTTTTCTATGTAGGGATTGATTGTAAGTAAATATCTAAATAAATATATCATACAACATTTATAGGATAAATCCTATGCAAGTCAGAAAATTGAACTCGTTGGTCGGGTACAGTCTAAAACATTAAGATGTGCTTGTTTACCCTTTATATCTTTTGAGTTAAGAAATTGTCAAAGTAGGTATGCCGTAAGAACAGGATTAAATAAAAAATAATAGTGTTCTACTATCATTTCTTAATACAGACATGTACTTGGAGTTGAATATTTTGCTATCATCCACTTGAACAAGAGAAAAAGGGCGAATATAAATCAAAACATATGGGAGGAAAAAAAAAAGGGCAAGAATGATGAGTGGATAGTGGAAGTGGAAAAGAGAGGGGGAAAATTCTAAATAAGGACCTGGAGTGGATCAATTTTTTCAAATAAGGATCCGAAATGAGCTTTGTATCAGATAAGGACCCGAAGTAAATTCATTGTCTCGAATAAGGACCTAAAGTAAATTTTGTGTCAAATAAGGATCTAAAATAATCAACTTAATCTCTATTAAGGACCTTAGCTCACCGGCGAAAATTTTCCGGAGATTAAAATAGGGGCAATTTTGTCATAAATTTATGATTAGAAAAAATAGGAAAATTCTAAATTAATTAAGTTTAGGTTATTCATGTTGATGCTTATGTTTCCTTCTTTCTTTTCCCTCGCCGCTCTTCAACCAAATCGCTGCCTGATCATCATTGCAACGCGATTCTCGTCGCTCCTCGCCCTGCTCAATTCTCGTCGCTTCTCACCTGCCCCTTGCAAGCATCAGTCTATTGTTCACCATCGTCTCTTCTTTCTATCGGCAGCCTCTTGTAAATTTTGTCAAGACGGCTCCCTATGCTGGTAAGCTCGGCAGAGTCGTGGAGGCGATGGCCATGGGAATCTGCACTTCGCACAGAACGCTACCTTGGGGCACAGAACGCTCCCTTGGGGCCGTACTGTCCCTTCTCTCTCTTCTTTGTTGCGGTCCCACTCCGGTTCTTGCTCAGGGGTCGCCGGGACTCGTTTGCTCTGGGTCAGAGCCGAGATGGTTCCAAGGTCTCTGCTTTTCTTTCGATACAATCTCTGTTATGAGAAATTCCGTCTGGCTGTTTGTTTTCGCTGTACTTGTAGCTTATTTGATCACTAACAGGTTAGTGTTTTGTGTCTTTGTGCATAAAGTCTGTGTCTTTGTGTGTGTGTGTGTTCGGCACTGGCACTTAGGTGTTTGTTGAGTTATCATCTCATAGTTTCCGTTGTTGTGCTTTCGCCATTGCAACTTTGGCGGAAATTGTTGCTAGTTCACTCGTGTGCACGCGTATTGTAGTTTTGTGGTGATTTGTGGCCTGGAAATTTTAGGATGACAGGACAGTGCGGTTCTTGCCGTGCTGTTGGATTTGAGGTTCTCGGGGCGACATAGATGTATGTGGGAGGAAATTGCGTATCTACGTTCTCCTTTTCGTATCCACACTGCAAGTTGGCTTGTGCAATCTTGAGTGAAATGCTAGAGTATTCAAAGTATTTTAGGCAGGCAGGAAAACTTTTGAGGACAAGCTTTGGAGCAATCATCCCCGTGGATTGGTAATTAAGTTGTTTCTTTTTGTTAACTATAACCCAGCTGCTTTGCTAGTCAAGCAAAAAAAGAAAATAAGAAAATTTTGAAGGGACCTAATAAGAGAAGGAAAATCTGGATGACCGGAGGTAGGGATGATATTGCTAAGACACCGGGGTTTGCAATTGATTCGTAATATTATAGATGAAATCAAAACTCCGGTTGTCTCTGTTTGTGGTGATTAGTTATGAATTCAACAAGTATTGGCTGATTTCTCGTTAAATATGGTGAGACATGCTCTCTAGAAGGTTGGGTGGAGATTCACATTCATCCAAGTTTGAAGCAAACTGCTAAAGGACTAACTCTTGTGCACGAGGAATTTAATTTCCTTTGATAGGTTTCTATCTGTTTTGAGGATGTTCTGTGGATAATGCATTGTCCTATTTGGAGATGGTTACTTGATATGGTTTGCTTGTTAAAATTTTGCTCTATTAACACTAAAGCACCACTTGATACTATCAAAACAAAGTTTTTACATTGAGCTCGAAACTTATTCATACTAATGAACCAAATCCCTCAAATCCTTCATTTCTCTGGTTTTTATGAAATAATTTGTGACGTTCACATAAAAAAAATTGAACCTAATTCAACTGTCCTATATTTTGTGGTGATTTAATATTTATTGATAAATGATAAGCAACTATCTTCTCATCACTTATCAGGGTTCTCTATTTTTATGAGTTCAAGCTTATGTGATGCAAGACGATGGATTGATCTCAATGCTACTGTGAGAGAAGTTGTTTACTACATAGCTCAACTACAATTGCCAAACTCCATAACAGTATCTGAGAAGAAGGAAATGGCAAAAATGGCAATAAGGGCAATGGGACTGCAAATGCCATGAACATAAAAATTTGAGGTTGAGGGACCAAAGGACTAAGTGATGGTCAAAAGAGAAGAGTTAGCATTTGCCCGAAGCTTGTCACCTGCTTGGAGCTTCTCTTCCTTGACGAAACCAACCAAAGGACTCGACCATCCTATTATGTTGTGAGCAGAATAACCATCTTTGACCAAAGAGATGGAACCCAAAGAACTATAATCGCATCAATTGATTAGCTCAGTAGTGGAGTCTTTCAACTTTTATTGGGTGCTTTAGATTGGTTGAAGAAGATGATGGGATGTGATAACTACATATATGATCAGTAAGAGTTTGTTTTGTAAATTCAATTGTTTATTCTCTTTCTTGTAGTGTTGTGCGCGTTATATGCGCACATATTAAAGTTGTAAACTCATATTTTGTAATCTCTTTTTGTAATGGAAATATTGAAGTTCAATTAACTCAAGTGTTCAATGATGAATTAATGGTGATGCTTTTTGGTACTACAAGATGTATTTGATTTCATTTGAGTCGGATATTCTATATTTTGTTGTGTATAGAGCTCAAGCTTTGATAGAGCCCATTGACGTTCCATATTTTTCTTCGGCCTATACTATAGTGCATTTTAATTGGGTGTGCACTTAGACTGCTATGTCCGTTGTTCTTCGTAGGTCATTTTTTTATGCTATTGTTTTATATTTTCCTTTTTCTCATTGGATTGATAAGCTCATGTAGATTTGTTGTGAGTACCACCATATTACAATGAAGTGCTGGGACATTCCATAGCAAAGTAAATAGCACTAGATAAACTTGAATTGAGACATCCCAACACAAGAAATCTTTTCAACAAAATTTATCTACACATATTTTAAAATGCTTCCAAAATAGATCCATCCATATCAACCAACAGTAAAACAAAAAGAGTTTGTGTTTATTGGTCTTGTTGCACTTGTGTATCTCCAAAAAAGCTGCTCATCTTTGACCACTTAAAAGTTGAGGTCCTTGCATCCTTCTCTTTACCTGCACTTGAAACACAAAATAAATCATCAGTTAAAATAAAGTCAAGTATAAGTAAGAACAGTTTTTATGACCAAGTCAACCATAAATAACTACCTTTATCTTCTCTCTTCCCATAGATAATATTGAGCTTGAAATTGTGCCAAAAATTGACGCAAGCAATTCCTTGATCTCAAGTTAACATGTTGGGTCTGAGGGAGTGCTTTCTACCACATCTTGTGAACATGAGGCAACCATAAAATCTACCGAGGCTGATGCTGCTACTACTAATGCGACTGGTGGATTCTTACAATGATACCTGTTATGGCCTAAACCACCACATTTTCCACAAGTAATTGTGGTATTTTGTCTCTTCAACTTTGTTCCCATCGGCTCTTGCACAACTTTTTTCTTTCTTGTCTTCAATTTTCTATCAGTTGTTTCATTCACTGATTTTGTTCTTTGTTTCTTCTTTCTGCCTACTTGCTTGGGCACATCTGGTGGGAGTAATGGCTCTCTAGCAGGCCACGTGTCTTTAGAATCTACAACATGCACAACATGACTATATATTTGCATGAATGTTTTCTTACTAAAACTTGTGTGGACCCATTTTTTCAGGTTCTTCCCTTATGTATATAAGAGCCGCCACAGCATGACAACAAGGAATCCCGCTGATGTCCCATCTTCTACAGCTACAAGATCTATGTCTAATATTAACAACTCTCTTGTCTCCATATGGCCCACTTAATTCAAATTCATCCTCTCCATTCCAGGTTGGAATCCATGATACCGAAAACTGTTTTTGAAGATCTAATATCTTCTGGATATTAGGACAGATCACACCAGTGTATTTGGTCATCCCATCCCTTTGCTTATGAATTCTCTCCATGAGTTGCGCTCTTATAGTTTCAAGCATTGTGATGATAGGCTTGTCCCTTGCATCAATGATGCTTTTGTTGAAACTTTCACACCAATTGTTCAAGGAAATGTCACATTTTGAATTTGTCCTAAAGTAGGACTTGCTCCATTGCACAGGAGGCCTCTGGGATAACCAATCATAAGCTTTCTCATCAACTGCCTTCAGTTGTGCCATTGCCAAGTCAAAATAACATACTCTAGTTGCCATGGCAGCCTTCCAAAGAAGCTTTTTAAGTTCTACTCCTCTGTGATGTAGTTTAAAGTTTTCATAAAGATGCCTTAAGCAAAATCTATGTTCTGCTTCGGGCATTAGATGTGCTAGTGCTTGCACTAATCCCTTTTGTTTGTCACACAAAAAAGTCCAGTACTTTGAATTTTCAGGATCCCTAATTCCCAAGTCTTCTACAATTAAACTGATAAACCAGTGCCATGTCTTGTATGTTTCTTGTCCGACAATTGCCCATGCAAAGGGATACATCTGATTGTTGCCATCTACGCCCACTGCTGCTAGAAGTATCCCCTTATAGCCTGATGACAAATGGCAACCATCGAATCCCACAAAGCGCCTACATCCTTCTACAAAGCCCCTCCTTAATGCATCCAAACAAATGTAGACTCCCCTAAACTTGAATTGGTCTTGACATTGCTCAGTCTTGATTATACATGTGGATCCTGGGTTGGCATCAAGAAGTGCCTGACAATAGCTTCTAAGCATCCAAAATTGCTCCTCCTCATTCCCCGTGATCATACTCATTGATATTGCCCTAGCTCTATAAACCATTGTCCTTGACAACTTCAAAACATTCTCAAACTCCATCGTTTTTTTCATTGAAGCACCTGGCCATGTAGGATTGTTTCTCAGCCTGTCACAATACTTATTCGCTAGCCATTTAGTACTTATCTGAGGAACTTGTAGTGTTCTATTACATGTATGTACCGAGTTGAAGGTTTTGACTTGTAAAGTATGCTCCATTTGCACTTTAGAGGCATATATGAGCCAATCACAACCCTCCGAGCACACTGCCCTCAACTTGTTAGGTGTATTTTTAACAAACCTCACCTTTCTCCCATTTTTTATGGCATGGTTCCTAACAGCTTCTCTAAATTCCTTCGCATTACTAAAGCACATCCCCAACTTGAAGGTAGGATTTTCCATATCAACCTCAGCATTGAACTCAAGATGCGTATACTCATTTTCACTATTCTTGTTCAAGAAATCTGCATTATCAGCTAACACATCTACATATAGACTGATATCTCCAATCTCCATATCCCTCTCCATTGAACCATCATCATCAAGATCAATAAGGGGAAACCCATCTTCTTCAGCACTCTCAAAGATCCTTACCACGCCTACTATCATACATGGAATAGTTCACTTCTTCACATCCCTCAACTGGTGAAAAGTAGAAGCAAACAATAACATCAATATACTCTTATACAAAATACGCGCTGGGGAAAAACAAAACAAAAACTATAAAAAAAAAAAATTGCAATACATCTATACCACACTACTATTAATGAAAGAAAATTAGTCACGCTAGTGACCACGTACCACACTTTTATTAGATACCATTTGTCACAAAAAAAAAAAATGTGCATTATTGACTTAAAATGTTTTTGTGCTAATGATTTGGTAATACACATTAGGACTCATGTGGGCACGAAAGTGCTACGCTATGGTGAGGGTAAAAAACCTGCACCTTTTATTAGTGATTTATCCTTGGTATGATCAATGTGTTATAGCTAAAAAAAATATCGAAAACTAACATTTAGATTTTAGGACATGCCATGAGCTCTAGCTATTAACGATAAAGTATACACCAAAAAAAATAGAAACAACATAAAAGAATTAAAAAATTGCAATAAAGAGACCACCGCCGCTAGCACATAGGATCACAACACAGCATATCCAATTAAAAAAATCATAGTGGACGTAACTGATATGCATTGATTCGGACAAAATGAGACATTCACTAAAAAATCCATCAAAACAGGTAAAAACAATACAATAAAACAGAACTCTCTTGTACCATCATTGTCGTCGCTGCCATCCGTGTGATATTCTATCACATATCCACACCTTGTCGCCATGTTGCTTCAATGAGCCACAAACACTTTCTATTCAATGAACGAATGATTGGGTACACCAATTTGAACGAAACTAACCACGTGAGTGCAAATTGAAATAAATGATTAACCTGGAAAAAGATGATGGAGAATTGGGTTTTATACACAAGCTTTGTCTACATTTGGCTGGTTTAACGTGAGTGAATTCTAAGACAAAAAAATCTAACCTTGATTGATGGGGAGGTGGGCCTGCTCGAGCTTTGTGCTTTATGCAAGGGAAAAATGGAGGATTTGCAGGCGAAGGCCTACTTTGATGCGGCTGCCGAGAACGTCAAACGGTTGGAAAAGGACTTTGTCACCGAGATGGATCACGACCGCGACGGCGCCGTGTGCCTCTCGAAGTTTCTTTCCTTCACGAAGATCAAGGGCTATGGGAGGATGAGCAACCCTTACTTGTTCAAGGAGCTTAACACGAGTGGCACAGAAAAGCTCAGCTTCGATGAGACCATAAAGTTTTTCTACATCACCATGAGCGCTAGGCCTCTATGTGATGGGTGTGGGTGCCTTGCACTGGGGATGTTCTTCACGGTGTGAACTGCTTCAAGGACTCCAGGAGGCCGAGACGTTCAATCTATGTAGCGATTGCTTCTTCCACGGGATACCGTAGAAAACCTAGGTTTTTTTGTTTCCATTTTAGGATTTGTTAATTTTTCCCTAGATTTTTTTGGGACAAAATTGCCCAAACTCCGATCGTCGGAAATGTCACATGCTTGATAGCCGGCGAATATTTGGTTGATCAGTAAGCTCGGGTCCTTATTTGGAATTGATTCAACCACTTTAGGTCCTTATTTGAGACAATGAATCCACTTTAGGTCCTTATCTGACACAAACTTTATTTCGGGTCCTTATTTGAAAAAATTGATCACTTCGGGTCCTTATTTGAGAAAATTTATCTGACACAAACTCGTTGGTCAGGTACAGTCTAAAACATTAAGATGTGCTTGTTTACCCTTTATATCTTTTGAGTTAAGAAATTGTCAAAGTAGGTATGCCGTAAGAATAGGATTAAATAAAAAATAATAGTGTTCTACTACCATTTCTTAATACTGACATGTACTTGGAGTTGAATATTTTGCTATCATCCTCTTGAACAAGAGAAAAAGGGCGAATATAAATCATAACATATGGGAGGAAAAAAAAAAGGGCAAGAATGATGAGTGGATAGTGGAAGTGGAAAAGAGAGGAGTGACATGGAATTCCTTCGAGGAAAAAGGGAAAAAGTTAGGCAAGTTAGGCAAGTTGAAGCCGAGAGTAGTGACATGGAATTCCTTTCGACCGAAAAGAAAAGTCACTACTCTCGGTCCAAACAAAAATAAAAAGGCCACTCTACTCTTCCGAGTAGAATTGAAACCCTTGTCTCCTGTGTATGTGTATGGTCAAAGTTTGGTTTTTGTTGTCGTTTTTACACCTCTCTACTTTCTACTTTTTTTTTCCTTATCTATGGAAATTTAATATTTGTTCTTTGACCGAGCAAAAGCATCTATACACCATTTCAAATTAGATCGGGGACGAGCCTCATATTCGATTCAAATGGGAATTGGACCGAACCGGCATGGATCGACCTGTTCGAGGCCAGTTCTAGAAGAACCTGATTCGGTTTTCAGTTTCATAAACCCAAAACTGGCTAAGGACCAGTTTGGTTGTCACTCCCAAGGCTAGAATCGGCCAAGTATGCGGATCCAAAAAATTACGATGGAATGACCTATTAAGAACAAGATTTCACAACATGATCTTACCTAGCACTAGTTATCAAGATCAAATCCATACTTCCCCTTCCCTTTGGCCCCACGAAATTGACTTGTTAATGAAGTGAATGAACTTGTGTCTGTTGAGTTGGCACCAATCACTGATCTAATCTAAGATTGAGCCTGCTCTTGGGGCGTTAACTTGTAGATTAGCCGTTTCGTTAGATTCGCCTAGTATTTCAAAAGTATTTAATCCATCAAATGGCAAGAGTTCCATGTCACAATAACAACAATGATACGACATCCCATGAATTGGACTGATTGAGGAGACCGAACACTCATAGATGGCAAAGGAGCAAATTTTAATTTTTCCAAATTTCCAACCTAGATTTGGAAATTGACACTACAAGTATTGTGGAACTGGGTGATGGAATAATTTAATATTGAACTATGCATTTATCTAACAGTTTAAACTTTTGGAATAGTTCGTAGTGATTTCATGAAATCTCACATGATATCAAAGCCAAAGGTTCTTAATTCGAATCTTTTTATACCTCTATTTGCCTTCCCAATAAAATATTTCAACGCTTAACACTAGACAAAAAGACGAGACTAAATGTAATATTAAATCACGTATTTATCAAACAATTTAAACTTTTAAAATTTAGGGTTTTCGGTTTCCTTTCTTTTTTGTGGGACCGAGAGTAGAGTGACTTCCCTTTTCGGTCGAAAGTAGAGGGCTTTAACTGCCTAACTTTCCTAACTTTTTCCCTTTTTCCTGGGACGAGTTCCATGTCACTCCTCTCTTTTCTACTTCACTCTCCGCTCATCATCCTTGCTTTTTTTCTCCCCTATTTTATGATTTATTCTCCCCCTTTTTCTTGTTCAAGGCGACGATCGCAAGCTATTTAACTCAAAGTACATGTATGTATTAAGAAATGATAGTAGTGCTACTTCCCCAAACCCTATGTATTTATATTTGTTAATTGTAGTACAAAAAAAACTATACATTTTATATAGTCAAATTGACTATTATTTTTTATTTAATTTGAATCTTGTGGCCTACCTATTTTGACAATTTCTTAACTCAAAAGACCTATAGCGAAAACAAGCATATCATTACGTTTTGGACTATACTAACCAACGAGTACAATTTTGACTTGCTTAGGATTTATCCTACATATATTGCAGGGTATATTGATTTAGATATCTACTTATAATCAATCCCTATGTAGAAAAACTTCAGAACTTGTTTAGCATTTACAAAACTCTCTTGAAAGTCTGGATAAATCTTAAGTTGGTCTAGGCGAACTTCAAATGTGTTCATCCAAACACGAGCAATTAACATGAACGATTAATAATTTAGAGAGGTGGATCAATTGAGATGTGCGAAAATTGATTTCGACAACGCCTGGTCCATCATATCGATAAAGAAAAATTAATATAAAAACGACTTGTGGACGAAAGTTGCCTGAAGTGTCTCGGCGGGGTACAGCCCAGAAACCCTATTACTGACCAGATGACTCATTTCCCACCCAAGTGAAAAAGAGTCAAATCCATGGATCTGCTCCAACCACTAGACGAGGGAGAATAAACAAAGGGAAAAAAATCAGCTCTTACCCCTAAGCATCTTAACCTACCAAATGATATAGGGTCATCTATTGAAATCCAGCTCTTTAAGATCAACAAGGGTTTATTATACTAGAATATAATCCTCCCTACAAGATCTCATGCGATTTCCCAAGATGCACTCCATGCCTCATGCTCGCGATTATAATAGTGAAAGTAAGACCAGGGTGGGGGAATATTCTCTCGCAAAGTACCTGAGGGATAAGAACTCCTTCCTCATAAAGCAAATCACACAGGCTTACACGCGACAGGGTAATGCCATAGGCACAAGTTGTCCACACAAGAAGTAGCATCAGAGTCTGATGTGTCAAGAGAATTATGACCCTAACTTTCCCTTTTAGATCTATTTTATGCCGACTCTTGGGAGGCCGTCCTTTCTTCAATTGTTTCCTTGGTTCTTGACTATATGAGAAAAGGAACGAGTTCTATTGTTTTTTTTTTTTTTTTTGGTGAAAATGAACGAGTTCTAATGTTTCTGGCCACCAAAAAAGAAAAAATAAATAAACAAACACATCAAACCCATCCATGCACATCATTGGGTGGTTTTTGATCTCACTCATTTTAAAAGCTAACTCAAAATATGAGACTTTTCCTTACATTTATAAATCAACTATCTACGTCTTCCACAATCTTTGTGCAACAACCTCCGCAATCTCTCCCTTATGGGGCTTGAGTGAGAGCCGCAACAACCTGTAACTCTCCCATGCAACCACTTGTTGGCAAATAGGCCCTAATATAGGTATTAGATGGTCTTGGACCTCTTTCGTTCCCAAAATCTAATTTAAAGAATAAGGTTTTTCTCACACTTATAAACTGGTTGTCAATCCCTTTGATGACCGCCGGGACAACCTCAACACACAGTTACATATAAGAATTCATATTTTAAACGTATTAAGCATGTCGTATCCTATCTTAATTGCAAAACATACGCCGTGCTTAATAAACAAGTTGTTATCCAATCATACTTTAAATTTGATATGAGATAGTTGTAAACATGAATCGTCACTCATGTTCTATCAACATGGCTTAGTTTAGTAGATTAGAAATGAAATCATTCATACGTGGGCTAGGCACTATCAGATTTATGCAATCTTATGCTGGATCTTGGATTTCGATTCTAGGGAATATATTACTTCCTGCCTACAAGGCATCGAGGAGACTAGGCCATTTAATACTCCATTGTCTCTAAATGGGCTCTCAGTTACGGAGTTAAAGAAAAATGAAGTATGATTAGCCATCCACCACCGCTTATATAAACACTACAAAGACCTCCCTCCTTTTCACTCGAACTTCAACTCTCTCCCTCTCCCTCTCTCCCTCTCTCTCTCTCTCAAGAATCGATCTTGCTCCCTGAGAAATGGGTGCTTCCACACCACCTTCTTCTTTTAGCTGCGAAATCAGAATCGCTGAAGCCAAGAACATGGACCTTGTCCAGCCCTCGGACACGGTCTTTGTCAGGCTCTACCTCTCCGCAGGGAACAGCAACCAAAAGATTCAGCTAAACACGCGGGAGCTTGCGTCGCCATCGAGCTCCGGCTTGCGTTGGAACGAGTCCTTCTCCTTGGAATGCACCGGGAGTGAGGACTCCATGAAATCCCTGAGCCAAGCAAGCGTCGTCTTCGAGCTCCGGACGCGGAGCAGATCCTCCATCCTCGGTCCCATTGGACGCCGATCCAAAGTCGTGGGCAGGGCCGAAATTCCATGGAAAACCGTCCTGGAGTCTCCAGGAATGGAGGTGGAGACGTGGGCGAGGATGGCTCCGCCGTCAAGAAGACGTCTTTCCGAGGACGGGAAGCCTCCGTCGGTGAGGATAGCGATGAGGTTGAGGGCTGCAGACATGGCGGACGTGGACGAGAGGAAGAGAACGAGAGAGGCGAGGTTGAAGAAGACGGAGGAGTGCGAATGCGATGGCTGTGGCCTTGGCTTTTGCAGTCGGGAAGATTACGATGTATTTGCATTAGCGGCTGCTTTCGAGGCCTTTTAGGTGGTTCATTCACTTGGTTGAAAAATTATCATCGAATTTATTGATTTTTAGTGCTTTTTTATTCCATTTTTGTCGATTTTTATTCTTCAAATTTGATGAATTCTTAGTCCTATGGTTGATTACCTGTGAAATTGCACACACGAAAATATGATGGCTCCTCAAAATTACAGAAAAGTTCCTGGCAATTCGATTGTGTGCTTTTTTTTTTCAAGTGTACTAACAAAATGAGCAAGATTTACATCGCACTACAACAAAGGAATAGCATCTGCGTATGTATATAAGCAAATGTCATTGTGATTGTTGTATAAAGCATTTTAACCAACCTTTATATGGTTGACAGATGATTCATTTGTCTTATCAGCGAAAAGAGTAAAAAGTATTGGAAATTCTTTTAGAGAAATGTCGAAATGGTATAGCGGAAGTAGATACAAAGGAAAATAGGGTTCCTTTCGAAGTATGTTAATCAAACTATAATTTTGGCAACTTAATTAATTGAGTTGAATAACCAAATTTAGTCCAATTACGCTCAATTACTCAACCAACTCTCCAAGTTTTGGACTATATGTATATGACATTCTTCCTTCTTTAGCTTCGACGTGAAAAAACCTCTGGGCTGTCAAGTTTCAAGTAGCAAAATATTTTCCTGCCGACACTGAGATACAAACTGCGCGTGAACAATAGAAGACGCATGAATCCTAAGAACCCCGCAATCGCATTTTACAAATGTTCGTGATTACGATCATTAAGATCGACCATCAGTCAGACAGAATTCAACCAAAGATCGCTGGATCTCGGACAAGCTGATCGATTGTGCTTTGCCATCTCGGCTAGAGAGAGATTCCCCTGTCCTCAGGTAAGAAAAATCTAAAAAAATCTATCAGCACAATTTCACTTTCGCTGAGACGTTGACGATGGATTTTTACCTAATCCACCTACCAGACTTAATGTACAGAAAATGACTTTATCGCCATGCTCTAGAATCCGGTCGTTTATTTATATCTCGGATGCGAAAACGACCGACATAAATAAACGACCGACTCTGCAAATTTTCCAACAAGTGCTTACTAATTATCAAGAATAAATGGCACTTGTCTTAGGATCTGAGCATGTCTTTAAAAGGCTAAATAGCACTCCAAGGAGAATCTGGTAGGGGTGGGAATCCCCATGTGCTGCGGGTCCCTCGGTCCCTGGACTCTAACTAGGGTATCAAATTAGTGGGCTGTTCGGTGGTGGAGTTACACCACGCCCCTGCAAAGGGGTCAGGAAACCAGTTACTCACCAAGTTCACTCCCGAGGTGTTGGAGATGGAACAGGTGGTTGCTAAAATGCACCACGGCTCTCCCTCCTTCCTTTAATGGAAGTTGTATCAACCCAACGGAGGAAAGAGTGGGACGATTGTGCATATTCACAAGCATGAACAACAAAGCAAAATGAAGTTTGAGATTCAAAGAAGACCAAGACTTCCGCGGCGACGAGGGGCACTGTTCCTGCGAAGCTGCTTCGGCTGATTCCGATCGTTTTGATCGACGGTTGGGCCCGAATCTTGGTGTCAAGGGGTGCCTTTCGATGCTCTACAAACCCCTTCCAAGCACCCCCCGGTACGTTTCCTATTTACGGATTAATCTGAAGCCAATGGATTAGGGTTTGCGAACTGTTGTCTGCAAGTTCTGCTGTGATGGATGATCCAATGCATAACCGATTAAGTGGAAAGGGACCGAGTTTTCGAACTCCCTCCTCTCCTACAACTGACCGTCTCCCTTCGGTTGTTCCCTCTTTGGCTGTGGAGAATCGTAATGTCCCGTCTGCTTCTACTGGTATCGCGAATTCGTGACCGTCCACTGTAGCTCGTAGAGGACGTTCAGCTCTCAAGGGTAGATCTAAATCTGTTCGACCCCGCTCAAGGGGCGAATCAAGAAAGCCTGTTCCTCGTTCATGGGCTTCCGTAGCTAGTGCTGCTAACAAAGGCTATGATCTGGAATTCTCGCCTCCTCAGATTGTAAGTAACAAACCAGTCGTGCATATGAATGAATCTGACTTGCAGGCTGCGGATCCAAAGCTGTATGACTGTCTTGTTGGCTATTTTATCAGTAGAAAGTTACCGTTTAAGGTTGTTGAAGAGTCCCTCAAGAGAGCTTGGGGACCGGCATTGGTTGAAGTCCTGTCTAACAGAAGGGGATTGTTTCTCCTATGGATCCCTGATAAGGATTTCAGGAGGAAACTCCTGGAGGGCGGTCCTATAACTGTGGCAAGAATCCCCTTTATACTGCAGCAATGGCAGCCGGGAGTTGAACTTAAGAGAGACACTCACATGGCTGTTCCGATATGGGTGAGATTGAGGAACCTTCCTTTTGCGTATTGGTCAGCCTAGGCGATTGGAAAGGTAGCTAGTGCTGTTGGCAGACCTTTGTATGTCGACCAAAGAACGGAGCAGATGTCTATGCTCACATTTGCCCGTGTGTGTGTTGAAATAACGGTTCAGCAGACCTTGTACGAGTCTATAGACTTGGTTACGGAAGGAAAAACAGATGTGGTTGAAGTTGAATATGAATGGAGGCCATTAGTCTGCACCAAATGTGGAATGTTTGGCCATAGCTGCAAAAATACTGTTCCTGTTCTTGTTCCTTCTGCTGTAGAGGATGCTAATGTGGGTCATTCAGAATCTAATTCTAAGGTGAACTCTGAGCCTAAGTCGGTATCCACCAAGGGGAAGGAAGTGGCTGTTCCGACCTCATACGAGCAAAAGGATGATAGCTCTCACGCTCCTAGGCGAGACCTAGTTTCGCGAGATACGGTTCTTACCGATACTTCAAGATCTCTGTTCATTGGAGAATCAAGCACTCATTGTATGGTGCCTTCTCGCCCAACTGAGAATGATCATCTGATCAATGCTGATTTAATTGAGCATGAAAATGCCGAGATGGGCTGGAAGCAGATTAAACGAAAGACCAAAAAACAAAGGAAGAAACAGGCAGCCAGAGAAGCTGCTAAGGCTGCTCGAAGGGCGGCGAACTCCACAGTATCCTTCGGCTTATCGCCTATTACGGAGGAAGGCCAGGTGCAAAAGAGTGACACTGTTATCCAAGAAGAAGGCCCTCAAGTAGAGTTGCAGTCCCCAAACGCTCAATCTCCTACCGTGGCCGACCCTCTGGATCGGATCCTTCTATGGTCCAAGAGACCTCTCAAGATATTTGTAATTCAAGTGTTCATGATTCCTCTGATGAGGACCCTTCGAATGTTGAAGAACCCACAAGCAATAAACCGAATATGCACTTGACTGAAAGCCTGCAAGATCAGCTTGCTAAGTTGCTGGAAGATTCGCCTCTCCCTGTTGGTGCGAAGAAGCCTGTTAAGGGCTCCAAGACCGCTAGGAAGAGGTAAGCCATTCCCTCCTTATTTTTTGGATGTGTTTTGGATTCTGGAACATTAGGGGTATTCTCGATCCGTTAAGGCGTGCGGAAATTAGGCACCTTGTTGCGGTTAACAATCTTTATTATATTGGCCTGATCGAGATGAAAGTTCTAGAAGACCGTTTTGATGAAATCTCGTTCACCCTTATTAGGGGTTGGAAATGGGTTGCGAACTATAATTGCTCTCCCCGGGGAAGGATTTGGGTTGGGTGGAACCCGGATTTTGTCTCCTTCTCCCCTATCTCTATTAATGAGCAAGCTATCCATGGCTGTCTTAAGTTTAATATTACTGTTCCGATTCTTTGTGTTTCTGCTATATATGGGCAACATTCTTTTGTTCGTCGTAGACCGCTATGGTCAAATCTTCAACACTATAATGCTATCTTTCATAATGAGGCATGGCTGGTTGGGGGGGATTTTAATGCAATTAAAGACCCCTCAGACAGAGTTGGTAGTTCTACCAATTGGATTCCCTATTTTTATGAATTTGCAAACTGTTTAGCTCAAACTGAGCTGACGGACCTCAGATTTGTGGGCCTCCGGTATACATGGTCTACTTCGGCAAGCAGCTCAAGGAAGTTGAGGAAGATTGATCGAGTTTTGGTAAATAATAAGTGGAACGTGGATTTTTCCTTTTCTGAGGCGGCTTTCCTTAACCCGGGCATATCAGATCATACACCGATGATAGTTAAAGTTCTTCAACCGCCTCGCTCATTGAAGCCATTCAAGTTCTTTGAATTTTGGGAGGAACATCCGGACTTCAAGTCCATTGTCCGTCAGGTATGGGATACGTCGGTGATAGGTGTTCCTATGTTTCAGCTAATATTTAAGCTCAAGTTGTTAAAGGCCCGCCTCAAGCTCCTCAACCGAGAAGCTTTCTCGGAGATCTCACAAAGAACATTGGAAGCGAGAGAGGCCCTTAGTGCCGTTCAATCTGATCTCCAATCTGACCCGATGAATCCTCAGCTTGCTGAAAGGGAGAGGTGTTGTCGTCGGGATTTTGTTGATCTAAGGAATCAAGAGGAGTCCTTTTACCGTCAAAAATCCGGAATTTAGTGGCTAAAAGGAGGAGATAAAAACACAAAATTTTTCCACCAATCAATCAAAAGGAGGCAGCTCAGTAATCGAATTCTATCCATTAAAGATTCCTCCAGGACTATTATAACTGATCTATCGGCGCTGCCCCAGGTTTTTATTAATTTCTTCTCCTCATTGCTATCTCCGCATGAGGCTTTATCTAAACCATCTTTTGAGGAGTTGAAACGTGCTATACGCCGACCCCTTAATGATGAGCAGATTCGTGTCTTCAATGAACCAGTCACAGATGACGACATCAAATCCACTCTATTCTCACTTGCAAAGGGCAAGGCCCCAGGCCCGGATGGTTTCCCATCGGAATTTTTCAAGTCTAATTGGGAGATTGTAGGTCCCTCAGTATTGCTGGCTGTTCGGGACTTCTTCCACTCTGGGAGACTACTCATAGAGGTAAACGCGACGATCCTTGCTCTTGTGCCTAAAATTCCCAATGCGAGTGCTGTGTCGGATTTCAGACCGATTGCTTGTTGTAATACCATTTACAAAGTTATCACTAAGATACTAGCTAATCGAATAGCGGCCATGCTGAATGAGGTGGTCAGTGAATCTCAAAATGCATTTGTGAAAGGCAGGATAATTAGAGATAACATTCTCCTTGCCCAAGAACTCTTTGCGGGCTTTCATCTTCATCCTTATCTTCCAAAATGTGCGGTTAAGGTTGATTTTCACAAAGCATATGACACGGTGGATTGGGACTTCTTGGAAAGTGTTCTCGGTGCATTCCAATTCCCGGAAGGATTCATCAAATTAGTTATGGCTTGCGTTCGGACTCCAAGATTCTCGATAGCCATCAACGGTGATCTTCATGGTTTTTTTCCGGGCGGCCGTGGCCTTAGACAGGGAGATCCCATGTCCCCATACTTATTTACATTAGTAATGGAAGTATTTTCTGGAGTGTTGGCTTCCCACACAGCGAACCAGGACTTTAAATATTTCTGGAGGTGTAAATTGGTTCGACTATCTCACCCGTTCTTTGCCGATGACGTTTTTCTATTTTCCCAAGCGGATTGGTCCTCGGTGTCCATGCTAAAGAGAGGCCTTGACATCTTCTCTTCTTGGAGTGGTCTCCTTCCTAACAAGAACAAGAGTGAGATCTTTATATCTGGTGGTGATCTCTCCATTCGAAATAGAATCCTCTGGGCATTCGGATTTCAAGAAGGTAAGCTCCCTGTCCGTTACTTGGGAGTTCCTATTATTTCCTCTAGACTGAGTAAAGCCGATTATATTGCTTTGACGGACCGCATCACTGCTAGAATCCAATCTTGGACTCACCGGTTCTTATCATTTGCGGGTAGATTACAACTCATCCTTTCGGTGCTCCATGCCATTCAATCGTTCTAGACGAGTGTATTTACTCTTCCTTCCTCGGTTCTGGACAATATTGAAAGAATCATGAGACAGTTTCTATGGAAAGGAACGGCCCTGGGCCGTGGTGGAGCTAAGGTTGCATGGGAGAACGTTTGTCTTCCTAAAAATGAAGGTGGATTGGGTATCCGGAATTTGAGGGATTGCAACAAAGCTTCAATGGTAAAATTTATATGGTTCCTCTTCCACGATAAGGAATCGTTATGGTGTCGATGGATCCATTCCATCTTCTTAACCAAAAGGAACTTCTGGATTGTGTCCCAACCCGATTATGCTCCCGGTCTTGGAAAAATATTCTCCAACTTAGAAGTTATTTTCGAAATTCCTTTAGATGGAAGGTTGGAAACGGCTACACGGTGTCCCTATGGCATGATTACTGGTTATCGTGTGGCCTGCTTGATGCATTCGTGCCCTCATCATTCAGAAATAGACTTCGCATCCCTGACCATGCGGTTGTTGCTGACCTTTTCTCTCCGTTGGGCCGGCCCTTAAAGGCATGCTTGGTGAGATGCGGTATATCTCTTCCAGAGTTGACTTCGGGCAATGACAGGTTTATCTGGTGCAGTCATCCCTCCGATTTATTTTCGGTTTCATCGGCATGGAACCTTATTAGAGCCAAGAAATCTCCGGATAACTGGGCGCCTCTAATTTGGGATTCCGCTATAGTCCCTCGCCACCAGTTCATTCTCTGGCTAATTGTAAAGAATCGCCTTCCCACCCAGGTAATGCTTCTATCCTATGGTCGTATTGACTAGAGTGTGTTACTTCTGTAGTGAAGTCCCTGATTCAAGAGATCATCTTTTCTTCGGATGTCGCATCTCGGCTTCTTTGGCCTTCTTCTGGGCCGCCAGATGTAACCTTCCTTGGAGAAATCGATGCTGGGATGAGGTACTCTCTTGGGCCCGGAAGTTCCTATCTGGAAATGACTTCTATCACAGAATAGTTCGGTTCTCCTTTGGTGCCCTTTGCCATCTTATCTGGAAGAAGAGGAATGCAATCATTTTCAGAGATGAATCTCTTGTAGTGCCGGCGCTCAAAAATCACCTTATCAAGGTGGTTAGAGATAAAGCCATCACCTTTAAGAATGTCTCTCCCTCTCCGAGGAATCAAAGACTTCAAAGAGGATGGGGCTTTGACCCGCGCGTGTTTCTAAGTGGATCTGATCCTTAATCACTATGTGCTTCTCTCATTTCCGTTCCGCATTCCCAGGCTATTCACTGGAGGGTTGATGGGTCCATCACCGCGCCGGTGCTCCTTGGGTGTTGCCTTCGTGTTTGCTAGTGGGCTCGGCCCTTGTATCTTTTACATCGGCTCCCCTTCACTTTTGCCAATTGGTTAAGAGTGTGGGTTATGGAGCCGATCTTTTGTACATTTGTCCAACTCTATAATATTATTACCTTTACCAAAAAAAAAAACAACAAAGCAAAATGAAAAATAGGACGTAACTTCATTTATTCCACTACAACTTTCAGCAAATTCTGCCAACCCTATGAGAACAGAATCAAAAGGAGACTACGAAACCAAGCAACTAAACCAGGAAAAAACCAGATAGAGCATAATAAAGCTACTGCATCCACATATACAAGCAGCTCTCTGTTACAATAGATAAAAGGAATTCCAAGATGTGACTGCATATGCCTCTCCACACTATTAAAATCTGGAGAAGATCAAAATAAACACTCATCATAACACATCAACAGCCGTGAACAGCAGAGAGATACCATTGTAAAAATCTGATAATTAATGATTCACACCATAGGATTCAAATCGATTCATGTGGTGCATGCCAAAATAATGCGATTCAAATATCCATTCAATTCATTTCATGATTTAACCACGATGCACCATTCCATCCAATTCAAATAAATTTCTAGCATGATTTGGCACAAGTCAAACAACTTAAAATGAACCTAAAATGCATGATTCTACATTCTAATTGAGCTATGAAGGAAATTCAAGCAAGTCAAGCTGGATGATACACTAGAACACGTGCAATGTTCCCATAACTCTTCCTATATCGAGGCAACTATTCTCCCTTGTCTTATTGACCACAAATACCTTTATGGTCAACCTCAAGAGAATTTTCAAAGATTGAAAGACAAAGTAAGCTCTAGAGGTCTAAGCTTGGGAATCAATTGGTTAGCACAAGAAACCAAAACAACTATATCCCTATGATTAAGCATAATGAAAACACGGGAAAAGTGCCAAAAAAGTCCTAAACATTTTTAGGTTGTGCCAATTCAGTTCTTTCCGGCTAATTTTGTCCGGATTTTGCTGACTGGACGGCGGCTGGGCGACGTGGCGTGGCGATCGGTCTAACGTGACAACTTTTAATAATTTTTTTTTTTTTTTCTTTTTTTCTTTTTTTTTTTTTTCTTTTATTTTCTTTTATTCTTTTATTTTTCTTTTCTTTTCCTCTCCTTCCTCTAGCCGGTCACCAAACCTCGGCAGTGGCCGCGAGGGCGAGCCTCGCCCGCCCGGCGTGATGCTACCCTCGAGGCCTGGGTAGCGAGGCTCGCCGAATCTAGCGAGTGAGGGGGTTCGAGCAGGGGGAGAGAATCAGTGGGATAGATCACCGGCCACCGCACCTGAGCTGCGACCATCGGCCTACGACCGCGCTTGCTTTCAAGCGCTAAAGCTCCGGTAGGCCTCGGTCCTTTTGAGCCCGTTGGTCAAACTAGGCCGGAGCTTGCAGTCGTCCGTCGCACAAGTTCCGTCCTCGACCTTCCTTTGTTTGCTGTGCACATCCTGGATTGTTCTTCAAGGATTCGGTTCGAGATCTGAGGGCGTTCGATCTGGGCAGGACCTGAGCGAGAGAGAGAGAGAGAGAATCCTCTCCCGGCCAAGCCGAGGAAACCCTGGCCACGCGAGACCATCGCCGCAACGCTGCCGTCCGATTCCAGCTCTTTAAGATCAACAAGGGTTTATTATACTAGAACATAATCCTCCCCACAAGATCTCCTGCGATTTCCCAATATGTACTCCATGCCCCATGCTCGCGATTATAAAAGTGAAAGTAAGATCAGGGTGGGGGAATATTCTTTCGCGAAGTACTTAAGGGATAAGAACTCCTTCCTCAAAAAGCAAATGACACGGGCTTACACGCGACAGGGTAATGCCATAGGCACAAGTTGTCCACACAAGAAGTAGCATCAGAGTCTGATGTGTCAAGAGAATTATGACCCTAACTTTCCCTTTTAGATCTATTTTATGCCGACTCTTGGGAGGCCGTCCTTCCTTCAATTGTTTCCTTGGTTCTTGACTATATGAGAAAAGGAACGAGTTTAATCGTTTCTGGCCACAAAAAAGAAAATAAAAAATAAACAAACCAATCAAACCCATCCATGCACATCATTGGGTGGTTTTTTTTTCTCTCTCATTTTAACAATTAGCTCAAAATACAAAACTTTCCCTCATATTTATAAATCAACTATCTAGGTCTTCCACAATCTTTGTGCAACAACCTCCGCAATCTCTCCCTTACAGGGCTTGAGTAGGAGCCGCAACAACATGTAACTCTCCCATGCGACCATTGGGTCACTTGTTGGCAAGTAGGCTCTAATATAAGTGTTAGATAATCTTGGACCTCTTTCACTCCCAAAACCTAATTTAAAGAATGAGGTTTTTCTCACACTTATAAACCGATCGTCAATCCCTTTGATGACCGCTAGGACAACCTCAACACACAGTTACATATAAGAATGCATATTTTAAACGTATTAAACACGTTCTATCCCATCTTGATTGAAAAACATATGCCATGCTTAATAAACAAGTTGTTATCCAATTATACTTTAAATTTGATATGAGATAGCTGTAAACACGAATCGTCACTCATGTTCTATCAACATGGCTTAGTTTAGTAGATTAGAAATGAAATCATTCATACGTGGGCTAGGCACTACCAGATTTATGCAATCTTATGCTGGATCTTGGATTTCGATTCTAGGGAATATATTACTTCCTGCCTACAAGGCATCGAGGAGACTAGGCCATTTAATACTCCATTGTCTCTAAACGGGTTCTCAGTTACGGAGTTAAAGTAAGATGAAGTATGATTAACCATCCACCACCGCTTATATAAACCCTACAAAGACCTCCCTCTTTTTCAATCGAACTTCAACTCTCTCCCTCTCCCTCTCTCTCTCAGAATCGATCTTGCCCTCTGAGAAATGGGTGCTTCCACACCACCTTCTTCTTTTAGCTGCGAAATCAGAATCGCTGAAGCCAAGAACATGGACCTTGTCCAGCCCTCGGACACGGTCTTTGTCAGGCTCTACCTCTCCGCAGGGAACAGCAACCAAAAGATTCAGCTAAACACGCGGGAGCTTCCGTCGCCATCGAGCTCCGGCTTGCGTTGGAACGAGTCCTTCTCCTTGGAGTGCACCGGGAGTGAGGACTCCATGAAATCCCTGAGCCAAGCAAGCGTCGTCTTCGAGCTCCGGACGCGGAGCAGATCCTCCATCCTCGGTCCCATTGGACGCCGATCCAAAGTCGTGGGCAGGGCCGAAATTCCATGGAAAACCGTCCTGGAGTCTCCAGGAATGGAGGTGGAGACGTGGGCGAGGATGGCTCCGCCGTCAAGAAGACGTCTTTCCGAGGACGGGAAGCCTCCGTCGGTGAGGATAGCGATGAGGTTGAGGGCTGCAGACATGGCGGACGTGGACGAGAGGAAGAGAACGAGAGAGGCGAGGTTGAAGAAGACGGAGGAGTGCGAATGCGATGGCTGTGGCCTTGGCTTTTGCAGTCGGGAAGATTACGATGTATTTGCATTAGCGGCTGCTTTCGAGGCCTTTTAGGTGGTTCATTCACTTGGTTGAAAAATTATCATCGAATTTATTGATTTTTAGTGCTTTTTTATTCCATTTTTGTCGATTTTTATTCTTCAAATTTGGTGAATTCTTAGTCCTATGGTCGATTACCTGTGAAATTGCACATACGAAAATATGATGGCTCCTCAAAATTACAGAAAAGTTCCTGGCAATTCGATTGTGTGCTTTTTTTTTTTCAAGTGTACTAACAAAATGAGCAAGATTTACATCGCATTACAACAAAGGAATAGCATCTGCGTATGTATATAAGCAAATGTCATTGTGATTGTTGTATAAAGCATTTTAACCAACCTTTATATGGTTGACAGATGATTCATTTGTCTTATCAGCGAAAAGAGTAAAAAGTATTGGAAATTCTTTTAGAGAAATGTCGAAATGGTATAGCGGAAGTAGATACAGAGGAAAATAGGGTTCCTTTCGAAGTATGTTAATTAAATTATAATTTTGGCAACTTAATTAATTGAGTTGAATAACCAAATTTAGTCCAATTACGCTCAATTACTCAACCAACTCTCCAAGTTTTGGACTATATGTATATGACATTCTTCCTTCTTTAGCTTCGACGTGAAAAACCTCTGGGCTGTCAAGTTTCAAGTAGCAAAATATTTTCCTGCCGACACTGAGATACAAACTGCGCGTGAACAATAGAAGACGCAAATCCTAAGAACCCCGCAATCGCATTTTACAAATGTTCGTGATTGCGATCATTAAGATCGACCAACAGTCAGACAGAATTCAACCAAAGATCACTGGACCTGGGACAAGCTGATCGATTGTGCTGTGCCATCTCGGCTAGAGAGAGATTCGCCTGCCCTCGAGGTAAGAAAAATCTAAAAAAATCTATCAGCACAATTTCACTTTCGCTGAGACGTTGCCAATGGATTTTTACCCTTTTCGAATCCACCTACCAGACTTTATCGCCATGCTCTAGAATCTGGTCGTTTATAGCGAAATCGACCGACTCTGCAACCTTTCTATCAAGTGCTTACTAATTATCAAGAAAAAATGGCACATGTCTAAGGAAAAGTTTGATACGATTGTGCATATTCACGGGCATGAACATGCGAAATGAAAAATAGGACGTAACTTCATTTATTCCACTAGAACTTTCAGCAAATTCTGCCAACCCTATGAGAACATAATCAAAAGGAGACTACGAAACCAAGCAACTAAACCAGGAAAAAGCCAGATAGAGCATAATAATAAAGCTACTGCATCTACATATACAATCAACTCTCTGTTACAATAGATAAAAGGAATTCCAAGATGTGACCGCATATGCCTCTCCACGCTATTAAATCTGGAGAACATCGAAATAAACACTCATCACTCATCAGAACACATCAACAGCCATGAACAGCAGAGAGATACCATTGTAAAAATCTGATAATTCATGATTTACACCATAGGATTCAAATCGTTTCATGTGGTGCATGCCAAAATAATGTGATTCAGATATCCATTCAATCCATTTCACGATTTAACCACGATGCACCATTCCATCCAATTCAAATAAATTTCTAGCATGATTTGGCACAAGTCAAACAACTTAAAATGAACCTAAAATGCATGATTCTACATTCTAATTGAGCTATGAAGGAAATTCAAGCAAGTCAAGCTAGATGATACACTAGAACATGTGCAATATTCCCATAACTCTTCCTATATCGAGGCAACTATTCTCCCTTGTCTTATTGACCACAAATACCTTTATAGTCAACCTCAAGAGAATTTTCAAAGATTGAAAGACAAAGTAAGCTCTAGAGGTCTAAGCTTCGGAATCAATTGTTAGCACAAGAAACCAAAACAACTATATCCCTATGATTAAGCATCATGAAAACACACACGAACAAAATTCAAAAGGAGTTCAACATCACATAGAGATAAATTCTAATTAATTACGGTAAAAAACACCCCTTTAGGTGTCCATAGAAAACAAATTAGAGCTATAGCCCAAGGTCTTCCATTAGCTAAGTAGGATAAATACACCAACATCCAAAAGAAAATAACCTAGATATCAATGAAGATTAATGCTTCATTTTTCATTGATTTTAGATCTTCTTCCCAGATCTTAGATATGTCCCCATCATTGCAAGTTACTGCTTCTATTGAATTCAACCCCACATGCAAAAAAAAGCTTCATACCTATTCGTCGTTCAGCTATGATTGTAAATCCTCCCAGAACTCCAAATGGGTCAAATCCCAATCAAGCAACCGTAGTAGTATTCTCTACTAGGACTTCTTGTTGTTTGTGAGAGGGACCATTAGTTGTGCTGGCATTCTTAGATTCTGCTCCTTCCTCATATGCAGCTTCATGGACACCAAGGGCCGCACGACCAGATGGATCAAGATTCTTTGACCATGCTGCGTCCCACTCAACTGCTTTTGCAGTACTGCAAGCTACACTAGGACCCCCAGGTACGGTAGATCTTGCAGCATTCTGCTCAGAAGCAGAGATAATCAGTTGATCTTTAGGATAAGCTGAGTAAAGAAAGCAATAAATTGAAAATGCAGAGATCTGTCAAGCAAGTCTGATCCACTTTTCAACACATCTCACCTTGCTAAAAGGAAATTCCAACCCAATAAGCATGGAATATAATTTTGGTCCTAATGACTGCTATTCTAGAAAAGAGTATTATCAATGACAGAATAGGCTACCTTCATATCATGTAGTCATTTACTGAAAAGCGGATCTATGGATGGACTCATCATCACAGTTCATTAATTTCCATGGATGCAAAAGTTAGGTCCAGAAGAGAAAGCTTCAGAGCGAACATCCGGTTTCTCTAGTCACTTAAATCCAGATTCACGCTCATTGGAATACAAGAGTAGGAGAAATCCCTACAGAGGACAATTTTAAGGATTTTTTGTGTGAGAAGTCCAACATATCCAAATTACATCACTTCTCGTTTCATGGTAAGCTATGCTGATTACCATTTAGCTTCCAAAGGACCCTATACGACAGCATTATATGCAGCGACTTGAAAAATTAGAAAAACCCAAAAAAAAAAAAAAAAAAAAAAAATTGACAGTTGTGAGGGGACCCCATAACCCTCGTAGACATAATCACTATAATTCCAGACCAGCATGCTCTGTGAGAGAGAGAGAGTCCAACTAACATACCAACCACTATTAAAGAAAACACAAAACTCACCTTAGGAAAAAACTTTTCAAAGATAGCTCTATAGTAATATGCCTCTTTGGTTGTAGGAGTGTTTTCCGGATAGACAAAGCTTGCATTCATTAACATTGCATCAGTAACCTGGCACGGGTTGATTAAAACATAAAATTTGTGAGAAATAAGCATTACTAGTGTTCTCATTTTCATGGAATAGATCCATTCGAACCAATACAATCGACATTGTCTATAGACTACCGGATACTTCAACGCCACTATTGTACATTCTAAAACCCATACTCATCATACTTTACAAAAGCATCTAGGAGAGAACTTGTAACTAGAAGAAGCTTATATGACATCATACTTGCTTATTAGCATGGTCCTTCAAGCCATCAATCCAACTGTATCCCACTCCATCACTAAATTGTTCCTTCTGCCTGTACAGTATATGCTGGAACCAAAATAAACCACGTGAATATTGATCAACAACAGAAAATCTCAACCGAAACTGAAACATGAGATAATGTATCCTTTAGATAATTATCCAGACATATGTAGATATCTGAGCATGTGGGTCAAATGACAGTATGCAGGTGACTGGTCAGCTGTTCAAACAAAGAGAAAGCTTCATACCTTTGGTAGATAAGGCTTCTGATCATCATCAAATGCATTGCGTAGGATCCATTTCTCAATCCTCCCAAGATCAGGTCTCACCTACATTCAGCAGGATTAGTAAAGGCATCAGGTTTAACACAAACTTCAGAAAACAGATCCCAGCATTGATTCTAATCAATTAACAACAATCTCCAACCCTCCAACATTTATTCCAAAAGACCAGACAGCCCATTAGGCAAGTTCAGAATAGAATTTGATGCTCTCTATCGTGGCCTTAGAATTTTTTTTTTTTTTTTTTTGGGGGAGGGTGGGGAGGGGGCGCGCTGGAGATGGCAACAAAAAGGAGGATACAAGGAAAGAAGAGAAGAAATCTGCTACACTCCAAATCTCCTTAAGCGAGAAACTGATCATGACACAAAATTGCAGTCGCCATAAACTAACCATGCAGCCAACCACTAACATTCTTTTATATTCCAATCACAGATAAGTTCCAAGCTTTCTCTAATTATATGTGTAAAGTACATTGACAGAGTCGAAGTTACCCACCATTTTCCATTCAGGATCTATACTCATTGCTACGTCTAAGAATTCTTTATCCAGAAAAGGCACACGAGCCTCAACACCCCAAGCTGAAGTTGATTTGTTGGCCCTCAAGCAGTCATAAAGATGAAGAGCTTTGATCTGTTAAAAACAAAAAGTGAACAATGACTGTATTATCAGTGGAACTCAGCGCAAGAGAGCTATGATATCCCCTCTCAAGTTAGCCATACAAAAAGGAGATGTGGACATCCCCCTCAGACAATTAAAATACCTTTCTACAAGTTTCTTCGTGAAGCTCCTTCTTGTTAGGTGCCTTGTGGAAATATAAGTAACCTCCAAATATTTCATCTGAACCTTCCCCTGAAATCACCATCTTCACTCCCAACGACTTAATTTTTCGAGAAATCAGGAACATTGGAGTGCTCGCCCTAATGGTAGTCACATCATATGTTTCAATATGATATATAACTTCCTCGAGTGCATCTATGCCTTCCTGGTTTGAGAAAAAAGAAACTATCAATAAGTATCAATAATAACTATAAAAATAGCTATGCATCTTCTCTTAGCTAGAAAGAAAAATAAACCTGAACGGTGAAGTGAAATTCATGGTGACGAGTTCCAAGATAATCTGCTACCTCTTTTGCAGCTTTTAGATCGGGAGACCCCTGGCCAACAGTTTAAAGAAGAATAAGAACAAAATAGATCATAATAGAGATTCACTGACATCAACATCAGAATCATGACTGTATATGCACAAACGATAGAAATCAACAGTTCTGTACTCCTATCAGTTTACTATAATAACAAATTATATTCAAAGATATAAAGGTCCTAAACCATTAAAGTTGGCAAACGTTAATCTATAACCCAAGATATATTCTCCAATCCGGCAAATTCCTGACAAAGCCAAATCGACAATGCAGATGCAAACCCTTTTCTTTAACTTTTCCTCCTTTTATGTCCATAATCAATTGTACTATGTCTCAAGTAACAGTCAACAACTTCAACCATAATTTTCCAATCTTAATGGCTAAGCCAAATGCAACCACTCTCTGTAACTGATGTCTGCAATTATTATAATGTGATTCTTTTGCCTCTAGATTATTTTGTCCTACCTTAAGAGAAAAGATTATCAGTCTTATAATGGAGCCACTGTACCTTTTTTCTAGACCAGTATCTGTCTATCAATATAATACATGATAATTATTTATTAAAAGATAACATTTCCCAAAATTTACAACATTTCGTACTCCATAGGCTAATGGCACTGTAATTTTCTCAGCAGTAACCTTTTAACATCAAAATCAGTAAGTACTTATAGCATAGCTATTAGAGGCCAATATATGAATATCTACTAAGAAAAGCATATCACAATAAAACCCAGTTAAAATTACCCAAAATGGCACTTTACTCGAAAGCTTCGTCAGCAATTGGAACACTTAAGGAAATCATTAAGCATGAGATCACAAGAAAAGTCATGGAAACACCTTCAAACCAATGCAAAAGGTGTGTAACTTTGAGCCCCACTGACACGCAGCTTCAGAGTCTGCCAAATGGCGAGAAGCTACAGAAGCAACCAAAGATGAGTCCAGACCTCCAGACAGAAGAACACCAAACGGTACATCAGTCATTAGTCTCTTGGTGACAGCCTGCATAAGATGACGAGAAAAACCGCTCGAGAAATTAAACACTTTAGAAATTACTCAAGACAATCCAAATGTAGTGAGGTTTGGCAATCATTCAAAAGATTTTCCACAAACTTCGAGATATAACCCACTGGAAAACGTTCAGGATAATTGAAATAATTGTCTATTCTTTACCGAGATTAGTGAAAAACCAGGACATTGCTCCTTTTTACATGACAGGACATGTTAGTATCTGACTTTGATCCTCTATTTTTAGGCTAGACGCCACTTCTTCTTGTTGTTCTTCTAATTTGAATGCTATGCTGTGGGTTTTCTTCTGGCTTGAGTGATGGAGAAGCTCACTTTGGCATGTGCTTCTAACAAGTAGAACTTCTAACTCAGCTTACCAAACTAATTCTAAATTGTCATTGCAAATGCAATACCACCCAATATTGACTGGAGCATCTCACCAAGAGTTCCAACAGGGTTTCTCTACTTCTTTAGAATCTACTCCAAATTAAGCTTCATTCAGCATCTTTCTACATTAATTCAGTAGCACCTCTCTCAAAACTTAGCCACTAAAACCAGATGATCATCAAATCTGATAATAAGTGGGTCACTACCTTCTGGTTTCCCTCTCACCACTCCCTCCCCTTTTTTGTTGTTCTTCATGCTCAATATGTTGCCCTTTAAAGTTTTACAGACACAGAATAAAACAACTTGACCATTAATATAAAATATTGCATTAAACATTCAAAAATTGGAAGTGGCACGATGGAAATATAGGTGATCCCAATGCCCAATCAGTAGAATCAGAAATTACCCTGTTCAGAGCTCTGCTGTGGCTGACCAAGATGGCAGCTCTCTAATAAAGACTTGTGGTATGTCCAATTGAAGAAGCTCATATTGTAATATAACTAAACCCATATACACGTGACAAGCACCATCACTACACCATATTGTCTAATGGTATTCATATTAACTTTTTATAATTTGCATTGAGAAACAGAGAGGAAACATGCCCACTAGTTCCACTGACTTTTAAAAATATTACTCCAGGCAATGTAAATAATATGATCATCCACGGTCATAGATAATGAGATACACGAGAAGCATGCGACAATAGGCATCAGAAACAATTCATGTACCTTTACTGTCATATATCACTACCAAAGCATCAGCTAGAAGTGATATATGACTGGACCGTTCAACAGACATAACTACAGCCAAAAAATAAATAAGACTACTTTGTTGATAAAGCTCCTTTGATCTATCAAGCATCAACTGGAAAAGGACTTTCGGAATGTTTTTCTTTATAATCAGGAATACTAGATGAAGAGAAGTCAAAAGTACCTTCTCAAAAGCTGCACGAAGAACAAGGGGATCATAGGGACCGGAAGGAATTTGCTCTGTGTACCATGGAGGGTTATACCACCTTCTAAGACCACCTGCAAAATCGCCACTTTAGATTGGACAGAAAAAATTGTAATAAAAACATTACAACTACCTAAAAGGGTAATTTAGAAAGTACAAGATTGTTACAGATGGTCAAATTTCAAGGATTAGTTTTCGCAACTGCATCTTTGCATATTAAAACTGACTCAAGGCCTTGATATCTAATTACTCACCTCATCTAGATAAGTTAACAATAGCAAGAAACTTGATAATCAAACATAAAGAAAGCTTTCCATTTCATTCAGAATACTTAATCTACGGAGGCTTTTCATATTTAAGCCCCGGAAATTCTATACACTGCAGAGAAATAAAAAAATTTACAAGGACCCCCTCAAATCAGATAACATATACCTATAAGCTGAATAAACCTAACCAACAAGAAAAGTAATACATGACCCGAACCTTGTTTGCTAGAGTATATATGGCCTGGAAGGAAAGACACAAATCTTTCACAGTCATCGCTCAAAGCTTTCATTTCTGAGGCAAACCAGACTGATCCTGCAAAGATGCTTAAAACATAATTATTCTAGAAGTCACTGGTACTTGTCCAATAAAGCCAAAAGCTAGAAACACATGAAATTGAAGCATTAGCTAAGAATTTGCTAATACATTCCTAAAGTTCTTTGAATCTGTAATACCTAGAAGGAAATTATCTCATTTCATATGGCCATAAGATGTTCGTCATTTAATAGTTCCCCATTAAAGTATGTACATCCCAGTCAAAGCACATACCATCAAGTCCCCAACCCACGTAAAGTGGTGTTATTCCAATGGCATCCCGGGCTGCAATAAAGCTGTTGTCACGGGTGTCATGAAGTACAAAGGAGAACATGCCATCCAACATATCCACAAACTCTTCTCCATATTCTTCATACTACAAAAGGAGGAAGAAGAAAACATTTATATTCAAATTATTAAACAGTCTATAGAAAAGCCAAGAGGAAAATCTGGCTCCAAAGCAGATCAATTTGGTCCTTCATGCGCCATTACAAAGTTAAAGTATCCAGAAGAATCCACTGAGTACATACATTTAGAATAAGATTCCAAGAAACTTCAAATCCAGATTAACTATGTTCAACCTACAAAGAAGAATCAAGCGAACAAACCCGACGGCTGGGCACACATCTATTTCAAAAAGCCATTTGAGCAATTGTAACTTGGAACATAGTACAACATGCCGGTCCTCCTTAAAGAATCAAAACCACTATAATTACCAAAGAATTCCTCAGTCACTTACCAGATGAGCAATGACTTCGCAGTCACTTCCAGTACGGAACTGATGATTCTTCAGCTTTTCTCTCAATGCTTTATGGTTGTAGATCTCCCCATTAACCTGAAATGTTTACCTCTATCAGTCATTTCTACAATTCCAATATGATTTAGCACGAGAAACGTTAAACAGAAGAAGATTCGTCGACGAATGTGAACTCCCTCTAGCAAGAAGTTCTATGGAAAAAGAAAAACTAGAAGCAACAGCACAATGTTAAAACGGACAAATGCAGAAGCAAAAGCTTGTGCAATAAAGACAAGGAACAGATGGTCAATATATTTGATGAAGAGACACATTGAACCGATCCTCGACATGAAGCTAAAGTTAGAAATATTTATTATGTGTAAAAAAAAGCAGGGGAATTAAGAACAACCATCCAACGTTCATTATCACCCGTACACAAAAATTTCCTTGGCACCATCAGAACGAGAGTAAAAAGCAGACACCATGGCAAACAAAAACCATACATTGAATCATAGTAGACTAAAAGAAGAATTTCAATGCATTTGCTTCATTCTACCTTGAAACTTGCTAAGGCCGTTCTCTCATCCTAGCGCTAGTAACCGAATCGACATTCCTCCTCAACTGATTAACTAGATAAAGACAATCATCCCCACGAACTAAACCGTACCGTGACGACAACAGTCTTATCCTCGTTGTAAAGGGGCTGATCTCCCGAAGTGGGATCCACGATGGCCAACCGCTGGTGCGCAAGGTAGCAATCCCCATTGCAATGCAACCCGCTCCAATCAGGACCTCTATGCCGCAGCCTACACACGCCATTTGAACCGGACAGAACGAGCCAATCAGTCAAAAAAATTCTACCCACATTCCAAGAGATTATATTCCGAAAGCAGAGTAAACCATCTCCACACAAAAAAGGATGCTTTTATCAATCGTGTCCAGAAAAAAACGCTTAAAAACACAGAGGTAAAATGCCCAAATACAAGCGAGTTCGTGATTCGACGGAGATGGGTAACGGGTAAAGCAGCTAAAGCAGCAAAAAACAGAGCTTGTGCCAAAATCGAGACGAATTCAACCGCAATGGCAGCGCCATCGCCGGAGCGAACCGAACCGAAACGAACCTGCGGGAGAGCTCGATGATGCGCGAGCGCTTGGCCTGCGAGGTGTCAATGCAACCGAAGACGGCGAGTATTCCGCACATGGCGTCTCCCTCTCGAGAGAGAGAGATTGCAGAGGAGGAAGAGGGAGGAGGAAGGAGGAGAAGGTGGCGATGGAGGAGGCTGGCTGAGGTGGATGCGTTTGCCTTTTCTTCCTTATATAAATATAGATTCGATCAGGGCCGTTAGATTCCGACAACTTTTCAAAGATTCTCAATCTCTCTTTCTGTCATCATTACTAGGGTTTTGCAGAAATCCAGTCGAGCAGACCCCTTGTTTTAGATTCAGACACGTCTGTAATAGTACCATGGGAAAATGACATAAGATTTTTGAATTTTAAACCAATATACAGTATGATTTCTAAATTTTTAATTTACTTGATTTGATTACTGAACTTTTGGTATATGTTCAATTTAGTCTCCAAACTATATAAAATGTTTAATGTTGTCATTGAATTTGAATTTTAATGGAAAGATCATAAGTAGTTCAAGAACCATATTGAATTTGTATTAAAAGCCTATAGACTAAATCAAACAAATTAAAATTCAAAAATCTCATTACACATTGAGCTGACGTTCAAGAATTATAAGGATCACAAAAGATATATTTGGCCAAAATTTAGAAACCATGTATTATTATCCCTAATAAGATTATGGATTAGTGAGCATCGAGCAATTTATCTCATGCTTGGTGCAACTCATTTCACCGACCCTATGGTGTCAAGCTCAAATGGGTCAAGTTAGAGCCTGTTCAAGTAGCATAATGCTTTATGTGTTTTCGTGTAGTTTAGTGTTTATTTTGTGGATATCTACATTGAGAATCACTTGAGCCTCTGTTTCATAAGGTTATGCAAAAGTAAATACTGACCATGGCGTTTTTTTAAGATCAATCACTTACAATTGAGAAGGAAAAAGGAGGAGGAGGAGGAGGAATAATATGAATATCTATGTATACTATTCCCTAATATGAATATTCATGTAGGAAAATGAAAAGAAATCTCTTCTAGAAAAGATTGATATATAATGTATTTTCTAGTACATTGTGTATTTCCCAATATAAGCATAGTTACCATTACCATGCGTATGCAGTAGTCTTTTTAGTTAGACCAAAGTGACATGACATGGTTACTCTCGCATTCCAAGTAAGGTGATACTTAATGTATCGTGTAGATTTCATTCTTTTTCCAATAGCTTTTGGATTTAATTATTTTTGCCAAACATGTATGGATTGAATTTTTACTTTTTATTTTTATTTTTCTCATTTAATCTATATCTTGCGACTCCCGCATTTTGACAAACATCAAACCTTGAAAGCTTGAAACCTTCACAAAATATGGTTTTTTTTTTTTTTAATGATGTTTTAGAGTTTGAATAGCATTTTAATTTTCGAGGAGAAAGTAAAAGTTGCATTTTTCTCTTTTCTTAGAGAACGCTCGTTAGGGTTGGGAAAGATAGTTTTCAAAAAGACGGAATTCAAAGTCTGTGGGTAGAAAACATAACTACATACATCTCATTCTCATTAAATGTTTCCCAACTACATCAACTTGGAATTCGCTTCCTTAATTACATAATTTATTTTCTTTTATCTTCCTTTGTTATTTTTTTTTTCCAATTTTGGCTTGATCATGTACAGCCATCGATTTGGTAACGAAAAAAGAAAAAAGGAGATGAGTACCTCTGATTTCCTCACTTTATTTCTTACCGAAAGTCTTGGACAAGCCAAATAAATGCTGCAAATGAAGATATTTGATTACTACGATATCACCTCGCCAAATTGATTGCATGGCCATTAACAAGAAAACCCTTATTTGTGATTCCTTTGGAATGATTGTTTTATCTATTGCTTCAAAGCATAAAATTGTTAATCCATAAGTTAATACCATGAAAAGTTACAAACTGGTATATTCATGATAAAATTTATTCAAAATTGATTTTTTTTATCGAAAATCATAAACTGGTACACATTTAACAAATTTACCGTCCGTTAATTTTTGTTAAATTTAGTGTCAAATTGTTAATTAGCGACACTTGACGCGGTTTTGGGTTTTACTCTGTTTATCACATGTGTTCCGATTTGTGATTTTTCATTTAATAAAATTAATGAAAAATAAATTTATCACAATAAATTTATCACAAATATATTAATTTGAAATTTTGTGATGGTAAAAAAATTACTTTGAGTCAAATTCGTTAAATATGTATTGGTATTTCATTTTTTATGTTTAAAAAATAATTTTAAATAAATTTATTATAAATATATCAATTTGAGATTGTTTGTGCTATTAATCCTTAATTTATTAGATATAAGGCAAGAGTACCATTAAAAATTATTACTGATCAGTACTTAGACCAAAAAAAAAAAAAAAAAAAAAAAAAAATCAGCTCAGTACAATTCTAAATAATTTTTAAACAAAGAAAAAGAAGAGGCTTGGCTTTTTTCTGACCTTTCGCTGCGAGATTTGATGGCGGATCCGGACTTCGAGTTTCGAGCGCACACCGCATCGGCAAAAGCGCAGCAGATGTCTCTGTCTCTTTTGTCCTGATTCCTGCGCTTCACCTACCCTCACCACGCGCAGCCCCGCACGGAGACCCCGCGGAAATTAATATTTTATTTACCTGCAAATTGTCACATTTTAATATGAATTAATGCCACGAGAAAAAGTACGACCAAACTGATACATTAATAAACTTATTTCAAATTAATTTTTTGATGGTTAAAAATTTCTAATCACCCCATTAGTTTCCGTTAAATTTATTACCAAAGTGCTAGCACGCGATAGTTAACAAGTATATTAACTTAGGGTAACTCTGTTAATCATATGTGTATCAATTTATGATTTTTATATGATATAAAACCAATTTAACGGAAACTAACAAAATGTAAATTAGTTATAAATGAATTGCTTTAGTATTTTTATGATCAAAAAATTAATTTGAACTAAATTTGTTATAAACATATCAATTTAGGATTTTTCGTGGTCAAAAAATTAGTATGGCGTATATTTGTTACATGTGGGGAAAAATTACAGACTAATGCAGTTGCTGAGCTCAAGGAAATTATGCAGATTCTTTCTCTATTACAAATCCCATCAACAGGAAAGAAAATTCTCCAGACTAATGCCAGTGATGAATATTGGACCGCCATCCTATTTGAAGAAATTGACAGTAAGAGGCATCTGTGTGCTTACAAAAGTGAAAAAATTTCTCAAGCAGAAATGCATTATCATTCAATTTTCAAAGAAATCTTGGCGGTGAAAAATGGAATAAAAGAGTTTGAGTTCTATCTTATTGGCCATCACTTCCTAGTAGAATTGGATATGACATATTTCCCTTAGATGACTAAATTCAAATAAAAACAGATTCCAAATTCTCAGCTGCTTCGATAAGCTGAATGATTTTCAAAATATTCTTTTGAGACAAAACATATTACTGGAAAAAAGAATGAGCATGCTTTCTATAATACTCACCACAATGAGAAGTATAAGATTGAGAAAGCCAAAGACTGACCAAGCTGGCAATACCCTCCGGAGATCATCGAGCAAATCCAAAAAGATAGTCTTATTGAAAATCTGGATAAACTCATGTGGCAATACCACACAAATCTATTCAGATTCAATGAAAGTTCGATTCTTTATCCTTTTAGATTAAATGTAGATTATTCGTTCATACATCCCTTGATTTGAAAGGAAGATGATTTTCCTAATCAATTCCGATGGTTATAGTGGTACTTAACAAATAAGTATTTAATAGCTATTGAAATTCCAACTAGAAGATTCATTGCCAACCTCATCAAGATATTTGGACTCGGAAGAGGTAAGATTGAAAATGAGAGTGATAAAAATCTTTTAAATTTCCTTAATTGATTTTATCCTCCAACTCACTGGAAATGATTCTTAGAAAATGAATTGAGAACTACACAACCAAGTCCTGAAGTACATACCATTCTATTTTTTCAAAGGCCATGGGCTTTTTCCACTAATAATGGCAATATCATCAAAGCCCCCTTGAGTATAAGTACCTCATCTTATAGACCTATTGCACATAGTATAGAGACTCGAGTTCACAAATTTTATCCAATACCTATTGGTTGCTGTGAGCATCAATATCGAGAACTCTAGAGAATCCTATGCTAGGAAAACAAATCAATTGCTCCAGATGCATGAAATTATAATATACCCACTGCATTGGATCATTATGACTTAGCATCAGAAGCCAAGGGAGCACTCGAAGAATTCAGATAAGCTGAATCATCCCAAGAACATGCATCACAAGAGTGTAGAATGACAGACACAAGTGACATTGCTCAGTCCTTTCAAAACCCCTATGCTAGATGGGGAGGTCCTCTTTCTCAATACCCCTATAACTAAAAACCTTTGTCCAAGCATTCCTTCTGACACTACAGATGTTCTGACACTACAGATGATGACAATATAGACTGGGCTCAGGAAGAAGCATCCCACTAGGCTCATGAAGCATCCGCATCCACAACACACCAGTTGAACCAGATCCTCACATCAGAAGACCTTGAAGCACTTGAACAGAATTATGATGAATATTGTCTAGCAACAGTCCACATTTTTTTTTTTTTTTGTTACCTAAAAACCGAGATCACTCGGACTATGACTACAATGCTCATGATGGACGAGATCGCTGAATGAAGAACAATGTCTGTTAACATTTTTTTTTTTTTACCCAAAAAACCCCGATAGCTGCTTCGCAGCGGAGTAAACATTGAGGAAGGGTAGAGTCACCACCACCCTTGCTGCCTCGGGTAAGTCGAACTCAGGATCTCTCTCGAAAGGAACCTATCTTCAACCACTACGTCACTACCATGGATGGTCACAAATATTAACATTGACAAACCATATTCTAACTTAAACAATAATAACAAAATTTAAAATGAATAAATAAATGATAAAAAAGAAAATGAAAAATAAACTACCCGGGAAATTCGAAAAAGAGGAACGACGGCGGTGGGCGCGTTGAGCGGAGGATGGCCGGCGGGCGGCATCGGGTGTCGCTGCTACAGGGGCGCGGAGGCGCGGCGATCAGCTCGGGCTGCTGATGGAGGGAGGCGCAGCGGCAGTGGCGGTGCTCGAGCGAGCTGCTGGTGGTCGCTCAGGCGAGGGGCACCGAGCGGTGGTGATTGGCAGCAGCGACAGCGGGCGATCGGGTCGAGCAGAGAGGGGGCTCGCGGGTGCTGCAAGTCGTAGGTTACTGCGGTGGAGGTCCTGCAGGTGTCGAGGCAGGTTGCGGGCGTGAGCGTCATTGAGGGCAGGCGGATGGAGATGCTTGGGTGCGGACGTTGGCGGCAGCAGGTGTCAAGCGTCTAGCGGAGGGTGAAGCTCGGGCAGAGGGAAAATCAGTGATCATGCAGTGGACGATTGGCACGGAGGTGCGGTGCTGGTCTGGGCAAATCGCGGACAAAGTAAGTCGGTGGCTTCGCTGCTCCTGAGGACGCGAACAGCAGTGGCGTCGGGGGGCCGGCGCGGGCTCGCGGGCAAGGGGGATCTCCGGCTACTGGCGGGACGTCGGCAGAGCAGTGGTGGCGGAGTGACAACGGCGGAGGCGCGGTGGTGGCCGGCGAACCGGTCACTTCCCCCTCTCTCATTTTTTTTTTCTTTTTCCTCTCTTTATCTCCTAAAACCGAAGAAGGCCTCTCCCTTTTCCCAAAAAAATTTTCGAATTATTCCCCCCCTTTCGAATTTCTTCCACGCCAATCTTTTATAAAGAAAACTTCCACTTATCTTTAGAAAGTTCGAAGCCACGCTTCCTTAATTGTGGAGATTACCGAATTTTAGCCCTGATGAGTATAATTCTTTGATATTTTCCTTTTAATTTATCAATCTAGCCATTATCTTCATCGATTTTGGATTTGGTTTTCATTTTGACTTTTATTCTCTTGATTTTTGATCTTTGGCTGGAAATTCAGCTCTACATTTACCAAGATTAAATATCTAATTGAAGCAATAATAGTTAGTCGGAATTCTCACCTTCCATGCATAATTGATCATCCCCTTATTTTCCATTTTTTTTTTCATTTTATTTGTTCTGATGCATTTTTTTTTAGGGGTTAAAATTAATACCTAATTTTTATGTAAAAATCAATGACTTGATCGCCAAAATTTAGGTGTCAACTCCCGCCATTCCCCGCCCATCGCCCGCCATCCGCCTACCGCCCGCCCGCCATCCACCCGCCCGCCATCGGCCCACCGCTCGCCCACCGCCCACCATCCGCCCACCGCCCGCCATTCGCCCACCGCCCACTCGCCCGCCATCCACCCGCTCGTCCACCGCTCATTGCTCGCCCGCCATCCGCCCATCGCTCGCCCACCCACCACTCGCCATCCGCCCACCGCCCGCCCGCCATCTGCTCGCCCACCGCCCGCCATCCGCCCACCACCCACCCACCATCCGCCCGCCCACCACTCGCCATCCGCCCACCGCCCGCCCACCACCCGCCCGCCATCCGCCATCCGCCCGTCCACCGCCCGCTCGCCATCCACCCACCGCTCGCCGCCATCCCCTCACCCACCACTCGCCATCCACCCGCCCACCACCCGCCCACCATCATCCGCCGGCACCCGAGGGGAGAAATTTTATGTTGTTATTAAACGCATATTTTTATTTAGAAACTCATCTATGAATAAAAATTTAAAAAAAAAAAAAATCTATTTCTGTTCGGAAAATCAATTTCTTGCCAAAATAGTTATCATTTGCACCCTTATTATGTACATGTGTCCATTTCGATACCTTTCCTATATCTTCTCCGTAAAGATAATAAAGATTCACACCAGAGTTCCAATTTGATTTTCAACCTTTTCTTGCTCCATTAAGATAGACATGATGAGGCAGCCTTCATGTACTTATACAAGCCTATTTTCCATGCCATCATGTTTCATTCAATCGCTCTGATACCAAATGTAATTCTCTAAATCCGCCACTATACATATATTGTCCACTTTGAGCCGCATTGGGCCCTCACTAAGCGATGTGGGACAAGAGACGTGTCCCCTCCTTATGAATGTCCGAGGACGGAGGTGCGAATGCACCACTATCTCTCCCCGCACACTGCCTCCTGGCCGTCACAGGGAGATCAACTTGAACACGCATTTGAGTTATGTGCCAGACTAAGGAATCATGCTTCCGAGTTATGCAGGAATTTCGACCCAAAGAAAAAAAAGAAGTTATGCAAGGCAAATTGGTAAGTGTGTTACACTTTAAGAGAAGTTTGTATCGATATAACGAACATTGAAATGGAACACACAAATTTATCATTTATAAATCTATAGCGGCAGATGAACTTAAACTAATGACTCTTTCATTCTTCGCCTTTCATTTTCATTTTTCTCCCACTCATATTGTATCTTGTATTTCTGGATATGAACAAGCTTCGAATGTCGAATACTATTGGCACTCTCTTTTCAATAAGTAGCATGCCCATCATCTACACCAGCCATGGGGACATCGGCTGCCATCCAGCTCTGTATCATTTGTAGAGCAACTTTCGGCTGATCCATCGGAACAAGGTGCCCAGCCTCATTAACCTGCAATTCATCATACGGGCCAGAATTGAACTTATAATTCGCCTCTCTCATCTTTAAAGTATGTTGTGCTTCTGTTAGAGAGAGAGAGAAAGAGAGACCGTCAAGAAAGTAAGTCTTCCATGTGTTTTTGCCCATCCTGCCACGGAACCATCAACGCCAAATGGAGCAATTACTGATTTTTTGAAGTCGGCTCGACCGTACCACTCCATGTCTTCAACCCACTCGAAGATTCCTGCTCAAATAAACATCAGGAAAGACATATGTCATTCGCCAGGTAATGTTCCGTTTAATTCTGTCTAGTGTCTACCAACTTGTAAGATCGGGGTATACCAATATAATTACAGCGGAGATCCTCCGCACCGGCATAAATGAGCACCTTCAGCCCGTCCGCAAGAAGCGCGGGGATACCCACTGCAAGATTCTTCATTATATCCCCATGCATCGCATTAAACACTCCTTCTCTAAACATCTTAAACTCTATATCCTCGGCCCCTAATAAATATTTCACTTCCGCTATGTTCAGGAAGGTCTCCACTCTTGAGAACCCGTCGTAGCAATTGCTCCCACATTCCTTTCGAATGTCAAATTCCTGCGGGCCAATCATCAACATGTCAATTCACGGTAATCGGACGTTAATCTGGGAAAGCTTATTTCAAGGGAAAAGTAGACTATCGCTATCGTACATATCTGTTCCCTATAATATTCTTGAGCTCTTTGTAAATACTTTCACACTCGGGAAATGCAAGCCCACAAGACCATTCGGCCCCCGTCTCTGCAAAGATTAATATTAAAGTCTCTGCTTTAGAGAAAGAAAAGAGAGAGCTTCTCGAATGTGTTTATGAAGCATAAACAGAGATTTAGGCCTAAAAAGATACCACACTGTCGAACCAATTCTTTGCATTCTGGGAACATTTTGTCAATCCCAGTTTTATCATTCTGCTTGATTAAGTTCTTCCTTAGAGCATAATCTGTGTATGCTCCATACTAGATCCCGGAATTGGTTAGGCCATTGCCAATTGCAAACCCTGATCGAGATTCCGAAGTTAACCATGTCAAAAAAAGAACAAGTTAATATATCATAGCAAGAAATCACCATACAAACATAAAGTACCTTCAGGTTTATGTGAATTCCTTCCCTAAACCCGTTCCCTTGTTGAATACGAGTAGCTAAAGCGGGAATGTAGTGCCCAGCGTACGACTCTCCGACTATGTAAAAATCATTTGCAGCAAGTTGCTTATTGTCTGTAAAGAACAGCTGAACATCGCAGCGAGAGATTAGTCCATCATATGTTTGAATTCTTAACTTGAAAATTACCCAATCAAAAATTGGGTTGTCTGTAAAAACAAAAGTAGTTAATCCAGTGCACAAATTATGATCAATGAGCTCATGTATACCTGCAAGAAGTCATACAAGTCAATGCTAACACCATCCTCATCAAGCCGAATGTTGCGCTCATCAGGGGAGTAACTAAAACCGGTTCCAGTAGGCTGGTCGACGAAGATGATATTCGACACCTGTGGAGAAAAAAAAACATTAACAAAAGCACAAAACGTAATATACTTGAAAATATAAATAGTTTATACATCAGTAATATATGCTTTTAAATTGTTTGCTTTCCCTTTTAATTTAACAAGATACGTATTGTTTATTCATTCAATAATTAATTTTATTAAATATGATCACGATTATCATGCTCAACTATCAATTTGCCAAAACGATGTTGAAATTTTGCTTCATAGGAAGCTATTGAAGGCGAAAGCATAATTGCTTCTCAAGAAAGAATACTGAAACGAATGAGGCCAACATTAAATGCAATAATGTGAAGGTAAGACACAACAGAAACGAGTAGGAGGACGACACTAACTAGAATAATTCAAAACCAACAACAACAACAACAACAACAACAACAACAATAATAATAATAATAATAATAATAATATAAATTGTGATTAATAATCAGGAAAAGCACAAAAAAAAAGTCATAAACCTACGATATTTGTACCAATTCAATCATAAACATTTCAATTAAATCAATTTAGTTCCAAAAATTTTCACATTATTACCAATTTAGTCCTAAATCTTTTAATTAAACCAATTCAGTGATAAATCTTTTCGTATTGGTGTCAATTCAGTCCATCCATCTAAATTTGATTGGTTGTCACTCCCTCACCTTGTGCTAACTATATTCATTTGGGCATGCAGTCATGCTGTCGGTAATATGGTAAGGGCCATTCCCATTGAACAGATTCCCTGCACCGCTAGCGCCAGGCCCTCCGGCTAACCATAGCACCACCGGGTCACGTGAATTTGACCAAAGCACTAACTTTACGACTACAACTAGTTGGGTTGTGGCGGGCCCCTCCCCGGGGGGAGGGGGGGAGCGCGGGCGGTAGAATGGGCCTGGCTGGCCGGGCCTTTACCGAATCTTTAACCCGGACAGAAACGAGGCCACTTGACCCAGACCCATTACCGAAACAAAATCATGGGCCCTCAGACTCATAGCCCGATGCTGTACAAGCCCGGCCCACCTATCCACTCCACGTCATCGTGTTTGTCATGCTCAAAAACCCCCCAACTAGGGTGTCCCAAAAACCCGACCCAACCTGAACATGACCCCAACACGAACCGAACACAGAACATGTTGAGTACATGTTTCGAATTTTATTATTATTCGAATAACGATTACAAAACAAGCAAATAAGCATGTTTTGGGTCGGAACATTGTTCAGCCCGAAACACATTATTGACTCCAAACAATGAAACAAACACGTTCTCTCATCTCATACAAACAATCCTCATCCAAGGCCAGACACAATAGCAAGATGTCCCCTTCCCCTGACTCGACCCGACCCGATCTAAACATGACCCAAACATGAACTGAACATGAAAAAAGTTGAGTACATGTTTTGGATGTTAATATTGTTCGGATAATGATTATAAAACATATAAATAAACACGTTTTGGGTTGGGCTAGGGTCGGAACATTATTTGGCCATTATTGACTCCAAACAATGAAACAAACACATTCTCTTATCTCACTCGAACACTCCTCATCACACATCGACATCGACTTTGCCTTCTCTTCTAGTCAACTCTGTTGCCGTCCATGACCATGCCTTCTCGTCGACTCCGTTGCCGTCTTCTTCTTTGCTCCTTACATTCTAGGGTTTTGCCACCATCAATGCCTGCACTCACGACTATTGGTTCGGCATTTGCGGCCACTGCTACGCTCCCTCTCTCCTCCACCCGCGCCGTTGCGCCCGATCAAGGCCGCCCATCTCAGCCGGCGATAGGCTACTCGGTCTCGTGATCGCAAGCTTGCGTTCATCGTGAGAGCAGCCGATTCCACTCGGCCTGCGTCTACTTGCAAGGTGATTATCTCCAACGATGAGTTCTCTCTAGCCAAGGTCTCACATTTTCCCCTTCCTCTTTGTATTCTCCATTTTGGGCTTCGGTTTTGACTAAATTTCATGAGCTTCGCATCCTTGCGTGTGGAATGGGCTCAGGTTTCTTGTCTGTCCAAGGTAAAACTTTGATTATTTTCGCGGTTGTTGACTTTAACACGCCAGATTTCTTCTCTCTTTTCTCCTTTTTTTCTCGTTCGGATTTTCAGATTATTGATTTGTCTATGATTTTTAATGTTGTCTGGTTTGCAATGCATATTAAGGTGGACTCAGTAATTGGTTGCCACAATATTGGAGAGGTCGAGTTTCATTCCGTGCTTCTTGCGACCAACATTATGATTAGATGCTTACGTTTTCCCATGTTTTCTTGTGCCGTGATGATTGTGATGATTCCTGAAGTGGTTTGCTTCATTTGGTGTTCTTTTTTCTTGAATAATATTGTTGATGGTTCCATGTTGTTTCATTCGGTGCATCTTATGGATTGTTGGGTACCCAGGAAGTTGAGATTAGTCTTGTTGCACGTCTCTGGCACTGACTAATTACTTAGAATAGGTTATGAACCTTTAGTTTAATCTTATGGAATTGGATATGTCTATAGTGGAGAAAAGAGCATTCTATTATGTATGATTATCATTATGGCAGAGAATAAGTTCCTCCCATATTAAACAAGTAGAAAAGGAAAACTAAATGGGATGACTAAGGCTGCGCATGACAACATTTCTTGGCTGGGGAACAATTTTTTTTCAGAAACAGTTCTTTTCTATTTCTATTCGGGAACAATTTCTGAAAAAAACCCGTTTGATAACTGTACAAAATTTCTATTTCTGGAACAAAAATAACAGAAACCCGTTTGATAACTGTACAAAATTTCTATTCTGGAATAGAAAAAGAACAGAAACACGTTTGGTAACTGCACAAAATTTCTATTCCAAATTTTATTTTTAAAAAAAAAATAAAAAATAAGAAAAATGAATAAATTAGATATTACATAAAAGTTGGCAAGATCAAAATATTACTAGATTAATAATACATTTGATTAGGTGTAAGCATTGTAGTCGAATATGCTTGTAACATAGGTGGTATTGTAATGGAACGTGAGCTATTATTTTATATCTATGTGTGAGGATCTTTACATATGTTTTATAGCATATTGAATTTATGTAGCGCTTTGTGGGATGGATGTATTCACAAACTAATGTTTTGAACTATAATTCTCAATAATATATTTTCTTTTTGCGAATTTTAATGTTTGGTATAGCAAATATTGCAAAAAAAGCACACGTGATATTGTCAGCCAAATTAATTTATGCTCATTTCCTTGGGACTAAGTTTTTACTCTTAAAAAAAAAAAATTGTAATTCTAGTGCAAGCGTGGCTTAAGGATTTTAGTCTCTTCTAATCTTGACATAGATGTCGGGTTGGGGTTGGAAATTTTCAATTGTTGGAATGGTGCATGCATGGTGTGGCTTTATTGTCATTATGCATTTAGTTCATAGTATACTCCTAAAACACTTAGTAAAAACCTCGGTCTCTTGCATTTTGAACCGTCGATGCATTCCATCTTGATGTTAATTTTTACCTTGCTTCTTCCAAATTACCTTGATGTCGTTATAAGGTTTTGGCTAATTTTGATAAAGAGAGGTGTTTTTCTTCTCCTCTTTTGCTTTTTTTCTTTCTTGACTAGCATACAAGCTTCGGTTTGTAGGTCTTGAAGTGTCAACTATACAATAGCTTACCATTTGCTTCTCTTCTATTTGTCCATATTTATGATACATTCAATGGCATTTATGCTCATGGAGATAGAATTGGATGACCTTAATACTATTAATAGAAATGTATTCATAATAGTTTACAAACACATCGCAAAAGTTTTCACCAAAAAACAAAAAACACATCACAAAAGTCAGAAATAAAAAGTCATGGAATTTCTTGCATATTGTGATCCCTTGCCATCATATTTGCAATATCTTTCCCGATCATGTTTATCTCAGCCGCCTCATCATGTGATGCATCATCTACAACCTCGTCTTCTCGTAGATCCAAGAGGATAATCCGGATCTCCATAAAGGGCAAAGTTCCTATCCATCTTGTCTTGGTCGCGAATATAATTATGAAGAGTACAACATGCGATTACAATATATGCTTGCTTTCGAATTTGTCGCGACCAATTTTTTCGGGTTTAAACCACCTAGGGTTTGGCTAATGGATTGTTAAGCCTAGACTTAACTCGGGCTCTCCCAAGCCCATACCAATTCGCGACTTTAGGTTCAAATTCTTAACATGCAAATTTTTTCATTAGGAGTCGCCACTAATCTATTTTTGGTGGGTCGATTAGAAACCCAAGTAAAATAACGGGAGAATTATTTTACTCCTACGAACCAGAGATTTGGGTACGGGGACTTGGTTACGCTAGAATTCTCTAACGCCCTTTCGGTACCTTTCTTTTTATTTTGAAAAATGTTTGACAAGCGATTTGGGTTTATTTTAAATCTATCTCCCTAACATGTGAGGTTATCATGCGAGTGCGCAATCCATCAATTTAACACCCAAGAAAACAAATATAAAATGCAAGACTTACCTCGTAGCAACGAAAGCATCTGCAATGTTAATTCAAAATCCACATCAACAACCCTGGATATGGTTTCTAATTAACACGCCATTTCTCTTTTTTTATTTTCACTTATTTAATGAAAATTATGCAATATGCGATGCAATATTAACTAAATGACCTAAATGATATGACATAAATAATCATGTAGTCTATCCTAAGGCATGAGATGGATTTATTCTAAAAAATAATTTTTTTGTATTTTCCATGAAATTCGAAATTAAAGGAATGCAACACTTAAATATGCAATCTAAATTAATTTAATGACCTAATTCTATTGACAGGCAATTTCTAATTAAATGCATCTAACAAAAATCACTAAATGACGTGCATTGTATGAAACTAATTCTATATGACGTGCACATGATTTTTATTTTTCTAATAAGCATGCAATCTATTTAGGAGAAATTATCTAAACCTATAATATGCAATCTTAACATGCAATGACGTGCAAATAATGCCCTAATTCTACATGAAATATGCATAATGATTTTTTTGTGTTTTTGCTTTTTCCTTTTTTTTTTTCAGATTAAAAATTACCAAATAATTAAACATGCAATTAAAATCTAGCAACCTAAATTGATTTATTTGATTTTTGATTTTTTTGATTTTTCTTAAATTTGAAATAAAATTCCTATTCTAAACATATAAACCCTAAGACATGCAATATTCTAACTCAAATATATCTCGAGATAAACAAGGCAATTAAAATGAGACAATTCATTCAAAACCATCAAAAATCGCACATCATTCGGATCAAGAGATAATGTTTCGCTAGTAAAATTGATAATTTGATCTTAAGCCTTAAAGATCAAAACATCAATTTTATTCCCGCTTAATTAATTATTTCATCTAAAGCCTTATAGATGAAATAAAAAACCCGGCGCGGTTGCGAATCAGGTGATATGTCAGGATTTCCAATTATGCATATATAGGTATTTCAACCAAAGAAAACGACACATAAAAAGATAAGGATAAAAAAAATAGAGAACAACCTAAACTTGCTTAATAAAGTAAAACAAAATACCTAGTAAAAATTTTCTTTTCTTTTCTCCTTTTTCCTTTTCTTTTTCCTGAAAAAGAAAAAGAAAAGAAAAAAAAAAAACTGGTTTGGCCGCCGGGTTTTGGGGAAAATCGCCGGCGAGGGTTTCCCGCGAGGACACCGGCGAGGGCACGGCGAGCAGCGGGCGAAGGCGAGGCGGACGGGCTGAGCTCGGGCTTCCGGGTTCCGACGAGGGCTCTGCGGGCGCCGGATCCGGCGCGGGCGTCGCGGATCGGCACGGGCGGCGTCGGATCCGGACCGGAGCGGCGTCGGTTCACCGATGGTGGGTCGTGATGGCTTCGGGGCGGCGTCGCGGGCGGAGCAAGGCTTCGGGTCTCCCGGCGTTGGTCACGAGCGGGGGGCGGAGGGCAACCCCGGGTCGTCGGTCCGGGATTCGTGGCGTCGGGTCACCGATGCGGGCGGAGCGCGACGGAGCGGGGAGCTTTGATTGACGCGGCTCGCGGGTGGAGGTTCGGAGCGGCGGTCCGGTGTCGGCTGATGCGGGCTGAGTCGCGGCAGGGCAGTGGCGAGACGGCGACGGTGCGAGCAGCGGCACCGGCGAAGGACACCCCCCACGAAGAAGACGATGAACAAAGTGACGTGGGACTTTTCTTTTTCCCTTCTTTTCTTTTTGGTTTTGCTCTCTCTTTCTCACGTCACTTTTCAACTTTTTCACCTTTTGTGTACTTTTCACTTTTTTTCGAAAGAGCCCCCCCTTTTACTTTGCGCTCGGTGTCTTTTATAGGTCAAAAAAAATGCATCCTCACGACATATATTTTTTCCTTTTTTGGCTTGCCCACGATATCTCTAGATATGTCGTTGAAGCATATATATCGCTCAATATTCCCTTTTGTATTTCTCGCATATTCTATCTAGAAAAATTCCATTTTTGCATAAAATACACCTCCAAAGATATATTACTTAAAAATATGAAAAATCTAAATGGAATATGTGAAAAATCTTCCCTTCACCGGTGGCCTAAAATAAACTAAAAAATAAAAAGTTTCTAAATTATATGCCATGTGATTATACTTTTTATTTTTTTATTTTTTATTTAGCAAAAATTAACCCCAAAAATTTAGGTGTCAACAGAATTGAAAATGAAGGCATGTGTCTCAAAATGGGGAAACGATTTTTTAATGCCCCAAATGACCTCTCGATAACATTTCTTAATGAAGAATGCTTATGGTTGAACAATTCTTTTGTTGTTCTGGGCCGTCTCGTTCTACCCCTATACTCATTCAAATGATACCGTTCACCTTTAAATGGAGTTAAAAATCCTGGAAGTGATGCATAACCAGAATCTACTACATAGTATTTCCCTACAAGAATATATACATAAATTTGTTATGATATGCAATATCTATACGATCATAAAGAAAATAACTTAATATAGACAAAACAAATACCTGGTGGTGGTCGAGGAAATTGCAATCGAGGAGTCTCGAGTGCTGCTGAGAGAACCCGACAATCATTGACAGATCCTTCCCACCCAGCATATACGAAAGTGAATTTCATATCAAATGAACAAGCACACATCACATTTTGAGTGGTTGTCCCTTTCCGCCTCTAAATGGGATTTGTTTTGATATAGGGACGGATGCATTAATGTGGGTGCCATCAATAGCACCAACGCAGCCCTGTGATTTTATGAAATTATAGCGTTAGACAATATTATCAACAATATATATTTTAACAATGTAAAATTGATATTAAATCATACCTTGAAGTAACGTGCATGGTTAGGATCGATAAGAATCTCATCTGGAACAATATCAAAAGAAGGCGGCCTGATAATCTCTTTTGATAATTTGATAAACGCTTTTAATACCAGAGTGAAGAACTTACTGATTGTTTGTCCCGAACGTTGAAATCTCTCACATAAATCTCTATTTGTGTTTTTGTGACCAACCATAGATAAAAAAATCCCAACTTGTTCATCAACCTTTACGTATCGAGTATCTTTCAGCCAGCCTCTTGCCTTCATTAGATCACATAGGTTAAGAAAAACATGTCTCTCTAACCCGAATGCTTCATATATCCTATCTCGAATGTCCATAAACAATTTCCCTTACCCATTCGGCTCCCGATAATTTACTGTCCCTAATAGGCTCTTTCGTATGCAAAGACATGTCCAAATTAACAAGAGTTAACCATGCTATTATTATGTCAATATCAAAGTCATCCAAATACCATTCAACCGCTGCTACCTCTTCATTAGACACACTATTTGATTCATCTTCCATAGTACCTATGCCATTACACAAATATAAGAAAATCAATATAGATATATGTAAAATAATAATAATAATAATAATAATAATAATAATAGAAACCAATAACGTAAGTAATAGAGTGAAAAGGCAAACCAAATATATAAATTCAGCACAATCCATCATATCCAAACCACAACACATATGCAAAAGTCTCAACAAAATAACAACAAAAAACATAAAAAAAAACATAGTCTAATAAAACTCCATGCAATCCATGACACATTTCCTAACATCCACTAAAGACGTTGGAGAAGTCTATATCTCAATTCAGTTGGGGTTTTGATAAAAGCCTCCCTCCACGTGGCATTATCGCAGGCTCGCTCCACTGCTTTGCTATAGAGATCTGGGTCCAACATAGGCATGGCAAGTAGGGTATCAATCACCACAGATATGGAGAATGGGTCTGTAGGTGGTGATGTCACTTGTGAGCTGACAGAACCACTCACAGATTGATTAACCCTACTTTTGATCATCTCTTGCAAGGCTTTGCAGGTGCTAGCAACACCAAATGATTGACTCTTCCTTCTCCTCTTAGTATTTGGAGTTTTATCCATCCTATGTTTGTCATGAACAGAGTAGGACTTTTGTCAGACATAACATCTTCCTCATTAACATGCTGTGCACCAAAGTCCTCTGGTGCATTGTCTGCATCATCACCACCACCAATGTTAAGTTCATCTGACATCACCAAATCTTCGGCATTTCCTGCTGCATAGTCCTCAGTAGCATATGTATCGCCAAATACAATACACAAGTCAGGATATTGAGGCAACCCGTCCTTCTTGAATTTCGCCTAATCAGTATTATCCTGCAATTTTCACAATGATGACATATATCAGCAATGCAATTAAACATATTTGATGTACATATATAGTGCTATGAAAATGGTCAAAAGTTAAATCATACCTTGATATGGCATTCCCATATGCTCGGATCATCAACAACAACTTTTTGTTCACATTGTCCTGACCAAATCCGGATTGTGAAAGAAGCTTCTTAAAACTAGCATACTGCTTTTTCAATTTGTTCACCTTATTCTTCAACTGTACTGCAGTATATTGAAGTTCTGCTCGTTTGTTGAATTCTATCCGTATGTTATTCCACCCTGCTTTATTGAAAGTAGTAGAGGTGCGATTTCCTTTTTTACCTCTTCTACCAACAAACTAACGAACAAGTCCGTTAAAGGCTCACCCACTTTGCGATGAATGCCTCTTTTGGGATGCCATGTAACCTTCACTAGTTGAACATCATATGAGTTCAAGACAATTAAAAAGAAAGTGCAAGAGGTTGCTGCCTTCTTTTCTCATCACCATCTTTTAGACTAAAGAAAGACACAAGCATCAAAATGTCTTTATAGCTCTAAACATTGGATATCTATTCAATGCATAAACATTGGGTAGCTATTCAGTGCAATGTTTGAATTCTGAAATGTTTCATTTCATTATGGTATATTTTTTCAAGATAATTTGCTCCTCAAAACAAAGAACCAGCAAGATCAGTAAACAAAAAACCAACAAAATCAGCAAAACAGAACTAGCAAAACAGGAAAATAGCAAGATCAAGAACAAAGAACCAACAAAATTAGCAAAATAGAACTAGCAAAACAGGAACACAGCAAGATCAGTAAACAAAGAACCAACAAAATCAGCAAAACAGAACCAGCAAAACAAGAAAACAGCAATATCAGTAAACACAAATCAAGCTGAAACTACTGCAGAATTGACAGATTTCAAATGTGTTTTTCAGCAACCAAACGACATCCATTATGGGCGTACAACATATCAAATCGAAGCTTTAGAAGTGTATTTTTTATGTCTAGAAGGGCTCAAGGTCAAAAAAATCCATCTAGCACTTCGTTTCGGCCAAAACAGTAAGTCCATTACAAAGATACGAAATTGCAGAGTAATACAAATCAAGCTCAATCAACCTTTAGTTCATGATCATTGATCGTCAATCCACAAAAATCATCCAATAACATCATCAATCACTAGATCTAAGCATATTGTGTGAATCTAAAGTCGAATCCTAAGCTCAATCCGTGACTCTAAACATAACATCCAGCAAAAAATCAGTTCCTCACCAAGCATGACTAAATCATTTGTTTGCACCAGCAACATCATATCAAGATAACCAGCTTTCTATATTACTTGAATCCTCACCACACGAAAACACAATTAAAGAGAAGGACAAGCAGGGGAAGCTTAATACAACATCACAGCAGAAGACAACCAATATCTCTAAACTCATAACCAAGATTCAAACAAAAAAGGACCAGATAATTGAACCACAAAGCCATTAGTGAGGACGGAAGTGATACAACAATAAGCTTTAATAGGCAAACTAATCACACATGATAATAACAAATTACAGCAGTGATTCACTTTACTCATTACTAACAGCAATAACGAAGGATCAGGTACAAGAAAGGAATCAACTAGGAATGAGCTTCAAATTAACAAAAACATGATTACACTGATGCAGAAGGTTGTCTACATATAACAGACTAACTACCTCTTTGCTTTCCTACTTGATGCAAGACTAGAAGTTAGGAAAAAGAATCTCAGAAATACTTTCTAATTCCTACATGATATACTCCAACAAGAAAGACAATGAGCATTGCAAACTTGCAGTTAAATAAAAAATCAAAGCAATTATCAGCACGTAAGGCGGCATCCTCATTAAGATGCTCTCATTTATAAGCGTTCATCTCCTTTACTTTATAGTTTTGTAAGGTTGGGCATCTCTTGCTAGTTCATGAACGAATTAGATAGATATAACTTTGAATCTATGAGATATTTCTTGATCAGAAAATTGCCACAAAAAGTTTGATGAAGTACATAAAGCTTCACATAAGCATCAATGACAACTAGAATCAGGCATATAAAAATAATAAACTGATCATATTGTTCTAGTAATCAATACTTCAGCAGCATTGACAGATTACAGCAGAGTTTTAGGTATGCAATTAATAGGGGAAAATACAGAAAGAGCGAGCGTCATATCGAAAGAGAGAGAGACAGATCGCATAGGTCTTATTCAATCTAAATCAACCATGAAATTTAGTAAATATATGTGCATAAGGCGCAACATGCTTATCTACATCCAAGAAATGAAGCTTTCCTTCATTTAACATGCATATCCCGAACCATTAGGTCCAGGTATCCACTCTCCCTCCATTGATCAAGGGCGACACAAGCATGGGGGAAGCAACGTGAGAGAAGCGAGCACAAACAGAGGCAACGCGACAGAGGCGACACGATTCAAGTTCAGAAAAATAGCAGAATCACCACTAGAACAAGTACAATGAGAAAGAATCAAAGCAACAAACCTGATTTAGGGCAAGACAACCACGAGGCGATGCGACCAGAGGCGATGCGAGCTGGAGAAACTTAACCAGAGGCGACGGGATTGCAGGCAGTGGGATTGGAGAGAGGCGATCGAAGGCGATGGCACCGCAGGTGGCGATTCAACTTCAAAAAACTAGAACATGTACAATGAGAAGTAATCAAAGCAACAAACCATATATGACCAACCGACTCGAGAACAAATTATTAACAAATCGACAAAAGATAAGCACAAGTCCACTCGGAATTCTACAACTCTCGGCTACGGCCTTTCTTATAGTGAATGCAGTCATATGATATATGATAATCAAGGCTCGGAAGTATGCGAACCACCAATGCAAATCACACCACTCGGTGTAAGGATTTCACAATAGCTCACCCTCCCTACCCACCAAAAAAAAAAAAATACACACACGCACAAAACACTTTATCATTAGAGATGTGAGCAAATAGGTTGTAATCGAGGCAGCTTTGACATATCTAACTCAATGCTATGTCTTCGATAATTGACCAAATCAAATTAACTTCTCTCGCTAATTGATACAATATAATCCAACGAAGTGAAGGTGATGTCGTATAGATCCTCATCATTAATCCGCCGCCCGCACTACATTTTTACACATTGAAAAATAGCGACCCTCAATCACCAAAACCCGAAAAACATTGCACCATCAACCCAAGAGAATTCGACAAAAAAATAACACCGCAGATTTAGCTGAAAAAAAATTAAGGGCTTTGAATTCGGTCAAACCAATCACAGCCCTCAACAATGCAACCCGATATACAATTACAATCACTCCTTCAATATAAACAGACCATCTCAACAAAGGTTGGAACCAATCACACCAACTGAACAAAAAAATTCCTCACGACAAAGCCACGGACGGGCTCGTGACATCACAAGAAAACCTCACAAGAAATGGGGATCTCCGAACGGTACCTCTCTTTCGCGCAAATTGCAAAGAAGGGTTCTCTCGTTTTTCACCCCGGGAGAGAGAACGCAGCGTTCTTATATCGATCTGCGCAAAGAAGGGCCTCTGTTTTCAAGGCGCGTTCTGTCTTCCCCGTCGCGGCACGCAGGGATTGACGGCACCGAAGAGAGGTGGAGGCGACGGACCGGGCGCAACCGGCTCGGAGAGAGGCGACCCAACTGGAGTGTTGCGTTGCGACTAGAGACGAAGGGATTGATGGCACCGAAGAGAGGCGGACGCGACGAGACTGAACGCAACTAGCTCGGAGAGAGGCGACCCAACCGGAGTGTCGCGTCGCGACCAGAGTCGACGGGATTGACGGCACCGAAGAGAGGCAGAGGCGACGGGACTGGACGCAATCGGCTCGGAGAGAGGCGACCCAACCGGAGTGTCGCGCCGCGACCAGAGAGGACGGGATTGACGGCCTCGAAGAGAGGCGGAGGCGACGGGACAGAACGCAACCGGCTCGGAGAGAGGCGACCCAACCGGAGTACGAGACCGGCGACGACAGGACCGGCGGCGGCAAGATCGGCAGCGACGAGACCGGCGGCGACGAGACCGACGGCGACGAGACTGGAGAGAGGCGACTGGAGATGAGATCGGAGAGAGGCAAGCGTACGAAGGGAGAAGTGAAAATGGAAATCGCGAAAGTGAAATTAGGGTTTGCCCAATTTGTTTCTTATTTTTGTTCCTGAATTCTTGGCCTGAACGAGAAGTAACTTTTTTACTTCTCGTTTACGTTCCAAAACCATTCCTGGCTAATTTTCTATTCCCCTGAACAAAAATTAACTTATCGTTATCAAACGTGTTTCTACTCTTTTTTTGTTCCGGGGAACAAAAGAATAGAAATTGTTGGGCTGGGGAAAGTTACCATGCGCAACCTAAATTGCGATATATCAAAGTTCCAAACAAGTGCAAAATCTAGAAAATAAAGACCAGTTCAATGATATGTACTGCAGTTCACCTCTATGAACTGTGTCTCACGAGAGATGATTACTTTAGGACATCTTGGTGTCCTTCGTAAAAGTTAGTCTAAGTGTGCTTTATTTGTTCATCTAGTTAGTGACTTTCTCAGTTCTACTCCTTATTGTTCATTGAAGTGCTAGATGCATCTCTTCACCTTTACAATGCTGTTGTCATGTTGGTTTTGTAGTATGTTGATACTTTAAGGGCATGTTTGGTAACGCTTCTATTTCCGGGAACAATTTCTGATCAGAAATGATTTTTTTTTTTTTATTCTCTTCCTAGGAATAATTTTTAAGCATTTTAAGCCGTTTGTTAACTGTTCAAAATTTCAATTCTCAGAATAGAATTGCATTTGGCACCATCCTCAAAATTTTTACCTCAAATCATTTTCTTTTAATTTTTCAGTAATTTTATTACTTTTTTCCTTTTTTCTTCTTTTCTTTTTTTCCTTTCTTTCTCTTCTTCTTCTTCTTCTTCTTCAAGGTTGCCCGTTGCTAGCCTTGGGATGACTGGAGACTGGCCAGACAAGGGTCGGCGACCTCACCGGAGCATTGCCGGCCCTTGGCAAGGCCGTGCCTCGTCCGCCAAGCCTCGCCAGTGGCTATGCGAGCCTCCACGAACTGTGGCAGCGGAGGGTAGTAGTAGTGGCAGCGGTTGAAGAAGAAGAGAGAGGGAAGACGAACAAGAAGAAAGAAGAGAAAATAGAAAAAAAAAAAAAATAGGTTAGTTTGATTCTAGAGTTATTCGTGGGAATAAATAATCAACTTTTTTTACTTATTCCCGAAAATAAAAAATTTACCAAACGGATTTCTATTCCAATTTTACTCCCGGGAACAAAAAAACATAAATTTTCACTGTTTGGCAACTTGCCAAATAGACCCTAAGAGACAAATTGGAGCAACTAGCTGAGGAGAGAATCCAAGATGGGTCACCAGGTTCTTCACACGTCCCTTGGAACTCTCTCTCATTTGCTGTTGTTGTTGCCTCTTATATTCGCTTAGTAGGACTAGCGGGAAGAAGACTTTCGCTATCGACAGTTTAACCAATTAAATATTGCAAGCTAATTTGAATTTTTTTGTAGATTCGCTGGTTTTGTAGATTATATGGGAAGGTTTTTAATTTGTCCAAATCATAGGCTACTAGAATGACCGTTGCTGTCACACTTATTTATGGTTCCAAAGTTATTGGTTCTTAGTTTAACAACTTTCATTTGAAGCTGCTAGCTAAAACTGTAGTTCATATAAGGCATGGATCAAAGAAATGGATTCAATCTGTCCCATGATGTTTGCTGGTGAAAATCTAAAACTCTTCCTTATTCACAACACAAGTGTTCTCTGCTCTCGATCGCTCCTAATCCAGGCTTGCAAACTCTCTCGCGTTACTGTGGCTGGGGGTAAGAGTTAATATTTGACTTAATGGAGCAACCTGGACGTACTATGTTAGATTCAAGCCAAGTCCATTAGCTCTTAGCCTCTTAGTTACATAGCTCTGTTGCAGAGTTACATGTAAATTCCCATGGTGATGGTACCTATTAGATGTTAACAAGTTCACTTAAGTCTTTACTTCTACCGATATATCTTACCCAGTATTGTATGACAATACCTCACCATACAGGAATGATCTTTTTACCAAATTCCAATGGCGTTCATTCAGGGGCGATAAAGAAGTGGTGAAGGGAGGAGGGTAAACCCGAAACCCGAAACCTGACCCGACCCGACCTGAATTATTGCTTTGGGTATTGTGCTTTTCGGTTCGGGTTAGGTCGGATTGGAACACTTTGTCTTATGATTCAGGTGGGGTTAGGTAATGTCAAAACCCGACCCGACCTGACCCGACCCATTCACAGCCCTAATAGTGCTAACTACACAATCACAAGGACCGGTGGGGCGAGAATGGGCCGAATCTTTAACCCGGACCAAAACAAGTCCACTTGACCCGGACCCGTTGGGCCCTTTGACACACGGCCCAATTCAGTACAAACCCGGCCCATCTATCCCCTCCACGTCATCGTCATCGTCATCGTCTTCCTCAAAAACCCTCAGCACAGCTCCTCTTCCCTTGCAGAATCCTCAAAATCCATTCTGCCCAGCAAGCTGCGAAGCTCGAGCGGCCAAACCGAGACCGACCCAAGAAAGAATGGGCAGCAGACTGGGGCGACGGGTGGTCCACTTCGCGAACCTGCCCATCAAGCTCCTGATGCCAACCTCCTTCACCAACATCACCGAGATCGCCCTCAAGACCATCCCGTCGGCATCCAAGATCGAGATCAAGCGCGTCCTCGAGTCCCTCTACGGCTTCGAGGTCGACAAGGTGCGGACCCTCAACATGGAGGGCAAGAAGAAGAAGCGGGGCGGGCTGCTGGTCGCGAAGCCCGACTACAAGAAGGCCTACGTCACGCTCCGGAGCCCGCTCTCGGTCTCCCCGGACCTGTTCCCGATCCGGGTCGTCGAGGAGGACAGGCGGAGCGCGAACAAGAAGGGCGGGTCGAGCATGGTCGAGGAAGGCGAGAGGAAGAGGCACTGGCTGGACGGGGAGGAACGGGAGAGGAGAAAGCGGGAGAAGGAGTTTGGGGAGAGGGTCAGAGGAGGGAGTGGTGCCAAGTTCCCTTGGAGTTTCATGAAGTCTGGTAGGTAGAAGTGTTTCTTTCTTTTTAATTTTTGGGGGAGGGGGAATGGGATTTTCTTGGGACTTTTTCCAGGTGTTGTGGTTAGTAGAGTAACCATCGGTTTACAACATAACTTGGTGGCATTTGGTACTTCTCATAATAATCTCTTCTTCCATTCAATGATATATTTTGAATCATTGTTGCCAACTCTTCTTTGCCCTGGTGACTGTGAATCCATATGTAGTAGTTTTGGGGTAACCATGGACAAAGTCCGAGATTTTGTCGTGGGAATTCGGTGAATATCTTTGGCTTCGGATATCACTGGAAGTGTTATGAATGGTTATGTGGGATGTCTACATTTTGCGATACAAACTTTGGGATGGTCATGGAGAGCAGATAAGATTGTTGAATTCATGTTCTGTTGGCTCTCACCATGATTCTCTGTTGTCTGATTGTATGTGAAGCTTGTTGGAGCCTATAGATGAAAGTTGTTTCTCTGCATATTGGGATGTTTAGCTTCAAAAGGGCCTCTCTTATTTGCTCACACCAATTTAGCATGTTATGCGGCTGAGATGTTACTTGATTTTGCTTTCTTTTCCCTACGTGTGGAACCTGCCAGATTTAGGAGAAACACTTGTTCTCACTGGATGGTTTTGGCTGGTTCACTGCAGTTTAGTACTGGTTATTTTGTCTTGATGAAGTTTGGAGGATGGTTTATGCTTCATCTATACTTTGCTTCCCCCCCTTCTCTTCTCAAAAAAAGAAAAAAAGAAAATAAAAAGAAGATATTAGATATCTATCGTCTTTGGTCTCATCTGCATCTGGCATGGTTCTTCATTTAGTTTGTTGCACCGTGTGACATATTGGCATGCAACTTCAAGTTTAGGATATACACATTGCAATGCTGGAGCTTTCTTTGCTAGCCTTTGCAGTTTTGCATTACGTCAGGTTGAGGAATTTGTGCATGTATGATTTTTGTTAAAGCTGGCTTTGCAGTTGATAAAGTTGTTCATTCATTATGTCCTTCAGATTCATCCATATGTACTCATGGTTACTTTTTATTTATAGCATCTACATAGGCAATGCAAGTCTCAATGTGGTTCTAAGATCAGAGATCAAGTTGGTGGTGTAGGCTGAGGATTTTGTGCACTGTCCTTTCACTGATAGAAGTACCTAGAAGTAGGAACACAAAAAATGAAGAAAAAAAGCTCTGTAGAAGGTGTTGTACAGTTATGCATTACTGAAGCGAAAAGAAATTGCCCATGGTGGAATTCCACATGTTTATGCTGGATAGTTTGCTGGTCATTGCGTTTTAGCGCAGCTTGTTTGTTCATCTAGAGATCTAAGACATGGACGACCTTCTGAGGCTGCCTCTGCACCTCCTAGCTGGACTAGGTCTATTCTCTCCATCTCCAATTTCATCCCCTTCTTGTTTAGCATGAAAAGAGTTCTTTATCTTTCTCCAGCCCGAACTCCAAGGGTATCCATTCCTTTGCTTGTTGTTGAGCTTTTCATATTCTTGTTGAAGCTCATTGTAATCATTTTGTAGCTCTGCCATTTTGGCTTTGACGTTCTCGAGTTCTGCTCGAAGAATTTTGATCTCTATCTCAGTTGACGGCTGGTTTTCCTCTTGTTCGGAGTTGTTGCCACTTTGCTCTTGCTCCTTTCCTTGCACTGCTTCTCTCATCTTGAGTTGCTCAGAAAACAGGACCTGTATCACATGCTTTTTCTTAGTTGAGAAATTTTAGAATGAAAATAAAATTGTGAGTGCCAAGGCTTGGTTGTGGTCTTTTGCAGAAATATCTATCCTTCTTCATCACGGTCTTGCTGGATGTCTATTCTTCCTCATGAGTAATCCATGTTCGAGGTAATTCATTCCTAAAGTAACATTGACCATCAGATAATTGGAATTCAGTATTTGCATAGCTTTGATTGGTATCCTTAAGTTTAACATCACCTTTTAGTATGATTAGGAGGCAATCCTTTTGGGCATTTTTCCTGAAATAGTATAAGGCTTGCCAAGGTTTGGTTAGTGATATGACACTTGTCCATGACAAAGATGATGGTAAATATAGATTGTACTGTTAGCTACATAATCATACAACTAGGATGTTAAAGATTTTTTATAATGATGACTTTATTTCATGGTCAACTAATTTTGCGCATTGATGTAATTCAAAAACTCTGAAAGGGGTTGGGGGGGGGGGTGTGGGGTGGGAAAGGGTGTGAATTAGTAACAATCTTTGTATTACTTATAGGCCCTTCTAGGGCATGGTTGCTTGCTTTGGATATTTTGTGTTGTATATCTGATAAATTTCTTCATACATGATCGATAGATGAAATTTATTTTCCGAATTATCTGTTTAACTAGGTTTTAAGACTTTGGTCAAAATGGTCAGTATATGTATGGGGTTCAGTTTACTAAGTGGTTAATCTCTGCCTTGAGAGCAAAATTTCTGATGATTATTTATTTTCTGTAGACTTGTTTTTTAATTTGAACTGCAATTTTCTTTTCTTCCTTCACGGTTTCTATCGTGGCTCCAAATTGTTTTAGCAAATCTTCCTTGTTTTTGCTGTTCAATGAAAAGATGCGTATGCTATTGTTTTTGCCTCGAGCCTTTGGAGTTGTGAAGACAGCTTGAGTTTGGTGAAAATCTGACAATATTCCTGTTTCCTGGATGGTAGATCAAGTTTCTAGAAATTGGCACATTCATCAAAAGTTCTATGCTTGTTTACAGGGTCATGTATTCTGGTTTTTCGCAATGTGGCAATAAGGATCTCTTGACCATATATGAGTTGAGACCCATATTTTATGTTAGCGACAACTTAATTGCCATAATCTCATCTGTTCCTCTCAGTTTGCTTCTATGGAGATGTGATCTACGGAAGCTAGGAGAAACTAAATTGGTTTAGATGAGTTTTATCTGGTTGGAGGGCAGAGATGGAGACTAGCTATCCTTCATTATCTAATTTTGGCAGCAAATTGTAGTACTGAGCCCAGGATTTCACAACGAGTATTTACCTGCATGACTGTTCTCATGGGCAACCTTTCATTTTGTGCTGCGTGGTTGCATGCATCAAGCGAGAGTTTTGCACAATTCATTATCTTGCATAGCCTTCTGCGGTCATACTCAGATAATGTAGGATGGCTCTGCAAATTGAATACAACTATTAAGTTTGAGCCGCTTAAGAAAGTACAAAAACTAGAAATGAGACTTAGCTATGACCTTAAGATAGATATCAATGGCCCTGTAAAGTCCGTCATCGCAAGTGCGGGCGCTCTCTGGCAATGATTCAGCCAAAACCTGAAACTCGGTGACTGAGAGGTTAGGATCTCTTGCGATCTCGGCCAGGTAATTGTCTAACAGCTTACTGACGTTGAATTTCCCGGACTTGCGTGGCCGTTGTTGCTGTTGCTCGTGCATCAAGAAATATTCCAGGATGCGTTGCACCACATCTATGTCATGCATTGTGCATTCGGGAGAACTGTGCTTGACAATAAAAATGGTTGAGAGGAGAAAAATTAAAAGTTGTTCAATCGTGAATTTTTCTAAAGAGTTTGAGGATGGCAAAAGGATATTATGATACTAACTTTGATTGATCAGCGCTCTTATAATTAGGGATCAATAAGTCCTGCACCGTGGCCTCTTGCAGCATCATCCCGATTCGCTTTTCAAGCTCTGAAACTAAAGCTGGCGTGACAGAGTAGAGGATGGCCATCTTTAACATCTTTAACAAGAACTTACACGAAACTGCTTCTTGCTGAGGTGGTATAAGGCTAATGATGCTCTCAATGATTGTCCTTTGCTCCTTGCTGTTCCCGAAAACTCCTCTGTCCTTTCGACTAATAACACTAAACTGTAGCTCATTTTTGCTATACCCATAACCTCTCAGTCCTTCAGATTCAGTATCCATGCCCGCCACACGCCTTTCTGCATAATGCACAATAAATTTGCCTATAGTCTCTGGTTTAGTTCCTTTTGCCCTTATTGCTGTCATAATCCTCATGAAGTGATTGATGCGAAGGGTGGCCACTTCATCGAACCACGGGCCTTCTTCATTGACTGCTTCTCCAGTTGATTGGCAGTCTCTGAAAGCTTTCCAAGCTATCGAGTCGCAGCATCTTCGGACCATCTGGATATTTTCAGCCCATGGTGATAGAGCTTCGCATGTTTTGAGAACAATGATGGTGTCCCTCCAGGAAGAGGACCACGAATGTGAGGAAGGCTTCTGTCTTTGAGATCAGATTCCCATCTTCCATCTCTTCCGTCATTTCTAGATATTCTGATGCACATCTTAGTTGAGCTATGTTCTCGGGACCGAAATCTATTGGGAGGCCATAGCAGAATCTTAGGATGAGATGGAAAGTTTCTGATCCTCCAGGAAAGTTTTCGAGCTTGCAATTGTACCCAGAATTCGATATTGAGGGTTGAATGTCTAGTTGGCGTATGTATCCACACTTTGATATGAAGGGATACTGTTGCAGGCAAGGGGAAGAAAAGGAGGTTAGATGACTATTGGTGAATGAACATGCGGATAATGATCTTACTATCAAGAAAGTGAAGCTTGATTTGGTGGATATGATTGCCTGATCACGTTAACCAACTTGGTGGCGTTTTCTTATTTTTCTTACTTTAATTGTTAAGTTGAATAAACCCAAATGAAGTACTTAAAAGTTATTAGCTACTATCCTTGTTTGGGTTGCTTATTCCTTAAGCTTTAGTGCTCTATTGGGAAGGAAGAGGACTGAGACACCTTCTCGAAGAAAAAGTTCTCTGTCTTGAGTGAGCTCCTTCCTCAGAGAAAATATGACTATTATGAGTTTGTGGGCACCACTACAGCTGCAGAATTTACCGGACTAGAAGGAATGGTGATTCATTTTCAGTATAAAGAGAATGGTTATTGGACAATGTTGGAGGACAAAATCTCAATAAACGTATGAAGTTCATTACTCAGGAAGTAAGAATGTCGCTGAACACCATTCTGAACATACGAGATGGCAGTTATCTTTGTGTTAGAAGACAGTCCGTTGGAGCTGACGATGAACTCGAGGATGATCTGTTCCCAGTTCAATTGTGGCTGAGAAGGGATCTGATTTTGGACCAGTGAAGAGGGTGCTTGAAAATTCTAGCTGATATATTTCAGAACCTCTAGTTTAGACGCTGTGGTCCTTATTAACGAAGATATTGTCTAGTATGGAAGCTGGCTTGTCTGATGTTGACATGAAAATTGAGATGCTTTTCTAGAGTCATTACCTTGTGGACATTGAACGTCACGTCGTCTACTTGAATGAAGAGATCTGCTGGGATAGGAGAAGCAGCTATCCTGCATCAAGCCAAGGGAAGAAAGTACCATTAAGATACATGAAAGGTCAAAAAAACTTGCGGCTAACTTCATGAATCATGTAAAATCGGCTAGCACCATGGAAGTTTTTCGTCATGGAAGCAATCGGCTATGGTGATGAGCTTGGAAGGAAGCCTGAGGCTCTGTTCATGGACTTGAGCGATGCCATCAGAATCACTGGCCGGGCTCTGTGGACTGGCTGGGAAATTTTTCTTCATTTTGAGTGGCTGTGGCTCCATGCGAATTGCCTCGGCCCAGCGGTTTGCACTGCGTGATATAGGGGATTGGGGAGGTCCCTTAATTAATGCATGAGAAGTGAATCTGTGGTTAGCATGAGAATGCTGTCAGAGTAGGTGGGTGGGTTTATTGCACTCCATATTCATGTCCTTGGATGGGGGACAAAGTCTTTGAGGTCTGATGGATGGAGATGAGTCAGGTGAATGTTTTCAGGGTGGCAGGAATGTCTGGCCATGACATCTCCATGTCCAACTTTTTGTCATACGAGGAATGAGCCTCTTGGAGTGTATGGTGGTTCTGTGGTACACACTGCTGCTTTGGCAACTGTGGCTGGTTGCGATTATGCAGTTCCATCACAACTTTGTGTTGTCTCATTCAAATTTTTAGCAAATCACTGGTTGTGAAATTGAACACGTATAGAGTGTCGAGTCATTCCTCAGCGACAGTTTTTTGTTTTAGAATTTTATAATTTGGACCCAGAAATATGATCTCGATATCATTTTTGTCCTTCTCACGAGTCCGTAGATTTGCATGACCTTTGTGAGTAGTGTTTCAAAAGTCCGATTTGTCCAATTCGATAGACATACATATTTTTCCTTGTTTTGTATGACTTTGCTATTTGAAATTATTTTGTGTTTTGTATATTTGGCGGCTCATTTAGTTAGATTTTCATTTAACTCAAATTATTTGGAACTTCCAGATCGTTTTACAAGCATATCCGAGTAAAATTTTCCATTATATATTAGAATTTATAATATAATCTTTTCCCTCCAAAGTTTTGGCAGAAAATCGATTTTTTTTTTTAAAACCAAAACCAAAGCTATTTGATTCTTCATGTAAGGAAATATTGGAAAACCACAGACACGTTGTGGAAGCAGTTTGCAGCTTGGAGACCAACATGACTTTAGAGGGATGACAAGCTTTAACACAATTTGACAAATTTAACGAAATTAAAATTAGCAAACCTAAATTTGGCACGGATTTTGGTGTTTGTCCTTTTCTGTTATGTTCATAAAAAATCCAACGCAATGTTCTGCGAGTTAACAATTTGAATTTGATAGTTAAACTCAAGTTGGTTGCAAAATAATTCTGAGTAATGCTAGATATATTGTACTTGATTTGCAAAATCGACTTATAAAGTGATATGGTCAAGAATAAGTGAGTCTATCAATAAATATGCATATTCAGCAGGCAATAATGACATGTTATATTCATTTGCATATTAATTTCGTGTGAGATTATAGGCAGGTCTTTTTCAATTATAGGTAGGTCTTTTTCAACTATAGAATATATAGAATTAAGTGAACAACGATTTTAAAAATCAATGTATCATTTTTTTTGTCAATAAAGGAGAAAAATACTATTTAAAAAGTATCTATAATAATGGGCAAAAAATACTAAAATGGGCACTCAAATCATTGAAAACCTGTTATAAATATTCCTTGAAAAAGAATGTTTGATCCCGGCTCAAGAGCGTGGTATGGTTCCTCAAGAGGAATGGCAATGCCGTGCATCTTCCTAAGTACTTCAATATTAATATTGTAATGCAATTTAGTTTTAACAACGAAAAAGTACACTTGGCTAATATAAAGGTTAAAGCCAAAAAAATAACTACTAAAAGTCTTGTGAAATTTCTTAGTTATCCCTATATTGTAAGGAGCAATTTCATCTTTCATTTCCTGTTTCTACTTTCTAATAAATATTTGGTTTTAGTTATTGAAGGATTACAAAATGTTTGTTGACAAGAGAAAAACTAGCCTTTGATGAATTATATGATCAATGGATTTACACCAATGACCAAAAAAAGAACAACTTGAGCAAAAAATTTAGAAATTGAATGGAAACTCTAAATAAAGGATCCATTACTCTAGATGTATTCAAAAAAAGAACTAGATTGTGTAATGATGAACATAAAAAATAATACTCGCCTAAAATACATGATCCTTTTTTGAACGGGCCCTGTTGTTGAAGGGTCTAATTTTTTTTCCATCCCCAATTCTAAATAAAATTTTGACAAAAAATTAGACAAGTTGGATAAATAAGATTTGTGATATACTTTTTATTACTGATAAGGAAAAATTTGAAGAAAAAATAAATGCATTTGGTAAAAATTCATTATCAACAGAAAAACTGAATAAGGAAGAATTCATACAAAATAAAAATTCTGAAAATTTTCTTTAACACAATTATAACTACTGAGCCAGAGACTAAAAGAATAAAAAAAAAATCTATTGGAATAAAAGAAATAAGTAAAAAGGTTCCTCAATGGTCATACAAATTAGTTAACGATTTGGACCAACAAGAGGGAGAAAATGAAGAAAACATGGCAGAGAAACATCGGATTCGTTCCAAAAAAGCCAAACATGTACTAATTTTTTCTATGAACCAGCAAAATACTGATGCTAATAGCAAAAATACTAATAATCTTAATCAAGCCGATGAAGTGGCTTTGATACATTATTCACAATAATCAAATTTCCGTTGAGGCGTAATCAAATGCTCTATGTGTGCTTAAAGACGTAAAATAATTATTTGTGAATTAATTCAAGCAAATATGGATTCTCGCCCTTTTTTTTGGACAGAATAGACAAACCCCTTTTTTCTTTTGATATCTCCGGGATGATAAAATTCATTTTGAAAAATTGGATGTATAACAAAAACAATAGAATTAAGAATTTTGGATAATACTAAGGAAAAGTAAAAAGAAAATGAGAAAAAGAGGTAGAAAAAGAGGAGAATACAAAAAGAAGAGAAAGCACGACTAGAAATATCTGAAGTAATAAAAAGGGGCAAATATCATAAAAAATCCTAATTCCGTTTGTGATATAAATACCTTAAATTATTTTTTGTGACATAAAAAATCTCAAACTTATCAATTGTGATACGAATACTTCCACTCTTTGTGTATTGTGAAAAATGTGACATCCCGAAATTTGACCCATGTTTCGAATATATGAAATTGTTATTTCATCGACGCATTTATGGTTATTTACTCGAAACTGATCACTCATGAGTTAACTAATCTATTAGGTGAGACTTTAAAAGGTTATAAACGTGACATACTAGAGAATTTGATCGAAACCGACCACTCGACCATAAAAATCGGCAATGGTCAATACGATACGGTTATAAATCGATTTACGAACGGATATAAGTCGATTCGATGGAAGTACGTAGTCGAATTGTGGGTGGTTCTGTATGATTACGATATTCGCGTCAAACGACAATAAATTGATTTTCTATCGATGTTATATTTGGGATATGTAATTGAACCCTTGCGATTACATGACAACCAAGGGTCGTCTACGATTTGGAGACGCACAAATGTGGGTTGAAAATTATCGACCATGGGTCAAACGCGTTAAAACCCCTAAAAGCTACCGATAGATTAGGTCGTACTAAAGTCGAGTTCAATCGATTTTAACCACGAAATTTAACTTGGTTTCGGGAATTGAACGTTCGAGCGTGTCACGATTTATTTATTGTATGTCATCTCATCTTTTGGCAAATTTTCAACGAGTTCGACATTTTCTCGGAAAAATGATTTTTAGACAAAAAAAAAAAAGGAAAGGAAACTCGGATGGGGATAAAAATTGTAGTTTTTTTACTCAAAAAGCTTTAAATTTGGGAAATTAGAGTTAAATTTTGATTTGGTGACCAAGGATGAGCATAGAAGACTTTGAGGCATATGTGATGATGGAAAAATTTGAGATATTTTTCTCAAGAATTTTGATTGGTTGGCCTTTCTTTCTCTCTCTCTTACGCGTGGAGCCCCCCTTCTGCCCATTCCCTTCTTCTTTTTCCCATGCTCACTTCTTCCCTCACGTCCCTTCCCTCCCCTGGTTTTTGGTTCTGCGTTCCTTTCATTGTGCTGCTGCACATCACGCCCAGCCACCACCCCTTACACCCGCAATTCCATCACCGTCGCCAGCCCCATTCTCTCTTCCACTGGTTTTGTCCCTTCTCATTTTCGCTGCTGCACCATCACCACCACCCATCCAACGACCAGCAACACCTCACGTCTAGCGCACTCCATCACCGCCAGCCACCACCGCCGGAACTCCAGCGACTTCACCACCGTTATCTCCACACCACAGCAGCAGCCCCACACGCTCATCCCCGCCGCTAGCTCCACGCCAACATGCCCGAGACTCCACCACACCAACCACTGTCCACCCAAGCCGAGCCTCCCCCTTGGCTGTGAGCTCAATCTTTGCCGAACTGCCATTGTTGAGCCTCCGTTTGAGCCGCGGTTGTCACGTTCTCGACGTCGTCGCGTTGTCATAGCCATGAGCCTACCACTGTCGAAAATCCATAAGTTAACTTCCTAATCTTTGATTAGGCCGTTAATTGCGTTTAGGGGTGGCTAGATTAGTGTTAATAATGATTAGTCTTAGTTAAGCTTGGTTTAGTCTTAATTGAGATTAAGAATGATTTAAGTTAAATTTAATTACGATAAGTGTGAGTAATTGCGATTAGTTTAATTAATTGCATTTAGTCTTTATTAATCGTGATTTATTCAATTAATGAAGATATTGCCTAGTATGGAAGCTGGTTTGTCTGATGTTGACATGAAAATTAAGGTGCTTTTCTAGAGTCATTACCTTGTGGACATTGAACGTCACGTCGTCTTCTTGAATGAAGAGATCTGCTGGGACATGAGAAACAGCTATCCTGCATCATGCCAAGGGAAGAGAGTACCATTAAGATACATGTATACCCATTAAACGGATGGGTCGGGTCGGGTTGAGTTTGGGTCGGGCCATAAATAGTCTGACCTAAATCAATCCATATATTGCAATACAAAATTTTTGACTCATACCCAACTCGACCCATACCCAATCTATACTTTCGACCAATTTAAATAAACTTAAGAAAGCTTATTACATATATATATATATATATATTTATAATGGTATCGTTAAAATAATTTTATATAACGCAAATTTAATGGACAATTTTTATAATTTAAAATAATATTTAAAAATCAAATTTTAATTATTTTTTATTTTTTAAATTAAATCTTTAATTATTTTTATTTTTAAAATATAATTTTCTTTTTTCTTTTTTCTTTTTTCTTTTTTCTTTTTTCTTTTTTGGCCGTGGTCGGGTCGGCCACAAGCAACGTGGAGCTCGCTCGGCTCGGCGACGTCGGCAAGCTCAAGTTTTGCTCGGCCGGCCGCCCATCGCCGTGCTTGGTGATCGGAAGGAAGAAGAAAGAAAAAATTATAAAAAATTATAATTTCGATTTTTTTAATTTTTTTTTTGTAAAGTTAAAGAGAGAAGAGAAAGATTGTGATGTTTTGGGTGAAAATAAATGAGTTCATTTTTAATGGGTTAATAAATTGGTCTTAAATGGGTCGGCTTTTTGACCCATTTAAGACCTATATATCTCAGTCTTGACCCATTAAAACTCATTATAAGTGCTTTAGGAAATATGATTGAACTATTAACGACCCTTTTAAACATAAATGGGTTCATAAATGGATCAATGACCCATTTTGACACCTCTAGATACATGAAATGTCAAAAGAACTTGCGGCTAACTTCATGAATCATGTAAAATTGGCTAGTACCATGGAAGTTTTTCGTCATGGAAGCAATCGGCTATGGTGATGAGCTTGGAAGGAAGCCCGAGGCTCTGTTCATGGACTTGAGCGATGCCATCAGAATCACTGGCCGGGTTCTGTGGAGTGGCTGGGAAATTTTTCTTCATTTTGAGTGGCTGTGGCTCCATGCGAATTGCCTCGGCCCAGCGGTTTGCACTGCATGATATAGGGGATTGGGGAGGTCCCTTAATTAATGCATGAGAAGTGAGTCTGTGGTTAGCATGAGAATGCTGTCAGAGTAGGTGGGAGGGTTTATTGCACTCCATATTCATGTCCTTGGATGTGGGACAAAGTCTTTGAGGTCTGATGGATGGAGATGAGTCAGGTGAATGTTTTCAGGGTGGCAGGAATGTCTGGCCATGACATCTCCATGTCCAACTTTTTGTCATACGAGGAATGAGCCTCTTGGAGTGTGTGGTGGTTCTGTGGTACACACTGCTGCTGTGGCAACTTGGCTGGTTGCGATTTTGCAGTTCCATCACGACTTTTTGTGGTCTCATTCAAATTTTTAGCAAATCACTGAGTGTGAAATTGAACATGTACTTATATATAGAGTGTCGAATCATTCCTTAGTGACGGTTTTTTGTTTTAGAATTTTATAATTTGGTCCCAGAAATATGATCTCGATATCATTTTTGTCCTTCTCACGAGTCCGTAGATTTGCATGACCTTTGTGAGTAGTGTTTCAAAAGTTCGATTTGTCCAATTCGATAGACATGCATATTTTTGTTTGTTTTGTATGACTTTGCTTTTTGAAATTATTTTGTGTTTTGTATATTCAGCGGCTCATTTAGTTAGATTTTCATTTAACTCAAATTATTTGGAACTCCCAGATCGTTTTACAAGCATATCTGAGTGAAATTTTCCGTTATATTTTAGAATTTATAATATAATCTTTTCCCTCCTAAGCTATGGCGGAAAATCGATTTTTTTTTTCTAAACCAAAACCAAAGTTATTTGATTCTTCATGTATGGAAATAGTGGAAAACCACAGACACATCGTAGAAACAGTTTGCAGCTTGGAGACCAAAATGATTTTAGAGGGATGACAAGCGTTAACACAATTTGACAAATTTAATGAAATTAAAATTAGCAAACCTAAATTTGGCACGGATTTTGGTGTATGTCCTTTTCTGTCATGTTCAACCAAAAATCCAACGCAATGCTCTGTGAGTTAACAATTTGAATTTGATAGTTAAACTCGAGTTGGTTGTAAAATAATTCGAGTAATGCTAGATATATTGGAGTTGATTTGTAGAATCAACTTATAAAGTGATATGGTAAACAAAAAGCGAGTCTATAAATAAATATGCATATTCAGCAGGCAATAATGACATGTTATATTCATTTGCATATTAATTTTGTGTGAGATTACAGGCAGGTCTTTTTTCGACTATAGAATATATAGAATTAAGTGAACAACGATTTTATAAAATCAATGTATTTTTTTTTGGTCAATAAAGGAGAAAAATACTATTTAAAAAGTATCTATAATAATGGGCAAAAAAAATACTAAAATGGGCACTCAAATCATTGAAAACCTGTTATAAATCTTCCTCGAAAAAGAAGGTTTGATCCTGGCTCAGGAGTGCGGTATAGTTCCCCAAGAGGAATGGCAATGCCGTGCATCTTCCTAAGTACTTCAATATTAATATTGTAATGCAATTTAGTTTTAAAAACGAAAAAGTACACTTGGCTAATATAAAGGTTAAAGCCAAAAAAATAACTACTAAAAAGTCTTGTGAAATTTCTTAGTTATCCCTATATTGTAAGGAGCAATTTCATCTTCCATTTCCTTTTTCTACTTTCTGATAAATATTTGGTTCTAGTTATTGAAGGATTACAAAATGTTTGTTGACAAGAGAAAAACTAGCCTATGATGAATTATATGATCATTGGATTTATACCAATGACCAAAAAAAGAACAACTTGAGCAAAAAATTTAGAAATTGAATGGAAACTCTAAATAAAGGATCCATTACTCTAGATGTATTCAAAAAAAGAACTAGATTGTGTAATGATGAACATAAAAAAGAATACTTCCCTAAAATATATGATCCTTTTTTGAATGGGCCCTGTCGTTGAAGGGTCTAAATTTTTTCTTTTCATCCCCAACTCTAAATAAAATTTCGATAAAAAATTAGACAAGTTAGATAAATAAGATTTGTGGTATACTTTTTATTACTGATCGGGAAAAATTTGAAGAAAATAAATGCATTTGCTAAAAATTAATTATCAACAGAAAAAAAAAACTTTCTTTATTTCCATTTCTAGAAATTGAATAAGGAAGAATTCATACAAAAGATCAAATAAAAATTTTGAAAATTTTCTTCAACACAATTATAACTACCGAGCCCAAGACTAAAAGAATTAAAAAAAAACTATTGGAATAAAAGAAATAAGCAAAAAGTTCCTCAATGGTCATACAAATTAATCAACGATTTCGAACAACAAGAGGGCGAAAATGAAGAAAACATGACAGAGGATCATTGGATTCGTTCCAAAAAGCCAAATATGTACTAACTTTTACCGATAACCAGCAAAATACCGATGCTAATAGCAAAAATACTTATAATTTTGATCAAGCCGACGAAGTGGCTTTGATACGTTATTCACAATAATCAGATTTTCGTCGAGACATAATCAAATGCTCTATGTGTGCTTAAAGACGTAAAACAGTTATTTGTGAATTGGTTCAAGCAAATGTGCATTCTCTCTTTTTTTTTGACATAATAGACAAACTCCTTTTTTTCTTTTGATATCTCCGGGACGATAAAATTCATTTTGAAAAACTGGATGTATAAAAAAACAATAGAATTAAGAGTTTCGGATAATACTAAGGAGAAGTAAAAAGACAATGAGAAAAAAAAAAAAAAAAGAGAGGTAGAAAAAGAGAATAATACAAAAGAAAAGAGAAAGCACGAATAGAGATATCGGAAGTAATAAAAAGGGGCAAATATCATTAAAAAAATCCTAATTCCATTTGTGATATAACTACTTTAAATTATTTTTTGTGTCATAAAAAATCTCAAACTTATCAATTGTGATACAAATACTTCCACTCTTTGTGTATTGTGAAAAAGATCCAAACTTATAGATGTATGCACATATACCCTCTATTTTAATTACAATGGATTCATGACTATCTCCATATTGTTGCTTGTCATGTCGATATAAATTCAGGTGTTTTTACATTTTTGTCATAGCGAGCAAGTTTAGAATTTTTGGTAGCACAAAAAAAAAGTTAGAGTTATTTGGAGTTTTTGGTAAAAAAAAAAAAAATATCATTGTTTTGTTGAATTAAATTTGGTAGAAGTACAGCCAAATGCCAAAATTTGGCGAAGGACACATGAGTGCCAAAACTTTGAAAATGTACACTTAAATGCCAAAATTGGAGTAAAATGGATTACTTAAATGCTACTTCGATCGAAATTCGGCCAAATTACTGACTAGGCAATTTTTTGACGAGGTGAGTGCAAAACGACGTCGTTTTGCACACTCGACATGACAAGAAAAATGCAAAAATGGCATCGTTTTATCTTTGATGTGTAAATAATTAATATTAAATTTAATTTAAAACTAAATTTATTTAAAATATTCTAAAAAATAAAAAATAAAAATTTAAAAACTTAAAATTAAAAACAAGGGGGAGAGGGGTGAAGGGAGGCGACGAGGGTGAGCCCTCGCCGCTGCCGTCGGGAAGTGCCGGCAACGGATAGGGAGGGTTGGTTGGCATTACCGGCCCTTGGGGAGGCGGTGAGGGCCGGCGAGCCCTTGCCTAGATCCTGGTGAGGGTTGCGGCCCTTGCCCGGATTTGACGAGAGCCGCGACCCTTGCCCCGGATTTTGCGAGGGCTTGCGGCCCTCGCCACCGATCGACTAGGGCCTGACCCCGGCCGACCCTCCTCCTTTGTCACCGACCCTTCGTGGCGGCGGCGGCGAGGGCTCGATCCTCAATCGCCTCCTTTCGCCCCCTCTCCCCCTTTTTTAATTTTAAGTTTTTAAATTTTAAATTTTTTATTTTTTAGAATATTTTAAATAAATTTAATTTTAAATTTCAATTAATTAATTTTTATATTAATTATTTACACATCGAGAGAAAACGACGTCATTTTTGTATTTTACCGCCATGTCAACGTGCAAAACGATGTTGTTTTGCACTCACCTCATCTAAAATCGCTCGCGCATTTGGTTGGATTTTAGTCGGAGTGGCACTTAATGATCCATTTTACTCAGATTTTGGTACTTTAAATGTACATTTCCAAAATTTTGATACTTAAATATCATTCCGTACTGCAAGTTTTGGCATTTCGGTTACTCGTACCTCAATTAAATTTATTAGGGTGTGTATGTTTATGTTTATGTTTTTTTTTTTTTTTTTCCTGGTCATGAACAAATTTTTTTTTTTGTTCCCTGAAAAAAAAAAGAATGTAAACGCGTTTATTTGCGTTTTGTTCAAAATCTGTTTTTTGTTCTAACAAAATTGGAATGAAATGAGAAACAAAAAAAAAGTTATTTTTTTGTTCTAGAAACACTTTTTAAGAACATTTTTCTCTCTTCTTTTTTTCTTCTTTTCTTTTGGCTTGGTCACCGGCCTCGCCATGGCCGACTCGGCGCCGAGGGTCGGCAATGCCGTTGAGGGTCGGCGACCTGCTTCGGAGCGTTGCCGGTTCCTAGCGAGGCTCGGCCTTGCCTTGGGCCGGGCGAGCTCGAGCTAGCCCATATTTGGCAAGGCCGAGCCTCGCTGTGGCTGGGTGAGGCTGCCGACCCATTGACCAGTCGCCGAGGTTGGCGACCGGCCAAAAGAAGAAAAAAAGAAAAAGAAAAAAGAAAATATAAATATTAAAAAATATAAATTTACCAAACATATTTTTATTTATTTTTTATTTCCTACATGTTATCAAATACGTCTTTTCGATCAAAAATTATTTCCTGCAATGTAAATAATTCATAAAATACTTTTTAAACAAAACGCAAACAAACCCGCCTTATTCTTATAAATTTGGAGGCTCGCTGTGCGCGGGAGAGAGAAAGAGAGGGGGAAAGAATGGAAGTAGGAAGGTTGCCGATATCCGCAGCGCTCAAGGGGAAGCTGGTGTCCGCCGGCTACACATCTCTCTCCCTCCTCTCCTCCCTCTCTCCCTCTCACCTCGCTCGCGGTACGCTTCTTCTCCATCATCGATCCATTCGTCGTTTCATCTCGCCTCGATGATCACAGCGTCGCGTTGATGCTGTCGAGAGGGTCGTCCGTGATTTGTTGTTTGGTGGGAAGGGGTCCGGTAGAGACTTGGAGTTTGATCTCTCCCGATGCTTCTAGGCTTCTGGGTAGTTCTGCAATTTGTGTTCTGCCTTCAGGGCAGTCTTGTTTCGGTCTTTTTCTCTGTTGGGTTGTGCGAATTCCGTTCCCCACTGTAGAAAGATGATGGCTTTTTGCGCATGATGACTGAAGAGAAGTTGCAGTGTCTTAATTACAGTGGAGGCCGTGTTTGAGAAACAGGGTCTTTCTTGTTTTCTCTTAGAACTGTTTTTTTTTCCCTTTGTGCCCCCAATTCGACATCTAAACTTGTGAAAACATTGTGTTGCTGCTCCATCACTTGCTTTCGGTGACTTCACCGATGCAGTGATATATGGAAATTGGGAAGGGTATTCTAGTTCTCCTTTACCTTGATGTTTTGTGTGAGTTAATGTCACGTTTTCTATACTCCTGAAAACTTGTTTAAGCTGGTAGCTTTTTAGCGTTAACTGGTAAAGATTCTGATGATGCTGCATTCTGTCTGTTGACAGATCTAAATATATCAGAAAATGAAGCCCTTGACATTCTTAAGCATGCCCCGCATGATGGTCGCATTGACACTTCCAGTGGACATCATATCATTAGTGGTATGTATACTCAATTGGCTCTTGGTTCATAGCTTTTGCTGCCAAAAATGGTCATCCAAGTGGTCCATGTACAGGAATCATGGAGAGCATCATTATGAAGGACTCTAGTTTTCTTGGCCGTTTTTTTTTTTTAGTTTTCATTGTGTGTTTGATTTCATGAAATGAATCTCCGTACCCCTCAGAATGAAATAATCATCTCAAAGGGAAACGTTCTCACTGCTAATTTCTTTGGAAATCTGGGAAGCTGCATTGGTGGAAAGGTCCTCATCTGGGAAAAGCTATGTATTGCTCTCCGAGGATGGATACTGACCTTAACAGCTATTCTCATGAGATTTCTGCTCTATTGGCTGTTTGAATCATTTAGTCGCTCCATGCTGTCCCTATTTCCAGAGAAGGGGTTGATCGCGGGGACTGCTTCGCGACCGACATAGAATGCTTTGAATCTCCTTGGTTGTCGAACTTGAGAATCTGTTGGATGGGGCATGTGGGTGTTGGAGGGAAGTTTTAGTAGACATAGAATTGAGGATTCCTTTCTTTCTTTTCTCTCCTTTTCTGGACATTGCAATCCCTCTTTCGGTTGTCTCAGTTGTATTGAGAGAGAGGAGTACGGAGAACTATGGCACAATCAGATCTTCTCTGGTTCTTATAATAGCTAGATGCTTGTCCATGCTAAAATTTTGCAGGTGGGAACATATTACTTTTCAGTATTATCTGGACTTCTAGAAACTTTTCATAATTGGAAGTTGTAGAGGGATTAGAACCCGATCTTTGTTTTGCAAATCTAAACATAATTTCCTTTCTGTTCGTATTTGGAGATCCAAAGAATTTGAATAAAATTTTGCAACTTTTTGATGTCTAATTACATGGATTTGGATATCATTTGTATTTGGTCCTTTGAGTTTTCAATCGGTCTGTTCATTCCATTGGCTTCCTTTGTCCCTTTCTTAAATGCTTCTTTGATGACCGATGTGGGACGCATGTGCAAATGCAATTGATTGAAGAGGAACTGCACCCTATTTGCAGACTCTGCAATAACACTTTGGCTTTTGATAGAGTTATGATTACATTCAATTGCATTGCTTGTGGGCTTCTTCTTTTCATCCTGCTTTTCTCAGAAGAGAGTCATCCCATGCCACGTGACTGTATAGGTGCTCAGACTGCATGGGATATGCTTCATGAGGAAGAATTGTTAACGAGAATCACTACATCAAGTGTAGACATTGATAACATCCTGGGAGGAGGGATAAGTTGCAGGGAAGTCACTGAAATAGGTGAGTGGGATTTTTCTATATTAAATTCCATAAATGCAATTTGTCTTTGATTTTCTCGGCTTTTCAGTGAGCAAAGATGTTTTGACGATCCTCTTTTTGTGAATTTCATCCTTTTAGGTGGAGTGCCAGGAATTGGTAAGACGCAACTGGGGTAAGGCGTGATTTGCTGCAACTCTACTTTTCTTTTGTGGTTTTGTTTCTTTCATTGATGGGCTTCCTTCGGCAGGATTCAGCTTGCAGTAAATGTCCAGCTTCCTGTCCATTGTGGTGGCCTCGGGGGAAGAGCTATCTACATTGGTTAGTATCATTCAAGCACCGGTTCCTCCCCTTTTGTGTTTGACTTGATAAGTGTTCTGACTTTTTTCCAGTGCTTCTAATATTCAGATACAGAAGGTAGCTTTATGGTGGAACGTGTGCTGCAAATAGCTGAAGCATGCTGGGATGATATGTTGGCAAATAATGCCATATCCCAAAATGTTCATGCAGGGCAAGTAGGAATGCAGCCTAAGGACTTCTTGGAAAACATTCTCTATTTCCGTGTCTGCAGTTATACTGAGCAGATTGCATTGATCAATTACTTGGACAAATTCATCTCAGAGCATAGAGATGTACGTATATGTTTGCCGGTTTGGCGATTATGTTTTGTCCCTTTTTTCTTGATGCCTTTCTGTCTGCATACTTGGATGTCGTTCCCTTCTAAGAGATTGTTTGCCTTTCTAAGTACGAAGGGTATGTACATGTGGAATTAATTATGGTTAGTGTATTGTGGCATGTGGCCAGAGGCTAAACATGTCGCTTTGCTTCTTGTTATTGTGGTTTAGTGTAATTCAGAGTCCTCATGTCCTTTTCTTTCGAAGGATCACACAATGGATGTATCTTCTTCTTCCCAGGTGTGCTTTTTATAGCTTAACACCTGATGCTTGTCAAACGGTTCTGCAGGTTAAAATTGTCGTAGTAGATAGTATCACTTTCCACTTCCGGCAAGATTTTGAGGACATGGCCCTCCGGACCCGACTGCTCAGTGGAATGGCCTTGAAGTTGATGAAGCTTGCCAAGAAGTTCTGCCTGGCTGTAAGAAACATATAATATATGTACAAACTCTGTAGTGGAGATCCTGTAGAATTTTAGTTGAAGTCTGACTTTTAGCCGAATAAAAAGCTCATTTAATATATGCAGTGAGCTTAAATTCAATCAGCTGATATTGAAGCTATAGACTTGTGATAGTGGCAGGCTGACAAACTGGGATGGTTAATAAGCAAGTCATGATGAGACATAATTCTACTTTCCTTGTTTATGTTGTTGGATCACTTTGATATTTTTGCGTGTGTGGCTTATTAAGTGCACAGGTGTCTGCATGTGTATACATACATTCTTTTGCCAGCAATCTCATTTTTAGTTTATCATAGTGCAATCCTTGTTGCGTTTGTGGTGGTAATTTCAGTAGCTTTCTCCCCTGTGACTTGTAATGAGTTTTTCACTGTTTTTCTCTGTCCTTAACTTGTAAATTTCTGCCATTTTCAGGTTGTTCTTCTGAATCAAGTGACGACCAAGTATGCAGAAGGCTCTTTCCAGTTGACTCTTGCATTAGGTAATTGTGTTTTGTAAGCCTGATTTTTATCAAATTTCTTCTTCTTCCCACAGCAGTCAATTCAAGCTTCTATTATTTCTGTGTCTTTGGACCCGTGATTGTTCTGAGCAGGTGATAGCTGGTCTCATGCGTGCACGAACCGAATCATCTTGTACTGGAATGGCAATGAGCGATATGCATACATTGACAAGTCACCTTCTCTTCGATCTGCTTCAGCTCCATATGCTGTTACTGCTAGAGGGATCAGAAACAATGTTTCAAACTGCAAGAGAATCAAGTTGATGTAGATGTCTGAGATGTTAGTGCAATGCCTATAACATCTTCTCACTTTTCTTGGATTCAAGAGAATCAAGTTGATGTAGATGTCTGAGATGTTAGTGCAATGCCTATAACATCTCCTTCTCACTTTTCTTAGATTCAACTTTCTAGATTTGTGTCCGACCCATTTTTTTGAAGTCCGTCCTTAGAATGAGTTATTCTGCATATCGGCTCTTACATATTTTTCCAACCTGTTTATTTTGCGCCATCGCCATCTCTTACAATCAGAGCTAATATCGAGTTGGCCACTGAGTTGACCACTACCTTTCTTCCTTAGATGTGCAGTCTGTCCTCTACATTTCATGAATACACTATCAATATAAGCCATGGCCATATAATAATACAAACATTTTTACCTAGATTAGCTCAAAACAATGAGTATAGATGGATCAACAAGAAAGGGTTTGATGTTAGCATCCCATTTAAGCAAACAATTCACTAGGGCTTCCGGTCCCCAGCCAATTCATCACGTTAGTAATCGGAAATCTTGAACGGACAAACTTAAAGAGTTCATTGATGAATCCTACCGTTTTGTCCCCCAAAAGCATTAATGGCGAAGTGAATTGCATTGTATTTGTATCGAATAAGGAAAACTCAAAATTTCCATGGTAAAGAAGTTATTTTTCCAAAGCGCAATCATTTTGACTAGGTGAGGCATTAGCTTAGCAGAAAGATGAGAATTTATAAAGAAACTAGGAAGCTACTTTTGAAGAATTCTTGTGTTTCCTTCACATTTCTTGACCTATTGGTCCTCGTCTCATAGGCGATCGAACGGCCTTCCCCTAATTAGTAGATGGCTTGATGTAATAATTTCATTAACACCTAGCGAATATATGGCAAACAAATAAAGTAATCCTATAATCATATCTAACAAAACCATACCAAAATCAGAAGGTACAATGGTACAAGCGACTAGACTTAGCATAAATGTAACCAATAGAGACATTATGTCTTTGAGCATCGTCACACTACCTATCTGTAGAGACTCAAGATATCCAAGGGCTATCACAATCAAACGTGGTATGTGGATCTTTTCATGGAGTGTTTGACCTTACTTTTCTTTTGAGAGGATGTGAAAGAGCCTTGAGCACTAATAAACCCAAACTCGCAATTTATGACATTTCTGTCAAAATTAATTTTTGTTTTACAACAAATCTCAAATAGATATCCCTACGATACATTTATCATGAACTAATTTTTCTCTAACAAATAGATCAAACTAGTACCCTATGATAGGAAAATAGATTAAACTAGTACCCAATTACATATTTTCCTTGAATTTTTGTTAAAAAAGAAACGCAAAAATGGTACTGCTTATCAAAATCTACTCTCTTTTAGCACTTTATCTTTTTTTTTTTTTGGGTAGAAAGCACTTTATCTTATGTACTATTAAAATACAAATGTGTCAACACATGGTGGATGGCTGCAATATGACTGAGAATAGCAAATATATATATATATATAGGTCGTGATATTAGTTTTGGATATTATAATAAACAAAAATTAGCTTGAAGTGATTAAATTTAGTTTGGAGTACTAGTTTGGCATTTTTGTGAGATGAAAATTAATTTATGATAAATGTATCACGAAATATCAATTTGGTATTTTAAATGGTAACCGATAGGAAGACTTCTTTTTCTAGAGGAATATACGATTATTTCTTTAATGATCACTTGTTTCAAAGTCAATTCGATAGAGGAATTTGCAGCACATCTTCCCATTAATTGTAATCAAAGTGCCAATTCAATGCCTTGAACCCCGGGCCATCTATCACACAATTAATGAATGTAATATCTAAACTTAAATGCTTAAAAGGAGATTAAGTTAATATGATCTCTCTATAAGGCTCCAAAACCATATAATGAGGTGGAGAAGGCTCCACTACTTGCTTTCAAATAGCTCAAACATAGATAATTGACTACTTTGACTTTATATTATCCAAAAAAATCAAGCTGTTATTTTAATATCTAAATAGTTTAATAGATAGATTTTCTAAAGATGGAATTTTGATCATGAAGATTTTACTCATCAACATGCTCATGATAATGTGGAAAAAAAGAGAGGCAATTGAGAGACAAACTGGTTGAGGTTGTTAATAAGGTATTATGATTGGAATGAACTAATTTGCTAACAAAATCTTTTTGTTTTGGGAAATAATTATAAGAAAATAATGTCATTCAATGCGCTGGTGATTCAATGTAAACCTCCAGCATTCAATAACTTTTAATGATCACTCTTTTCAAAGTCAATTCAATAGAGGAATCTGCAACACATCTTCCCATTAATTGTAATCAAAGTGCCAATTCAATGCGTTGAATGTTCGTTGATCTAGAAGCAAGATTACCAATGCTAAGCCTTGAACCCCCCGGGCCATCTCTCTCTCACACACAATTAATGAATGTAACATCTAAACTTGAATGCTTATTAAGGAGATTAAGTTATATGATCTCTATAAGGCTCCAAAACCATATGATGAGGTGGAGAAGGCTCCGCTACTTGCTTTCAAATAGCTCAAACACAGATAATTGACTACTTTGACTTTCATTATCCAAAAAATCATGCCGTTAAAAGAAAACCTAATTTAATATCTAGGTAGTTTAATATATAGATTTTCTAAAGATGGAATTTCAATGATAAAGATTTCATTGTCAACATGCTCATGATAATGTGGAAAAATAAAAAGAGAGAGAGAGAGAGAGAGAGAGGGGAGATTGAGAGACAAACAGGTTGAGGTTGTTAATAAGGGATTATGATTCAAATAAACTAATTTGCTAACAAAATCTTTTTGTTTCAAGAAATAAGTATAAGAAAATAATGTATTCAATGCCCTAGTAATTAACCGCTGGGGGTTCGCCCCAGTGGCCACCCTTCCAACATGAAAGGGAGAGGTGAGGGGTTCAAATCCCCACATTCTCAGGAGGGGATGGGGTGGGGACTCCTAAATTGTAGGAGTGGGTTTCGACTCCCACGCCCTGCAAGAGGCAGGGCAAAAATCTGAGAGTGAGTGTAGAGTAGGAATAGAGTAGGAAAAAAAATGCCCTAATAATTCAATGTAATTCAATGTAAACCTCCAACAACTAAATTTGATACATTTAAATATATGTTGAATTTGACGGTGTGATAAATTGCCAAAATTCGGATCGAACCATTTTAAAGCTTTTTGGGATTCGCATAGGGTGTGTTTTAGTTCGGCATTTCCAAATCACTTTGGCCTTCAACAGACTTTAGTTCAACATTTTCAAAGGGCTTTGAGTCAAAATCAGTCACTGAATTACGCTGGACTTCGTAAAACAATTATAGATTTTTTTTTACTTTGCTATTTCAAGCAAATTCCCAAAAAAAACTCCTAATGTTAATTCCAATCCCAATCATATCTTGAACTTTACTCTAATCCCAATTATAGATTTTTTTTTCAAGATTATTAACATCAAAAGGCTTGCTATGTTCAAAACAAACGTGTTTAATAATAAATCTCTAACTAATCTCAATATTAATAATTTTGTAAAAAACTTAGTGATGATTTTTGGATGCAAAATAAAGTAGGAGATCTCTTTAAACAAAAAATAAAAAGAAAGGTTTGGAGCAAAAAATTAAGATTAAACCTTAAGTCGAGATTAATCACCCTTCCAATTTAGAAGGGAGAGGTGGGGGGTTCGAATCTCCACATCTTTAGGGATGGGGGTGCGGACGATTTAGGGTGCGTTTGGGAAGACTTTTGGGGAAAGTCTTTAGGAAAATGCAAAGACCTTGTTTTCCAAAATGCAAACCGTGTTTGGTAAATTGTAATTTAAAAGCCCTTTGTGAAGTACCTTTGAGCAAAAATGGTGTTTGGGGGACAAAGGACTTTTGTGAAAAAAAAAAATTATTAAAAGAAAAATAAAAAATAAAAAAATGAAAACCAAGAAGGCAGCGGCATCCGACGGCCGCGGCGACTCCCGCGACCTCCGGCGACCCCTGGATCCGGGCCGGTGAGGTCGCGCGACGCCGTCGCGACCTCCGGCGACCACGGATCTAGGCCGGCGAGGTCGTGAGACACCGTCGCGACCTCCAGAGACCTCGGATCTGGGCCGGCGAGGTCGCGCGACGCCGTCGCGACCTCCGGCGACCCCGGATTTGGGTCGCGAGAGGCAGGTCTGGTCGCGCGACCATATTTGGTCACATAGAGGTCGCGCGAGGTCGCGTGACCTCGCGGCGACCAGTCCGGCGACCAGATCTGGTTGCATAGAGGTCGCGTAGTGAGGTCGCGCAGCGAGGTCGCGCGACCTCCGGCGACCTAGATTTGGGTCGCCGCGAGGACCTACGACCTCCGGCTAACCTGCGACCTCCGGCAGACCCTCGCTGGAGGTCGTCTGACCGTGAGGCTCGCGGCGTCCTGGAGAAGATGAACAGTGCTCATACAAGGGCACGCATCGGAAAAACAAAATATTTGTGAGGACAAATTTGGAAAATAAAATAAATGAACAAAGTGATCCCAATATGCCGAGAATGCTGAAAGCCTTCCCAAGTATTTGCTTTCCCATAAGGGACTTCGAAAGCTGGTTCCCAAACACCCATTTTTTGGCCTAAAGGCCTTTAGACCCCTAAAGATCCTTGGCAAAGTGGTTGCCAAACGCAGCCTTAGTTTTATGAGTGGATTTTGACTCCTACGTAAGGCATGACAAAAATCTGAAAAGTGAGTGTTAAAGTAAGAATAGAAGAAAATCGAAAAAAATAAAATCTTAAGTGGAGATTTTTTTATAGGAATTCGGCCTACTTTTTTCTTGTGTAAATTCAAATGGCTTTTCCTCGTTGTCATGAAAATAGGAACATGCGTCGAAACAAAATAGCCGATTTGTCTGCCGTATTTTTCAGGTGCTTGCTTGTCATTTTCCCAACGTTTTCGAAAACGAAAAAGCAAAAGCAACGAGAATGATGCATCGATGAAAGCTATGCAGCTCGTGCACCTCCTCCTCCGATCTCTGTCGGGCATCAGATCCGTTGTTCTTTACCTGTCGCCTTCACATCAGTTTCCGCAGCAACTGCAGCGCCAACTTACGGTGCCAAAGTTTCGATTTTTATTCCCTTTTTTGTTCCATTCCGTCCTTCCTCTCTTCCTCTTGACGCTTCCCCCCCTGGTTCTTGAAATACCCATCGACGGAATACCGGTTGATGGTCCCAAAGCTTCGATTTTCTCGCGACCCACCAACCCAAGAACGCGCCTGAACCGACCCACTTCACGTTCCCGCAATGCACGACCGAGATTTTGGGTTCCGGAGCCTGATCAAGATCGAAGGCGCGGTCCCTTTTGTCCCCGGCGGCTTGTTTCTTGACGACGCCGTCCTCCCTCCGTGTTTCGTCGCCGTTGTTTCCGGGAAAGGCGGTCCCTTTAAGGATTTGGCGGTGAGTCGTAGGAGGAGGGGGAATTATGGTGGAGTGAGCGCGAGGGGGAGGATTTGGGAACGGGGTGTTTCTGTCCGTGAGCCTGTCGGTGAAGGGAAATGATGGGTGTGCGTTGGACTCTGCAAAGCTTTTGGGGAACAGTAATGGAGAGAAAGTTGAAGGAGTCGAGGTGGAGGAGAAGGAGAAGGGGAAGGTGATGGGATCGGGTGCTTTGAACACCACGAAGCATCTCTGGTCTGGAGCTGTTGCTGCAATGGTCTCAAGGTCTCTGCTTATTTCTCTCTTTTGGTTTTATTATTTTATTCTGTTTTATTTTGGGGTTGACCAACAACTCTTGCATTTACTGGATATATTTGGTGTGTTTTTCTTTGAATGATCTTATGTTATAGACAATGCTTCTAAGGTTCTTGGTTCTTTTGTTGGTTGCATTGCTTTGTGTGTATGTGGAGTTGTGTGAATGAAAGAGGCTAGTTTCATGTTTTATGGATCTAGTTTCAAGTTTATTGATTGCGCCGCATGCAAGAGGAAAAGAAGGTGAAGCTTAAGCGGCCTTGAGAGTAGAGAAGTAGGGAAGGAGGCGGTCAGGCACTTGAACCCAAGACCTTTTGCTACTTGCAAAGGGATGGTCACCGATGGACCAAGCTGTTGCCTTTCGGGCTTACTACCTTTTGCAAATAGAGAGGATGTTGCTATTATATTACCTTGTAGCTATATGTGGCTTGATTAGTGGAGAGTATAGTCCTAGCCAGCATATAATGTAATCCCAGATAAAACCAAGGTCATTCTATACATTAACTGTGGATATTATTAGCATCCTTGTATTATAAGTTCTTATATATCTTTCGATGTTTCTAGTTAGATTAGGATGGTTGGTTTTGATTATTGCAGTTAGGATCTCTCATCACTTTCTTTGGCTGTGTTCACAAGGTCATGCAAAATATACCATCTGAACAACGACCCTTTAATATGTTCAGATAACTTGACAGGCCATTTTTTGTTGATCTGATCTTCCCTGGTATATAGCTAACTGGATCTAATTGTTTTCTTGCCACTTAGTTGTACATCTTTTGTCATATTTGGTATTATTGCATCTTGGATTTTTCTCTTGTCGCTTATCACTAAGTTGTTAATATTCATAATGCTTCCAGCTCTGTTCTGCTTCGTTCATTCCTTGCGGTTAATACAGATCAAGTGTCGCTTCATCTGTACATTGCAAACTTAGAAGTAGCTCAAGAAAAATACGAAATGTGGTCAGGAGACTTCTACTTCTAAACCGACACTTGGCTAAACTGCATTTGAATTGAATCCAACATTGTTTTGAGTTGTGCTCAGTGTGTAGAATTTAATATGTTTTCTTTGGGTGTTAGGATTTTACCGTCTATATACCTGTTGCAATAAAGTTTTAAGGGAATTTTACTGTGGAAGATTATGGGATTGGGCTTTACACAGGATGTGTCAGGTCTATTGAGAAATGATTATGGATTAAAAGATAAACATGTATTAGTCTAATTGGTTTAGCATAAATTCAAACTTTTTGCTAAGAGAGTACTTAGGAACCTCTTTGTGCCTTCCAAAGAACAGTAAATAGGCAAGTTGCATCATGTAATGGTGGATTTTCCTTTCCAGAAGCAGAGAAGTGCTTTTTCTGCCAATTACCCTTTGTAGAAATTTAAAAAAAAAAAAAAAAAGTTGCTGGATGATGCTTAGCTTGTTTATTAAACTGTTTCCCTCTATCTACTGAGACAAAACCTGCTTGAATTGCATATAAAATGCTATTTTTTCGCCAGAACTGTTGTTGCCCCTCTTGAGAGACTGAAGCTGGAATATGTAGTATGTGGTGAACAAAAGAATCTTTTTGATCTCATCAAGACAATTTCAGCTGCTCAAGGTCTGAAAGGTTTTTGGAAAGGAAATTTTGTCAATATACTTCGTACGGCTCCATTTAAGGCCATCAACTTCTATGCCTATGACACATACAGAAATAAATTGCTGAAATTGTCTGGAAATGAGGAAGCCACGAATTTTGAGAGGTTTGTTGCTGGTGCCGCGGCTGGGATTACTGCTACTTTGCTGTGCTTGCCGATGGACACAGTATGTGCAATTTAGTCTTGTTTTCTCTTTTCATGCCACATAAGGAGCTTTACATCTGTGGTGTATATTATAAGATAACCCATGCTTTTTTGTAGAGCTGCATCACTAGCTGCATAACTGCAAATTGAAGTATGTTTAAAACAGGATAACTGCATGGACTGAACGAGTCAGCAGAATGTGTACAGTAATGAAACTGTAGCAAAGTTGCTATTGTAGTCATTTGATTGTTTAGCTTCTAAAAGCAAATTGAGAGCCTTAAAAGGACATGATCTGCACTTAAATGATGGTCCAAATTTTTCGGACTCCACATAAATCAAGATTGTAAATGTAACATTTGTTATATGTAAAAGTAAAAATAAAGTCTCCATATCATGAGCCTAAGCATGCTCTTCATCTAGTGATTGTTGTGTTAACTGTCCCACACTACAGAATTGAAGCCTTGCATGTTCTTTTGATGTGCTGCTTATACGTCAAATTGGTTCACATTATCCCTGGATAATATTCCAAAAGTGATATTTTCCTGTTTTTCCTGTCAGATAAGGACAAAGATGGTGGCACCAGGAGGGGAGGCCTTGGGTGGTATAATTGGCACTTTCAGACACATGATTCAAACTGAAGGATTCTTCTCTCTCTACAAGGGCCTGATGCCTGCAATTGTAGCCATGGCACCTTCAGGCGCTGTTTTCTATGGTGTTTACGATATACTCAAATCAGCTTATCTGCATACACCTGAGGGGAGGAGGAGACTCGAATATATGAAGCAAGAAGGCCAGGAATTGAATGCCATGGAACAACTGGAACTTGGTCCCAGTAGGACCTTGCTTTATGGAGCAATCGCTGGTGCATGTTCTGAAGCAGCTACTTACCCATTCGAAGTAGTGCGGAGACAACTTCAAATGCAATTACGGACAACAAGATTAAGTCCACTTGCGACTTGCGTCAAGATCGTTGAGCAAGGTGGTGTTCCTGCCCTTTATGCTGGCTTGATTCCCAGTTTACTGCAGGTATGAATTGGATCTTAATACATCAAATTCATTGACTAATGTGCTTGTGTGGAAATTCCTTATGCATATTATATTTAAATATAACCAAAAACGACTAAATGAATAGGAAAAAGAAAGCAGAGAGATTGTGGTCTGCAATAGGCATTGAACCTCTCCATTTGTCTGTCATCTATTGAAGTCTATTTTAGATAATGTGGATTGTGAGAGCAGAGAATGACATCAGCAATTTCTTTGCCACTTGTAAACTCTGTTGCTCTTTGAGGTTCGTGCTTTATCTTAGACAAGTATTTTAGTCTTTACCAGCAATGAAAGAAGACAATCGCATTATAATGCCGTCTTTCTGCATAGCTTCTGTTACTTTCATGTCAATATGTCAATTAGATTTAATTTTTTTGTGTGGAAATTAGTGGTCCTTCTATCACCCTTGTCCGACTTTGGTCCTTGTATTTTATCTCTTGACAAACGTTGATCCTAAACTAATCTCCAGTCACAATTTTGGGACATATTCCATATTTTCTGTCCGAAAATCATCGGAAAATGCTGTCCAAGTACCGGAGATGCACACGTGACACTGATGTGGAATAAAAATATTGATAGTGTAGAGGAAATTACAATAATAGTCCATTGTACTATTGCCCCTGTTCAATTTTTGGTCCCTGTATCTTCCCCCCTTTCCTTTTTTACTGAGTTAGTTGGTCTTCAATCCTGATTTTTGGATATTTTTCAAATGATTCTGTCCAAATGTAAACAAAATATGCGGATTAAATGCTAAAGACTAGCAGTTGGGTCAAACATGTTGTAACTAGTACAAAACTGGAAACCTTGTAGCAGTTTTGCATGAACAGTCAACCCTCGATTATTACTTTTGAGGAATTTGGTCCATGAGGATCCGATGAGGTAATTACAACTCTAGGTGAAGGTCATTGTTTCTTATAGTTTTTCCACCTTAACACGACAGTGTTCTTTGACACTAAAACCAACAGGTTTTATTTGTGTTCATGGAAATAGAAATTTACCTTGATTTCAAGCTAAAAAATTACTTTAGGAACCAAATATGTCACTAAATAAAGTACGAGGACCCAAATGGAAAATGGACTGTCGATGCAATTTCTCCTCCAACCTTTTTTGTTACATTTTTTTTGTTTCATGTCGGCATCTCGTGTTCATGTCTGACGCTTGGTTAGCATTTTCCATTGCAATAATATGGTGACTGTTTTTGTAATTCCCTATTTTTCAAGAAATGTTGACCTGGTATGCTGATAGTCAGTTTGTTAATGTGTCTTTATATTGGGCATCCTTCGCATTTTCAGGTTTTGCCTTCAGCTGCTATAAGTTACTTAGTATATGAGTTCATGAAGATAGTTCTCAAAGTGGAGTCAACATAAAAGAGCTCATGAGCTTACCATCGAGGACATACCTGGAAACTCTTGAGGATAACAGTTAGACTTGTTTCATTGAAAGGTGCTTTCTGGGGTTTCAGAAAGGAAACTGTTTCTTCTTTAGAACTGTCAAAATTCGTCGAAATTTCAATGATCATCCTCAATTTCTTCTGTTTTCGAATGGTAAAATGCTCGCAATGAACTTGAAGCGAAGAGAGGAAAATGTTTATATCATGCTTACTTCCCTTAATTTCTTACATTAGGTTTAACAAAAAGCAATTTCTGATTGAACTGTTTGTCTATCTAGTGTTGGTTGATGTGTTGATGTTTATGATGATTAGGAGGTGCCTGGCTGTTGCATTAGGTTTTTCATGGCTTTTACATTTGCAATTACAAAGCAAGACCTGTCAGACTTGATATATTTACTAGTTGCGTATTTGCGCATTTAGCCGGAGATTTAAATGTAGATGTTTAGGAAAATATGTTGGATATGGAAAGTGCTACTCCGTTCATTACGTGCCTGACACCACTTGGATTTTTACCTAAGTTCTCTAATTTTTTTTTTGGGAAAATCTCAAATAGAGACCTAGAGTACCCTCATTTTCTCAAAAAAGGACCTAAAGTGAAATCTGTCTCAAATAAAGACCCAAAATGATTATTTAGTGTCAAAGAAGGACCTCAGTTGCCGGCTAGTAAATAGTTTAGTAAATAGTTACATCTCCAATGCATTTTCCGGTGGCCTAATTAGGGTATTTTCGTCCAACTTTTTTTTTTTTTTTTTTTTTTGGTTGTCTTGCTCATCGTCTTCCCCTCAGGGCACGTCTCCTTTGATTTCCCCATGAAACGACACGCTGCAATTATGCATTTCGAAAGGCACCCATTTGCTGCCTTCACTTAGGAATACCAACAAACACCGACCGAGCATACACACCATTATATCCAAAACGCGCAGAAACCTGAACTGTTCACTCGAGACGGTAATGACACAAATCAAAGGGGAAGGAAAACGAAGTGCCCACCTTCTTGAGCACCTCTTCTGGTTCGAAAGCCTGGAAATTTGCGCTCGGCATGCTCGGTTTGGGCGAGCTCGAGACGGAGAAGAGAGCTCGAAGCGCCTGTCCGCAACTAGCCACCGCACCGCTTCTTCATCATCGCTGCCTCCCGACGATGACAAGGAGCCGCCTTGCAACACCGCTGATCGTCCTAGCATCAAAGACCGAGAAGAATTTCTTCGATTCCAGAGATCTTGTAGTGAGTGAATTTAACGAATTCAATTACGTTCCTCGGAATATGTTTGTCATCTTCGTTTGATTTTCTTGATGCATTTGTTGCAAGTGTGTTCGGTTGTTGAGCTGAGTGGTCTGTTCTTGTGCTTGTTGGGGGCTGCAAGAATCACCCACAGAGCTCAAGGGATTGCCTCTTTGGCCACTAAATGGCACATGCTAGTGACTTTTGATTCTGCTTCTGGTTCGAACCGCCCGAAACCCGAAACTGTGGAACACGACGACTCGCACAATGACACCAACTCGGATCTCCTCATCCCGCCTCCACCTTCTTGGATTCTAGCTCATTCCAAATCCGACAAGCACTAGGTCAATCCATATCCACACATATCCATACACATGAAATCCATCATTGAAGCTCAAACCTCACTTCGATACCATCTCTCATTCGGTGTACTGTATGTGCAGTGGCATAGTTGGAGCAGAACAACGGCGGGATGACGCTATACGGGTTTGCACTAGATTGCAGCCGAGGCCACCCTCACTAGATTTGGCAAGGGCTCGGCGGCCCTCGCTCACTACCGGCAATGGGCGTTCAGCCCTTGCCGGCCCTTCCTAAGTCCGATCTTCTTGGTCTGGGTAAGGAGAAGACGAAGAGGGGAAGAAGAAGATGATGAACATTGCAACCATAGATCCCCCCCAAAAAAAAAAGAATAGAACAAACCAAAAATAAAAATAATTTTTTTGGACAAAAATACCCCTGATCAGGTTACCGGAATATGCATTGAGATGCATCTATTCACCGACGAGCAAGATAAGTCATTCTTTGAGACTAAAACAGACTCCATTTTAGGTCCTCTTTTGAGAAAAAAGTATGCACTTTGGGTCCCTATTTGGCATTTTCCCTTTTTTTTTATTTCCTAGTGCTAAAAACTCCATCCAACTGCCATTGACCAGGTAATAATCCACTTTAAAGCTGATTATTCACCTACTTAATTACCATTTAGGAGTATGGCATAAAAAGGAGAACTTATTATTTAGGATCTAAGTAGGGAGCTTCTACGGTGATTCAATTTGACAGTGTCCTTGTTCAGAACACAGATTCTAAGAGTCCATTTGGTTCGTAGAATCTTCTCTTTTTGTCGGAAACATGTTCGGTTCTTGCCTATGTAGTTCTCAACTCGAACAACTGTCTTTTAATATATATGAGGTTGTATCATCATTTTATAGGTAAACCGCATGATCATGTCCCATTGAAATGACAATATTGACAACTACTTTTGAAGCTTTCAACTTGCAATTATCAAAGCAAAAACAGCTTCCCTTGTCGTTCAGAACCGGTTTCCAGTTTGTAACCATATGCGTCTTCGGAATTATTCAGAAAACTGGACCATTTCTCTTAAACCAAACATACCCTAAAGCAAATCGAGACTCCAACCGCTCGAATCTCAAGAAATTCATGATTCATAACTACTATAGACATGTGATGCACATGAACTATAATTTCAGTTAAACTCTTGAACTATGAAACCAAAGATACAGGATATGGCGACAACGCAAAAATTTTCCGACCATTTTAGAACTTCCGTCGGTACAAAAATCTGAACATCATTCCAACCACATGCTATAGGGTCCAAAGAGCTGATTGAACTAAGACATTTGCTCATTGTTGCCAACCGTATTGTTGATTTCTATTGTTACCCATTTGGTTTAAGCTTCTGTTGGACGTAGAACCTCCATACTGGTTACTTTGAGGGAAATTCGAGGGACCGACCCCATAGCCCCCGGTGGCTCCTGGACCCCCAGCGGGACCAGGAGGCATACTACCTCCACCATAACTCGGAGGCCGTCCTTGAGTTGGATATGGTCCACCGGCATAACCCCGGACTTGGGCGGCCCCACCCCGCGATTGGGATTATAGTTTATGCCCTGGTTCCCAGCAGGGGGGTATCTGTTCGGGCCACCTGGCGGACCCCGAGGCTTTCCGTAGTGGTGATGGCCTGGCCCAGAAGACATAGCCGACTGTGAGTGGTTCACTGGATGGTTGGGTGCAGACCACTGCGAAGGATGAGATTGGCCCGGATGTTGAATCGGCGGTAGGCGAGAATTCGGCAGAGGATGTGCCAGTTTCTGTCTCTTCGCTGCCTCTTCATTTTGCCGCAGTTGCTGCCTCTTCTTCTTGGTCTGGAACTCATGCGATGATTCATATTTTGGCAAGCTGTGATTAAAAAACGCATATCATATGATCAATATTTGGATTATGCAAATCACATCAGTCGGATCTTTTTTTCATGATAGGGAATATCCAAGCATTAGTTAACATACAAACCTTCTAGGATCACATGGTAAGGGATCTGCCCAGAAATACTCCGCGTCGAGTGCATCCTTGGCAGATATTCTCTATATCAAATGGAAAAGAGAGTGAGGACTATTAATTGTATAGTGGAAGTGACTAATCATGCACACCGAGTCAGCCAACTTTATTAAATCAAAGCTTAGAGAAGCACAATCAGCAATTTTACATGAGGTAATAAGAGGCATAACCAGGAAAAGAGAAGTAACTGAGACCCACAAACGTGCCAAATTCTGGACTAATCCTAGGGAGAAATTCTAAGAAACCATTGCCTTGCTAAATGAACTTCCCATAGTTAAGAGAATAGGTATTGGTAAAAAAATGTAAATTTCACTTCATGACATGGCACGCAGTCCCTGAGAGATGTTCTCGGATGGACAAATCAACAATTATTAAAACACGTCACCGTACTCTGCCATTGTGCTTTAAGTTAACCAAAGCTGATGGAAAAAAATGATAAACGAAACAAAAATATTGAAACTTGAGAATAAACCATCTAAATCTCGGATCAGTTCTTCTATTTAAAAGTAGTTCTAGTTGATTATGACAAATCCACTCTCATGACATCTCCTGTCCTAATACATAAGCAATTGACAACACTTTCAACTGATATAGCACCTCCAAGATGCCCATGGCACACATTGGTTTGAGATAAATCAGAAGGCAACCAGTCAATGTGAGCATCATATGAGCTAATAATTGGGGATAAAAGGAAAAGGTTGCCAGATACAAGCATATACCTGAGCTGGATCAAGAGTCAGCATTTTATCCAACAAATCTAAGGCATGACGGTCAAAGCTGTAAAAATGTAGGGAAGATAACAATTACATGTCGAACTATATGAGGCCAATGAAAAAAATGAGAAGTTAAATATGATCAGTACAGCGAGAAATAAACAAATCTAGATTCTGTTTACATACTTTCTGAAAACCTCTCTGATGCGTCTTTTCATGGGCCTCGTTGGCTTAAAATTGTTATACCAGGGTATCTTGGAAACCCCAGGCCAGTTGACTTCATCAGGTGATCCGCAAAGCTCAAAGATCTTGTTCAGTTGCTCAGGCTGCAGCAGCATCAATGAAGAATTCAGGAAAACATCTGAATGATTCTCGATTTTTTGCTGTCTATATTTCATTGAAGGAATGCCTCCAGGCATGTGCCAAGTCACCTGATTTAGCTAGTTCTTTCTGCTATGCCCAGTTTCCTACAATTGTCTCTCATCTTTCTTCAGCATTATTTACAAGGGCAAAAAGGTTTGCCCATTCATAAAAGGTTTATACCTTGCCCAAACTAGAGTAAACATGGCCTGTATTCACACACCTAAAATTCTCTTCCTAAACAACAATGTCAATGCTAAAGCCAGTTATAGAACTGAAGGAGAAGGGTTTCTCCTTGGACCTCTGGTTTATCTGGAATTTTGAACACCAAGTGGCATTTTCAAATGGAACTCACTGTTCTTTTCACAATCTCTCATCTCTCATAATACCGCTCCAAGTTTTATTCAGGATTTATAACCATGCAATCATGGAGTTGTGGCACATAGTTTTCTACAGGATATCAAAATTCTAATAGTGCTGCCACTTAGGCTAATGATTCATTTATTATATTAAAGTTACCTACAAAAGGGTATAACTACTTCTGCTCTTTCTTTAAGTGCTATGCTAGTTGGCCTGAACAATCTGTAGCGGGAACAACTTTTTTTGAGTAAATTACACACACAATCTATTTTGACTTTTGGGTGAGTAGTGCCAATTTCTCTGTCACTAAAATATCTTATGTCCTGGAACTAATTTACTTGATTCACATTTCTCTATGTCATAGAAGCTAGCATGAAGCTAAACTTCTGCCTTTGGTAGTCTCTTCTCATGATATCTTGCATCAACCAAAAAACAAACGGGCCCACCATGTGATTGACAGGGATGGTGAGTGTACAACAACCAAGAAAAGCAGGACATGTGAAGTAGTAACTACTGAACGAAATAACTTGCTCTCCTTTGAACTCTTGTTGGTCCATATCAAAAGACCTAAAGGCTTTGGTTGATTATTCGCACACCATGCCAATCATTAATGTGGCATGTTATAAAACCCAATTCTAAAACATTGACATCATCCATGATGTACAAACAACTTTTCTTTAGTACAATGAACCTACGCTGAAATATAGATTTATCTTTCACACAAGTTATCCAGATTCCATTCAACCAGAATTGGATTTCAACCCATGCATGTACACCCCACTTTAACTTCTCCAACGTTCAACTTCCAATGACAGTAAAATTTCTTTAGGGACAATTCTACAGTTTAATGTGCACAATTTCCCAATCCCTCCAAGAAAAAGAAAATCTGTTCCAAGGATCATATGCTTATTCTAGCAAGAATACAAACAAGGACATGGGAGTCCATTGAACTACTTCCTAATTCTCTATCCCATTTACCAACTGCCCTAAGATTAGTAGCCCCTCCCACCATAAGGTCAACTACCCTAAAATATATTTTTCATCAATATTAAGATGACATTCACCTACAAAATTCTCTTCTCAAGACCATCTTTCCAACTTCTAGTATGTTTAACACAATTTATGCAAAAAAAAATGATTTATCTCGTCATAATTCACCTTAAGTCCAGATGAATACCAGTGGTAGAAGAACAAGAAGATCATTCCTCAATGTTGTCATGAAAGATGACATGCAGGTAGGATGCGTTACCTCGTTTTTCCAGTCAAAATGGCTTTCCCAAATAGAAGTTCCCCAAAGATGCAACCCACAGACCACATGTCAACAGCTGGGCCATATTTTGTGGCTCCAAGGAGCAACTCTGGAGGCCTGTAGTCATATTAGATAAAAGTTAAACCAGAAAAGAATCCCTAATCCTTGCATGCAAAAGAATTCATGTTATCTAGCCCCTTCTAAAGAAAACCTTATAACTGATAGATATATTAACTAGAGGTAAACCATTCACAGGAAAAAAAGAATATTAATCAATCATTCAATTAACATTACTAAGAGGCATGAAACTAATCATCCTTTTCCTGCGTCCATGTATAGCAAGGCTTTGCCTGGATTCCAACCAGGCATTTCCTTGTGATTTTGGACAAAGAAGCATCCGTTGTCACCACTGAAATTATTAAAATAAGATTTTTCCCTCTGTAAGATGAATAATGTTGTATTGTAACGATATAATACACCTGGCGGTGCCAGTTGAAGAATTTTCATAGCGCAAAAGAGCGAAACTATGACAGGCTAGGGCAGATGAAAAGGAAAATTCAACTCACAGGTCATGCAGTGAAACAGACCACATTAATTACTTAAGATGATGTAAGACTAGACAATATTGATGAGCAACCTATAGATTGTGTTCAACTGACTCAAGGGTCTTAACCTTGTGGTCATGGGTTTGAACCACAAAGTACGTGGCATCATTATACACTAGCAAAGTGCACCGTTCCTTGACTCTAATTATGTGCATGACAAGAAGGATGACTCTCCCAATTGTACAGCAAGATGAACTTCCATATACCAGTGACAACAGGAATGATCCAGTTACTGAGCCCTATGAGACTATAATGCCCAGAATATATTACAGACAGTTCACTGCAATTTCCAGGCAATTTTTGCCTGAATGCAATTCCTAGAGTTTTTTTTTGTCTGCCCTACTCTAACTCTCAACTCTCTCAGACTTTGCTCTACCTCTTTGCAGAGTGTAGGAGTTGAACCCCACGTCTACAACTAAATGTCCCCACATACCAGCCCTCCCAAGAAGGTGGGAAATCAAACTCCTCACCTCCCCTTCCCATGGTTTTTTTTTTTGTAAAGGGGGGGGAGGGGGGTGAGGTGCTAGAAACATGGTCTATAGGTAAACATCCTAGAAAGATTATGAAGTATGGAAATATGAGCAAAAAGTGGGACATGCACATGAATAAAGCTCATTGAACAGGTGATATCACATATTGCTAAAGTATTCCTGGCCAAAAAGTGATTAGAACTTTCAGATTTAGTGTAATTTCCTCTCTCTCATCATGAAGATAATTATTTGTCCTTTTGATGAATGAATAACATAAACAACAGTAGGGCTTAAAAAGGCAACAACGTAGGTATGATCAGCCTGAGGGCAGATAGAACATGGATACCAGAAAGAGGTGAATGTTCAATAATTGATGGGAGAAGATATCTCAAATAGTCTCTAGATATCATATTCTCTCTTTCTAAGATATGAAACTTTTGGCTAAATGGTGGAAATTTTTGCTACTTGTTAAGTCGATAGGGATCTAGGGTGCATGCACAACCATTGGCCAGTCAAATTTACTGCTAAAAAACAAAAACTGAAAATTACCTGTACCACAAAGTGATAACACGATTAGTAAGATTTCCTACGTGGTCATTGGAAAAAGATCTTGCAAGTCCAAAATCTGCTAGCTTCAACCTTCCCTCATTATCTATTAAAAGATTGAACCTGCAAGAAGAGATGTGACTTACAATCCAGCCACATAAGATTTATCAACCACAAGAGAAAATGCAATTAGAAACTCATGGTGACCTTTTATATCCCGATGAAGCACTTGGTTGACATGACAATAGTGTAAGCCAGTTAGCAACTGCTTCATATAACACTGAAATAAAACTTTATCAGAAAATTGGGATATTATTTTACTAGTAATTTTCCTTCAACTATCAAAAGTCATAACACCTTAATCTGTGGAATTGTAAATCTGAGTCCAGGACGATCAGCAAGGCCTGTCAAGTCATGGTCCATGTACTCAAAAACCATGTAGATGCTGCCCTTATACTTGTTGCCATCTACATTCCCAAAAGCAGTAGTTAGATATCAGAAAATGCTCTGTCTTGTGATAATCCAGCTAGCCAATAAACCCAGGAACAAATAGCATCAAGTATTTTAAAAGAAGAAAAGCCCAAAATCTGTCATAGTAGGAAAGCATAGCATGTAGCTCTACCAACCTGCCTTTTTCTGTTCAACAGTCTCAGGACCTGGAAATAAGCAAAAGAAGCTCAATCCTGTCACAATTTGACTACAGCATCGCAAAGATCAAGAACTTTAGAAGCTGATCATACCAGGAGATGTTACAATTTCTTTAAGCTTGATAACATTCTCATGTTGAAGCTTCTTCAATATTTTAATTTCTCGAATTGCTGTTATAGGAAACTGCAGGAGAAAATGAAATAATAAATCTGACAAGTTACTGGTAGATACTGACATACAGTAAATAGACTGACACCCAACAGTGGATAATCTTCCTTTTCTATATAGCAATAAGCTATTGAAGAAGAGGAAAAGGAGGACGCATACACATACCCCTTCTTTTCATTATCCATGCGTATCTTCTTCAGAGCAACAATTTCGCTGGAGCTTATTTCTCTGGCCATGAACACTTGACTGCAGATAATATGAGTGGACTAATGTGAATGATTGAAGAAATAAAAAAATCCAGCAAGCACGTAGGATATGTTGTCAGCCAAATATTCCCACTTTGAAATTCAAAGCGGAAGAAGTTACAAAAGGAAAAAAGAAGAAGATCTGTGCTGCAAAGCAATGTAAACATAACAGAATCTGCAATAACTGGTTAGATAACTAATTTCTTGACATCTACACTACTAAATAGTGAGATATTGTCAGTTCAAAAGATAAATTACTTGCAGTGGTCCTTTCCATTGAAAGATACAAAAACTTGAACGTGAATTTTTCCTGCAGTACAAAAACTTCTAAAGAAGAACCCTGCTTGTATATGTGAAGCACACACAGTGAAGATCCAAGTATATTTTAATTAGTTTCGCGCAAGCTGGTTTTTTTGGCTTCATTCTGCTTCTTTATTTTAATCCCAGATATATTAAAATTCCATTACTTTCATGAATGAACTTTTTGATGTCACAATGTAATTTCTGTTTATCAGTACACGAAAATCATCAGATAACATATTTCATGACTTTTCTCGTGAAAGCTGCCTCTATCAAGAGACCAAACAAACAACGAAACAAGAAGCATGTCATTCACTTTCTTCATTCCATCCATTTTCTATTTTGATGGTGGAATGCTGCAGGACAAGTACCTCTACTTCAGCCATTATAGCCAATAAGCATTCAGACAACCCAATTCCCACAAAATCGATATTTCAACCATGCTTCCTCCAAACGATAAAGTTGCGAGATCACGAGCAGGTAACCTAGCTTCCCAATCCCTTGACTATTCTGGCCATGTGGATAGAAAATTGACCAACTGGGTCAACATTAAACCCCCTTCATCCCTTACACCGCTACTCTAAACCAACGAATTGGTCGACACACAGGCCAACCGAACAACGAGTTTGAATTCATATCAGAATTTACAGTTTGGATTGATGTCAGGTCCTATCCTCTGCCGTTATTCAAGCCCCATCTGCAATTATGCATCCTACCAGTTTCCCGAGAGACTGCACACACGCATAACTCAACCCAAAAGGGTCAAAAGCAAAGAAGAAATCAACACGACCGCAACTCACTCTCAGAGGCCAAAAAGCAAAACATGGGTCGTCGCGTATTCTCCAACTCAGCGCATATACGCCAGTTCTAGACCAACAAATCCTCAGAAAAAAAAAACACGATAAGGAAGCAACCCATATAGAAACAAGGACGAACCCATAAGTGCCTTCGCCAATCTGCTCCAATTTCTCGAAGCAGTCGACGCTCCGGGAGCCCCACGACGGCGGCGACTCTTCTATGTTCAGCTGCCCCGGCGCTGCCACCGCCATCGCCCCCTTGTCTCCCTCTCCCTCCCTCTCTCTCTAGAACAGGAAGAGTGTTTCGAAAGGAAGGAGTGCCGCCTCTCGCCAAGTCACGCGCGGAGCAGGGGCCGTGCTTGCTTGGCGTGAGAGGTTTCTCTCTGTGATCAGCGGCGGCGGAGGAGAGTCGTCCCGGTCTTCTTCTCCTGTCGCGTTTCCTTGGGAGGGCGGAAACGGGTCGGGTCCGGGTCGGGTCCAGGACCCGCCCCGGATCTTTGTTTTTCCCTGGAGCGGCGGTGCCTCGGAGGACTTTCCCCGAACGAGGCTGTCGGAACAGATGCCGATGAGTGATTGACGACAAAGTCACGGCTCTTTTGGTCCGAATCTACATTCCGAACGGCGTGGGCTTGCCCCGTCCTTGCCCCTTTCGTGTGCGGACTGATGAGATGAAAATTTTCATCAACGAAATTGTCCATAAAGTTCTTAATTTATTATTATATAATGTTCAATTCAATTATAAAATTTTTGAATATGTCAATTTAATCCTAAATATTTTGACGATTTGCAAATTTGGTCCAAATTTTTTTAATGAATTATTAATGTAGTTATTTCGATTAATTTTAATTTGAAATTGCTAATATGGCAATCTAGTCGTCATCGATTGTCTTACGTACTGCAATTGATACGGTGTGGATGATTTTCATAAAAAAAATTGAATTTTGAATTTTATTTTATTTTCTTCTTCATTAAGACAATAAGGCCGTTGGCCCTTGGGGAAGGGCTAGCAAATCCTGTTTGCCACTAGGTGAGGGCAGCCCTTGTCACGTCCCGATCCTTAGGCACGCACACATCCCTTACTTTTGGTCAATTTTAAAATGCGATATCCCCAGGACTACATATCACCGACCCTTTCCTTTTTCAATAGCACATGCAAAAGCGGTTATAAAAATCCCTAGACAATTAAGCAATGGGATATACAAGTAGGGCTAGAAACCTGAACCTGAAAACCACACCCTTATGTACATATATACAACTCAGTCATACATGTACATATATCAGCCATGCTAAAAAGGTTGGTTTCTACTCAAACGGATTCTACGGCAAAGGTCATCAAATAGGAGTGGAGTCTCAATCCTCATCAGGATCCTACTCTGGATCGTCCTCAGAGTTCTCTTTCTGGTACTTCTCTTCAGGTTCTTTCTCTTCAGGTTCTTCATCAGGGTCCTGAAATGTTTTCCCCAAACTGGGATGAGACTACGTCTCAGCAAGTTCTACCCCTTAAGATCCGATTAGTAAACTAATACACCTTAGGGTTGCCTATGCACAACATGAGTCAGATGACTTACCTTGGCCTCAGATTCCACCTGCATATTAGTACAGATCAAATAGGCACTCAAGCAATCACATCACAGATTGAAGCATTGATTAAATCGACCTAGTCGATTTCATACCAGTCGGACCATTTCTAGGTCATTCATCCCACACCAAGCAATTCCTTGGATTTAGTGGCTTTACGGTCCCACTCGACCCTCTCAAGATTTAGTGGCTTTACGGTCCCACCCTACCCTTTTAAGATTTAGTGGCTTTACGGTTCCACCCAACCCTCTCAAGATCTAGTGGCTTTACGGTCCCACCCGACCTTTCCAAGATTTAGTGGCTTTATGGTCCCACCCGACCTTTTCAAGATTTAGTGGCTTTATGATCCCACCTGACCCTCTCATGATCTAGTGACTTTACAGTCCCACCTGACCTTTCCAAGATTTAGTGGCTTTATGGTCCCACTCGACCCCTTTCTGCGATGCCATACTCTGTCACCGAGACACGTGCATTCTCTAGGAAGACATACCGAGTCTCCGAGCCACGTGCATTCTCTAAGGCTACCTTTTCGCCAAGATGACATACCTAATCACCGAGTCACGTGTCTTTCCCAGGTGACATTCCAATTCACCGGGTCACATGCATTCTCCAAGTGATTTACCAACTCACTTTCGATACTGACAACCGATACCTGACCGATTCTCAATCACATAGCCAAAATTTCCTTATTTAAGAATATAACTTAAAAATGCACCATTAAATCAATTCGACACGAATTAAAGCTCAAATAAATAAACGGACTGCTCCACAACAATTAGCACGAAATTCCGATCACCGGCCATCCCGATTGAATTTTCGGAAAATAAATAATTAAATACATAATTTCGAAAATTAAATAAATAAACACAATAATTCCAATTTAGCACAATATGAAGCTCAATTAAATAAACTAGGACTACGCCACGATCATCACCATAAAATCCCGGTCACTTTGGCCATCCCAATTGAATTTCCGGAAAATAAATAATTAAATAATTAATTTCGAAAATTAATATTTAATTCCTAAAAATTCCAATTAGGCCCGAATCGCCAAATTAACACCCGATAAGGGACGGGAAAAATCCCAAGAAGCATCCAATAAATACTACATGCAATTCTCTATCTAATTACACTAATCACACAACTAATATGCAAAGCAATTAACTAAAAATCACTAATAAATTATAATCTAACAACCTAATTACACTTAATTAACACTAATCAACCTTTGAGTATGATTAGCACACTAAGAAGGCATTAGTGAGTAAAACTCACTCGGCAAAGCGAAGATCGGAACACCGCGATGGCGGCCGAAATCCAAACTTTCAACGGTGTTGACGGAAACTCGGGCCGGACCTACAATCCTTGCAAGCCCACAGAGAGAGCTGGGCTTGGGCCGAAGAAACTGGGCTGAGTTACTAAATCTTTAGGCCAAAACCTTAGCTGGATGGGCTGAAATCCACTGGACTTGGGCTTCAAATGGCTCGTCTACTGGGCCGAGTAAAGAAAAGGAAACTGCTGGGCCGTTGGACTGAGCTCGTGGGCGGAACTTGGGCTGGAGATGCGGTCTTCAAATGGACCGAAATGCTGTTCGTTTGGGCTGAGCTTGCGGCCTCAAGGGGATGCCACTGAACCGCTGGAATTCTGGAGTCGGGCAGTGGTGTGTCGGGGCTGAATCGAGGGAAGCAACGTCGACGGTGAAGCTGGAAGCGTGACAAGCAGAGTCAACGAGGGAAGGGGCTTCGGTCGCTGCTGGGAAGACACCGAAACGTGGAGAGCTGGGGAAGGTGGACACCGAAGGAGCTCCTCGGTTGAAGGAGACAAACAGCACTGGAGCGGCAGAGTCTGGTCGCTGGCTTCTTGCGGCTGGCGTTGCGGACGAGGTGCAGTCAACTTCGGTGAAGGAGACACCGGTTTGTTGACTCGGTTGGTTCGGTGGCCGACAAAAGTCGGTGGAGAAGGGGGGCGTCCGCTGGCGTTGATGCTGAGTCGTGGATGAAGAAGCCGCTTGGGGTTTCGGTGAGTGGAGGCTTCACGGTCAACACCAGCTTCGCTGGTTGACCGAACTGAATGAATTAGTTCGGTGGGTGGAGCTGCAGGGAATCGTGGCCTAAAGTGGAGAAACTGAGGTCGGCAATGAAGCTTGCCCGAGAAGATTGAAGCGTGCGGATGAGGGAAGAGAAGACGTCCGAAGGAGAGGGGGGCTGAACCGTGAGTAGAAGCCAGCAAAGAGGGAATATTAGTCAACCCTTATCCCCTCCATTAACTTCTTGTCCCCCTTAATACTTTTCAATTGGATAAGCCCATAATAATCCAATTTTGATGCAAATAATGCACCCCCAACCAAAGCTCCGAATTTCCTTTAGTTTATATTTCAATTTCATCTTCAATTTCTTCCACAATTTCCCAAATTGGTATCCAATCTCGATGAAGAAAATCCCGAACAATATTCTATAAATCCCTGACACTCACAGGTTTGGCTTGAAAGTCCAAATTCACTTAAATTCGGTCCATACGAATTTCCGTAACGTCCGAATGATTTTCCGTGAAAATCTCGGAATCTCCGAAAAATCTTCTGAGACTGAGTTGACGTTCCTAGAATAGCTTGTGACACTACGGAATCTTCAATTTCTGAAATCGGACTCAGATTGACAGTTAATTTCACTCAGGCGCGTTTTTAGTGTGACCTAGGCTACTAGGTAGTTTTAAGAACTTTTTAGGACAAATGACCTGTGATCGATTTTCTTCGAGCCACGATGAACCCACTCGACACATTGGCGACTCTCGATTATAGTGAAAATCTTGAAGATTCAAATACAGACATAGGGTACCAAAACGACAGTAAAATCAAATTAGTGCCAGTGGACGAGAGTTTTCCAATTTAGTGGAGTCACCCACGATCGGTCATTCATCTCAGTTGAACTAACCTATCTTTGATCTTAATTCGATTTTTAACTGTGCCGTAATTTTCTCTAAAGATGAGCACGGTTGAGAAGTCGATTCTGGTCGAATTCTCAGTCTATCTGCCTTAAAGTCCTTAATAGCTTACCCAGCTAGTCTAGTTATCTCGTGAGTGGCCAACTCAGAGAAAAACACTGTAATCGCGTCGATGAAATGCCCAATTTATCTAATCGAAATCCGAACCCGAAAATCTGGATGTCACAGCCCTCACCCAAATCAGGCATGGGATCCAAAGAGGGCCTTGTTCTACACCTACTTTGGCAAGATGAGGGCGTTGTAGCCTTTGTTGTGGCTCGTGCTAGCCTAGGCGAGAGCCACGAGCCACAATCCTTGCTTGGCTCTTGTCTAGGGGTTGGTAAGGGTCATTGGCCCTTGCCTAGCGGCTAGCAACCTAGTCAATGAAGAAGAAAAGAAAAGAGTAAAAAATTTAAAAATGATCCACATCGGTTATAGTAGTGCCATGTCAGACAACCATCACCGATTGGACTGCTATAACAGCAATTTTTGTTCAAAATTAATCAAAATGACTACGTTGGTAATTCGTTAAAAAGTTTAAGACTAAATTGAAAATTTGTCAAAAGATTTAGGACTCAATTAGCATAATTGAAAAATTTCGAACTATATTGACAAATTATCATAGGTTTATGATTAAATTTATAAAATAAAAATGTTTACGATTGAATTAGCTGCCATAAAAAAAATTAACGATTTTTTGGACAAGTTTCCCAATTGTCGGGCTACTCCAAGGCTCATTAAAAATTGAATTCCGTTTAACGCCATTTAGTGAACTTTTGGAAATTTTTCTTTCAAACTGTTTTAGGAAAAAGGTTCATTTTGAGCTTTCATATATGACGAGAAAGTTGCTTGGAAATCTTTACGTCAATATTTTGATATTTTTATTATTTTCCATATCGAGTAATAAAAAAGTATAATTGTTAAGAAGCGCTCTAAAAAGCGAATATTATTATTTTTATTAATCCTATTCTGACTCTCAGCTTACTTTTAGATTTTTAATTTGTTTCTTTACAAAACATGAGAGTTGACCCCATTATTGAAACTAAAGGTCCCCGATCCCAACCCTTTTGACAAAGTGGGAAATCAAACTTTTCACTTCTCATTTTTTATGTGAAAAAGGTAGTCACTGAGACAATCTGAGTGATTGAACATCATTCCGGACATATGATTTGAGGCCCCAAAAACGTAGTCGGCAAACCTCAATACCGGCACCGAAAAAATCTTAGGACCTGTGGCCCAACACTTGGACCTAGACTTATGAACTCAACCTAGGATCTTGGCACTTGAATTTTAGACTCTAGACCTTGAATCTTGGATCCCGACGCGTGGGACATCGACACTCGATTCGCAACATCAGCGAGCAAACCCGAGCGAGCTGGGCCTAAAGGCCTGGCCTCGAAGTTTGCAAACTTGTGCCATGACTTCCCACGGTTCACAGATTTGCACTTTTTGTTCAACACAACACAACACCTATTTCTTTTTTTCTTTTTTATTTTGCATTTGGCATATGACTCCATGAATTAGGACTCAAGGCTGACCTCGAGAGTAGAACAAATTCACAATGATTCAATCACAATAATTTGTCGTAGCGTAGAAGATGGCGTCATAGAAAATAATCGGTTGAATAATAAAATCGACAAAACAAGAAAATAAATTCACACCAAATTTATGTCATTTGTCAATGTGGCCTACATTTGCAGAGAGCGCAGTCCAACAACAAATTCACAATGGTTCAATCACAATAATTTGTCGTGGCCTACAAGATGACATTGCAGAAAACAAACGATTAAACAATAAACCCGGTTGAACAAGAAAATAAATCGAAAGTTAAATTTACATGATTCGATTGTGTGGCTTACGATAATATGAAGAGCAATATAAAATTTATCTATAGATTAAATGACAATAGAGATTATAATTATAATCCATATGTTAAACGATGAATCCTTAGTGACAAATAAGACATAATCATCGCTTTTTTATGACACCATTAGCGATTGTAGCAATATTATTATAAGACTCAATACTAATTCACTTAAACCTTTCCGTTTTTCAACTTTAGGCATTTCCTTCTAAAATAACCTCTCTTGCTACAACTCTCAAACAACACCACAAGTCCTACGGTGACTATATTTGTTTAGATTGAAAGGACTTTTGCTAACATAAGTACTATGTTTTCCTCTTCCCTCCCCTAATTAAGTAGGAAGCATAGGTTCACTAAATTCTCTCTCATGGATGTTCTCACTCAAAATCAAATTGTGGATCTCATCAAACGTCAAGTTTTTGATCTGGAGAATTTACCAATAGCAGTAATGATAGTATTCTAACTACTAGGCAATAAGAATAATAAAATCAAGGCATATACCTCATCTTCAAAGTCAATCTTAATTGAACTCAACTGACTAATGGCTACATTGAAATTCATTGACGTGTTTAACAATTGATGAACCTTTGTCCATCCTTTAAGTGAAATAGATATCACATCAAATGACCTTGTTGATCGCATAAGGCTCCTCGTATATGTTCGATAAGGCCCCATAATGTTCTTTGCTTTCACAATGTTAACACGACATTACAAGCAAACATTAGCTGAACAACCTCCAATGCTTGTTCGTCTAGCAAATCCTAATCAACTTTCTTCATCAACTCTTGCTTCTTCCCACACAGGAATAAGTGCAGATTTCTCTAATAAAGATAATCATAAGTCTGTATCTTCTTACACCGAAATCTTTCTAATCAAATCTATTGATTATACTTTACCTTCTTATGTCGCCATTGATTCACTTCAACTTACTCAAAGCCTGGTTTTGAGCAAAAAACAAGTGATCGAACCATAAAATTGACAATAAAAAAACGAATATTTGATTTATGTGGTTTAGTTGATGTGGCCTATATCCATGGGGAGAGTAGCGTAAGATTCAAATAAAGATCAAGCGATCTAACAGAGATCACAACCACACCCAAGTCACTCAAATACTTTCTATATTTCTCAGCTCCCAATTATACCAATAACTTAAATAATGTTTGACCTTCGCAATTCTTTACGAAATAATCTATTAGTCTCACAAAGGAATTAAGAAATTTTACCATTGGCTGTCCTATTAGATTGCTTCAAAATCTAATCTACAAAGAAATCGTCTCTTATATACTATTCAAGAAGAAGACACTTGCTATTTATAGACAAGAATTAATTTTAAAACAAGAAGCGCCTTTTCAAGAAGCTAGTCAAACTAGGAAGCCTACTCATATTAAGAAAAATTCTTTTTTAGGCTCAAGTTAAACGACATTACTATAGCAATCGACCATTCAAGATATCTATGTTTTGTTTACTCTAACAATCAATTCTTAAATGCTCTAGTATCACCAAATTATTATTAATTAAGGTAATAATCTCCGAACAGTTTTTCTTCGACATCATTAAGTTATTTCTTGTTTTTCGAAACTTAAAACCTAATTTCTAGATATCCACAAATTTGAAATCGTAGCATCTACTAAAGCATAAGTCCAATTCCTCGAATATTCATTAGCATCCATTAATTACATAGTCTAACATATATGATATCATGTGCTCTAAAATTTGTGTAAATCAACTCTTATGCAATCTTTAAAAAAAAAAAAAATCTTATAACTATTTTTATGTTCTTACTAACTCCTCAAGTAGCGGTCATCAATAACGTCATTTTAAAATTAACCCATTCTAGTATTATTTACTCTTAATGCACCTAAGACACGGTATAATATTTATATAGGGAAATGACATGAATGGTTCCTAAACTTTGCTCAATATGAGATGTGATCCTTAACTTATGTGATGCTTGAATTTTAATTTAATATGTAATGTAATCCCTGAACTTTCAATTTGTTTGATGTGGTCCCAGAACATATACCAAGTTCTAGGGACCACATCGAAAAAATTAATAGTTCAAGGATCACATTACATGTTAGGCCAAACTTTAGGAACCACATTGAATAAATTAAAAGTTCAAGGATCACATTACATGTTAGGCCAAACTTTAGGAACCACATTGAATAAATTAAAAGTTCAAGACCCAAATTGCCAATTGAGCCAAAGTTCTTGGATCATTACTATCATTATTTTATTTATAAACCAAAAGAGAGATTGTAGATACTTCCAATAGTAACAGTAACATAAAAATTTACTCCCTCGTATTCCTTACTGCTCCTTAAGATCACCGAGGAAAGAAATTGTCTACTGTGCATAAATTTCAAAGAAGAATATTAGAGGCGAACCGGTAATAAATGAACTTGCTGTGTAGGGGTGTGCAACCGGACAAGGTATACTTGGTTCCTGGACCGGCTCACCCGGAAAACAGGGTCGGGAACCGGTTCCCAAAATTCGGAACCGATTTAAACCGGTTCGGGAACAAGTTCCGAGTGATTACCCACCCAGAACCCAGTTCCTGGACCGGTTTTGGAACTAGTTCCTGAACCGGTTTGTAAGTAGAGATCTAAAACTATTTTTTTCCCCCAATTTTCATTCTTACTCCCGCAATCACACTACGTTTTTCCTCTTGGCTCTCTCAAACACGCATGGCTCTCCTTCTTTGTCATACCTCTTCCTCACTTGCTTCCCTCCCTCTCGCACCGTCCGATGGACGGACGGTGTTTGTTGCCACCAAATTCTTGTGTATCACATGGATTGGTTCGCCTAATTTCTCTTTTGTAGGAGGAGTTATGCTTGCATAAATGAGTAGCTTCATGTAATAGTTGTGGGAATAAGACTAATATTAGACCCGTGTTTGTTGCTAACTATTTGCCTTATGCTTTTATTTATTATAATTAGTCTTGTGGATCTTAATTATGTATTTATTTGTTACAAGTGCTTAATATTTCAATACAAATTAGGAGAATTACGTTATTTTCTCGCGTATTAATATAAAATTCGAAACCGTATAGGATATCGGGAGATTGCAAAACAGGTTCCAGTGGAAACAGGGTTGACTCTGGAACCGGATTAGAAAAACATGATGGGTTGGGTACAGGGTCCAATACAAACATGGTTGAGTATAGGGTCCAGAAAATAGGAACCGGTTATAAAATGGTCGGGTATAGGGTCTAGGTCTAGACCCTACACACCTTGGACCCGATCACCCTTATTGCTGTGTGGCATTGGTCAAATAAATATTGGAAAGCTCATTCTTAACTTAAGAGGACTTTAGTGAAATAGTAAATGGACTGTTACTCGAGAATGGCTTCTTCAACTTAACTTTTGGCTACAATTGGTGAATTCATTCGGAAGATGCGGGCAGTTGATGGCGCCGATGATATGTGGATGTTTGGCGGGGACAGCTGTCGGGTATGCTGGTCGGTACGGGGGAGGAGAGGATGGGCTGGATTTGCCTTCGCAACAAAGTGACCAAGTTCTGCAACCTTGTGTCGGTTTCCGTTGTGTTCCCGTACGATCACTGGTGGAAGACGAAAAAGATCAGCAGAAGAAACCAAGAGTCAATATCCCTCTTCCCCGCATACGACATGACACAGAAACTATTTTTTCACTGGGTGGTCGACAGGATAAAAGCTTGTCGTAAAGTGATTCCTGATTACCCTCACAGGTTCTCTTTTCTCTAAGCATACGCGCCTCTTTTGCAGCTACCATAACGGAATGCTTTGACAATTATTTCTGCGCAAGTGCTATCAATTAGAGAAATGAAGTCTAATTCAGCGTTGATGCACGCCCTCAAATCACAACCCTGAACTCCTACTTTAAGCATTTCTCTTTCCCTTTCCATTTAGATGCTATTTAACACATCTCTTGCAAACATCAATTCAAACACTTCCGTTAAAAGTTCAGCTGCACTTGTGTAGCTACACGTGAAAATATCTCTGTGCTTTCCAGAAATGAAAATCTTGGAAGGGAATGAGAGCTACAACTGTAGAAAGCAATGCGTTCGTCTTCTTTTGGTGGTATTCTTATCGATTGATGATGATATTATTGGTCCATGACATGTAATTCAACTGGTCCCCAATGAAAAGTGCAAGATGTAACCCAAGCGAACAAAGTCTATCAGCACACAGAAATAAGAACCCTTCTTAGTGGCAGAGTCATTGACTTTTGCCCTGGAGGGCATCTTTACTAGTTGTCTCCATTGCATTTGGATCACGTAGGTACACCAAAATAGGAAAGAAATAATTTGAAGGATAAGCGGAATGAGAGACCGTGCGCTTGGAATTCTCTCGCTAACAGAAGATAGCTTAAAATAGAATCTAACTCTAATCAATAATCCAATTTTGAAATAAGAACCTTTTGTATTAGATATTGTGCTGCTTTTGATGGAGAAAGGTCAGAAACATTCCATGTGGAGGTATGGTGAAGGTCAGGAACAGATACCCATAAATCCAGTCCTGAGGATAAGAGTTGTGGGTATAGAGAATCAAATTACCTCCGAATTCAAGCTAGAGGCTGCATGCCTAGCTTTGCTTTTTGGACCAAAGTAGTAGCCTTTTTCTGGAAAATGTCAATTTTATTTTTCATCCGCCCATATCTAGCGTAGGCACATTCATGCGGTTCTTGCTAAGAAATGAAGGTCTTCATTTAATCATCTTATTCAAACTCTGCATCATAAAGGACCTCATTTTATCCTCTTATTCAGGATAATATGGCAAAAATTAATCTGATATAGTTCATTGCCAAGCAGGGTTTTGGTCCATGAAATGCAATGCAATCCAGAATTGCCGGAGGCGTACTTACCACTGAAATGAAACTAAAGCCCAGCAATATTGACTTCAACCCAAGTTGCCGCAAGCAAAATGTAATAAATTGCTGATAAATACCTGATTAGAAGCCACACATTGATATCTTCTCCTAAATTTTTTACAGGCTCTTTTCCGCAGTTCAGTATATATTACTCACCCGTAAGCCCTCCGCATATAAAATGATGATTTTTTTAGTATGGGGAGCTTAATTATACATATGAGAGTGATAACTATTGTTACATGATTTTACCAAAAAAAAAAGAAAAAGGGACAAACTTAAAAGAGAAGATTTGTGTGAGGCAAATTGACTAAAGGAGTTCCTACAATTATTGACATTCGAAATACCCCACTAATAAAGTCTGAAATGGCTTTGATCTGATCTCATAGTCTCTTCCATTCCCTATAAATAGAGATGCAAATGCAAACAAAAAGTTGAAGCATTGGAGTTGAGTAGGAGAAGAAGAAGAGAGGCTCACATGGAGATAAGAGTCTCATTTGGTAGCCAAGGATGATTTGCCTGCTCCGAACTCGCTCTATTTGAGCTGAACTAAGTGTTCGAGTAGTTCGTCCCGGTATCAGGCAGTCTCCTTGGCTAGTCAGAAAGTCTCTAATCTTTCATGTCAGGCTTCTTCTTCCTTCTGAAGGCAACTACTCCTTGAAGATACAAATTTGTCTATTCTTTTTCTTCGTCACATCACACTCCGAGAGGCATCGGAATGTTTTTTTTTTTTTTTTTTTTTTTGAGGAAGAGAGGCCTTACGTGACATGATGAGTCTGGTTGGTTGGCCAAGGATGACTTGCCTGCTTCGTGCAAGAGGCTTCAATTATGAACGCCATCGTCATTGATCATCTTGGCTTATTTGACGTGCTCTTCACATTTATGTTAGGTCTTCTATTCTTCTTTGAAAGTGCCTACCTTCCTTGGGCCACAAGTTCACTGGAAATCAGCATAAGGTCTGTGAAAGTTGCGAATGGCGGCTTATATTAACATAGAAAGCTGAAAAGGAAAGGAAAATGAAAATTGATTTTTGCAATTTTGCTATTGAAAGGAACATTCCAATTGTGCAGGTTTGATTATCAAACCATTTTGAGATGGACATTTTGAAAAGAAAATGACATATTTGTAAATAGGGACTGAATGATGATTAATGTAAAAGTGCAAAATGATCTCCACCGAAGGCAAAACTCGTACATATTTGTGGTAGGTAAGTGATCATTAGGTGAAATGTGAGGTGTTTGCTTTTGGTATTTTTTTTTTCGAAAATTAGTAAAAAAGAAAAAAAAAGTGGCAAAGTGCTTGTGAGTGTATGTGTGTGCTCAAGAATTTGTATCTTCATTGATCCTATTCTCATCGCTCTACTCTCTCGATGAAATGGTGCTTGAATTCATTGTCATAGTTCACAGGATCATACTAGTGATCCATGCCTAATTGATCGTATATGTGATTGGTAAAATCCACGTGAATAGGATATGCTGCTAGTGTAAACAAGAAATTTTCTATGAGACATTGGTTGATAACTTTCGGGGAAATGCATTCGTAGTGAATTTGCAACTCTAAAAGGAAAACATTTGGGTAATGACAAATGTTGCCATGTCCATGCATGGAATAGATGCTAAATTTGCTTTAAGGGCATGTGTTGACACTAAAAACATTTGGGTAATGACAATGGTTATGTAGAATTTATTTAATAGCTCCAAGCAAAACTCCATTTTACTATCACTCCGCACATGCTTGATTGTCTTACAAGTCTTTTTCTCAATCAAAGGTCTCAACTACTTCATCGGGACAACAAGATCAAAGTTGTGTCTCAACACAAACATCTAGATCTTCCTTGAGTAGTCATCTACAACTATTAAGGATGTGTAAAGGAATTGGGAACTGTCTAGAACTGAACTGGATTGGATAGGCCCAAAGGCAGGGCTCCCATGGAGACTAGTTCGATTCCCAATTCCAATTTATTGAAATTGATGAGTACGGTCTAGTTCCTGATTCTAGGCATGGAATGGATCGAATTGGTATATGTATTTTAGAAAAGGAAATTTCATCTCAATTACTTAATTATTTTGTAGTTTGTCGACTAATATATATGTACATATATATTTGTAGTTGTTGGACATTATATGACTAATTTTGTCTCTCAAGTGTTTAATATTAATGCCTTACTTTTGTTTTATATTCTAATAATTCATTTACTTGCTTTCTCAGCTAAAACAAAATAAACAAATGGAGAGCAGGGAGATGACCGATTGGAGATGTCCATAAATGTCGCGGTGCTTTGTTGTCATGATACAAAATTAAGAGCCAATGGCTTGTTCTAAGAGCATAATTAAGTCTTTCCTTAGCCAATTCTATGATTAATCTTTTAACTTTTGTAGATGTTAGGATTTCGACATAGAGTCTAAATTCCCACATATTCTCGGTGTTGGGAAACCCTAAGAGGACCATATCATGACTTTCGAAGAAATTAAGATCTCGGTTAACGAGTATTGTCTATTCATTTTGCCATAAAGTTTTTAATCCTTGATCAAAATCAATTGTTTATAGTTCAACTTGAATCTATGGCCGAATAAGCTTTAGTGCTCTAAATAGAAGCTATGTTCGCCATGATATCAATTGATTAATACAATTTGTAGGTATTGAGGACAAGTTCAATGGACCCCCTTGGGAACCAAACCGGACCAGTGGTCCGGTTCTCGAGTGGATTCATGGAATCAATGGCAGTTCCTAATTCTAAATTTTCGAAATTGATCTTTAGTGGGCGATTTCTAGTTTCAAGGTGAGAACCACTCATTCGGACAATGCTCACTTCTACCAACTATTAGTATAAATTCGACACTATTCCTTGAAGAAAATTATGGCAACTTATAAACTTCCAATTGAATTAACTTTGTAAGAGATGTGGTTTCTTTGATAGATGGTTGAAATTAACTGTACTTTCCACCAATTTTTAAGTTATAGCACATGCACACATTCAGTTTCCCAGCAACATAATTGTACAATACATTCCTTTTACTAAGATTCTTTAAGCTTCTTTCGCTAATTTCCCCTAGATGCATATGCCATGATTCATACTCTTGAATAAATGTATCCGGTGTTTATCTAGCAAAATCTGTCACTATCTCACTTTGAATCTCCTATGGGTCACCATGCTTCATTCTTCTCATAATCACCTCAACACCTCAAATGATCTTCACAATTCTACCTTCTGAAGTATATCGACATCCAACTGAATATAGGGCACTTAAGAAAAATAGGTTATCCTTCAATTTTCATGCCTCACTTCAAATAACATTGTCATGGTCCCATCATGCATTTTGATTTTGACATGTCCACAACCTACAACATCGCATTCAGTGATGTTCCCTACTTGCACTTTGGTACTATCTATGCATTGATGAGTAGCAAACTAGTTCCTATATGGTGTAGCATGAAATGAACCACTAGGATCCATAATCCATATGTTAAACAATGAATCCTTAGTGATAAACAGGACATAATCATCGCTATACACAACACCATTAGCGATTGTAGCAATATTATTATATGACTCAATACTAATTCCCTTACCCTTTATGTTTTTCAACTTCAGGCATTTCCTTCTAAAATACCCTCTCTTGCTACAACTCTCAAACAACACCACAAGTCCTACAATGACTATATTTGTTTAGATTGAAAGGACTTTTGCTAACATAAGCACTATGTTTTCCTCTTCCCGCCCCTAATTAAGTAGGAAGCATAGGTTCACTAAATTCTCTCTCACGAATGTTCTCACTTAGAATCAAATGCGGATCTGATCAAATGTCAAGTTTTTGATTTGGAGGATTTACCAATAGAAGTAATGATAGTATTCTAACTATTAGGCAATAAGGATAATAAAATCAAGGCATATACCTCATCTTCTAAGTCAATCTTAATTGAACTCAATTGACTAATGGCTACATTGAAATTCATTGATGTGTTTAACAATTGATGAACCTTTGTCCATCCTTTATTGAAATAGATGTCACATCAAGTGACCTTGTTGATCGCAGAAGGCTTCTCGTATATGTTCGATAAGGCCCCATAATGTTCTTCGCTTTCACAATGTTAACGCGACATTACAAGTGAACAGTAGCCGAACAACCTCCAATGCTTGTCTGTCCAAAGAATTCCTAATAAACTTTCTTCATCAACTCGGGCTTCTTCCTACATAGGAATAAGTGTTGATTTCTTTAATAAAGATAATCATAAGTATGTATCTTCTTACATTGAAATCTTTCTAATGAAATCTATTGATTATATTTTACCTTCTTATGTCGCCATTGATTCACTTCAACTTACTCAAAGCCTGGTTTTGATATCAAATGTTGCAAAAAACAAGTGACCAAACCATAAAGTTGATAGTAAAAAACGAATACTAGATTTATGTGGTTTAGTTGATGTGGTCTACATCTATTGGGAGAGCAGCACAAGATTCCAATAAAAATCAAGCGATACAATATAGATTACAACCATACTCAAGTCACTCAAATACTTTCTATATTTCTTAGCTCCCAATTATACCTAATGTTGACACCTAATTTAAATTTAGAAAATAGAAATAGAAGATAATCTTTGATTATAAGGAAATTTTTTTAAAAACAATTTTGAATTAAAAACTCAATAGTCAGATTTTGGAGCCACTTTTTTGGTTAAGAAGTTGAGTGAATATCGCCGGACCTTTAACAACTTTGAGTCTTTCCTCTATAAAAGGAAGGCGAGTTTCGAAACCGAGGGGGGCGACTTCTCTTCGTCGAGGGAAAAAGAAAACAAAAAAGGGAAAAGTCAAGAGAAGCTTTTGCTTCTGCAGAGAGAGAGAGAGAGAGAGAGAGAGTGCAGGGAATGTAGAGAGAGGAAAGAAGAAAGGAGAAAAAACAAAAAAAAGGTGGAAACAGGGAGAGAGAGATGACGTGAGGAGAAAAGTGAGAGTGGGGGAGGGTTCGGCAGAGAGTGAGAGAGACAGATGAGAGAGTGTTAGGTGAGAGAAAGTAAAAAAAAAAGGCAAAAAGATGGACTACTGTTCATCTTCCTCGTGAGTTTCTGTTTAGTGTCCCTGCTGCCCATTTCCTCCGCGCTGCCAAGACTGCTGCTGCCGCTCCTGCGCCCCCACATCGCCGTCGGTCTGAGATCCTCTGCTCGCACCGCCTCTCAACTCCACCAGCGTTTGCCGCCGGAACTCCACAGCCGTGAGCACCCCCACAACTCTGCCCCCACGCTGGCCACTGCACCATCAACGCCGCTCAGAGCCCGTCGACCACACTTGCAGTAACCACAACCCAGCAAGTTCGCTCGTCGACCCGTGTCACCGTCCTCAACGCCTATAGCAGCTTGTTGCTGCACCACCGTCGCGTCGCTGCTGCCCCGTCTGTTGCCGAAACTCCGTTCGCGTCAGCACCTCTGATCGCTCGACGCCAGTGCTCGACGCCAATGCCCGACGCCCGCATTGCCTACCCGCGCACCTCCTCGGCCCCTACCTTCCGCCGCGACTCGCCTCCGTCGCCGCTGCTGTAGCCCGAGCTCTCCCCTGTTGCTTGTCATCGCCTGAGCATCGCCTCCTCACGACGACCCCACACTCCCCGCTGCTGCAAATCGCGACACCAGCAGCCTTCCTCTGCCACTGACGCCAGCAGCCGCTCCGTCTCCGCCCGAGCACCAGCACATGTGACGTCCTGCCATCGTCTCCGTCCGAGCACCAGCACCCGTGATGCCCTACCACTGTTTCTGCCCGAGCCCTTCGCTGCCCGTTGTTGCCTCTGCACCCGTGAGCTTGCTGCCGACGCCACTGCACCTAAGCTATTACGACTCCATCGCTGCGACCTGTAACCCTGCTGTTTGCCAGTCACTGACGCTATGCCTCCTTGCTGCTGCCGCTGCCCAGTCCTCGTCGCTCCGACAGCCCTCGCCGCTCCAACACCGGCTGTCTCCCTTGCCACTCCGACGCCGACCATCCTTCATCCAAAGTTGTCTAGCAAGTTCACTACCGTTGGTACCATTTTCCTTGTGCAGGTCACTTGAGGCTTGAGAAGGGTGAACTTGGCATCGTTCCTTGCTGGTTTTCATCTTGAAAATAATTTTTCTAAGCTAGGTAAATATTTTTAGATTAAATTCAGTCCAAATATTAGGTTTCATAGTTTGTGATTTTGACTTGATTTGTTCTTATCATTACCCACTTAGGAAATTTGTCATATTAAGTCATAATAATAAAAAATATTGAGCCGTGGGACGTCGGGTTAGATTTTTGATTATTTTGACTTTTTTATGGCAAATTCATGAATTGCTTTGCATCATTGAGATAATATGTCATTAATTTATATTGATGAATTTTCAATAGAACATATATTTTGATGTGTTATCGTTATTTGCTCATCACATATCTTGCATCACATGTCATATCTAGAATTTAGGTATTTAGGTCCAAAAAAATTTCATGTTTAAATCCACACATTTTAATATAATTAGGATAATTTTCCATTAATAAAACCAAAACAAAAAAAGAACAAAAAAAATGTTATTTGGGATATATAGATTTCATAATGTGCACACCACATGTTGCGCTTTAGTTAGTGGGTCATAGGTTAATGGGTCATAGGTCAATGTTTTAATATTCCTGTCATATATTTTTTTTTAAAAGCCAAAGATTAGTATTGCATCATTATATTTTTTTTCTTAATAAGAATTATTAAGTCATTTAAAACAAAAAACACAAAAGTCATTTATTTGTTTAGTTAATGGGTTAGTTCATAATTAATCCCAATTCACGTCATCATTGTTAGTGTAGGTTGCATATGTGTTATAAAAAAAATCATTAAAAAAGCATGCATATAGAATTACCATGTCATCCATCCCATATAATGTAGTACATGCATATTTAGGATTATGTAAATTAGATTGCACACATATTGTGATGGTTCACGTTATGCCATATGAATTGCATCTCACATGCCATTAAAATAAATTCATGCATATTAAGTTTAAATTAATATTGCATATAATTAACACTTTTCAAAGAAAAAGAAAAATTAGGTGTCATGTCATTTAGAAAACATGTTTAGGGCATGCATTTTTATTAGCATTTTTGTAAGTTTTTCTTTAGAGAGTGGACCTTAATCAAGTTGTAGTTTATGATTTCTTACAATTTATCACTTTAGTCGATTGAATGTTATTTCATTGATTGTGCACCCGCATGAACACCATTTGCATGTTAGTTTCTTAGGTTAAAATTGATCATACTGCTTACAAAATATTTTTTTTTTTAAAATTAAAATAAAAGGTATCGAGAGGGAGTTAGACTAATCTAGCGTAATCATGTCCCCGGACTTATCGAATCTCTGGTTCACGAAAATAAAGTATTCTCCCATACTTTATTTGGGTTTCTAATCAACCCTAATTGATTAGTGGCGGCTCCAAATCGAGTATAAGTGCATGATTAAATGGGTTAATTCATTAGTATCAAGTTGCGATTGGTAGGATTTGGGAGGGTCCGCGCCAAGTCTTCGGACTTAGTAATCCATTAGCCTTCTTTAAGTAATTCTCCCTTGGGAAGGTCACAACACCTAATAACTTAAATAATGTTCAATCTTCACAATTCTTTACGAAATAATCTATTAGCCTCACTAAGGAATTAAGAAATTTTACTAGAAAATTTATTGGCTGTCCTATCGGATTGATTCAAAATCTAATCTACAAAGAAATCATCTCTTATATACTATTCAAGAAGAAGACACTTGCTATTTATAGACAAGAACTAATTTCAGAACAAGAAGCCCCTTTTCAGGAAATTAGTCAAACTAGGAAGCCTATTCAAATTAAGAAAGTTTCTTTTTCAGGCTCAACTTAAACGACATTAGTATAGCAATCAACCATTCAAGATATCTATGTTTTGTTTACTCTAATAATCAATTCTTAAATGCTCTAGTATCACCAAATTATCATTAATTAAGATAATAATCTCTAAATAGTTTTTCGTCGACGTCATCGAGTTATTTCTTGTTTTTTGACACTTAGAACCTAATTTCTAGATATGCACAAATTTGAAATCTTAACATCTACTAAAGCATAAGTCCAATTCCTCAAATATTCATTAGCATTGATTAATTACGTATGTAAAATATATGATATCATCTTCTCTAAAATTTGTGTAAATCAACTCTTATGCAATCTTAAAAAAAAAAAAAATCTTATAACTATTTTCATGTTCTTACTAACTCCTCAAGTAGCGGTCATCAATAACATCATTTTAAAATTAACCCATTCTAGAATTATTTACTCTTAATGCACCCAAGACACGGTATTAGATTTATATGGGAAAATGACACGAATGGTTCCTAAACTTTGGCCCAATATGAGATGTGGTCCTTTAACTTTTAATTTATTCAATGTGATGCTTGAACTTTAGTTCAATGTGTAATGTGGTTCTTAAACTTTCAATTTGTTTGATGTGGTCACATCGAACAAATTAATGGTTCAAGGATCACATTATATACTAGGTCAAAGTTCAAAATCACATTGAATAAATTAAAAGTTTAAGACCCAAATTGCCAATTGAGCCAAAGTTCTAGAATCATTAGTGTCATTATTTTATTTATATACCAAAAGAGAGATTGTAGGTACTTCGAATAGTAACAGTAACATTAAAATTTACTCCCTCGTATTCCTTACTGCTCCTTAAGATCACCGAGAAAAGAAATTGTCTACTGTGCGTAAATTTCAAAGAAGAATATTAGAGGTGAACCATTAATAAATGAACTTGCTGTGTGGCATTGGTCAAATAAATATTGGAAAGCTCATTCTTAACTTAAGAGGACTTTAGTGAAATACTAAATGGACTGCTACTCGAGAATGGCTTCTTCAACTTAACTTTCGGCTACAATTGGTGAATTCATTCGGAAGATGCGGGCAGTTGATGGCGCCGATGATATGTGGATGTGTGGCGGGGACAGCTATCGGGTATGCTGGTCGGTACGCGGGAGGAGAGGATGGGTTGGATTTGCCTTCGCAACAGAGTGACCAAGTTCTGCAACCTAGTGTCGGTTTCCGTTGTGTTCCCGTATTTGGCCTTCTTCTGCTACTTGGCTCTTAACATCTCACCTCCCAACTACCTCTCGTCTCGTCCCCTTGAGTGACTTCATAGTGTTTCGATGCAGTCCCAGGTTTTCTGTGTCAAGTCGTATGCGGGGAAGAGGGATATTGACTCTTGGTTTCTTCTGCTGATCTTTTTTCGTCTTCCACCAGGGATTGCACTTAGTATGTATGATCGGGATAGCGGACCCAAGGCTATGGAGCCTTCTTTAGAGATGTATACAAATTTTCTCAGTTTGAGATGGAGGGAACATTAAGTCTATTGTCCTATATGTGATCATTCTTCTGAACGGGTAAGTATTATCTCTTGTATACTCACACCAGATAATTAACCGCTTCAGTTATCGCACTTGCAATTCAAAGATGGTTTATATTGTCCAAAATTCACTGAAAATTTGCTTCCAGAAACGTTGCTAGCAAATCTTCATGGGTCCATGTGTAATTCATCTGCAAATGGATAATTGATCTAATCAATCATAGACATATAGATCGTTCTGTGTCGTTCACACAACGGACATGGAAGCTATTTTTTCACAGGGTGGTCGACAGGATAAAAGCTTATCGTAAAATGATTCGGTATTACCCTTTTCCCGGCCACAGTCACGGGTTCTCTTTTCTCTAAGCATGCACGCCTCTTTTGCAGCTCCCGTAACAGAACTAAAGTCTCGTTACTTTGACAATTATTTCTGCGCTAGTGCTCTACAATTGGAGAAATGAAGTCTAATTCAGTGTTGATGCACGTCCTCAAATCACAACCCTGAACTCCTACTTCAACCATTTCTCTTTCTCTTTCCATTTAGAAGCTATTTAACACATCTCTTGCAAACTTTAATTCAAACACTTCCGTTAAAAATTCAGCTAGCCACACGTGAAAATATCTCTGTGCTTTCCAGAAACGAAAATTTCAGAAGGGGATGAGAGTTACAACTGAAAAGCAATGCATTCGTCTTCTTTTGGTGATATTCTTATTGATTGATGATCATATTATTGGTCCACGAAATGTAATTCAACTGGTCCCCATCGAAAAGTGCAAGATGCAAGCCAAGTGAACAAAGTCAATCAGCATACAGAAATAAGAACCCTTCTTAGTGGCAGAGTCATTGACTTTTGCCCCGGAGGGCATCTGTTACTAGTTGTCTCCATTGCGTTTGGATCATGTAGGTACACCAAAAAGGAAAGAAAGAATTGGAAGGACAAGCGGAACGAGAGACCGTGTGCCTGGAATTCTCTCGCTAAAAGAAGACAGTTTAAAATAGAATTCAACTCTAATCAGGAATCTTATTTTGGAACAAGAACCTTTTTTATTGGATATTGTGCTGCTTTTGATGGATAAAGGTCAGAAACATTCCATGTGGAGGTATGGTGAAGGTCAGGAACAGATACCAATAAATCCAGTCCCAAGGATAAGAGTTGTGGGTATGGAGAATCAAATTATCTCTGAGTTCAAGCTAAAAGCTGCATGGCTAGCTTTGCTTTTCGGACCAAAACATTACCCTTCTTCCGGAAAATGTCAATTTTATATTTTAGCCGCTCACATCTAGAGTAGGCACATTCATCCGGTTCTCGCTAAGAAATGAAGGACCTCATCATTTAATCGTCTTATTCAATCTGCATAAAAAGGACCTCATTTAATCCTCTTAATCAGGATAATATGACAAAATAATCTGATAAAGTTCACTGCCGAGCAGGGTTTTGGTCCATGAAATGCAATGCAATCCAGAATTGCACGAAGCATACTTATGACTGAAATGCAACTAAAGCCCGGGAATATTGACTTCGACCCAAGTTGCTGCGTGCACAATTTAATAAATTAAAGTTGATGAATACCTGATTAAGAGTCATCCATCGATATCTTATCTTCTCATAAATTTTTGACGGGCTCTTTTGTGCAATTCAGCGTACATTACATGCTTGTAAGCCCTCTTCATATAAACTAATGATTTTTCAGGGTGGGGAGCTTAATTATACAATGAGAGTGATAACTATTGTTACACGCTTTCCCAAAAGAGTAGGACAAATTAAAAAGAGAAAATTTGTATGAGGCAAACTTACTGGGAAAAGTATAAAGAAAGTCTTAAACCTTTTGCATTAGTACCAATTCAGTTATAAACTTTCAATCGGATCAATTTAGTCCTAAACCTTTTCACATTTGTATCAATTAAGTTCATCCGGCTAATTTAAGTCGGAAATTGCTAATGTGGTAGCCAACGAATTTATGTGGCACCACAAATTTTATAATTTTTTAATATTTTTACATTTTTTTTCCTTTTTTTTTTCTCTTTTCTTTGTTTTTTTCTTTTTCTTTTCTCCTTACCCCTTGGCCGGTGAGGTCACTGGACGACCATTGCTCGCACAGATGGTTGGGGCGAGGGCCCCGTGTCCTCGTCGGCCATAGGTGAGGGTCTCGGCCCCCGCCCAAATCTAGGCGAGGCGCGAAGGCCCAAACTTGTGGCGGCGAGAGCTACGACATCTCGGGCGAGGCCGTCGTGGCCCTCGCCTAGATCTGGGTGAGGGTCGCTGAACCCTTGTCTGTCATGAGCAAGGGCCACTATGCCCTCGCTTGTGGTTGACGAGGGCGTAGATGTCCTCACCTAGATCTAGGCGGGGGCCGATGCCCTCGCTTGTGGCTGGCGAGGGCGCGACGGCCCTTGCTAGTGGGCGGTGAGGGCATGGGGACCCTTGCCCCAACCAGACTAAGGCTGGTGATGGTCGGTCGGCGACCTCATTGGCCAAGGGGTAAGGAGAATGGAAAAAGAAAAAAAGAACAGAGAAAAAAATGAAAAAAAGAAAATAATTTAAAAATGAAAAAAAAAAAAATTATAAAATCTGTCCACGTGGCGCCACATAAGACTGTCAGCGGCCACTGTGACATCCTGATTTTCTGACTCTATTTTTCGATTAAATGAGTTAGACTTTTCATTGATGCGCATATAGTTTTTTTCCTTGAGTTGATTGCTCACGGGATAATTAGTCTATCAAGTGAACCCGTTAAGGAATCTAAACGCAATGGACTTGAGAATTCGACCAGATATCGACTATTCGACCGTGCTAATCTGCAAGGGTCATTATGACACTGTCAAAATCGATCAGAGATCGGAGATAGGTTGATTCGATAGAGGTATGTGATTAGAGTGTGGGTGATTCCACCTGATTGCCAATTTCTGTCGAATGGCACTAAACCAATTTTTCTGTCATTTCTATACCTTGTGCCCATATTTGAAATTTCGAGATTTTCACGACAACCGAGAGTCGCCAATGTGTCGAAGATGTACAATGTGGCTAAAAAATAATCGATCATGGGTCAAATGTGCTAAAAATTTCTAAAAGCTACTCGGTAGGTTAGGTTATGTTAAAATCGCGTTCAGTTGAAATTAACTGCGAAATTGAACTCGATTTTAGAAATTGAAAGTTCTGACATGTCACGATTTATTTTAGGAATGTCGACTCATCCTCCGAAGATCTTTCGGCAAACCCGGGTTTTTGGCGAAAATTCAAGATTGGGTGTTTTTAGACTGAGAAAATCAGAGGATTGTTTTTGAGTGCACTTTTTGGCCATCAAGTTGGTTCAATTGATGAGGAAAATCATGGGATGGATGTGGACACATTGGTTGAATTTTTGGGCTTCAATTGGATTGATTTGAAGAGGAATTGAGTTGAATTTGGTGGGGAAATGTCACAACTATCGTAGCTAGGAGGTGCAACAACCTTTTGGACCATTTGGGAGGCTTGTTTGGGAAGCTTGAGGGAGGAAGGTGGCTGATGATGATGGCTGTGGATGGTGGGGGCAAGAGATGAGTATTTTAGATATTTCTAGTTGACTTTTGAGGCATTTTGGGCCCCCCCTTTAGCTGAGCCTTCTTCTTCTTCATCCTCGCTTTCTCCCTTGTTAGAGTGTTTGAACTCAAGAAAAACCAGAGAGATCAGCCTTGCATCGTTGATTGCCCCTCTCACCGCTCGAACTCTGCCCGAGCAGTCGCCGAAGCCTCGCGCCTGTCGTCTCGCCCTCGCGCTCGTCTGCGCCTGGTCACCGTTCCCGTGAGCCTAGGCCGTCGTCTCAAGCCTTCGATTAGCCAGCTAAAGCTCCTTCGCCATTCGTCTAAGTTGTCGGAGCCACCGCTAGGAGCCATTGAAGCTGCTACCATCCCACCTTATCGTTTCCTCTGTTGTCCGACCGCTCGATCAGCCCTTGTAGCCCAAGAGCAGAATTGAACCTCATGGCCCAGCTGTGAGCTTCGTGGGCCTTTTCTAAGCCCGTCCGGACCTCATTTGGTGACGTTGTAGGCTTATGTTCCACTTGCCTTTGCGTTGGCATCGTCGTGAACTCATCGGCTCGCAAAACCGGTGAATTTACTCACTAAACCTTGCTTAGGAGGTTTATGATGCTTAAGGGGTGATTAGATTAAGTTAAGTGTGATTAGTATAATTGTTAGCTTATTTAGTTAAATTAGGTTAGTTAGATTAGTTAATTAGGTGGTTAGAGATTGTAGTTAATTAGTTTATTATGTGGCCTCATAGTTAGAATGGTTAGAATTGTTTAATTAGTCCAATAGGTGGTTAGATTAGTATTATTAAGCCTAAGTATGTATTTATTGATTTAATTTGCATTTAATTAATTAACTTTTGCTATTTATTTAATTATATATTATTTTCCAAAAATTATACCGGGATAGCTCGTAATTGGAAAATTGTAGTGGTGTGCTTAGTTTGTGCAATTAATTGTTAAATTGTCCAATTGAGTGGTGATTGTGATTTTTGATTAATTACTTCAAAATTGTGAAATTTTGGTATTTAATTAGAAAATACCGGGTGTTGGGTTTCGACCCCGAAAATGTTTTTAAGTACTATATCAAATAGTGAGATTTTAAAATGAAGGATAGCAATTTTTAAGGTTCGATCTGACCGTGTATCTACACGCGGTTATTTTCATCGGGTGTTTTTAATACGAAGAAAATAGGCCAAGCACATTATCTTAATTGAGGCATTTGAGTGCAAAGTACAATGTTCTTGGTTAGGATTGATTGATCGTGTGACGGTTAAGTGAACCCATCCCCGATGTGTGTCGATAGGACGATGCCGCTATATGGGATGCTCCTAGACAACGGATGCTAGTTGCAGTAGATTCTAGACCGATGCTTCTTCAGAAATGCTGTCCCCGATGTGTGTCGGTGGATGTTGCCGTGCTCAAGGGGGAGATGAAGCCTGGCTATGCCAGAGGACTGATGTGTGTCGGTAGATCGTGCTTGTGCGGGCATTAAGTAATTGGAACGCGTGATTGATTGAGATAAACACGCCAGATTATGGGACAAAATTGTGTGGCACGGTATGCGACGTGTCATAACGATTTGGCCTTATAATCGGGACCCCTGTGATTGATTGAGATGTGATTAAGACATTCCAATTGATGTGTGCATCTATTATATGCATTGAGTATATGAATTGTACTGACATGTAGGGAGGAATTAAGGGGAGGTGAGTCCCATTGATTGTGTGGTTAGGCCGCCCCTAGGCATATTTCCTTCCTAATCGGGGTTTAGACGTGAACTCGTTGAGACATTGTCTTACCCCATCGTGAGCTTAACTTTTTCAGGTCCTTAGATGGCGATCCCTCCGATTCATTTTGGATAGCCTTGGGGGGTTTACTGAGTGGAGTATAGACGTCCCTGTCCCCGGGAGTCACTGGATCCATGAGCTTGTTGTGACCACTATCTGGGTTGATGAGGGCCTACCTCAAAGGGTACCTCATCGATTCAGGGCGTGGTTTCGCCATGGGCTCAATGGGTATAGGGAAGGTCCCCTTCAGGGTTTTGATATCCTCACCATTGCGGTCAACACCGCTCCAGGCGGGAGTGCAGCTGACCCTCTTGATTGGGTTGTGGACAACCCGAAGCCCCCGGAGCCTATGGAGGTGGAGTTCGAAGGATTGGCAAATGTGTCTAACTAGTAAGTCATGGGATAGCTTCTTTTTGAAGGCCGATTTTTTTGTAGACAGATCAGTTTGTTTTTTTTTTTTTTTGGTAAAATAGACAGACCAGTTTGTTTATAAAAGTGTTTTGTGAAAATTTGTGTGCTGCTTTTCTATCACATATTTGTGTTGTCTGGGGATTTGTTTATTTGCTTCCGTATGTGCATAATCGATTGAGTCAGCGATGTGTCCTGGGATGTCGCAATTTTATCGATCACTGAGGGATGTGCATGCGCTCGAGCTTCGGGGCATGATAGCCCCCTCAGCAATTTATGACTTAAATTAGCTGGATGGACTAAATTGGTATAAATGTGGAAATATTTAAGATTAAATTGATCCAATTGAAATGTTTATGACTAAATTGGTACAAATGCAAAAAATTTGGATCTTTTTTGGTACTTTCCCCCGAACTAACTCAAGGAGGTCTTACAAAAATTGAATTCCAAACACCCCACTAAACTGTTCAAAAAAAAAAAAAAAAACACCCCACTAATAAAAGTCTGAATTGGCTTCGATCTGATCTCATATTCGCTTCCATTCCCTATAAATAGAGATATAAATGCAAGCAAAAAATTGAAATATTGGACTTGAGTAGGAGAAGAAGAGAGGCTAACATGAAGATAAGAGTCTCAGTTGGTAGCCAAGGATGACTTGCTTGCTCCGAACTTGCTCTATTCGAGCTAAGTGTTCGAGTAGTTCGGCTTGGTATTAGGCAGTCTCCTTGGCTAGTCAGAAAGTCTCTAATCTTTCATGTCAGGCTTCTTCTTCCTTCTGAAAGTAACTGCTCCTTGAAGATACAAATTTGTCGCTCTTTTTCTTCATCACATCACACACCGAGAGGCATTGGAATGTGTTTGTGAGGAAGAGGGACCTTACACGACATGATAAGTCTGGTTCGTTAGCCAAGGATGACTTGCCTGTTTCATACAAGAGGCTTCGGTTATGATCGCCGTTCTCATCGATTGATGCGCACGATTGCATGGTCACCAGGCGGGTCATCGTGGCTTATCTGACATGCTCTTCACGTTCATGATAGGCCTTCTCTTCTTCTTTCAAAGTACCTACCTTCCTTGGGCCACAGTTGCATTGGAAGTCAGCAAAAGGTGGTCCGTGAAAGTTGCAAATGGCAGCTTATATTGACATAAAAAGCCGGAAAGCAAAGGAAAAATGAAAATTGATTTTCGTGTTTTTGCTGTAGATAAGGAACACTCCAATTGTGCAGGTTTCATTATCGAAACCGTCTGAATTTGAGGGAATACTTTGACGCATGGCTATGTGCGGCTGATGAATAAGTCGAGAATGTGTGGCTACATGCAGTTTCGATGATGCATACAAATCGACAGTTTTTCACCGATGAGTTGGGACATTCAATCACTTTCCGGGTGCTATACACTCCCATTTTGGATTTTGCCCGCACACACTTGAAGTGAACATTTTAAGTGCCATGCACTGATGCGAAGTTTAGGATTATGAGATGGACATTTTGAAAAGAAAAAATTATAATTGCTATGCGCTATTGTGAAAAGTTAGGAATTGGAGATGGACATTTTGAAAAGAAAATAACATTTTCATAAATAGGGATCCGATGATAATTAATGTAATAGTGCAAAATGATCTCCACCGAAAGCAAATTTATGAATGTATGTGGTACATAAGTGATCAATAGATCAAATGTGAGGTATGCTTTTATTATTTTCCTTAAAATATTTGAATAAATAAAAAAAGTGATCAATAGGTCAATTAACTTCCTTCATCGATTCTGGCTTCTTCCTAGAAAGGAGTTGGTGCATATTTCTTCCAAAAAGATAATCATAAGTCTGTATCTTCTATAAAAATCACTCCCATCAATCCATCTATTGTACTTTTCCTTATGTCACCATTGATTCGCTTCAACTTACTTAAAGCCTGACTTTGAGATCAATTGTTGCTGCAAATAAGCGATTGAATAATAAAATTGATAGTTAAAAAACATACAATAGATTTACGTAGTTTAGTTGATATGGCCTACGTCATTGGGGAGAGCAACACAAGATTCCACTATAGATTAAGCGGTAGAGATTATAAAACATGAGTCACTTAAACACTTTCTTGTTTCTTAGCCCCCAATTACACCAAATAATTCATATAGTGTTCAACCCTCGCAATTTTTCAAGAAATAATTTCTCAATTTCACAAAGGAATTTACAAATTTTATCGCAAGATTTATTGGCTTGAACACTAAAATATCCTCTTGGATTGCTTCAAAATGTAATTTACAAAGAAACCGTCTCATAGATTCTCTTCAAGAAGAAGACACTTCTTATATATAGACAAGAATTGATTTCAAAACAAGAAGTCCCTTTTCAGGAAATTAATCTAGTTACGAAACCACTTAAACTGAAACCTACTCAAATGAAAAAGTTTCTTTATCAAGCTCAAATTCATGATATATTTTAACTGACATTACTATAGCAATGTTTTGCTTACTCGAACAGTCAATTCTTAGTATCACCAAATTATTATTGATTAATATAATAATCTCTGGATAATTTTCTCCAGCACCATCAAATTATTTCTCATTTTCGACGCTTAAAACCTAATTTCAAGATATCCACAGATTTGAAATCGTAAGATCTACTAAAACATAAGTCTAATTCCTCAAATTTTTATTAGCATTCATTAGTCCTCCGAGATTCCCTTCATTAAGTTACATAGTCTAAGATATATGATATCATCTGCTCTAAAATTTGTTTAATTAAACTCTTATGCAATCTTCTGCCCCCTCCACAAAAAAGAAACCTCTCGTGCAATCTATAAAAAAAAAAAAAATCTTATAACTATTTTCATGTCCCTATTAACTCCTCAAATAAAGGTCATCAATAACATCGTTTTAAAATTAACCTGAATTATTTACTCGTAATGCACCTTAGACTCAGTATAAGATTTATATACCAAAAAAAAAAGAAAAAAAGAAAGATTCTAGGTACTTCCAATAGTAACAGCAAGAAATATACACGCTCACATTCCTTACTGTTCCTTAAGATCAAGGAGGCAAGAAATTATCTACCGTGCATAAAATTCAAAGAAGAATATTAGAGGTGAACCAGTTATTAGCGAACTTGCTGCGTGGGATTGGTCAAATAGATATTGGAAAGCTCATTCTTAAGAGGCTTAAGTGAATAAATTAAAGGACTGTTACTAGAGAATGGCTTCTTCAACTTAACTTTCGGCCACAACTGGTGAATTCATTTGGAAGATGCGGGCAGTTGACGGCGCTGATGATATGTGGATGTGTGGCGGGGACAGCTATCGGGTATGCTGGTCGGTACAGGGGAGGAGAGGATGGGTAGGATTTGCCTTTGCAACAGAGTGACCAAGTTCTGCAACCTAGTGTTGGTTTCCATTGTGTTCCCGCATTTGGCCTTCTTCTGCTACTTGCTCTTACTATCCCACCCGCCAACAAGCTCTCGTCTCGTCCCCTTGAGTGACTTCATAGAGTTTCGATGCAGTCCCAGGTTTTCTGTGTCCTGTCGTATGCATGGAAGAGAGATATTGACTCTTGGTTTCTTCTGCTGATCTTTTTTCGTCTTCCACCAGGGATCGCACTTAGTATGCCTTCTTTAGAGTTGTATACATATTTTCTCACTTTGAGATGGAGGGAACATTAAGGCTATTGCCCTATATGTGATCATTCTTCTGAACGGGTAAGTATTATCTCTTGTATACTCACACCAGATAATTAACTGGCTCAATTATCGGACTTGCAATACAAAGAAGGTTTATATTGTCCAAAATTCACTGAAAAATTGCTTCCAGAAACGTTGCTAGCAAATCGTCATGGGTCCATGTGTAATTCATCTGCAAATGGACAATTGATCTAATCAATCATAGACATATAGATCGTGCTATGCCGTTCACAGAATGGACATGGAAACTATTTTTCACAGGGTGGTTGACAGAACTAAAGTTTCGTTGCTTTGACAATTATTTCTGCGCTAGTGCTATCAATTAGAGAAATGAAGTCTAATCTAGCGTTGATGCACACCCTCAAATCACAACCCTGAACTCCTACTTCAAGCATTTCTCTTTCCCTTTCCATTTAGAAGCTATTTAACACATCTCTTGCAAACTTCAATTCAAACACTTCTTTTAAAATTCAGCTGCACTTGTGTAGCTACACGTGAAAATATCTCTGTGCTTTCCAGAAATGAAAATTTTAGAAGGGAATGAGAGCTACAACTGTAGAAAGCAATGCATTCGTCTTCTTTTGGTGGTATTCTTATCGATTGATGATGATATTATTGGTCCATGACATGTAATTCAACTGGTCCTGAAAAGTGCAAGATGTAACCCAAGTGAACAAAGTCTATCAGCACACAGAAATAAGAACCCTTCTTAGTGGCAGAGTCATTGACTTTTGCCCTGGAGGGCATCCTGGAGGGCATCTTTTACTAGTTGTTGTCTCCATTGCATTTGGATCACGTAGGTACACCAAAAAGGAAAGAAAGAATTTGAAGGACAAGCGGAAAGAGAGGCCGTGCGCCTGGAATTCTCTCGCTAACAGAAAATAGCTTAAAATAGAATCTAACTCTAATCAAGAATCCGATTTTGAAACAGGAACCTTTTGTATTAGATATTGTGCTGCTTTTGATGGAGAAAGGTCAGAAACATTCCATGTGGAGGAATGGTGAAGGTCAGGAACAGATACCCATAAATCCAGTCCTGAGGATAAGAGTTGTGGGTATAGAGAATCAAATTATCTCTGAATTCAAGCTAAAAGCTGCATGGCTAGCTTTCCTTTTTGGACCAAAGTAGTAGCCTTTTTCTGGAAAATGTCAATTTTATTTTTCATCCGCCCATATCTAGCGTAGGCACATTCATGCGGTTCTTGCTAAGAAATGAAGGTCTTCATTTAATCATCTTATTCAAACCCTGCATCATAAAAGACCTCATTTAATCCTCTTATTCAGGATAATATGGCAAAAATTAATCTGATATAGTTCATTGCCAAGCAGGGTTTTGGTCCATGAAATGCAATGCACTCCAGAATTGCCGGAGGCGTACTTATCACTGAAGTGAAACTAAAGCCCAGCAATATTGACTTCAACCCAAGTTTTTTTTTTTGGTAAGTGAATTGCTTTTTGCTGATAGCCTGCTATCGTATTACTTCAACCCAAGTTGCCGCAAGCAAAATGTAATAAATTGCTGATAAATACCTGATTGGCAGCCACACATTGATATCTTCTCCTAAATTTTCAACAGGCTCTTTTCCGCAGTTCAGTATATATTACACACCGCCTCCTCAGATAAAATGATGATTTTTTTAGTATGGGGAGCTTGATTATACATATGAGAGTGATAATTATTGTTACATGATTTTACCAAAAAAAAAAAAAAAAGGTACAAATTTAAAAGAGGAGATTTGTGTGAGGCAAATTTACTTAAGGAGTTCCTACAATTATTGACATTCGAAATACCCCACTTATAAAGTCTGAGTTGGCTTTGATCTGATCTCCTATTCTCTTCCATTCCCTATAAATAGAGAGGCAAATGCAAACAAAAAATTGAAGCATTGGACTTGAGTAGGAGAAGAAGAAGAGAGGCTCACATGGAGATAAGAGTTTCATTTGGTAGCCAAGGATGATTTGCCTGCTCCGAACTTGCTCTATTTGAGCTGAAATAAGTGCTCGAGTAGTTCGTCCCGGTATCAAGCAGTCTCCTTGGCTAGTCAGAAAGTCTCTACTCTTTCATGTCAGGCTTCTTCTTCCTTCTGAAGGCAACTACTCCTTGAAGATACAGATTTGTCTATTTTTTTTTTTTTCATCACATCACACTCAGAGAGGCATCGGAATGTTTTTTTTTTTGAGGAAGAGAGGCCTTACGTGACATGATGAGTCTGGTTGGTTGGCCAAGGATGACTTGCCTGCTTCGTGCAAGAGGCTTCAATTATGAACGCCATTGCCATTGATCATCTTGGCTTATTTGACGTGCTCTTCACATTTATGTTAGGTCTTCTATTCTTCTTTGAAAGTGCCTACCTTCCTTGAGCCACAAGTGCACTGGAAATCAGCATAAGGTCTGTGAAAGTTGCGAATGGCGGCTTATATTAACATCAAAACCTGAAAAGGAAAGGAAAATGAAAATTGATTTTTGCAATTTTGCTATGGAAAGGAACATTCCAATTGTGCAGGTTTGATTATCGAAACCATTTTGAGATGGACATTTTGAAAAGAAAATGACATATTTGTAAATAGGGACTGAATGATGATTAATGTAAAAGTGCAAAATGATCTCCACCGAAGGCAAAACTTGTACATATTTGTGGTAGGTAAGTGATCATTAGGTGAAATGTGAGGTGTATGCTTTTGGTATTTTTTTTCGAAAATTAGTAAAAAAGAAAAAAAGTGGCAAAGTGCTTGTGAGTGTATGTGTGTGCTCAAGAATTTGTATCTTCATTGATCCTAATCTCATCGCTCTACTCTCTCGATGAAATGGTGCTTGAATTCATTGTCATAGTTCACAAGATCATACTAGTGATCCATGCCTAATTGATCGTATATGTGATTGGTAAAATCCACGTGAATAGGATATGCTGCTAGTGTAAACAAGAAATTTTCTACGAGACATTGGTTGATAACTTTCGTGGAAATGCATTCGTAGTGAATTTGGAACTCTAAAAGGAAAACATTTGGGTAATGACAATGTTGCCATGTCCATGCATGGAATAGAAGCTAAATTTGCTTTAAGGGCATGTGTTGACACTAAAAACATTTGGGTAATGACAATGGTTATGTAGAATTTATTTAATAGCTCCAAGCAAAACTCCATTTTACTATCACTACGCACATACTTGATTGTCTTACAAGTCCTTTTCTCAATCAAAGGTCTCAACTAATTCATCGCGACAACAAGTTCAAAGTTGTGTCTCAACACAAACATCTGGATCTTCCTTGAGTAGTCATCTACAACTATTAAGGATGTGTAAAGGATTTGGGAACTGTCTAGAACTGAACTGGATTGGATAGGCCCAAAACTAGGGTTCCCATGGGGACTAGTTCAATTCCCAATTCCAATTTATTGAAATTGGTGAGTACGGTCTAGTTTCCCGATTCTAGGCATGGAATGGATCGAATCGGTATATATATTTTAGAAAAGGAAATTTCATCTCAATTACTTAATTTTTTAGTAGTTTTTCAACTAATATATATGTACATATATATTAGTAGTTGTTGGACATTATATGACTAATTTTGTCTCTCAAGTGTTTAATATTAATGCCTTACTTTTGTTTTATATTCTAATAATTTATTTACTTGCTTTCTCAGCCAAAACAAAATAAACAAATGGAAAGCAGGGAGATGACCGATTAGAGATGTCCATAAATGTCGCGGTGCTTTGTTGTCATGATACAAAATTAAGAGCCGATGGCTTGTTCTAAGAGCATAATTAAGTCTTTCCTTAGCCAATTCTATGATTAATCTTTTAACTTTTGTAGATGTTAGGATTTCTGACATAGAGTCTAAATTCCCCACATATTCTCGGTGTTGGGAAACCCTAAGAGGACCATATCATGACTTTCGAAGAAATTAAGATCTCGGCTAACGAGTATTGTCTATTCATTTTGCCATAAAATTCTTAATCCTTGATCAAAATCAATTGTTTATAGTTCAACCTGAATCTATGGCTAAACAAGCTTTGGTGCTCTAAATAGAAACTATGTTTGCCATGATATCAATTGATTAATACAATTTGTAGGTATTGAGGACTAGTTCAATGGACCCACTCAGGAACCAAACTAGACTGGTGGTCCGGTTCTCGAGTGGATTCATGGAATCAACGGCAGTTCCTAATTCTAAATTTTCGAAATTGATCTTTAGTGGGCGATTCCTAGTTGCAAGGTGAGAACCACTCATTGGGACAATGCTCACTTCTACCAACTATTAGTATAAATTCGACACTATTCCTTGAAGAAAAGTACAACAACTTATAAACTTCCAATTGAATTAACTTTGTAAGAGCTGTGGTTTCTTTGATAGATGGTTGAACTAAATGTACTTTCCACCAATTTTTAAGTTATAGCACATGCACACATTCAGTTTCCCAGCCACATAATTGTACAATACATTCCTTTTACTAAGATTCTTTAAACTTCTTTCTCTAATTTACCCTAGATGCATATGCCATTATTCAGACTCTTGAATAAATGTATCGGGCGTTTATCTAGCAAAATCTGTCACTATCTCACTTTGAATCTCCTATGGGTCACTGTGCTTGATTCTTCTCATAATCATCACAACACCTTGAATGATCTTCACAATTCTACCTTCTGAAGTATATTGACATCCAATTGAATATAGGGCACTTAAGAAAAATAGGTTATCCTTCAATTTTGGAACATGCCTCACTTCAAATAACATTGTCATGTTCCCATCATGCATTTTGATTTTGACATGTCCACAACCTACAACATCGCATTCAGTGATGCTCCCTACCTGCACTTTGGTACTATCTATGCACTGATGAGTAGCAAACTAGTTCCTATATGGTGTAGCATGAAATGAACCACCAGGATCCATAATCCATATGCTAAACAATGAATCCTTAGTGATAAACAGGACATAATCATCGCTATACATGACACCATTAGCGATTGTAGCAATATTATTATATGACTCAATACTAATTCCCTTACCCTTTCTGTTTTTCAACTTTAAGCATTTCCTTCTAAAATACCCTCTCTTGCTACAACTCTCAAACAACACCACAAGTCCTACAATGACTATATTTGTTTAGATTGAAAGGAATTTTGCTAACATAAGCACTATGTTTTCCTCTTCCCACCCCTAATTAAGTAGGAAGCATAGGTTCACTAAATTCTCACTCACGAATGTTCTCGGTTAGAATCAAATTGCGGATCTCATCAAACGTCAAGTTTTTGATCTGGAGGATTTACCAATAGAAGTAATGATAGTATTCTAACTATTAGGCAATAAGGATAATAAAATCAAGGCATATACCTCATCTTCTAAGTCAATCTTAATTGAACTCAATTGACTAATGGCTACATTGAAATTCATTGATGTGTTTAACAATGGATGAACCTTTGTCCATCCTTTAAGTGAAATAGATGTCACATCAAGTGACCTTGTTGATCGTAGAAGGCTTCTCGTATATGTTTGATAAGGCCCCATAATGTTCTTCGCTTTCACAATGTTAACACGACATTACAAGTGAACAGTAGCCGAACAACCTCCGATGCTTGTTTGTCCAGCAATTCCTAATAGACTTTCTTCATCAACTCAGGCTTCTTCCTACACAGGAATAAGTGTTGATTTCTCTAATAAAGATAATCATAAGTTTGTATCTTCTTACATTGAAATCTTTCTGATCAAATCTATTGATTATATTTTACCTTCTTATGTGGCCATTGATTCATTTCAACTTACTCAAAGTCTAGTTTTGATATCAAATGTTGCAAAAAACAAGTGACCAAACCATAAAATTGATAGTAAAAAACGAATACTAGATTTATGTGGTTTAGTTGATGTGGCCTACATCCATTGGGAGAGCAGCACAAGATTCCAATAAAAATCAAGCGATACAATAGAGATTACAACGACACTCAAGTCACTCAAATACTTTCTATATTTCTTAGCTCCCAATTATACCTAATAACTTAAATAATGTTTAGTCTTCACAATTCTTTACGAAATAATCTATCGGCCTCACTAAGGAATTAAGAAATTTTACTAGAAAATTTATTGGCTGTCCTATCGGATTGATTCAAAATCTAATCTACAAAGAAATCGTCTCTTATATACTATTCAAGAAGAAGACACTTGCTATTTATAGGCAAGAACTAATTTCAAAACAAGAAGCCCCTTTTTAGGAAACTAGTCAAACTAGGAAGCCTACTCAAATTAAGAAAGTTTCTTTTTCAGGCTCAACTTAAACGACATTAGTATAGCAATCAACCATTCAAGATATCTATGTTTTGTTTACTCTAATAATCAATTCTTAAATGCTCTAGTAGCACCAAATTATCATTAATTAAGATAATAATCTCTAAATAGTTTTTCTTCGACCTCATCGAGTTATTTCTTGTTTTTTGACACTTAAAACCTAATTTCTAGATATGCACAAATTTGAAATGATAACATCTACTAAAGCATAAGTCCAATTCCTCAAATATTCATTAGCATCGATTAATTACGTATCTAAAATATATGATATCATCTTCTCTAAAATTTGTGTAAATCAACTCTTATGCAATCTTAAAAAAAAAAAATCGTATAACTATTTTCATGTTCTTACTAACTCCTCAAGTAGCAGTCATCAATAACGTCATCTTAAAATTAACCCATTCTAGAATTATTTACTCTTAATGCACCTAAGACACGGTATTAGATTTATATGGGGAAATGACACGAATGGTTCCTAAACTTTGGCCCAATATGAGATGTGGTCCTTTAACTTTTAATTTATTCAATGTGATGCTTGAACTTTAGTTCAATGTGCAATGTGGTTCTTAAACTTTCAATTTGTTCGATGTGGTCATATGGAACAAATTAATAGTTCACGGATCACATTATATATTAGGCCAAAGTTCAAAATCACATTGAATAAATTAAAAGTTTAAGACCCAAATTGCCAATTGAGCCAAAGTTCCAGGATCATTAGTGTCATTATTTTATTTATATACCAAAAGAGAGATTGTATGTACTTCCAATAGTAACAGTAACATAAAAATTTACTCCCTCGTATTCCTTACTGCTCCTTAAGATCACCGAGGAAAGAAATTGTCTACTGTGCGTAAATTTCAAAGAAGAATATTAGAGGTGAACCAGTAATAAATGAACTTGCTGTGTGGCATTGGTGAAATAAATATTGGAAAGCTCATTCTTAACTTAAGAGGACTTTAGTGAAATAGTAAATGGACTGTTACTCGAGAAGAGGATGGGTTGGATTTGCCTTCGCAACAGAGTGACCAAGTTCTGCAACCTAGTGTCGGTTTCCGTTGTGTTCCCGTATTTGGCCTTCTTCTGCTACTTGGCTCTTACATCCCACCTGCCAACTAGCTCTCGTCTCGTCCCCTTGAGTGACTTCATAGTGTTTCGATGCAGTCCCCGGTTTTCTGTGTCATGTCGTATGCGGGGAGGAGGGATATTGACTCTTGGTTTCTTCTGCTGATCTTTTTTCGTCTTCCACCAGGGATCGCTCTTAGTATGTATGATTAGGATAGCGGACCCAAGGCTATGGAGCCTTCTTTAGAGATGTATACATATTTTCTCACTTTGAGATGGAGGGAACATTAAGTCTATTGTCCTATATGTGATCATTCTTCTGAACGAGTAAGTATTATCTCTTGTATACTCACACCAGATAATTAACCGCTTCAGTTATCGCACTTGCAATTCAAAGATGGTTTATATTGTCCAAAATTCACTGAAAATTTGCTTCCAGAAACGTTGCTAGCAAATCGTCATGGGTTTTCATGTTTAATTCATCTGCAAATGGATAATTGATCTAATCAATCATAGACATATAGATCGTGCTGTGCCGTTCACAGAACGGACATGGAAACTATTTTTTCACAGGGTGGTTGACAGGATAAAAGCCTATCGTAAAATGATTCGCGATTACCCTTTTCTCGGCCACAGACACGAATCTCTTTTCTCTAAGCATGCACGCCTCTTTTTAACAGAACTAAAGTCTCGTTGCTTTGACAATTATTTCCGCGCTAGTGCTATACAATTGGAGAAATGAAGTCTAATTCAGTGTTGATGCACGCCCTCAAATCACAACCCTGAACTCCTACTTCAAGCATTTCTCTTTCTCTTTCCATTTAGAAGCTATTTAACACATCTCTTGCAAACTTTAATTCAAACACTTCCATTAAAAATTCAGCTGCACTTGTGTAGCCACACTCGAAAATATCTCTGTGCTTTCCAGAAATGAAAATTTCAGAAGGGGATGAGAGTTACAACTGAAAAGCAATGCATTCGTCTTATTTTGGTGATATTCTTATTGATTGATGATCATATTATTGGTCCACGACATGTAATTCAACTGGTCCCCATCGAAAAGTGCAAGATGCAAGCCAAGTGAACAAAGTCAATCAGCATACAGAAATAAGAACCCTTCTTAGTGGCAGAGTCATTGACTTTTGCCCCGGAGGGCATCTGTTACTAGTTGTCTCCATTGCGTTTGGATCATGTAGGTACACCAAAAAAGGAAAGAAAGAATTTGAAGGACAAGCGGAATGAGAGACCGTGTGCCTGGAATTCTCTCGCTAAAAGAAGACTGTTTAAAAGAGAATTCAACTCTAAACAGAATGCAATTTTGAAACAAGAACCTTTGGTATTAGATATTGTGCTGCTTTTGATGGAGAAAGGTCAGAAACATTCCCTGTGGAGGTATGGTGAAGGTCAGGAGCAGATACCACTAAATCCAGTCCCGAGGATAAGAGTTGTGGGTATAGAGAATTAAATTATCTCTGAATTCAAGCTAAAAGCTGCATGGCTAGCTTTGCTTTTTGGACCAAAGCATTACCCTTATTCCGGAAAATGTCAATTTTATATTTCATCCGCTCACATCTAGCGTAGGCACATCCATCCGGTTCTTGCTAAGAAATGAAGGACCTCATCATTTAATAATCTTATCAATCTGCATCAAGAAGGACCTCATTTAATCCTCTTAATCAGGATAATATGACAAAATCATCTGATAAAGTTCGGTGCCAAGCAAGGTTTTGGTCCATGAAATGCAATGCAATCCACTTATGACTGAAATGCAACTAAAGCCTGGGAATATTGACTTCAACCCAAGTTGCCGCGAGCACAATTTAATAAATTGAAGTTGATGAATACCTGATTAAGAGTCATCCATCGATATCTTCTCATAAATTTTTGACGGGCTCTTTTGTGCAATTCAGCGTACATTGCACGCTTGTAAGCCCTCTGCATATAAACTAATGATTTTTTAGGGTGAGGAGCTTAATTATACCAATGAGAGTGATAACTATTGTTACACGCTTTCCCATAAGAGTAGGACAAATTAAAAAGAGAAGTTGTATGAGGCAAACTGACCGGGAAAAGTACCAAAAAAGTCATAAACCTTTTATATGAGTACTAATTTAGTCATAAACTTTTCAATTGGACAAATTTAGTTATAAACCTTTTCACATTGATATCAGCTAATTTAAGTCGGAAAGTGCTAATGTGGTAGCCGGCAATCTTATGTGGTGCCGCATGGATAAATTTTATAATTTTTCAAATTTCTTAAATTATTATTATTATTATTATTATTTTTTTTTTCATTTTTCCTTTCTCCTTACCCCTTGGCCAACGAGGTTGCTGGCCGACCATCGCTGGCCATAGGCTAGTCGGGGCGAGGGTCTCCGCACCCTCATCGGCCACTGGTGAGGGTCATTGTGCCCTTGTCGGCCATAGGTGAGGGCTAAAACCCTTGCCTGTTGCCCGGCAAGGGATATGTGCCCTCGTCGGCCATAGGAGAGGTTGTAGCGGCCCTCGCTGGCCAAGGGCGAGGGCCTCCGCCCCCTCGTCAACGATAGGTGAGGGCGCGAAGGCCCACACTTGTGGCGGGCAAGAGTCGCGGTGCCTCCGGCGAGGCTGTTGTGGCCCTCGCCTAGATCTGGGCGAGGGTCGCTGAACCCTCGTTTTCCATGAGCGAGGGCCGCCACACCCTCGCATGTGGCCAATGAGGGCGTAGAGGCCCTCACTTAGATCTGGGTGGGGGTCGACTTCCTCGCTTGTGGCTGGCGAAGGCGTGGCGGCTCTTGCTAGTGGCTGGCGAGGGTGTGGGGGCCCTTGCCCCGACCAGCCTGTGGTTGGCGATGGTCGACCGGTGACCTTGCTGGCCAAGGGGTAAGGAGAAAGGAAAAAGAAAAAAAAAAAAGAGAAAAAAGGAAAAAAATAATTTAAATTTTTTAAAAAATATAAAAAATTATAAACTTTGTCCACATGGCACCACATAAGATCACCAGTGGCCACGTCAGCAATTTACAACTTAAATTAGCCGAATGAATCGAACTAGTACCAATGTGAAAATGTTTAGGACTAAATTGGTCAAATTGAAAAGTTTAGGATTGAATTGGTACTAATGCAAAAGGTTTAGGACCTTTTTTATACTTTTCTCCAAACTGACTCAAGGAGGTACTACAAAAATTGACATTCCAAACACCCCACTAATAAAAGTTTGAATTGACTTCGATTTGATCTCATATTCGCTTCCATTCCCTATAAATAGAGATATAAAACTTGAGTCACTTAAACACTTTATGTGTTTCTTAGCCCTCAATTACACCAAATAATTCATATAGTGTTCAACCCTCGCAATTTTCCATGAAATAATTTCTCAATTTCATAAATGAATTTACAAATTTTAACGCAAGATTTATTGGTTTGAACACTAAAATATCCTCTTGGATTGCTTCAAAATGTAATTTACAAAGAAACCGTCTCATAGATTCTCTTCAAGATGAAGAAACTTCTTATATATAGACAAGAGTTGATTTCAAAACAAGAAGTCCCTTTTCAGGACACTAGTCAAGTTACGAAACCACTTAAACTGAAACCTACTCAAATTAAAAAGTTTCTTTTTCAAGCTCAAATTCATGATATATTTTAACTGACATTACTATAGCAATGTTTTGCTTACTCTAACAATCAATTCTTAGTATCACCAAATTATTATTGATTAATATAATAATCTCTGGACAATTTTTCTCCAGCACCATTAAATTATTTCTCATTTTCGACACTTAAAACCTAATTTCAAGATATCCACAGATTTGAAATCGTAAGATCTACTAAAACATAAGTCTAATTCCTCAAATTTTTATTAGCATTCATTAGTCCTCCGAGATTCCCTTCATTTAGTTACATAGTGTGACATCTTGAATTTCAGGTTCTGATTTCAATTGGATAAGTTGGGCTTTTCATCGACGCTACTATAGTGCTTTTTTCTGAGATAGCCACTCACGAGATAACTAGATTATCTGGAGAAGCCATTAATGAATTTTAATGCAATAGACTTAAGAATTCGACCAGAATTTGACGATTTGATTGTGCTCATCTTTAGAGGCCATTACAGCACAGTTAAAAATTGATTCGAGATCAAAAATAGGTTAGTTCGACTGAGATGTGTGGCTAAATTTGAGTGACTCTACTAAATTGGAAAATTCTCGTCGACCGGCACTAGACTGATTTTTCTATCGTTTTTGTATCCTGTGTCCGTATTTGAATCCTCGAGATTTTCATGACAATCGAGAGTTGCCAATGTGTCGAGTGGGTTCATTGTGGCTCGAAGAAAATCGACCATGGGTCATTTGCACTAAAAAATTTCTAAAAGCTACCTGGTAGGTTATGTCACGCTAAAATTGCGCCAAATTGAAATTAACTGCGAAATTGAACCTGATTTCAGAAATTGGAAGTTTTGTTATGTCACGATTTATTTTAGGAATATCGACTTATTTTTCGACGAATTTTCGGAGAGTTCGAGATTTTTTACGAAAAAATCGATTTGGATGTTTCAAAAAACGAACAGAAATTCGGATTGGCTGAATTGAAGAGATTTTCGACTTTCAAACCGAGCTACTTGGCGAAAGGGACTTGCAGAAATTATGTGGGCTTTTTCTACATTAAAATTGGACATCAAATTTGGGAATTTGTTGAAGAGATTGAAGACCAAAATGTGAAATTCGGAGCTATGGAAGGGGGCAGCAATTTTGGCTTCATAATTTGATAATTCATGGATATTACAAGCTAGAAAGTAATGGGAGACATGTAGGATAAGATTGAGGGCTTTAAGGGGACAAGCATTCAAGTTTAGGATATGATTTATTGACTTTTCTCTCTCCCTCTCTCTATCTTCTCCCGCACGCCTTGACCGCCGCTCCCTCCCTTCGCGCGTTGCCATCTTCGGCTCTTTCTCTCTCTCTCTCTCTCTCTCTCTCTCAACGAGGCAAGAAATTACTACTGTGCATAAAAATTCAAAGAAGAATATTAGAGGTGAACCAGTTATTAGCGAACTTGCTGTGTGGTATTGGTCAAATAGATATTGGAAAGCTCATTCTTAAGAGGCTTAAGTGAATAAATTATGGACTGATGCTCGAGAATGGCTTCTTCAACTTAACTTGCGGCCACAACTGGTGAATTCATTTGGAAGATGCGTGCAGTTGACGGGGCTGATGATATGTGGATGTGTGGCAGGGACAGCTATCGGGTATGCTGGTCGGTACAGGGGAGGAGAGGATGGGTTGAATTTGCCTTCGCAACAGAGCGACCAAGTTCTGCAACCTAGTGTCGGTTTCCGTTGTGTTCCCGTATTTGGCCTTCTTCCTCTACTTGGTTCTTAACATCCCACCCGCCAACTAGCTCTCGTCTCATCCCCTTGAGTCACTTCATAGTGTTTCGATGCAGTCCCAGGTTTTCTGTGTCCTGTCGTATGCATGGAAGAGAGATATTGACTCTTGGTTTCTTCTGCTGATCTTTTTTCGTCTTCCACCAGGGATCGCACTTAGCATGCCTTCTTTAGAGTTGTACACATATTTTCTCACTTTGAGATGGAGGGAACATTAAGGCTATTGTCCTATATGTGATCATTCTTCTGAAACGAGTTATCGCACTTGCAATACAAAGTAGGTTTATATTGTCCAAAATTCACCGAAAAATTGCTTCCAGAAACGTTGCTAGCAGATCGTCACGTGTTCATGTGTAATTCATTTGCAAATGGATAATTGATCTAGTTAATCATAGGCATATAGATCGTACAGTGCCATTCACAGAACAGACCCGGAAACTATTTTTTCACTGGGTGGTCGACAGGATAAAAGCTTGTCGTAAGGTGATTCCCGATTACCCTCACAGGTTCTCTTTTCTCTAAGCATGCACGCCTCTTTTGCAGCTCCCATAACGGAACTAAAGCTTCGTTGCTTTGACAATTATTTCTGCGCTAGTGCTATCAATTAGAGAAATGAAGTCTAACTCAGCGTTGATGCACACCCTCAAATCACAACCTTGAACTCCTACTTTAAGCATTTCTCTTTCCCTTTCCATTTAGAAGCTATTTAACACATCTCTTGCAAACTTCAATTCAAACACTTCCGTTAAAAGTTCAGCTGCACTTTTGTAGCTACACGTGAAAATATCTCTGTGCTTTCCAGAAATGAAAATTTTAGAAGGGAATGAGAGCTACAAGTGTCGAAAGCAATGCGTTCGTCTTCTTTTGGTAGTATTCTTATCGATTGATGATGATATTATTGGTCCATGACACGTATTTCAACTGGTCCCCATTGAAAAGTGCAAGATGTAACCCAAGTGAACAAAGTCTATCAGCACACAGAAATAAGAACCCTTCTTAGTGGCAGAGTCATTGACCTTTGCCCTGGAGGGCATCTTTTACTAGTTGTTGTCTCCATTGCATTTGGATCACGTAGGTATACCAAAAAAGGAAAGAAAGAATTTGAAGGATAAGCGGAATGAGAGACCGTGCGCCTGGAATTCTCTCGCTAACGGAAGATAGCTTAAAAAAGAATCTAACTCTAATCAAGAATCCAATTTTGAAATAAGAACCTTTTGTATTAGATATTGTGCTGCTTTTGATGGAGAATGGTCAGAAACATTCCATGTGGAGGAATGGTGAAGGTCAGGAACAGATAACCATAAATCCAGTCCTGAGGATAAGAGTTGTGGGTATAGAGAATCAAATTATCTCTGAATTCAAGCTAAAAGCTGCATGGCTAGCTTTGCTTTTTGGACCAAAGTAGTAGCCTTTTTCTGGAAAATGTCAATTTTATTTTTCATCCGCCCATATCTAGCGTAGTTACATTCATGCGGTTCTTGCTAAGAAATGAAGGTCTTCATTTAATCATTTTATTCAAACCCTGCATCATAAAGGACCTCATTTAATCCTCTTATTCAGGATAATATGGCAAAAATTAATCTGATATAGTTCACTGCCAAGCAGGGTTTTGGTCCATGAAATGCAATGCACTCCAGAATTGCCGGAGGCGTACTTATCACTGAAGTGAAACTAAAGCCCACCAATATTGACTTCAACCCAAGTTGCCGCAAACAAAATGTAATAAATTGCTGATAAATACCTGATTGGAAGCCACACATTGATATCTTCTCCTAAATTTTCAACAGGCTCTTTTCCGCAGTTCAGTATATATTACACACCGCCTCCGCATATAAAATGATGATTTTTTTAGTATGGGGAGCTTGATTATACATATGAGAGTGATAACTATTGTTACATGATTTTACCAAAAAAAAAAAAAAAAAAGGTACAATTTTAAAAGAGGAGATTTGTATGAGGCAAATTGACTAAAGGAGTTCCTACAATTATTGACATTCGAAATACCCCACTAATAAAGTCTGAGTTGGCTTTGATCTGATCTCATATTCTCTTCCATTCCCTATAAATAGAGATACAAATGCAAACAAAAAATTGAAGCATTGGACTTGAGTAGGAGAAGAAGAAGAGAGGCTCACATGGAGATAAGAGTCTCATTTGGTAGCCAAGGATGATTTGCCTGCTCCGAACTTGCTCTATTCGAGCTGAACTAAGTGCTCGAGTAGTTCGTCCCGGTATCAGGCAGTCTCCTTGGCTAGTCAGAAAGTCTCTAATCTTTCATGTCAGGCTTCTTCTTCCTTCTGAAGGCAACTACTTCTTGAAGATACAAATTTGTCTATTTTTTTTTTTTTCAGGCAACTACTCCTTGAAGATACAAATTTGTCTATTTTTTTTTTCATCACATCACACTCCGAGAGGCATTGGAATGTTTTATTTTTGGAGGAAGAGAGGCCTTACGTGACATGATGAGTCAAGTTGGTTGGCCAAGGATGACTTGCCTGCTTCGTGCAAGAGGCTTCAATTATGAACGCCATTGTCATTGATCATCTTGGCTTATTTGACGTGCTCTTCATATTTATGTTAGGTCTTCTATTCTTCTTTGAAATGCCTGTGATATCCTGAATTTTCGACCTTGTTTCAATTAAATGACTTTGGCTTTTCATTGACGCGCCTATGGTTTTTTTACTCTGAGCTGATCACTCATGAGATAACTAATCTATCAGGTGAAGCCGTTAAGGGATATAAACGCAACAGACTTGAGAATTCGATCAGAAATTGACTGCTCGACCGTGATAATTGACAAGGGTCATTATGGCACCATTATAATCGATTAGTGATTGGAGATAGGTTGATTCGATAGAAGCATATAATTAAATTGTGGGTGATTTCACCTCTTTGCAAAATTTGTATCGAACGGTAGTAAACTGATTTTTCTGTCGATTCAGTACTCGGTACCCGTAATTGAAATCTTGAGATTTTTACGACAATCGAGAGTCGACGATGAGTCAAAGATGCACAAACGTGGATTGAAAATTAATGACCACAGGTTGAACGTGATAAAATCCCTGAAAGCTACCCGGTAGGTTAGATCACGCTAAAATCGTGTCCAATTGATTTTAACCACGAAATTGAACTTGGTTTCAGGAATTGAAAGTTCGAGCGTGTCACGATTTATTTTTAGGATCTCATCTCATCTTTTGAGAAACTTTCGTCGAGCCCGGAATTTTGGCGGAAAAATCAAAATTGGCAAATAAAAATGGTGGAAAGTCGGATGGGCAAAATTGAGGGACATTTTGGCAACCAAAGTGGATTAGTTGTGAAGGAAATTGTGGGAATTGGTATGGGAAACCTCCTCAGCAATTTTGGCCATCAAATAAAAGTTGTTTGGTGGGAAACGAAGAAGAAAATCAGCAAATTCGTAGGGTTGCTGAAGAGAGGCTTTTTGGCCTTCAATTTGGCTTGTTGGTGAAGTTTGGGAGGGAAAATTGCTTGCATATGATACTTGAACTTTGGGGGCTTGTTAATCATCACCTTGATATTTGAAAGCCATGGGATTGGCTTAAACCTTGACCTTCTCTCCCTTTTGTCCCCCTTCTCTCTCCATTCTTCATGCTCTCCTCCCTCTTGTGTGACAACCCCCCTGATCGAAATAGCTTCTTCTTCTTCTTGCTTCTTCCTCAAACCTTTTATTTTCCTCCATTGTTGAAGCTGCAGGCCAAGCTAGAACCAACCAGCCACCGCTAGCCGTCACGCCACCCGTCTTTGAGCTGCTTGCCTGCCTCTAGTCTCGCCAGTCCTCGTCGTTGCCGCCCGCACGTCCACCTGTGCCCAGCGACCGTCGACCAACCTTGCCGCCCGCCTAAGCTAGTCGCTAGTCTGCCTGGCTCCGCCATTGCTGCCTCCACCCATCCTCGAGCCATCCGCCACCCCAGCTAGCTTGCTCGTCCCCTGGCAGCCCTTCGGTTCAGCCGCCTTAGAACGGAAAGCCAGCTCAAGCTGTGAGCTTGCTAGGCCGTTTTTAGCATCTTTTGGGCCTCCCTTGGAACCGCCGTAGAATCGAGAACTCATCGCCGCCGTCACGCCGCTGTCGCCGTGAACCCGTTTGCTCGTTAATTCGGTGAGTTAGCATTCTAATATTTGATTATGGAGCTAATTACACTTAGGGGGATTAGCTTAGTATTAATTAGGATTAAGGGGTGATTTAGTTAGTGTAATAATTAGTTAGTTAGTTTAGTTAGTTGAACTAAATAGTTAAATTAGTTAGAATGGTTAGTTAGGTGATTTAGTCAGCTTAATTAGTTTATGTAGCTAGCCTAATTATATTAAATTAGTTGGTTCAATTAGATTAGCCTGGTTAGGTTATTTAATTTAATTAAGTGGTTTAATTTAAATAATTTGCAATTTATTTAATTAATTTTTAATTAGCGTAAATTATATCGGGATAGTCGGTTATCGAATTTTACGCTGATCGTCATAGTTGTGTTGATTTGTGAAATTGAGTGCTAGATTATGCAATTGGGTGCTTGGTGATTATTTTTAATTGTTATTGCAAAAAAAAAATGATTTTATGGTATTTAATTAGAAAAATACCGGGTGTCGATTTTTGACGCCAAAAATGTTTTAGGTACTATATAAAATCGTGGAATTTTGAAATGGGAGAATATCACGCTTTATGGTTCGATTTGATTGTGTGACCACGCACAATTATTTTATCGAGTATTTTTAATATGAAGAAAATCGGCTAAGTTCATTATTTGAAATGTGAATATTTGAGTGCAAACACGATATTCTTGGCCGAACATGGATGTGTGTGTGATCACTATCGGAACCTGTCACTCAATGAAAGTCGGGGAGGCGATGCTCCTTTATGGAATGCCCCATGTCAACGGATGCTGGTCACAGTAGAGGCTAGGCTGATGCTTCTTCGGGAATGCTGTCTAGATGTAGATGTGCCGTGCCCGGCGAAGTGGGACGACGCCCGGTTATGCCGGATGACCACCGACTAATGAGTTGGCTGTGGCTGTTGGGTCATAATTAATTGGAACACGCTTGAGTGATTGAGATAGTCTCGCCTGATTATGGGACGAAATTGTGTGGCATGAAACGGGACGTGTCATAACGATTTGGCCTTATAATCGTGACCCCTATGATTGATTGATATATGAAAATGAAGTGTTCCAATTATTGAATGCATTTACTATGTGCATATGTTATATGAACTGTAATAATGTGCAGTGAGGTGCTAAGGTAAGGTAAGTCCTATATGGTGAATATTTAGACTGCCTCTAGGTGAATTCTCGTCCTAATCAGGGTTTAGGGTGTAGACTCGCTGAGACCTTGTCTCACCCTATCGTGGTTTAAAATTTTACAGGTCCTTAGATGGAGGTGCGACACGTTCGTTTTGGGTGACCTCGAGAGGTGGAGACCGAGTGTACCATTCTCCCTATCCACGGGACTCCCTGGACCCTTTAGCTCGTCGTTACCACCATTTGGGTCGATGAGGGCCTACCTTAGTTGGTACCTTATCGATTCAAAGCGTGGTTCCATCACAAGCGTAACGGGGTTGAGAGGGCCCTTTGGACAGTTTTGACGGACTTGCCATCAATATCGAGTATGAGGTGGTACTTGACCTCATTCATGATGTCGATATTTTGGCTAATATCGAGGTGAACCAAGGGCCTGAGGTTGAAGAGCCCAGAATAGAGGTAGTTGATCCTCTGGACATCGACATCCCTGATGGTGTCGTAGTGGACCCGGATCCCAAGTAGGTAGGGACCGGGGTAGGATTGGCTTAGTAGCTTCTTTTTGGGTCTAGACCTTTTGTATATAACTCTCTAGGGCTGACCTGGTTTGTTTATAAAAATATGTTTTGTGTTAATTGGTTGTCCTACTTTTCTATTCCATGTTGATTGTTGTTTGGAGTTTATTAGTTCGTTTCCGCATATGCATAAATTGATTGGGTCGGCGATGTGTCCTAGGAACGTTGCATTCTTTCGACCATTGAGGGATGTTTGCATGCTCGAGGTTCGGGGCGTGATAGTGCCTACCTTCCTTAGGCCACAAGTGCACTGGAAATCAACGTAAGGTTTGCGAAAGTTGCGAATGGCGGCTTATATTAACATAAAAAGCTGAAAAGGAAAGGAAAGTGAAAATTGATTTTTGCAATTTTGCTATGGAAAGGAACATTCCAATTGTGCAGGTTTGATTATCGAAACCATTTTAAGATGGACATTTTGAAAAGAAAATGACATATTTGTAAATAGGGACTGAATGATGATTAATGTAAAAGTGCAAAATGATCTCCACCGAAGGCAAAACTCGTACATATATGGGGTATGTAAGTGATCATTAGGTGAAATGTGAGGTGTATGCTTTTGGTATTTTTTTTTTCGAAAATTAGTAAAAAGAAAAAAAAGTGGCAAAATGCTTGTGAGTGTATGTTTGTGCTCAAGAATTTGTATCTTCATTGATCCTAATCTCATCGCTCTACTCTCTCGATGAAATGGTGCTTGAATTCATTGTCATAGTTCATAGGATCATACTAGTGATCCATGCCTAATTGATCGTATATGTGATTGGTAAAATCCACGTGAATAGGATATGCTGCTAGTGTAAACAGGAAATTTTCTATGAGACATTGGTTGATAACTTTCGTGGAAACGCATTCGTAGTGAATTTGGAACTCTAAAAGAAAAACATTTGGGTAATGACAATGTTGCCATGTCCATGCATGGAATAGATGCTAAATTTGCTTTAAGGGCATGTGTTGACACTAAAATTATGATTAACTTTTTGATTATCGACAAATGGCAAGTTTACTCAGTGAGAGAAAAGTTTGTTATCATCAATGAACAAAAGCAGTCAATGATTTAAAGAAAATCGATAACTCGCCACTAAGTCAATAGCTTAAAAATAAAAAATCGATAACTCGATAATAAAGTCATTGACAGCCAACATCACAGAAGTTATAGGCCGAGGTCCTTCACCAGTAAACAAGTGTCATTGACAACAAACTATTGTAGATTTTACCAAGTGTTGGAGCTTGAAAAAAAGAAGTAAAAAAAGGACGGATCGATGCCTGTTGGTTATCCCTATGATCTTGGAACGGGTAACTCCTTGTGAATAACGACTGTTTGATTATAAAGGATTGTGAGTAGGATCATGATTGCTTATCAATAACAGTAAATAGTACAAGAGATTTATTTGTAGGTTCAAAATTCAAAACCATTTGTAAATACCTGCTGCTGCTGGTAGGACATTGGTTCCTACATGGTAATCTTTATAAATGTTCGCTCAACCAATGACAAAATGCCTGATATTGCAATATATTCTCATCTTTAAGCTTTGCACATTTACCTTTCCAGTACTTTAAAAAAAATTTGTACCAGGGACTTTCTTGCAATCTTTAATTCTAGTACTTGCATTTTTCAATTCCTTTACTTTTTCAGCTATTCACTTTCCTATCCAAATCAACAAAAATAGTTTTTTTTACCCTTAAAAACCTGGAATTTCTTACAAATTATTAGATTTTCACTTTTCGGTGAAACCTCACATTTTAGAGTGAGATAATAGACCAATTAGGAGCGACGTTGGTTATACACATATTTAGAAATATTCAAGTTAAGTTCAAATCAAAATAATCTAAATATAATACGTAACTGCACTACAAACTTAAAGGATTTTGCAATTTAGATCATATACTTCATTCCATTTTTTAAGCATTGGACAAGTAATGATATTTAAACAATTGTTTAACATTATCTGTGGCATCCCGGAAATTCAAAGCCAAGCCTTAAGGTGTGTTAAATGTCTTTAATTAGGTGATAGAATTTTATGGCCTATGCTTTAGCCAATTTGTCTTTTAATTTGATGAATTGTGCTTGTGTTGTTGAAATTTAAATTTAATTTATTAATGCTTGGCCATATGATTTAAATTTCAATAATTAAAAATAAATAAATAATATCCCAAGACTTTGGCCAAGATGGAAATTGGAATTTAGAAATATTTATAGAAGGAATTTCAAAAAAAAAAAGAAGGAAAAAGGGCTAAAAATTCGAATGGGCCTTGAGCCCATTAGCCTCAAGCTTGGTGGGCCAAGCTAGTAGGCCCATTGGGCCCAAGAGGTGGCTGTCGACCAGCCCAAGGGGAATGGCCGGTTGGGCCTAAGCCCAAGCCCAAGCCCAAATTGAATTCAAAATTAAAAATTACAAGTGGCAAAGATGATGGGCATGCATTGGTGGGATTTTAGGCAAGTAATCATTGCCTATGATGAGCCTAAGGGGAGTATAAAAGGGGTTAGGAGAGAGAGTGGCCGGTTCCCCTAGCTCATTCGGCCGAGAGAAGTGAGAGGGAGAGAGAGAATTCGAGAGGGAGAGAGGAGAAACCGAGAGGGAAGGAGGCGGAGCCGGAGGGAGGAGCCGCCCGTTCACCGTCGCCGCCTAGTTCGACCGCCGTACGCCGCCGTGTGCTTGTTGTTCGTCCATCTTAGAGGCAAGTGGAGTCCGTAACTTCTCTTGCATGTCGGTTGTGGTAGTTGCATGTCCGGTTTTGAGTGTTATGTGTGAGAAAAACCGAGCCAAGGAGGGTTTGTTTGCATGCCATGTAACTGTTTCCGTTCGGTTTGTGGTAGACAGTTTCTTATTCGAGCTTGCATGTGTATTTGGAGTGTGATTTTGGCTTCGGTGTCTTCATGAAAGTTGAAGCTAACATATTGAGGTATGACATACTCAAATTTCATGGGAAAAGAAGGTGATATGAGGGGTCAAATTCCTTGTGATACGGAGGTTCTAGATCTGCGAAATCTTCACTGACCTCTTGATGATTTCTTGGTTGCATGTTGGTTTATGTTGGAAATATCACTTTGTTGTCTTCATGGAAGTTGTAGGTAACATACTAAACTACAACATACTCAAATTTGAGGAGAAACAAATGAGTATAGCCTAGTTAATCGGCTAGATCTTTGAGACGTTCGGTTCTGTTGAAGTATACCGAGACACCCGAGACTTCAAGAACTTAAAAGAGGATCATACTTTGGTTATTTAACCTAGATCTCTTCATGAAACTTGTAAAGGACACATTGGTGCATAACATACTCGAATTTCAGAAGAAACGAAAGAGATTTAATGGGTCAAATCTAAGTTTTTCGGTGATGTGTGTTCTGGACGAAACGGTAGAGGTTCCAGAAGCTTCATGGAGTTGTATAAATTAATCCATAAAGAATTTGGCTTAGTGTTATTCATGAAAAGTGCACGAAAATGTGTTGGATATCACCCTGTAAAATTTTGGAATTTTCGGAGGTCATATGGGTATTTTAATTGAATAAATCCGAAAACTGTACAATCTGGCCATTATCCGAATATTAAGTGTATTTGGTGGAAATTTGGGAAACTATGTGAAATGCAAATTTGGCCATGAAATTGTGTGAAATTGTGATTTTAAATGATTGTTTGATTTTCATGATTTTTGGAAAATCATAAATATTAAAGATAATATTTATTTATGGAAATAAATAAATATAATATTAAAATAATAATATAATATAAAATAAAAAAAATAAAAGTGGATTATTTTATCGGCCATGAGTTCTATTGAATTATGATGCATTGTTATATGACATTGATGCATGTATGATCGTGAATTATGATGCATTGTTATATGACATTGATGCATGTATGATCGTGAACTATGATGCATTGCTATATGGCATTGATGCATGAATAATCATGAATTGTGATGCATGTGTGTGAATCACATGCCACGAAATAATGAGATAAAAAGAATGATAAAATGTGGAAGTGGTATGTGTTGACACCTAAATTTTGATTAATCATTTAGTAATTAATTGCATAAAAAAATTAGGGATTAATCTTTAACCCTAAAAATATATATATATATGTATATATAGTAAAATTGCATTTCATGTAGTCACATTGGCATCGGTACTAAAAGCACGACAAGAAGTAGGGGCTCGCGGTCGATTGCATGCACGAAAGGATGGTCTCTCTTTCACTGGTCTGAATGCGCATAAGAGAGAAAGCAAAAAAAATGATGAGGAAAGAAGCTCTCGCACGTCCACTATCTATTCCTCATTAATGCATGCACAAATTCGGTGGACGTGCGGATTACTGGGAAATCTTCAAAGAAGCAAAAGCAGCCCATAACATTATATAATATATCAGCTTTGGTGACGCAATGAAAATTCGCTGAAGAAGAAACCTCCTCATTAATGCATCGCCATACACGCACGAAATGGGGGCGTAAAAAATCCTACGGCGCCTGCTAGAAGATTTCCTTCTTGAAGAGCAGTGGTGGCCGAAAGAAAGGTCTGGAGAAGAATAAAAAATGGCAAAGTTGAACTTAAATTCTGGAAAAGTTGCGGCTACATCTTGTCACGATAAAGCTGGCTATCTTCAAGAGGCAACTATAAATAAGACCACAAGAAGCTGTGTCAGAAAAAAACGAAAGAAAATTCATTCGAGAGGTTTGTAAGGGGAGCGAAAAAGAAAATGTGAAGGGCTTCTCTTTCGGTCAGACGAGTGAAGGGAAGGAGTGTGTCAGAGAAAAACCAAAAAGAAGGTGAAGTCGAGAGGGCAACAAGAAAGAGAAAAGAACGTGAAAGAAAAAATAATAAAAAAAGAAGGGTTGTCTTCTTAAAGGGGAGGCTTCGAGCAACACCAAAAGGGGGCGGAAGGAGGAGAAACGCACAGCAGAGGAAAAAAGAAAAGGAAAACACACTGTTCATCTTCTTCCTTGTAAATTTTTCTTCTGCTGTTGACCCCTGCTGCCCGAGATCCAGCCACGACGCCGTGCCGCCGCACCCCTGCGCCGTCGCCACCCCTCGCCAATCCGCGTGCTCCGCCTCATCTCCGATCCGCGCTGGTTCGTGACGCCGGAGCCACTCCTCACCCGCCGCCACTGCAACTCGCGAGATCCGAACGCCGTCACGGCTGCAACCCCGAGCCTCACCGACGCCCAGCAGCCCGCGCCTACGCTGCTCTTCGCCCAAACACCAGCAGCACCGTCTAGGACACCTGCACCGGCAGCCGCGCCTCTGCGCGCCTGCGCCACCGTCCCTTCGTTGCAGCTGCCGACACCCCCTCTACCTTCGCTGCGCTACCGTCACAGACACTTGCAACCCGCGAGGTCCCAGCAATGATGCTGCTGCCCCCACTCAGTCCGTGATCTGCTCCGCCCGGCTCATTCCGAGTTTCGCTCTAGCTCGAAGACGGTCGCTGCACCTCCTCACCCGAGCGACCACCCGAGCCACTTCCACTGCTCCCGGATCCGGACGCCGAGCCCCGTACGTACGTCGATGCCCCACCTTCGCCGGTGATCCGCTTGACCGAACCGGCGCCCGAGCTCCGCCGGGGACGCCCCTCGCAGCCGAGTTTCGCCCGCCGTTCGTTCTGCTCGCTCATCCGACGCCTAGCAAATCCGCTCCGAGCCTCCCCCGAGCGAAGTTGCTCGCCGCTCCGCCCGTGCCACTCCGACCAGCGACCCGACGCTGCAAAGACACCACCCGCGACTGCTGCTGCTGCCGCCGGTCCGCCGCTCCTCGCCGATTCGCCTTGTGGCCGGTCCTCGCCGGAGCGCTGCCCGGTGACCCACGAGCAAGCCGTGCATGGGAAAAGAAAAAGAAGAAAACAAAAAAAAAAAAAAAAAGCAAAAGGGGAACATTAGGTAGTTTTTATTATTATTATTATTATTATTATTATTATTATTATTATCTTATCTTTATTTTTTATATATAGTTTATAGTTTGTTTTTATATAGTTTTTAGTGTGATTATTCATTAATGCATAATTAAAGTTCCAATGTGAAATAACCCCTCAATTTAGGGATTAGGAGTTCGATTTTCGCGCCCGAAATCCGACTCACGATCTCGTATAAAAACCGACAATCCAATCTCATGCCCGAGATTCGATTCGCGATTTAATTTAAAATTGACCAACCCGATCTCATGCGCGAGATATGGTTTGTCAATTTTAGGTGTTAATCTTATCTTGATTGAATTGGATATTTTGTATAAAAATTCAAAAATGCAAGTTAGAATAGGGCTAGGGTTAGCGTATTTAGTTATTTCGCTTTTTTAAATAAAAAAAAAAATCCAAAAAATGCATTTAGGATATTAGTTTTTAGAATTGCACGTGTCAATCTAGAATTAGACTTTTATTTTAAATTTTTATAACAAAAAATCCCCAAAAAAATTAATTAATTTAGGACGCTAGTTTTTCTTAGGTTGCATGTTTAATTGTGTGCAAATTTTTAAAATTTTGAATTTTTTATAATATTAGAAAAAACAAAAAAAATCATCATGCATATTAGAATAGAATTACATGTCTCATTTTAAGTTTCAATTTTTTAGGATAAATTGCATTTTTAGGAATATCATGTGCACGTCATGTGGGATTAGGTTCATAAAATGCACGTCATGTAGAATTAGGCTCATTTAATTAAAAATTGCCCGTCATTATAATTAGGTCATTTTGATTTGCATATTTAATTATTGTATGTTCATTAAGAAAACACAAAAAAAAAAAAAAAATTTTACTCATGTCATGTAAGTTTAGAACACATTGTCATGCCATTCCATGTTAGATTAGTAGCATGCATTGCATAGTTGCATGATTCTCATTAAATAAGTAAAAAACCAAAAAAAGAAGGGGAATTTGCCTGTTAATTAGAAATCATATCTAGGTTTGATGTGAATTTTGATCTAACAATGCAGATGCTTTCGTTGCTATGAGGTAAGTCTTGCAATTTATTCATCGCTTTCTTGGGTGTTAAATTGGTGGTTTGCGTATCTGCATGATCACCTCACATGTTAGGAGGATAAATTAAAATCAATTCAAGCTGCCTGCAAAATATTTTTTTCAAATAAAAAAGAAAAGGTACCGAAAGGGCGTTAGAGAAATCTAGCGTAATCAAGTCCCCGAACTCATTTAATCTCTGGTTCGTAGGAGTGAAGTAATTCTCCCATTACTTTACTTGGGTTTCTAATCGACCCACCAAAAATAGATTAGTGGCGACTCCATGAGAAAAATCATTTGCATATTAAGAACTTAAACCATAAGTCGCGAATTGGTATGGGCTTGGGAGAGCCCGAGCTAAGTCTAGGCTTAGCAATCCATTAGCCGAACCCTTAGGTGGTCCAAACCCGCTTCGGGAGGTCGCGACAGTATGTGAGTAAGAGGATGTGGCGGAGGTTGATGTCTGGTGGCCGAGTGGCATAATTCCGGAGATTCCACAGGAGTTTCAGGATGCCCGGAATGTGGGGGCCGGAAGCCATCGGAGGTTTCTCGCCCGAAGGGAGTGACTCGCGATGCCGGGATTAGGTGCGAGATCCCCGGTTAGAAGGGTAAAGACCGGAAGTCCCCGTCGGAGGTTTCTGCTCGAAGGGAGGTTCCTCGTGATGCTAGTTGAGGTGCGAGATGCCCGGAATGTGGGGGCCGGAAGCCCAGGTGGCCATGAGATGGCCGGGATCTTTGGGATCCCTGTCGGAGGTTTCTGCCCGAAGGGAGGATGATGATGGTGGAATTGATGAATTGAGAAAAGATAATGTGGGATCAATTGATAAATAAAAGTGAAAATTGATCTATGATGTGATATGCATGGTGATGCATGGCTAATGATCTATGATGTGATATGCATGGTGATGCATGGCTAATGATGACGTAATATGCATGGTGATGCATGGGTAATGATGATGTGATATGCATAGTGATGCATGGCCAATGATAATATGATGTAATATGCATAGTGATGCATGGTTAATGATGATGAGATATGCATAGTGATGCATGGCCAATGATAATATGATGTAATATGCATGGTGATGCATGGTTAATGATGATGAGATATGCATAGTGATGCATGGCCAATGATAATATGATGTGATATGCATGATGATGCATGGTTAATGATGATGAGATATGCATAGTGATGCATGGCCAATGATAATATGATGTAATATGCATGGTGATGCATGGCTAATGATGATGTGATATGCATAGTGATGCATGGCCAATGATAATATGATGTGATATGCATAGTGATGCAGGGCCAATGATAATATGATGTGATATGCATGGTGTTGCATGGCTAATGATGATGTGATATGCATAGTGATGCATGGCCAATGATAATATGATGTGATATGCATAGTGATGCAGGGCCAATGATAATATGATGTGATATGCATGGTGATGCATGGGTAATGATGATGTGATATGCATAGTGATGCATGGCCAATGATAACATGATGTGATATGCATGGTGATGCATGGGTAATGATGATGTGATATGCATAGTGATGCATGGCTATTGATGATGTGATGTGACATGCATGGTGATGCATGGTTAATGATGATATATATGCTATGATGATGCATGAATACGCTTGGCATCAAAAAGGTAAGAAATGCCTTGTATGATGATATGCATGGTGCACTTTGAGTTGTTATTGGATTTCCTGTCTATCTGCCGAGTGGTTGTACTCACCCCTTTTGGGGATAACATTTCAGATTAGCACTATGCCGCTACCTCGTATCGCGTGGCGTGTTTTACGGTATTCCGTCTGACGTCGAGGTGGAGATGACTGAGATAGATTGTCCCTCGGTATCCGGGTTGACGTTTATCCGAGTACGATGCCTAGTTATGTATGATATCGGCCTGGCTGAGCACCCTGTCATACAAGAGTTTTTGTCCGTGCACATACGACGAGATGGAGTGATGCGGGGGATGCTGCCGCCGCCGCCACCTGACGCACCGGGATGGGTGTGAGATCGCGCACGAGGAGTAGGAGCTAGACCGCTTTTTGGTATAGATAGTTGACGCTCGTGATGGGAGGGTTTTTGTGCTCATATGATGTTAGAGGTTGGAGCTCTCTTTTTGAGATTTTAGGAAGGACATGGCAGAGTCCTTACCTTTTCTGTTTCTTTTGTACCGACCCGAGGAAAAACCCCATCTCGCTATATGTATGTATGTAAGCAAAGCGTCAACACTGTTTATAAAATCATGGTGTTTAGTTGGTGTGTATTTGTATCATGGGATAGAGGGGAGATAGATGGCGATGTGAAATTTTGCTTCCGCTATGAGTCGCGCATGGGACCGCTTTAAAAAAAAAAATGCCTGTAATCTAGCAAGGCTTAATTTAGCCAAGAGTTAGAGATGGTAAAAGATGTAACATCGGCACTGTTAATGACCTGCGAAGGGTTCGGGGTGTTACATTATCTTTGTCACGCCCTGAACCGTGAGTGTGCACACATCTCTCGGTGGTCGACTAAAATTTGCGACGTTCCCTAGACGTGCCGCCGACCCTTTTTATTTTATGCACATGCGGAAGCTAATTAAACAATCCCCGAACAACAACAAACCTATGATAGAAAAGCAGGACAACCCAATTTCATAAAAACACACTTTATATACAATCCAAGTCAGTCCTACAAGTCTGCACTCTAAGGTCTGCCCTAAGAGAACTACCGGACAACCTCTACTTCGGTTCCCTTTGACTCTAGCTTGAGATCCTCCACGACACCCTCCAGTATCTCCAGACTAAGGACCTGAAAAATTGTAAACCACAAGGTGAGAATAAATCTCAGTGAGTCAACACTCTATGTCATGCCCTGATCCTCGAGCGTGCGCTCATCCCTTGGTGGTCGATGAAATTTGCGACATCCCAGGACGTGTTGCTGACCCATTCATTTTATTGCATATGCAGAAGCAAATTAAAAACCCTTGACAGCAAACAACATGGGATAGGAAAGCAGGACAATCACATCAAACCAAGCACCTTATACACAAGTTGAATTTATATACAAAGGTCTACAAAAGATCTATGTACAGAAGTCTAGATCAAAAAGGGTTTATGGAGACTCTAAACTCCAGGCTCTCCAGTTCTTGGCTCCAGGTCTTCCACGGCACCATCAGGAGGGTCAACTGCACCCTCGCTAAAAGTAGCATTGACAACCACCGCGAGGATCTCAAAACCCTGGAGGGAACCCACTCCGTACCCATTGAGTCCATGGCGGAACCATGCCCTAAATTGATGAGGTACCCTCTCAAGTAGGCCCTCATCAACCCAGACAGTGGTCACGACCAACTCATAAACCCAATGACTACTAAGGATCCTGACATCTATCCGCTGCTTAGTAATAGCTCGCAGCTGTCCAAAACATTCCGAAGGAACTACCATCTAAGGACCTGAAAATATTGAGCCCGCCATGGGGTGTGACAATGTCTCAGCAAGTTCATCCTCTAAGCTCCGACTAGAAAGGAAATACGCCTAGGGCGTCCTAACCACATAGCCACACAATCACAGAGACTTACCTTATCTCATATCATTTCTACATGTCAATACAGTTCATATCATAGACATAACAGTATTCATGCTCAAACAATTGGAACGCCAACACTTTCATCTCAAACAGCCACAGGGATCCTGATTATAGGGCCAAATTGTTATGACAAGTCCCATTATGTGCCACACAATTTTGTCCCATGATCCGGTGCATCAATTTCACTCAACATGTGTTCCAATTGTTAATCTCGATCACACACGGGCACGACCTACTCGAAGTTCGGCGGTCTTCTAGCATAGCTAGGCGTCGTTTCGCCCCATCGAGAGTGGCAACGTCACTACATCGATGGCATTTCATAAAGGAGCATCGGCCTAGTCTCTACTGCAATAAGCATTCATTGGTAGGGGTGAGCGGTTCCCGGTTTCGGTTCGGTTCCGTCTGGAACCTGGAACCTACCCTCGGGTACAGGTTCCTCAATTTTGGAACCCGGAACCTACCCGTTAGAATGAGAACACGGAACCTACCCCCGTCACAGTTCCAGGTCGGTTCCGAGTTCCAACAGTTCTTTTTTTTTTTTTTAATTTCATTTTCGTAGTCGACGCGAATATTCGGAAGCCGAAATAATTCAATAGTTGGCCCTCCATTTTCAATACACCGCCAAAACACAGCAATATAAATCTTTTACATCCGAATGACAACTAAATTCATAGTTTTCTAGAGAAAACATTGTCTAATGTATAATTTGGTGATGTTTCATAATAATAACTACCGGCATGTTGTATGAGCATAGGCTTGGCATTTCGCTCTTGATTTGAGTGGGCAAGAAGAGGGTGCCACGTCGAGCAGAAACTTGTGTTGGCAGTCGCTGGAGCATCAAAAACAATGCAATAGCTGAACAGAATTGAAAAAAGAAAGAAAGAAATGAAATAACAGAGAACCGGTCGTCGGAGAAGAAGCTCAACGAGCTCGTCTCTAAGAACCGGTCGTCGGAGAAGAAGCTCAACGCGAGCAGCATCTTGCCCCTGTTCGACGGCTTCAAGCTCGCGTCGTTGAGCCCGACCCATTTCGCCCAAGCCCTCCACTACGCCTTACGATCCGTGAGGCACTTCGCGAAAGCCATGGCTCGCGAGATGGAGGCGGCGAACTGGAACCTCGACGAGGCCATCCCATTCATCAAGTCGACGAGGCCATCCCATTCATCAAGCCGCGAGCGAGGTTTGCGAAGCCCGGCCACCGGCACTTCGCCATCGAATCGTTCGAGGCCAGATCGATTCGAATCTCATTTCGCACCAGGTCATGAATCTGTGTCGACATCACCATCGGACGTCCCCACAAGCACGGTAGGGGTCTTAAAGATGACGTAAGAAATGACGGTCATGAGCGTTTCGTGCATCACATCCATTCCCCACCACTCGATCAAGAATGGCCAGAGAAGGGCTCCGCCAATCGGCCTGAAAAAACGTCATTCATTCCCATCTAAATGTGGACGTACCACATCTCAGCTTCAACAAGTAACTCCAACCAACTTGCCATGCTTCTGCACTATGCATATCAACTATGTGCTAAAAGAACATCAACTTCCCCGACGGAGGAAGAGCTCGGTTTTGGCGGAGGCGGTGGCGGTGGCGGTTTGGAGCAACGACGGCTTGGACGGCTGAGCGAGCGGCGGCAAGAGGTGGTGACGGTGGCTTGGGGACGGCGGCGGTGGCTCACGGCGGCGAGGGGCGGCGCGGACGGCGCGACAGCTCGTCGGGCTCAACGGCGAGACGGCTTGTCGGACGAGCGGTGGGTGGTGGTGGTGGTTCGGTGGCCAAGACGTGGTGGTGAGTAGGGCGTGGGGCGGCGGTGTGGTGGTGGGTGAAGCAGCAGCCAGCAAGAGGAGGAGGAAGAAGAAAAAGAAGAAGAAGAAGAAGAAGGGGTAGGGTTTCGGCCGAGAGAGGGGGAAAGAGAAGAGAGAGAGAGAGAGAAGAAAAGAAAAAGTTGGGGGCGGAAGTGACGTGACGAGGGAAAAGGGGAGAAAAGAAAGAGAGAGAGAGAAAAGAAAGGGAAAGGGGGAAGAATCCGCAGAGGGAAAATCTTTCGGGGCTACGTTAGGATTTTTTTTTTTTTTTTTTTGAATTATGACCGGTTCGGTTCCGGTTCCCGGTTCCCTTTTTCTGGGAATCGGAACCGGAACCGGAAACGCCGGTTCCCAAAAAGGGAACCGGGAACCGGAACCGGTCTCTTTAGAACCGGGAACCGAACCGGACCCTCCTCCGGTTCGGTTCCCGGTTCCCGGTTACCCGGGAACCGTGCTCACCCCTATTCATTGGTAGGGCATCCCATATAGGGACAACGTTCAGCTCAACAGCTCGGAACGGGTTCTCATAACCATTCATGCACCCATCCAATTCTTGGCCAAGACATTGTGCTTTGCACTCAAATGTCTTAATAAAAATAACGTACTTGGCCCATTTTATTCGTATTAAAAACACACGGTAAAATAGTCATATGTGGGTACATAGTCAATTCGAACCGAAAGATTGATACCCTTTCCTTTTAAAATCACACTATTTGATATAGTCTCTAAAACCATTTTTAGTGTCAAAACCCGACACCCGATAATTTCTAAATAATTACCAAAATTTCCAAATTTTGGAATAAATACTCAAATTTATAATCCCCACTCAATTTGAACAATTTAACACTCAATTGCAGAAACTAAACACACCATTGCAATCAGCACAAAATTCCAGTCATCAGCTATCTCGATATAATTTCCGGAAAATATTAAATAATTAAATAAATACCAAAATTAATTAAATATTTCAAATTAAATACCATAAATAAACACTAATCTAACCACCTAAACAAGCCTAGAAAATTTCCGAACCTATCTAGATAAATAGTACGACTACTTTGGAGCCCTGAGAGTGTTTGCTTTGGAGCCGGTCCTGTATTCTTGAGCAAAGTTATAATACCTTTTACCTTTACCAAAAAAAAAAATAGTACGACTACTTTAATCCCTAATCTATTCGTTCTAACTACCTAACATGCACAAACGGATATTTAAATCACTAATCCATTCTAACTAACCACATAAACCCTAATTAGCCTAAACTAATCATCATTTAAGTATCATTAACTCCCTAAGCAGAGTTTAGCAAGTAAAATCACCGATTTAGCGATCCGATGTGTTCACGGCGACGGCGACGCAAAGGCGGGTGATAAACAAGCCTGCAGTGACACCAAGCGGGGTCTAGACGGGCCTAGAAAAGCCTCATGAAGGTTTAGCCTGAAGCTGAAGCTTCGGTTCTGCTTTAAGCCGAAGGAGGGCTGCTTGGGGCTGGAATGGCCAAGGTGGGACGGCGGACGGTAGCAATGGTTCAAGCGGGGCTATGGTAGGACTTCCGGCAGCTTGGACAGTGACGGTGGCTCGGTCGACGGATGCACAGCGCGGGACGGCCAGGGATGCGCGATTGGGTGTGGGACGAGCAGACGACAAGCATGACTCGCGGGCAGCAAGTGATCTTTGGCGACTGTCGACAGGCAAGGGGGGAGTGTTGGCTGGCTTTCTCTAGTTCTCTAAGCTCTCAAGACAACAAGAATGGAGAAAGCAAGGTTGAGGAAGAAGAAGAAGGGCTACTGGTCAAGGGGGTCCCCATTTGGCTCAAAAGTCTTCACTCATATCTCCAAACACTCATCACACTTGGCCCACCTCCTTGGCTGTCATCCATGGCCTCTTGGCTGCCCTCAAGCTTCCTTAATACACTTCCCAAATGGTCCAAAAATGTGCTGCACCCATGGCCTACGAATTTGGACAATTTCCATTCAATTTTGAGTTCAATTCCTCTCTAATTGGACCTAAATTGGACGCCATAAATCCAACCAAGGTACCCACACTCGAATTCACTTTTTTTCTCATCAACCGAACCAACTTGACGGCCAATGGTGTGCTAAAAAATGGTACTCTAATTTTCATAGTCCAAAGCAGCCCTACTTTGAATTTTGGCTAAAAATCCCGGTTCACAGAAAAATCTTCGTAAGGTAAGTCGACACTCCAAAAATGAATTGTGACATGAAAAAACTTTCAATTTCTGAAATCAGATTCAATTTCGCGGTTAATTTCAATTTGGTGCAATTTTAGCATGATCTAACTTACTGGGTAGCTTTTAGGAATTTTTAATGTAATTGACTCGTGGTTGATTATTTTTGAGCCACATTGTACAACACTTTGGCAACCCTCGATTATCGTGAAAATCTCAAGATTTGAAATACGGGCATAGGGTACATAAATGACAGAAAAATCGGTCTAATATCGTTCGACGAGAATTTTACAATTAGGTGGAATCACCCATGCACTAATCACATACCTTTATTGAATCGACTTATCTCCGATCTCTGATCAATTTTGACGGTGCCGTAATGACCCTTGTAGACTAACACGGTCGAGCAGTCGATTCCTGGTTGAATTTTTGAGTCTATTGCATTTAGATTCCTTAACGGCTTCACCTGGTAAACTTGTTATCTCGTGAGTGGCCAACTTAGAGAAAAGAACTATAGGCGTGTCGACGAAAAGTCCAACTTATTCAATTGAAAACAGAACTTGAAAATCCGGATGTCACAACTCTTCAACTTTTATAAAAATTTCGTCCTCGAAATTTAAACCATTACAAGTCTTTAAACAAAAAGGTGGGAGTATTGTCGTCTCATTGAATCTTCACCTTTCCACGTTGCTCCTTATGTGCCATGATGTTGCCAGACCACTTTAACCAACGGAATCATCTTGGTGCGTAGAATCTGTTCTTTTCGATTCACAATCTGAATCGGTCTTTTCACGTACGACACTCTGTCGTCCACATCTAACTCTTCAAAATTTAGCACATGGGTGGAGTCAGGCTCATACTTCCTCAACATTAACACGTAAAAGACGTCATACACTTGTGCCAACCTCAGTGGTAATGCAAGACGATGTGCTATAATGCCTATTCTTTCTAGAATCTCGAAGGGACCTATGTACCTCGGACTCAACTTTCCTTTTTTGCCAAAGCACGAAGTACCCCTCATCGGTGACACCTTCAGAAAGACTTGCTCACCAACTTGGAATTCCAAAGGTCTCCGATACTTATCTGTGTAATTTTTCTAGCGGCTTTGAGCGGTTTTTAATTTGTTTCTGATAACAGCAACTGCATCCACCGACTGCTGGACTAACTCTGGGCCTGTGATCTTTCATTTTCCATCCTCGTCCCAACACACTGGCGTTCTGCATGCTCTGCCATACAACGCTTCCAAAGGAGCAATCTATATGCTCTGCTGGTAGCTGTTGTTGTAGGCAAACTCAACTAAATGAAGCTGTTCCTCCCAGCTTCCCTTGAAATCCAGTACGCAAGCTTGCAACATGTCTTCGAGGGTTTGAATCGTCCTCTCAAACTAGCCATATGTTTGAGGATAATAAGCCATACTGTATTGCAGCTTCGTTAAAGCGATCTGTAAACTCTTCCAAAAGGCAGTTGTAAAACTCGGGTCTTGGTCTGATGTAATAGTTAACGGCACTCCATGCAGATGAACAATCTGACACACATACAACTTTGCATGCCTGTCCAAATCAAGGTCCTTTCGTACGACAATAAAGTGAGTCGACTTTGTCAGTCTATCGACCACTACCCAAATGGAATCATTATCCCTCTGACTCCTTGGTAAGCTTGTCTCAAAATCCATTGTGATGCGTTCCCAATTCCACTCGAGAATCTCGAGAGGTTGCAGAAGTCCTCTCGACTTACAATGCTGTGCCTTCACTTGCTGATACTTCAAACACTTGGCGACATGCTTGGCAATGTCCGCCTTCATATCGGACCACCAATAGTGTTGACGCAAATTCTAATATATCTTCATATTGCTAGGATGAATGCTGTAATTACTATGATGAGCTTCTGACAAGATCTCTTCTTTAAGCTCTGCATTGTCAGGTACACAATCATCCTTGGAACCTCAGTATTCCATTTTTAGAAATTTGGAAATCAGCCTTTCTTTTATCCATATTCTCTTGCATGATCTTCTGAACATCCGGGTTCATCAACTAAAGCGTTTTAATTATAATCTGCACTTCTAGCTCAATTCTGAGGGTGGCCATAAGAATCGCAAGGTGGCCCACCTTAAACTTGAAAACCAATTTTCGAGCTCTCTCAAGTAAAATCCATTCCTTGACCATCATGTGCATAATTGAAGACTTTCAACTCAGCGCATCTACGACTTTATTAGCCTTTCCAGGGTGATATAAGATATCACAATCATAGTCCTTCAGGAGTTCCATCCAGCGACGCTCTCATATTCAACTCTTTCTGAGAGAATAAGTACTTGAGACTTTAATGGTCTGTAAAGATCTGGAATCTTTCTCCGTACAAATAATGTTTCCAAATCTTTAGAGCGAAAATAATCACTGTGAGTTCTAAGTCATGCGTCGGATAATTCAGCTCATGAGGTCTCAACTGGCGGGATGCATATGCAACAATTTTGCCATGTTACATTAACATGCAGCCCAGTCCTCTAAACGATGCATCACTATAGATCTCATATCCTCCAAGACCAGATGGTATGGTTAGCACTGGTGTGGTAGTCAGCTTCTGCTTAAGCTCTTGGAAACTACACTCATACTTATTTGTCCACACAAACTTTTCTTCCTTTTTCAATAGTCGAGTCAAAGTGAAAATGTTGAAAACCCTTCCGTGAACCTTCTGTAATGCCCGGCTAAACCCAAAAAACTTCTAATCTTTGTCACGGTAGTTGGTCTTGGCCAATTGATAACTGCTTCGATCTTGGTCGGGTCCACGGAGATTCCCTCACTTGAAATCACGTGAACTAGGAAAGCAACACGAGTCAACTAAAACTCACACTTATTGAACTTGGTGTACAGCTCATGATTCCTTAATGTCTGAAGCTTCAATCTCAAATGCCTTTCATGCTCCTCTGGACTTCTTGAGTACACCAGGATGTCGTCGATGAACATGATCACAAACTGATCCAGATATTCTTTGAAAACTCGATTTATGAAGTCCATAAAAGCAGATGGGGCGTTCGTCAAACCAAATGGCATTACAGTGAACTCATAATGGCCGTATCACATACGAAACGCTTCACATACGAAACGCTGACTTTGGTATGTCCTCATTTTTTATCCTTAGCTGATGATATCCCATCCTCAAGTTGATCTTAGAGAATATCGACGCTCCTTGAAGTTGGTCAAACAAGTCTTCGATCCTTGGCAGTGTATACTTGTTCTTGATCGTCACTTGATTGAGTTTGTGATAATCGATGCACAGACACAATGAACCATCTTTTTTCTTCATGAACAGAATTGGTGCTCCCCAAGGTGATGCACTGGGACGTATGAATCCCTTATCCAACAACTCCTGCATATGCACCTTAAGTTGTTTCAACTCAGACAACGCCATCCGGTAAGGAGCCTTAGAGATTGGCTCTGTCTTAGGAGCTAACTTGATCACAAACTCTATCTCCCTCTCTGGCATCAGACATGGCAATTCTTTCGGGAACACGTCTGGAAATTTTTGTACCACTGCGGTATCTTCAATCTTCAGCTCATCAATTGTCGTATCCACGATAGTCGCCAAGTAACCTTGGCAACCGCCATCTAACAAACGGGTTGCCTCAAGTGACGAGATTAAGGAAGTTGAGGGTCCTTCTTGACTCCTAATAAACTCGAAACTTTCATCCGCTAATGGGTTAAACTAAATCGCTTTACGATAGCAGTCCATCTTAGATTGTTGCTGGGTGAGCCAGTCCATGCTAATTATTATGTCAAAATCATACATGGCTAGGACTATCAAATCTATCCTCCCCTCTCGTTCACCAATCACTAACTTGCAACCAGGACAACCCACTTTATCTAACACCTTATCCTTTAACGATGTAGATATGCTAACCACTGACTCCAACAACTCAAGAATCAATCCTACCAGCTTAACAAATTGCTCAACTATAAACAAATGAGTTGCACTAGGGTCAAATAAAGCATAAGCAGCTTGGTTGTTTAGCGAAACAGTACCTATAATCACATCAAGCGAGTCCTCAGCCTATCCTCTAGTGATAGCGTACGTCCTTCCTTGAGATGGAGGCCTATTCAGTCCACCTTGCTGTGCATTCAGGGGCGCGTATCCTCTATGTTGACCCATCGGCGGTGGTGGCAATTGCAGCGATCCCATTGGTCTTCTGGGACAATTCCTAGCTATGTGACCCTGCTAGCCACACTCATAACAAGCACCCGTCCTAGAATGGCACGGGGCTGACCCATGTCATCTCCCGTAGAAACGACACACGCCATTCTACCTTGGCGCTAACTTTCCTATCCCACCCTTCTGATTAGGCGAAACAGGATACCTTCCTCTAGTCATAGGTTTCTTCCCAAACCTATTTCCATCCCTATTTGAGCCAAATCGCGACCTAGATGCAGTGGCTTGTTCGTTTTGGTCTCTCTCTATCAACTGGACCCATTCACACAGGTCATTGTAGTCCTTTAAATTGAATGGCACTGGCGGACTCCTCAATTCCGATTTGAGCCCATCTCTGAACCTTCTAGCCCGGTCTACCAGATCTTCGATCAGTCTGGGGGCGTACTGTGATAGTGCAGCAAACTTCACTTCATACTAATCTACTGTCATTGTACCTTGACGAAGGCGTTGGAATTCTGCCATCTTCAGTTCCCTAGCATTATCAGAAAAGTATTTGCCATTGAATACTTTGACAAAGGCGTTCCACTTTGGAACCACACCTTTTGAGAACACTATTCCTTTGGTGGCCCTCCACCAAGTGCTTGAGTTACCCTGCAATTGATAGACTGCAAGGACGACTTTCTCCTCCTCTGTGCACCATAGCAGTGCAAATGCTTTCTCTAAGTCCTGGATCCAGAGGGCTGCAACTTTGGGGTCTCCTGCACCAGTGAACCTCGGCGGGTTCAACTTTAGAAATTGCTCGATGAGCTTATGCATAGGCCCTTCTCTCTCTCTCAACAACCACGTTTTCAGGTGGAACGTCAATAGGTGCGGTAGTAGGTGCGACTATAGCTATGGCAGCAGTAGCAGTAGTAATAGCAGCATCAGCGTTGGCATTGGCGGTAGTAGTGGCGGCTGTGGTAGCGACGGCTGAAGTGGTGGCGGTAGCAGCTTGATTCTAGGCCTGCTACCCTAGCACATTCTTAAGCATCTCTAGCGCCTGCATGATCCCGTCGAACCTTGGATCACCAGGCCCTACTGCCCTAGCACCAATTGGAGGCAGTGCTACTCCACTAGCGTTAGTCTGAACCAGCGCTCTACCACGATCCCCTCGAGTACTGACCCTTGTTGGTGTCCTACCCAGAGTCGCAGGTCCAATGGTCCTTTTCCTAGGAGTCCTCTGCTCTTGATCACTCATTATGCAGGATTCTTACAGAAACCTACTTTCCAATTTCACACAGAATTAGAAGCTGAGCGATCACACCAAATAATCTACCAAATAGCTATCATTCACATGCATCGGCACAATAAAATGGCCTTTCCTACTAACTATCCCATAACCTATCGCACATTATCACTCCAACTATAAACTAGTTTTGATACCACTTCGGGCGGGGATGTCATGCCCTGATCCTCGAGCGCGTGCCCTTCCCTCGGTGGTCAATGAAATTTGCGACATCCCATGACGCGTCACCGACCTATTCATTTTATTGCACATACGGAAGCGAATTGAAAACCCTTGACAACAAACAACATGGGATAGGAAAGTAGGATAATCACATCAAACCAAGCACCTTTATACACAAGTTGAGTTTATATACAAAGGTCTACAAAAGATCTATGTACAAAAGTTTAGATCAAAAAGGGGTTACGGAGACTCTAAACTCCAGGCTCTCCAGTCCTTGGCTCTGGGTCCTTTACAACACCATCAGAGGGGGTTAGCTGTACCCTCACCAAAAGCAGCATCGACAACCACCGCGGGATCTCAAAACCTTAGAGGGGACCCACTCTGTACCCATTGAGTCCATGGTGAAACCACGCCTTGAATTGATGAGGTACCCTCTCAAGTAGGCCCTCATCGACCCAAACGGTGGTCATGATCAACTCATAAACCCAATGACTATCAGGGATTCAGACATTTATCCCCTGCTCAGTAATAGCTTGCGGCTGTCCAAAATGTTTCGCAGGAACTGCCATCTAAAGACTTGAAAATATTGAGCCTACGACAGGGTGAGACAATGTCTTAGCAAGTTCACTCTGTAAATCCGATTAGGAAGGAAATACACCTAGGGCGTCCTAACCACACAACCACAAAACCACAGAGACTTAACTTGTCTCAAATCATTCTTGCATGTTAGTACAGTTCATATTACAGACATAACAATATTCATGCTCAAACAATTGGAACGCCAACACTTTCATCTCAAACAACGACAAGGATCCTGATTATAGGGCCAAATTGTTATAACACGTCCCATTCCATGCCACACAATTTTGTCCCATAATTCGGCACATCAATTTCACTTAACATGCATTCCAATTGTTAATTACGGCCACACACGAGCACGGCCTACTCGAAGTTTAGTGGTTTTCTAGCATAGCCAAGCGTCGTCTCGTCCCATTGAGCACGGTAACATCACTACATTGATGGTATTCCATAAAAGAGCATCGGCTCAGCCTATACTGCGATTGACATCTATTGGTAGGGCATCCCATATAGGGGCAATGATCAGCTCAGCATCTCTGGACGGGTTCTCATAATCATTCATGCGCCCATCCAATTCTCGGCCAAGATATTGTGCTTTGCACTAAAATGTTCAAATAAAAATAACGTACTTAAAAACACACGGTAAAATAGTTGTGTGTGGATACACGGTCAATTTGAACCAGAAAGATTGATACCATTCATTTTAAAATCCCACTATTTGATATAGTCTTTGATATTGTAGGTACATCCAGTGGTAACACTAAGATAGAGATTCACTCCCTCATATTCCTTAGTGTGCCTTAAGATCACCGAGGCAAGAAATGATCTACTTTCCATAAAATTCAAAGAAAAATATCAGTTTGCTATTGTGATTTTACTATGGTGGGTGTGGACTCTCAAATGAAATTATTTGAAACCCTACAGCAGTTATTAACGAACTTGCTCTGTGGTATTGACTTGGTCATATAGATATTGGAAAGCTCATTCTTAACTTAAGAGGACTTGAGGGAAGAAATAAATGTAGTGTCACTCGTATATGGCTTCTTTAACTTAACTTCGAGCTACAACTGGTGAATTTATTTTATGATGCATGCAACGATGGTGCTGATGATATGTAGTTATGCAGCGGGGACAGCTATCGGGTATGCAGGTCAATACAGGGAGAGGAGGATGGGTTGGGTTGGCCTTGCAACAGAGTGAGCAACTTCTGCAACCAAGTGTTGGTTTCCGTTGTTTTCTCTTACTTGGCCTTCTCCTGCTACTTGGCTCTTACCATCACTTCTGTCGACAAGCTATCATCTTCTCCCCTTGAGTGACTCAAAAGAGTTTTGACGCAGTCACGGGTTGTCTGTCGTATGTAGGGAAGAGAAATATTGACACTTGGTTTCTTCTCTGCAAATCTGTTTCGTCTTCACTAGGGATCGCAGTTTAGTATGCCTTCTTTAGAGATGTACATATATCTTCTCACTTTGAGATGGAGGAATCATTAAGTCTAATGTTCCTATATGTGATCATCCTTCTGCATGGGTAAGTAGTATCTCAGGTGAACTTCAAGCATTTCTACTTCTCTCTCAGTTTGAAAGCTGTACATATCTCTGGCAACCTTTAATTCAAAAAACTTAACTTCAGCTACACTTGTGGAGCTATGCATGGAAATGTCTGCGCTTTCCAGAAATGAAAATTTCAGAAGGGAATGAGGGTTACAACTGTTGAAAGCATTGCATTCTTATCCTTTTGATGATATTCCCAGTCGATTGATGATCATATTATCAGTCCACGACGTGTAAGTCAACTGGTCCCCATCGGGGTATTTTTTTGGAGAGACTGCAACAAATGGAAAATATCAATTCCAAGGAAAAGTGCGAGACGTAAGCCAAGTGAGAAAAGTCAATCAGAACACAGAAAAAAGAACCCTCTGTTTAGTGGCAGAGTCATAGACTTTTGCCCTGGAGGGCATCTTTTACAAGTTGATGTCTCCATGCCATTTGGATCCCCTACGTACACAAAAGAAGAAAATAAAGAATCGAAGGATAAGGGGTTTATCATTCTGCTTGCCAAAAATGCTCTCGCTAAAAGAAGATAGCTTAAGATAGAATTCAACTCTAGTCAAGAATCCTATTGTGCTGCTTTTGATTGAGAAAGGTCAGAAACATTCCATGTGGAGGTATTATGAAGGTCGGGAAGAGAGACACCTATGCAGTGTTGAGGATAAGAGTTGTGTGTATAGAGAATCAAATTATCTTTGAATTCAAGCTAAAAGCTGCATGGCTAGCTTTGCTTGTTGGACCAAAGTAGTACCCTTATTTTGGAAAATGTCAATTTTATTATGCAGCCGCTCATACCTAGCGTTGGCAAACGGTTCTCGCAAAGAAATAAATACTTAGTTCAAACTCTGCATCATAAAGGACCTCATTTAATCATCTTATTCAGGATAATATGGCAAAAAATCATCTGGTATAGTTCATTGCCAAGCTGGTCCAAGAAATGCAATGAGATAAAGAATTGTAAGGATCAAACTTATCACCGAAATTCAATTAAAGCCCAGGAATATTGACTTCAACCTAAGTTACAGCAAGGAATATGTAACAGGATGAAGCGGATAAATGAGTGATTAAGAGCCACCCATCGATATCTTCTCAATAAATTTTCGACTGGCTCTTTTGCGCAGTTGCACACCTGTAAGCCCTCTGCATATAAAATGATGATATTCGAATATGAAGAGCTTGATTATACCTACAAGAGTGATAACTATTTTTACATGCTTTTACCAAAAAAAAAAAAAAAAAAAAAACGGGACAAATTTAAAAGAGAAGATTTGTATGAGGCAAATTGACTAAAGGAGGTCCTGCAAATATTGACATTCGAAATACCCCACTAATAAAAGTCTGAATTGGCTTTGATTCGATCTTATATTCTCTTCCATTCCCTATAAATAGATATACAAATGCAAACAAAAAATTGAAGCAGTGGACTTGAGTAGGAGAAGAAGAAGAAGAAAGGCTAACATGAAGATAAGAGTCTCATTTGGTAGCCAAGGATGACTTGCCTGCTCCGAACTTTCTCTATTCGAGCTGAACTAAGTGTTCGAGTAGTTCGGCCCGGTATCAGGCAGTCTCCTTGGCTAGTCAGAAAGTCTCTAATCTTTCATGTTAGGCTTCTTGTTCCTTGTAAAAGCAGCTACTCCTTGAAGATACAAATTTGTCTGTTCTTTTTTTTTTTATTCACATCACACACCTAGAGGCATTGGAATGTTTTTGTGAGGAAGAGAGGCCTTACATGAGATGACGAGTCTGGTTTGTCAGCCAAGGATGACTTGCCTGCTTTGTGCAAGAGGCTTCGATTATGAACGCCACTCTTGTCCATTTATGCACACGATTGCATGATCACCAAGCAAGTCATCCTGGCTTATCTGACGTGCTCTTCATGTTCATGTTAGGTCTTTTCTTCTTCTTTGAAAGCGTCTACCTTCCTTGGGCCACAGGTGCATCGGGAGTCAGCACAAGAAATTCTACAAAAGTTGCGAATGGCATTAATATAAAAACCCAAAAAAAGGAAAGAAAAATGAAAATTGATTTTTTCGGTTTTGCTATGGATATGGGATACGCCAATTGTGCAGCTTTGATTATCGAGAGAACACTTCATCAACGCATGGCTATGTGCAGATGATGTATGCGTCGAGAATGTGTGGCTATATGCACTGTCGATGGTACATGCAAATCAACAGTTTTTCACCGACAAGTTCGGGATCCGATTACCTTCCGGGTGCTGTCTACTCTCCCATTTTGGATTTTGCCAGCACATACTTGAATCGAACATTGTAAGTGCGATGCAGTGGCGTGAAAATGTAAGATTTGTAAATGGACATTTTTGAAAAGAAAACATTTTAAGTGCTATGCGCTAGTGCGAAAAGTTAGGATTTGGAAATTAACATTTTGAAGATATAATGACATTTTCATAAATAGGGACACCATGATAATTGACGTAAAAGTGTAAAATGATCTCCATAAAAGGGAAACTTATGCATGTATATGGAATATAAGTGATCATTCGGTCAATTGTGAGGAAATTTGAAGAAGGAAAAAAGTGGCAAAGTACGGGCACCTACATGTGTGTGCTCAAGAATATGTATTTTCATTGATCCTAATCTTATCCCTCTATTCTCTGAATTGAACCACACTAGAATCCACCATTCGTTGTCATAGTTCACCGGATCATTTGGGTGATTCATGCCTCATTGATCTAATATGTGATTAGTTAGATCCACATCAATTGGATATGTTGATAGCGTAACATCCCGGGTCTCCACTGTACATATATTGTCCGCTTTGGACACTAAGTTCTCACGGTTTTGTTCCTCTTGGGGCAGCTCATACTACCCCAAGAAAATGCGTATATATAGTTTTAGAGGGACCCAAGCCTTATAAGTTAGTCCAGGACTCCCTCCCTAGGCGATGTGGGACAAGAGAGGGACTCCTTCCTTGCGCATGACCGAGGACCGTCACTTGGGCTGTCAATGTGAGGACCCAGACTCGGGGCAGTACGGAGGGATGGATTGAGATCGCCTTGGCAGTATGCGAGTGAGGCCAAGGGCATGTCTCTCATCGCACATCGCTTAGGGGAGGAGTCCTGGGCTAGTTTATAAAGGCTTGGGTCCCTTTAATCTGTATAACGCGTTTTAAAGCCGTGAGGACTCAGTGTCTAAAGCGGACAATATTATACAGTGGGGCCCGGGTCGTTACAAATGGTATCAAAGCCGACTCTCGACTATGTGTGGGGCCACAGCGAGGGGCGCTGTGCCTTAAGGGGAGGAGAATGTGACGATCCAGACTCAGGGTAGTATGGAGGGATGGACTGAGATCGCCTTAATAGTATGCGGGTGAGGCCAAGGGCATGTCTCCCGTCCCACATCGCTTAGGGGAGGAGTCTTGGGCTAGTTTATAAAGGCTTGGGTCTCTTTAATCTATATAACGCATTTTAAAGCCGTGAGGACTCAGCGTCCAAAGCGGACAATATTATATAGTGGGGCTCGGGTCGTTACAAATCTTGGACTAGCTTATAAGGCTTGGGTCCCTCTAAAATTGTATATACGCGTTTTCTTGGGGTAGTACGGGCTGCCCCGAGATGAACAAAACTGTGAAGACTTAGTGTCCAAAGAGAACAATATGTGTACAGTGGAGACCCGGGATGTTACAAGTGGTATCAGAGCTGACTCCCGACCGCGTGTGAGACCACAGCAAGAATGTTGTTTTGACTCTCGACCTCGTGTTAGGCCACAGCGAGGATGATGTTCTATTAAAAAGGTGGAGAGTGTGATGGCCTGAGTGACGGTCCTCGGACGTGCGCAAGGAAGGAGTCCCTCTCTTATCCCACATTGCCTAGGGAGGGAGTCCTAGACTAGCTTATAAAGCTTGGGTCCCTCTAAAACTATATATACACGTTTTCTTGGGGTAGTATGGGCTGCCCCGGGAGGAACAAAACCGTGAGGACTTAGTGTCCAAAGCGGACAATATGTGTGTAGTGCAGACCCGGGATGTTACAGATAGTGTAAACAAGAATTTTCCATTAGACATTGGTCAATAACTTTCATGGAAACGCATTAATAGTGAATTTGGAACTTTAAAAGTAAAAAATTTAGGTAATGCCAATGTCATCTCGTCCATGCATGGTTTAGATGCTAAAAAGGTATTGACTATTCAATTATTGACAAGTGGTAAGTTTAGTCGATGAGAGCAAAGTTTGATAAAAATGAAGGTCATTAATGAAGAAAGCAGCCAATAACCTAGAGGAAATTGATACTTCGCTTATGAAGTCATGACGATGGACATTGCAAAAGTTATAGACCGAGGTCCTTTACCAGTCAACGAGTGTTGTCAACAGCCAACAAAGTGTTGGAGGTCAGGAAAAAAAGAAGAAGAAAAACGATATGCTGGATTGATGCAAGCACACAATTGCTCATTGGTTACCCCTGTTGTCATGGCCCGAACTCCAAGCACGTGAACATCCCTTGGTAGTTGATTAAAATGTCTCATTCCTAGGATGTGTCGCCGACCCATTCATTTTATGCACATGTGGAAGCGAATTAAACATATACTCGGAAAACAACAAACATGTGATAGAAAAGCAAGCCAACCAATTTTTCTCAAAACACACTTTATAAGTATCTCAAGTTGGTCCTACCAGTCTATACACATAAGTCTCGTTCAAATAGAACTACTGAACTACCTACGCTCCGGACCTTGCCGTCTCGGTTTCGGGTTCTCCACACTAGGAACCTGAAAATATTTAAATCATGACGGGATGAGATAAAAATCTTAGCAAGTCAACACCCTAAACCCCGATTATGACGAAAATTCATTTAGAGGAGTCCTAAACATGCACCATCCAGAACTTACCTCGATTGGGCGCGTCCTTGCACATTAGTGAACCATATACGCATTATAAATATCACAATCATGCTTAACAACTAGAACACCTCATTTCACATATCAATTTTGCCCCATAATCAGGCACGGATAACTCATATCGGTGGTTCAATCTACACTCGATATTCCAACTCAATATCCAAACTCGAGATTCTAGAGGTGGCTCCCATGAAATTACGTTATCGTGTAGCACTTAGCCCTCAACCACATAAAACAATAGCTCAAGGTTCTAGAGGTGGCTCATAAGAGGTTTCACTATCGTGTGGCAGTTAGCCCTTAACTACACAAAGCAATAGCTCAAGGTTCTAGATGTGGCTTCCATGTGACTCAAGTTGCCATGTCGCAATTAGCCCTTGAATACAATCAGCAACAGTACAAAATTCTAGAGGTGGCTCACACAAGGTTTCGTTGTTGTGTAGCACTTAGTCCTTTACCTAATTACAACACATTTGACTTCCTTGGCCCAACACATCACCTCATCTTTCAATGGTCATCACATAATCACATAATCACATATCGCCCTTTAATGGCCATTCTTTGCCATGACCATAAACCATTACCATAGCACAACCATTCACATCTCATCACACACAAGTTCCAAGCATATCACGGGTCAACTACATCACCAAATATGCAATTTTTAGCAAGCAAAGCATCAAGAACCATTACAAATTACTACCGGTCATAATCGGCAGAAATGGCCACTCGCATGTTTCCAAGTTTAAATCCAGAAACCTAATCAAACGAGTCTGGAAAATTCCCAAATTTGAATATGTTATAAAAGACACATAAAACGAACATTTTTTATGCACACATATTAACCCAAATCATTCTAGATTAAGTCTAGTAAATTGCTCAATCCAGTACAAAAACTTGGTCTATTTGTAGAAAGTCTATTTTCCAAAATCAATTTTGTTCGAAGTCCAACCTTATCTGTGGCATCCCAAAATTCATAATGACTTCTAGTCACATTAAAGTCTATGAATAGGTGATGGAAGTACCATTAAGTCATTTTATGGCCATTTAATCCATAATTTGCAATAAGATATATGGCCAAGCTTTTAATGGATAATTATGTTATAGGAAAGAAAATTCTATCATTGGCCATGTGCATCATAAATTGAAATTTATGGATTTGTGACTATAAGTTTAATGGCCTTATTATTTATGCAATTAGGTATTTATTTAAATGATGATTAAGATATATTATAAAATAAAATAAAATAAACTTGGGCCATTTAAGCTTGGACCTTAAGCCCAAGTGAGATGGGCCTAAAGTGGGCCATAGGCCCGGCGCATAGAGCCCATTGGGCCGTCGGTGCATTGAGGGGGAGGAGGAGCAGCCGCATGGCCTCCAAGTGTCTTCAACCAAGGAGACACTTGTCTCCTTCTTAAGGACAAGTGTCCCCATGCAAAAAGTTGATACATGCAATATAAAAGCCACCAAGAAAGGAAGAGAGAGAGAAAGGGAGAGAGAGAGAGAGTGGCATTCGGCCAAGCCAAGTGAGAGAGAGTGAGTTGCGAGAGAGAAGAGGAAGCCGAGAGAGGAGGAGCTTGCCCGTCGCCGCCCGCACGCCATTCGTCCGTCGCTGGTGTGCCGCCGTTCGTGTGGTCTAGAGGCAAGTTGGGGGTCCTTTGCTGCTCTTGCATGTGTGTTTGTTACATGTATGGTTGATATAGTGTCGAGTTTGGGTGTTTAGGTGAGGAAAACCAAAGTATTGATGGCTTGATTCTTGAATGGTGTGGCTGTTTTCGTTCGAACAGTTTGAGTCAGAATGTTGTGTGAGCTTGCATGCATGTTTAGAGTTCTATTTTGGCGTCGATCTCTTGATGAAAGTTGTAGCTAAAATATTAAAATACAACATACTACAATTTCGTGGAAAATTATGGAGATTTGAGGGGTTAAACTCTCATCCTACGGAGACCTTAGATCTGGAGAGATTTTACTGACCTCTTGTTGGATTTGTGGTTGCATATTGGTTTGTGCTAAGAATCTCACTTCGATTTCTTCATAGAAGTTTTAGGGGACACCTTAATCTACAACATAATCAAATTTGAAGTGAAATTAACAAGTATAGCCTAGTAAATCGACTAGATCTTGGAGACGATGATTCTGGTGATGTGTTCCGAGACACCCGAGACTTCAAGGACCTAAATGATGACCATAATCTGGTTATTTGACCAAGATCTCTTCATTAAAATTGTAAAATATATCTTGATGCATAACATATCCAAATTTCAGAGAAAACGAAAGAGAATAGGTAGGTTAAAACTTCATATTTCGGAGATGGAGGCACTGGACGATGCGGTAATGGGTCCAGAAGCTTCGTGAGGTTGAATAAAATAATCTATAAGGAATCTGACTTGGAGTTCTTCATGAAAGTTGTACGAAAATGTCTTGGCTATAACCCAGTAAACTTTCATAATTTTTGGAGGCAATATGGGTATTTTAATTGAATTTATTCGGAAACCGTGCATTCTAGTTTAATCCGAGAATCATAGGATGTTTTGGGAAAATTGTGAGATTTAGTAAAAATTCAATTTGGCTATGAATTTTGCATGTAATTATCATCCTATTGGTTTGTTAAATGATTTCTTGAATTTTTGTAATTATGGGAATTTATTGATATTAAATAAAATAAATAAATAATAAATAAATAAATAAAATCATAATATTATAATAATAAATAAATAAATTTATCATGTTGCATGTGTGATAAAGCCTTGGTATATGTATGATATTGAATTGAGATTGCATGTGTGAATTCCATGCCAATTGTGATTTGTTTGATGTCATGCCATATGCCATGTTAAATTGAGATAAAAAATGGTAAATGTGGATGATGGTGAATGAGGAAGTGGTTGTGGTGGAGGATGATGGCCGGAATGTATAGAGATACATTGGCGGATTGCCCTGGGAGATTCAGGATGCCTGGAATGTGGGGGGCCGGAAGCCCTGTCGGAGGTCTTTGCCCGAAGGGAATGCCTCGCGATGCCAGGATTTGGGTGCGAGATGCCCGGCCAGGGAGTGTAAATGCCGGATGTCCGGTTGTTTCTTGGATACATGCCCGGAGGTTCCTCGTGATGCTAGTTGGGATGCGAGATGCCCGGAATGTGGGGGGCTGGATGTCCGGTTGTATCTTGGATACATGCCCGGATGGTTCTCGCGATGCCAGGATTGGGCGCGAGTGATGAATGTGGGACGCAAACATTGGTCCCGGGAAAGAGAAATGTGGCAATCCAATATGAAAAGATGAGATTGAGAAATTGAAATTGAAACATGCATGATGATATATGCATGGATGCATGGTAACGATGATGGCACATGTGATGATGATCACCTATGGCATGATAATATATGATATGACATGATATGATCATGATGATATGTCTATGACATAATGAGGATGACATGTGTATGGTATGATGGTGTAATGTATATGATGATGATGACATGTGTGATGTGATGATGTCATGATGATGATGACATGTATATGAGATGATGATGTCATGATGATGATGATATGTATATGATATGATGATGCTATGATGATGATGACATGTGTGAGATGATGACGACATGATGATACACATGTATGTGTTATGATTGTGGTGATGATGCATGATAGTATATGCATGGCTTCAAGGTAAGTAATGCCTGCATTGCATGTATGACTTGTATGATGCATTGAATGGTTATTGGATTCCTTTACCTACTGAGTGGTTGTACTCACCTCTTTTGGGGACCAACATTTCAGATTAATAGATGGTTTAAGCGGTTGGATATGACTGCGAAGAGAAGGATAGCAAAGGAGGGAACTTTTGGACGCCGACACTGGTTGATGGACCTTAAGCATATGATTGTAGGAGGAGATGTCAGTCATCTTTTGAAGTATAGCCGAGTATAGAAGACTACGGCATTTTGATGTACCGACTAAAGATGTCCATCTGCTTTATGTAAATAAACGTGTTCGGTTTTAACTTATATAAGATGTTTAGTAGGTGTGCATCGTTTTCTGAAATATAGGGAAGGGAGTTGTTGGATGTGCTTCCGCATATAAATTGCACAAGGGACCGATCGAAAAGAAAAAAAAATGTAAACTCCCAAGTTGTATGGACCCGCTGCAATTGAAATGGTATCAGAGTGACATGTTATTAGGAAAAAGTGAATGATAAGCGAACTGTGGCGACCCTAATCGGATCGGGGGTCGTCGAGGGGTGCCACATTATCCATTTGGTCTAAAATTAGACTATGTTAAACTAGAAGATGTAACAAACAACTTTCGTGAAGGAACAATTTCAAAATTCGAACCCTAAGAGTTAATGAAAATCCATTGAATCCTAAACAGTCACTAGTTCTAGCAAAAACAGAGGTTCTGTTTTGTTTTTTTAACAAAGTTGAAATCATTTTTTTTAAATCCATAAAATCTTAGGAAAAATATATGTTTTAGTTGAAGATGTCTAAAATATTTTTTAAGAAGGAATCAACCTCAAAATCATAGCATATTTCGATCTACAAAAATGGCAAACGATGAGGGTCTAGAAACTAGATCCGGGAGAAATCTCCTGAATTCGACTAATCCACCCTCATTAGTGCTAATCCAACCAGTTAGATCAACAATAATCCATCTTAAGGCTAATCTAACCAAGCTAGATTAACACTAATCCATCTTAAGGCTAATCTTACTTTATACTAATTTAACTAAGCTAATTAGCATTAATCTAACCTCATAAGTGCAATTAACAACCTAATGAAGGATTAGGGAGTTAACTTACTGGATTAGCAAACAAACGGGTTCACAGCAACGATGGCGTGATGGCAGTGAGATCCTGTGTTTATGATAGCTCCAATGGAGGGCCGGAAGGGGTTGAAAATAGCCTTGCAAGCTTCTGCTTGCTGTTGGAACTTTGATTCGAGTTTTGCTTCTGTTTAAGCTACTGGTCAGGTGGCTGTTGGCGTTGCTTGGTGGTATTGGCTCGGTGGGATGGTGGCGTGGGATCGGTTGGATGAACATGTGGTGGCTGGTTCGTCCTAGATTGCAGCAAAAGAATGGATTGAAGGAGATGAATAAGGAGAAAGGAAGGAGAAGAAGAAGAAGCAAAGCAGAAGCATAAGCATTCTGGCTGGGAAGGAGGGGCTGGTGTATGCACAAAGCAAGAGGGAAAGGGAGGATAGAGGGAAGGGGGGGGGAAGAGGCCAGAAGTCTTGCATGCAACCAATGGCCTTCCCTTTGAACTCTCTAGGCACTTGAGTGCTTTGCCACACAAGTCTTCAGCCCAAGGAAGTCAAGGCATTTTTCCCTTCCAAAGCTTCCCAAACAAGCCAACTTGAAGGCCAAAGAAGACCCCTTCAGTAGCCCTACGAATTTCCTTTCTTTTCCCAACCATTTAATTCAATTTGATGGCCAAAGTTTCTCTAATTTAGCCCAAGGAAGTCAATATGCCACCCAATGGTTAATTTCCTTCCAAATCTTCACAAAATCATCCAACTAGAAGGCAAAAATATCACCCCTACTTTCCATGTGAATTTGCACCCATTTCCCTTCCAAAGCTTCATCAAATAAACCAAATTGATATCCAAAAATGCCAACTAAAGGGCCCAAACAAATTTCCAAAATTTCCCTTGTGACATCTTAAATTTCAAGTTCTGGTTTCGATTAAATAAGTTGGGCTTTTCATTGACGCGCCTATAGTTCTTTTCCCTGAGCTGATCACTCACGGGATAACTAGTCTATTAGGTGAAGCCGTTAATGGATTTTAATGCAATAGACTTGAGAATTCGACCAGGAATCAACTGTTCGACCATGCTAATCTGCAAGGATCATTATGGCACGGTCAAAATTGATCAAAGACCGGAGATTGGTCGATTTTATAGAGGTATGTGATTAAGTGTATTTTCGTCGAATGACACTAGATCGATTTTTCTGTATTTTATGTACCCTATGTCCGTATTTGAAATCTTGAGATTTCCACGACAACTGAGAGTTACTAATGTATCAAAGATGCACTTTGTGGCTCGAAAATGATCGTCTATAGGTCAAAAGTGTTAAAAGTTCCTAAAAACTACCTAGTAGATTACGACGCGCTAAATTGAAATTAACCAAAAAATTGAACTTGATTTTGGAAATTGGAAGTTCTGTCATGTCACAAATCATTTTAGGAACGTCGACTCATGTTCCGAAGATTTTTCTGCAAACCGATATTTTCGGCAAAAAATCCAAAGTAAGGGTATTTTGAATCAGAAAAATCCGATGGCCATTTTTGGTCACGTTTTTGGGATTTGAGTTGGAGGAATAGATTAGGAAAAATGTGAATTGAAGTGTGGACACTTTGGTGGGATTTATGGACTCCAATTGGAGGTTAATTGGAGAGGATGTAGTCAAATTTGATGGCCAAGAATCCAAAATTCGTAGCTTCCATGGCCCTCAACCTTTTGGACCATTTGTGAGGCTTGTTTGAGAAGCCAAGGGGCTGCAACTTTGTTGAGGATGCCAGCCAAGGTGGTGGGGTAGCCACTTGAGAGCTTAGGATATTTTGGTGGCCCCCTCCTTGACCAGCAGACCTTCTTCCTCCTTGAAGCTTGGCTTTCTCCATTGTTGAGGTGTAGAGAGAACTTGAGAAGCCAGAGAAAACTGAGTAGCAGCTTCCCCTCCACCATCTCACGCCCGCAAAGGCACCGTCAACCTCTTTTCCCCCTCTGTTTTCTCTTCTTCCTATTTTTGCTCCAGCTGACTTTCCTCCAAAGATTTGAGTTAAAAATTGCCTTCCCATGCGAATCAGCCCTCATGCCACCCACCGCCGTGACTAGGAGATCCAGTCCATATGGATGGTGATTGCCGCTCGCCGAACGGAGCCGCCGGCCGACTTGTCTACTAGTTGGAAGCTGCCGCTCGCTGGTCCGTCGATTTGCCTACCTGCCTGCATTGTTTTTTGATTTTCATGATTTTCCTCCCATTCTAACCCTTCCTCTGCCTAGCCCAACCACCAGCAAGTCTCCCTTGACCCCCAGGTGCTGCCGATTGCCAGCCACCTGCTCACCGGAGCTTCGGCCAAGCCGCTTAATTCCGTTTCTCCTTTGGTAGTCCAGTTTTTGGGAGTTTCTGTGGGAATCTGAGCTATAGTTGTTATTTTAAGCTTGAGACCACCTTGGATTGTTGTGGTAGAGGTTCTCGAGCGTAGCCACTGTCGTCTAGCCTCCTAAGCTTCCTCTGCCGTTCATCCAAGCCACTGGAATCATCGCTTAGACTTGCTGAAGCCGCTGCTACTCCACCTGCCTCGACTAGCCGCCATTCAGCCCTTGGTTATCTGTGGTTCAGCCAAGAACAGAAGCCAAGAAACCAATAAGGCTTTGGGACTTCGTGGCCCATTTCTGAGCCCTTCCCAGGCTCGCTTGGTGTCGCCGCTAGGAGGTTTATTGCTTGCCTTGGCATTGCCATCGGTGTGGACTCACCGGAACGCTAAACTGGTGAGTTTACTCACTAAACTTTGCTTAGAAGGTTAATGATGCTTAAGGGTTGTTTAGATTAAGCTAAGCATGTTTAGGTGGTTAGATTAGTCTAATTAGAAATTAATTAGATTATGAGATTTGACTAGTTTAGTGGTTAATTAATTAAGGCTAATTAGGCAATTAGATTAGTGTAAGCTTAATTAGGCTCTTAATTAATTATTTGCATTATTTAATTATTTCGAATTTATTAAATTAATTTATATTAATTTAAATTATATTTTATTAGTTTACATTATTTAAATAATTTCAGAATATATTTAATTATTTATTATTTTTCGGAAATTAGACCGGATAGTGACCGGAATTTCGTGTTGATTGCATTGGTGTGTCTAAATTATGCAATTAATTGTTGGATTGTGCAAATTGAGTGATGATTGTTAAAATTATAGTATTTATTATGAAAATCCCGAGTGTCGGGTTTTGGGCACTGAAAAGCAGCTTTTAAGTACTATACCAAATAGTGGGGTTTGAAAAGGAAATGTATCAATTTTTCTAGTTTGAATTGACCGTGTACTTACACACGACTATTTTTTGGGATGTTTTTTTTTTATATGAAGAAAATAGTCCATGGTCATTATTTTAATTGAGGCATTTGTGTACAATGCACGGTGTCCTGGGCCGAGATTAATTGGTTGTGATTTGGTTAAGAGAACCTGTCTCGAGTGTTTATGCCAGACGTTACTAAATCCCTTTTCGGTTACCCATGCATTAGGGTATCGGGTCGCAGTAGATTCTGGACCTACGCTCCTTCGGAAAAGCTGTCTTTGAGAGATGTAGTCATGATTAATGGGGAAGAGATGATGCCTGGCTATGCTAATAGACCGCAAAACATGGGAGTTGGCCGTACCCTAGAGGGCTCAAATTAACAATTGGAATGCATGATTGATTGAATTTGATGTGCCTGATTATGACACAAAACTGTGTGACATGGTATAGGACGTGTCATAACGGTTTGGCCTTATAATCAAGACCCTTGTGATTGATTGAGTTGTTGAGGCGTTTCAATTGTTATGTGCATTAATTATATGCATTTGTGATATGAATTGTGCTGATGTGTAGGAAGAAACTGAGGCGAGGTAAGTCATTTGTTCTAATTGTGTGGTTGTGTGGCTAGAGTGCCTTGAGGTGTATTTTCTTCCTAATAAAGGTTTAGGGAGTGAACTTGCTGAGACATTATCTCACCCTGTCGTGAGCTTAAATTTTCAAGTCCTTAGCTGGCGGTTGTGGAGGGCCCAAAGCCTCGGAGTCTGTGGAGGTGGAGTTTGAAAGATCGGTGTATGTATCCGGCTAGTATATTGTAGGATAGCTTCTTTTTGAGAGACGACCTTTTTGTAGACTTTTGACCAGACTCGTCTTGTATCTAAACCCATTGTTTATAAAAGTTGGCCTTTGTGAAATGTATCTTGCTTTCCAATCCCATGTTATTTGTTGTCAGGGGTATTTGTTTTGTTTCCGCATGTGCATTAAAAATGAATGGGTCGGCAACGCGTCTTGGGAACATTGCATTTGTATTGACCGTAGAGGGATGTGTGCACGCTCAATGTTTGGGGCATGACATTCCTCACAAACTAACTCACTTTGAAGGCCAAAAATCCACACCAAAGTGCCCATTGTGAATTTCCACCATTTTAATTTGCCAAAATTGGTTTTCCGCAAAAATTCCCGGCTCAACGGAATTCTTTCAAAAGATGATACAAGATCCTAAAACTGAATCGGGACACACTTGAACGTTCGATTCCTAAAACCGAGCTCAATTCGTGGTTAAAATCAACCGAACGCGATTTTAGTATAATCCAACCTACTAGGTAGCTTTTAGGGATTTTACTGCAAATATATCCCTTAGTGGCTTCACCTAATAGGTTAGTTAACTCATGAGTAATCAGCTCAGAGAAAAATGACTATAGGCACATTGATGAAAAGCCCATTTCATTTTATCGAGACGGGGTCGAAAATTCGAGATGTCATACTTGTGATCTTGGAAAACGTAACTCGTTGAGTATAGACACTATTAGATTATAATGAGTTGTGCCTAGGATCGTGATTGCTTATCAATGACCCTAAATTGTACTAGGGAGTTGTTTGTAGATTGAAAATTCATAACTGGTTGCAAATAACTACTGCTGGTAGGACATAAGTACCTATGTGGTAATCTTTCTAAAGTTTTACTGGCAAAATAATACCCCAAGTGCCACAAGGGAACACTTAAGTGCCAAAAGTTAGAAAAGTAATATTAGATGCCACTTTATTTTAAAAATGAGACATTTAAGTGCCACATTTGGCAAACCCCGCCGGAAATCTTATGTGATAATTTTTTATTAATTTTGCTTGCTTATGTGACTTGTCGGAAGACTGACTCAACAAAGAAACAAAATCAATGTTATTTTAGCACAAAAATTAATTAAATTAAATTGAAAACAAAACCCTTGCCACCGCTCGCCGAACCTTTTGCCTTTTCTTTTTAATTTCATTTTTTAAAATTTGGTTTTAAATTTAATTTAATTAATTTTTATATTAATTAATTATCCATTTTAGTAGCAAAACGACGTCGTTTTGGCACTTGTCTAGCTGCGTCAGCGTGCAAAATGACGTCGTTTTGCATTTAACTTGCCGGAAAATTGTTATGTTAGCGTTTGGCTAGATTTTCTCGTCATTGACACTTAATTGATCCATTTTACTTCGATTTTGGCATTTAAATGTCATTTTCCTGACTTTTGACAGTTAAATGTTCCTTCATGCTAAGTTTTGGTGCTCCTGATGTTTAGGACTCAATGTTTACTCAATCAATAATGCCTTTTATTGCAATTTATTCTCATGTTTGTTTTGCACTTTAAATTTCTAATGCCGTTGCATGTCCTTGCATTTTCAATTCCTTTACTTTTTTTAGCTATTTAATTTTCCATTCAAAATTCAAAAAGATCTTTTTTGTTCCCTTAAATCCATTAATGTCATCCATATTATTAGACTTTCACTTTTCGGTGAAGTATCACTTGAAATTGACTCGGTTAATGAGTTAGAAGAAGAAATCAAGAAAACAATGAAAAGAAGGAAAGTCCAGTTGAGTAGTTTCCTTCTCCAACTAGGTGTTGATTTTCTCTAAGGCGTGCCTGCAATATATATTGTATTGAGTGGCGCCCTTGTTGAGAAAAAAAGATTTTTTTTTAAAAAAAAAGTTGATCTTGAAGTGCCAGTTTCGCGAGTGCTTGGCCATCGGTTTTCTCTGTTGATTTCATTCATGCATTACAGCGGGAAGAATTAGTGTTCAAACCAATTAAATCTTGTGAGTTCAAGATTTCTTAATTCCCTCGTGAGATTGAGAAATTATTTAGTGAGAAATTGCGAGGCTTAACATTGCATTCGTTATTAGAGATAATTGAGCCTTGAAAAACACTATAAGTATTTGAGTGACTTGAGTGTATAATATTCGTTATATCGCTTGATCTATAATAGAATTTGCTACTGCTCACTTTGTAAACATAGGTTACTATAATCGAATAACGTAAATATGATATCCGATTTATTTTCTTTAATATATCTATTTTATTTTTTGATCACTCTCTTTTTGCAACAATATTAATCATAAGATAGATTCTCTAGCACCATCAAGTTCTTTCTTGTTTTTCGACACTTAAAATGTGATATCTTGAAATTTGGCCCTATATTAAAATATATGAAGTGGTTATTTTATTGATGGATTTATGGTTTTTTTACTATGAATTGATAATTCACAAGTTAACTAATTTATTGGGTGAGACTGTAAAGGATTAAAACACGAAGGATTAGATACTTCGATTAGGAATAGACCGCTCAATCATAAGGAATGACAAGGGTCATTACTGCGCTGTAATAAATCAATTAGCAAATAAATATAAATTGATTCGACGAAAGTACGTAATCGATTCGTAGATGATTTCATATGATTATGATATTGGCATCGAACGATAATAAACCGATTTTCTATCGATATTACACTCAGGATATGTAATTGAACTCTCACAATTACATGACAAGCGAGGGTTGTCCACAATTCGAAGAGGCACAAACGTGGATCGAAAATTATTGACCACGGATCTACCACACAAGAGCTCTAAAAGCCACTTGATAGCTTAGGTTGTACTAAAGTTAGGTTCGATTGATTTTTAACCATGAAATTTAATTCGATTTTGGATATTGAACTTTCGAGGGTTTCAAGATTTAATTATTAAACGTCGTCTCATTCTTTCGTTGAATTACTGATGAGCTCGAAATTTTCGGAAAAGGAATTATTGAACGAAAATTTGGGGATTGGGAAAAAAAGAAAAAAGAAATTTGGATCCAATGCAAAATGATGATTTTATGGCTAAGATTTTGAGTTTTAAAGGAAAATATAAATAAAAAGAAATGTGGGAACATAATACTAGGCAAAGAGGGTCTTAAGGGGAGTATGTGATAAGTAGGGGTGAGCATGGTCCGGGTTGGGCCGGTCCACCCCCTAATCCTAGGACTAACTCGCACAGTGCTGGTCCTCAATTTTTGGGACCGAGGACCGCCCCTATTAAGCTTGGAATTGAGGACCGAACCGACCCAATGGCTTCGGTTCGGTCCGGGACCAACTGATAATTTTTTATTTCATTTTTTGTACTCTTTAAAAAAGCGATTGAGGACTGGACTAACCGAATAGGTTCAGTCCGATTTCAAGGTTGACCCAGGACTAACCAATAATTTTTTATTTCATTTTTTGTACTCATTGAAAGGGCAACTAAGGACTGTACCGACCAAATTGGTTCAATGATGAGCAAGGTTAGCTAAGGAAGGTAAGCGGTGAGGGTCAAGTGCGGCGAGTGTCGAACATAATGAGCATAGAATATCGAGCAGGGAGCAACAAGCCAAGCGAGCTCGAGCGACGGCACGAGTGATCCAAAGCAAGCAAGGTGAGTGTCAAGTGGTGAGCGAAGAAGTTGTTTTTTCTGATTTTAGCAAATTGAAGACTAAGAGGACAAATAAGACAGAAGAGAACGAATACTAGAAGAGGATGTCATAAGGTGCATTTTTGGACACCGTGAGGACTCCCTACAAAAACATTTTCCTCTTTCGTAAATTATGACTATTGATGCCGTAAAAGACATTAAAAATCTAAGTTATTAAAGAACAATGTAAAATTACTTGAACTCCTTATTAAAGAGCTGTTTAATGTTGTTGACACCGTTTATTTTAAGGTTTTCTCTATATATAAACTCAGGACCAAGAACTAACCCGCATAATGCTAGTCCAGAAATTCTAGGACCAAGGACCGACCTAGTCTCCTTAGGAACCGGACCAGGACCGGCAGGATTGGGCCAGTCCAGGGTTGGTCTAGGGTCAAAAAATCTAAAAAAATCTATTTTCTCTCTCTCTCTCTCCCTACCATTCATGTCCTCTCCCTTCTGCCAAGTCCCTCCTCTCCTCTCCCCTTTTCTTTTTTTTTTTCTTCTCTCTCTCTCTCTCTCTCTCTCCTCCTCCCTTACACCACCTTTTGCCACACCCCACCTTCTTCCTTTTTTTTTTATTCACTCTTTCTTCTCCCTCTTTTCTCCTTCTCTCTTCTCTTCCCCACTCCACGCAATTTTCCTTCCCCCCTTGTTGCAAACCACCCAACCTCCTTTTTCCTTCTTCTCCTCCCCATTTTCTTCCCCAATTCTTCTCATTTTGACTGAAGCACCCAGCCCCACATCTCCCCTTCTTATACTTCCATTTTCATCATTTTCTTCTCAATATTTCCCTTCCTTGCCAACCCTTTGGCCGCCGTTCTTCACCATTGTTGCCTGCACCACTACCACTACGCTCCACCACCCATCCGCACCGTGCTCATCGCCACTTGTGACCCTCCAACCAGAAGCCACCGTCACCGTCGTCCTCACCTCGAGCCTCCGCTGACGTTGATCCTTCATTCGAGCCACGAGCGAATGTTCTTGGTGCCATCGCGCAGCCGTCACTGTGAACTCACCGTCATCAGAAACCCAAGAGTTAACTTTTTAACCGTGGATTAAGATGTTAATTATGTTTAGGGGATAGATTAGTTTGGGAATAATGATCTTTAATATTAGTTAATGTTGGTTTAGCTTTAATTACAATTAAAAATGGTTTAGATTAAATTTAAGTACGATTAGTTTAAGTAATTATGATTAGATTGAGTTTAGTTTAATTAAGTGTGATTTATTTAACTAACCATAATTTATTTATTTAATCGTTATTTACTTAATTAATCATAATTATTTTAGTTAACGTTGATTACTTTTAATTAAGTACATTTAGGTTAATTAATTAGGTTTAGTTTTTTTTTTGGTCAGTCCTACTCTATTCCTACTCTACACTCACTCACAGACTTGTGCCCTACCTCTTGCAGGGCGTGGGAGTCGCAACCCACTCTCGAAACTTATGCGTGAGGCCATGTTATTAATTGCCCAATTATAGATTTTATTTATTATTTTTAAAAAGGGTTTTATGGGCAAGAAAATAGAGAATTTTGAGGTGTCACATTTGGACGTCAAATTTTACGTACTAAATAAAACAATGGGGTTTCAAAATAGAAGTTTACAAAGTTTGACAGGTTGATTTCAAATATGTGACTACGTACAAATATTTTACTGAGATTTTTAAATGTGAAAAATTACTAAAGTTAATTATTTGAGAACGAATTCTTTTGTTCTGGGCTAATTAATGGCAATAAAAATTTGTTTGATTGTTGGTGTGCTTGAGTGGTCATTTGATCGAACATGTCACCAACATGAGTTTGAGGGCAATGTCCGATTTCTATTGGATGCCCGATGGGGATTCGGATGCCGAGTCGTGATTGAGGCCGGATCGATGCTCCTTTATGGAATGTCGTCTAGGTGGGGTTTCTAGATGATGATGTGCCCAATGGGATGGGACGATGCCTGGTCATACTGGAAGACCGCAAACTCTTGTGTTGACCGTGGCCCAATGAGTTGTAATAATTGGAACACGTATGTTTGACAGTGCGCTTGGCTATTATGGATTGTATTATGATTATTATTTGTGTGTTGCGATAATATTGCCATGTGAGGTGTACTAATATGCAGGGGCATGCCAAGACAAGGTAAGATTGTATGCTGTTGCGTGTTTAGGCTGTCTCCGAGATGAATTAGCTTCTTAATCAAGGTTTCGGAAGTTGGCTTGCTGAGATTTTTCTCACCTTATTGTTTTTAATTATTTTTAGGGCTGTAGTGTGGAGAACTGCTAAGTGCGGTCGTAGTGGGTGAGAGATGCGACACTTTTTGGCTGGCCTTGCTGTTAGTGAAGTTTAAGTTAACCTTGACTTTTCTGACCATTTTTGCTCATAGGTCGTGTGGGAGTTACCTTTTGTTGTAGACCTATACATGTTAAACTCCTAGGATTAACAAGTTGATAAATAAATCGCCACTTTTGGAAATCATCTATTGTGTTTTACTATCCCTACTATGATGATTGACTGGGTGTTGTTTATTTGAGTTGCTTCCACATGCGTTTAATCTAAAGATAAAAAGAATGGGTTGGCGATGCATCCTAGGACATTGCAATTTAATCAACCGCCAAGGGATGTTCGCGTGCTTGAGATTCGAGGCGTGGCATAAAACCTAATCTCGAGATATCCCCAAAATTTGAAATCATAACATCTACTAAGGCATAAGTTTAATTCCTCTCATTTTCACTTGCCATCGATTAGTCCTCCAATGTTCCCTTTGTTTCAGTTACATAGTCTAAATATACCACCACATCATTCCCTTAAAATATATGTCAGTAAACTCTCATGTAATCTATGAAAATCTTCCGCTAAATTCACGTTTTCACTATCTCCTCAAATAAAGATCATCCATAATATCATTACATGTAATCCTTTCTAGTTATTTAGAATCATTAACTCTTAGGTTGCATTTGATCGTACGAATTTCTAATCAGGATATGATTGGATAAGATATGATATAAAATCCAAGGATTTTGTTATATCTTATCCACCATTTAAAATTTTATTAAAAATAAGAAAAGATTAAAATAACTAAATTGTCATCTTTTGTTATTTTGAATTTCTTATATTAGAATTCAAATATTATTAATATTGAAATATAATTTTAGTTTTGTTAATTTAAGAAGACTATTATTCGAGAAAAATAACTTACTTATTATAGATGTTATAAATCCTACCCACCTTTATCTCATCTTCCTTATAGAATAATTTTATTTGGTCTATATCCCCTTTATATCCGACTTTATCCTATCTTGAGCATGTACCAAACGCAAGATAAGATAAATTGAATTTTATCATGACTGCAAAATGCAACCTTAATGCAAGACACAATTTGTAAAGATTTGTATCAAACTAGATATTGTAGGTACATCCAGTAGTAACACTAAGATAGAGATCACCGAGGCAAGAAATTATCTACTTTCCATAAAATTCAAAGAAGAATATCAGAGTTTGCTATTGTGATTTTACTATGGTGGGTGTGGACTCTCAAGTGAAATTATTTGAAACCCTACCCTGCACTTGTCCGAGAGTCTAGGTGAACCAGTTATTAACGAACTTGCTCTGTCGTATTGACTTGGTCATATAGATATTGGAAAGCTTATTCTTAACTTAAGAGGACTTGAGGAAAGAAATAAATGGAGTGTCTCTCGTATATGGCTTCTTTAACTTAACTTCAAGCTACAACCGGTGAATTTATTTTAATGATGCATGCAACGATGGTGCTGATGATATGTGGATGTGCAACGGGGACGGCTATCGGGTATGCAGGTCAATACAGGGTGTTGGGAATAACAGATCCCCGAAAACGCGGATTCGACACTGAATCGGACCCTTAAAATCAAAGCGGAATATGAAGCCCGGGACAAACAACGCATCACCGATCATAAAGCACACCACGGATTCAAGCGTACCTTGTTAGCCACAAATTAAACACCGTCGTCAATGGAGGAAGAGAATCCGGTCGAATCGATCCGATGAAGCCTTGAAGGGAAGAAATTGGAAGCCGTATGCCTACTGTCCTTTTGGGAGAGAAAACGCGCGGGAGAGAAAATGTAATTCTGATTCAACGTGCATAAATTTCTCTCTCTCTCTTCCCTTTTATACCCCATTCTTTCCACGGGCCTTATTCCCGTGGGCCGGGCTTTCAGGGCCCAACTTGGCGGATGGGCCTTAAGCTCAATTACTAATAAATCCTTCATCTCCCACTCGCACATGGTGGTCGAAAACCAACATGGGCGGACAGGGCCTACTCAGCCCCATCGTAGAATAATCCAACATAGACTCTCTCTTAACATGGTGGGCCGAACAGAATTCTCTTTACCTCTCTTCAACATTCATATCGGTGAATAATCCGTGCGACCAGCATACTTTGAGAGCTCGTTGCTATACATCCGTTAGGAATATATAGCAGGCTCGAATGGGCGTCACACTCGAGTAGATTTAGTATGCAAGACTCCTAGATCGATCGATCACATTTATATCTCTCTTGATCTCTTTTAAACATGATATATACATTGTATTCACAATTACAATTATCACAAAGACAATCATAATTGATCGACCAGTGAATACAAAACCACAATGTGATTCTCCAAAATCGATCTTCCTCTTTCCTTCAAACTCTCAATTTCAGTCCAACTTACTTTTCTATAAATGTCCCATTAGATCGAATCAAAATCATGACCATTGGCAACATCCTAAGATAGGAAACACTAAATAGAAATCTTGAGAATAAGTAAGAGTCATGAGGGGACTAAAAATTCGAGGAACTCTTTCCTCAAGAGTCTCACACGTCATAAAAGTCGAGATCAAACTTTTGCCACTCTTCTTGGTCGTCTCATGCATACGTAGTATGAAATACGTATTACGGTATTAACTCCTTTCCCATGGAGCGTATGTCTACACTGTTTAATACCGTACGATGATAGTTCGACATACCCAATGTCTAACTTGAGTTCACCTATCTACTCATTCACTAAATTCATCGAACTCACATCGACATCTTAGACAGATAAAGTAAAATATGTGGGGTATTTTACTTTTGGACATCACAAGTATTATGTCCTCATCTTAACACTTAGTTAAGGCGACATGCGTATTTCAAGCTTGAGCTCTCGATTATTACCTAGATAATAAGCTTAAATACAGTCTCATCTCTATTTATCACACAGTAAATAGAGGCGATTACCCGTGTGAGTGGGCTAATCTTATATCTGTCCGACATACTCCTCTTAACTTAAAGTAATGCACTGAGCATTAAGATGCATAAAGATCACATAAAGATTCATAGGCATTAATCAATGAAAATCAAAATTTCATAAATGTGAACAACTCAGGCAAATTACAATTCAGTACATCAGATTCTACGCAATCCTAGAGATTTTACATGACCACAAAACACATCTCTAGGTATTGGCTTTGTCATAGGATCTGCTACCATTCTATGCGTAGATATGTACTGCAAGTTCACATCCTTTCGTGCAGCCATATCTTTTACAAAGTTATACTTGGTATCTATATGTTTGGTCTTGCCATGATATTTTGGATCTTTGGTGTACACTATAGCTGTTTGGCTATCACAGTTAACCAATAATTGATTTGCAGCTTTCTCAATAACACCTAAATGATCCAAGAACCTCTTAAGCCAAGCTCCTTCTTGTACCGCCGATAATGCCACGAACTCAGCTTCCATCGTGGATAAGGCTATACACGTTTGCTTCTTACTGCTCCATGATATGGCGCCATTGCTCAGTAAGAAAGCATATCCTAAGGTAGATTTTCTTTCATCTAAATCTCCTCCCCAATCAGCATCTGAATAGCCTTCAAGTCGCAGATCCTTTCCTTGGTAATTCAACTTGAAATCAGCAGTCCCCTTCAGATACCTCAGTATTCTCTTGACGGCTTTCCAATGTGCTAGACCTGGATTGGATTGGTATCTACTCACCATTCCAATTGCAAAACATATGTCGGGTCTTGTACACATCATAGCGTACATCAAGCTCCCAACAGCACTTGCATAAGGAACATGCTTCATTTGTTCTTTCTCTTGTGGAGTCCCCGGACACGCCTATGGCTCAATCCTTCACCCTTTGCAATAGGAGTGTCTATGGGTTTACAATCTTGCATACGAAATCGTTCAAGAACCTTATTTATATAGGTTTCTTGCGAAAAAGACAACGATCTCTTCGAACGATCTCTTGAAATCTTAACTCCAAGTATGTATGCAGCCTCACCCATATCCTTCATCTCAAAGTTGGAAGACAACCAACTCTCGACAGTCTTAACAAACTCCATATTGCTTCCGGCAATTAGTATATCATCAACATATAATGATATAATCACAAATTGATCCTTCGATCTTTTGATATATACACAATGATTCTCATCAATCATTGTAAAATCATATGCCATTATGGCATTATGAAAACGTATATACCATTGTCTTGATGACTGCTTAAGGCCATATATCGACCTCAAAAGTCGACATACTTTTTCTTCTTGACCTTTCACTATGAAACCAAAGGTTGTTCCATGTATATTTCTTCCTCTAATTCTCCATTGAGGAAAGCAGTCTTTACATCCATTTGATGTAACTCAAGATCCAGACTAGTCACAATTGCCAGAATAATGCGAATCGAAGTAAATCTTACTACAGGAGAAAACGTATCTTCATAATCAATTCATTCCTGTTGATTATACCCCTTCGCCACAAGGCGAGCCTTATGCCTTTCTATCGAGCCATCAGCCTTTCACTTTATTTTGAGAACCCATTTGTTCCCAATAGCTCTGCATCCTTTTGGAAGATCAACCAGTTCCCAGACTTGGTTTGATTTCATTGACTCAATTTCCTCTTCCATTGCATTAATCCATTTTTCTTTGCTAGGGCAATTTAGAGCCTCATTAATATTTCTTGGCTCATCATCATCTTGTGGAGCAACCATGAAAGTTTCCCCTTCAATGCCAAAACGTCGACGGGGAATACTTTGGCGACTTGTTCGCCGTATGGGAGATTGTACACTTTGCACATCATTCCCCATCATGCTCCCACTTGGATTAGGTAACGATGATGTTGTCTCATCATGTGGTTGTAATTGAGAATGAGTTGAATTCAATTCATCACTTCTCATATTACTCCCACTTGGACGAACTCCACTAAGGTCATTATCTTGATCCAAGGTTTCAAATAGGGAACAATCTTCCCATATTTCGCCCTTCTTAGGAAATTCATCCTCTAAGAATGTGACGTCTCATGATTCAAACTCAGTTATACTCCCACTTTCCTTCTCACCTATGAACACATATCCTTTTGAGTGTTCCGAGTACCTTATGAAAATACTCTTCTTTCCTCTGGGACCCAATTTCCCAAACTTGTGAGAGGACTCATGTGTATAGGCAGCACAACCCCATGGCTTAAGAAAGCTTAAGTCAGGTTTTCTACCTGTCCATAACTCATATGGAGTGGAAGTAACTGATTTGGAAGGCACACGGTTAAGTATATAGGCAGCAATTAACAACGCATCACTCCAAAAGGTGATAGGTAAGTTAGCATGCGCCATCATGGACCTAACCATTTCCAAAAGTAGGGTTCTCGTTTCTTCTCTCTCGCAACACCATTTTGTTGAGGAGTATATGGAATAGACAACTGTCTTTCTATTCCTTTTTCATCACATAATTTTCTGAACTCATCGTATAGATATTCTCGACTCGATCGGATCTCAATGCTTTTATTTTCTTGTCTAATTGATTTTCTACCAGGTTCATAAACCTTTTGAAACAACTTATTGCTTCAAATTTGTGAGAAATCAAATAGACATATCCGAATCGAGTATAATCATCAATAAACGTGATGAAATAAACAGCCCCATGCCTTCCTCTCACATTCATTGGACCACAGACATCCGAATGGATTAAATGCAGAGGAAATTCAGCTCTTTTCCCTTTCCCAAATGATTTCCGTGTTGTTTTCTCTTCTAGGCAATGCTTACATATAGGCAAATCGACTTTTTCAATGTTGCCCAACAAGCCCTCTTTGGCTAGTCTATTCATACGTTGTTGGCCAATGTGACCAAGCCTAGCATGCCACACATTCACATCATTATCATAGGTATTAGAAGATGTGATAAGGGAATAACAAACATTTGCATTAACATAATCAATATCTAATACAATAAAACCATCAAGAAAATAACCACAACCATAGTAATTTGTATTCAAAAACAAATTCACACCTCTATTACAGAAGTTCACATTAAAACCTAGTCTAACCAACATTAAAATAGACACTAAATTCCGACGAATCTCCGGAGCATACAACACATCATGAAGGAACAAAGTGCGTCCACCACGCATGTTCAGTTGGCAGGTGCCAATTCCTTTCACTTCAGCTTTGGAGTTGTTTCCCACATAGATCCACTTAGTTCTAGTTGGTACTCGTCGGAATTCCACGAAGGATCCTCTATCCTTCGCTACATGGTTCGTCGCTCCTAAATCCACAGTCCACAAAGGATTAGACTCAGTTAAAAACACAGAACTCGACACAAGAGTAAAGTTCTGATTAGTACAAGGGGTGCATACCTTCTTTGGCTTCTGGTCACAATTATAACACCTTATCCTTGACATTTTCTTCACTTGAGGACGTTTTCCTCTCTTGTGTTGGTTAACTTTTGATTTCTTGCAATAAGGACTTGATCCTTTGCATTCCCACATATTGAACGAATCAATACGCTTGCGCTTAGAGCTCAAAGCCCTTTCTGAGCTAGAACCAGCATTGCAAATATCTAATCTCGACTCAAATGCAGTTAGGCGGTCCTCTACTAGCTCAAGGTGGCGCACAGCATCCTCAAGATCTTCCATAATGTGGTCAAGAGCTTCCAAAGTGCTTCTTGCTTTTCCAAAGACATATTGAATCTTCATATTCAATATTTCACTATTGTTGCCGTTCATATCAGCAATTACGTTCTTAGTTGCTGAAGTCATCGATCCGAACACATCAGACATTTATGCACGATTAATATTAATGCCTATCATTTATGCATCCCTATTTGCATAGACCCATCATATTAATGAATAATTTCAAGTAAGGCTTCAGAATCAAAAGATCACTACGTTTCCAATCATCCTCCAAAAATCCTCACTCAAAACTATCATTAATATGATTGTCATATGCAAAATTAATTCTATGAAGTTACAAAAACTTCTATAACTACCCATAGCTAATTACCCACAGCAACCAGCAGTAACAGAAAGCAATTGATAATTGACATCAAATAAAACAAATAATGCTTTCCAAACAATACAACCAACATATAGGTAGTTGACATAACATAATATGTCCGCGGACTCGTCTCGACGTCGCCTTTCTTCCTATGCCATTAGAATTTGATGGCGACTTACGCAAACTCGGAAAAAAGGGCGAAAAGCGCTCGGGTGTCAGGATTTTTGCCCCGATCAGTACGGCCGAAAGTTTTTTGCGAAAAATCAATCAAAAACATGATAAACAGATCGGGAAAACGTGAAAGCGGGCTCTGATACCAATGTTGGGAATAACAGATCCCCGAAAACGCGGATTCGACACTGAATCGGACCTCTAAATCAAAGCGGAAGACGAAGCCCGGGAAAAACAACGCATCACCGATCATAAAGCACACCACGGATTCGAGCGTACCTTGTTAGCCACAGATTAAACACCGTCGTCAATGGAGGGAGAGAATCCGGTCGAATCGATCCGATGAAGCCTTGAAGGGAAGAAATTGGAAGCCGTATGCCTACTGTCCTTTTGGGAGAGAAAACGCGCGGGAGAGAAAACATAATTATGATTCAACGTGTGTAAATTTCTCTCTCTCTTCCCTTTTATACCCCCTTCTTTCCACGGGCCTTATTCCTGCGGGCCGGGCTTTCTAGGCCCAACTTGGCGGATGGGCCTTAAGCCCAATTACTAATAAATCCTTCACAGGGAGAGGAGCATAGGTTGGGTTGGCCTTGCAACAGAGTGAGCAACTTCTGCAACTTCTGCAACCAAGTGTTGGTTTCCGTTGTTTTCTCTTACTTGGCCTTCTCCTGCTACTTGGCTCTTACCATCACTTCTGCCAACAAGCTATCATCTTCTCCCCTTGAGTGTCTTGAAAGAGTTTTGACGCAGTCGCAGGTTGTCTGTATGTAGGAAGAGAAATATTGACACTTGGTTTCTTCTCTGCAGATCTTTTTCGTCTTCCACTAGGGAGCACAGTTTAGTGTGCTTTCTTTAGAGATGAACATATATTTTCTCACTTTGAGATGGAGGAATCATTAAGTCTAATGTTCCTATATGTGATCATCCTTCTGCATGGGTTAGTAGTATCTCAGGTGAACTTCAAGCATTTCTAATTCTCTCTCAGTTTGGAAGCTGTACATATCTCTGGCAACCTTTAATTCAAAAAACTTAACTTCAGCTACACTCGTGGAGCTATGCATGGAAATGTCTGCGCTTTCCAGAAATGAAAATTTCAGAAGGGAATGAGGGTTACAACTGTAGAAAGCATTGCATTCTTATCCTTTTGATGATATTCCCAGTCGATTGATGATCATATTATCAGTCCACGACGTGTAAGTCAACTGGTCCCCATCGGGGTATTTTTTTGGAGAGACTGCAACAAATGGAAAATATCAATTCCAAGGAAAAGTGCGAGACGTAAGCCAAGTGAGAAAAGTCAATCAGAACACAGAAAAAAGAACCCTCTGTTTAGTGGCAGAGTCATAGACTTTTGCCCTGGAGGGCATCTTTTGCAAGTTGATGTCTCCATGCCATTTGGATCCCCTACGTACACAAAAGAAGAAAATAAAGAATCGAAGGATAAGAAGTTTATCATTCTGCTTGCCAAAAATGCTCTCGCTAAAAGAAGATAGCTTAAAATAAAATTCAACTCTAGTCAAGAATCCTATTGTGCTGCTTTTGATTGAGAAAGGTCAGAAACATTCCATGTGGAGGTATATGAAGGTCGGGAACAGAGACACCTACGCAGTGTTGAGGATAAGAGTTGTGGGTATAGAGAATCAAATTACCTTTGAATTCAAGCTAAAGTTTGCACGGCTAGCTTTGCTTTTTGGACCAAAGTAGTACCCTTATTTTGGAAAATGTCAATTTTATTTTTCATCCGCTCATACCTAGCGTCGGCAAACAGTTCTCGCAAAGAAATAAATACTTAGCTCAAACTCTGCATCATAAAGGACCTGATTTAATCATCTTATTCAGGAGAATATGGCAAAAAATCATCTGGTATAGTTCATTGCCAAGCTGGTCCAAGAAACGCAATGAGATAAAAAATTGTACGGATCAAACTTATCACCGAAATTCAATTAAAGCCCAGGAATATTGACTTCAACCCAAGTTACAGAAAGGAAAAACAGGATGAAGCGGATAAATAAGTGAGTAAGAGCCATCCATCGATATCTTCTCATAAATTTTCGACTGGCTCTTTTGCGCAGTTGCACACCTGTAAGCCCTCTGCATATCAAACGATGATATTCTAATATGGAGAGCATAATTATACCTACTAGAGTGATAACTATTTTTACATGCTTTTAACCCCCGCCTCCCCCCCAAAAAAAAAAAACAAACAAACAGAGAGACAAATTTAAAAGAAAATATTTTTATGAGGCAAAATGACTAAAGGAGGTCTTGCAAATATTGACATTCGAAATACCCCACTAATAAAAGTCTGAATCGGCTTTGATTCGATCTTATATTCTCTTCCATTCCCTATAAATAGATATACAAATGCAAACAAAAAATGGAAGTACTGGACTTGAGTAGAAGAAGAAGAAGAAGAGAGGCTAACATGAAGATAAGAGTCTCATTTGGTAGCCAAGGATGACTTGCCTGCTCCGAACTTGCTCTATTCGAGCTGAACTAAGTGTTCGAGTAGTTCGGCCCGGTATCAGGCAGTCTCCTTGGCTAGTCAGAAAGTCTCTAATCTTTCATGTCAGGCTTCTTCTTCCTTGTAAAAGCAGCTACTCCTTGAAGATATAAATTTGTCTGTTCTTTTTTTTTTTATTCACATCACACACTTAGAGGCATTGGAATGTTTTTGTGAGGAAGAGAGGCCTTACATGAGATGACGAGTCTGGTTTGTTAGCCAAGGATGACTTGCCTGCTTTGTGCAAGAGGCTTCGATTATGAACGCCACTCTTGTCCATTTATGCACACGATTGCATGATCACCAAGCAAGTCATCCTGGCTTATCTGACGTGCTCTTCATGTTCATGTTAGGTCTTCTTTCTTCTTTGAAAGCGTCTACCTTCCTTGGGCCACAGGTGCATCGGGAGTCAGCACAGGAAATTCTACAAAAGTTGCGAATGGCATTAATATAAAAACCCAAAAAGGAAAGGAAAATGAAAATTGATTTTTGCGGTTTTGCTATGGATATGGGATACGCCAATTGTGCAGCTTTGATTATCGAGAGAACACTTCAACGCATGGCTATGTGCAGATGATGTATGCGTCGAGAATGTGTGGCTATATGCACTGTCGATGGTACATGCAAATCAACACTTTTTAACCGACGAGTTCGGGATCCGATTACCTTCCGGGTGCCGTCTACTCTCCCATTTTGGATTTTGCCAGCACACCCTTGAATCGAACATTGTAAGTGCTATGCAGTGGCGTGAAAATTTAAGATTTGTAAATGGGCATTTTTGAAAAGAAAACATTTTAAGCGCTATGCGCTAGTGCAAAAAGTTAGGATTTGGAAATTAACATTTTGAAGATAAAATGACATTTTTGTAATTAGGGACACCATGATAATTGATGTAAAAGTGTAAAATGATCTCCACAAAAGGCAAAACTTATGCATGTATATGGAATATAAGTGATCATTACGTCAACTGTGTGGTATGCTTTCGATATTTTCCCTAAAAAATTTGAAGAAAGGAAAAAGTGGCAAAGTGCGGGCGCCCACATGTCAAGAATATGTATTTTCATTGATCCTAATCTTATCCCTCTATTCTCTCAATTGAACCACACTAGAATCCGCCATTCCTTGTCATAGTTCACCGGATCATTTGGGTGATTCATGTCCCATTGATCTAATATGTGATTGGTCAGATCCACATCAATAGGATTTTCCATTAGACATTGGTCAATAACTTTCATGGAAACACATTAATAGTGAAGTTGGAACTTTAGAAGTGAAAAAATTGGGTAACGCCAATGTCATCTCGTCCATGCATGGTTTAGATGCTAAATTCGCTTTTAGAGCATGTGTTGACCCTAAAAAAAGTATTGACTATTCAATTATTGACAAGTGGTAAGTTTAGTTGGTGAGAGCAAAGTTTGATAAAAATGAAGGTCAATAATGAAGAAAGCAGCCAATAACCTGGAGGAAATCGATACTTCGCTTATGAAGTCATGACGATGGACATCACAAAAGTTATAGACCGAGGTCCTTTACCAGTCAACGAGTGTTGTCAACAGCCAACTATTGGAGTTTTCGCAAAGTGTTGGAGGTCAGGAAAGCAAAGAAAAAAAAAAGATGCTGGATCGGTGCAAGCACACGATTGCCCGTTGGTTACCCCAGTGATCTTGGAAAAGGTAACCCGTTGGTATAGCCACTATTAGATTATAATGGGTTGTGCCTTGGATCGTGATTGCTTATCAATGACCGTAAATTGTACTAGGGAGTTGTTTGTAGATTCAAAATTCACAACTGGTTGTAAATAATTACTGCAGGTAGGATATAAGTACCTATGTGGTAATCTTTATAAATATTTACCGGCCAAAGAGCACCCCCAAGTGCCAAAACTTGGCATAATGGGACCTTTAAGTGCAAAAAATTAGGAAAGTTGTGACATCTTGATTTTTAGGTTTTTGTTTTTGATTGGATAAGTTGGGCTTTTTATTGATGCGCCTATAGTTCTTTTCCCTGAGCTGATCACTCACGGGATAATTAGCCTATCAGGTGAAGCCGTTAAGGAATCTGAACGCAACAGACTTGAGAATTCGACTGGGAATTGATTGTTTGACCGTGCTAATCTGCAAGGGTCATTACGGCATCGTCAGAATTGATCAGAGACCGGAGATAGGTCGATTTGACTGAGATATGTGATTAGTGTGTGGGTGATTCTACTTAATTGCAAAATTTCTGTCAAACGGCACTAGACCGATTTTTCTGTCATTTTCGTACCTTGTGCTCATATTTAAAATCTTGAAATTTTCACGACAATCGAGAGTCGCCAATGTGTCGAAGATGTACAATGTGGCTTGAAAATAATCGACCATAGGTCAAATGCGCTGAAAAATTCCTAAAAGCTACCTGGTAGATTATGTCACGTTAAAAGTGCGTCAGATTGAAATTAACCGCAAAATTGAACCCGATTTTAGAAATTGAAAGTTTTTTCATGTCATGATTTATTTTAGGAACGTCAACTCATCCTTTGAAGAATTTTTGGCGAGCTCGGGATTTTTACGGAAAATCAATTCGGACGATTCGGAAAATAACGAAAATTCGGATGGGCCAAATTGTAGGTATTTTTGGCTTCCAAACTGAGCTATTTGGTGATGAGAACTTGTGGAAACAGTGTAGGCTTCCTCCTTAGCAAAATTGGGCATCAAATTGGGAAAATTTGGCGAAGAATTGAAGCCCGAAGTAAGGAAATTCGTATGCTTGCAAGGGGGCTGCAACATTGGCATCAAATTGGATTATTTATGGGATTTTATAGGCAAGAAAGTAATTGAGGCGCCAAGGGATAGACTTGGGGACTTTTGGGGGACCAAACATTAATGGGAGATATTTTTATTTGACTTTCCCTCTCTCTTCTCACGTTCTTCCCCCCTTGCTTCTGCCAACCATCCTCTTCTGCTCGTCTTCTCTTGCACGCCAAGGAAACCGACCCCCTTTGCTGCTTCTCCATTTCATTTTCTGCTTTGGTTCCTGCCCATCTTTCCCTTTCCTTCGAAGCCTCACTCCATCACGTGGACCTTTGCAGCAGCTCACGAAGTCAGCTTGCCAAGCTTCTGCCGTGCGTCCTCACCGAACAGCCCAGCCCCACTTCCATATTCGTGCATCGTCCTCCACCGAATCAAGCCAGCAATCAAGCCGCCCCATCTCCACTAGCAGAAGCCTCCGCCTCCATCCTGTTGCCACGTCCGAGTCAAGACCCCAGCAAGAAGCCCCATCGTTGACCGAAGCAAGCTCCACTTCCATCTTCGTCTCTCGCTTTCGCCCACCGCTCCACGTCTCCTCAAGCTCAGCCTCCGCACGTTCCCACCGAAGCAACCGCTTAGTCCACGCAATTTTCCAGTCCGTCGATTGAAGTCAACCCAGCCCACAAGCTTCAGTCTCATCGAGCCGAGCCCAGCAGCACCGCCATCTCGCCCCTGCTGTCCCCGCGTCGTGTCCAATCAGTCCCGGCTAGCAAGCTGGACCAAATCTTAGCTTAGGGCTGAGACTTGTTGGCTGGTTTTCAGCCCTTTCTTGGCCTCCCTTGGCGCCGCCGTAGGCTTGAGTTTCGGCCGCCGTCGTGCCGCCGTCGAAGTGAACCGCTTTTCACGCTAAACCGGTGAGTTTATGCAATAAACTCTACTTAGTAGGCTAATGACGTTTAAGCGGTGTTTAGATTTAATTAAGACTAGATTAGTGTAGTTATTAGTTTGTTTAATTAATTTAGGTTAGTTAGATTAGTGAATTAGGTGGTTAGAACTTGTAATTAGTTTATTAGGTAGCCTTATAGTTAGAATGGTTAGGATAATTTAATTAGTTCAATAGGTGGTTAGATTAGCAATTTTTAGCCTAAGTTTGTATTTTTGGTATTTAAATTGATTTATTTAATTAATTTCGGTAATTATTTAATTATTAATTATTCTTCGGAAATTAGACCGAGTTAGCCGATGATCTGAATTTTGTGCTAATTGCAATAATGTGGTTAATTTATGCAATTGAGTGTTAATTTGTGCAATTTGAGTGTTGGTTGGAATTTTGGTCATTTATTCTAAAATTTGTGAATTTCCAATATTTATTTAGAACATCCCGGGTATTGGGTTTTAACACTCAAAATATTTTTTATATACCATATAAAACAATGGGATGTTAAAAAGGAGGATATTAATTTTTCGGGTTCGATCTGACCGTGTACCCACACATGATATTTTCACAAGATGTTTTTAATAAGAAGAAAACATGCCAATGTCATTATCTTAATTGAGGCATGTGAGTGCAAAGCACAATGTCCTTAGCTGGAATTGAGTGATCATGTGCTGGTTAAGAGAACCTATCCCCAGTGTGTGTTGGTGGATGTTAGCCATCCCTGGTGTGTGTTGGTGGACGTTACCTATTCCCAGTGTGTGTCGGTGGATGTAAGCCATCCCCAATGTGTGTCGGTGGATGTTACCTATCCCCGGTGTGTGTTGGTGGATGTAAGCTGTCCCCGGTGTGTGTTGATGGACGCCGGTCGCAATAGATTCTGAATCGAAGCTCCTCCAGAAAGGTCGTAAGGAATGCCGTCCCCGGTGTGTGTCCGAGGATGTACCGTGCTCAAAGGAGTGAGATGGTGCCTGGCTATGCCAGAGGACCGACGTGCGTCGGGTAAAACTGCCTGTGTGGGTAGTAATAATCAATTGGAACGCATGTTGAGTGAAATTAATGCGTCAGATTATGGGACAAAACTGTGTGGCATGGAATGGGACATGTCATAACGTTTTGACCCTATAATTAAGACCCCTACAATTGAATTGATGGACCGATGTGTGTCGGTAATTCTTGCTTGTGTGAGCAGTGATTGATATAGACGTTCCAATTGATGTGTGAAATTGCTACATGCATATGGTTGTGATATGAACTATGTTGACCTGTAGGAAGGATCTGAGACGAGGTAAGTCTCTATAGTTGTATGATTGTGTGGTTAGGACACCCTAGGCATATTTCCCTCCTAATCGGGGTTTAGAGTGTGAACTCGCTGAGATTTATATCTCATCCTGTCGTGGGTTTAACTTTTCAAGACCGTATGGTGGGAGATCTAGAGCTGAGCTGAGGTGATTTGAAGTGTAGGTCAGATAGGACAACTTCTTTTCATGGTCGATTTTTTGAAGTCTTTTGATTGTAGACTTTTATACATGACTCAGTATGTGTATAAAAGCATATTTTGTTTATGAATCTGTTATCATGCTTTTCTATCCCGAGATGATTACTGTTAAAGGATTTGTTATTCGCTTTAGCATGTGCAATAAAATGAAAGGGTTTGCGACTTGTCTTGGGAAGTCGCAGATTTTATCAACCATCGAGGGATGGGCACGTGTTCGAGGATCGGGGCGTGACAAAAGTGCACTTAAGTGCCGCTTTATCTTAAAAATGAGACACTTGAGTATCACATCCAACGAATCCTGTCGAAAATCCTATGTGGTAATTTTTTTTTTATTATTAATTTTGCTTGCTTACGTGGCTTGCTGGAAGGCAGACTCAAATGACGTCGTTTTGGCACAATTCCAAATTTAATATAAAAATTAATTAAATTAAATTTGAAACAAAATTTAAGAGAGAGAGAGAGAAGGAGGTCCGGATCGGTAGCTAGGGCCGAGCCCTCGTCGTCGTCGGCTGAAGCTCTTTTTTTTTTTTTTTTTTTTAAATTTGGATTTAAAGTAAATTAAAGTAATTTTATATTAATTATTTACTCACATCGGCAGCAAAATGGCGTCATTTTAGCACTTGTCTAGCCACGTCAGCATGCAAAACGATGTCATTTTGCACTTGATTCATCAAAAAATCACTACGTCAACGTTTGACCGGATTTTTTCGCTGTCGACACTTAACATATTCATTTTACTTTAATTTTGGTACTTAAGTGTCACTTTTCTAATTTTTGACACTTGAATGTTCCTTCGTGCCAAGTTTTGACACTTTAGGTGTCCTGGACTCAATGTTTACTCAATCAATAATACCTGTTATTGCAATTTATTCTCATGTTTATGTTTTTGCAAGTTAACCTTTCCAGTACTTTAAATTTCTAATGCTGTTGCCTTTCATTCGATCTTTAATTCATGTACTTGTATTTTCAATTCCTTTACTTTTTTAACTATTTACTTTTCCGTTCAAAATTCGAAAAGATCTTTTTTGTTCCCTTAAAATGTGGCACCCCTCGACGGCCCTCGATCCGTTAAGGTCGCCACAGATCATGTCCTTTCTCTTTACTTGAAAGTCTATTACTCTGATATCATAAAATTTTGATAAGTCCCTGAGTACAGCGGGGGTTTACATCTTTTAGATCGGTCCCTGCGCAATTTATATGGCGGAAGCGTATCCAACAATTCCCTTCCCTATATTCAGAAAACGATGCACACTAACTAATCACATTTATAGGAAATAAGCCGAACACTTTTATTTGTATAAAACTAGATGGACATCTTTAGTCAGTACACCAAAATGCCGTAGTCTTCTATATTCGGCTATACTTCAAAAGATGACCAACATCTTTTCCAATAGTCGTATACTTAAAGTCCATCGATCAGTGTCGGTGTCCAAAAGTTCCTTCCTCTGCTGTCCTCCTCCTCGCGGTCATATCCAACCACTCGGTCCATTTGCTGGTGGTGATGGCAGCAGAGGTATTTTGTCTAGTCTGAAATGTTAGTCCCCAAAAGGGGTGAGTACAACCACTCAACTGTAAAAGATCCATTAAACTATACTATGCAAGCCATCACGATCCAGTTTTTATGCAAGATAGACAAGATAGGTCATTAATGAATGAGTATGTATCTGAGCCCTATAACTCTTCAATGCAATGACCAGTGCAGTTCCAACAAATAAGATGCATCATTTTCAGTCACACAAGTCCTGATTATAGGGCCAAACTGTTATGACACGTCCCATTCCATGCCATACAATTTAGTTCCATAACTAGACCACACTCACACTTAATATTATCATCAGTTTTAACATTCAAAAGGTTTTATCCCCCCAGAGGACCAATATTTGCGTCCTTTTGAGATTTCGCAACTAACCTGGCGTCGCGAAAGCCTCTGGGCATGTATTCATAATACAACTAGGCATCCAGAGCGTGTTGCGTTACACCTCCAGGCATCTCGCACCCCACCTGACATCACGAGGAACCTCCGGAGTGTGCCATGAAAATGGTTACCCCGACCCTTCGGATTTATGTACCGACAAGCATACAACCGGGCATCTCGATGCTCTCAGGGAAAACCTCTGGGCATTCATAATACAGCCAAGCATCAAGAGCGTGTTGTGTTACACCTCCAAGCATCTCGCACCCCACCTGGCATCACGAGGAACCTCCGGGACGTGCCATGAAAATGGTAACCCCGACCCTTCGGATTAACGTACCGACAAGCATACAACTGGGCATCCCGATGCTCTTGGGAAAAACCTCTGGGCATGTATTCATAATACAACTAGGCATCTAGAGGGCATCGACTCATTCGAACCTCAGGGCATCGTTGACCCGAGGGTCCAATGGTAATAATTAATATCTTAATTTCCAAAAACACTTTTCAATACAATGACAAGATGTCCCATGAGTCTTCATCAAATCTCAATATTGCATGATACGCTGAATGTCAATATCATCATGTCAAATAACAACTCAAGATGCATTCACCTTTGGGACAGGTTGAGCAAATTCGGGATAAAACAGCTCAAACGTCAGAATGCACAGTTTTAGTAAAAATTTTGGTATAACCCCTAAATGAACTCAGAAAATTCTGAAATTTTGATATGTTATAAAAAAGACCTAAAGGAAAAAATTTCATGAAGAATACTAAGTCAGAATCAGTGTATATCAAGAGAAGTAATTGCTATATTATTTACTAACATTCTGTAATAGCTTCCAGATTTAACATTTACAGAGAAAATTGGTTTACTAACCAAAAATTATTCATTTATTCTCAAATTTTGATATGTTATTCCTAATGGTGTTTCCTACAACTTTCATTAAGGGTTTGAAGTCCAATTCTAACTAGATAATTACAGATAATTCACGGAATCGTCAAAGATCATGCTGTTTACTACGAAACAGTTTACTAATTCTAAGAGAACTACTTCTACTCATTCAAAATTCAGCATCCAACATTCACAACCCAAACATCTCCAAGTCTATTGCACTCCACTAGATAACAATAACATAACATGATATAGGTTAATGGACTTTCACTTGCCTCAAATCCTATGGTTTAACAGCTAGGGGTTCGGTTCGGCAGTGCGGTCCAACGGCGGCGAAGACAAGCGGCGTCGACGACGGCAGCTTGAGCACAGCAGAAGGCAGTCTTTCTCTTCCTTCCTCACGGCTCACACTCGCGCGCCTGCTTCCCCCGTGAATTCCCTCGCTTGAATTCTCTCTCTCTCTCTCACTCGCTCACCCGCTCACTCTCGGTTTCTCTCCTTGCTCAATTTTAATTCGGTTCTTTCTCTCTCCTCCTCACCTGTCCGAGAGTTTTGTTCTTTGGTTTATTGACTTTGAGAGTCAATTGCATGGAATTCCTTCGGTGGCAGCAAGAACCGAAGACAGGTGGAGGGAACGTGGCAATTTTCTCTGGCCGCTTGAAGACACGATTGATGGCAGCTGTCCAAGATTTCTTTTCTGCTGGCCACCGACAAAGAGAGCCACGGGTCTTTATGCGGTCAACTAATTTCCTTTAGTTGACTGCCACATGTACATGCATGTGGCCGAAATTCTTGCATGGAGAAGGGACACTCGATTAGTTGGCGTGGGTCAAGCTTTCTTTTCTTTTATTGACCGGCTTCGACGGGAAATAGAAAAGAACATGGCCGCATGGCCGTGCATGGTCCAATTTTTCCCAAAGATTGATCCTTAATTTCCGCATGTGTATGGGCAAAAATGAAGTCTCTCGGCTCCTTCGCCTAGGGTACATACTCAATGAGAAACGGCTACAGTTCGACTGATAAGGAACTTGTTGATAATATAGTCCGACGATGCTTCCGTCACTTAGTTATGGACCGTCGCATATTCGAGGGTCGTTGAAATTCTCGGATGCCACATAAAATCCATTAATGTCATCCATATCATTAGACTTTCACTTTTCGGTGAAACATCATATTTTAGAGAGAGATAACGCGCCAATTAGGAGCGATGTTAATAATGTACATAGATTCAAATTAAGTTCAACTTCGAAATAATCTAAATTGAATTTGTAACTGGACTTAAAGGTTAAAGAATTTTGCGATTTAGATCATAGATTCATTCCCTTTTTTAAACAATTGTTTAGCATCTTCTCTCTTGGTAATCCTATGTTAGATGGTTCTATCGTTCAATTGAACAAGTCAGATTTTTTTTTTCGATAATGATAAATTGATTAAAAATTTGATAAGAACTGTTTGTAAAAAACATTAACTTCATGCCATTCCCGAGAACTTATTTATTAGGGATAAGTGCTGCGAAGTCCTAAAACTTGTCGCGAAAATGCAATTGAGTCCTAAAACTCGCAAAAAGTGCAATTAAGTCCTAAAACTTGTCAAAATGTTTCAATCAAGTCTTAAAATCGACGCCATTAGCTTTTTCCGTTAAAAATACTGACGTGGCATTTCAAATATTTTTTTATTTTCCGCGTGGGATTTTTTAATGATTTTTTATTCATTTTTTAAAATTAGATTTAAAAATAAAAATTAGATTTATTCATTTTATCTTATTTTCACCAAAAACTAAAAAAAGAAAAAAAAATTATTTTTAAAAATTGTTTAAAAGAAAAATCAGTGGCTCCTCTCCGCCGCTGCCCATCGCCGGAGGGGCCAAGTGACGGTCGTTGGCCTTGGGAGGGGGTGGCTGGCCCTCGCCGACCCCTCGTGAGGGCCTCGCAAAGACTCGCCTAGGGCGGGCGATGGCCGCCGGCCTCCCGTGAGGGCCGGCGACCGGCAAAGGGGCCCGTCGGCCATCGCGAGGGGCCGGCGGTCATCGCCCACCCCGGGTGAGTTGTTGTCGGCCCTCATGGGGGCGGCAACCACCCACCCGCCTCGGGCGAGGCCTCGTTAGACCTCGCTTGGGGCCAGCAAGGCTCGCTTAAATCACGGCGAGGCCTTGCCGGCCCCAAGCGAGGGTCGACGAGGCTTCACCTAGGCGGGCGACGGTTGTCGACCCGCCTAGGGCTGGGAAGGCCTCACCTTGGTTGGACGAGGGCCGGCGACCGTCACTCGGCCCCTCCGGCGATGGGCAGCAGGCGAGAGGAGCCGCTGATTTTTTTTTTTTTTTAAACAAATTTTAAAAATAATTTATAATTTTTTATTTTTTATTTTTTAGTTTTTGGTGAAAATAAGATAAAATGAATAAATCTAATTTTTTAGTTTTTAAATCTATTCTTTATAAAAAATCAATACAAAATAATTAAAAAATCCATGCGAAAAATAAAAAATTATCTCACTTGATTCAACTCAATTCGGCCTCCATAAATCCAACCGTCATACCTTCGATCAAATTGGCATTTTTCCTTGCCAATTGATCCCACTTGCATCCCAATTTCACGATAAAAAACAGTCCTCTGAATTTCCCGGTCGACAATGGCCCCATCTCAAGTTTTTACGCAAAAACCTCGGTTTGCAGAAAAAATCTTTAGAGATTGAGTAGACGTTCCTAAAATGACTCGTGACGTGACATGACTTTCAATTTCTGAAATTAGGACTTTCAATTTTAAGGCTATTGATTCCAAGATTGGAAACGTGCAACAAGATCTCCGAAGATATGATGAAAGCACCAAGAAGATACTTTCGAGTTACGTAAAAGGCTTCATGCCTTGGAATCAGGACAACATCTTGGGTATCATTATCTTGAAAGCCCAGAGCCAGAAATTGAAAAGCTCAAGAAGCAAATCCAACTTCTTGAAGAAGGAAGGTTTAGACCTTTCGATCCATTGGCACCTTCTGTCAGAACTGGGTATGTACCTCCACCACCACAGACTTCTATTTTTGCTACTATCCCAGAAGACCCTTACAAAAGAGAACCAGACATGGCACAAATACGAAATCGCCTCAAGGCCTTGCAGAAGAATAAAGGGAAAGAGAAAAAAGCGCCAACAGAATCGAGCTCGCTTGTGATAAGAGAAAGGCCAGATCAGATGATGTTATCAAATCCATTGGAATCATTTCTAAACGATTTGACTACTCAGGAACCTAACCCCGTCATACAACAACCATATTCTACCGTTCCAGAAAAACAGACTTTACTCCCAGCAGAACAAACTTCTCCTGATACTGAATCAGATTCAGTATCTCTTTCCTCCTCTTCATCTTTCTCAATTCTTACAGTTGACTCCCTTCCTGCTGATTCCCTTCCGATTGTGCCAGTCACTTCGTCAATATTCATGGCTGATCCTTCGGATGATGAAATGGAATCAAACTACTCTGACCCAGACTATGGTCATACGAGCAATCCTACTCGACCTACGTCCATTGCATCTAAGCAGTTCTTCACCATTGATGATATTCCTTATCCCAAATGGCCAGAAAGACTTGAAGAATTTCATACTTGGCTAAATACCCAGTCCATTACCAACCATGATATGAATGGTGTTCTTTACCACTTTATTACAAGGTTCACAGGAAGTCTCAAACTTTGGTGGCAATCACTTTCCGAACAGGACTAGTTATATTTTCTGTTGTCACCAAACTTCAGCCATGCTATCACCATCCTATATCATGTTTTTGTGGGAAAACCGACTGATCTCATAGAGCTAAAAAGAAGAGAATTCTTTGAAAGAAGATGCTGCTCCCTCCAGAAAAAACATCTTGACAAGCATTACCGACTAATGCTCCAGCTTTTTTATCAAGTCGGAGCAGATCCAAACTTGAAGCATGTCTTCCTTACCTCCATTCCTAAAGAACTATCTCAGATGGTTGAAAGATCGTTCTTCGGAAAACAAAGGAGAGTACAAGATGTTCCCTTGGGAGAAATACAGCAGGAAATCCATCTATGCCTTGAAGAACTATGCTTGAAACACCAGATGGTCCGTACCTACATTACGGATGACAAGCGTCTTGAATCAGCTTATTCCCGCCAGAAGCTAAAAATCAAATGCTCTAAACAAGACTGTGATGGTACTTGTGGCAAGTATTCCAGAAAAAAAGAAGCATTATAAGAAGTTCTGGTGGAACAAACCCAAACATGGCTCCAAGCATCTTCGGAAAAAGAAGAAATGGAGATACCTCCGCAAAGGAAAGATCGCACAGCCGCAAGAAATCAAACCGTTGCTACATCTCGCAACTTAAAGGCCATTTTGCCAAAAATTGTCCTCAAGCGAGAAAATGTCGAATCATCTAATTCATCTCATTGAGAATGAAACAGGCATTTCTCTTGAAAATGATGATATTGAATCCATATTCTCTGCTGATGAAGAACCATCTAAACAAACTCTTTGTGCCATTCCACTGTACCAAAGTTCTAGTGAAGATGAATCAGACCCAGAGTCTAAAGACATTTTTCACATTTCACCCACATCTCCGTAACCAAATCTTGACATTTTCACAAGTCAAACTCATCGTCCTCATTTCCCAGTGAAGATTTTCACTTCAAAGTTTGCTAAACCAATAACTGTTATTGCTCTCATTGATACTGGAGCAAGTTGTTCCATTCTAGATACTAAAGTTCTTCATGAAGAATTCTGGACTCCTTATATCGATATTTCAACTCGGCCTCCGGAGATACCTTCTCCACAAGTGTCGAACCACTCTAGTAACTCGGCCCAGCTTTTTCCTCAGTGTTCTATAACCACAAAAATCTTTGGATCAAGTCTCCCCAATAAAGATCTGATAATTAGGTGGGATATTATGACTCAAATCTCTCAACTTCGCATTATCCCCGGAAAAGGTCTTAGATACAAAGATCACTTCTCTGAGTTTGTCAACAATTAGAGACTTTATTCCATTTAGATGAGTCTACTCGACCCAATCATGCAGAAGTTGTTAGAATCCTGTTCAGAATCCCACTCAGAATTTGCCCAAAAATGTTCAAATCCCTTGTGGAAAAATCCAGAGTTCTTTGTTCGCCTTCCTTTCAAGAAAAATGAAGATATAAATCCGACAAAGGCAAGTCATCCGGGAATGAATCCAGAGCATCTGGTTTTAGCCCAAAGGGAATGCTCAGAATTATTGCAGCAAGGCCTTATTGAAATCTCCAATTCTCAACGGGCTTGTGAAGCTTTTTATGTCAATAAACGTGCTAAGCAAAATAGAGGGAAAATGAGACTGGTAATCAACTATCAACCTCTCAATCTTTTTCTCCAAGATGATAAATTCCCTCTACCATCCAGAGACTCTCTCTTTGCTAGCCTGACCAATGCTCATATCTATTCTAAATTCAACCTTAAAGCCGGATTTTGGCAATCAAGCATCCACCCCGAAGACAGATCCAAAACAGGATTCTCAGTATCCCGAACCAAAGACTTCCAAAGGAAAGTTCTTCCTTTTGGCCTAAAAGTAGCACCATCCCTTTTCCAAAAGGCCATGTGTCGTATTTTTCAACCAATCTTGTCAACAGCAGCCATATACATTGACGACATTCTGCTCTACAGTCCTGATGAACAGTCACACTGTCAACTCCTTGAGCAATTTGCAGAAATTATGAAGAAACATGGTATCATGCTCTCTCAAAGAAAGATGAATATCGCCCAGACAGAAATTGAATTTCTCGGTATGCACCTTAATAAAGGCACGTACTACCCAGGGCCACATATTGCTCAAGAATTATTGAAGTTTCCTGTAGACAACTTCACCACAAAACAAGTTCAGCAATTTCTTAGGATAATCAATTATCTCAGGGATTTTGTCCTAAATATTGCAAAGTTCCTAATTCCTTTGCAATCCATGCTAAAGAAGAATCCCCCACCTTGGGGAAAACCTTAGACTGAAGCAGTCGCTGAGCTTAAGGAGATTATGCAAAATCTCCCGCCACTGCAAATACCATCAACTGGAAGAAGAATTCTTCAAACTAACGCCAGTGATGAATACTAGGCAGCCATCTTATTCGAAGAAATTGATGGTAAGAAACACCTCTGTGCTTACAAAAGTGGAAAGTTCTCTCAAGCTGAATTGCATTACCACTCCACTTTTAAAGAAATCTTGACAGTAAAAAATGGAATCAAAAAGTTTGAGTTTCATCTCATTGGCCATCACTTCCTGGTAGAATTAGACATGACATCTTTTCCTCAGATGACCAAGTTTAAACAAAAGCAGATTCCAAATTCTCACCGCTTAGATGGGCTGAATGGTTTTCGAAATACTCTTTGAAACCAAACACATTCCCGGCAAAAAGAATGTACTTGCTGACTTTTTGTCAAGACCCAAAGCACCAGCTGAAATCAACATGTACATCAAGCGACCTCGCCTTCCATATGCTCAATTATGGTGTAAAATACAAGATTGAGAAGATCAAAGACTTGTCAAGTTGGAAATATCCCCAGGAGATTATTCAACACATCTAGAATGACAATCTTGCTAAATCTGGAAAATCTTATGTGGCAATGTCACACAGAACTGTTCAGATTCAATGGAGGTTCGATTCTCTATCCTTTTGGGTTACATTTGAATTATGCTTTCATTCATCCTCTTATCTGGAAGGAAGATGATTTCCCTGACCAGCTCAAGACGCTGTTATGGTACTTAACCAATAAGTACCCGATAGCCATTGAAATTCCAACCAAGAGATTCATTGCAAACCTCACCAGGATATTCTTACTCGGAAGGAATGTGGAAAAATAATGCGATAAAAATCTCTTAGATTTTCTTAATTGGTTTTACCATCCTACATGTTGGAAACAAGACTTGGAAAAAGAACTAAGAACCATGCCCCCAAATCCTGAAGTCCACACCATTATGCTTTTCCGTCATCCATGGCATTTTTTCACAAATAATGGCACCATTATCGATAATGTACAGGAAATAGGGACCACATCTTACAAACCACATTTGAACAACAGGGAAGCCCGAATTTAGAAATCTTATCCAAGATCTGTTAAATTCTGCGGAAATGAGTACCGAGAACTCCAGAGAATTTTGTGTCAAGAAAACAAAACCATTCCTGAAGATGTTTGGAATAATGCACCCACTACGTGGGATCATTATGACCTAGCACTAGAAGCTAGGGAAGCACTCGAACAATACAGACAAGCTACATCGTCCCAAGAGCATGAAATGACAGGAACATATGATATTGTCCAATCCACCTAGGACCCCTATGCACGCTTTGGAGGCCCTCTATCCCAGGATCCCTACGAACAAGGATCTTCGTCCCTGTTCCACAACATGGACATATCCTTTTATGCACAACCATCGAACTAGCCTCAGCCAAGCATTCCTACCGACACTCAAGAAGCTGATAACACAAACTGGGCTGAAGAAGAAGCATCTCATTGGGCTCACGAAGAAGCATCCTCATCCCGAAGACTGAGTCAAATCCTCTCACCCGAAGACCTTGAAGCCCTTGAACAAAAATACGAGGCACATCTCCTAGAAGACAGCTCAGATGATTCAGTTTATACCTACAATGCCCGTGACGGACGAGACCGCTAAAAAATCAATGTTCGTACATTTTCACTGTAGCAAGCTACTGTTCACTTTTTACTGTTACACTAGGTTAGGGAAGGTACTGTTCATAGTGTGCGAATAATTCCCTCCCGGAAATTTCCGGTGCCTCTGTTTATATCCGGACCTATTAGCTAGGTCCTTGTTTGTGTTTTTGTGACCTCTTATCGTCTATATAAGGCGAGGAGGGTGTAATGTGTTGGGCAGAGTCCCCTGAAGTAAAGTGTGTGCTTTGAGAAATCTCCTATGGCTTTCTAAATCTCTCTTCTTCTCCTGCCTGGTAGGATCCTCCAAGAAATGCAACTTGGATAGGTTAGAAACGCTTCCATCCTGGCATCTCTGGGTGTCTCTAGGCTCTGAACTAAAGGGCTGAGTGGTTTTATGCTAAAAGACTGTCCCTGAAGGGCTTGAACGGGAGTTGTTCGCCCACTATGGGAAGGCATACCTGCAGAAAATTGTTCTTGGCTCTCCCTGGTTCTAAGTCTAGGTCCATTCACTGGTATCAATCTGGCGTTATTTTAGCATGACCTAGGCTACCGGGTAGCTTTCAGAAATTTTTATTGCAAATGACCCGTGGTCTATTTTCTTTGAGCCACAGTCAACCTCTTCGACACATTGGCGACTCTCGGTTGTCATGAAATACTCGAGGATTTACATACAGACATAGGGTACTAAAACGATAAAAAAACTAGTTTAGTACTGGTCAACGGGAATTTTTCAATTTGGTCGAATCACCCACGTTTAACCACACATCTTAGTCGAACCTGTTGGAGAAATCTTCTTGAAGTGTTTTGAAGCTGACAAAACGTTTCCTTCAGTCTAGTCTGAAGGTTTTGCAGACTGTGCTATTTAAAGTTTGAAGACCTCCGGACAGCCAGACTCAAGACTTAAAGTCTATCCTCATTGACAAACGCTCTAATCCGTTGAAGAAAGGTTATCCAAATCTGAATGATTCGTTAAGGGATGTCCTTATCAACTGGAGAAGATCTCGTGGCTGGAGAAGACATAACGGAATCCTTTGATTGATCGAGATTGACTCGATGATTGAAGATCCGATAATTGTCTGGATATTCTTGGAAGGTTCTACTTATGGAAACCGAGATTCTGCTTGTATGGGCGAACAGGATTGATGGGCTATCGACACGTTCCTTTAATAGCTTTATTAATCTTCTTAATTGATTCCGTCCAACGGGTAGATTGGAGGAATTCCTTTGGTAAGTGCCAACGGGTATGATGGCATGAAGGAGTATATAAAGAAGATGTTCTAAGTTGTTGAGGTGTGCGCGATAGAAAAATTCCAAAGTCTCGAAAGCTTCTTGTTGTTTAGACAATCTCTTTGAGCGAACCATTGTATTCAAAAGAGAGTCAATATTTGTAAGAGACCTTGAGGAGGTGTAGTAGAACATCTACGCTGTGGAATCAAGGAAGAGCTGTGGTGTAACTTCTCTTTTATTCATAGTGGAATCCAGCCAGTAGGCTGTCAGTGCGAAAGAGTGGACGTAGGCTTGGAATAAGCCGAACCACTATAAACCCCGTATTCAATTTTCTCTTCCTTACTCTCTTTACTTTGATCGTATTTCATTTTGTTAATCAAAGAAAGAATTTCCCTTCTATTGTTTGCCAAGTATTGCTTCCGTATCTCGATAAGTTGTTTATGCACCCATTCACCCCCTCTAGGTGCTTATACTAGCTATCTCAATTGGTATCAGAGCTTGTGTACTCACTTTGTTTGAAGTGTTTTACTTCAGAGTAAAAGATCCATGGCTAGTATGCTAGCTCCAGGGCTTGTAGAAGGGCAAAGCAACACGAGACCACCTTACTTTGATGGGAAGGATTATAACATATGGAAGAACAAGATGAAGGCGTTTCTAAGATCAAAGGATCCTCTCGGAATGAGACGTTGTAGAAAAAGGAATCAATCCTAAAGCCGCATCCGTCTCGAAAGAGGAAATGACACCGTTGAGTCCAAATAAATGAGTCGAGGAGATAATCAAGAGACAGCTCTTGATGCAAAGGCAATCTATTCTTTATATTGTGCTTTATCACCTACTGAATATAACAGAATATCTTCTTGTGATTCAGCCAAAGAAGTATGGGATAGATTACACATTACTTATGAAGGAACAGATCGAGTGAAAGAGACCAGAGTCAATATACTCCTCGGTCAATATGAAGCCTTTAGGATGAAATTGGGAGAATCTATAACTGACATGTTTAGTCGTTTTACAGATATCGTGAATGGTCTTGAGAATCAAGGTCAACCAATTTCTGATTCCATGAAAGTAAACAAGCTACCGAGGACTTTCCAAGGATTGGAATCACATAAAGACTTCAATCGAGAGAGACTCAAAGAATCATGCCATTGTCTGTCGATGAGTTGGTTGGGACCCTTCAATCTTATGAAGTGGAACGAATCAATGAAGACGAAGATCCTAAAGGTAAGAAATCTATTGCATTAAAATCTAATGATGATTCTGATGTAACAGATTCTGAAGACGACATGGATGATGAAGAACATGCTCTCATGATAAGAAGATTCAGAAAGCTGAATAGAAAAGGAAGAAGATTCAATTCAAGGAAACAAGGTTTTCAAAAGCAACAGACTAAGTCTCTGTTGAACATGATGAATCAAACAAAGATGTAGTTTGCTTCGAATGCAAGAAAAAGGACACATCGTACCCAACCGTCCACTTTTGAGGAAGAAGAAAGGAAAAACTGAAAAGTATCGAAAGGCTCTTAAAGCAAAGACCTGGAATGATACGGAGTGCGAAGATAGTGATGATGATTATGCCAACATATGTCTTATGGCATAATCGGATTCAGAATCATACTCCGAGACCGATTTAGATTTAGAAAGTGAATTCGAGGTAAGTAACTTCAAAATTCCTATGGAAGTTTCAAAATACATTGATGAATTATGTTTCGCCTTAAGACCTCTCTTAAAAGAATTTCTGAACTCAAAAGGAAAATTCTGATTTAAAACATCAAGAGAATGTTTTAAAAGAAAAAGTGAAATGCTTAGAACAGAATGTTTCTTCTCTCATTGAAAGTAAAGATAATCTTTCAAAAGAAAATACATTTTTGAAAAATGACATTTCAAATATTTCCAAAAGATTTTCTCTGGGATCTGAAAAACTTGAAAAAATACTTTCTATTCAAAGACCTTATTTCAATAAATCTGGTTTAGGAATGACTTGCTGAAACTATTCCTTTAATCGATTTTCCTAAAGTAAAAGAAAGAATCAAACAAAGACTCTCAAGAAATGCTTACAAAAGTCATTTTGAAAGGACCTTTGTAAAACCGTGAGGTCGCAATGCTCTTAAATGTTCAAAATGCAATAGTGCATATCATTTTGAGAAAGAATGTCCTATGGTATGGAGACCACAATAGAGTCTCGGGCAAAACCGTTTATCAAACTAACTCAAAAGGACCCAAGAAAATATTGGTACCAAAGAAAGCTTGAGTTTCTTTTTAAATGCAGGTCACTATCAAGAGAAAGGTGAAATGGTACCGGATAATGGATGCTCGAGACACATGACAGAGATTCAAATTGCTTCATAAAGCTTATTCAAGTAAATGGTGGAAAAGTCTCATTTGGAGGAAACAACAAAGGAAAAATAGTAGGCTTTGGAACTGTGAAGATTGGGAACCTCACAATAAGCAATGTTTCTTTAGTTGAAGGGCTTAATTACAATCTGCTAAGTGTTAGTCAGCTATGTGATGCCGGTTTTAGGATCAACTTTCAAGAAGGTATTTGTTCAGGAACCAGTAAAGACTCTACTCAGTCATTTATGGGTCGAAGACATGGAAATATCTACCTCTTGGACTTAAAACCAGATGAGTCGCAATGCTTAATCTCAATTCAAGACGAAGCAAGCATGTGGCACAGAAAGCTTGGACATATTAACATGAAGCAGATAGCCAAGATCTCAGCAAAAAAGCTTGTTCGTGGTTTACCCAATTTATCATATCAAAAGTCTGATCTATATACACCATGCATATTGGGAAAACAGGTAAGAAATTCCTTTAATCAATAAATCAAGTTTCCACTAACCGTGTACTGCAGCTCTTGCAAATGGATCTCTTTGGACCAACAAGAACGCAGAGCATTGGAGGTAAGAAATATTGTCTAGTAATTGTGGATGATTACTCACGATTTACTTGGGTATATTTTTTAGCAAGTAAGTTTGAAACTTTCTCTTACTTTAAGAAATTTGCTAAGATGATTCAAAATGAAAAAGGATATGTTATTTCAAGTATAAAAATAGATCATGGAGGTGAATTTGAAAATCAAGATTTTGCCAAATTTTGTGAAGAATCTGGTTTTCAGCATATATTCTCTTCTTCTTATACTCCAGAGCAAAACGGAGTTGTGGAAAGGAAGAATAGATCTCTTCAAGAAATGGTTAGAACCCTCTTAATCGAAAGTAATATCTCTTTATGATTTTGGGCTGAAGCAGTATCAACATCAAGTTATATTATCAATAGAGTTTTTCTAAGACCTATTCTAGAAAAAACCCCTATGAACTATTTAAAGAAAATAAGCCTATTGTTTCATATTTTCATGTATTTGGATACAAATGTTTCATATTGAAAAATGCAAATGATCAAGTTGGTAAGTTTAAAGAAAAGTCAGATGAATGCATCTTTCTTGGATATTCAACCACAAGCAAGGCATACAGAGTCTACAATAAGAAGACTCAAACAAAGGGAAGAATCGATGAATGTTAAATTCCAAGATTCTGCTCAAAATGAGTCCATTCGAGACTCATCTCGAAGAGATCGAACTCCGCTCCAGACTCTACAAAGTCTAAATCTCAAGAATCAGCTCAAATTTTGAAGGACCAAAGAACAAGTGATCATTGAAGATTTTAGTGAAGGAAGTAACCATCAATCGATTCATTAACCAGAATCGGAAACATAAGTCCAAATCATCCCAAAGATCTTATTATTGGAGATATCAAAGAAGGAATTCGCACAAGATCCAAAAGACGAGAAGTGTCTAGTGCTTTGTGGCTCTTATTTCAAACAGAACCCAAGAGCATAGAAGAAGCTTTATCCAATGAAAGCTGGATTTAAGCTATGCAAGAAGAACTCAGACAATTCATAATTAATGATGTCTGGGAATTGACTCCAAAACCAAAAGGAAAATCTGTCATCGGAGCCAAATGTGTATTCAGAAACAAGATGGACGAAAAAGGCAAAGTAGTAAGAAACAAAGCAAGACTCGTGGCCAAGGGATACACTCAAGAAGAAGGGATCGACTATGATGAGACCTATGCACCAGTAGCGAGGTTAGAGGCAATTCGTTTATTACTTGCATTTGCTTGTCATAAAAATTTCAGGTTATTCCAAATGGATGTGAAAAGTGCTTTCCTAAATGGATTTATCCATGAGGAAGTTTATGTGGAACAACCACCTGGATTTGAAGACCCAAGGAAACTGACTCGATTTAGATTAAAAAGGCCCTATATGGCTTGAAGCAAGTACCTCGAGCCTGGTATGAAAGATTAAGTAAGTTGTTATTACAAAATGGTTTTGTTAAAGGTAAAGTAGACACTACTCTTTTTATTAAAAGAGAAAGCCAAATTTTTCTACTTGTTCAAATATATGTGGATGATATTGTTTTTGGATCGTCTAATGAAAGTCTCAGTAAAGAAATTTTCTAAGACTATGCAAAATGAATTTGAAATGAGCATGATGGGTGAGTTAACCTTCTTTCTTGGACTTCAAATAAAACAACTGGAGGAAGGAACTTTCATTCATCAAGAAAATATGCAAATGATCTTGTTAAAAAGTTTGACCGGCAATTGCAAGACAAATGATATACCAATGTCAAGTTCCTTGAAGATAGACAAAGATGAAGGAGAAAAGAAAGTCGATCAAAAGCTTTACAGAGTATTATCGGATCACTTCTTTATCTTACCGCTTCTAGACTCGACATTTTGTTTAGTGTTTGCATTTGTGCCAGATTTCAATCGACCCAAAAGAATCTCATTTGAGTGCTTTAAAGCATATTATCAAATATATTTCATCAACTTCAAGTTTTGGTCTCTGTATCCAAAAAGGGGAGACTTTACTCTTCTTGAATATTCGGATGATGGACCTTGCCGGATGCAGAGTTGATAGAAAGAGTACTTCGGTACTTGTCAATTTCTTGGAGGCGGGACAAGATCTTGGTTTTTAAGAAAGCAAAGTACGGTAGCTCTCTCCACAGCGAGGCGAGTATATAGCTCTCGGAAGTTGTTGTTCGCAAATTTTGTGGATAAAATAACAACTAAGAGACTTTGGAATTGAAGAATCATGCACGGAGATCAACCACGACAACACTAGCGCTATCAATCTCACAAAAATCCAATTCTCCACTCAAGAGCAAAGCATATAGAGATTCGACATCACTTTATTAGAGATCATATTCAAAATAGAGATTTCTCAATTCAATATGTTGATTCAAAGAATCAATTGGCGGATATATTCACAAAGCCTCTGGAGAAAAATCAATTTGAAACGATTCGCTCCAGACTCAACATTTTAAGGTATGAGGAGATCAAAGTCTAAAAGCTCTCAGACTCAGACATACAAGACCTTAACTGTAAGTTAGTCTTGGTACAATTATCAGACTGTAAGTTAGTCTTTCTCTCTCTCTCTCGTATTTTATCTTGAAAAGGTACCATTGTCAATCGTTGTTTATTGCTATCCTTAATCGACGTAATTATTGCATCGTTTCCTTTTCGAAGTAGAAGTTCTTTTTGAAATGAATATTTTCTCGAAAAGAAGGTTAGTTATTTTAAAAATGCATCTTTTCACCTTCCTTTGTGACGGTTCGTTTATCCCTCTTTATAGTACTCGTTTACTCCTCTTTTCTTTACTCGAAAACCCTAGAAAGCATCAATCCTCCATTCCCGATTTTCTCACTTGTTTAATCCTTGAAAAAGTTGTCATCTTTCTTGAGAAAAGTCAAGCAAGGAATCTTCCAAAACCGAGAAAGATGTCTTCCTCGAGAAAGTCATCGAGAATCGCTAACAGGGACCACGACGAATGGCCGAGGGGCCTACGCACTTCGATCTTACAAGAAGAAGTTTCTCCAGAACAGCAACCGAGCCCACAACATTCTTAGCAGCGTCATCCATCTAATCCTCAAGGCATTGGTCATCAACAAGAGGAAGAAATCATTGAGGATGTAGATCCAGCAAGAACTCAAACGCCTGCCTTTATTTATAAGCTGTATCGTGCTTTAAAAGGAACTAGTACTCCCTTGAACTATGTCGATGCTTTTCTTAAAGACAAAGCTTATGGGAACGAATATATCTTCTTGCGAAGAATGGAAAGTTTGGGAATTGCTCGACAAGGGGTGGCTGAGGAAACCCTTGCAAATATTCCAAGTGATCCTCATGACTGGGGACCGAATCCTGTAGATGGAAATGATGATGACAAATTGTACAGCCAATTTCAACCGAGAATGGGTGTTGCAGTTAATAATCGAGAAAAAAGGGGAGAAGTGTTCAGATCGAAGGAACAAGAGGATTTGTACTTGAAATTGCTGAAGCGTGGGGTTATAAACCCTAGAAGTGTTGATTTTGATTTTCTAGATGCGGTCAAAGTGAACTTGAGGGAGAAATTTAGTTACCTTTAACTCGAGACGTTCTGCTCCGATTCTACTGAGGCATATCCTGAACTGACTGCATACTTCTATTCGAACCTTAGCTTTTGGATGCGAATAGATTTTCTTTCAAAGGTCAAAGATCAAGACTATGTTGTGGATACGAATATGCTGGCAGATGTGTTAGGAGTTGAAAGATGAAGATATCAGCCGATCAAAGTTTCCATTGCTCGGGCTACTCTGGAACTTGTGAAGGATAGGAGAACAGATGAGAAGATCACCTATCTAAGGATGAATGCATTCAACATCCTGCTTCACAAGATCGTGATCAATTGCCTCCGGCCCAAATCAACCTCGAAGACTGATGTTTCGAGTTCAGAAGCAAAATTAATGTATGCCATCCTCACTGGAAAAAGGTTTTCTCTTCTTCACACTGTCATGTTTCACATGCATAGAGCGATGATGAAGGACAGAGGTCAACTACCTTATCGAAGCCTTGTGACAAAGTTGTTCAGGCATCTGAATATTCAGCCTCTGCAAATCTTTTGTGTTCGATCGTGCGATCATATGGTGGTAGGATTGAAGATGGTAACCAAAATGCGTCTGAAGGAACTGAACAAGGAGTTGGAGAAATTCAAGGAGAAGACTCCAGTCAGATCTCATCAAACCTCTTCTTCAAAAAGAAAAGGAAATGAGTCCTTGATTGATTCAAAGTAGAAAATAAGAGCTCTTATTGTGGAAGATGAAGAAGATGATGATCTTACCATTTCGGTAATAGCCTTGAAAAGGCTAAGTCGTTCTGTCCCAGACTCAACAGAACAACGTGAGACATAAGGAAGAGAAAGAGAAGGCCAAGAGGAAAGAGATGTTGAAGAAGAAGAAGCAAGAGAAGATGAAGAAGAAAAAGGAGAAGAAGAAGAAGAAAGAGCAGTTGTCGAAGCAGAGGAGGAAAGACCTGGAAATGAAAGAAGAGATGAAGGAGAACCTGAGGAACACTCTTCTCCTGTAGGCATGAAAATAGGGGGAGATCAAGAGAACGGAGGGAAATCCTCATATCCCGACACAAGTGAAGGAATCAGTCGATCTCCTGCAGACCTAGAGGATGTTTATGCCTCTCAATTTCCAAAAGAAGGTCATGAGGTTTCAACGCCAAACCTACGAGATTATTCAGACATGCCATCATCTGCAGAACGTGCTGAAGCTAGTACGCAGACTGATAACTCAGCCGACTTTCGCAGAATTCTCGATATTCTTTTGGAGATGCGCGGTCAGATTTATGCCTTGGGATGCGAGGTTCAAAATTTGCAGAATGCTGGTCAGGTTTCTTTAGCGTCTTTATAAGATCTGATCCAAGCCCTCTCTGTTCAGATTCAGGCCAATGCCAAGGGTGAGGAGATTGCTCAACTGAAGGACGACTTGAAAAGGCTGGAAGGGATCGTTCAGTCATTGGAAGATTTCCAGCTTATTCGTGTTCCCAAGAAATCTTGACTTCATTCCATTTTAATCTCAACATTTTCAATGCTGACAAAAAGGGGGAGAGATGCAAGAGATTTGAACAACTTTAACAACTTTAACTTTTTCTGTTTGGTTTGTTTTGGTTTGTTTTGGATTAATGTTTGACTTTAAACTTTGTGTCTTTTTGTGTCTGGATTTGAATTTGGATTATTGCTATTGACTGCTATTAATATCTTATGGATAGTTTATCATATTCAAGACTAACATATTTTATGTGGTTGCAGATTTTAGTGTTAGCCATTTATCTCTATAAGATATGCACATATGTTTGAGATATGTTTTGCAGGTCAAAGTTGTCCAAATCTGCAGGAAAGTTTTGTCACCATAAAAAATGGGGAGATTGTTGGAGAAATCTTCTTGAAGTGTTTTGAAGCTAACAAAACGTTTCCTTCAGTCTAGTCTGAAGGTTTTGCAAACTGTGCTATTTAAAGTCTCTGAAGACCTCCGACAGCCGGACTCAAGACTCAAAGTCTATCCTCATTGCGCCTCTAATCCATTGAAGAAAGGTTATCCAAATCTGAATGATTCTTTAAGGGGATGTCCTTATCAACCGGAGAAGATCTCGTGGGTCTGGAGAAGACATAACGGAATCCTTGATTGATCGAGATTGACTCGTTGATTGAAGATCCGATAATTGTCTAGATATTCTTGGAAGGTTCTACTTATGGAAACCGAGATTCTGCTTGTATGGGCGAACAGGATTGATGGGCTATCGACACGTTCCTTTAATAGCTTTATTAATCTTCTTAATTGATTCTGTCCAACGGGTAGATTGGAGGAATTCCTTTGGTAAGTGCCAACGGGTATGATGGCATGAAGGAGTATATAAAGAAGATGTTCTAAGTAGTTGAGGTGTGCGCGATAGAAAAATTCCAAAGTCTGAAAGCTTCTTGTTGTTTAGACAATCTCTTTGAGCAAACCATTGTATTCAAAAGAGAGTCAATATTTGTAAGAGACCTTGAGGAGGTGTAGTAGAACATCTACGCTGTGGAATCAAGGAAGAGCTGTGGTGTAACTTCTCTTTTATTCATAGTGGAATCCAGCCGAGGCTGCATCGGTGCGGAAGAGTGGACGTAGGCTTGGAATAAGCCGAACCACTATAAACCCAAAGTGTTCAATTTTCTCTTCCTTACTCTCTTTACTTTGATCGTATTTCATTTTGTTAATCAAAGAAAGAATTTCCTTCTATTGTTTGCCAAGTATTGCTTCCGTATCTCGATAAGTTGTTTATGCACCCATTCACCCCCCTCTAGGTGCTTATACTAGCTATCTCAGAACCGATCTATATTTGATTTCTAATTGACTTTTAACTGTGCTGTAATAATCTCTGTAGATAAGCACAGTCGAATAATCGATTCATGGTTGAATTCTCAAGTCTATTGCATTAAAATTCTTTAATGACTTCCCCAAATAGTCTAGTTATCTCAAGAGTGATCAGCTCTGAGAACAGCACTATAGGTGCGTTGATGAAATCCCGATTAATTTAATTGAAAGTAGAACTGAAAAATTTAGGATGTTACAAGTTCACCCTTACGCAGCTGCCATAGCTTCATCTCCATGCCCAATCGCCACAGCCAGCACTTCATGCCATCACTAATAGCACCTCCACCAGCCACCAGCAGACGCGCCATCTGCCACTACCATCGAGACGAGCCCCCAAGCCGAGCATCCCCCCTTTGGGCGAGAGCTTGGAAGGACCGCCATCGCCGTTGTTGAGCCCTATTCGATCCTTGAATGGCATGTCCTCGACGTCGTCGCGTCGCCATCGCTATGAGCCCGCCGCCATTGAAAACCCGTGAGTTAACTCTCTAATCTTTGATTAGGCCATTAATTGCGCTTAGGGGTGATTAGATTAGCATTAATAGTGGTTAGTCTTAATTAAGCTTGGTTTAGTTTAATTGAGATTAAGAATGATTTAGATTAATTTTAATTGCAATTAGTTTTAGTAATTACGATTAGATTAATAAATCATTGTTAGATTAGTTAATTGAGTTTAGTTTAATTAATCATAATTTATTTATTTAATCGTCATTTATTTAATTAATTGCAATTAGCGTAATTGATGATGATGGATTAATCATTATGTAGAATTTTATGCTCATTTTCTTGGATGAAATTATGTGTGAATTTGAGTGTTTGCACGTACGATATCATGTGATTGGTTGTTCTATGATAATTATCTATTACTATTGCAAAAGATGGTTTTATGGACAATTAAATGGAAAAATGTGAGGTGTCGGGTTTAGACGCCAAATCTTACGTGCTGGATAAAACTGTGGAGTTTTAAAATCGGAGTGTACTAAGTTTGATGGTTCGATTTTGAATACGTGACCACGCATGATTATTTAATCAGGATTTTTAAATATGGAAAAATTGCCAAGTTTATTATTTAAAAATGAAGTGTTGTTCTCTTGGTTATATTATGGCAATTAAAGTGGGATTGATTGATGATGTGCGTGAGTGGTCACTTAATTGAACCTGTCACCCAACGAGAGTTTGGGGACGATGCCCGAGTTTATCAGATGCTCGGCGGGGGTCCGGATGCCGAGTCGCGGTTGAGGCCAGACCGAAGCTCATTTATGGAATGTCGTTTGGGCGGGAGTCGTAGACGATGCCGTGCTCAACGGGGCGGGACGATGCCCGGCTACGCCGGAAGACCACCAACACTTGTGTTGGCCGTGGCTCGAGGGATTGTAATAATTGGAACACCTGTGACTACAATGCGTGTGAAATTCTCATGTGTGTTTTGATTATTATTGATGCACGTTATACTATTTCTACAGTGCGAGACATGCTAATATGCAGGGATGTACCGAGGTGAGGCGAGTTTTTGTTTGGCGCGTGCTTAGGCTGCCTTCAAGCCGAATTCACGTCCTAATCAAAGCTTAGGGATTTTAACTCGCTAAGATTTTATCTCACCCCGTTGTTGTCAAAATACTTTCAGGTCCATAGTATGGAGATCCGCCCGGTACTGTCATGTCCCGAACCTCGAGGGCATACACATCTCTCGATGGTCGATCAAATTGCGACGTTCCCAGGACACGTCGCCGACCCAAATGATTCATGCATATGCGAAAGCGAACTATAACTTCAAACAACAATCAACATGTGATAGAAAAGTAGGACAACCATATAAAACCAACCACACTTTTATAAACACATTGAGTTTATATACATAAGTCTAAACCAAAAGAGGCTACCAAGCTACCCTACCCCGAACCCTATCTACTTGGGATCTGGGTCGATCACGACATCGTTAGGGATGTCTGTGTCTAGAGGCTTAACTACCCCTAATGTAGGCACCTCATCTTTAGGTCCCTGGTTTGCCTCAATCTTAGCCATGATATCGGCGTCATGCACGAGGTCAAGATCCACCAGATACTTGTACCAATTGAGGTAGGCCCTCATTGACCCAAATAGTAGTAACCACGAGCTCACTGGTCCAGTCAAGGTTCTTGTGGATAGGGAGCATAGTGCGCTCGGTCTCGGCCTCTTGCGGCCACCCAAAACGAATGGGTCTCACCTCCATCTATGGACCTGAAAAGATTAAACCCACGACGGGGTGAGACAATGTCTCATCAAATCTACGCCCTAAACCCCGATTAGGAAAGAAATATGCCTACATGTGGCCTAATCACACAACCAATGAGACTCACCTTGCCTCAGTTCCTTCTTGCACGTCCGTACAATTCATATAATAGATATATGCAGTAATCGCACTCAACAATTAGAATGCCTCACTTCACATCTCAATCAATCACAGAGTTCCTGATTATAAGGCCAAATCGTTATGACACGTCCCATTCCGTGCCATACAATTTTGTCCCATAGTCAGGCGCGTTAATTTCAATCATTCATGCGTCCCAATTGATTACGACCCAATGGTCACGGCTAACTCAATAGTCAGCGGTCTTCTAGCATAGCCGGACGTCATCTCGCACCATCGAGCACGACAACGTCTACATCTAGACGGCATTCTACATAGGAGCATCGGTCCAGCCTCCACTGCGACCAGCATCCGTTGACTTGGGGCATTCCCAAAGGAGCATTGTTCGGCATAACAGCTCATGATGGGTTCTCATATCGATTGCACACACATCCAATCCCAGCCAATGACATCGTGCTTTGCACTCAAATGCTTCAATTAAAATAATGAACTTGGCCTATTTTCTTTATATCAAAAACACCCGGTAAAATAATCGTGTGTGGGTATACGATCAACTCGAGTCATAAAATGTGATATTCTCAGTTTTAAAAATCCCACTATTTGATATACTACTTAAAACTATTTTTGGAGTCAAAACCCGACATTTGGTATTTTTCTAATTAAATACCACAAATCCATATTTTTGAAGTAATAAATCAAAATTCATCAATCATCACAAAATTTGCACAAACTAATTGCACCACGACAATCAGCACGAAATTCTGACAACCGGCTATCCCGGTATAATGTCCGGAAAATAATAAATAATTAAATAAATTAAAAAATAACTAAATAAATGCAAAATAAATAAATAAGTGACTAATTAAGCTATAAACACTAATCTAACCACCTGATTGACTAATTAAATTACTCTAACCAACCTAGCTATATAACAACATACTAAACTAACTAACTACATTCACTAACCACCTAATTGACTTATTTAACTAATATAATTTAACTAAACAAGCTACTAGTTACACTAGTCTAACCTCTCCCTAAGCATCATTAACCTCCTAAGTAAGGTTTAGCAAGTAAACTCACTGGATTAGCAAGCCAATGAGTCCACGGCCACAGCGGCGCGGAGGCGAGCGAGCCTCAAGCTTAGAGCGACGCCAAAGGAGGCCCGCAAAGGCCGAAAACGGGCCACGAAGCTCATAGCCCAACCGTGAGTTTCGTTTCGCTGCGCCGAAGGAGCTGGATTGAGCGGCTAGGATGGGTTGGTGGGTGGCGGATAGCAGAGATGGCCAGGCAGCGATGGCTAGTGGCTGGAGGAGCTCAGGCGGAATTGCGACGTGTGGCTAGGGGTACGAACGATGGGCACTGGACAGTGGGGACGTGCGAACGGGCTCACGGGCGTGGACCCGCAGGCGTGTGGGCTGCTCGGCTTCGGCGGTAGCTCGGACAGGGGGTAAAAGGTGGTCGACAATTGCAGGGAGGTGCTGGTTGGTTTCTCTGGTTCTTTGGCTTGTGCTGCAACAACAATGGAAGCTAAGGAAGGAAGAAGGAAGAAGAAGGGTTGTTGCTGGCTTGAAGGGGACAAATGGCCACTAGAGTCTTCTCTAAATATCTCAAACACTCAAGTGTAGGCCCCTAAGGTCCACAGTTGTGCCTAGCTGCCTTATCCCCTCCAAATCTTCCTCAAGAAGCCAAGGAATGCTTCTTAAAAGTTGCACCCCACCAAGGCTATGAATTTCAAGCTTCCAACTTCAATTTCAATTCAATTTCACTCCAATTCAATCCCAATTTGTCCCCAAAATTTCCAGCTAAGGTATCCACATTAATTCCATGATTTTCCTCACCTATTGATCCCACTTGAAGGCCAAAAAAGCACACTCAATTTAGCCCATTCGAATTCTTGAACCAATTTCGCCAAATCTTGATTTTTCGCCGAAAATCTGAAATTGTCGAAAAATCTTCGAATGATAAGTCGACATTCCTAAAATAGATCATGACGTGACAAATCTTTCAATTTATGAAATCAGATTCAATTTCGTGGTTAATTTTAACCGGACACGATTTTAGTGTGACCTAACCTACTCGGTAGTTTTTAGGAATTTTTAGCGCATTTGACCAATGGTCGATTATTTTTGATCCACATTGTATATCTTCAATACATTGGCGACTCTTGGTTGTCGTAAAAATCTCGAGGCTTCAAATACGGACATAGGGTACAGAAACGACTGAAAAATCGGTCTAGTGCCATTTGACAAGAATTTTGCAATCAGGTGGAATCACCCACCATTTAATTACATCTCTCTATCGAGTCGACCTATCTCCAGTCTCTAATCTATTTTTGACGGTGCCGTAATGACCCTTGCAGATTAGCACGGTCGAGCAGTCGATTTTTGGTTGAATTTTCAAGTCGTGGCGTTTAGATTCCTTAACGGCTTCACCTGATAGATTAGTTATAGATTCCTTAACGGCTTCACCTGATAGATTAGTTATCTTGTGAGTGATCAGCTCAGAGAAAAGAACTATAGGCGTATCGATGAAAAGCCCAATTTATTCAATCAAAAACAGGGTTGAAAATCATGATGTCACAAAATCGATCTAATGAATCATAGACATATAGATCGTGCCATTCACGTAGTGGTTAGGGGAACATCTTTCACTGACCGATCGACAAGATAAGCTTATGTTACAATGATTCTTGATTACCTGATCATAAAATGATTCTTGATTACTGCTTATCGTAAAATGATTCAAGATTAGCCATATCGTAAAATGATTCTTGGTTACCCTTTTCTCGGCCACAGCTATGGGTTTTGACTCTCTAAGCATCCACATATCTTTTGCAGGTACCAAAAGAGAACTACAGTCTCTTTGCTTTGACAACCATTTCTGCACGAGTGCTTCTCAATTGGAGAAATGAAGTCTAATTCAGTGTTGATGGACACCCTGAAATCACAACCCTGAACTATCCTACTTTAAGCATTTTTATTTCTCTCTCCGTCTGGAAGCTATACACACATCTCTGGCAACCTTTAATTCAAAAACATTTGATTTAAACTTCAGCTGCACTTGTGGAGCTACGCATGGAAATGTCCCTGTGCTTTCCAAAAATGAAGATTTCAGAAGGGAATGGGAATCACAACTGTAGAAAGCATTGCGTTCTTTTTCTTTTGGTGATATTCTCACTCGATTGATGATCCTATTATCGGTCTATGACATGTAATTGAACTTGTCTCCCCAGGGTATTTTTTGGACGGATTGCAACAAATGGAATATCAATTCCAAAGAAAAGTGCAAGATGAAAGCCAAGTGCACAAAGTCAAACAACACCAAAAAAAGAACCCTCTGTTTAGTGGCAGAGTCATTGACGTTTGCCCTGGATGGCATCTTTCACAAGTTGATGTTTCCATGCCATTTGGATCACGTACGTACACAAAAAGAAAAGAAAGAATTGAAGGATAAGAGGATTGTAGTCTGTCTGCCGAGAATTCTCTGGCTAAAAAAAGATATCTTAAAATATAATTCAACTCTAGTTTTTTTTTTTTTTTTTTGACAAATTCAACTCTAGTTAAGAATCCAAATTTAAAACAAGACCTTTGGTATTAGATATTGTGCTGCTTTTGATAGAGAAAGGTCAGAAACATTCCATGTGGAGGTATTGTGAAAGTCAGGAGCACAGACACCCATAAAGCCCAGAAAAGAGATGTGGGTTCAGAGAACCACATTATCTCTGAATTAAAGCTAAAAGCTGCAGGGCTAGCTTTGCTTTTCGGACAAAAGTAGTACCCCTATTTTGGAAAGTTCCAATTTTATCTTTCAGCCGCTCATATCTAGCATCGCGACATTCAAGCGGTTCTCACTAAGAAATGAGTACTTGATTCAAACTCTGCGTCATAGAGGACCTCATCTAATCATCTTACTCAGGATAATATCGCAAAAAATCAACTGATATAGTTCATTGCCGAGCTGGGTTTTGGTCCATGAAATGCAATGCAATCCAGAATTGCACGAAGCATATTTGTTACTGAAACGCAACTAAAGCTCAGGAATGTCGATTTTAACCCAAGTCGCCACAAGGAAAATGTAGTAAATTGAAGCGGATACATACCTGATTAAGAGCCATCCGTCAAAATCTTCTCATAAATTTTTGACAGGCCCTTTTGCGCAGTTCAGTGTACATTACACACCAGTAAGGCCCCCATATATAAAACGAGTTTTTAATATGGGGAGCCTAATTATACCTATCACAGTGATGACTATTATTACATGGTTTTAAAAAAAGGACAAACTAAAAAAGAGAATATTTGTATGAGGCAAAGGTCCTACAAAAATTTGACATTCGAAATACCCCACTGATGAAAGTCTGAATTGGCTTCGATCTGATCTCATATTCTCTTCCATTCCCTATAAATAGAGATACAAATGCAAGCAAAACATTGAAGCATTAGAATAGGAGAAGAAGAAGTGAGGCTAACATGAAGATGAGAGTCTCATTTGGTAGCCAAGGATGACTTGCCTGCTCTGAACTTGCCCTATTTGAGCTGAACTAAGCATTCGAGTAGTTCGTCCCGGTATCAGGCAGTCTCCTTGGCTAGTCAGAAAGTCTCTAATCTTTCATGTTAGGCTTCTTCTTCCTTCTGAAAGCAACTGCTCCTTGAAGATACAAATTTGTCTAATCTTTTCCTTCATCAAATGACACACTGAGAGGCACTGAAATGTTTTTTTTTGAGGAAGAGAGGCCTTGCATGACGTGACGAGTCTGGTTTGTTAGCCAAGAATGACTTGCCTGATTTGTGCAAGAGGCTTCGATTATGAACGCCATTCTCGTCCATTTATGCACACGATTGCATGATCACCAGGCAGGTCATCCTGGCTTATCTGACGTGCTCTTCAGTTTCATGTTAGGCCTTCTCTTCTTCTTTGAAAGCGCCAACCTTCCTTGGGCCACAGGTGCATTGGAAATCAGCACAAGGTCTATGAAAGTTGCGAACGACGGCTTATATTAACATAAATAGCCAAAAAGGAAAGGAACAATGAAAATTGATTTTTGCGGTTTTGCTTTAGAGATGGAACACTCCAATTGTGCAAGTTTGATTATCGAAGCCATCTGACTCTGAGGGAATACTTCAACGCATGGTTATGTGCAGATGATGAATACGTCGAGAATGTGTGGCTATATGCACCGTCGATGATACTTGCAAATCGACAGTTTTTCACCAACGAGTTCAAACATCCGATCACTTTCTGGGTGCTGTCCACTCTTCCATTTTAGATTTTACCAGCACACACTTGAAGTGAACATTTTAAGTGCTATGCAGTGGTGCGAAAACTTTAAGATTTGGAAATTAAATTTTTTTAAAAGAAAACATTTTAAGTGCTATGCACTGGTGCGAAAAGTTAGGATTTGGAAATGAACAATTTGAAAATAAAATGACATTATTGTAAATAGGGACACCATGATAATTGATGTAAAAGTGCAAAATGGTCTCCACAAAAGGCAAAATTTATGCATGTATATCGATTATAAGTGATCATAAGGTCAACTGTGAGGTATGCTTTCGGTATTTTCCTTAGAAAATTTGAAGAAAGAAAAAAGTGGCAAAGTGCACGCCTACATGTGTGTGCTCAAGAATATGTATTTTCATTGATCCTAATCTTATCCCTCTATTCTCTCAATCAAACCACACTAGAATCCACCATTCATTGTCATTGTCCACCGGATCATTTGGGTGATTCATGCCCGATTGATCTAGTATGTGATTGGTCATATCCACATCAATAGGATATGTTGATAGTGTAAACAGGAATATTTCCATAAGACATTGGTCAATAACTTTCATGGAAACATATCAATAGTGAATTTGGAATTTAAAAAGTAAAACATTTGGGTAATGGGTAACACCAATGTCACCACGTCTATGCATGGAATATATGCTAAATTCGCTATTAGAGCATGTGTCAGACCATAAAAATATATTAACTTTTCAATTATCAACGAGTGGTAAGTTTAGTCAATAAGAGCAGAAATTTGATAAAAACGAAGGTCATTGAACAAAGCAGTCAATAACCTAAAGGAAATCGATAATTCGCATATTAAGTCACCTACGGCCAAAATCACAGCAGTTATAGACCGAGGTCCTTTACTACTCAACGAGCTTTGTCAACAGCCAACTATTGTAGATTTCGCTAAGTTGGAGCTCAGAAACAAAAACAAAAAAGATGCACTATCGATGCCAGCGCATGATTGCCCATTCGTTATCCCTATGATCTTGGAAAATGCAACTCCTTGTGGATAGCTACTATTAGATTATAAAGGATTGTGCCTAGGATCATGATTGCTTATCAATGATTGTAAATAATACTAGTGAGTCGTTTGTGGATTCAAAATTCTTAACTATTTGTAAATAACTGTTGCCGGTAGGATATAAGTACCTGTGCGGTAATTTTTATAAATGTTCGCTCGATCAATCACAGAATACCTGCTATTGCAATTTATTCTCATGTTAAAGTTTTCGCAAATTTACCTTTCCAGTGCTTTAAATTTCTAGAACCATTGCGTTTCATGCAATCTTTAATTCATGTACTTTCATTTTCGATTCCTTAACTTTTTCAGTTATTTACTTTCCCATCTAAAATTCGAAAAGATATATTATTTTCCCATAAAATCCATCAATTTCTTCCATATCATTAGATTTTCGCTTTTTGGTGAAGCATCATATTTTAGAGATAGATAACACACCGATTAGGAGCGATGTTCATTATTCATACAAGTATATAGATTCAAGTTAAGTTCAGCTTCCAAATAATCTAAATTCAATCTATAACTGGACTTCAAGCTTAAAGGATTTTGAGAATTAGATCAAAGAATTCATTCTCTTTTTTGAGCATCGGCCAATAAATGATATCCAAGTTAAACAATTGTTTAGCATCATCTCTCTCGGTGATTCTATGTTAGACAGTTCTATTGTTTTGTTTTTTTATTTTTTTTTGGTAAGGTAAGTATTATATAGACTTCAACCAACAAATGTACAGTAGGGGATCTCGGCACCACAAAAACTTACACTCATAGTGACAAACAAGTCATAACGAGTGGAAGGGTGTTGAGAAAAAAAATCGAAACAGCCAAACAGCGGCCAACAAATGGCTAAAATAGCAGCAACAAGAAGCCAAACAACGGCAACAAACAAGAAAGGGAAGGGAGGCAAACAGCAAAAACAGCGGCAGCTCACACTGCCAGCTACGGCAACCTCCGAGGCACTGGACTAGCCCCCAACTACTCTGAGCCATCCACATCAGCAACATGAACCTCTGAAAAGAAAGGACCTGAAACTAACTGCCAACTCCAAAAGAGCACAAAAACAATGGCAACCTCAACCAAGCTCTAGAAAACCTTGGCACACCGGCCAAGCACTATCAATAAAAAATCGAAGGATGAAGACCCCCAGCTATGTTGTAGTCTTCAATTTCTAGGTATGTCCGGAACACGTTGAAAGGTCATCGCGTTATCCTTGATAGCCTTTTGAAGGTGATTCTTCAAAGCCGGGAGACAGAGAGATTGATTGCGGAAAATGATATTGTTCATCTCTTTCCAAATTATGTAACATAATGCTCCAAAGGCAAAACGGGCCAAGGACTGGTGAAAGCTAGTATTGACAATGTGCTTGGCAGCCCAATCTAGATTTTTCATCCAAGATTTATTCTGCCAAGCGAGATTGCATTTAGCGAACCAATGTGTTTGACGGTTCTATTGTTCAATTGAACATAGAAGAAGAATTTTTTTCCACACTGATAAATTGCTAAAAGAGTTGATAAGTGTCAAAAAAAATATATATATTAGTGAAAAACATTAACTTCAGCCCATTCGCGAAGAACTTATTGGTAAGTGCCGAAACAAGCTTTAAAGTTTCGGTTGTTAGTCAATTTTAGATATTGAAGGTTCATTTGGTCAAATGAAGACTTGTTTTGGAAGTCCCAATCAAATCACAAGCTTGCCATCACCAGAATCCAAGTGTAGGATATCCGACGTGACTCCCAAGCGAAATATTTGATCATTTGCCATGTGCCTTTCTCAATTCTTGAATTCCACCAAAGGGTGAGCACGAAACTTGGTCGGGGCTTCTGAAAACCTTGAATTCTCAATTTTTCCCAAATATAACCTTAACTCCTCAATCGATAAATAGCCAAAATGTTAAGTCTTGTCTCTGCACTTCTTTCAATAAATTGGTAATTGAAAAGATAATTTCATAATGATGTCGGTGAGTTTTCTTTTTGATAATTCTGGTTTTATTCACAACAAATCACAAAGCAGATCAGCAAACATGCTACAAGCTCGATACAATCATCAAACTAAGATCAATTCCCCGGTTGCAACACATAGTTTTATGCCTTTCTACGATACCTTCCTTTGAACATTCAAATAAATCCGAAGCTTGTCTCTAATCAATCTATTTGTTTCAGCGAGAATTGATGAAGAGCTGACAAGAAAAGAGGAGTTACCAACTATTCCTTGCACTCCAAATATAGAAACTAAAAGCACACTAAGAGAACTTAACAAATGGGGGAATGCCATTGCTCTGTAAACTAGGGGTGAGCATGGTCCGGGTTGGGCCGGTCCACCCCCTAACCCTAGGACCAACCCGCACAATACTAGTCCTCAATTTTTGGGACTGAGGACCGACCCTATTGAGCTTGGGACCGAGGACCGGACCAAACCAATGGGTTCGGTCTGGTTCTAGGGTCAACCCAAGACCAACTGATAATTTTTTATTTCATTTTTTGTACTGCTTGAAAGTGCAATCGACGACCGTACCAACCCAATAGGTTTGATGATGAGCAAGGTCTGCTAAGAAAGGCAAGCGATGAGGGTCAAGTAGGGTGAGCGTCGAACAAAATGAGCATTGAATGTCAAGCGGGGAGCAACAAGCCAAGTAAGCATCGAGCGGCAAGCGGCACGAGTGATCTAAAGCAAGCAAGGTGAGTGTCGAGTGGCGAGTGGAGAAGTTATTTTTTTCAATTTTAGCAAATTGAAGACTAAGAGGACAAATAAGACAGAAGAGAACGAATACTAGAGGAGGATGACATGAGGTGCATTTGTTGACGCTGTGAGGACTCCTCACAAAAACATTTTCCTCATTCGTAAATTATGACTATTGACGCCGTAAAAGATATTAAAAATCTAAGTTATTAAAGAACAATGTAAAATTACTTGAACTCCTCACTAAAGAGTTATTTAATGTTGTTGACACCATTTATTTAAATGTTTTATCTATATAAAAAATTATAACTAATATATATATAGTCAAGGTTGGTTTAGGTTGGACCAACCTAGAACTTTTAGGACCAAGGATCAACCCACACAGTGCTGGTCCAGGAATTCTAGGACCAAGAACCGACCCAATCTCCTTAGGAACTGGACTAGGACAGGTAGGGTTGGGCTGGTCCAAGGTTGACCCTGGATTGATGCTCACCCCAACTGAAAATAGAAAAAGCCCGAGTAACTTCTGTCTCCCAATCTCCAGGAACTCTATCAACAAGATGAAGCTGTAAAATGGCTCTCCAAACTTGTAGAGAGAGAATATCCAAAAAGCAAGTGGTTCCTGTCTTTTTCATCAAACAGAGTGGAGGCCCCTACATTCCCCACTTTACTTACTTGCCATTTGTGGTTTGTATATTGTGCAAAGCTAACTAGGCAGTAAAACAATGTTGAGGAATACTAAGGGTGTCAACAAACTAGTTTAGTTTAGGTCCCAACTGATGCTTGGCCTGATCTAGACATGAAGGGCATAGGTTTTTTCGTGACCCAACTCCACACCCGACCTGTGTAGAACCAGAAATGAAAAAACAAGTTGGGTCGACTCCAGTAATTTTCCTATTCTGGACAACATAGCCATCCTTGATTGTCTTGATTGAAACTTTAATGAGGCTAATGCATGCTTAGCTGCACACTTGGTACTAATTTACTATGATACATGAGCTAATATGAAATGATTTTTCTGAAAAATAACACTATCATTGTTGTTCCCCCCTTTTATTAGTGAGGAAAAAAAAGGAGAAAAAAAGGATAGTATATTTTCACAATTAGCTATACACAGACCATCAAAGTTTACACTTTCCAAGAACCGTCTTATCTCAATGATTGCAGATGAACTGATCCCTAGGAGGTTGTACAGAGAGATGGTACTTTTGTTAGGATCTTGCCTATAAAACTAAATTTAAATTAAGGGCCAAACTCTCTCTTGCCCCACTTTATTATCCTTGCATTTAGTAACTTAGAAGGGACTTGTATTTGGTTTTAGTGAGCATTCAGAGATTAAAAAAAAAAAAAAAAAAAACATGTTGGGCCACAAGGGTGAAAAGTGGATCAAAATGATTCAAGCAATTGAATATTAATAGTCTAAGGACAAAATTGGTTGGATCATGTGTCACGCCCCGATCCTTCGAGCGCGTTCCCATTCCTTTGCGGTCGATTAAATAGCGACGTCCTAGGACGCATCACAAACCCATTCATTTTAAATGTGCATGCGGAAGCAAATAAATAATCTTCAGATAACAACAAGAAGGGATAGGAAAATAGGGCTATAACTTTTTTAAACCAAACCACACTTATATATATACATAGTAACACATGTCATATATAATACAAGCTGATATATAGATACAAGGTCTACAAAACAAGGGGGGTTTGCAAATAGCTACTAATCTTCCTCCTGCTCCACATCCTCGTCCTCATTGGAGCCTTCCTCCGAGTACATCAGAGTTCCTGGGTCTTCAAGATTTGGGTCTACCGGGTCCACCATCGAACCTCCGGAAGGATCTGCTGTGCTTTTTCCAAAAACAACCTCCAGCACATACAGAGGTATCTCCGATTCCAGTATGAGATCCTCTCTCTAGCCATTCTAACCCTAGCGGTACCATCATCTGTATTGGTGGGATATTTTTTTGGGTAGGCCCGCATCAACCCAGACCACGGACCTCACCGGCTCATAGGTCCAGTCCCTAGGGCTCCCATGCAACGAAATGCAAGACCTTTGTTCCGTGACTTTCTTCGGTTGTCCAAAATACTCGGGAGAAGCTGCCATCTATGGGCTTAAAATGTTATCCCATGATAGGGTGAGATGACATCTCAACAAGTTCAACCTGCTAAGACCTAACTAAGAAGAAAATACGCCCCGAGGACTGCCTAAGCATAAACATAAGTCAAAGGACTTACTTTGGTCTCAGTCCCTTCTTGCAAGTCAGTACAATTCAATCATTTCGATTACTCATATCCACAATCAATTCATCCAATCAAATTGAACCATCGATCAATCAACTTAGTCGATTCCATGTCATCAAGACGATCACTCGGTCCACTCATCTTATACTATCTATCCAAATCGATCATATCAAAGATATGCTCATCCTAAGCTGAAAATAGAAAGTATAGCTCATCTAAAGCTGAAAATAGAAAGTATAGCTCACCCAAAGCTGATAATAATTATATATGGCTCACTAGAAGTTGACAACAAAGTATATTGCTCACCCAAAGCTGACATATCAGAGCCTGCAGGCTGATATAGTATATTGATAATGTTCACCAGAAGTTGCTAAGGTATATTGCTCACCCAAAGCTGATATATCATGGTTCTCAGGCAGATATAGTATATCAGTATACTGCTCATCCAAAGCTAACATATTAAAGCCCATAGGTCAATATAGTATATCATCCTAACCATCTATCAAATTTACCATTTTTATCATACCTGATAAAAATACTCGTGCGTGGGTACACGGTCGACCTTAACCAAAATACAATTTTCTCCCACTTGAAAAGCCCACTATTTATTATAGTGCCTTAAAAAATTTTGGGCATTAAAAACTGACGCCTTGGTGATTTTCTAATTAATTATTGAAATTAAATAATTTTGGGATAAATACCAAAAATTGCAAATTGCACTCAATTTGTACCATCCAAAACTCAATCAAATAAACAGATCACACCATTGCAATCAACATAAAATTCTGGTCAACGACTAGTTCGGTTTAATTTCCAAAAATAAAAAAATAATTAAATAATTACCAATAATGCACACTTAGGCTTGTAACTCCTAATTAAATGCCGATTCGGGTTTGGAAAATTCTTGAACCTCACTAGATAAATACTAAGGCTTATCTAGTTGCTAATTACACTAATCTAACCACCTAACATGCATTAACGATAAACTAATTCACTAATCTATTCTAACAAACCACATAATCCTAACTTAGCATAAACTAATCAACTCTTTAGCGTCATTAACTTACTAAGCAGGGATTAGTGAGTTAAACTCACTTGATTAACGATCTGCTCAGATCAAAATGATGGGGACATGGTGAGGATTGACAAACTCTAAAGCGGGACCACCAAGCGGGGTTGGGAAAGCCATATAAATGGGCCAAACAGCGGCTTGGAGACCTACTCTGCTTGGCTTATGTTCAGTGCTTGTCGGGGTCGAGAGAGGTGGAACCGGTTGGCTTGAAGGGGTGAGGATGGATAGCAGGGATTGCAGCAACTTGGATGGGCGTCCCCAGTGGTTGGCGGTTAGGAAGCTCGAGACAGTGAGCTAGGCATGAGATAGGTGTGGAGCAAGTAGGACGCGCAGTAAAGACGAGGGGCGCGACGAGCGACGTGGTGGCTTGCGGTGGCTCAGGCGGGCTTTGGTGGGCAAGGGGCTAGCTGTTGGTTCTGTTTCTGGGTTTCTAGGGTTTCGAACAACAAACTGGGATGGAGGGAGGGTGGTGCTGATGGGTAGAAGGAAGAAGAAAGGAGGGGGACCGGCTAGATTGGGGGGGCCCACCTTGGTCTCTCTCTCATCCCTTTGTCTCCTTGCTTTGATCCCACCACCTACTGGCTTCCTCTGCCCATTTTCCAGATCAACTCATTTTGGTCCATAGCGCCTAATTAAATATCGATTTGAGTTCGGAAAATTCCCGAACCTCACTAGATAAATACTAAGGCTTATCCAACCACCTGACATGCATTAACTATCAACTAATTCATTAATCCATTCTAACTAACCACCTAATCCTAGCTTAGCCTAAACTAATCAACCCTTAAGCGTCATTAACTTACTAAGTAGGGATTAGTGAGTTAAAACTCACTTGATTAATGATCCGCTCGGATCAAAATGACGGGGACACGGTGAGGATTGACAAACTCCAAAGTGGGACTGCCAAGCGGGGTTAGGAAAACCACAAAAATGGGCCAAACAGTGGCTTGGAGACCCACTCTACTCGGCTTTCTATTCAGTGCTAGTCGAGGTCGAGAGAGGTGGAATTGATTGGCTTGAAGTGGCGAGGTTGGACAGCGGGGATAGCAGCCACTTGGGCAGGCGTCTCTAGTGTCTAGCAGTGCCAGAATGGCGACGTCTGGCAGTTGGACGATGGCAAGGAAGGTCGAGACAGTGAGCTAGGTGTGAGACAGGTGTGGAGCGAGCAGGACGCACAGGCAAGACACGGGGGCGCGATGGGCGACGTGGCGGCTTGCGGTGGCTCTGGCGAGCTTTGGTGGGCAAATGGCTAGCTGTTGGTTATGCTTCTAGGTTTATGGGGTTTCGAACAACAAATTGGGATGAAGGGAGGGTGGTGTTGACAGGTAGAAGGAAGAAGAAAGGAGGGGGACTGACTGGATTAGAGGGGGTACCACCTTGGTCTCTCTCTCATCCCTTTGTCTCCTTGCTTTGGTCCCACCACTAGCTGGCCTCCTCTGCCCATTTTCCAGACCAACTCATTTTGGTTCGTAACGCCTAATTAAATACCGATTTGAGTTTGGAAAATTCCCGAACCTCACTAGATAAATACTAAGGCTTATCTAACCACATGACATGCATTAACGATCAACTAATTCACTAATCCATTCTAACTAACCACCTAATTATAGCTTAGCCTAAACTAATCAACCCTTAAGCGTAATTAACTTACTAATCAGGGATTAGTGAGTTAAACTCACTTGATTAACGATCCGCTCAAATCAAAATGACAAAGACATGGTGAGGATTGACAAACTCCATAGTGGGACTGCCAAACAGGGTTTGGGAAGCCACAAAAATGAGCCAAACAACGGCTTGGAGACCCATTTTACTTGGCTTCTGTTTGGTGCTGGTTGGGGCCGAGAGAGGTGGAATCGATTGGCTTGAAGCAGTGAGGATGGACAGCGGGGATGGCAGCAACTTGGACAGGCGTCTTCAGCGGCTAGCGGTGGCTGAATGGCGACGTTTGGTAGCTGGATGATGGCAAGGAAGCTCGAGACAACGAGCTGGGTGCAAGATAGCTATGGAGAGAGCAGGACGCGTAGGTGAGCACGCGGGGGCGTGACGGGCGATGTTTACCATGTCGTAATGATCCATGCAGATGAGCACGGTCGAGTAGTAAATTATTGATTAAATTCTCAAGTCTAATGTATTAAAATTCCTTAATGACTTCCCCAGCTAGTCTATTTATCTCAAGAGTAATTAGCTCTGAGAATAGCACTATAGGCGCGTCGATGAAAGGCCTAGTTAATTTAATTGAAAGCAGAACTGAAAATTTCAAGATGTCACATCATGCATGACATAATACAATGTTGATTTAATGTTTAAGGCAATGTTGGTGGGTGAAATTTAATGCCAAAAAAATAATAATTAGGTAGATAAGTTATTTGAATGATAAGTGGCTAGTCAATGTGAGTTTGGGTAAAATAGTAATTTCCAAAAAAAAAATCCAAATATGGGTAAACAATTAGAGAAATTAGTATCTGTTTGAAGCATTGATAAGCTACAAAGTAGTTATTGATCGATAATAATTATACAATTATAAGATGGCTCGCAAATTGCTACTTATACTTTTGATAACCCCCATTTGTAATTAGGGTTATACTAGTCAGCACCGATAAATGTTACAAAAAATTCCAAATGAGAGTTTGAAATGCCCTGAATTTTTCAATTAATGACATGAAGTGAACATTTTAAATAGCAGCTTGAGGTGCCTTTATTTTCTTAAATAAGGGATTGAAGTGGACATTATTTCAAATAAGAGTTTGAAGTGGCCATGTTTGTTTCAAAGAAAGGCTTAACCTCACCGACGGGTCAAGGGCACTTCCATCCTTTACATTTTCTTATTTTCTTTCTTATTTTTTCTTTTTTTTTTAATTCCAAAAGCAATAAGGGTTAAAACTAATGGAGAAAAAAAAATACATGTAGGAGGGCTACAAGCCCTCCCTTGCCTATGGTCGCCACCCTATCACTAGTGGAGCGTTGGCCAGCAAGGGAGGGTTGCAGTCCTCTCTTGATTCTAGGGAGGGCCTACTAGCCCTTGCCTCTGGTTAGTGAGGTTGTTAGCTCTTGCAAGTCATTGGCAACCCTATTTGCGATGGTTGATGCCTCACCGGCAAAAGGGCCTCTTGCTTGGAATTTTTCTTTTTAAAATTGTGTTTTCTTTTCTTTTAAGTTTTTGTCTTTTTTTAGTTTTTTTATAAAAATAGAAAAAGGAAAAAGAAAGAAAAGAGGGAAGAAAATAAGAAAATGTAAAGGAGGGAAATGCTCTTCACTAGTTGGTCAGGTTAAGTCCTTCTTTGAGATCAATATGACCACTTTATGCTCTTATTTGAAATAAAGTTCACTTTCAGCTCTTATTTAAAAAAAAAAAATGACGGCACTATAGGCCTTATTTGAGACATTGTTTACTTCAAGCCCTCATTTGAGAAATTGAGGGCATTTTGAACCCTTATTTGGAATTTAACCTAAATAATTATGTCATATGTCTTTCACTTTCATCATAGAAAAATATTTATCGATTTACACCAACTAAAGTTAAGACTACTAGATTCATTTTGTTAATTGATTTTCCACATTGGCATCATACTTGGATGTTGCAAATCTAGTGGGGTTAAGGCTCAAAGAACTATCAATACTTATAAATTGTCGGGAAATTTTCATGATTTTAAACTCTACATAGCCCTTCTCAACACTTTTATAGTTGTCATAACACTAAACGAAGTCATGAATTAGGGCTTTATAAACTAACTCTTAGAATTTTCCAAGTTTCGCAAATTCAATGGCAGAGTGGTGTGTTCTTTGAAGTTATCTAGTAATCCATGCAAATTGTTCAATTTCCTAAGGCTCACACTATTTCCACCCCCATTATTGGCTCTTAACATCCCTTCTCACATTGAATAGACTACATTTTCCTTTACAAGTTCGACTCTTGATTTAAGATTATTTCATACATTTTTTCTTTCTTTTCTTTTGTTTCTATTTTACTAAAAGACAAAACTATCAACATCACTATTGAACAATTTCTTTTCACCCTTGCCACTTCTTTTGTACCTATTACATCACTGCATTTCCTTTATGTATGTCTTCTCTTAAAGTTATCTCCATTGTTGTGAACTGAGCAAGCACTATTTATCCTCATGATTGTGAATTTCGACTTTGATATTGTGGTTGATGTATATATTATACACAATTAACTCATCTTTCGTTTGAACAGTTTTTTGTATTGCATGTGGAAGACCATATTGTTTTTTGCTTAAATGTATCTATTGATGATGAAACTGTGAAAGGAGAATAGCAATCCATCGAGTCTACAAATTCATTTGAAACTTTACTAGGTATTTTTTGAATGTGAGAGGATCTTTTGAGTAGTGTGTGGATGCATCTTCTTGCTCAAGATTATGTTGTCTCTATAAAAAAGTCAATGAGAGACAATTTTGTTCTTTTTGGTTGTGAGAGGGGAGGTAGTTATAATGATTGACATTTTATGACAAGTCAGAGAAGAAAATTGGATCTCATTTGATTGACTATCCTCTTGAAGTTTATTGCTATAAATAGAAAAATGTATTAGGGTCATGTAAAATGTCTAATGCATTGCACAATAAATAATTAAAGATTTAACAATTAGATTCATTGAATAAAAAGAAAGTTGAATAGTTAAAATACACAATCTACAACACAATGACACATACAAAAATTATAAGTTAAAAAAAACGCGTACTAGAATTTGTAGATGGTTCTCTTCACTCTTAATTGTGCTTGGGCTATTTTTTGAATAATAATATACAACTATATACCAAATAATTAGCCTATTTTTGTCAAATAATTATCAGCTATATACCAAATATATTTTTTTTTGGGAAAAACTAAAAAAGAAGAAAAGAATGCAAGCAAGAATTTTAAATCAAGAGTAGGCCCCACATTTTAATGAGTGTTCTTTGAGACGAGTATGGGTAATTTTGTCTCTAAAAAAATGAAACAAAAGAAAAAGAAGAACAAAACAATAAGAAATAATCATAAATCAAGAGTGGGTCCCACAAATGATAATATAGTCAATTCAACATGAAAATGGGTGTTATGAGCAAATAAAGGGTGGAAATAGCGCGAGCCTTTCTTAATATTCTTCTTGACATCAAGAAATGAAAAAATATTAGGATGTCACAACTTTTGCCTACCAAATCCTCAAAATGGTTCACCACCTTGCTCCTAAAAAATTAGCTTTTGTAGACTCTAAAACTACTTACTAATTTGAAAACAATTGCTTAGTCTTTTCCACTTCTACAATGCTATCTTCAAGCAAAGTCACAAGGGTTCAATCATTATAATTTGTCTTAGCCCAAAGAGACAACACCATGGCAATAACAATTCAAGTGATCTAGGTTTTGCCAACTCTAAAAATCAACTCCTAAATTCTCTCTAATATCTTTAAACGATTATCAATTAACATATTTGTTAAAACTATGTCTGGAGTTTGAGCCGTTGAATGTACTTGATCTGAATTGAATTGCAAATAAAGTTAAATACAAAAATCATGTTAGTGTGGGAATCAGCCAAGAAAAATAGAGAAGAAAATATATTGTCAAACTCGTATTTGGAATGTTCTTTGGACAAATATTGGAAAGTCCACTAAGACTTTGAATTTGACCTTGACTTGCTAAATGTGTCAAAAGAAGAAATCAAGAAAACAATGCAAAGAAGGAAAGTCCAGTTGAGTTAGTTTCCTTCTCCAACTAGGTGTTGATTTTTCTCTAGGGTGTGCTTGCACTATATATTGCATTGAGGAGCACCGTTGTTGAAAAAAAAATGAAGAAAAGAAGAGTTGATCTTGAAGCATCAGTTTTGTGAGTGCTTGGCTCTAGATTTTCTCAATTGATTTCATTTGTGCAATCACATCCAAAATTAGTATTTAAGCCAATTAAATCTTACAAGTTCAAGATTTTTTAATTCCTTAATGAGATTGAGAGATTGTTTAGCGAAGAATTGTGAGGCTAAACACTACATGCGTTATTAAATGTAATTGGGGCTTGGAAAACACTAAGAGTATATGAGTGACTCAAGCGTATAATCTTCGTTGTATTGCTTGATCTATAATAGAATTCGCTACCGCTCCCCCTGGGACATAGGTTACTACAATCGAACTACATAAATCTAGTATTCGATTTATTTTATTTAATTTTGTCGATTTTTTTTGTTCGATCGCTCAGTTTCCTCAACAATTGTTATCAAAGCCAGACTTGGCCGAGTTGAAGCGAATCGATGACGATGGAAGAAGAAAAAGTGAGAACTGGCAGATTTGATGGGAAGGATTTTAGTTTCTAGAAGATAAAAATTGAAAATTCTTGCCCCTATTTGGAGAGAATCCAAAGATGATAAAGCAAACTGATTGAGATTTGCATGATAGACAAGCTAAGGGTGTTATTTGATTGACGTTGGCTCATATCATTGCGTTTAGCATCATGAAGGAGAAAACCACTATTGATTTGATGAAAGCCCTATTGGATATGTAGGAAAAGCCCTCTGTGATCAATTGAGTGCTTGGTAGTAGTCATTAATTATTATAGCAAAAATCAATTTTATGGGTATTTAATTAAAAAAATACCAGGTGTCAGTTTTTGGATGCCAATTTTTATATACTATATAAAATCATGGAATTTTGAAATGGGAGCACACTATGTTTAATGGTTTGATTTAAATATGTGACGACGCACAATTATTTTACCGAGAATTTTTAATACGAAGAAAAGTGGCCAAGTTCATTATTTAAATACAAAGTATTTGAAAGCAAAGCTTGGTGTTTTTAGCCAAGTATGTGTGCACGTGTGGTCACTATCGGAACCCGTCACCCGATGAGAGTCGGGGAGCCGATGCCCGATTAAGTTCAGATGCCCATGTCAACAGATGCCGGTTGCAGTGGAGGCCAGGCCGATGCTCCTTTATGGAATGCTGTTTAGGCGTAGACGTTGTCGTGCCCGACGGAGTGGGACGACACTCGGTTATGCCGGATGACTGCCGACTATTGAGTTGGCCATGGCCGATGGGTCATAATAACTGGAACACGCTTGAGTGGTTGTGATAGCTGCGCCTGATTATAGGGCAAAATTGTGTGGCACAGTATGAAATGTATCCTAACGGTTTTTCCTTATAATTGGGACCCATGTGATTATTTGCAAGATGAAATGATGTGTTCCGGTTATTAAAATATGTTTGTTATATTCATATGGTATATGTGACGCATTGATATGCAGGGATGTGCCGAGGCGAGGTGAGTTTGTTTGTGATGCCTATTTAGGTTGCCTCTAGGTGAATTTGCATCCTAATTAGGGCTTAGGGTTTTGACTCACTGAGATTTACCTCACCCTGTCATGGTTAATTATTTTCAGGTCCTTAGTATGGAGAGACGTCCCGTCCGTTTTGGGGTTCCGAGGGAGATGGACGACGAGACCTCCTATTTCCCCATTCCCAGGACCACTCATACTCATGAGGTAATGGTGACCACTATTTGGGTCGATGAGGGCCTCCCTCACTTGGTGCCTCATAGCTTCAAAGCATGGTTCATTAACTGTCGTAATGGGGCTTGGGAGGGTTCTCTACAGGGTTTTGATGGACCTCCCGCTAGAACCGAGTATGGGGAGGTAGCTCACCCCATGGATATCAACATCCCAAATGGTGTCATGGAGAAATCAGAGCCCGAGGCGGAGGGGCCTAGAGTGTAGGTTGTCTGGTAGTTTCTTTTTGGGAGAGACTTTTGTATATAAACCCTTAGGTTGACCTGACATGTTTATAAAGTGTGGTTTGTGAAAAATCGTTAGGGTGTTTTGACTATCCTTGTGTTTGATGGTTGTTCGGGTGTTTATTTAATTTGCTTCCGTATGTGCTTAATCGAAAGCTAAAAAAAAAGGTCGGCGATGCGTCCTGGAACGTCGCATTTTAATCGACCGTCGAGGGATGTACATGTCATGCCCCGAACCCCGGGCATGCACACATCCCTTGGTGGTTGACTAAATTGCAACATTCTCAGGATGCATCGCCGACCCAAATGATTCTTGCACATGCGGAAGCGAAATAACAATCTCCTGACAATAAACGGACATGGGATAGAAAAATAGGACAACCGATTAACACCAAACATATTTTTTAAATAACCAGGTTTATATACATAATAGTCTAAACCAAAAAGAGCTACTAAGCCTCCTAAGCTCTGGGCTCTCCAGTCATGGGCTCAGGGTCCTCCACGACACCATCAGGGGTGTCGATGTCCATAAGGTGTCCTATTTCCCACTGCTTGGTCACGACAGGAGGCCCGTCAAAACCCTATAGAGGACCCTCTCGACCCCGTTAGGGAAGTTAATGAATTACACTTTGAAGTGATAAGGTACCCAGTGAGGTAGACCCTCATCGACCCACATCGTGGATTCAACTAACTCTCGAGTCAGGTTGGTCTCGGGAATAGGGATATAGGAGTGTTGAAAATCCATCTGCTGTGGGACCCCATAAAGTACATTACGAACCTCCATCTAAGGACCTAAGAATTTTAAACCACGATGGGGTGAGACAAAGTCTCAGCGATTCTACACCCTAAACTCCGATTAAGAAGAAAATTCACCTAGAGGCAACCTAACATGTAACATAGAGAACTTACCTCGCCTCAGCACCTTTTTGAACGTTAGCATATCTCATATATCATATATAAACGCAGCAAGCACACATCATTAATTGGAACATCTCATAACATATACCAATCAATCACAGAAGTGTCGATTATAAAGCCAAATCGTTATGACACGTCCCATTTCGTATCACACAATTTTGTCCCAAAATCAAGCGCGGTTATCTCACTTATTCAAGTGTTCCAATTAATTACGACCTAACGGCCAAGCCAAATCAACAGTCGGTGGTCATCCGTCATAACCGAGCGTCGTCCCACTTCATCGGGCACTGCAATGTCTACATCTAGACGGCATTCCCGAAGGAGCATCGGCCTAGCCTCTACTGCAACCGACATCCGTTGACATGGGGCATTCCCGAAGGAGCATCGTCCAGCATAAACGCATCGTGGCGGATTCCAATAGCGATCACATGCACATCTAATCTCAGCCAAGGACAATGTGCTTTGCATTCAAATGCCTCAATTTCAAATAATGTACTTGGCTTATTTTATTCATATTAAAAACACATGATAAAATAATTGTGCGTGGTCACATAGTCAAATTGAACCAAAAAGTGTGTTATTATCCCATTTTAAAATTCCACGATTTTATATAGTACTTAAAACATTTTTTGCGTCAAAAATCGACACCGGTATTTTTCTAATTAAATACCAAAATCTCATATTTTTGAGAAAATAATTCAAAAATCATCACTAAGCATCCAATTATATAAATTAGCAATCAATTGCACAAACCAACACTTCCACGACGATCAACACGAAATTCTGACAACCAGCTATCCCGGTATAATTTCCGCTAATTAATAAATAGTTCAATAAATTACATTTAATTAAATAAATTGCAAAAATATTTAAATTGAACCCTTAATTAATCTACCTAAGCTAATCTAACCACCTAATTGAACTAATTAAACCCACTTTATTTTAAGAATGTCGACTCATCCTTCGAAGAATTTTCGGATAGCTCGGATTTTTGGCGAAAAATCAAAATTAGACCATTTGGAACCCGGAAATTCGAATAGGCCAAATTGGGTGTGACCAACGGCGGCCGAACCAGCCACTTCCAAACTACCTCATGCCCATCCGAGTTGTTGCTGAACCGCCCGCTAGTTTTTCTCGTCGTTGCGCCCGAGCTCACGTGCTTGTCTCGCTTGCGCGCAGTCCCCCACGGTCGCAACTTGTGTCCATCAATCCCTAGTCATTGTTGCAACCATCCGCCGTCTGGCCACGAGCCTGTCGTCGCTTGTCTAGCCGCTCTACTGCCTCAGCCCGCCATTCCAGCCATTCGGTCGAGCCAAGCTACGACGAAGCCCTTTGGATAGAACCGAAGTTCTAGCTTGGTGCTGAGACTTCCAGGGCTTTTTCTGGCCCTTTCTCGGCCTCCCTTGGTGTTGCCCTAAGCTCGAGTCTCGCTCGCCTTCGTGTTGCCGTCGCTGTGAACTCATCGGCTCGTTAAACCGGTGAGTTTACCTCATAATCCCTACTTAGGATGCTAATGACACTTATAGGTGGATTAATGATTAAGTAATGGATTAGCTTAGGCTTACAACTGGTTAAGGGTTATATTAGTTAGCATAATTAGTTATTTAGTTAATTAGTTACATTAATTAGGTGGTTAGTGAATTTAGGTAATTAGGTTGGTAGGTTAGATTGGTTAATTAAGTTAATTAGGTGGTTAGATTAGTGTATATAGCTTAATTAGTCATTTATTTAAATATTTTGCATTTATTTAATTATTTTGTAATATATTTAATTATTTAATATTTTCCAAAAAATTATACCGAGATAGCCGGTCGTCAGAATTTCGTGCTGATTGTCGTGGTGTGGTTGAGTGTTAAATTGTTGATTGTTAATTTTTTTATTTATTATTTCAAAATTTTAGATTTTCGGTATTTAATTAGAAAATACCGGGTGTCGGGTTTTGACATTAAAAATGTTTTAAGTACTATATCAAATAGTGGGATTTTTAAAAGGAAGGATATCACTTTTTATGACTCAATATGACCTTGTACCCACACATGATTATTTTACCAGATATTTTTATATGAAGAAAATAGGCCAAACACATTTTTTAAATTGAGGCATTTGAGTGCAAATCACAATGTCCTTGGCTAGGATCGAGTGTGCGTGTGATGGTTATGAGAACCCGTCACCCAATGAGAGACAGGTGGGCAATGCTTCTATATGGAATGCCCTTGTCAACAGATGCTGGTTGTAGTAAAGGCTGGGCCAATGCTCGTTCGTGAATGCCGTCTAGAAGTAGATGTTGCCATAATTAATTGGAATGCTTGTTTGAGTGAAATATAACTCGTCGATTATTGGAAAAAATAGTGTTGCACATAATGTGATGTGTCATAACGATTTGGCCTTATAATCGGGACTCCTATGATTGATTGATTTGAAAGTGAGGCGTTCCAGTTATTGATTGCATCCACTGCATTAATAAATGTTATATGAGCAGTACTGACGTGCAGGGAGGTGCTGATGCGAGGTAAGTCTTCTGTGATATGTTATTAGACTGCCTCTAGGTGTATTACCTTCCTAATCGAGGTTTAGGGCTTGAACTCGCTAAGACATTGTCTCACCCCATCGTGGGTTTCTTTTTCATAAGTCCCTAGATGGAAGTCCATCCGGTTCGTTTTGGGCAGTCGCGAGGGTATAGCGAGCAGAGTACCGTCTTTCATGTTCTCGGGAATCCTTGGACTTGTGAGCTTGTCGTGACCACGATCTTGGTCAATGAGGGCCTACCTCAGTTGGTACTTCATCAATTCAAGGCATGATTTCGTCACGGGCCTAATGGAGAACGGGAAGGTCCCATTGATGGTTTCGATGGACTTGCCGTTGAGGGTGAGGGTGAAGTGGTACTCGACCCTTTTGTGGACGCCAATACTATCACAAATATCAAGGGGAACCAGTTGCCTGAGGATGAGCAAGAGCCCAAAGTTGAGGAGGCAGTTAACCCAGTAGACATCGACATCCCCGACAGTGTCGTGATAGACCCAGATCCTAAATAGATAGAGTCTGGGGTAGGGTTAGCTAGGTAGTCCTTTTTGGGGCCTTGATTTTTGTACATAACTTGTAGGCTAACCTGGTTGGTTTATAATGGTTTGGTTTGTTTTAATTGATTGTCCTGCTTTTATATCCCATGTTGATTGTTGTCTAGGGATTGTTTATTTCACTTCCACTTATGCATGAATTAATTGGGTCAGTGATGCGTCGTAGGAACGTCGCAATTTAGTAGACCACCAAGGGATGCACGCGCGCTCGAGGTTCGGGGCCTGACATCCCCACTTAAAGTGGTATCAGAGATGGTTAATGTTTGGAGTGATAAGGTGTGATGTGTTATGGGATAGTTAGTAGGAAATGCCTTTTTGTTATGCTGATGCATGTGATTGATAGCTGATTGGTAGCTTGTTTTGTGTGGGGATCACTCAGTTTCTAATTTTGTATGGAATTGGAAAGCAGGTTCTGTAGAGAGTCTGCAAGTTGAGTGATTAGGAGTAGAGAACTCCTAGGAAGAGGTCAGTGACGTTAGTCATTCAGGGTAGGACGCCGACAAAGGTTGGTACCTAGGGGAGAGCGTAGTCGTAGGCTAGCATGAGTAGAGTAGTGCCGCCACAGGTCGGTGCTGGTGTAGCAACACCTGGCGATCCAAGAATCAATGGAATTGTATAGGCGCTCGAGACTCTTGGAACTTTGATGGGACAACAAGCCTAGAATTAAGACGCCGCAACTACTGCCGCTGCTACCGCCACTGCTACTATTGCCGCCAATGCTGCTGTTGCTACTACAGCCGCACCTGTTTAAGTTCCACTTGGGAACATGATTGCTGAGAGGCTGATGCATAAGCTCGTTGAGTAGTTCCTGAAGTTGAACTTACCGAGGTTCACTGGTGCAGAGGATCTCGAGGCTGCGACCCTCTGGATCCAAGAGTTGGAAAAGGCATTTGCATTGTTGAGGTGCACGGAGGAAGAGAAGGTTGTCCTTGTAGTATATCAGTTGCAAGGCAACGCTAGTACCTGGTGGAGGGCCACTAGAGGTAGATTATTTCCTGAAGGTATGGTTCCGAAGTGGAACACCTTCGTTGAGGTGTTTAATGGCAAGTACTTCTCCGACAGTGCCAAGGATTAGAAGATGGAGGAATTCTAGCATCCTCATCAAGGAATGATGTCAATAGATGAATATGAGGCAAAGTTTGCCAAGCTATTGCAATACACCCCCAGAATGATAGAGGACCCTGCAGACAAAGTTAGGAGGTTAATGAATGGCCTCAGATCGGAGTTGAAGGACCTGCTAGTGCTGTTCAATCTGAAGGATTACAATGACTTGTATGAATGGGCATAGCTAATTGAGAGGAACATTAACGAACGAGCCGCCGTATCTGAGTTGTAGTTCGGGTCGAGCAGGGATGGTAATAGGTTTGGGAAGAAATCTTGACCGGAGGAAGGTATCATATTCTACCTAACAAGAATGGAGGAATAGACAAGTCATCGTCGAGCTTTAATGGAGTATGTTGTTTCTATGGGAGACGACACGGATTAGCCTCGTGCCATTCTAGGCCGGGTGCTTGCTTTGAGTGTGGCCAGCAGGGTCACCTGGCCAGAAATTGTCCTCGAAGATCAATGGGATGGCAATTGCCGCCGCCGCCACCAATGGGTCAAAACAGAGGATTTACGCCATAGAATGCACCGTAGGGTGGTTTGAACTGGCTTTCAGCTCAAGGAAGGGTGTACGCTGTCACAAGTTGACAGGCAGAGGACTCACCTAATGTGGTCACAAGTACGATTTCGCTGAACGATCATGCTGCTTATGCTTTATTTGATCTTGGTGCTACTCATTCATTTATAGCTAAACAGTTTGTTAAGTTGGTAGGATTGAGTCCTGAATTGTTGGGGTCAGTTGTTAGTATATCTACCCCATTAAAGGATAAGGTGTTGTCTATAGTAGGCTGTCCTGGTTGCAAGTCGGTTATTGGTGAGCGATAGGGAAAGATAGATTTGATAGTCCTAGCCATGTATGATTTTGATGTGATAATTGGCATGAACTGGCTCACCAAGCAACAAGCTATAGTAGACTGCTATCACAAGCTATGTATGATTTGATAGTCCTAGCCATGTATGATTTTGTTGGGTGTTGAGGAGGACCGTCGATTACCTTAATATCGTCGCTTGAGGCAACCCATTTGTTAGTCGGGGGTTGCCAAGGTTACTTGGTGACTATCGTAGATACGACAGTTGAGAAGTCGAAGATGGAGGACATTGCAGATGTTCAGGAGTTTCCAAATGTGTTTTCAAAAGAATTACCAGGTTTGCCCCCGGAAAGAGAGATCGAGTTCATGATCAAGTTGGCCCCCGGGACGAAGCCAATCTCTAAGGCTCCTTACCACATGGTGTTGTCAGAGTTGAAGGAATTAAAGGTGCAGATGCAGGAGTTGTTGGATAAGGGATTCATATGTCCTAGTGCATCACCTTGGGGAGCACCAGTTTTGTTCGTGAAGAGGAAAGATGGTTCGTTGCGCCTTTGCATCAATTATCGTTAACTCAATCAAGTGACGATCAAGAACAAGTACCCGTTGTTGAGGATCGACAACTTGTTTGACTAGTTGCAAGGAGCGTCAATATTTTCTAAAATCGACTTTAGGACGGGTTATCACCAGTTGAGGATAAAAAGGGAAGACATACCGAAGACGGTGCTTCGTACGCGTTACGGTCATTATGAGTTCACTGTAATGCCAATTGGTTTGACGAACGCCCTAGCTGCTTTCATGGATCTGATGAACCGAGTGTTCAAGGACTATCTAGATCAGTTTGTGATCATGTTCATTGACGATATCCTAGTGTACTTGAGAAGTCTAGAGGAGCATGGAAGACAGTTGAGGATAGTGCTTCAGACTCTGCGAGATCATGGACTATACGCCAAGTTCAGCAAGTGTGAGTTTTGGTTAAATCATGTGGCGTTCCTAGGTCATGTGATTTTAGATGAAGGAATCTCAATGGACCCGACTAAGATTGAAGTAGTTATGAAATGGCCAAGACTGACGATAGTGATAGAGATCAGAAGTTTCTTGGGTTTGGCAGGGTATTACAGAAGGTTCATGGAAGGATTCTCAGCAAAAGCTATGCTGCTAACTCGAGTGCTGAAAAAGGAAGAGAAGTTTGTGTGGTCAGATAAGTGCGAGCGTAATTTCTAAGAGCTTAAGCAGAAGCTAACTACCACACTAGTGCTGACAATTCCGTTTAGACCTAGAGGATATGAGATCTATAGTGATGTGTCGTTTAGAGGACTAGGTTGTGTGTTAATGCAACATGGCAGAGTCGTTCCATACGCATCCCGTCAGTTGAGACCTCATGAGTTGAATTACCCAACACATGACCTAGAACTCGCAGCAATCATCTTCGCTTTGAAGATTTGGAGACATTATTTGTGTGGAAAGGTTCAAGATCTTTACAAATCATCAAAGTCTCAAGTACTTATTCTCTCAAAAGGAATTTAATATGAGACAGCGTTGCTGGATGGAACTTGTCAAGGGCTATGATTGCAACATCCTGTATCATCCTGGAAAAGCCAACAAGGTCATAGATGCGTTGAGTCGAAAGTCTTCAATTGTGCAGATGGTGATTAAGGAGTAGATCTTACTCGAAGGAGCTCGAGATTCGGTTTTCAAACTTAAGGTGGGCTACCTTTCAAATCTTATGGCCACTCTTAGAATTGAACCGGAAGTGCAGGTCAAAATCAAGATGCTGCAGATGTCAAATCCGGAAATCCAGAAGATTTTCCAAAAAGATACAGAAAAGTGGAAGGCAAATTTTCAAATTTTCTGAAGACAGAACACTGAGGTTTCATGGACAATTGTGTGTACTTGACGATGCAGAGCTTAAGGAAGAGATCTTGTTAGAAGCTCATCATAGTAGTTACAGCATTCATCTAGGCAGTACGAAGATGTATCAAAATTTGCGTCAACACGATTGGTGGTCCGGTATGAAGATGGATATCGCCAAGCATGTTGCCAAGTGTCTTACGTGTTAGCAAGTGAAAGCACATCATTGTAATCTGGGAGAATTTTTGCAACCTCTCGAGATTCTTGAGTGGAAGTGGGAACACATCATAATGGACTTTGTGATGGGCTTACCAAGGAGTGAGAGGGCTAATGATTCTATATGGGTTGTGGTTGACAAATTGACGAAGTCTGCTTACTTTATCGCTGTATGAAAGGACTATACATTGGACAAATATGCAGAGTTGTACATGCGTCACATAGTTTGATGGCATGGACTACTAGTGACGATTACGTTTGATCGAGATCTGAAGTTTACTGCAGCCTTCTGGAAAAATTTGCAGATTGCCTTGGGAATGAAGTTGCAGTATAGTACGGCCTATCATCCGCAAACAGATGGCCAGTTTGAGAGGACGATTCAAACCCTCAAAGACATGCTGAGAGCTTGTGTGCTAGACTTCAAAGGAAGCTGGAGGAGCAACTTCATCTCATCAAGTTCGCCTACAACAACAATTATCAGTAGAGTATTCAAAAGGCACTATTTGAAGCGTTGTATGGTAGAGCGTGCAGAACTTTAGTTTGTTGGGACGAAGTCGGAGAATGGAAGATTATAGGTCCATAATTAGTTCAAGAGTCAGTGGATGCGATTGAAGTTATCAAACACAGACTAAAGACCGCTCAGAGTCGTCAGAAAATCTATGTAGATAAGCGTCGAAGACCTTTCGAGTTCCAAGTTGGTGAGAACGTCTTCCTGAAGGTGTCACCGATGAGGGGTACTTCACGGTTTGGCAAGAAAGGGAAGCTGAGCATGAGGTACATATGTCCCTTTGAGTTTCTGAAGAGAATAGGGACTCTGGCATATTGTCTTGCGTTGCCGCCAAGACTGGCGCAAGTGCATAATGTTTTCCATGTGTCAATATTGAAAAAGTATGAGCCTAACCCGACCCACGTGCTGGATTTTGAAGAGTTAGACATGGACAACAAAGTGTCGTACGTGGAAAGACCAATTTAGATTGTAGATCACAAGGAACAAGTGTTGTGAACTAAGACGATCTCGTTAGTCAAAGTGGTCTGGCAACACCACGGGATAGAAGGAGCGACATGGGAAAGTGAAGACTCGATGAGATGACAATACCCCCACATTTTTTATTAAGATTTGTAATGGTTTAAATTTCAAGGACGGAATTTTTATAAGAGGTGAAGAGTTGTGACATCCTGATTTTTGACCTTGTACTGATTATATGAAATTGGCATTTCATCAATGCGCTTATAGTCTTTTTCTCTGAGCAAATGACTCACGAGATAACTAATCTATCAGGTGAAGCTGTTAAGGAATTTAAACGTGACCGACTTGAGAATTCGATCAGAAATCAATTGCTCGACCTTGTTAATCTGCCAGGGTCAATACATCATCGTAAAAATCGACTAGAGACCGGAGATAGGTCAGTTCGATAGAGGCACGTGATTAAAGTGTGGGTGATTCCACCTAATTGCAAAATTCGCGTCGAATGACACTAAACCGACTTTTCTGTCGATTCTGTACCCTATGCCCGTACTTGAAACCTTGAGATTTTCACGACAACCGAGAGTCGCCTATGAGTCGAAGATGCACAATGTGGATAAAAAATAATCGACCATGAGTCAAATGCGCTAAAAATTCCTAAAAGCTACCTGGTAGGTTAGATCACGCTAAAATCATGTCCGGTTGAAATTAACCACCAAATTGAACCAGGTTTCATAAGTTGAAAGTTCCAGCATGTAACGATTTAGTTTTGGGACGTCAACTCATCCTTCGAAGAATTTTTGGCTAGCTCAGCTTTTCGGTGAAAAATCAAAATTGGACAATTTAGAATCGGGAATGTGGCATCCCAAAATTTCATGACAACCCCTAGATATACCATGAACCATGAATAGGTGATGTAAGTGTTATTGATTTATGTTATGGCCTTTAGACCAAAGAATTGTAATAGATTAATGCCGAGTATTCTAATGGAGAATTGTTTGGATAGAAATATATCTTATGTTAATGGATGATCAAGGTTGGTGCTATAGGACAATTTGATAAGGACGATTTTGTTCTTGACTATGCACTTTATAGATTTGATTTTTATGGATTAATGTCACAAAGTCTTTTGGCAATTTTATTTTGCAATTAGGTATTTATTTAGGTGGGGATTAAGATGGATTATTAAAAGTAAACATATGCCATTTAAGTTTGGACATTAGGCCCAAGCGTGTTGGGCCTAAAGTGGGCCAAAAGGCCTGGCCCATGAAGCCCATTAGGCTGTCGACCGCATGGAAAGGGGGGAGGAGCCGGATGGCCTCCTCCATGTGTCTTCAACAAGAAGACACTTGTCTCCTTCTTAGGGACAAGTGTCCTTCCATGCAAAAGTGGAAGCATGCAAGGATTTTATTCAACCAAAAGGAAAAAAGGGAAGGGGGGGGGGGTCGGAGCTAGGTGCTGAGAGAGAGTGAGAGAAAGAGAGGTTGATGCCGAGAGAGGAAGAAGAAGGCTTGCCACGCCATGTGTCCACCTAGCCGCCGCCGTCGAGCCCGCTTCACCCCGCCGTTGTCTTGCTATGTTTTCTTTGGATTAGAGGCAAGTAGAGTCCTAAAACCGACCCTTTGCTTGCTGTGATGTGTGTGTATAAGATGGTGAATTTCGGTTGTGGTGGATGTGATGAAAGGTTGAAGCTTTGGGGAGAAATTCGTTGGCCTAGCATGCTGTTTTCTGGAAAAATCAGTCCGACCCTTCACGAGTTTGTGAGCTGCATGAAACTTTTTAGTTGAAATATCTCTTTGATCTCTTCATGAAAGTTGTAGAGAAAATCTTGAGGGATAACATACTAAAATTTGAGACAAAACGGACAATGATTGCCTGGTGAAACGATTTTCCTTTGGAGAGATTAGATCTGGAATTTGTTCTGCTGACCTTTAGTGATTTCGTGGACTGTAAAGTAGCTTTTTTGCGAAAATCTCACTTTGAGTTCTGAATAAAAGTTGTAGTGTACTTCTTGAGGTAAAACATATAAAAAATTTAGGGGAAATGAACAAAAATAGGTCAGTGAAATTGTTGTCCTTTGAAGAAACTGGATCTGGGAAAATGCTACCTCGACTTAGTATGATTCTGTGATTTTTATAAAATTATACAGTTAAAATTTGATCATGTGTCCTTAATTAAAGTTATAGGTAATATTATGAGGTATAATATACCGAAAATGTAGAAGAAACGGACATATGTAGATCGGTGAAACGAGTTTCCTTTGAAAGAAGATAATCTGGAAAAAATGACACCGAGGACAGGGAGAATAAATCGTCTATATCTGTTAATCTAGAATGATTTGGGTTTCGATTTCTTCACGAGATATTTACCCTTATGAATTTTCTATAACATATCAAAATTTCAGAATTTTTGGAGCTTATTTAAGATTTTTACCAAATTTGTGAATGAAACTGTGTATGGCAATATTCCGAAATTTTAAGGACTGTGATGTGCGGGTTGTACTGATTTGTGTGATGTTCTTTTGATATGGTGTCCTTCATGGAATACTTTCCTCTAGATCTTTTATATAACATGTCAAATTTTTATAATTTAATAAGGCTGCTTACGAATTTTTCAAGAATTATGACTAAAGGAGCGCAATCTGTTTTTATCCGAAATTGTGGTATTTTCAAAAATGAATGGAATTGTCCCATGTGATATGATGTCTTGAGTGGTTGATTATGCTGCATATGTGGTGACATACGACATGTTATATGACATCAAAAGCTGGTTGAGACTCTTGATATTGATGCATCAAATGTCATGTGAGATACATGTGTGAATATAAATTGAAATAATAACAAGACCGTCGGAGGTGTGAGCTGACGATGCCTCAGGAGTTTCGAGATGCCTGGAGTGTGTGTGCCGGATGCTCGGAGTGGGTGTGCCAGATGTCCTCGGGAGTTTCGAGATGCCCGGAGGTGTGTGCCGGAAGCCTTGGAGGTGTGTGCCAGGGGGATACTTCGTGATGCTAGTTGGGGTACGAGATGCCCGAAGTGTGTGTACCGAATGCCTGGAGGTGTGTGCCGAAGGTTCCTCGCGATGCCAGGTTGGATGCGAGCAATGAATTGTAGGATGCAAACATTGGTCCCTGGAAAGATAAAAAATTGAGACTGTATCATGCGCATGGATGTGTACATATGTCATGGGATGAACCTCATGGGAATGCAAGCATGAAGTGCATGGTGGTATATGCACGTTGTATGGTGATATATGCATGGCTGCTTGATGATACATGTATAAGTGCATGGTGGTATATGCACGTTGCATGATGACATGCATGGCTGCTCGATGATATAAGTACAAGTGCATGATGATTTATGCATGTTGTATGGTGATATATGCATGGCTATAAGGTGAGGTGTGCTTGAATGCATGAAAGATATATATTTTATTCTTGATTGTTTTGCTTGACGCATTGTGTAGTTTGGTGGATCTTTACTGCAAAATGGTTGTACTCACCCCTTTTGGGGATTAACATTTCAGACTAGATAAGATACCTCTACTACCACTGCCACCGATAGATGGATCAAGTGGTTGGATATGACCACGAGGAGGAGGATAGCAAATGAATGAACTTTTGGACACCGACACTAATCGATGGACTTTAAGTATACAACTGTTGGTGGAGATGTCGGTCATCTTTTGAAGTATAGCCGAGTATAGAAGACTATGGTATTTTGATGTACTGATGAATGATGTCCATCTGGTTTAAGTAAATAAAAGTGTTCGGCTTTTACCTATAAATGTTTAGTTGGTGTGCAGCGTTTCCTGAATATAAGGAAGAGAGTTGATGGATATGCTTCCGTCATATAAATTGCGCAGGGACCGATCTAAAAGATGTAAACCCCCAGGATTGATAGACCTTCAAGTCAAGCAAGAGAATGGTAATCGAACTATGGCAATCCTAATGGTTCGGGGGCCGTCAAGGGGTGCCACAGGGAAATTCACATTGGCCAAATTGGGTGCACTTTTGGCCTTCAAGTTGAACCAATTGGTGAGGAAAATTGTGGAATTGAGTGTGGGCTTCCTCCTTGGAAATTTGGCCATTAATTTGAGGCCAATTGAAGTGAAATTGAGTTGAATTTGAAGGGGAATTGCTTGAAATTCGTATGCCAAGGTGGGGTGCAACATTTCAACTTCAAGAGTGGCTTGTTGGGGAAGGTTGTGAGGGGAAAATGGCTGTGGATGAAGCTGAACACTTTTGGGGCTTATTACTTGAGTGTTTTAGATATTTGTTGAAGACTTTTGTGGCCTTTGTCCCCCCCTCAAACCAACAGCAGTCTCTACTTCTTCCTTCTTGCTCCCTTCTCCTCCATCGTTCATGAAATGAAGGTAGAGGACCAGCCAAGACTAGCAGCAGCCGAGCTAGCCACCGCCAAACTGCCTCACGCTCGTTCAAACTGCTGCTGAACTGCCCACCAGTCCCTCTCATCGTCACACCCGAGCTCGCGCGCCTATCTCGCTCGCACGCCGTCCCCTGTGCCCGTAACCAACATTCATCATCGCAGCTGTCCACCGTCCACCCACCGACCCGTTGTCGCCTGTCCAACCGCCTTACCGACTCAGCCTGCCGTTCTAGCCATCAGGTCGAGCCAAGCCACGACCAAGCCCCTTGGACAGAACCAAAGTTCCAGCTTGGTGCTGAGACTTCGAGGGCTTTTTTTGGCCCTTTCGTGGACTCCCTTGGCATCGCCCTAGGCTCGAGTCTCGCTCGCCTCCTCGTTGCCGTCACTGTGAACTCATCGGCTCGTTAAATCGATGAGTTTACCTCCTAATCCCTACTTAGGATGCTAATGACACTTATAGGTGGATTAGTGATTAAGTAGTGGATTAGCTTAGGCTTACGAATGGTTAAGGGTTAAAATAGTTAGTACAATTAGTTATTTAGTTAATTAGTTACATTAATTATGTGGTTAGTGACTTTAGGTAATTAGTTTGGTAGGTTAGATTGGTTAATTAAGTTAATTAGGTGGTTAGATTAGTGTATATAGCTTAATTAGTCATTTATTTAATTACTTTTTAATTTATTTAATTATTCAATATTTTCCGGAAATTATACCAAGATAGTTGGTTGTCAGAATTTCATGTTGACTGTCGTGGTGTGGTTGGTTGGTTCAATTGAGTGTTAAATTGTGCAATTGAATGATTGTTAATTTTTTATTTTTTATTTCAAAATTTTAGATTTTTGGTATTTAATTAGAAAATACCGTGTGTCGGGTTTTGACATCAAAAATATTTTTAAGTACTATATCAAATAGTGGGATTTTTAAAAGGAAGGATAAAACTTTTTATGGCTCACTTTGACCATGTACACACACACGATTATTTTACTAGATGTTTTTAATTTGAAGAAAATAGGCCAAGCACATTATTTAAATTGAGACATTTGAGTGCAAAGTACAATGTCCTTGGCCGGGATTGGGTGTGCGTGTGATGGTTATGAGAACCCGTCACTTGATGAGAGTCGGGTGGGCGATGCTCCTATATGGAATGCCCTTCTCAACGGATGTCGGTCGCAGTAGAGGCTGGGCCAATGCTGCTTCAGGAATGCCGTCCAGAGGTAAACGTTGTTGTGCTCGATGGGGCGAGATTATGCTTGGTTACATTGGAAGACCGCTGAACATCGAGTCGGCCATGCCCGTAGGGCCGTAATTAATTGGAATGCTTGTCTGAGTGAAATATAACCGCGCTTGATTATGGGACAAAATTGTGTGGCATGGAATGGGACATGTCATAATGATTTGGCCTGATAATCAGGACTACTGTGATTGATTGATTTGAAAGTGAGGCGTTCAAGTTATTGATTACATTTACTGCATTTATAAATGTTATATGAGTTGTACTGATATGTAGGGAGGTGCTAAGGTGATGTAAGTCTTCTATGATGTGTGATTAGACTGCCTCTAGGTGTATTACCTTCTTAATCAAGGTTTGGAGCGTGAACTTGCCGAGACATTGTCTCACCCCATCGTGGGTTTCTTTTTCACAGGTCCCTAGATGGAAGTCCGTTCGGTTCGTTTTGGGCAGCCACAAGGGTATAGCAAGCCTAGTACCATCTTCCCTATCCCCGGGAATCCCTCGACTCGTGAGCTCGTCATGACGACGATCTTGGTCGATGAAGGCCTACCTCAGTTGGTACCTCATTAATTCAAGGCATGGTTTTGTCACAAGCCTAACGGAGAATGGGAAGGTCCTGTGGATGGTTTCGACGAACCCACCATCAAGAGTGAGGGTGAGGTGGTACTCAACCCTATTGTGGATGTCGATATTATTGCAAATATTGAGGCAAACCAGTTGTCTAAGGATGAGTATGAGCTCGAAGTTGAGGAGGTAGTTAACCCATTAGACATCGACATCCTTGATGGTGTCATGATAGACCTGAATCCCAAGTAGATAGGGTCCGAGGTAGGGTTAACCAGGTAGTACTTTTTGGGGCCTTAACTTTTGTACATAATTGTAGGCTGACCTAATTGGTTTCTAAAAGCGTGGTTTGTTTAAATTGATTGTCCTACTTATCTATCCCATGTTGATTGTTGTCTGGAGATTGTTTATTTCGCTTCCGTTTGTGCATGAATCGATTGGGTCGGCGACGCGTCCTGAGAACGTTGCAATTTAGTCGACCACTGAGGGATGTCCTCACGCTCAAGGTTTGGGGCGTGACATATGAACTCTCAAATGAAATTATTTGAAGCCCTACCCTGCACTTGTGCGAGAGTCTTGGTGAAGCAATTATTAATGAACTTGCTCTGTGGTATTAACTTGGTCATATCGATATTGGAAAGCTCATTCTTAACTTAAGAGGACTTGAGGGAAGAAATAAATGGAGTGTCACTCGTATATGGCTTCTTTGACTTAACTTCGAGCTACAATTGGTGAACTTATTTTAATGATGCATGCAACGATGGTGCTAATGATATATGGATGTGTAGTGGGGATGGCTATCGGGTATGCAGATCAATACAGGGAGAGGAGGATAGGTTGGGTTGGCCTTGCAACAAAATGAGCAACTTTTGCAACCAAGTTTTCATTGTTTTCTCTTACTTGGCCTTCTCCTGCTACTTGGCTCTTACCATCACTTATGCCGACAAGCTATCATCTTCTCCACTTGAGTGACTTGAAAGAGTTTTGATGCAGTCGCGAGTTGTCTGTCATATGTAGGGAAGAGAAATATTGACACTTGGTTTCTTCTATGCATATCTTTTTCGTCTTCCACTAGGGATCACAGTTTAGTATGCCTTCTTTAGAGATGTACATATATTTTCTCACTTTGAGATGGAGGAATCATTAAGTGTAATGTTCCTATGTGATCATCCTTCTACATTGGCAAGTAGTATCTTAGGTGTACTTCAAGCATTTTTGTGACATCCTGATTTTTCAATTTTGTTATCAATTGAATGAGTCGGCCTTTTCATTGACGAGCCTATAGCCTTTTTCTCTGAGTTGGCCACTCACGAGTTAACTAATCTATCAGGCAAAGCAGTTAAAGAATTTTAATGCAATAGACTTGAGAATTCTACCTGAAAACGACTGCTCGACCGTGCTAATCTACAAGGGTCATTACGATACTGTTAAAATCAATCAGAGACTGGAGATAGGTTGATTCGACGAAGGTATGTGATTAAATGTGGGTGATTCCACCTAATTACAAAATTCTCGTCGAACGGCATTAGATTGATTTTTCTGACATTTCTGTATCCTATGTCCGTATTTGAAACCTCAAGATTTATACGATAACTAAGAGTCGCTTATGAGTTAAAGATGTACATTGTGGCTTGAAAATAATCAACCACAAGTCAAATGCGCTAAAAATTCATAAAAGCTACCCTATAGATTAGGACGTGCTAAAATCGAGCCAGATTGAAATTAATCGTGAAATTGAACCCGACTTCAGAAATTGGAAGTTCTGTCATATTACAAATCATTTTAGGAACGTCAACACATCCTCCAAAGATTTTTCTGCAAACCGAGATTTTCGGCAAAAAATCCAAGTAAGGTTATTTTTTATCCGGAAAATTAGAGGGCCACTTTTGATTTCGTTTTTGGAATTTGAGTTGGACGGATTGACAAGGAAAAATGTGAATTGGAGTGTAGACACATTGATGGGATTTATGGACTCCAATTTAGGTCCAATTGAAGGTTAATTGGAGTCCAATTTGGGGAAATGATGCACAAATTCGTGGCCCCCATGCCCCTTAACCTTTTGGACCATTTGGGACTTGTTCTAGGTGGATTTTGGTGCATAAAATTGGCTAAGGATAGAGCTGAACATGTGGGACGTTGTCTTGGGGACAAAGAGATAGGATGAAGGCTTAAAGGGACTCTCCAAGGGTTGCCATTCCCTTTCTTCTCCAACTCAATATGCTTTCTCCATTGTTGGACATTTTGGAGCTCCTAAAAACCAGAGAAAACCGAGAAGCAGCCCCCTTCTATTGTCGATGCTTGCCAGTGTTTGTCCAAACCATCGCTTGCCATCGCGTTCCCGAAGCAACATCAACCTCCCCTGCTCGCATTCGTGCCTGTCTCGCTCGTCCACGTGTCCAAGCTGCCTTTGTACGTCCCCGTCGAAGTCAGCTGGAGCTCCCTAGTCACCGTTCAGCCGTCGTTAGCCTTTGCCGTCACTCGTAGCCTCCTGCCTGGCTTTGCCTAGTCTTTTCCAACCAGCTGAGCCACCCAAGCAGCCCCCTCGACCAGCAAGCATAAGTTAAGTTCTAGCAAGATTTGGAACTTCACATCCTGTTTTCAAGCCCTTTTGGACCTCACTTAGTGTTTCTGCTTCGGAGTTTACCACCCGTCTTTGCGTTGCGGTCGTCGTGGACTCCCCGGCTCACAAATCTAGTGAGTTTACTCACTAAACTTCGCTTAGGAGGTTAATTATGCTTATGGGGTAATTAGTTTAAGTTCATTAATGATTAGGTGGTTAGTTAGATTATATTAGTGATTTAATTAGCCAATATTGCATGTTAGGTGGTTAGAGTAGTGTAATTAGAGACTGGATAAGTCGTAGTATTTATCTAGATAATTTCGGAAATTTTCCAAGCCCGTTTCGGTTTTTAATTCGGCATTTCCAGCCTAATTTAGCATTTTTGGTACTTAAATTGAGTTCTTTCATTAATTTTGGTAATTATTTAATTATTTGTTATTTTACGGAAATTAGACCGAGATAGCCAGTGATCGGAATTTCGTGTTGACTGCTGTGGTGTGATCAGATTTTGCATTTGATTGTTGGATTGCACAAATTGAGTGCTGATTGGATTTTTGGGTCATTTATTTCAAAATTTTGGGAAATTTCATTATTTATTCAGAAAATTCCGGGTGTTGGATTTTAACACCGAAAATGGTTTTATGTATTATATAAAACAATGGGATTTTAAAGTGGAGGTTATGAATTTTTTGGGTTCGATCTGACTGTGTACCCACACACGACTATTTTTAATATGAAGAGAATAGGCCAGGATCACTATTTTAATTGAGGCATTTAAGTGCAATGCACAGTGTCTTGGGCTGAGATTGATTGGTCATGCGTTGGTTAAGAGAACCCGTTTCGAGCACAATGTCTTGAGGCATTTATGCCGGACATTACTAAATCCCTTTCTAGGTTACCCATGCATTTGGGTATCGGGTCGCAATAGATTTTGGACCTACGCTCCTTCGGGAAAGCCGTCTATGGGAGACGTAGCCGTGCTTAATAGGGAAGAGAAGATGCTTGACTGTGCCAGTAGACCGCCAAACATGGGAGTTGGCAGTACCATAGAGGGGTTTAATTAACATTTTAAACGCATGATTTTCTGAGTTTGATACACCTGATTATGAGACAAAACTGTGCGGCACGGTATGGGACGTGTCATAACAGTTTGGCCTTATAATCAGGACCCCTGTGATTGATTGAGTTGTCGAGACGTTTCAATTGTTATATGCATTAATTATATGCATTGTGTTATGAACTGCGCTGATGTGCAGGAAGGAATTGAGGCATGGTAAGTCCTCTAGTCTAATTGTGTGGCTGTGTGGCTAGAGCGCCCTGAGGTGTATTTTTTTCCTAATAGGGGTTTAGGTGGTGAACTTGCTGAGACATTGTTTCACCCCATCGTTGGCTTAAATTTTCAAGTCCTTAGCTGGTGGTTGTAGAGGACCCGAAGCCTCAGAGTCTGTGGAGGTGGAGTCTGAAGGATCGGCGTATGTGTCTGGCTAGTATGTCATAGTGCAACTCCTTTTTTAGAGCCAACCTTTTTGTAGACTTTTGACTAAACTTGGTTTGTATATAACCCCGTTGTTTGTAAAGGTGGCTTTTGTGATATGTGCCTTGCTTTCCTATCCCATGCTATTTGTTGTTAGGGGTATTTGTTTCGCTTTCGCATGTCCATTAAAAATGAATGGGTCGACGATGCGTCTTGGGAACGTCGCATTTGTATCGGCCGCAGAGGAATGTGTGCACGCTCGAGGTTTGGGGCGTTACAATTTCTATTTCACTCTCAGTTTGGAAGCTTTACATATCTCTTTCAACCTTTAATTCAAAAAACTTTACTTCAGCTACATTTGTGGAGATATGCATGGAAATGTCTATGCGCATTTCAGATATGAAAATCTCATAAGGGAATGAGGCATACTACTTATAAAGCATTGCATTCGTATTTTATTTTATTTTTGGATGATATTCCTAGTTGATTGATGATCATATTATCGGTCCACGACATGTAAGTCAACTGGTCCCCATCGAAGGGTTTTTTTTTTAGAGACTGCAACAAATGGAATATCAATTCCAAGGAAAAGTGCAGGACGAAAGCCAAGTGAGAAAAGTCAATCAGAACACAGAAAAAAGAACCCTCTGTTTAGTGGCAGAGTCATAGACTTTTGCCATGGAGGGCATCTTTTACAAGTTGATGTCTCCATGCCATTTGGATCCCCAATGTACACAAAACAAGAAAAGAAAGAATCGAAGGATAAGATGTTTATCGTTCTCTTTGGCAAAAATGCTCTCGCTAAAAGAAGATAGCTTAAAATAGAATTCAACTCTAGTCAAGAATCCTATTGTGCTGCTTTCGATGGAGAAAGGTCAGATACATTCCATGTGGAGGTATTATGAAGGTCAGGAACAGAGACACCAATGCAGTGTTGAGGATAAGAGTTGTGGGTATAGAGAATCAAATTATCTTTGAATTCAAGCTAAAAGCTGCATGGCTAGCTCTGCTTTTTGGACCAAAGTAGTACCCTTATTTTGGAAAATGTCAATTTTTTATTTTTCAGCCGCTCATATCTAGCGTTGGCAAACGGTTCTCGCAAAGAAATAAATACTTAGTTCAAACTCTGCATCATAAAGGACCTCATTTAATCATCTTATGCAGGATAATAAGGCAAAAAATCATCTGGTATCTTTCATTGCCAAGCTGGTCCAAGAAATGCAATGCGATAAAGAATTGTACGGATCAAACTTATCACCGAAATTCAATTAAAGCCCCGGAATATTGACTTCAACCCAAGTTTACAGCAAGGAATATGTAACAGGGTGAAGCTGATAAATGAGTGATTAAGAGCCATCCATCGATATCTTCTCATAAATTTTTTACTCTCTCTTGCGCAGTTGCACACCTGTAAGACCTCTGCATATAAAACGACGATATTCTAATATGGAGAGCTTGATTATACCTACAAGAGTGATAACTATTTTTACATGCTTTTAACCAAAAAAAATAAAAAATAAAAATTAGAGAGGCAAATTTAAAAGAGAAGATTTGTATGAGGCAAATTGACTAAAGGAGGTCCTGCAAATATTGACATTCGAAATACCCCACTAATAAAAGTCTGAATTGGCTTTGATTCGATCTCATATTCACTTTCATATTCTCTTCCATTCCCTATAAATAGATATACAAATGCAAACAAAAAATTGAAGCACTGGAATTGAGTAGGAGAAGAAGAAGAAAGGCTAACATGAAGATAAGAGTCTCATTTGGTAGCCAAGGATGACTTGCCTGCTCCGAACTTGCTCTATTCGAGCTGAACTAAGTGTTCGAGTAGTTCGTCCCAGTATCAGGCAGTCTCCTTGGCTAGTCAGAAAGTCTCTAATCTTTCATGTCAGGCTTCTTCTTCCTTGTAAAAGCAACTACTCCTTGAAGATACAAATTTGTCTGTTCTTTTTTTTTTATTCACATCACACACCTAGAGGCATTGGAATGTTTTTGTGAGGAAGAGAGGCCTTACATGAGATGACGAGTCTGGTTTGTTAGCCAAGGATGACTTGCCTGCTTTCTGCAAGAGGCTTCGATTATGAACGCCACTCTTGTCCATTTATGCACACGATTGCATGATCACCAAGCAAGTCATCCTGGCTTATCTGACGTGCTCTTCATGTTCATGTTAGGTCTTCTCTTCTTCTTTGAAAGCGTCTACCTTCCTTGGGCCACAGGTGCATCGGGAGTCAGCACAGGAAATTCTACAAAAGTTGCGAATGGCATTAATATAAAAACCCAAAAAGGAAAGGAAAAATGAAAATTGATTTTTGCGGTTTTGCTATGGATATGGGATACGCCAATTGTGCAGCTTTAATTATCGAGAGAACACTTCAACGCATGGCTATGTGCAGATGATGTATGCGTCGAGAATGTGTGGCTATATGCACTGTCGATGGTACATGCAAATCAACAGTTTTTCACCGACAAGTTCGGGATCCGATTACCTTCCGGGTGCCGTCTACTCTCCCATTTTGGATTTTGCCAGCACACACTTGAATCGAACATTGTAAGTGCTATGCAGTGGCGTGAAAATTTAAGATTTGTAAATGGGCATTTTTGAAAAGAAAACATTTTAAGTGCTATGCGCTAGTGCAAAAAGTTAGGATTTGGAAATTAACATTTTGAAGATAAAATGACATTTTTGTAATTAGGGACACCATGATAATTGATGTAAAAGTGTAAAATGATCTCCACAAAAGGCAAAACTTATGCATGTATATGGAATATAAGTGATCATTACGTCAACTGTGAGGTATGCTTTCGATATTTTCCCTAAAAATTTGAAGAAAGGAAAAAGTGGCAAGTGCGGGTGCCCACATGTGTGTGCTCAAGAATATGTATTTTCATTGAGCCTAATCTTATCCATCTATTCTCTCAATCGAACCACACTAGAATCCGCCATTCGTTGTCATAGTTCACCGGATCATTTGGGTGATTCATGCCCAATTGATCTAATATGTGATTGGTCAGATCCACATCAATAAGATATGTTGATAGTGTAAACAAGAATTTTCCATTCGACATTGGTCAATAACTTTCGTGGAAAGGCATTAATAGTGAATTTGGAAGTTTAAAAGTAAAAAAATTGGGTAATGCTACTGTCACCTCGTCCATGCATGGTTTAGATGCTAAATTCTCTTCTAGAGCATGTGTTGACCCTAAAAAAGTATTGACTATTCAATTATTGACAAGTGATAAGTTTAGTCGATGAGAGCAAAGTTTGGTGAAAATGAAGGTCATTAATGAACAAAGCAGCCAATAACCTGGAGGAAATCGATGCTTAGCTTATGAAGTCATGACGATGGACATCACAAAAGTTATAGACCTAGGTCCTTTACCAGTCAGCGAGTGTTGTCAACAGCCAACTATTGTAGTTTTCGCAAAGTGTTGGAGGTCAGCGGAAAAAAAAAGATGTTGGATCGATGCAAGCACATGATTGCTCGTTGGTTACCCCAGTGGTCTTGGAAAATGTTACTCGTTTAGGATAGCCATTATTAGATTATAATGGATTGTGCCTAGGATCGTGATTTGCTTATCAATGACCGTAAATAGTACCAGGGAGTCGTTTGTAGATTCAAAATTCATAACTGGTTGTAAATAACTACTGCCGGTAGGATATAAGTACCTATGGGGTAATCTTTATAAATGTTTACTCAATCAATAATACCTGTTATTGCAATTTATTCTCATGTTTAGGTTTTGCAAAATTACCTTTCCAGTACTTTAAATTTCTAATGCCATTGCCTTTCATGCGATCTTTAATTCATGTGCCTGCATTTTCAATTCCTTTACTTTTTTAGCTATTTATTTTTCCGTTCAAAATTAAAAAAGATCTTTTGTGTTCCCTTAAAATCCATTAATGTCATCCATGTCATTAGACTTTCACTTTTCGGTGAAGCATCATATTTTAGAGAGAGATAACACACCAATTAGGAGCGATGTTAATAATACATACAAGTACATAACTTCAAATTAAGTTCAACTTCGAAATAATCCAAATTAAATCTGTAACTGGACTTAAAGAATTTTGCGATTTAGATCATAAATTCATTCCCTTTTTTAAGCATCAGCCAATAAATGATATCGAATTTAAACAATTGTTTAGCATCTTCTCTTTTGATGATTCTACGTTAGATGGTTCTATCGTTCAATTGAACAAAGAAATTTTTTTTTTCTTTCGATACTGATAAATTGCTTAAAGAGTTGATAAAAATCGTTAGTAAAAAACATTAACTTCACGCCATTCCCCGAGAACTTATTTATTAAGTGCCGAAACAAGCTTTAAAGTTTCGGTTGTTAGTCAATTTTAGACTTAGAAGGTTTATTTTGGTCAAACGAAGACCATTTTTTAAGAAGTCCCAATCAAATCTCAAGCTCGCCACGACTAGAATCCATGCATAGGAAATCCAATGTGACTCCCAAGTAAAATATTTGGTCATTTACCATGTGCCATTTCCAATTCTTAAATTCCACCAAGGGTCAGCTTGATACTTGGTCGAGGCTTTTTTAAACCTAGAATTCTTAGTTGCCCCACATATAACCTTAACTCCTCAATCAATCAACAGCTAAAATGTCAAGTCTTGTCTCTGCACTTCTTTCAAAAAGTTGGTAATTTAAAAGATAATTTCATAACAGTGTCGGTGAGTTTTCTTTTCGGTAATTCTGGTTTTATTCACATAAAATCACAAAACAGATCAAGCAAACGTGCTAAAAGCTTAATACAATCATCAAACTAAGGGCGCGCATGACAACATTATTGTTTCTTTATTTCTCTGTTTTTCTGGTCCCTAGAACAGGTTTGGAATAGAAATCCGTTTGGTAACGCAATTTCATTTTTCTATTTTTGGAACGGATTTATGTTCCAGAAATAGAGTTGGAGCAAAAATCAGAATGTTAAAATTTTTAGCTTCTCTATTTTTGGAACAAAAATGAGAAATTAAATTTTCTTCATCGTTCACTCTCGTCACCGCCTGTCTACCACTTGCCACCCGAGGGATGCCGGATGCTCGGCGCTAATTATCGACCGCCCACCACCGGCCTCGACCACAAGCCATCAACTGCCGGCCACTGAATGTCGGCTGCTAGCCACCGAACTCCGGCCGCCTGTCGTCAGATGCTAAACGTCCACCGGTCGTTGGCCACTCATCACCAATCGTTGGATGTCGAAGGGTCACCACCCACCACCGGATGTCCACCGTAGGCCGGTAGATGTGAGCCGCCTGCCACCCACCGTCGGCCTCCGATCACTGAACTCCAAATGTTGGACATCGAACGTCGAGCTCTGGACGTTGGACACTAGTTGTTGATTGTCAGACTCCGGCATCATACTATTCACTTCGGCCGCTAGCTGCCGGTCACCAAACTCTAGCGCTGAACTCCAGACTTTGGCCGCTTGCCACCAATCACTAGACGCCGGACACCGAACGTCAATCGTCAGACGTCGGATGCCGAACACCGAACGCCGGTCCTTGACACTCCTACAAATAAAAGTTTTATTCTATTATCAAACGAATTTTTATTTTAGAAATAGAAATTCCGAATCATTATCAAACGCATTTTTTTACTCATAAACTTGTCCATGAAATAGAAATTGATTTCTATTTTAGAAATTTTGTCATGCATTCTCTAAGAGACCCAATTCATCAATTCCCTAGTTGCAACACATAGTTTTATGCCTTTCTATAGATACCTTTCTTTAAAACATTCAAAAAAGTGTGAATCTTGTCTCTAATCAATCTCTTTGTTTGAGCGAGAATTGATCAAGAGCTGACAAGAAAATGGGAGTTAACAACTATTCCTTGCACTCCAAATATTGAAAATAAAAGCACACTAAGAGAACTTAAACAACAAATGGGAAAACACCTTTACTCTAAAGATAGACCAAGCCTAAGTAACTTTTGTCTCCCAATCTCCAGGAACTCTATTCACAAGTTGAAGCTGCAAAATGGCTATCCAAACTTGTAGAGTGAGAACATCCAAAAAAAAAAGTGGTTCTTGTCTTTGTCAGCAAGATTACATAAACAACAAAGTGGAGACACCTGCATGACCAACTTTACTGTAACATCCTCAATTTTGACCCTTATTTGGGCCCCGACTAGTAGACCAAAGCCCGGTACATCAAGGGCGAGACTAGGCCATGAGCCGACCCAAGGGTCGATCATGAGCCGATTAGCCCATTTGGGAATTGGCAACCAAGGGATTGGTCCTAGAGTGTTTGACCATGGAAAAGTTATTTGACCATAAAGATTGGTCGTGGGATGATCACATACCATCACAGATCAACAGATGGTCATGGCTCTATTCCATTTGGTCATCGCACCAATCGCAGGTGATTCCGCTCGGTCATTATGTTGATCATAAACGACCATGAACCGATCCCATGCAACCGTGAGTTGATAAGAATCAATCGATTCCATACAAATTACATGACAACCGTGTCGACCATAGATTGAATAAACTCAACGTGGTTCAATTTCAGACTGACCAAGACTTGTGGTGTAGAACCTTGGACTAGTCATAAGACCGGCTACAGGACTAGTCGATTGGCCCAAGGATTGACCATAGGACTAGCCAAGTAGAACTGACCCACAGGCTAGCCCACGAACCAATCAGAGGACCAACCGACTGAGCTAGGACCTAGCCAGCAAACCCAGCTGCGACCCCTTTTTCTTGATAAAGGGGGTTTCAAACTCGGTTTGGCCAATCAAGCCAGGTTGCATCTAGCTTTATTTGGGCATGGCTTAGGCATGAATCTCGGGCCAAATAAGGTTATCGATCGCGATCAAACTCGATTAATCCCTACCCAATGACAAAGCCTTCAAAACTTAGATATTTTCCTAAGGTGCATTCAATGCATTTGGCTTGTAGTTAATTAGTGCACATTGACTAAGGGTGGACACTTGGCATGAAAGGCTTTAGCCTTGGAAGATAAGTTTGAAACTTGGACTTTGTTTCATTAAGAAGGAGGACACCTAAGCCTAATTAGGAGATCTTGGAGGCCAAGAAAGGGACTACACAACCATAGGAATAAGGACAAAGCAAGCCAAACCTTGGACAAGATAAGCGTGAATTAAATACATTTGGCTTCTAGTTATTAAATGCCAAGATCAAGTGTCCAAGCTAACCTAGGACCTAGTTGGAAACTTGGGAGATAAGGATGCCCGACAATTAATGCTACTTGACCAAGTGGGACGCCTCCTTTTTTCAACTAATATTACCACCTTTGATTTTCAAAATTATTGGACCTCTGCTATTTTCCAATTTTACACAGATTTTTGTGGGGCGAATTTAAAAAACTTCCTTCATAAAAGTTGTTCTAAACATCTTGATCTAAAATATACTTAAATTTCATATTTTTCTGAGATGAATTGGTAGGGACAAAGGCCCAATCATTCACCGTCTGGAACATGTCCCGTGTAGTGAAAATTGTGATTAGGTTGCCTTCTCAAATTTTTATAAAATTTTCCCTTTTAAAGTTCACCATTCTTCCTTCATGAAAGTTTTAAAGGACATCCATTTCCACAACATAGAAACTTTTCAAAGAGTTTTGTGAAGATTTGGATTTTAAAATAAGTTTCTCTCTCAGACTATTTAATCCACTCGATAGACGAATATTTGGGTTGTGTTCAATGATTTTCTGTTATTTGCACAACACGAATTTGAATTGACTTCCCACATGAAAAATGATATTTAAGGTCCTCTCTACAACATATTACAATGTCATAACTTTTTGATTTCATTTGATAAGGTAAAGACACTAATTTCGGAAATTGTTCAAAACTATTTTCCTCACTCAGGAGGTGTGAGTCACGCCCAAACTTGGACTCAAGTCCTTAAATGCCGTGTTGAGGTGTCCCAAGCTACCAAGCTAAATTCCTATCCTACCTCGAGACTTGGTGACCAAGTTACCTTGCATTTAATGCTTATTGACTTAGAGAGGAAGTCTTGACTTTTAAGGCTTGGAGAACAAATTAGGATTGCTTATAAATAGGGGAGGGGCATTCCTCCCTCATTCACACAACACACCACTTCCTCTTTACTCTCTCAACCTTACCTTCACTGCTGCTCCGTCCCTCTTTCTCATGGCCGGAGCCCTTCTTGCCCGTTTGCTTGCTTGCACATTGCTCGATCACCTAGGTTGTTCCATGAAGTTTGGTAAGTAGAACTTACTAATATTTGGCTAGGACTTGTGTTACACTATTCCGAGTGTGTGACGAGTCCTTGACTGAAGTTGATTGACTTGTTGTTCCTTGAAGTTTGGTCGTATTTGCTTGGATGAGTTTAGATCTTGTTCTTTGATTGAGTTCGATTCTTGTTTGATAAGCTTTGGCTCGTGCTTCGGCTTGAGTTGCTTTGGAAGAAGCTCGGTTTGTGTGTTTATTTGATATTCTTTGGTTTTTTCTTTGATACAAACCTATTTGAAAAGCATTTTTGTGAAAGCTTGTTATTTCCTTACAAAACTATTTCCAACCATTTTCGCAAGTGCCTGTTCTAGTTCACGCCTCGAGCTCCGAAAAAGGGTTTTGTCGGTCTTGACATATGTGGGATCACGATGGATTAGTCCTCTGTTAGTCTTGGTGCGATATCAAGGCATATCATTCCCAAGCCAAATTTGGTACTAGGTCGGTGAACGTGTCACAATGGGCCAGTCCTTTCATGGTCTCGATGCGGTATTGAGACGTATTGCTCCTGAGCCAAGTTTGGTACTAGGTCGGTGAACATGTCACGACGGGCTGGTCCTATTATGATCTCGGTGCGATATCGAGGTATATTGTTCCCAAGCCAAGTTGAGTACTAGATCGGTCCTCAAACATGTCAGATCAAGTTCCGATCCTTGATTCATGATCGGCATGCTTAACGTCTCAGTTTTGGTAAGTCATTTCACACACTTATGCGTAGCACACCTTCAGGCCCTTGAACAAAAAGTGAAGATAAGAATCGGATTGTGATGTTTGATGCATGGTCACACGATGGACTAATTTCTAGTCATCGACCGATGGATTTTGACAATGTTGCCTGATGAACTAATTGTCAGAGCACCGCCGTTACCCTTGGATTAGGAGACGTTGCCTGATTAAGTTCAAATGCCCAACGGATGCATAGTTGGAGGACCGCCGTCACCCTTGGATTATGGGACGTTGCTCGATGGATTTCGGATGCCCAGTGGATTTCGGAACAGTCAATGGATTTTGGCTATTAATGATGAACCTTGTGTGCATGAGTTCCTCATGTTATGAAAGGAATTTTGGTTATGCTTGCATATTATTGAGTGAGGCGTGAGTTCCTCATACTATGGAGTGGATCTTGTTTATGCTTGTATAATATTGAGTGAGGCGTAAGTTCTTCATGTTGTGGTGAATATTGGTTTATGCTTGCATACAATTGATTGAGGATTTCACATGTTTCATCCAAGAACAAGCTTTTGTTTTGTTATTGATTTGTCATCGACTAATGTCTTAGATGAGTTTTATGCTTGTTGATAGGCGAGATATCCTCCTACCTAAAATTAGTGAGTGTTACTTACTGAGTCCACGACTCACCTAGTTATTATTCAGAATTGTAGGCATTGAGGTCTGCCACTAGTGCTAGAGTTGAAGTTTTGCTAGAGGAGCTAAGGTTTACCCGGTCTTTGGAGCATAAAAAATGTAGTGGTTGTAAATATGACGGCCTGTGACAAAGGGGCCTATAAATATAACTGATGTAATTGTATATTTGCAAGTGATTATTTTCCAAGCTGTTTATTGTTGTTTGAGTATTGTTCGTAACATTTCTACATGTGCTTAATAAAAAGATAAAAAGAGCAGGAAAGTAATGTGCCTGTGACATTACAAAAATAACTCATGTTGCTCGTGATCCTGGAGATGGAGTAGGGTCGTGACATTTACCGACCTGTCCTTTGTAGTTAGCATATTGTGTATAGCTAGCTAGGCTATATGATGTAGCCCAAGGTCAGCTACTCTGATGATAGGATCGGAATAGTGACTTACACGTATGGAAACTTAGTCACAATATTGAGCAGAAATTTCTATTCTCCGATAGCTTGGGAAAATAAACATAACTTCATGGATTAAGATTAGAATGACCTGATTCCAAAGCCAAACGAACAGACTCAAGATCTACAACTTTCGTGTTCTGAGTTTTTTTAAATAAGCACTATAGACTTGTAGCTTTTTTTATGGAAGTGGGTGAAATGGGATAGGACATAATGAAGAAAAAATAAGAACTTCAATGGTTACTCTTCTAGGCCACCAAGGAAGTTGAAATGGCATTAATTCTTCGAGATTGATAGCTGCAACTCTTCAAGGACGGAGTGAAAACTCTTTTAGATTTTCAAGGATTTTGAACTCTTCAAGGTTCAAAGAAATTGCATTAAGCAAATTTTCATTAATCAATTTGGTGTCTACTTTATAGAGCTTAGATGACCTTTTATAGAAATACAAAAGAAGAGCAAGATTCTAAATTCTATTCTATAAACTATAAGTTACATAGAAATTAGGAGCTATTAAAGTCCAAACAATACTTCAAATGCTTTTTCTCGTCCTAAGTGCTTTGATATAAGTTTTGATGTATGGGAAATGACCAAGTCTTCATGACAAAGTTAAAGACGTAGCCTTACCGATGAAAGACTTTTCAATGAGAGTGTTGTCGATCTTGAATGCATGCTTCTTGTTTGAGTGAGATAGTGTTGAATACGGGCTGCAGTAAAATAGTGTTGAGGAATACTAAGGGTGTCAACAGACTAGTTCAGTTTAGGTCCCAACTAATACATTACCTAATCTTGACATGAAGGGCATATATTTGTTTTGTAACCAAACTCCAGACCCAACCTACGTAGAACTAGAATTGAAATAACAATTTGGGTCAGGTCATGTAATTTTTCTATATGAGATTGCATAGCCATCCTTGATTGTCTTGATATGAACTTAATGAGGTTAATGCATGCCTAGCTACGCGCTTGTACCAATTTACTATGATGCATGAGCTAATATGATATGATATGATATGATATGATATGATATGATATGATTTTTTCTAAAGAATAACTCTATCACCGTTGTTCCCCCCTCTTATTAGTTTTTTTTTTTTAAAAAAGGATAGTTTATTTTTACAATTAGCTGTACACAAACAATCAAAGTATGCCCTTTCCATGAACCATCTTATCTCAATGATTACTGGCAAGGCGATCTGATCCCAAAGAGGTTGTATAGACAGATGATACTTTTAATAAGGCCTTGCCTTCATAACTATATTTAAATCAAGGACTGTCGCAACCAAATTTTCAGGTGCACCACCTAAAATTAGGCTAATGGACAACTAAGTCCAACTTAGCTCGGGATCTCCCAAGCCCATACCAATTCGCCACTTAGGTTTGAATATCTAGCATGCAAAAGATTTTCAATCAGGAGTCGCCACTAGTCTATTTTTGGTGGGTCGATTAGAAACCAAGTAAAGTAACGGGAGATTTACTTTACTCCTATGAACCAGAGGTTGTAAGTTCGAGGACTTGATTACGCTAGATTTCTCTAATGCCCTTTGGATACCTTTTCTTTTATTTTGAAAAAATGTTTGGCAGGCAACTTAAATTGATTTTAATTTATCTCCCTAACACGTGAGGTGATCATGTGGATGCGCAAACTACCAATTTAACACCTAGATAAAATAGTGAATAAATTGCAAAACTTACCTCAAAGCAACGAAATCATCTGCAATGTTAGATCAGAATTCACATCAACAACCCTAGATATGATTTCTAATTAATACGCAATTTCTTTTTACTTATTTAATGAGGATCATGCAATGCATGCTACTAATCTAACATAAAAAGATATGACATGGCAATATGACCTAACTATATGACATAATAAGATGCAATCTATACTAAAAAAAATGGAATCAATTTATTTTAAGGCATTTTTTGGCATTTTCCAAGAAATTCGAAATTATAAAAATGCAAAATTATCTATCTAAATTAAAATATCATCTAATTTGTATTAGAAATGAGGTTAAGCTAAATCCTAATTTAAACTAGAATGTTATCCTAACTTAGAAATCCCTAACTAAAATGAAATCTATCTAAAAAAAAATTATCTAAACGTTATAATAAAAAAAAAAAAAAACCATTATCTAGAAAACTATATGAAATTTTACCCTAAAATGCGATGACATGCAAAGAATGCCATAATTCTAATATTTTCTTTTTGCGTTTTTTATTAATTTCGAAATTAAAAGTTGTCAAATAATTAAACATGCAACCTAAGTTAAAAAACTAGCAACCTAAACTGATTGATTTGATTTTTTTTTTTTTGAAATTCGAAATAAAATTCCTATTCTAAATATGCAATCCCTAAAACAAGAAATAAACCTAATCTAACTCACATTTTTTTTATTTTTTTTAAAAGAAAATTAACTTAAGTGACACGACAGCAAATCAAGCAATATTGATACCCAAATGACGAACCATATCTCGCGCATGAGATCGGGTTTGCCAATTTTAGATAAATCGCGAATGGAATCTCAAGTGGAAGATCGGATTAGCAATTTTTCAAGTGATTGCGAGTCGAATTTCGAGTGCGAAAATTGGACTAACAATCACAAATTTCAAGGCTATTTCATATCATGCAATTTCAATCTTTACATTAAGGGATAATTACACTAAAAAGAATAATAAAATAACAAAAATAATAAAACAAAATAAGATAAAAAAATAAAAGGAAAAAAATTACCTAAATTTTCTTTTGCTTTTCTCTTTTTCTTTTTCTTTTTTTCTTAAAAAAGGAAAGGGAGCTGGCCGGTCCGACGAGGGTTCCGGCGAAGAAAGGCACCGGCAAAGGGCGTCGGCAATCTTCGGTGACAAGGCTAGGCACAAGCATTGCGTTTAGACCTCGGCTTGGCAGCGGCGGTGATTTCGCGGGTGAAGCAGGGGCAGCGTTGGATCTGAGTCTTCAGGGAGGCATGACACCAGCAAAGGGGAAATGTCGAGCGCTGGGTCCGGGCCTTTTGTCGTCGGGGTTGAAGTGAGCAGATGCACCGATGTGGCTGGATCTCAGGTGACGGCAGATCGTCGAGGGACGGCGAGGGTCTTCATGGGCTGCAAGGTCAACGGTGGAGGCCGCGTTAGGGCTGGGTTGTGTCAGCAGGGGGCAAAGCAGCTAGGGGGACCATCGGCGTCGAGGGCTTCTAGGTGCGAGCTTCCGTTGGCGTTGGGTCGTGGCACAACAGCGGCAGTAGCTATCGACTGCAAGGGGGCCACAAGTGGAGGCCGGCCGAAGTTGGTGGAGGCGGCGATGGCGCGGTGGCCGGTGCGGGACACGGCGCCGTGCGGCATTGACGAGGTCGGGGGACCCTCGAGGAAGACGAACAGTCCCCGATTCGAGTTTTGCCCCACTTTTTTTTTTCGGCTTTGTCTCTCTCTCGCTTCACTCTTTTTAACTTTTCGCTTTAGTATTCTCTTTTCACCCAAGAGAAAGAACCCCCCCCGTCTATTTTGCACGCGATGTCTTTTATGGCCCAAAAATTGTATCTTCGCAATATATTTTATTTTCCTTTTTGTTTGTACACGATCCCCCTAAATATATCATTGAAATATACGCACCTCGCGCAATATCCTCTTTTGTATTTTTCGCATATTCTATCCAAAAATTTCCCTTCTGCTCAAAATACATCCCCGAGTGTATTTTACCTAAAAATATGAAAAATCTGAACAGAATATGTGAAAAATCTTTCCCTCACCGGAATTCTGAAAAAAAAAACAAAAATAACATAAATGTTCCTAAACTATATGCCATGTGATTTTTATTTTTTTATTTTGGTAAAAATTAACCCAAAAATTATGCAAAAATTTAGATGTCAACAAGGACCAAACTCTCTCTAGCTCCACTTTGTTATCCTTGCGGTTAGTATCTTAGAAGGGATTTGCATTTGGTTTTAGTGAGAAATTCAGAGAGACATGTTGGGCCACAAGAGCGAAAAATGGATCAAAATGATCTAAGCAATTAAATATGAATGGTCTAAAAAAAATTGGTTACATCATGCACGACATAATACAATGTCAATATCATGTATAATGCGATGTTGGTGGGTGTAATCTAAGGCTGAAAAATCAATTTCTTTGAATGATAAGTGGCTGGTCAAGGTGAGTCTGAGGGTAAAATAGCAATTTTGAAAAGATACTCTAAATATAGATAAACAATTAAAGAAATCAGTATCCATTCGAAGAACTAATAAGCTAGAAAAGTTTTTGTTTATTGGTAATCATTATAAATTTATAAGATAGCTTGTGGATTGCTGCTTTTACTTTTGATAACCCCATTTGTAATAATATTAGGAAAATTCCAAATAAGGCCCCAAAGTGCTCTCAATTTCTTAAATAAGAGCTTGGAGTGAGCCTTGTCTCAAATGGAGGCGTGAAGTGCTCTCATTTTCTCAAATAAGAACTTGAAGTGGCCATCTTAATCTCAAAGGACTTGACCTCACTAGCTAGTCAAGGCATTTTGACCCTTTACATTCTCTTATTTTCTTTTTTTTTTCCTTTTTTTGTCTTTTTCCAAAAAAAACTCAAAAAAAAAAAAAAAAAAATATATATATATATTTTAAATACAGGTGAGATGGCTGGGAACCCTTCCCCACCTATGGCTATTGGCCCATCGCTAGTAGGGTGTTGGCCAGTGAGGGAGGATCATGACCCACTCTTGGTTCTAGGGAAGGCATACTGGTTGTTGCCTCTGGTCAACGAGGTCGTTGGCCCTCATTGAGGCATTGGTAACCCATCGGCAATGGTTGACACCCCATTGGCAATGGGTTTTTATTTTTTATGCAAAACAAAAAAAAAAAGGAAGAAAATATGAAAATGTAAAGGATAGAAATGCCATTGACCAGCCCATGATGTTAGGTCATTCTTTAAGATTGACATGGCCACTTCGGGCCCTTATTTAAAACAAGGTCCATTCTTGACCAGTAGAACATGTGGGCACTTTAGGCCCCTATTTGAGACAATGTTTACTTTAGGATCTTATTTGAGAAATTGTGTCACGCCTCGAACCTTGAGTGCGCGCACATCCCTTGGTGGTCGATGAAATTGCGACGTTCCCAGAACATGTCGCCAACCTATTCATTGTATTGCACATACGAAAGCGAAATAAACAATCTCCAAATAACAAACAAATAAGGGATATAAAAGTAGGACAATCAATTAAAACCAAACATATTTTATAAACAAACCGGGTCATAAACAAAAGGGTCTAACTCAAAAAGGGCCATTGAGCTATCTAAACTCCTGGCTCTACAACCATGGGCTCCGGGTCCACCACGACACCATAAGGAGTGTCAAGATCCATCGAGTGACCTGCTTCTCACTCCCCGGTACTAACGGGAGGCCTATCAAAACCCTGAAGAGGACCCGACAACCCCTTTGAGGGAAGTTAATGAACCACGTTATGAATTGATGAGGTACCAACTGAGGTAGGCCCTCCTTGACCCAAACCATGGACTCAACCAACTCCCGGGTCAGGGTGGTACCGGGAATAGGGAGATAGGTGAACTGAAAATCCATCACCTGCGAGACCCCATATCGAACGTGACGCTCCTCCATCTAGGGACTTGTAAAATTTAAATCACGATGGCGTGAGACAATGTCTCAGTGAGTCTACACCCTAAACCCCGATTAGGAAGATAATACATCTAGAGGCGGCCTAAACACACATCATATAAGACTTACCTCGTCTCAGCACCTCCCTACACATTAGTACAGTTCATATAACATATGTATGCAGTAAATGCACTCAACCATTGGGACACTTCAACTCATATCTCAATCAATAATAGGGGTCCCGATTATAAGGCCAAATCATTATGACACACAACTTTATCCCATAATTAGGTGCGGTCAAATCACTCATTTAAGCGTTCCAATTAGTTACGACCTGACGGCCACGGTCAACTCAACAATTGGCGGTCATCTGGCATAACCGACGTTGTCTTGTCCCATCAAGCACAACAACGTCTACCTCTAGACGGCATTCTTGAATGAGCATCAGTCTAGCCTCCACTGTGACTGGCATTCGTTGACGTGGGGCACTCCCAAAGGAGCATCGTCTAGCGTAAACACTCGTGACGGGTTTTCATAACGATCACACGCACATCCAATCCCGACCAAGGAAATCGTGTTTTGCACTCAAATGCCTCAATTTCAAATAATGTACTTGGCCTATTTTCTTCATATTAAAAACACATGGTAAAATAGGTGTGCGTGGACACACCGTCAAATCAAACCATAAAGCACGATTTCTTCTCTTTTAAAAATCCTACGATTTTATATAGTACTTAAAACCTTTTCAGCGTCAAAAACCAACACCCAGTATTTTTCTAATTAAATACCAAAATTCCATATTTTTGAAATAATAAATCAAAAATCATCAATCAACATTCAATTGCATTAATTAGCACTCAGCTACACAAGCCAGCTACACCACGACAATCGGCACAAAATTCTGATGACCGATTATCCCGATATAATTTCCGCTAATTAATAAATAATTAAATAAATCACTAATTAATCCACCTAAGCTAATCTAACAACCTAATTGGACTTAATTAAATTAATCTAACCTACTAGGCTAACTAACTAAAGTCACTAACCACCTAATTGCTAAATTAACATAATTACAAAATCTAATTAACTAATTAAACTAACTAATTTAGTCTAACCTCACTTAAGCCTAACTAATACCCTAATTAGCCACTAATCCACATTTAAGCATAATTAGCACCCTAATTAGGATTAGGAGGTAAACTCACTAGTTTAATGAGCCGACGAGTTCACGGCGATGACGACGCGAAGGCGAGTAAGACTTGGGCCTACGGCAACACCATAAGAGGCTCGAAAGGGCCTGAAAAAGGCCCACAAGCTCATAGCTCAAGCTGTGAGTTCGGTTCTGCCTTGAGCTGGTCCAAGGAAGCCGAGGGGCTGGAACAGGCTGGGCTTGAGCTGGTTGGTCCGGCGGAGGGAGCTGGAAACAGTGGACGGCTGGAGCGGCACCGGTGGCTTGTAGGCGGATGGCGACGAGTGGACAGGGACGGCTTGTACGCCGGGAGGCGGAGTAGGCAGGCAAACGTTGGCTTGGGGGTAGTGGGCTCGGGCATGGGGAGCTGGCTCGCGGTGATCGACCAGGACGGCGAATGGCTGGCGACTTTAGTGAGGTGCTAGCTGGTTTGTGCTTTGGAAATGGAGATTTTAGTTAATGAACATGAAGAAGAAGCTGAGGAAGAGGAAGAAGGAGCTGCTGTTGGTGGAAGGGGGATAAGAAGTCTCAAAGTCAAGGGAAAACATCCCAAAAACTCAAGTGCAAGACCCCACAAGCTTCAGCCCCTATCCAATAGCCATTTCCCCTCCCAATCTTCCCAAGCAAGCCAAGTTTGATGGCCAAATGTTGCAGCCCACCCCTAGCCTACGAATTTCATGTCTTTCCCCCCGAAATCAACTCAATTTCACACCAAATGGCTTCCATTTCATGGCCAAATTGCTGAGGAGGAAGCCCACACCAAATTCCACAATTTCCTTCACCATTTTGATCCATCTTGAATGCCAAAATTCTGCCCAAAAATGGCCATCCGAATTTCTTGATCCAATTTTGCCAAATTTTGATTTTTCGCCGAAAATCTGCGCTCGCCAAAAATTCTTCAAAGGATGAGTCGACGCCCTAAAAATAAATTGTGACATGCCAAATTTTTCGATTCCTAAAACCGGGTTCAATTTCATGGTTAATTTCGATCAGACGCAATTTTAGCGTGACCTAACCTACCGTGTAGCTTTTAGGAATTTTCAGCACGTTTGACCCATGGTTGATTATTTTCTATTCACATTGTGCATCTTCAACTCATAGACAACTCTCGGTTGTTGTAAAAATCTCAAGGTTTCAATTAGGGGTACCAGGTTTCAACAGAAAAATCTCAAGGTTTCAATTAGTGTTGTTTGACATGAATTTTGCAATTATGTGAAATCACCCACACTTTATTACATGTCTTTGTTTTATCGACCTATCTCCGATCTCTAATTGATTTTAACGGTGCCATATTGACCCTTGTAGATTAGCACGGTTGAGCAATCGATTTCTGATCAAATTCTCTTGTCAGTCGCATTTATATTCCTTAATGGCTTCACCTAATAAATTAGTTATCTCATGAGTGATCAGTTCAGAGAAAAACAACTATAGGTGCGTCGATGAAAAGCCCATATCATTTAGTCGAGATAGAGTCAAAAATTCAGGATGTCACAAATTGAGGTACTCTAAGCCCTTAGTGAAAAATTATCCTAAACAATTACGTCATGTCTTTTGCCTTCATTACAGAGTTAAGAGTACTAGATTCATTTTGCTAATTGATATCCTTCACCAATATTGTGCTTAGATGCCGTGAATCTAGTAGGGTTAAGGCTCTAAGAATAATCAATACTTATAAATTGTCGGGAAATTTTCATGATTTTAAACTCTACATTGCCCTTCTTGACACTTTTATAATTCTTATAACCCTTAACAAAGTCATGATCCAGAAGCTAATTCTTAGAACTTCCAAACTTCACAAGTTTAGTGGGAGAGCTATAAGTTCATCGAAGTTATCTAGTAAACCATGCAAAATGTCCAATTTCTTAATATCCTTAGTGACATTCAAGAAGTGAAGAAATATTAGGATGTCACAGCTCTTCCCTACCAAAAGAAATGCATCCTCAAAATTGTTCAACACCTCGATCGTCAAAAATTATAAACACTGCTTTTGTAGCCTCAAAAACTACTTTCATCCTTGGAATCGTTTCTAATTTCCAAATCATTTCTTAGTCTTTTCCACTTCTACATTACTATCTTCAACCAAATTCACAATGGTTCAATCATTATAATTTGTCTTAGCCCAAAATGATAGTACTATAGCAAGTAATTATTCAAGCGATCTATGTGTTGCCAACTCTAAAATTAATTCCTAAATGCTCTCTAATATCTCAAGAGGATTATCAATTAAGATAGTAACCATAAGAGGGTTTCTCTAGCACCATCAAGTTCTTCCTTGCTTTTCGACAAGTAAAACCTAATCTCCAGATTTCCCCAAAATTTGATATTTTAGCGTCTACTAAAGGAAAAATCTAGTTCCTCCAATTTTCACTAGGCATGGATTAGTCCTCGGATGTTCCCTTTATGTCAGTTACATAGCCTAAATATAACACATCGTTCCCTGAAAATATGTGCAAGTAAACTCTCTTGTAATCTATAAAATGTTTTTTTTTTTTTTTTTTGTAAGGAAAATTATTGGAGGATTTTTAAAAATGTTCTTTCACCAAAAAAAAAAAAATCTATAAAAATGTTCCGCTAAATTCACAGTTTTACTATCTTCTCAGATAGTGGTCATCCATAATATCATTTAAATATAATCCTTTCTAGTATTTCTGAATCATTAACTCTTAATGCACTTAGGACACAATTTGTAAGGATTTATATCGCAAAATAGATATTATAGGTACTTCTGATAGTAATACTAACACAGAGATCCACACCCTCATATTCCTCAGTGCTCCATAAATTCAACGAGGTAAGAAATTATCTACTTCCATAAAATTCAAAGAAGAATATCAGAGTTTGCTAATGTGATTTTACGATGGTGGGTGTGGCCTTACAAATGGATTTATTTGAAAGTCTAGGTGAAGCAGTTATTAGTGAACTTGCTGTTAGTATTAACTTGGTCATATAGATATTGGAAAGCTCATTCTTAAATTAAGAGGACTTGAATGTATAAATAAATAGAGTGTCACACGTATACGGTTTCTTTAACTTAACTTCGGGCTACAACTGGTGAATTCATATTGATGATGCACGCAATGAGAGTGTCGATGATATCTGGATGTGCGGCGGGGACGGCAATTCGGTATGCGGGTCATTACAGGAAGAGGAGGATGCGATAGGTCGGCCTTGCAATAGAGTGACCAAGTTCTGCGACCAAGTGTTGGTTTTCGTTGGTTTCTCGTACTTGGCCTTCTTCTGTAATTGACTCTTACCATCACATCCACCTCCAAGCTCTCGTCTCGTCCCCTCAATTGAGTTGAAAGAGTTTCAACTCAGTAGCAAGTTTTCTATCGTACGTAGTGTCACGCCCCAAACCCTTGAGCGCGCGCACATCCTCGGTGGTCAATCAAATTGCAATGTTCCCAGGATGCTAGCCGACCCATACGATTCATGCACATGCGAAAGCGAAATAAGCAATCCCCAGATAATAATCAATATGGGATAGAAAAGCAGGACAACCATATAAAACAAACCACACATTTATAAACATCCAGGTCAGCCTGTAAAGTTATATGCAAAAGTCAATGCCCAAAAAGGACTACCTAGCTAACCCTACCCCGAAGCCTCTTACTTCGGATCCGGGTCCACTACGACACCGTCAGGAATGTCGATGTCTAGCTGGTCAGCTACTGTCTCAATTTTGGGCTCCTCATCATCCTCAGGCAACTACTTTGCTCAATATTTGCGATAATATCGGCGTGCACGATAGGGTCGAGTACCTCCTCACCCTCACCCTCAACGGCGGGTCTGTCAAAACCATCCACGAGACCTTCCCGTTCCCCGTTAGGCCCGTGACGAAACCATGCCTTGAATTGATGAGGTACCAATTGAGGTAGGCCATCATCTACCACGATCGTGGTCGCGACAAGCTCACGGGTCCAAGGACTCCCAAGGAAAGGGAAGACGGTATTCTGCTCGTTATATCCTCATGGCTCCCCAAAACGAACTGGATAGACTTCCATTTAGGGACTTGTAAAAAAAATGAAACCCACGATGGAGTGAGACAATGTCTCGGCGAGTTCACGCCCTAAACCCCAATTAGGAAGATAATACACCTAGTGGCAGTTTATTCACACATCACATGAGACTTACCTTGTCTCAACACCTCTCTGCACATCAGGACAGTTCATATAACAAATATGGATATATTAAATGCACTCAGTAATTGAAACGCTTCACTTTCACATGTCAATCAATCACGGGGGTCTCGATTATAAGGCAAAATCATTATGACACGTCCCATTCCGTGCCACATAATTTTATCCTATAATTAAGTGCGGTCAAATCACTCAATAAAGCGTTACAATTATTTACAACCCAATGGCCACGGCCGACTCAACAGTCAGCGGTCGTCCGGCATAGCTGAGCATCGTCTTGCACCATCGAGCACAGCAACGTCTACCTCTAGACGGCATTCCCAAAGGAGCGTTGGCCCAGCATAAAAGCTCGTGACGGGTTTCGATAACGATTCTATGCATATCGAATCTTGGCCAAGGACATCGTGCTTTGCACTCAAATGTCTCAATTTAAATAATGTACTTGGCCTATTTTCTTCATATTAAAAACACTTGGTAAAATAATCGTGTGTAGGTACACGGTCAACTTGAGCCATAAAAAGTGATATCCTCTATTTTTTAAAAATCACATTATTTGATATAGTACTTAAAAAAAATTTGGCATACGAAACAGACACTCGATATTCTTCTAATTAAATATAAAAAATCCATAATTTTGGAATAATAGCTCAAAATCACCGGTCAACATCCAATTGCACAATTTAACAATCAATTGCACAAACTAATTACACTACGACAATCAGCACGAAATTCTAGCAACCGGCTATCCTAGTATAATTTCCGGAAATAAATAAGTAATTAAATAAATTACAAAATAATTAAATAAATGCAAAATAATTAAATAAATCACTAATTAAGCCTTATCCACTAGTCTAACCAGCTAATTGGACTTGAATAAATACTCTACTAAGCTAATTAAATCATATAATCTAATTAACCTCTAATTAAACTAATATAACCACCTAATTGGCCTAAATAACTAATCTAATTAACTAAACAGACTAAATAAATACACTAACCTCACTTAAGCTAATCTAAACCTCTCCTCAGCATAATTATCCTCATAAGCAAGGTTTAGAGAGTAAACTCACCGAATTAGCAAGCCGATGAGTTCACGGCGACGGTGACGCGGAGGCGAGTGAGACTCGGGCCTACGACGACACCAAGGGAAGTCCAGAAGGGCCTGAAAAAGCCTAGCAAACCTCACGGTTTGCTACTTCGCTTCTGTCCGAGGCTGAGACAAGCTGGCTTGGGGCACGGCACGAGGAGGAGGGTGGCGGATGGCTAGGTGGGGATAGGCGGCAATGGGGACCAGCCGGAGCGGCGGATGGCGGCCTGGTCGACCGCTTGGACGGCGGACGCGAGCAGGCACGGCTCGAGAGAGGGTCAAGTGGGTTGGAGTCACACGGGTTGGCAGACGGCGACAAGGGCGCTTAGATAGCTCACGGGCAATGCAAGCGGTGGTGAGGGGTTGCTGCTGGCTTCGGTGGGAGGTGACTAGCCTTAGCTGGTTTTTTTGGTCTTGGTTCAACAACAATGAAGAAAAAGAAGAAGATAGAGTGATATTCACGTCAAATGGCAATAAACCGATTTTCTATTGATATTATATTTAGCATATGTAATTGAACCATCGCGATTACATGACAACCGACGGTCGTCTACGAGTTGGAGATGCACAAATGCGAATCGAAAATTAACGACCATGGGTCGAACGCAATAAAATCCCTAAAAGCTATCCGGTAGGTTAGGTTGTACTAAAATCGCGTTTGGTCAATTTTAACCACGAAATTGAATTTGGTTTCGAGAATCAAACGTTCAAGCATGTCACAATTAATTTTTAGGACCTCGTCTCAACTTTTGGAAAAATTCCGTCGAGCCCGGGATTTTTACGGAAAAACAAAATCGGCAAAAAAAAAAAAATGAAGAGAAATTCGTATGAGTTGCTCTAGGGGGTTAATTGGCCACCAAATTGCTTTTGTTTTGTGAAGAAATGAAAGGAATTCAACCATTGGTTGGCCCCTTGACATTGTGAGACTGAAGATTTTGAGGCTCAAGCACTTGAGTGCTTGATATTTTGCTTGGCCTTTGATTGGCCAAAACCTTGATCTTCTTGGATGCCTTCTTCTCTCCCCTTCTTCCCTCTCTCCTTCTGGCGTGCGCACGTCCACCCCTCTATTTCAGCCGCCCTTCTTCTTCTGCCCATTCCCTCCACCCACCGAACAACTCCCTCTTTCCCCCTGTTCTTCCTTCCATCTTTCCCTCACGAGTTCTTCACACGCCAGCTCACTTACAGCACTGTCAGCGTCCACTCATCACCGCCACAGCCACAACACCACAACGGCATCCCACCTTCTCCATCATTCCATCCCCACAGCCGCGTCCACCCATCGAAATTCCACCAACGCCATCCCTACCACCATCGTACACCACACAGCTTCACCGCCAGCCCATTTTCCTTCCCCCTGATTCTGGTTATGCTCTTCCCTTCATTTTTGTTGCTGCACCACTCCTTTTCACGCGACTAGTAGCGGCCGGTCACTGTCCTCACCTCCACAGACCAGCCTTCCAGTAGCTCACAGAACCGTGTCCCTAGCCGTTAGCCTTGTAGGCTATTTTCAGCCTCATCCGAGCCTCCGTTGGCGACGCTGTAGTTACGGGTCTTGGCCGCCTTCGCGCCACCGTTGCCATGGACCCGTCGCCTCGCTAATCCAGTGAGTTAACGCCCAAATCTTGGATTAGGAAGTTAATTATACTTAGTAGGTGGATTAGTGTTAATTAAGGATTAGTGTAATCCATGTTAGTGTAATTAGTAGTTAGGATAGTTAGTTGCCTAAGCTAGTTTAGTTAGGGGGTTAGTTAGGTTAGTTAGTTAGCTTAATTAGGTTAATGTAGTTAGCATAGTTATATTAGTTCAATTAGCTCAATTCGGTTAGTTTAGTTAGCTTAATTAGATTAATTAAGTGGATTAGTTAAATAATTTGCAATTTATTTAATTAATTATAATTAACGTAAATTGTGATGGGATAGCCGTTTACCAGAATTTTACGCTGATCATCGTGGTTGAATTTATATGTGAAATTGATTGCTTAATTGTGCAATTGAGCGCTTGGTTGCTGTTTTGGATTGTTATTGCAAAAATTGATTTTGTGGGTATTTAATTAGAAAAATACCGGGTGTTGGTTTTTGACGTCAAAAATATTTTATGTACTATATAAAATCGTGAAATTTTGAAATGGGAGAGTATCACGTTTATTGGTTGAATTTAAAGGTATGACTACACACAATTATTTTACCGGGAATTTTTAATACGAAGAAAACTGACCAAGTCCATTATTTGAAATGAAAGTGTTTGAGTGCAAAGCACGGTGTTCTTAGCCAAGTATGTGCTAGTGTGTGATTACTTAAGTACCCTGATGTGTTTACGCGGGGTGGTGAACCAATCCTTATGTGTTTACCTGGGATGATGCCTCATTACGGATGCCCCATGTCACCAAATGCTGGCCGCAGTGGAGGCTAGACCGATGCTCCTTTATGGAATGTCGTCTTGATGCGTTTACACGAGACGTTGTTGTGCCCGACAGAGCGGGACGACGCCCGGTTATGCCGGATGACCACCGACTGTTGAGTTGGCCGTGGCCGATGGGTCATAATAACTAGAACGTGCCTGAGTGTTTGAGATAACCACACCTTATTATGGGGCAAAATTTTGTGGCACAGAATTGGACGTGTCATAATGATTTTACCTTATAATTGGGACCCATGTGATTATTTGAAAGATGAATTGATATGTTCCAATTATAAAGTACGTTTGATGTATGTATATGATATATGTGATGAGCTAATGTGCAGGGAGGTGCTGAGGTGAGATAAGTTGTTTTGCGATGCCTATTTAGGCCGCCTCTAAGTGAATTCTCGTGCTAATCGAGGTTTAGGGTGTTGACTTGCTGAGATTTTATCTCACCCCATTGTGGTTAACCCTTTTTCAGGTTCCAAGTGTGGAGAACCTAGAGCCCAAGGCTAAAGGGTCCGAAGCACAGGTGGTTTAGTAGTTTCTTTTTGGGGTCAGACTTATGTGTATAGACTTGTAGGTTTAACCTGATATGCATATAAAGTGGGTTTTGTGAAAAATTGTTGGCATGTCTTTCTACTATCCCTGTATTTGTTGTTGTTCGGGTATATGTTTAATTTCGCTTCCACATGTGCATAAAATGAATAGGTTGGTGATGCGTCTTGGGAACGTTGCAATTTGATCGATCGCCGAGGGATGTGCGCGTGCTTGGGGTTCGGGGCGTAATAGCTGCTACCAGCTCCTCCGCGTCCAACCACCACCACCTGCACCATCACCACCTCGCCACCACACCACCACCACCTTGGCCGCACCATCCATCACCTCCATCAAGGCGACACCAAGCCGAGCCTTCCCCCCCTTAGCTGAGGACTTGAAGGGCCACCACCACCACCATCGAGCCCCTGTTCGAGCCGCGTGTGCCACACCTTCAATTCTATTGCATCACCATCACTACGAGCCTGCCGCTATTGAAAACCCATGAGTTAACTCCCTAATCTTTGATTAGGTTGTTAATTGCATTTAGGGGGTGGTTAGATTAGTACTAATAGTGATTAGTCTTAATTGAGCTTGGTTTAGTTTTAATTGCGATTAAGAAGGGTTTAGGTTAAATTTAATTATGATTAGTGCAAGCAATTTTGATTAGTTTAATTAATTGTGTTTAGCTTTCTTAATCGTAATTTATTTACATTAATCGCAATTAGTGTAATTAGTGACAGATTAATCGTTAAATAGAATTTTATGCTCGTTTTCTTGGATGAGATTATGTGTAATTTTGATTGTTTGCACTCACGATATTATGTGGTTGATTGCTCTTTGGTAAGTTCCATTTTTATTACAAAAGACAGTTTTATGGGCAATTAAATAGAAAAATGTGAGGTGTCGGGTTTGACACCAAATTTTATATGCTCAATAAAACAATGAGATTTTAAAATAGAAGTGTGCAAAGTTTGACGGGTTGATTTCAAATACGTAACCATGTATGAAATTTTTTTCGGAGAGTTTTAAAGAAAAAAAGGGGGGTTGGCCAAGTTTATTATTTGAAGGTGAAATATTGTGTTCTTGGCCAATAATGGCAATAAAAGTTGGTTTGATTGATGGTATGCCCGAGTGGTTGCCTAATCGAACCCGTCATCCAACGGGAGTTTGGGGGCAATGCCCGATTTTATCGGATGGCCGGCGGGGGTCCAGATGTTGAGTCGCGATTGAGGCCGGACCGAAGCTCCTTTATGGAATGCCGTTTAGGCAGGGGTCCTAGACAATGCCATGCCCATTGGGAAGGGACGATGCCCGGTTATACCGGAAGACCACCGACACTTGTGTTGGCCATGGCCTAAGGGGTTGTAATAATTGGAACATGTGTGTCAACAATGCGCGTGAAATTCTCGTATGTGTTTTGATTGTTATTTATGCACTTTATGCTATTATTGTGACATCCTGAAATTTCAATTCTGTTTTCAATTAAATAAATCGAACTTTTTATCGATGTTCTTATAGGACTATTCTCATAACTGATTACTCCTAAGATAACCAGACTATATAGGGAAGTCATTAAGGGATTTTAATGAAATAGACTTGAGAATTCGACTAGAAATCGGCTACTCGACCGTGCTTATCCGTAGAGATCATTATAGTATAGTAAAGATTGATTAGAGATCAGAGATAGGTCGGTTCGACTAAGATATATGGTTAAATGTGGGTGATTCTACCAAATTGAAAAATTCTCTATTGTTTTGGTACCCTGTGTCCTTATTTGAAACCTTGAGATTTTCACGACAACCGAGAGTCACCAATGTGTCGAAGAGGTTCATTGTGGCTCGAAGAAAATCGACCACGGGTCATTTGCACTAAAAATTTTTGAAAGCTACCCAATATGTTAGGTCACGCTAAAATCGTGCCAGATTGAAATTAACCAAGAAATTGAACCCGATTATAGAAATGAAAAGTTCTATTATGTCACGAGTCATTTTAGGAATGTTGATTCATCCTTTGAATATTTTTTAGCAAACCGATATTTTTGGCGAAAAGTTGACATAGGACCGTTTTCGACCAGAAAATTCAAAAGACCATTTTTGATCGCACAATTAGAATGCAAATAGGTTCTATTGGTGATGAAAAATACCAATTTGATCGAGAACTCGACGGTTGAATTTTTAGAAGCCAAATTAAGTGAATTCAAGTGAGGATTTAATTCAACTTGAGGGGAAAACCTCCAAAATTCGTAGCCCTCCCCTTGGACACCACCTTTAGGCCCTCTCATTTGCTTCTAGAGAAAGTTTTGGAGCTAGATTTTGGTTGAGGAAACCAGCTGGCTCGGTGGACCACACCACGGGAACAAGAAGATAGAGAGAAATCCATGGTGGCCCCCTCCAAAGCCAACCGGTCCCCCCTCCTCCTTCTCCAACCGTCGACCCCTCCCCCTCCTTCTAACTTGTTGTTTTTGATGCTCAGTAAAACTAGGAAACCAAGTAGCTCAGCCCCTCTTTGTCCGTCCAAACCCGTCTGACGGCTTGGAGCCACCATGTTGTAGTTGTGCCCAACCGTGAGTCCCGCATGCCCAGCTACTCGTTCGTGCACCCCTAGCCGTCGTTTTGCCTCTGCCATGACATTAGGCCGTCTCCAGAGCTGTTCAAACTTGCCTTGCCATCGCCAAAGCTGCCTGGACGCCCGCTTAAACTGCCAGAAGCCTTGCCGCAGCCTATCCACCCGCCCCTACTCGTTTCTAGCTCAACCAATCCTTGGAGCAGCCCCTTCGACCACCGACTAGAACCGAGACCCAGCTAGTGTCTCGAAGCTTCGAGGCCCGTTTCCGAGCCCTTCCCGACCCCGTTTGGTATCCCCGCTTTGGACATTGTGGATCATCTCAGCGTTCCCATCAAAGTGAGCCCGTTGGATCACTAATCAAGTGAGTTTACTCACTAATCCCTACTTAGGAAGTTAATTATGCTTAAGGGTAAATTAATTTAAGTTAAGTATGGTTTAGGTGGATAGTTATAATAGATTAGCAACTTAATTGTTCGATATTGCATGTTAGGTGGTTAGATTATTGTAATTAGCGAGTAGATAAGTCATAATATTTATCTAATAAGTCTCGAAATTTTTCCGGGCCCATGTCGGTATTTAATTAGGCTTTTCCGGCCTAAGTTGCATTTTTGGGTATTTAATAATTAATTTGAAATTATTTAAATAATTATTATTTTCCGAAAATTAGACTAGGATAGCCGGTGACCAGAATTTTATGCTGATTGCAATGGTGTAATATGTTTATTTAATTGAGTGTAGAATGGTGCAAATGGAGTGTGATTTGTAGTTTTGGGTATTTATCCCAAAATTTAATAATTTCGGTATTTAGTCAGAAAATACCGGGCGTCGATTTTTAACGCCAAAAATGTTTTAGGCACTATAATAAATAGTGGGATTTTCAAGTGGGAAAATATTGTATTTTTGGTAAGGCCAATCGTGTACCCACACACGATTATTTTTATTGTATGATAAAAATGGTGAAAATGTTAGATGGTCAGGATGGTATACTATATCAACCTGCAGGCTTGATATGTCAGCTTTGGGTGAGCAGTATACCGGTATACTATATCAGTCTGAGCGCCATGATATATCAGCTCTAGGTGAGCAATATACCTTAGCATCTTTTTGTGAGCATTGTGAGTATATTATATCAGCTTGCGGGCCTTGATATATTAGCTTTGGTGAGTAGCATACTCTGTTATCAGCTTCTGGCAAGCTATATTTATTATCAGCTTTGGGTGAACTATACTATATATATTCAGCTTAGGATGAGTATTTCTTGATATGATCGAATTGGATAGATAGTATTGAATGAGTAGACTGGGAAATGGTCTTGATGACATGGAATCAACTGAGTCAATTGATTCGTGACTTGATCTGACTTGACACTTTGAGGTGTTGAAATGATTTGTTGAATTTATAAATTTTACTGACTTGTAGGAAGGAATGGAGGCAAAGGTAAGCTCTCTGACTCGTGTTTGTGCTTAGGCGACCCTTGGGGCGTATTTTCTTCCTAGTTGGATCTTAGGGGGCGAACTTGCTGAAACATCGTCTCACCTCGTTGTGATATAACATTTTCAGGTCCCTAGATGGCAACTTCTCCCAGCAATTTGCTCAGCTGAAGAAGGTTACAAAGCAGGTAGTCTATATTCCAATTCATGGGCACCCAAGGGGTTTGGTCTTTGAGCACGTGAAGTCCGTGGTCTGGGTTGATGAAGCTCTACCCTATAAGGTACCTCATTGATATAGATCATGATACCGTCGTGAGCGGAATGGACAGAGAGAATGTCCCATATCGAAATCTGAGATACTTGTGTACGTGCTGGAGGTTGCTTTTGGGAAAGGCACATCAAATCCCCCGGTGGTTCAATGGTAGACCCGGGTCTTTCAGATCCAGGGATCCTAGTGTATTTAGCTGAATTCTCCAATGAGGATGAGGATGAGGATTTGTAATTTTATGAACCCCCATGTTTTGCAGGCCTTGTTTTTATAGACTGGTATTGTATATGACATAGCTTGATATATGTATATATAAGTGTGTTGTGGTTTGAAAAATTTATGGCCCTACTTTTCTATCTCATCTCATTGTTGTCTAGGGAATTTATTTATTTGCTTCTACATGTGCATTTAAAATGAATGGGTCGGCAATGCGTCCTAGGACGTCACTATTTAATCGACTCGCGGAGGGATGGGCACGCGCTCGGAGGATCGGGACATGACAATTATTACTATGCGAGATGTGCTAATATGCAAGGGCGTGCTGAGGCAATGTGAGTTTATGTATGGTTGGTGCTTAGGCCACCTTCAAGGCAAATTCGCATCCTAATTGAGGCTTAGGGATTTTAACTCGCCAAGATTTTATCTCACCCCGTCGTTGTCAAACATTTTCAAAACCATAGTATGGAGTGTCGCCTAGTACATTTCGGGGTCCCTTGGGACATGGAGGTGGAGACTACCTTATATCCTATCCCTGGGATTGACCGAACTCGCGAGCCGGTAGTTACGATAGTGTGGGTAGATGAGGGCTTTGTGCATGTGGTGCCCCATCATTTCAAAGCGTGGTTTATTACAGAGACGAACGGTAGTCGGGTGGGTCCACTTCAGGGTTTTGATGGACCGCCCGTCGGAAACATGGAAGGGCAAGTAGGTCACCCCATGGACATTGACATCCCCAACGATGTCGTGGTAAATCTAGATTCTGATCCAGACGGGCCCAGGGAGCCCTGACCTTCTGACCCTTTTTGCTTGTAGGTCACATAGGAGTTTCTTTTTGGTTGCAAGCCTATACATATGAAACTCCTAGGGTTAACCAGTTGATAAATAAATCGTGGTTTTTGGAAAATCGCCGTTGTGTTTTACTATGCCTATTATTGTTGATTGACTGAGTGTTTATTTAATTTGCTTCCACATGTGTTTAATCAAAAGATAAAAAGAATGGGTCAGCGACGCGTCCTGGGACGTCGCATTTTTGATCGACCACCAAGGGATGTTCACGCACTCGGGGCTCAGGCGTGACACATTCAAGCTTAATTGATGCAGCCTGTATTCAAGACCAACTAGTTCGCCCAAGAAGATTAGTGCGTATTCAAGATCAATGACACTCTCATCAATAAACCTAATATTCAAAAGCCTCATCGACAAGTGAAGAGCCTTATCTTTGACTTTGTCATAAAGACTATGTCATTTCCCATGCATCAAAGCTTGCATAAGAACACTTCGAAATGGCCATAAGCATTGAAAATATGGTACATTTAATAGCTCATAGTTTCTAAATGTTTCTAATTTCCATGTACATTAATGAATTTTTAGTTTCTAGGTTTGAGTCTAGTTTTTTGCTCTTCTTTTGTTTTACCATAAAAGGTTATCAAGTCTCTGTAAGACACGCACCAAATTTGATTAATGAAAATTTGCTTAATGCAATTCCCTTAAACCTTGAAGAGTTCAAACCTCTCGAAAACCTAGAAGAGTTTTCACTTTGTTCTTGAAGAGTTGGAGCCTTTAAAGCCTGCATTCTAAAAGAATTGCAACCATCAATCTTGAAGAATTGGTGTCTTTTCAACTTCCTTAGAGGCATTTGACCAAAAAAAAAAAACTTCCTTAGAAGCCTAGAAGAGCAACCATTGAAGTTCCTATTATTTTCTTCATTCTGTCCAATCCTGTTTCGCCCACTTCCTTCCAAAATTGACAAGCCTACAATACTTATCTAAGAAGACTCAAAACATCAAAGTTGTAGATCCAAGAGTCTCCGTTCTTTTGGCTTTGGTGATATGAATCTACAAAGATATGTTTATTTTCCCGAGCCAGCACAAAATTGAAATTTCTGCTTGATTTTGTGATTGAGTTTCCGTGTGTAAGACACTCTCCCAATCCTATTGTTTGAGTAGTTGACCTTGGGCTACATCACTAATGTTCCTTTATGTGATCATTCCTCTGTATGGCTAAGTATTATCTCTTTAATGCTCACACCAGATAATTAACTGGTTCAATTATGGCACTTGCAATCCAAAGAAGGTTCATATTGTCCAAAATTCACTGAAAAATTACTTCCAGAAACGGTGCTGGCAAATCGTTAGGTGTCCATGTGTTATTCATCTGCGAATGGATAAACCGATCTAATCGATCATAGACATATAGATTGTGCCGTTCATGAAGTGGTTAGGGAAACACTTTTCACTAGGCGATCGACAGGATAAGCTTATCGTAAAATGATTCTTGATTACCCGGATCATAAAATGATTCTTGATTACCACTTATCGTAAAATGATTCTAGATTAGCCATATCGTAAAATGATTCTCGATTATCCTTTTCTTGGCCACGGCCATGGGTTTGACTCTCTAAGCATGCTCATCTCTTTTGTAGGTACCAAAACAGAACTACAGTCTCTTTGCTTTGACAACCATTTCTGCACTAGTGCTTTTCAATTGGAGAAATGAAGTCTAATTCAGTGTTGATGCACACCCTGAAATCACAACCCGAACCATCCAACTTTAAGCATTTTTATTTCTCTCTCCGTCTGAAAGCTATACACACATCTCTGGCAACCTTTAATTCAAAAACATTTGATTTAAACTTCAGCTGCACTGGTAGAGCTACGCACGGAAATGTCCCTGTTTTTTCCAAAAATGAAGATTTCAGAAGGGAATGAGAATCACAACTGTAGAAAGCATTGCGTTCTTTTTCTTTTGGTGATATTCTCACTCGATTGATGATCCTTTTATCAGTCCATGACACGTAATTCAACTGGTCTCCTCAGGGTATTTTTTGGACGGATTGCAACAAATGGAATATCAATTCCCAAGAAAAGTGCAAGATGAAAGCCAAGGGCACAAAGTCAAGCAACACAGAAAAAAAAAAAAAAAAAAAAAACCCTCTGTTTAGTGGCGGTCATTGACGTTTGCCCTGGAGGGCATCTTTTACAAGTTGATGTCTCCATGCCATTTGGATCACGTACGTACACAAAAAGAAAAGAAAGTATTGAAGGATAAGAGGATTGTAGTCTGTCTGCCAAGAATTCTCTGGCTAAAAGAAGATATCTTAAAATATAATTCAACTCCAGTTAAGAATTCAAATTTAAAACAAGAACCTTTGGTATTGGATATTGTGCTGCTTTTGATAGAGAAAGGTCAGAAACATTCCATGTGGAGGTATTGTGAAGGTCAGGAACACAGACAGACACCCATAAGCCCAGATAAGAGATGTGGGTTCAGAGAACCAAATTATCTCTGAATTAAAGCTAAAAGCTGCATGGCTAGCTTTGCCTTTCGGACAAAAGTAGTACCCCTATTTTGGAAAGTTTCAATTTTATCTTTCAGCCTCTCATATCTAGCATCACGACATTCTAGCGGTTCTCAATAAGAAATGAGTACTTGGTTCAAACTCTGCATCATAGAGGACCTCATATAATCATCTTACTGAAGATAATATCGCAAAAAATCATATGATATAGTTCATTGCCAAGCTGGGTTTTGGTCCAAGAAATGCAATGCAATCCAGAGTTGCACAAAGCATATCTATTACTGAAACGCAACTAAAGCCCAGGAATGTCGACTTCAACCCAAGTTGCCGCAAGGAAAATGTAGTAAATTGAAGCTGATAAATACCTGATTAAGAGCCATCCGTCAAAATCTTCTCATAAATTTTTGACAGGCCCTTTTGCGCAGTTCAGTGTACATTACACAGCAGTAAGGCTCCCATATATAAAACGATTTTTTAATATGAGGAGCCTAATTATACCTATCACAGTGATAACTATTATTACATGCTTTAAAAAAGGGCAAATTGAAAAAGAGAAGATTGGTATGAGGCAAATTGACTCGAGGAGGTCCTACAAAAATTTGACATTCCAAATACCCCACTAATAAAAGTCTGAATTGGCTTCGATCTGATCTCATATTCTCTTCCATTCCCTATAAATAGAGATACAAATCCAAGCAAAACATTGAAGCATTAGAATAGGAGAAGAAGAAGAGAGGCTGACATGAAGATGAGAGTCTCATTTGGTAGCCAAGGATGACTTGCCTGCTGTGAACTCGCCCTATTCGAGCTGAACTGAAAGTTCGAGTAGTTCATCCCAGTATCAGGCAGTCTCCTTGGCTAGTCAGAAAGTCTCTAATCTTTCATGTCAGGCTTCTTCTTCCTTCTGAAAGTAACTACTCCTTGAAGATACAAATTTGTCTAATCTTTTTCTTCATCAAATGACACACTGAGAGGCATTGAAATGTTTTTATGAGGAAGAGAGGCCTTACATGACATGACGAGTCTGGTTTGTTAGCCAAGGATGACTTGCCTGATTTGTGCAAGAGGCTTCGATTATGAACGCCATTCTCATCCATTTATGCACACGATTGCATGATCACCAGGCAGGTCATCCTGGCTTATCTGACGTGCTCTTCAGGTTCATGTTAGGCCTTCTCTTCTTCTTTGAAAGCCCCAACCTTCCTTGGGCCACAGGTGCATTGGAAATCAGCACAAGGTCTATGAAAGTTGCGAATGGAAAAATGAAAATTGATTTTTGCGGTTTTGCTATGGAGATGCAATACTCCAATTGTGCAAGTTTGATTATCGAAGCTATCTGACTTTGAGGGAATACTTCAACGCATGGTTATGTGCAGATGATGAATACGTCGAGAATGTGTGGCTATATGCACTGTCGATGACACATGCAAATCGACATTTTTTCACCAACGAGTTCAAACATCCGATCACTTTCTGGGTGCTGTCCACTCTTCCATTTTAGATTTTACCAGCAGGTGCGAAAAATTTAAGATTTGAAAATGATTTTTTTTTTTTAAAGAAAACATTTTAAGTGCTATGCACTGGTGCGAAAAGTTAGGATTTGGAAATTAACATTTTGAAAATTGTTCGGAATAACGGATCCCCGAAAATAGGATTCGACACTAAATCGAACCCCTAAAACGAATGCGGAAGCGAAGCCCGGGAAAATCACGTATCACCGATCCTAAAGCACACCACGGATTCGAGCGTACCTTGTTAGCCACAGATTAGACACCAATGCCGAAGATCGAGAAAGAAATTCTGATCCGATGATGTCAATTTGCCTTGAAGGGAGTAGAGCGTCGCCTTAAGCGTTTTGAGAGAAAGAGAGCGCGGGAAAAGGAACGTACGTACGTTGTTCTGTCCAAGAGGTGTCATCTCTCTCTCTCTCTCCTCCCTTTTATACCTTCCCCCATCCACACGGGCCTTATTCCCGTGGGCCGGGCTTTTTGGGCCCAACTTGGGCGGACGGGCCTTAAGCCCATCTCATAAATCCATCATCTCCCACTCGCACATGGTGGTCCAAAACCAACATGGGCGGACAGGCACTACTTAGCCCCATCAGAGAAAAACCATCATAGACTCTCACTTAACATGGTGGGCCGAACATAATCCTCTTTTCCTCTCTTCAACATTCATACCGGTGAATAATCCGTGCGACCAGCATACTTTGAGAGCTCGTTGCTATACATCTGTTAGGAATATATAGCAGCTCATAATGGGCATCACATCCTGAGTAGATTTAGTATGTAGTACCCTAGATCGATCGATCACATTTATATCTCTCTTGATCTCTTTTAAACAATGATATATATATTGTATTCACAACTATGATTATCCCAAAGACAGTCATAATTGGTTAACCGGTGAATACAAAACTACAATGTGATTCTCCAAAATCGATCTTCCTCTTTCCTTCAAACTCTCAATTTCAGTTCAGCTTGCTTTTCTAGAAATGTCCCATTAGATCGAATCAAACTCATGACCATTGGCAACATCCTAAGATAGCAAACACTAAATAGAAATCTTGAGAATAAGTAAGAGTCATGAGGGGACTAAAAATTGAGGAACTCTTTTCCTCAAGAGTCTCACACGACATAAAAGTTGAGATCAAACTTTTGCCACTCTTATTGGTCGTCTCATGCATACGTAGTATGAAATACGTATTACGGAATTAACTCCTTTCCCATGGAGCGTATGTCTACACCTTTCAATACCATACAGATGATAGTTCAAACATACCCAATGTCTAACTTGAGTTCACGTATCTACTCATTCACAAAATTCATCAGAACTCACATCTGGCATCATAGACAGATAAAGTAAAATATGTGGGTTATTTTACTTTCGAACATCGTAAAATTATGTCCTCATCTTAACACTCGCTTAAGGCGACATACGTGTTTTAAGCTTGAGCTCTCAATTATCACCTAGATAATAAGCTTAAAAACAGTCTCATCTCTATTTATCACACAGTAAACAGAGGCGATTACCCGTGTGAGTGGGCTAATCTTATATCTATCCGACATACTTCTCAAATTAAAGTAATGCACTAAGCATTAGGATGCATAAAGATCATACAAAGATTTATAGGCATTAATGATGAAAACACAAATTCATCAAATGTGAACACTTCAGGGAAATTACAATATTCAGTACATCAGCCTCTATGCAATCCTAGAGATTTCATATAGCCACAAAACACATCTCTAGGTATTGGCTTTGTCATAGGATCTGCTACCAATCTTATGCGTAGTATGTACTCTTAGTTCACATCATTTCGTGCAATCAAATCTTTGACAAGATTATACTTGATATCTATATGTCTGGTATTGCCATGATATTTTGGATATTTTGTGTACACTTTTGCTGCTTGGCTATCACAGTTAACCAACAATAAATCTGCAGCACTTCCAATAACACCTAAATGATCCAAAATATCTCTTAAGCCAAACACCTTCTTATACTGCTGCTGATAATACCACAAACTCAACTTATATCGTGGACAAGGCTATACAATGTTGTTTCTTACTGCTCCAACATATGGTGCCATTATTCGGTAAGAAAACAAACCCAGAGATAGATTTTCTTTCATCTAAATCTCCTTCCCAATCAGTATCAAAATAGCCTTTGAGTTGCAGATCATTTCCTTAATAACTCAGCGTATTATCAGTAGTCCCCTTTAGATACCTCGGTATTCTTTTAACGGCTTTCCAACATGCTTGACCTGGATTTGATTGGTAACTACTCACCATTCCAACTGCAAAACATATGTCAGGTCTTGTACACATCATAGCATACATCAAGCTTCCAACAGCACTAGCATAAGGAACATGTTTCATTTGTTCCTTCTCTTGTGGAGTCCTTGAACACAGTCTATGGCTCAATCCTTCACCTTTTGTAATAGGAGTATCTATGGGTTTACAATCTTGAAATCTTAACTCCAAGAATGTATATAACATCACCCATGTCTTTCATCTCAAAGTTGGAAGACAACGAATTCTTCACAGTATTTACAAACTCCATATTACTTCCGACAATCGCATATCATCAACATATAATGATATGATCACAAATTGATCCTTGGATCTTTTGATATATACACAATGATCATCGTCAATCATTGTAAAATCATATGCCATTATGGCATTATGAAAACGTATATACCATTGTCTCGACGACTGCTTAAGGCCATATATCGACCCCCAAAGTCGACATACATTTTCTTCTTAGCCTTTCACTATGAAACCAGTAGGTTGTTCCATATATTTCTTCCTCTAATTCTCCTTTGAGGAAAGCAGTCTTTACATCCATTTGATGTAACTCAAGATTCATATTAACCACTATTGCCAGAATAATGCGAATCGAGGTAAATCTCACTACAGGAGAAAATGTTTCTTCATAATTAATTCCTTCCTGTTGATTATACCCCTTCGCTACAAGGCGAGCCTTATGCCTTTCTATCGAGCCATCAGCCTTTCGCTTTATTTTGAGAACCCACTTGTTCCCAATAGCTTTGCGTCCTTTTGGAAGATCAACCAGTTCCCAGACATTATTTGACTTCATTGACTCCATTTCCTCTTTCATTGCATAAATCCATTTTTCCTTACTAGGGCAATTTAGAGCCTCATTAATATTTCTTGCCTCATCCTCATCTTGTGGAGCAACCATAAAAGTTTCCCCTTCAATGTCAAAACGTCAACGGGGAATACTTTGGCGACTTGTTCGCCGTATGGGAGATTGCACACTTTGCACATCTTTTCCCATCATGCTCCCACTTGGATTAGGTAATGATGATGTCGTCTCATCATGTGATTGCAATTGAGAATGAGTTGAATTCAATTCATCACTTCTCATATTACTCCCACTTGGATGAACTCCACTAACATCATTATTTTGATCCAAGGTCTCAAATAGGGAGTAATCTTCTCCTATTTCGCCCTTCTTAGGAAATTCATTCACTAAGAATGTGACATCCCGTGATTCAAAATTCAGTTATACTCCCACTTTCCTGCTCACCTATGAACACATACTCTTTCGAGTGTTCGGAATATCTCATTAAAATACTCTTCTTTCCTCTAGGACCCAATTTCCCAAACTTGTGAGAGGACTGATGTGTATAGGTAGCACAATCCCATGCCTTAAGAAAACTTAAGTATGGTTTTCTACTTGTCCATAACTCATATGGAGTGGAAGTAACTGATTTGGAAGGCACCCGATTAAGTATATAGGCAGCAGTTAATAACGCATCACTCCAAAAAGTAATAGGTAAGTTAGCATGCGCCATCATGTACCTAACCATCTCCAGCAGGGTTCTGTTTCTTCTCTCCGCAACACCATATTGTTGAGGAGTATATGGAATAGACAACTATCTTTCTATTCCTTTTTCATCACATAATTTTCTGAACTCATCAGATAAATATTCTCGAGCTCGATCGGATCTCAATACTTTTATTTCCTTGTCTAATTGATTTTCTACCAACTTCACAAACCTTTTAAAACAACTTATGCTTGATTTATGAGAAATCAAATAGACATTTCCGAATCGAGTATAATCATCTAGAAAAGTGATGAAATAAACAGCCCCATGCCTTCCTCTCACATTCATTGAACCACAGACGTCAGAATGGATTAAATGCAGAGGAAATTCAGCTCTTTTACCTTTTTCCAAATGGTTTCCTTGTCGTTTTCCCTACTAGGCAATGTTCACATCTGGGCAAATCGACTTTTTCAATGTTGCCCAACAAACCCTCTTTGGCTAGTCTTTTCATATGTTGTTGGCCCATATGACCAAGTCTAGCATGCCACCATATTCACATCATTATCATATAAAGTAGAAGACGTGAAACAAGGGAATAACATATTGACATCACCACAGTCAACATTTAGTACAATGAAACCATCCAGAAAGTGACCAAAATCATAGTAGTTTGTATCCAAATACAAATATACACCTCTATTATGGAAGTTCATACTAAAACCAAGCTTAACCAACACCAAAACAGACACTAAATTTCGACGAATCTCCGGAGCATAGAGGACATCATGTAGGAACAAGGTGCGTCCACCACGCATATTCAATTGGCAGGTGTCAATCCCTTTAACTTCAACTCTGAAATTATTTCCCACATAGATCCACATAGTTCCGGTTGGTATCGTCGAATTTCACGAAGGATCCTCTATCCTTCCTTACATGGTCTGTCGTTCCTGAATCTACAGTCCACAAAGGATTGGATTCAGCCAATAATGCAGAACTCGACACATAATCAAAGTTCTCAAATGTACAAGAGGTGTATACCTTCTTTGGCTCACGATAGTCACGAGCATAGTGACCCTTTTGTCACAATTGTAACACCTCACCCTTGACATTTTCTTCACTTGAGGACGTTTTCCTCTCTTGTGTTGGTTAACTCTTGATTTCTTGCAATAAGGACTTGATCCTTTGCATTCCCACATATTGAACGAATCAATATGCTTGCGCTTAGAGCTCAAAGCCCTTTCTGAGCTAGAACCAGCATTGCAAATGTCTGTTTTTGGCTCAAATGCCGTTAGGCGGTCCTCTGCTAGCTCAAGGTGGTGCACGACACCCTCAAGATCTTCCATAATATGGTCAAGAGCTTCTAGTGCTTCTTGTTTTTCCAGCACATATTGAATCTTCATATTCAATATTTCACAATTGTTGCCGTTCATATCAGCAATCACGTTCTTAGTTGCTGAAACCATTTGTCTGAACACATCAGACATACATGCACGAATAATTAATGCCTATCATTTATGCATCCACTTTGCACAGACCCATCATATCAATAAATAATTTCAAATAAGGTTTTAGAATCAAAATGTCACTATGTTTCCAATCATCCTCCAAAAATCCTAACTTAAAACTATCATTAATATGATTGTCATATGCAAAATCAATTCTATGAAGCTACAAAAACTTCAAAAATTACCCACAGCTAATTACCCACAGCAACCAGCAATAACAGAAAGCAAATAATTTCTAACAACCAATAGAATAAACAATGCTTTCACATAATACAAATATACATTACACTAAGCAATATATACAGAGAAAATATCAACATGGAAAGAGATATTTACACCCATAAAACATCTCATCCTAATCAAAGAAATAAGTAGGGAATGTCCCTTCTAATCTATCAGTCAAAATATCTGAGAAATTTGAAGGCACATTTGCCAACCATGGAAAAACTTTTAAAGAGCTGTCATGTCGCCACCAAGGCGCATTCACTCTACGCCATGTGGCGCTCAATCTAAGGGTTGAAGTTTTGGCCAACTCAATCCTATAGTACTCTCTTACAAAAGCTTCCATTAGCTCCCTATAACCCGGGACCACGTTGACCTCCCATAACCGATCTAACACTGCTTGCCATTCAGGTGAAAGAGTGTTCATCAAAGCCGGTACCTTCTCAAAATCCAGCATAAGATAACCATTCCAGATGATTTCCTGTATCATCTGATTGACCTTGACCACATGTGATACTAAATCACCATCATGCCACCGATAATTAGCTAAATCTGATATCAGCCTTTTAAGTCTTGCATTTCCCTCGTCCGTTCTCGGGATTGCAAGTATCTGTGCATAACGCATCATAGTTCTTGCAACAAATGCAGAACTAAAAATAGATTTCTCATAATCCATAATTTACAAAAGGGAAAATACATAATTTTCCAAAATTCATGCAACAAATGCAAAATAAATAATAAATTACATATAAACCACATAGGCATACATGAAAAAGAAAAAAAAAATTCGGGTCAACGGTCAACGGTCAAAGTCAACGGTCAACGGTCGTCGGTCAACGGGTCAACGGGTCGGGTCAACGGGCGGCGGGTCGGGCCGGTCGGGCCGGTCGAGCCGGTCGGACCAGTCGCGCCGGTCGGGCCCGTTCGAACGAAACGAACGCACGTGCTGTGCGCGTGCGCGGGATGACGTCACGCAGACATCATCCGGCACGTGCCGCGCGTGTACTGAGCTTCCGCGCGGGTCGGGTCGGGTCTCCGGCCGGTGACCGGCCGGCCAACCGGCGTCATTGCTGACGTCATCGATGACGTCACCCCAGCGGTTATGGACCGTTGGGTGACGTCATGCTGACGTCAGCACGTGTCGATCCGTCGACCAGCGCGTGCCATTTCGCCAGCCACCGGCGCGCACGTGCCGGTTCGTCACCGGCGCGTGTAGCGCACGCGCTAGCGAAGCCATTGCCTTTCATGCAATATTTGATTTATGTACTTGCATTTTCAGTTCCTTCACTTTTTCAGTTATTACTTTCCCATCCAAAATTCAAAAAGACCTTTTTTTCCATTAAAATCCAGCAATTTCTTCCACACTTTTTGGTGAAGCATCATATTTTAGAGAGAGATAACACACCAATTAGGAGCGATGTTCATTATACATACAAGTATATAGATTCAAGTTAAGTTCAACTTCCAAATAATCTAAATTCAATCTGTAACTGGACTTCAAACTTAAAGGATCTTGGGAATCGGCCAATAAATGATATCCAAGTTAAACAATTGTTTAGCATCATCTCTCTCGGTAATTTATGTTAGATGGTTCTATTGTTCAATTGAACAAAGAAGAATAATCTTTTTCCATACTGATAAATTGCTAAAAGAGTTGATAAGTGTAAAAAAATTATTAGTAAAAAATATTAACTTCACCCAATTCTCTAAGAACTTAATGGTAAGTGCCGAAACTAGCTTTAAAGTTTCGGTTGTTAGTCAATATTAGACATTGAAGGTTCATTTGGTCAAACGAAGACTTGTTTAGGAAGTCCCAATCAAATCTCAAGCTTGCCATCACTAGAATCCAAATGTAGGATATTCGACGTGACTCCCAAGCGAAAAATTTGATCATTTGCCGTGTGCCATTTTCAATTCTTGAATTCCACCAAAGGGTGAGCACGAAACTTGGTCGGGCCTTCTAAAACCTTGAATTCTCAATTTTCACCAAATATAACGTTAACTCTTCAATCAATAAATAGCCAAAATGTTAAGTCTTGTCTCTACACTTCTTTCAAGAAATTGGTAATCGAAAAGATAATTTCATAACAATGTTGGTGATTTTTCTTTTTGATTATTCTGGTTTTATTCTCAACAAATCACAAAGCAGATCAGCAAACGTGCTACAAGCTCGATACGATCATCAAACTAAGATCAATTCCCCATTTGCAACACATCATTTTATGCCTTTCTATAATACCTTTCTTTGAACATTCAAAAAATCCGAATCTTATCTCTAATCAATCTATTTGTTTGAGCGAGAATAGATGAAGAGGTGACAAGAAAAGAGGAGTTAAAAACTATTCCTTGAACTGAAAATATAGAAAATAAAAGCACACTAAGGTTCCGTTCGTTTCATGGAAAATAACTTCCAAAGAAATGTTTTTTGGATTTTTCAGCATTCGTTTCACGGAAAATGAACTAGTCAAAGAAAGTGTTTTCCATCATTGGAAAAACCAACATTTAAAAGTGAGGAAAATGTTTTCCATTTCTCAAAAGTGAAAAACATTTTCCATAACTTCTTCCATCTTGCTTCTTTTCACCAATGCATTTTTGTTTTATTTTGGGATAAGTGCATTGGAAGTCCTAAAATTTGTCAAGAAAATGCAATTAAATCTTAAAACTTTCAAAAAGTGCAATTAAGTCCTAAAACTTGTCACAAAATGCAATTAAGTCCTAAAACTTTCAAAAGTGCAATCAAGTACTAAAACTTGTCGAATGGTTTAATCTAAGTCCTTCCATTGATTGCACTTTTTGAAGGTTTTAGGACTCGATTACACTTTCAAGACAAGTTTTAGGACTTTATTGAACTTTTTGAAAGTTTTAGGCCTTGATTGAATTTTAGTGACACGTTTTAGATCATAATTGCACTTTTTGTATGACTCAATTGCATTTTCATGATAAGTTTTAGGACTTCTAATGCAATTATTCCTTTTATTTTTATGCTTTCTTTTTTCTTTTTCTTTTTTTCTTTTTTTTTTAAATCGTGTTTTTAATTTTTTTTTCCTTTTCTTTCTTTCCTTTTCATCTTCTTCTTTGGCCTTGGCCGGTCGCGAGCCAGCTCGAGCCTTGCCCCAAGCCGGCGAAGCTCCACCTAGCCCAATCTGGCAAAGCTGAGCTCACCCGAGCTCGGCGAGCTCAAGCCTCGCCAGATTGGGCAAGCCGAAGCTCTTGCCGGCTTGGGCCGAAGCTCGGGCCTCGCCAAATCTGGCGAGCTAGGCTAGGCTCGAGCCTTGCTGGAGCTCGCCAGAGTTTCGCCGAGCTCAGGCGAGATGCGAGCTCCGCCGCTAGATCCAGCGAGCTCGCGGCTCGCTAGAGCCTAGTGAAACTCTGGTGAGCTCGGGTGAGATCGGCCGAGCCTTGAGCTCACTGGATCTAGCGACTGAGTCTTGGTCAGCCGCCGGGCAGCCGACCATCGTCAAGCGTGCGATGGCGGAGGAAGGAGGAGGAAGAAGGAGGAGGGAGGAAGGAAAAGAAAAGGGAAAAAATAAAAATAAAAAGAGAGAAAAAATAAAAAATAAAATACAAATTAGATTTTTTAAAAATACAAATAATTAAAAAATCATTTAAATATATATAATAAAACTAATGTTTTGGTCAATTAAAAATATTAAAATTCAATTTTTGATAATTTTTCCCAAACAATTAAATTAGCTAACGAATGGTGGAAAATATTTTCACTTAAAGTTCATGTCACGCCCGAACCTCAAGCATGCACACATAACTCGGTAGTCGATAGAATTTTGCGACGTTCCCAAGACTCGTTGCCAACCCTTTTGATTTATTGTACATGCGGAAGCGAATTCACGAATCCCCTGACAACAACATACATGGCGTAGAAAAGCAGGACAACCAATTTCAAATCAAATACACTTTCATAAACACCTCAAGCTTATATAGAAGGTCTGTCTCATAAAGAACTATTGAGCCACCTATGTTCCTGACCTTTTTGCTTCAAGCTCCGGGTTCTTCACACTAGAGACTTGAAAATGGTTATACAATAACCAGTGAGATATAAATCTCAGCGAGTCCTCCCCTAAGCCCCCGGTTAGTACACCAACTCAACTCGGGGTATCTCTCTAGAACTACCCCACAAACTTACCACGACTAACAACCAACAATCAACAAATCACAAAAGCCAAGGTTAACCACTAACTACATAGTTGGTTCGCATGCAACCTTATCTGGTATGTCATACCCTGCACGTTACATATCAGCACAATACACGCAATGCACATGGCCATTAGATGATACAGTTCATCAATCACATATGAGTCGCGTCGCAAGCAATCTCACTTGGCCATTGCCACATCCTACACGTTATCGGTTCATGCGTGCGTGCCATAAGTAATGTGATCAACATGTATAATCGAAACTAATGATGCCATGATTCTCATATGCTCTTGCACATTAGCACGCCACCTATCATGCATCAATCGATCACATGGGTCCCATTATAAGGTAAAATCGTTATGACACGCTCTATACCGCACCACACAATTTTACCCCATAATAAGGCCCAACAAACTCAACACTCACATGTGCCCTAGTTACTAATGACTTACCGACCATAGCTAACTTTCCAATCAGTGCTCATCCACCTCAATATTCATGCGTACTCCAGATAATAATGACCTCCCGGCCATGGCTAACTTTCCAGTCAGCGATCATTCGACTCCCGTCGGGCTACCGACAAGAAGATCGGGCTTTGTCCTACCCCGTCAAGCACGGCTACGTCCAAAACTCCCGTTCTGATGGTTTCCCAGAAAGGGACATCGGTCTAGAGCTACTACGACTAGCTTCCGACTCCCGCCGGGTATCGACCCCAAACTCGTGTTGGGTGATGGTTCAACTTTTAATCACGTAAGCTCACTACTAAGACTCCCTTCTTATCTATGAGCATTTAACCAATGCACAATACTTACAAATACAATTTCAAATCATTTTCCCCTAAAGACTGTCCATTTCGGTGTCCCTCGGACAAAGCCTATTTCCTTTTCTTGTTTTCTTTTTTTGTGAAATTCGCTCAATTGATGTGAATGTCCATGCATTTGTACACTCAAATCACCTTATAAGATCAAAACACAGAATTTAGGCACTTTTTTATTTTTGGGCGAACAATGTTTAGTGAATAGTGCGCATGAACAGTGTTTCGTGAATAGTGTCGAATGAATAGTAAATTTCCAAAATTTAATAATTAATAAATTAAATCCAAAAGTCATTAAAAACACTAATTAAAGCAAGCAATTAATCCATTAAGGTTAAACAAGCCTAATTAAGCACAAAAACCACATTTAAGCCAATAAAGTAAAATTAAACTAAACTAATCTCAGCCACTAATCTAACCACCTATCTTAGAACTAACATAACCTAATTAAATATCTTAAACTAGAATTAACACTAATTAAACTAACCTTAAGCAAGTTTAGGCACTAATCAAGAGATTAGGAGCTAAACTCACCCATTAAGAAGGCCGGAGACACGGACGCAGCGGCGACAATGGTGTCTACACACTGGGACCTCTACCATTATGATCCAAGGTGGTCCCAAGCTCATAACAGCAACAATAGCTCAGACTCCTATTAAAACTCCAAAAAACTGGACTGCTGGAGGAGAAACGGAGATGGGTAGCTGATCGAAGCTCCGGCGAGGGATTAGCCGGCAGCCGATGGCACTAGGGGGTCAAGGGGGAGTGGCTGGTAGCTGGGTTGGTTGAAAGCTTGGTTGAAAACGGAGAAAACGGACTGGAATCGCGAAACAAGTGGACCAAGCGGACTCCAGGCGGTCCGGCGAGCAGTGGCTTCTCATCGTCAGACGAGTCAACCGGCGGCTCCGTTAGTCCGTATGGTTTGGGTGTCCTCAACACGGTGGTGGGTGGAGCTTGGGTTGATTGTCACGAAAAGACCACTTTTAACTCAGGTTTTCGCAAGAAGGTCAACTGGAGTAGAATAGAGCCAGGTAGTTAGACTGCCCTTGGCTTCTGGCAGGCTAGCGGGTTAGCCAGCAACTTCGACCAGCGAACGGCCAACTCCAGGCGGATGGTTTGGACCTCCTGAAGACAATGGTGGGTGGCATAGGAGCTAATTCATCCGGGAAGCCAACAATCAACTCAAATCTTTGAAGGAAAGTTTGCTAGAGCATAAATTAGAATAGAGGAAGAATAAGGGGAGAGAGAGCTCGACGGTTGGGGTTGATGGAGGAGAGAGAAAGAGTGAAGATAGAGCTGAAGTCTTCTCCATCAAGGCTCATCAATGCTTGCTCCAACTCTCCATGCAAGTCCCCTCATCTTCTTTCTCTTCCTTTGCCCTTATCCAAATGCTTTTAGGGGCAATTTGGTCATTTCCACCTGGCACAAATTACCAATTTGACCTTGGGCTAAAATTCATGTATGGGCTTGGAAATGAATGGGAATGGGCTTGGGAATTGATTGGGCTCAAATGGGCTTAAGGTTTGGAAATGGGCTTGGAATGAGGAATAGTGGATTGGGCCCAATGGGCTCACTTGCTTGCCTTAGACCCACCATGGTGGCTATCCTACCTTGGGCCTGAGGCCCACACTGGCTTGGCTTGGCCCACTTCCTCATGGGCTCACTTCGTCGGTCCATAAATCTATTTTCCAAGTACTTGGCTTCACTGGCACTGTAGACTGACGAAGTAGCTTCATCCAAATTCCGTCCCGGACATTCCGGATAATTCGAAGTCCAATCTTTAGTTCTCATGCCATATCAATTTCACTCGATGCCATTTTAGGTACAACTCAGACTGACGGGCGGCTTTGAGGATTCACACGTAACCAACTCGTGCCAAACCGTGTTCAAGACATCTCGACACATGGACATCCTTGACTACAAGAAATTGCAGAGGATAGATTCTTATTTCAAAGTACACTAAGGATCAACCTACGGTCATTCGCGGGTTCGATAATAGTAAACAGAATCACCCGTTGTTCCATTATGTTTTGTCCGCTGATCGACTTCTAGTCGTCCTTGAAATCAGTCTGCCTATCTACAAGATCGTCCTCACACAAGTCTTATTGTCAAGTCGTTTTCTCAGGTCAAGTTCTTTAGTCGTATGAGTTCTATCCTCATTAGCATTTCCCCTTAAGGTCAATATCTCAAGAGTAATCAATTCCGAGTGAGATCAACCAACAATGCATTGACAAAATTCACATTCATTTATCCTTTAGAGGACTCGAATTTCAGGATGTCACAGTTCATGGCTCAGCCAAACATTGGAAAATATAGTCATTTTCCAAGAAAATTATTTCCTAGAAAATATTTTCCGGAAACATGATATTTTCCGCGAAATAAATTGACCCTAAGAGAACTTAACAAATGGGGGAATGCCTTTACTCTAAAAATAGAAACAGCCCGAGTAATTTGTCTCCAATCTCCAGGAACTCTATCAACAAGATGAAGCTACAAAATGGCTCTCCAAACTTGCAGAGACAGAACATCCATAAAAACAAGTGGTTCCCGTCTTTTTTAGGAAGATTACATAAACAATGGTGTGGAGGCCCTTGCATACCCCACTTTACTGACCTGCCATTTGTGGTTAGTATATTGTGCAAAGTTAACTAGGCAGTAAAACAGTGTTGAGGAATACTAAGGGTGTCAACAAATTGGTTCAATTTAAGTCCCAACCGATACTTGGCCTGATCTAGATAAGAAGGGCATAGGTTTGTTTTGTGACCCAACTCCACACTCGACCTGTGTAGAACCAAAATTGAAAAAACAAGTTGAATCGGCTCCTGTAATTTTCCTAGTTTGGACTACATAGCCATCCTTGATTGTCTTGACCTAAACTATAATGAGGCTAATGCATGCTTAGCTGCACACTTGGTACTAATTTACTATGATGCATGACCTAATATGAAATGATTTTTCTTAAGAATAACTCTATCACTGTTGTTCCCCGCTCCCCCTCTTATTAGTGAGAAAAAAAAAAAGGAGAAAAAAAGGATAGTATATTTTCACAATTAGCTGTACACAGACCATCAAAGTATACACTTTCCAGGAACCATCTTATCTCAATGATTGTTGATGAACTGATCCCTAAGAGGTTGTACAGAGAGATGGTACTTTTGTTAGGGTCTTGCCTGTAAAACTAAATTTAAATTAAGGGCCAAACTCTCTCTAGCTCCACCTTATTATCCTTGCAGTTAGTAACTTAGAAGGGACTTTCATTTGGTTTTAGTGAGCATTAGAGATTAAAAAAAAAAAAGCATGTTGGGGCCGCAAGGGTGAAAAATGGATCAAAATGATTTAGGCAATTGAATATTAATGGTCTCAGGACATAATTGGTTGGATCATGCATGACATAATACAATGTTGATTTAATGTATATTGTAATGTTGGTGGGTGAAATTAAATGCCAACAAATCAACTAGGTAGATTAGTTATTTGAATGATAAGTGGCTAGTCAACGTGAGCTTGAGGGTAAAATTGTAATTTTGAAAAAAAAAATTCTAAATATCAGTAAACAAGTAGAGAAATTAGTATATGTTTGAAGCATTGATAAGCTACAAAGTAGTTGTTGATCGATAATAATTATAAATTTATAATATGACTGTAAATTGCTACTTATACTTTTGATAACCCCAATTTGTAATTAGGGATACGCTAGCCACCACGAGTAAATATTATGAAAATTCCAAATGAGGGTCTAAAGTGCCCTCAATTTCTTAAATAAGGACATGAAGTAAACATTTTAAATAGCAACTTGAGATGCCCTCTTTTTCTTAAATAAGGGAATGAAGTGAACATTATTTTAAATAAGAGCTTGAAGTAGCTATGTTAGTTTCAAAGAAAGGCCTAACCTCGTTGATGAGTCAACGGCAATTCCAACCTTTACATTTTCTTATTTTCTTTCTTTTTTCCTTTTTTTTTTTCAAAAAAAAAATGCAAAAGAAAAAAGGGCTAAAACTAAAAAGGAAAAAAAAAAATACAGCCAGGAGGGTTGCAAGCCCTCCCTTGCCTGTGGCTACTGCCCTATCGCCGGTGGAGCGTTGGCCAATAGGGGAGGGTTGTAGCCCTCTCTTGATTCTAGGGAGGGCCTACTGGCCCTTGCCTCTGGTTAGTGAGGTTGTTACTCCTCACCAGTCGTTGGCAACCCTATCGGTGATGGTCAATGCCTCACCAACAGGAGGGCTTCTCGCTTGGAATTTTTTTTTTTTTTAATTATGTATTTTTTTTTAAAGTTTGTCTTTTTGTCTTTTTTTTAGTTTTTTTAATAAAAGCAGAAAAATGAAACAAAGAGAGAAAATAAGGGAAGAAAATAAGAAAATGTAAAGGATGGAAATGCTCTTGACTAGTTAGTCAAGTTAGATCCTTCTTTAAGATCAATATGGCCACTTCAGGTCCTTATTTGAAACAATGTTCACTTTCAGCTCTTATTTGAAAAAATGATGGTACTATAGGCCCTCATTTGAGAAATTGAGGACGTTTCAGACCCTTATTTGGAATTTACCCTAAATAATTACATCATATGTCATTCACTTTCATCATAGAAAAATATTTATTGATTTAGACCAACTAAAGTTAAGACTACTAGATTCATTTTGTTAATTGATTTTCCTCATTGGCATCATACTTGGATGTTGCAAATCTAGTGGGGTTAAGGCTCAATGAACTATCAATACTTATAAATTGTTGGGAAATTTTCATGATTTTAAACTCTACATAGCCCTTCTCGACACTTTTATAATTCTCATAACACTTAACAAAGTCATGAATTAGGGCTTTATAAGCTAACTCTTAGAATTTACCAAGCTTCACAAATTTAGTGGCAAAGTGGTATGTTCTTTGAAGTTATCTAGTAATCCATGCAAACTATTCAATTTCTTAAGGCTTGCACTATTTCCACCCCCATTATCGGCTCTTAACACCCCCTGTTACATTGAATTGACTACATTATCCTTTACAGATTCCACTCTCGATTTAAAATTATTTATTACCTTTTTTCTTTCTTTTCTTTTGTTTCAATTTTACTAAAAGACAAAACTATCAACATCACTGTCAAACAATTTTTTTTCGCCCTTGCCACTTCTTTCGTACCTATTACATCACTGCATTTTCTTCATGTATGTATTCTTCTAAGGTTATCTCCATTGTTATGAAATGAGCAAGTACTATTTATATATCGGAGTAACAAGATGTTAGCTCTCTTTGCAAATTGTTACTTTATTTCCATAGATTATCCTCTTGATTGTGAATTTTGACTTTGATATTGTGGTTGATGTATGTATTATACACAATTAACTCATCTTTCATTTGCACAGTTTTTTGTAGTGCATGTGGGGGACAATATCGTTTTTTGCTTAAATGTATTTATTATTGATGAAACTGTGAAAGGAGAATAGTAATCCATCAAGTCTACAAATTCATTTGAAACTTTACTAGGTAATTTTTTAATGCCAAGGATCTTTTGAGTAGTGTATGGATGCATCTTCTTGCTCAAGATTATGTTGCCTCTATTAAAATAAAAATAAAAAAGTCAAGGAGAGACAGTTTTGTTCTTTTTGGCTGTGAGAGGGGAGGTAGTTATCATGATCGACATTCTATAGCAAGTCAAAGAAGAAAATTGGATCTCATTTGATTGACTATCCTCTTGAAGTTTATTGCTCTAAATAGAAAAATGTTAAAATATCTAATGCATTGGACAATAAATAATTAAAAATTTGACAATTAAATTCGTTGAATAAAATGAAAGTTGAGCAGTTAAAATACACTATCTAAAACACAATGACACATACAAAAGTTATAATTTAAAAAAAAAAAACGTGTACTAAAATTGGTAGATATTTCTTTCACTCTTAATTGTGCTTAGGCTATTTTTTGAATAATAATATACAACAATATACCAAATAATTAGCCTTTTTTTTTGTCAAATAATTATCAGCTATATACCAAATATTTTTTTGCGAAAAACTAAAAACGAAGAAAAGAATGCAAGCAATAATTTTAATTCAAGAGTAGGCCCCACATTTTAATGAGTGTTGTTTGAGAGGAGTATGGGTAATTTCGTCTCTAGAAAAAATGAAACAAAACAAAAACAAAACAAAACAAGAAGAAATAATCTTAAATCAAGAGTGGGACCCACAAAGGATAATATAGTCAATTCAACATGAAAATGTGCGTTAGGAGCCAATAAAGGGTGGAAATAGCACGAGCTTTCTTAATATCCTTCTTGACTTCAAGAAATGAAGAAATATTAGGATGTCATAGCTTTTCCCTACCAAATCCTCAAAATGGTTCACCACCTTGCTCCTAAAAAGTTAGCTTTTGTAGACTCTAAAACTACTTACTAATTTCAAAACCATTGCTTAGTCTTTTCCACTTCTACAATGCTATCTTCAAGCAAAGTCACGGGGGTTCAATCATTATAATTTGTCTTAGCCCAAAAGGACAACACCATGGCAATAACTATTCAAGTGATCTAGGTTTCCCCAACTCTAAAAATCAATTCCTAAATTCTTTCTAATATATTTAAGTGATTCTCAATTAACATATTTGTTAAAACTATGTCTCGAGTTTAAGCCGTTGAATGTACTTGATCTGAATTGAATTGTAAATTAAGTTAAATATAAAAATCATGTTAGTGCTGGAATCAGCCAAGCAAAATAGAGAAGAAAATATATTGTCAGACTCATATTTGCATTTTTCTTTGGACTAGTATTGGAAAATCCACTGGGACTTTGAATTTGACCTTGACTTGGTCAATGTGTCAGAAGAAGAAATCAAGAAAATAATGAAAAGAAGGAAAGTCCAATTGAGTTAGTTTCCTTCTCCAACTAGGTGTTGATTTTTCTCTAGAGTGTACTTATAATATATATTGCATTGAGTAGTGGTGTTGTTGAAAAAAAAAAAACAAAAACAAAACAAAAGAAGAAGAGTTGATCTTGAAGCACCGGTTTTGTGAGTGCTTGGCTCAAGATTTTCTCCATTGATTTCATTCATGCAAGTACATCTAGAATTAGTGTTTAAGCCAATTAAATATTGCAAGTTCAAGATTTTTTAATTCATTTGTGAGATTGAGAGATTATTTAGCGAAGAATTGCGAGGCTAAACACTACGTGCATTATTAAATGTAATTGGGGCTTGGGAAATACTGTGAGTGTAAAAGTGACTCAAGCGTATAATCTCCATTATATTGCTTGATCTATAATAGAATTCGCTACTGCTCCCCCTGTGGATAGAGGTTACTATAATCAAACCACGTAAATCAGGTGTCCGATTTATTTTTATTTAACTTTGTCTATTTTATTGTTCAATCGCTCTCTTTCCACAACAATTGTTATCAAAGCCAGACTTGGCTGAATTGAAGGAATCGATGACGATAGAAGAAGAAAAAGTGAAAATCGACATATTTGATGGGAATGATTTTAGTTTATGGAAGATGCAGATCAAAGATTATCTCCATAAGATGAAACTACACCTGCCCCTGTTTGGAGAGAAGCCAAACACAATAAAGCAAACCGATTGGGATTTACTTGATAGACGAGCTATGGGTGTTATGCGACTGATGTTGACTTATAACGTTGTGTTTAACATTATGAAGGAGAAAACCACTACTGATTTGATGAAAACCCTGTCGGATATGTACGAAAAGCCCTTTGAGATCAATAAGGTCTATTTGATGCAACGTTTATTTAATTTAAAGATGAGTGAAGGTGTGTTGGTTGTAGATCATATTAATGATTTCAATGTAATTATTAGTCAATTGAGTTTAGTTAAGATTAACTTTGAAGATAGGATACGTGCTTTGATTCTATTATCCTCATTGCTCTATAGCTAGAATACTATTGTTACTACTGTTAGTAATTCAACTGAGTCAACAAGCTTGACATTTGATGGGTTTGCAAATTTAATTTTAATGAGGATATCTGTAGAAGAGAATCTGACAAACCTATATCTGTTGCTTTAGTAAGTGAAAATAGAGGAAGAGCTAATACACGTATTAGTAGAAGTAGCATAAACATGAAAAAACGTAGTCAGTCTAGAACTGGGTGGTGCTGTCAATTGAAGCTATGGCAAGGGGGCATCTTAAAAGGAATTGTCTTAAGCTGATGTACGAGAATGGTAAATGAATCATAGTTGATTTTGCAGATAATGTTGCAACTATAGCTATAGTAATTCGGATAATGCTGATTTTGTCTTGTCTATCACTAATGATTCATCGTTTGATGGATGCATTATGAATTCTGATTGTTCTTTTCATGTGACACCAAATAGAAATTGGTTTATTACATATCAATGCACGGATAGTATTAGAGTACAGTTGGGGAATAATGTCAAATGTGATGTTGTCAGCATTAGTAATGTTAGAATCAGAATGCATGATAGTATTGTGAGGACATTAGATGGAGTGAGGCATGTTCTAGAGTTGAAGAAGAACTTAATTTCCTTGAGTGCCTTAAATTAGCTGAGTAACGTTATATTTCAAAATGTGAAATTCTAGAAGTTGTTCAAGTTACTTTGTAATTGTGAAAGGAATCAAGCACAGTGGCCTGTACAAGCTTCAAGATGAGATATTGCTCTGTCTGAGAGTCTAGGTGAAGCAGTTATTAAGGAACTTGCTCTGTGGTATTGACTTGGTCATATAGATATTGGAAAGCTCATTCTTAACTTAAGAGGACATGAGGGAAGAAATAAATGGAGTGTCACTCATATATGGCTTCTTTAACTCAACTTCAAGCAACAACTGGTGAATTTATTTTAATGATGCATGCAACGAAGGTGCTGATGATATGTGGATGTCCAGCGGGGACGGCTATCGGGTAAGGAGGTCAATACAGGGAGAGGAGGATGGGTTGGGTTGGCCTTGCAACAGTGAGCAACTTCTGCAACCAAGTGTTGGTTTCCGTTGTTTTCTCTTACTTGGCCTTCTCCTGCTACTTGGCTCTTACCATCACTTCTGCCGACAAGCTATCATCTCCTCCCCTTGAGTGACTTGAAAGAGTTTTGACACAGTTGCGGGTTGTCTGTCGTATGTAGGGAAGAGAAATATTGACACTTGGTTTCTTCTCTGCAGATCTTTTTCATCTTCCACTAGGGATCGCAGTTTAGTATGACTTCTTTAGAGATGTATATATATTTTCTCACTTTGAGATGGAGGAATCATGAAGTCTAATGTTCCTATATGTGATCATTCTTCTGCATGGGTAAGTATTATCTCAGGTGTACTTCAAGCATTTCTATTTCTCTCTCAGTTTGGAAGCTGTACATATCTCTGGCAACCTTTAATTCATAAAACTTAACTTCAGCTGCACTTGTGGAGCTATGCATGGAAATGTCTCTGCGCTTTCCAGAAATGAAAATTTCAGAAGGGAATGACAGTTACAACTGTAGAAAGCATTGCATTCTTATCCTTTTGATGATATTCCCAGTCGATTGATGATATCGGTCCCCGACGTGTAAGTCAACTGGTCCCTAACGGGGTAATTTTTTTGGAGAGACTGCAACAAATGGAATATCAATTCCAAGGAAAGTGCAAGACGTAAGCCAAGTGAGAAAAGTCAATCAGAACACAGAAAAAAGAACCCTCTGTTTAGTGGCAGAGTCATAGACTTTTGCCCTGGAGGGCATCTTTCACAAGTTGATGTCTCCATGCCATTTGGATCCCCTACGCACACAAAAGAAGAAAGAAAGAATCGAAGGATAAGAGGTTTATCATTCTGCTTGCCAAAAATGCTCTCGCTAAAAGAAGATAGCTTAAAATAAAATTCAACTCTTGTCAAGAATCCTATTGTGCTGCTTTTGATGGAGAAAGGTCAGAAACATTCCATGTGGAGGTATTATGAAGGTCGGGAACAGAGACACCTATGCAGTGTCGAGGATAAAAGTTCAGTATAGAAAATCAAATTTTCTTTGAATTCAAGCTAAAAGCTGCATGGCTAGCTTTGCTTTTTGGACCAAAGTAGTACCCTTATTTTGGAAAATGTCAATTTTATTTTTCAGCCGCTCATATCTAGCGTCGGCAAGAGGTTCTCGCAAAGAAATAAATACTTAGTCCAAACTCTACATCATAAAGGACCTCTATAATCATCTGGTATAGTTCATTGCCAAGCTGGTCCATGAAATGCAATGCGATAAAGAGTTGTACGAATAAAATTTATCGCCGAAATGCAACTAAAACCCCGGAATATTGACTTCAACCCAAGTTGCCGCAAGGAATATGTAACAGACGAAGCTGATAAATGACTGATTAAGAGCCCTCCATCGATATCTTCTCGTAATTTTCGACTGGCTCTTTTGCACAGTTGCACACCTGTAGGCCTTCCGCATATAACGATGATATTCTAAAACATTGATAACTATTGTTACATACTTTTACAGAAAAAAAAAAAGGGACAAATTTAAAAGGGAAGATTTGTATGAGGCAAATTGACTCAAGGAGGTCCTTCAAATATTGACATTCGAAATACGCCACTCACAAAGTTATGAATTGGCTTCGATCTGATCTCATATTCGCTTCCATTCGCTATAAACAGAGATATAAATGCAAGGAAAAGACTGAAGCGTTGGACTTGAGTAGGAAAAGAAGAAGAGAGGCTAGCATGAAGATGAGAGTCTCATTTGGTAGCCAAGGATGACTTGCCTGCTCCGAACTCACTCTATTCGATCTAAACTGAGTGTTCGAGTAGTTCATCCCGGTATCAGGCAGTCTCCTTGGCTAGTCAGAAAGTCTCCTATCTTTCATGTCAGACCTCTTCCTTCTAAAAGCAACAACTCCTTGAAGATACAAATTTCCCTGTTCTTTTTTTTTTTTTTTTTTTTAATCACATCACACACCGATAGGCAATGTTTTTGTGAGGAAAAGAGGCCTTACATGACATGGCGAGTCTCATTTGTTAGCCAAGAATGACTTGCCTGCTTCGTGCAAGAGGCTTCAATTATGGTCGCCATTCTCATCGATTGATGCACACAATTGCATGGTCACCAGGCAGGTCATCCTGGCTTATCTAATGTGCTCTTCACGTTCATGTTAGGCCTTCTTTTCTTCTTTGAAAGCACCCACCTTCCTTGGGCGACAAGTGCATTGGAAATCAGCACAAGGTCTGTGAAATCTGCGAATGGCGGCTTATGTGAACATAAAAAGCTGAAAAGCAAAGGAAAAATGAAAATTGATTTTCGCAGTTTTGCTATGGAGAAGGAACACTCTAATTGTGCAGGTTTGATTATCGAAACCATCTGACTTTGAAGGAACACTTCAACGCATGGCTATGTGATGAATACGTCGAGAATGTGGGACTACATGCACTGTCGATGATACATGCAAATTGACATTTTTTCACTGACAAGTTCAAACATCCGATCACTTTCCGGGTGCTGTCCACTCTCCCATTTGGGATTTTGCCAGCACGCACTTGAAGTGAACCTGCCAAAATTTAGGATCTGGAAATTGACACTTTTGAAAAGATAATATTTTAAGTGCTATGCACTGGTGCTATTAGCTAGGATATGGAAATGGACATGTTGAAAAGATAATGACATTTTCGTAAATAAAGACACAATTAGTGCTATTTCAATACCTAATCTTGTTCATTTAAAAAAATGATTTTTGTAGGGCAATTCGGATTGATTTTACACTTATCCACTAACATGCGGGTGTACAATCATTAAAGTAACAATTATAGTTACTAAGATCCTAATTACAGTAAAATTGAGCATGTGCAATTAAACATAATTAAATATGCAAATTAAACACATGATATAATCAATATATAAGAAAATAAAGACCTAATTACACTAAAAGGCAATACATGGCAATTCCTAACCAAACCCCATCATTTTTGGATTTTTAAAATTTTTTAATTTTTTAAAAATAAAATAAAATAATAAATTTTTTTTTTTTGGACTGGGTCGGGCCGACCTGATCGAACCCGGGTCCGACCTGAACGAGCGAGTCAGGCCCGGCCCGCCTGAATGACCAAGCCGACCAACCTTGGTCGGGCCTATCCTTGGCTTGGATTGGGCCTAACCAGCGGGCCCAATCTCTTGCAAAAAGGAAGCCCATGCACGTAGGCTCAAGACCAAAAAAAAAAAGGCCCAACCGACTTAAAGCCCGAAAAGCCCACACCCGAATTGCCTAAAACCCTACTCGATTTACGACCTCCGCCCGACCCATCTTTTAGCCAAAACCCTAGGGCTTGCTGGCGGCGCTGACAACGGTGGCAACGGGCTTGATGGCGGCGACAATGCGGTGGAGCAAAGACGAAGATGCAGCAGACAACAGTGCCGACGGGTGTTGCAGGTCGCATGGCGAGGGGGGCTTGGCGACTAGCTCGCTTGCTGCCGTCATGGGTTCAAACTGGTGCAGAGATGCTGCCGCAATGGCAGTCCAGCAGAGGGGAGTGGCAAACCAGCAACGGTGGTGGCGGAGGTGCAAGCGCAAGCGTCGACGCTCAGAGGCAGCAGTGTGCGGGCAGCGACGGCAAGCGTTACAGGTGGTGCTTGCACAAGGTAACCGGCGTTGCAACTACAGGCGATGAGCTCACAGGTTGTCGGTAGAGCGGCAAAGCGGTAGTGTGAGCTCGCAGGTGAGGGGAGCCCTGGCGATGTTGCGGGCAAAGAGGATGGTTCGGCTGCTAATGTTAGGTGGCATTGGCACGATGGTGATGTGAGCTCGTAGGTGAAGCGGTGGCGCGAGCTCGCAGGCGAGGAGGACCTCCAGTGGCTGGTAGGACGATGGCTGACTCGAGTGGAGCAGTGGTGGCGCGAGGAGACCAATGGCCCACCTTCATCACTCTCTCCCTCAAGCTCTCCTCCTCTCCCTCTCTCTGTGGTTTTTCTCCCCAATTGACCATCTCTTCTGCCTCTTCTCCTCGCCGGAGCTCGAATCCAATGACAATGGAGGTTCCAGCGAGAAAGATTGACCGCCCAGAAAAGCGTCACTCCTTCTCTACCGTTCTCTCTCTGTGCTGCCCCTTTCTTCTCTCCCCTCCTTCTTCCTTCTCCGTTGTAGGGTTTTTTTTTCTCCTTTCCTGCAGGTCGCGTGCAAAGGACACCGATGGGGAGGAAAATAGCTGGGCCGGGCCCTTGCACGAGAGAGAGAGAAGAAAAGAAAGAGGGACGGGCCGAGCCATGGCCAGATCAGGCCCGACCCGACCACCCTTAAGCATTTTATTGTTTTTTTTTATTTTTTTTTTTGTTGTTTCGTTGTTTGTTTCTTTTTTTATGACAATTCTTTGGTTTTCCCTTTTTTTTCTTTTGTTTTTTAGCGACTAATTCCTAACTTTTAATGCTATTAAGTTTTAAGTAAAATTGTAAAATTTATGTGTCAACAATTGATAGTCAATTATTGTAGATTTCATTAAGCATTGGAGCTCAAATAAATAAAGATGATGGATCGATGCAAGCACATGATTTTTTGTTTGTTATCCTCATGATCTTGGAAAATATAACTTCATGTGGATAACAACTATTAAATTATAACTGATTGGGATCAATTTCAAAAAAATTAAAATCCCAAACTTTAGGTCGCGTCCCAAACCTACCCCAAGATGAGTTAGGTGGACGTTAGTTTAATTGGGACATTTGAGTGCAAAGCACGATGTCTTGGCCGGGATTGGATGGGTGCATGAATGGTTTTGGGAACCCATCCCCGAGATGAGTCGGGTGGATGTTGCCTCTATATGGGATGTCCTTGTCAATGGATGCCAGTCGCAGTAGATTCTTGACTAATGCTCCTTCGGGATTGCCATGCTCAATGGGGTGAGACGTTGCCGTGCTTAATGGGGTGAGGCAATGCCTAGTTAAGCCAAAAGACCACCGAACATCGAATAGGTCATGCTCGTTGGGCCGTGATAAAATTGGAACGCATGAATGAGTGGTTTAACCGTGCCTGATTATGGGGCAAAATTGTGTGGCATGGTATGAGACGTGTAATAATGATTAGGCCTTATAATCGGGATCCATGTGATTGACTGAGTTTTAGTGAGGCATTCCAATTGATGTGTATATCTATTATATGCATTGTGTATATTACTGTGCTGACGTGCAGGGAGGGATTGAGGCAAGGTGAGTCTCTATAGTTGTGTGGTTAAGCCACCTCTAGGCATATTTTCTTCATAATCGGGTTTAGGAGGTGAACTTGTTGAGACACTATCTCATCCCATCGTTGGCTCATTCTTTTCAGGTCCTTAGATAGCGGTCCCTCTGGAACGTTTTGGTCAGCCTCAGGCTATTACTAAGCAGAGCATAGACATCCCTGTCCCCGAGAGTCGTTGGGTCTATGAGCTGGTTGTGAGCACTATTTGGGTTGATGAGGGCCTACCTCAAATGGTACCTCATTGATTCAAGGCGTGGTTTCACCATGGACTCAATGGGTATAGGGTAGGTCCCTTTTAAGGATTTGATATCCCCATCATTGCGATCAACGCCATTCTGGGCAAGGGTGCATCTGACCCTCCTAATGGGGCTGTGAAGGACCCAACACCCCCAGAGCCAGTGGAGGTGGAGTTCGAAGGATCGGTGAGTGTGTCCAACTAGTAGGTCGTAGGACAGCTTCTTTTTGAAAGCCGATATTTTTGTAGATAGACTAGTTGCATATAAAAGTGTATTATGAAATTTGTATCCTGCTTTTCTATCGCATGTTGTTTGCTATTAGAGGTTTTTATTTCGCTTCCATATGTGCAATAAAATGAATGGGTCGGCGACGCGTCCTGCGATGCCAAAATTTTATCGACCACCGAGGGATGTGCGCGCACTCGAGGTTCAGGGCGTGACAACCCTAAACTAGTATATCCATCAACTCTCACATGTCATCTAACTTAGTAATTTAATAGTAAAATTTAATGAAAACTAATGAGGAGTAAATAGGTTTATTAATTTTGTTGTGTTTTGTGGTCAAAAAATTAGTTTAAAGAAAATTTGTCAATGGTATATTAATTTGAGATTTTTCGTAATACTAACCCTTTTGTTTTTTTAGTGGAGAGAACTTCTCCCTCTTCTTTATGTAGTTAAATCCTTATAAAATGATATGTTCCATGTGCTCAATAAGTGAATCCAATGTTGAGAAGACCTTTTCCACACCATGACTGACCCTAAGATACTAGAAGCTCTAGTTCCTCTCACTCCCCCCCCCCCATCTTCCTCATCTCTTTTAGACTTTCATGTGTCAAATACTTCTAAGATTGACTACCTCTATAAGGTTTCTCTTAGTGATGAAATCGAAATCTCTGAAACTCAACTCCCTCTTTTGAACCCATATTCTGCTATTGCCAAACCCGCCTAATCCTTTTCTCCCATCCGCTCTATTCAACAACTTATTCGTCAAACTCCCAAAGAAGTTAAAGAGTATGTACAGTCCTTCAAATTTGATCAACATTCCATTTCAGCCACTAAAAAGGGGAATTCTTTTACTCTTCAAATTCTGCCAAAATATCTCAAACAATGGACCCAGCATGGATACTCCCATCTTGCTCTCACCTTTCATGGCTATAAAGGCCTGCCGGTTGTGGCTAGAATGGCTTTATTGGATACTCGGTTCCTAGAATACCAACATGCTTGTATTGGTATTGTCCAAACCACTCTAAATGCTGGAATAATTTTTGTAATCTTATATCACAATTTCAATGTTGCTCTCTCAAACCCCTAGCTACTTTCCTTTTGCAAAGTTCAGATCCAGCTCACAGGAGCACCCTAGACTGCTGACTCTATTGCAGCAACACTACATTACCATATAGTTTATCAAGTGCAAAACTATGCTCTTGATCTAAATTTCCAAAATGGAAATAAAGATACTCTATTCCTTTCCATGTAGAATGATCAGGCATCCTATATTCATGTTCCCAAATAGATTCCAAAGGAGAAGTTGGTCAAGCTCCTTCTAAAGATTTGGATTACTAACTATGAAAAGTTACATTAGAATACCAAGTCTCTCCAGTCTTCCGACTCCGAATTTGTAAGAAAGAGGGATGGCATTGTTGCCATAAAATTCGGTAAGGAAAAGGAAGATAATCCTTCCATCTTCCAAACCCTATTCATGATTGAATCATGTTTTCCAGAATCAATATTCGAGCCAAATCCCAAAAAGTTTGTTCAATACTTTCAAAGTAATTGAAATCCTATCTATTACTACAAGGACCGATATGGTCATTATTTTTAGGACCCTTTTTGGCAGTGTTCTTACTACACAAATTCTCCTGACAAAGTAGACCCAAATGCAAGATCTAGGCGAAAATCCAAAAAACCAAAGGATACTATGTACTAGAGGTACCTAAACGGAGACCCCTCCGTTGATACCCTTAGTGAGTATGATAAGTTTCAATTCATAGTTTCTTATGCTCTAACTCCACCGCCAGAATTTGCTTCATCATCTCCCATCTCACTAGCCTTACCACCAACATCACCCCCACCTCACAAAAAACCAAATGTTTCCTCATTCTACAAGCCAATCTTAAAATGGGCAAAGAAACATCCATACCCACTTGAGGCTCCAGGAGAAACATCACCCAACCAGAAAATATCACCTAACTTTTCCATTGCTATATTCCAGGAAGCAGACTTTCCTCTTACTTGAGAAAGTTCAAAACTTTCTTTCCCTTCTCTTGAAGAATTCATCGACCCGCAAGAGAAATATCAACATGCTCCAAAAATACCTCTCCCCACTGACATGGACGAACATGGAAAATAAAAGAGAATTCTATTATTGAAACCGTCTTGAATTGGTAATCAAAAACTCTCCTAGCACATAACAATACTTTCAAGATGATTGATTCCAAACTTGTGGATGTGCAAAGAAATCTTAAGAGATGTGATGAAACCATCAAGAATATGCTTTTGGACTTCTAGAAAAGGCTTCATGCCTTGGAATCCAAACAACATTTAGAATATTATCATCTTAAAAGCCCAAAGACAAAAATAGAGAAGCTCAAGAGGCAAATCTAACTTCTTGAAGAAAGAAAATTCAAGCCTTCTGATCCATTTCCAATTGTACTGTGAACTGAGTATTCGCTTCCACCACCACCTCCGAATGAGTCTATCTTTGCTACTCTCACAGAAGCCCCTTATCACACGAGGCAAGACTAATGTGATAGAAATGCAAAACTACCTTAAAGAGCTAGATCAATTAAGGAAAGAAAAAGGGAAAGAAAAGATGCTTGAAGAATCCTTGATTTTTATAAGGGAGAAGCTAAACCAAATGATATTATCCAACCCGTTAGAATCATTCCTGAGAGATCTGGGTAATTAGGAAGAACAACCTGAACCTGCTACATTGAAAGACCATATTCAATTTCCATCGGAACCAATTTTCCCAATCAATTCTGATTTGAAATAAGATTTAATATCTCTTTCATCCTCTCCCTTCTTTTCAATCCCTACCATTGAATCATTTCCTATTGTACTGGCCACTTCATCAATATTTATGGCTAATTCTCCAAATTAAAAGATGGAATCCGATCATTCTAAACCAAAGGTTGTCCAACCAAGCAATCTCTCCTAGAATCTAACTCCCTCTTCTAAATAGTTTTTTATTGTTGATGATGTTCCCTACTCCAAATGGCCAGAAAGATTTGAAGAATTTCATACTTGGCTAAACGCCTAAGCTCTTACAAATCATGACAATTATGATGTTCTTTTTGGGTTTGTCACAAGGTTTACAAGTAACCTCAAACATTGATGGCAATTAGTGACAAAACAAGACCAAATTCAATTTTTGCTTTCACCAAACTTTGGCCAAGCCATTGCCCTCCTCTACCATTTTTCATTGGTAAACCTTCTAACCTTCATGAACTCAAGAGAAATGAGTTTTTTTAAAAGAAAATGTTGCTTTCTCCAAAATAGACATCTCAACAAGCATTATTGAGAAATACTCAAGCTCTTTATTGCATTGGAGCTAATCCAAACCTAAAACAAGTTTTTTTTAGCCTCTATTCCCAAAGAGTTATCTCAATAAGTTGAGAGATCCTTTCTCAATAAACAAAGGAGAATTGTGGACATTCCTTTGGGAGAAATATAACAAGAGATCCATTTTTGGCCTTAATGATTTGTGATTAAAGCACCAAATGATGAAAACCTATCTCACGAACAACAGAGAACTTGATGGAGTATGTTCACGCAAAAAACTAAAGATTAAGTGTCACAAAAGATTTTTTTTTTTTTGTGGTAAAGGTAATATTTAAATAGAGAAAATGCCAAATGTACAAAAGATCAAGGCACCAAAAACTTGCACTCAAGATGAGAATTCATTATGAGTGAAAGGATGCCATGATGTAAAAACCGCAACCGCGGCAACCAAATACAAGGACGAAACGCAACAACAACAACAGCAAGCACGGTAGGAATAAACAATCGGCTAGGCACAAACACCTCGGAAAGGGAGAAAGCCTCTGGCTTCCATCAAAAGCCTTTCACAGACCTCGGGTGAAGATAATGGGATCAATGCCCCAGCTCCTTTGCAACCTTCTGTTCCTGAAGTTGTCTTCCACATTCCTAAAGGTATTAGCCCTATCTCTCAAAAGAAATTGTGACGGCTCTTGCGGAAAGTCTTCTAGAAAAAAGAAGCATTTCAAGAAATTTTTGGATAGGAAAATCCAAGTATGGATCTAAGCACTTCCGAAAAAAGAAGAAATGGTGATTCCTACGGAAAAGGAAAGATCGCTCAAATTGTAAAAAAATCAACTCCAAACTTCATCTACAATCAAAAGGGTCATTTCGCCAAAAATTGCCACCAAGCAAAAAATGGTTAGAACCATTTGATACATCATATAGAGATTGAAACTAGTGTTTCACTTGAAAATGATGATATTAAATCATTATTTTTTGCGAATGGAGAACCATCCGAACATACTTTTTGTGTCATTCCTTGTTATTAGACTCATAGTGAAATTGATTTTGACTCAGATTCTGAAGATTTTTTTCATATATCTCTCACTTCCTCATAACAAGACCCTAATATATTTTCAAGCCAAATCCATTGTCGTCATTTTCCTATAAAAATCTTCATCTCGAAATTTGCTAAACCAATCACAGTCATTCCTCTCATAGATACTAGCGCAAGTTCTTCAATTCTAGACACTAAAGTTCTTTCTGAAAAATATTGGACTTCCCTATGTTTAATATTTCAATTCTACCTCAGGAAATACTTTTTCTACGAATGTACGAACTACCCTAGTAACTGTCCAGTTATTCCCTCAATACTTCATAACCACTAAAATTTTCAGATCCAATCTCCCTAACAAAAATTTAATCATTGGTTAGAATATCATGACTCAAATTCTCAACTCTGTATTATTCTTAGAAAATGCTTTAAGTATAAAGACCAATTCTCTAAATTTGTCAATATTCAAAGACTTTTTTCTATTCAGATGAGTCTATTAGATCCAATCATGCAAAAGCTATTAGAATCTTGTTCGGAATCTCATTCTAAATTTTTTCAGAAATGTTCTCATCTTTTGTGGAAAAATCCAGAATTCTTCATTTGCCTCCCTTTAAAAAAAAATGAAGATATAAATTTGATCAAGGTTAGTCACATGGAAATGAATCCATAACATCTTACTTCTGCTAAGAAAAAATGCTCAAAACTATTGCAACAAGATATTATTGAAATTTCAAATTCTCAATGGGTCTGCAAAACTTTTTATGTCAACTAGTGAGCTAAGCAAAATAGAGGGAAAATGTGGCTAGTGATAAACTATTAGCCTCTCAACCTTTTTTTCCAAAACAATAAATTTCATCTACCTTCAAGAAATTCCCTTTTTACTAGATTATCCAAAATCCACACTTATTCCAAATTTGATCTTAAAGCCGGATTTTGACAATTGAGCATTCATCCTGAAGATAGACCTAAGACAGGATTCTGTATTCCAAACCAGTATTTTCAATGGAAAGTTCTTCCTTTTAGCCTCAAGGTAGTCCCATCCTTATTCCAAAAAACTAAGTGTCGAATTTTCCAGCCTATCTTGTCAAGTGCAACAGTATACACTTGCTCTATAGCCCTAATGAAGAATCCCACTGCCAACTCCTTGGGCAATTTGTAAACATTATAAAGAAGTATATGATTATGCTTTCTCAAAAAAAGATGAATATTGCCCAGACAAAAATCAAAATTCCTTGGTATGCACCTCAATAAAGGTACGTACTATCGAAGGCCACACATTGTTTAGGATTTGCTAAAGTTTCCAAAAGAGAATTTCACAATAAAGCAAGTTCAGCAATTTCTTGAAATAATCAATTATCTTGGAAACTTTGTTCCCAATATTACAAAATTGTTGATTGCACTACAATCAATGCTAAAGAGAAATCCTCCACCTTGGGAAAAATCCCAAACCAAAGTAGTCACCAAACTTAAGGAGATCATGCAGACTCTTCCCCCATTGCCAATTCCACCTATGAGAAAGAGAATCTTCCAAACTGATGCCAGTTTCGAATATTGGGTGGTCATTCTATTTGTAGAAATTGATACTAAGTGACGCCGTTATACTTACAAAAATGGAAGGTTTTCCCAGGCTAAAATGTATTATTATTCCACTTTCAAAGAAATCTTGATGGTAAAAAATGGAATAAAAAAGTTTGAATTCCATCTTATTGGCCACCACTTCCAAGTGAAACTAGACATGTCATTTTTTCCTCAGATGACCAAGTTCAAACAGAAGCGGATTTTGAATTCCCAACTGCTTCGATGGGCTAAGTACTTTTCAAAAAAATTGTTTGAGACCAAATATATTGCTAGAAAAAGGAATGTGCTTTTTGATTTCCTATCTAGGCCCAAAGCATCCGAAGAGATCAATATGTACATCATGAGGCATGTTTTCCATACTTTTCATCACAATGATAAGTATAAGATCGAGAGGATATGAGACTGGCCAAGCTTGGAATACCTCAGGAGATTATTGGACAAATCCAGAATGATAGCCTCCCTGAAAATCTAGAAAACCTCATGTGGCAATGCCACACTAATCTATTCAAACTCCATGGAGGTCAATCAATTACCCTCTTGGATTAAACTCCAGCTATCTATTCATATATCCTTTAATCTGGAAGGAAGATGATTTCCTTGATAAACTCCACTGGTTGTTATGGTACTTAATTAATAAGTACTTAATAGCTATTGAGATTCCAACCAGAATGTTCATTGTTAACCTAACTAGAATATTCATGCCTGGCTGAAACATTGAAAAAGAAAGTGACAAGAGCCTCCTGACTGTCCTCAACCGGTTCTATCCTCCCACTCACTAGAAGCACCTCTTATAACAAGAGTTGAGAACTGTCCGACTAGACTTGGAAATCCACACTGTTGTGTTTCTTCGACGTCTATGGGCTTTTGTGTGAAATAATGGCACTATTGCCAATGCACCACAAAATATAGGCACCACATCCTATAAACCTCAACTACACCTTACGAAAGCCCGTATTTATAAGTCTTTTCCCAGCTGTGTTGGTTGTGATGAGTATTAGTATAGAGACGTCCAACAAGTTTTATGCCAGGAAAACAAAACCATCCCTAAAGACATATGTAATTATATTGTATCTATTGCATGGGATCATTATAGCTTCACACCAGAGGCCGAAGAAGCACTCAAGGAATTTAAGCAAGCAATGACACCTTCATCACAAGAGCAAGAAACGATAGACACCAATTATCCTGCACAGTCATCTCAAGATCCTTGTGCCAAATGAGGGGGCCATCTCTCTCAAGACCCCTATGATCAAGGACCCTTGTCCTTATCCCTCTGACTAGACACATCTTACTATGCTCAACCATCAAATTGGCCTCAACCAAACTTTCTTGCTAACACTCCAAGATCCTCCATGACTCATGAAAAAGCATCCTCATCAAGCGGTGTAAACATGTGGAATGCCCAGACAGCACAAGTCACTCGAAGCCCTTTTGATATCAAACTTTTAGAACTTGAACAGAAATACAAAGAACATCTTCTTGCAAAGATACATAGCTCTAATGATTTAGACTATGTTACAATGTCCATGATAGAAGATAGGCTTGTAGCTAGGTCATTGTAGCAAAGTCACTGTAGCAATAGGCTAGGGAAATCACCGTTCACAATCACTGTTCATATCACCTCAAATAATTCCCGACCAGACTTTCCGGAGCCTCTGTCTGTTTTCAGACTTGTGAGCTTGGTCCTTGTTTGTCTATGACCACTTAATGCCTATTAAAAGCAAAGATGATGTAATGTGTTGGGTAGAGACCATTGAAGTAAAGTAAGTATCTGTGAAAAATTCTCAATATCTCTCTAAACACCTCTTCTTCTCCAGCCTAGTAGGATCCTCTAGGAAATGTAGCTTCAATAGTTAGAAATGTTACTATCCTAGCACCCCTGAGTCTCTCTATGCTTTCAACTAAAATTTTGAGTAGTTTGCTACTAAAAGGTTGTCCCTGAAGGGCTTGAATAAAGGTCCACCTATTGTGGAAAGGCATACCTACAGAAAACTGACTTCGTTTTCCCTAGTTTTAAGCATAGTCCCATTCAATGGTATCAATCCTATTTGGTAATCGGCCAAATAATAATTATTTCTACTTTTTTGTTTATCAGAATGAAAAAATAATAGAAATCAATATAGTAAAGTTTTTATTCATGAGAACAAATTTGTTCTTGAGAATAGATATGGAGCTGAATCAAAAAATAACTTTAAAAAAAAAAAGCATTGCTTATTTATTCATGAGAACAAGTCTAGAATCAAGTCTTTTCTCCTTTTTTTTTCTATTTTCTTGTCTTTCTTTTCTTTTCTTCTTCTTCCTCTTGCTAGTCACCGGCCTTGGCCATGGCCACCGACTAGCCAAGCAAGGGCCAGCAACCTCGCCGAAGCATTTGCAGCCCCTAGCAAAGCCGATCTCGCCTAGCCACCAAAGAGATCGCGAGGCATCATAAGGTCGACCTCGCCATGGTTGAGTGACTCTGTCCTCTTGATGGCCTAGCGAGGTTGAGCCTTGCTATGATTATGTGAGGCTTGGCCTCCCCTTGGCTAGGCGAGGTCAACCTAAACCAAATCTGGAAGGCCGAGTTCACTTAACCACCAACGAGGCTCGACCTCATGAGCCACCATGAGGCTAATGGCAAGGCCAAGCCTTGCCGGTGGTTGGGAGAGCTCGTCCTCACCCAACCAAGGTGAGGTTGAGCCTTACCAAGGCCAACAATGCTCTGACAAGGTTGTTGACCCTCGTTTGGCGAGGCTAGCAACTAGCTAAAGGAAGAAGAAGAATAAGAAGAAGAAAAGAAAAAAAGAAAAAATAATACAATTATTTAGAAATTAAATGAAATCCTAAATCACAAAAGAATTTAAAGGCCATAGTAAACGCATTTCTATTCCAAAAATAGAAATTTAGATAGTTACCAAATACCTTTAAATGCTTAGAAACTCATCCAAAGAATAGAATAATCAAACTATTTTTGTGTAGAAATTATTCCTAGAAATAGAATGGTCACCAAAAGCACAATAAGCAATTAGTCAAGAATTCTAATCCACCTCATCTAATTTTACATTGGGTTTCATTAATGGGTTAAACTTGAAAAATAAATCAACAAGTTTCTACCTTGACTCCACTTTTAAAGCCAAGTCATAGTACCCATCATCAATGCTGCTCTCCTAAAACCCTAGCGAGCACTCACTCTCTATAAAAGTCAATTGTGCTCAAGCAAACCTTAAGCTTCGCCAAAGGAGCAGGTTTCGTCATCATGTTTACCAAGTTCTCCGTTGTCACAATCTTCTTCACAATAATAGACATGTTTGATTATGTCATACCTAATGTTGATATGCTTTGATAGCTCATTATTGCACATTGGTTATCACATAATATATCAACATTTTTCTGCTCTAACCCAAAGTTTGAGAACTCCTTAGCCATATCACCTCCTCCACTATAAAGATTAGTGCCATGTACTGTTGCCCAAGGCAACATGAACCTATAAGGACGCCTTAAAACTTACTACACCACTTGCTAGCATAAATACGTACCCTACTGAAGGCTTGCACTCATCCAAGTCGCTATTGTGATTCAAATCCACATAATTAGTGGCCTTACGGCCATTGTCGTCGTTTTGGTATACTATGCCAATGTTTGTTGTCCCCTTCAAATATTTGTAGATCTACTTTGCTACTTCCCATGAGCTTTTCCAGAATGCTTCATATGATGGCTCACCACACTCATCATACATAATACTACCTAATTGCCCTAGAATAAGGAACCCATGAGACACTCCTCCTCCTCCTCATCAATTTGTGGCAATAACTTATCATAAAGTTTAAAGTGCTTTTTTTTTTTTTTTTGATACCCAAGGAACCTCCGTGCGCCACTTCACGGCAAAGTGAGTTTAAAGTGCTTTGCTAAATGGTGTACTTACATATTTAGCTGATTACATATTAAAACGTCCAATAATCTTTTTAATATGTTTCTTTCGAGACAGATGTCAAACTCCTAAAATCTCCATACCCGATATTTAATTATATAATTTCATCTAGAAAATAACTTAGATTAAATCCTATTCTAAGCTAGAAAATCTCCTACTTTACTACATGATACTTAGATATACGATATTAATCTAAGAAAACTAATCTATTCCAATGTGCCATGCAATTTTTGTATTTTTCATAATATGAAATAAACTAACATGCAATGTAATTAGACCACTGTTGATACCTGAATTATTGTTGACCAATCAAACATGCATTTTATCGTTAAAACATATAAAAATGAATAAATAAAAATACAAAAACAAATAATGACAACCCACCGATTTGGATCAAACTCATTTTTATTTCAAACTCATTTGTTCAGCCCAATTTGTCTATCAACTCAGTCCAACTCGTCTTCAGCCGGTTTAATTCGCATGGGCATTGTTTCGGCGAGCCTGAAATAGTTAAGCCCATTAACAAAGGAACTTAAACCCAATTACAGATAATTAGTCTATTAAAGCCCATAAAGTATAAAAGCAAAGAGCCCAAAGGCCCAAGCCTGAGGTCTTCCTCTTTCTCTTTCTGACCTCCACCTCGGTCTCTGACCTTGGAACACAAGCGAAGTCCCTTGTATAGGTTGGGAAGCACCAACACTTTCCAAAAACTTTCATATCATGTCAAACACTCGACATATGTGTTGACACTCTCCGACACTCAGTCAACACGTATCGAAAAATCCAATACCAGGTCAACTCTCTCAATACTCTCTAACACTCGAGTCAAGATTTCCGACATGCAAGTTCGGAGTTCTAAAACATGATTCTGAGACATGCGGGGTCAATTTTAAAGATTCAATAAATAAAAATGTCAAAATGTAAATATGCAAGAAAATAAAAAAGTAATAAAATTCTTCCAACTCTCATTTCCCATGACACACAATTCATCTCTAGGGCTTTTTTTTTCTCTTCTTTTTTTGACATGCTTGAACACGCGAGTGCATAATGTGGATTGCTTGTTTTTTCTCCAAGTTTTATAAATTATTGGAGTGGAGTTGAATTTATCAAATTGAAATAATGAATGACATTAACAAATGATGGATTAATATTTTTAATGTAGATTCATTCTAGACTCTTTTTATTATTTATTTATTTATTTATTTATTTATGAATTTGAATCAAATTAAATTTATTAAAATAATCATAAAAATGATAATTGATCATGTATATATAAAAATATACATTTCATATATATCATGTCCCAAAATATTGAAATTCTCTATTTATTTTTTTAAAAAAATGACATGTCGTATCGTGTTGTATCGTGTCGCGTGTCGCGTGTCAATGTCAATGCTACTTAATGTATAAATCATAAGTTAGTGCTTTTAGGAATGAGTAGTGATCTCTTATTTCCTATTTTGATTCAAGGTAATATATAACTTTATAACACTTAATTATCCACCAAGTATATCCTAACAATCGGACCAAAAAAAGAGAGTATATCCTAACAAATAATTGTTTTCAATTATCATAATTTTTTGCCATAATGGGCTTCGCCATATTCATTGTCCCGTGAGCTTGGATAAAATTAAGCTCGAAACGTCCACAAGCTAGTTCGATGAGCTCAAATCCTACAAAATTATTTTGGCTCATTTCAGTTTATTAAGTTGTATTAATAACTATTCACTTAGCTCCATCATCCACCGGCCCAATAATTACAAATTTTCCTAAAATCTATATGCAATTTAACTAATATTTTTGTTTAGAGAATAGAGTCGATCCCTAATATTTTTTGCAATAAATTCTAAATAAGATAGTTAAAATTTAAGTATCAACAACATTTAATACCAAAATAGATATTGTAGGTATATCCAATAGTAACACTAAGAGATACACTCCCTCATATTCCTTAGTGCTACCTAAAATCACCCAATTATCTACTTTTTATAAAATTCAAAGAAGAATAGTAGACGTTGTTAATGTGACTTTAGTAGAAACATTGCTTTAAAAAAATTATTAGACTGTTACTCGTAAATGGCTTCTTCAACTTAACTTTCGGCTGCAACTGGTAAATTAATTTTGACGATGCCGGCAATGATGATGCAAATGAAATCTGGATGTGTGACGTGGACGGCCATCGGGAGTGTGGGTTGTTGCAAGGAGGAGTGGATGGGTTGGGATGGCCTTTGCAACAGAGTGACCAAGTTCTGCAACCAAGTGTTGGTTTCTATTGATTTCTTGCGTTTGGCTTTCTTCTGTCTCTTGGCTTTTACCCTCACGTCTTCTGCCTCTTGGCTTTTACCCTCACGTCCGCCAAGAAGCTCTCGTCTGGTCCGCTTGAGTGACAAGAGTTTCGATGCAGTCGCAGGCTTTGTCTGTTCTATCAGGGAGTTTCTTCTTCTGCTGATCTTTTTTGTCTTCCACAAGAGATCACAGTATAGTTGCCTTCTGCAGAGATGTATGACTATTTTGTTCATTGGAGATGGAGCATTTTAATTATTCTGAACATGTCTTTTTCACATTTAGTGTCCATCATTTTGTGGGTGATATTGATGAGGTCTACCTGCATTTACTCTTGCTAACTTTCAACCGTCAAGTGTATGCTTGAAAGGTCTCCTGCAAGAGAGATTTTTTGGGAAAATCAAGTCCATTGTTCACATGTATAATCATTCTTCTACACAGGTAAGGAGTATCTTATGTACTCACACTAGATAATTAACCAGTTCAATCATGGCACTTGCAATTCAAAGAAGGTTTATTCTGTCTAAAATTCACTGAAAAATTAATTCTAGAGAGGGTTGTAACAAATCATTACATGTCCATCTGAAATTCATCTGCAAAGGGAATGGATAAATTGATCTAATCGATCATAGGCATGTAGATCGTATTGTTCAGGCAACTGTCATAGAGACAAATCTTTACACTGGCAATGGACAAGACAAAAAGCTTATCGTGAAATGGTTCTCGATTAGCCTTGTCTCGGCCAGTCATGGGTCTGACTTACTCTAAACATGCACGTCTCTTTTGCAGCTACCATAACAGAACTAAAGCCTCTGTTCTTTCAACCATTTCTGCGCTAGTGCTTTTCAATTGGAGAAAGGAAGGTCTAATTCAGTGTTGATGCACCGCTCTCAAATCCCTGAACTAGCCTAGTTCAAGTATTTCTCTTTCTCTTTCTGTTTAGAAGCGGGAACAGTATCAAAAAAGTCATAAACCTATTGCATTAATACCAATTTAGTCCTAAACTTTTCAATTGAACCAATTCAGTCCTAAACCATTTTACATCGGTATCAATTTAGTCCATCGGCGGCCAATTTTGGCCGGCCGGCCGACGTGGACATCAACCGGTGACCGGACGCCTACGGTGAGGCTCGCCGGCCACTGGACGAGGACCTCGAAGCCCTCGCCTGCCACCAACGAGGGTCGCAGCCCTCGCCCGACCTCTCCCAGGGCTGCCGACAAGGCGGCTTCACCCGGATATGGGCGAGGCCAACCTCGCCGGCCACGAGCAAAGGGCCAGTGAGGCCAAGGCAAGGCTGGCCTCGCCCAGATCCGAGCGTAGCCACCTCGCCCGCGGCCTTGGGCGAGGCCGAGACCATCACCGGCAGCTAGTGAGGGCTTTGCGGCCCTCGCTCAGCCTCACCCAGGGCCGCAGGCGAGGCGACTTCGCCCAGATCTAGGCGAGGCTAGCCTCACCAGCCGCGGGCGAGGGGCCGGCGAGGCCGACAGGAGCTCGCTCACAATCTCGCCATGGCCCTTGCCAGCAGCCAGGTGGAGCAGCAAGTTGCCCTGGGAGTCCTACTTCAAGGCGAGTCGAGGGGCGCAGCGCAGCAGCTCCCGGACGAGGTCGGCATGGCCGCATGGAGGGGCGTGTCGGAGACGCCGAGGACGATGATCCTATCAAGGAGGAGAGGGTATTGGTTGAGGAGGTCCACGACCGCCGAGACGTCGCCATTCTGGACCACTCTCCTTGAGCCTTGTCGGTGGCCCTGGGAGAGGTCGGGCAAGGGCCGCAACCCTCACCGACGGCAGGCGAGGGCTTAAAGGCCCTCGCCCAGTGGCCGACGAGCCTCACCGAAGGTTGGCCGGCCACCGCCAGAACAATCCAAGGAGGAAGAAGGAAGAAAAGAAAAGGAAAAAGAAAAAAAAATCAAAAAAATATTTTAAAAATATCAAAAATTGCCACATCCGCGTCCAGTCACCGGCCGATGTCCACGTCACTGTCAGCCAGCCAAAATTGGCCGGATGGACTGAATTGGTACTGTCATGCCCCGATCCTCCGAGCACGCGAACATCCCACTCTGGTTGATACAATTGTGACTTCCCAGGACGAGTCGCCGACCCATTCATTTTCTTATTGCACATGCGGAAGCGAAACAAATCCACGACAACAAAATACGGGATAGAAAAGCGGGAAGCAAAACCACAACATAACACTTTCATAATTCAACGGGATTACAAACGAAGCCGACAAAGGGAACTATCCTAACTCCAACTAGCGGGACACGTTCACCAATACTTCAGTCTCCTCCTTTCCCGGACTTAGGGCTTCGGTCCTCCACGACCGCCATCTAGGGACCTAAAATTTTGATTCCCCAAACCGGGATGAGACAATGTCTCAGCAAGTTCGACCCCCTAAACCCCTATTAGAAAGAAAATACACCCCGGGTGGCCTAGCCACATCACACAAAGAACTTACCTCGCCTCAATTCCTTCCTGCAGGTTAGCACAATTTGAATCACACAATCTCAAGTAGTAATGATAATTCAAACAATTGGAATGCCATCACTTTCATATATATCACAATCGCACTTAGCACACATTCCAATTATTATTCACTGCCACACAAGGGCATAGCCTACTCATTTGTTCGGCTATCTACGGCATATAGCCAGGCATCGCCTCCCCACCTTGGAGCGCGGCCGTCGGACATCGACGGCGTTCCCGAAGGAGCATGGGCCCTAATCAATCAGCGTGACCCGCATCCACCACGTGGGCATCCCATATAGGGGCAAGTCCAGCTCAACAGCCCAGGACGATTCCTCTTAATTATCACACAGCCAAAGCATACTCGGCCCAGGACACTTTGCATTTCACTCAATGCTTCCATTTAAAATAGTGATCCCGGCCATTTTTCTTCATATTAAAAACATTCCAGAAATTACTCACGTGTGTGGGAACACGCTAATTTCGAATCAAAAAGCCAATATCTCACTTTTCCAAATCCCACTATTTAATATAATTATTAAAATCAATTTTTGCATCAAAACCCAACACTTGGGTTTTTATGAAGGAAATCCATATTTATCACAATCAACACCCAATTTTCCACATCCATTCATCAAATTCAAATTCTAAATGCACAGCGGCGATCAAGACGAAATTCTGAGAATTTAGGGTCCCAAAATAAATTTTCGAATTTATTAAATAATTAAATTTATTCCGAAAATTAATATAATAATAATATCCATATTTTTCACGATTCACGCTCAATTTATGATATCCATTCATCAATTTCACAATCCGACTACACGGCAGCGATCGGCACGAAATTCTGAGCAACCGAGGTCAAAAATAATTTTTTCGTTTTTTTTATATAATAATATTTTTAATAATTTCGGAATATGATTTATTATTAAATAATCCAACAATTTCGAAACATTTATTTAAATCATAAATAAATCCCTTTAAGTCACATCAAGGTTTATTTTAAAAATAAACCTACTTAACCCTTAAACTAAACATGTTTAACTTTAATTAAACAACTTAATCTAATCCATATTTAAATAAACTAATCTACCAACCTAATCTTACTTAACTTAGACTAAGCACACTTAGGCATCATTAACCCTCTAATCAAGATTTAGTGAGTTAAACTCACCGGATTAGCGAGCCGAGCGGACCAAAACGACGGGGACGACGCGAGGATTGACTTTCCTCAAAGCGGGCCGAGCATCCGGGCTCGGGAAGGCGGCCAAAACGGCCCACGAAGGGGCTGCCATACCCATTTTCTGCAACTTCCGGTGGCTGCTGGTTGGGGGTGGATCCGACGCCGGTTGAGGCGGCCAAGGGCGACGGAGGCAAGGCGAAGCTCCGGCGGGCTAAGGCGGGGGCGCACGGCGGCGGAGGGAGCTCCGGCGAAGGCCCAAGCTGCTCGGACGAGCTGCTTTGGGACGTGGCTTTGGCGCGGACGAGGGCGATGGGCGGCGGGCGGCCGCGGGGGCGGCGCGGGGCGCGGCGACGGCGGACGGGCGACGGCGTGCGGCGGCTCCGGCGACGGGCGGAGCGGCGGTGCTGGTCGATCTCTCGCTGCTACGGGCGTCCGAAGAAGAAGATGCAGAAGATGGAGGTGTCGCACGGTTGGGAGAGGGGAAGGAGAGAGGGAGGAGAGAGAGACATGGGACCATTTTTCTTTTATTTTTTTCTTTTTCTTTAATCCCACAAAATGGCCCACCATGACCTAGGATGACATCACACTCCACTATCTCCCACAACTTCTTCCAATGGGTTCACTTGCAATTTCCGCCGAGGTCCAATTCTTGTACATTCAATTTCTTCAATTCTCATCAATTCTCTTCCAATTGAATCAAATTGAAGTCCATAAAATTAATCCAGTGTCACCACATTTCAATTTACATCTTCACTTGTCCATAGAACCAACTTAAGTCCTAAAAGTACGACCAAAAGCGGGCCTACTAATTTCTCGAGCCAAATTAGCCATTTTCTGATTTAATTGCCGAAAAACTCTGATTGCAAGAAGAATCTTCCAAAGATGATTCAATGATCTGAAATGATTTGTGACACACCCGGACTTCCAATTTCTGAATTCGATCTCAATTCCACGGTTAATTTCACTTTGGCACGATACTAGCGCGGCCCAACCTACCGGGTAGCCTTTAGAAATTTTCACGCATTTGACCTGTGGTTGATCACCTCAAGCCACAATGTACATCTTTGAAACATTGGCGACTTTCGGTTGTCGAGGTAATCTCAAGATTTCAAATACGAACACAGGGTACCCAATCGATAGAAAAGTCGATCTAGTGTCGATCGACAAGATTTGTGCGATCTGGTGGAATCACCCACACCTGATCACATGCCTCTGTCGAGTCGACCTATCTCCAATCTCTAATCGATTTTAATCGTGCCGTAATGACCCTTGCAGATTAGCTCGGTCGAAGGTCGCGCTACTGGTCAAATTCTCGAGTCGATGCATTAGAAACTCTTAACGACTTCACCCGATAGATTAGTTTTCATATGAGTAGCCGACTCAAGGAAAAGAACTATATGCATGCCAACGAAATGCCCGTCTCAATTTATTGAAAATAGGATTGGAAAATCGGGATGTCACAGGTACCGATGTAAAAAGGTTTAGAACTGAATTGGTCTAATAGAAAAATTTATGATTGAATTGGTACCAATGTAATAGGTTTATAATTTTTTTGGTATTTTTCCCATTTATAAGCTATATACACATCTCTGGCAACCCAAATTCAAAATCTTTCCAGAAATTAAAATTTCTGAAGGGAACGAGAGTCCCAACTGTAGAAAGCATTTTATTCTTTTCCTTTTGGTGATATTCTCACGATGATTGATGATGTTATTATCGATCCACGAAATGTAATTTAACTGTCCGCATCAAGGTATTTTTTGAAGGGATTGTGAGGTGCAAGATGTAAGCCATGTGAACCAAGTCAATCAGCACAAAAATAAAATAATAATAACAACAACAACAAAGAAAGATAGAACCCTATGTTTGGTGGCAGCGCCATTGGCTGTTCCTGTGGAGGGCATCTTCAAAAGTTGATGTGTCCATGCCATTGAGATCTGCACGTACACACAAAAAGAATTAAAGGACGAGAGGATTGATCAGTATGCTTGCCAGGAATTCTCTCCCTAAAAGATGGAAGCATAAAATAAAATTCCACTCTAGTCAAGAATCCAAATTAAAACAAGAACCTTTCGTATCAGATACTGTGCTGCTGTTGATGGAGAAAGGTCGGAAACATGCCAAGTGGAGGTATTGCGAGAGTCAGGTAGAGAGACATCCATGAACCCATTCTTGAGGATAAGAGTCGTGGGCATAGAGAATCAAATTACCTCTGAGATTAAGCTAAAACCCGCATGGCTAATTTGACCTTTTGGACCCAAATAGTACCATTCAATTTTATCTTTTTTCACCACTCATATCTAGCATCGGCACATTCAAGTGGTTCTGGCAAATAAGTAAGTACTTAGTGCAAACTCTTGTCATAAAGTGAGAGTGCTAGTATGAACACCTAGAGGGGGTGAATAGGTGTTTAAAATAAACCTTGGCACATATATGCGGAATAAAATAAACTTCAAGTAAAATAAAGGAGTTAAGGAATAGAATAAGAACACAAGATTTATAGTGGTTCGGCTTAATCCAAATCTACGTCTACTCTCCCACGCTAACAGCCTTCTTGGCTGGATTCCACTATGCAATCAACAAGAGATTACAACTTCGAGTGCAAACACTTAGTAGTAGATCACACTATCTCACTAAGTCACTCTTTTGGTATTTCTCTCACGATCACAAACGTTTAAGCTCTCCAAAGACAAGTGTATTATCGAAGGTCGCTCAGACTTTGGAATTATAAATTCTACGCTCCATCTCTCTTTCTTGCTCATCGGTCCTTCATCTCCTTAAATACTCCTCCACTTTCAAACTAGCCGTTGGACAGTATCCCGGAGAATCGTCTTCCAATAAACCCATTGGACAGCTCTATATCTAGAAGATTTGGTAGCCGTTGAGTGACAAAGGTAGAATCCCAAATTGATTCCGATCGCCCATACAAACGGAATCTTGGTTTCCATAAGTAAAGCTTCTTCGTATAGAAAGTTCTTGTCTTCAAGATCCAATCGTCGATCAATTAGATTGAATTAATCAAATCAATCTTGATGTGGAATCCAAACCAGATCACTAGCCGTTGTATGATTGGGCTTGAGTTACATTCTGTCGAATTCTGGATGTAAAGTCTGAGAGTCATAGACTTTACAATCTGAGTCTGAGTGCGCTAGACTTTGCAATCTGAGTCTGAACATATTTAGCTTTAAGGTCTGAACACCGTCTGAATAAGTTCAGCTTCAGCGTAGAGTCTGTCTTCTGGTTCAGCTTCAGTATAGAGTCTGTCTTCTGGTTCAGCATTCACGTTCGAGTGGAATTAGTCGAGTTGACAGGACTTCGTGTAGAACAGACTTTGACACTAAAGTCTCGGCGGTCTTCGGACTTTGACACGAAGAAGTGGAAATCTTCAGAATATACTTTGGGCATGTGTTGCGTTCAGTCTTCTGGCCTTGATAATACCATTTACATGTTCTATCATCTGCATGGTCTATTACTCAACCATCAAACATGTTAGTAGCCTTTGATTTATTTTGTCATCTTCAAAACATCATAAGGGATTTCCCTAACATAAAGGACCTCACTTAATCATTTTATTCAGGATTTTATGCCAAGAAAGCATCTGATATAGTATATTGCCAAGCTGGGTTTCGGTCCATGAAATGCCTTGCAATTCAAAAATTGCACGAGGCAGCACATTTTTTGAAATGCAACTAAAGCCCAAGAATAATGACTTCAACCCAGTTGCCTCAAGAAAAATGTAAAAGAATAATGCTGATAAATACCTGATTTATAGCCATCCATCGATATCTTCTCCTATCTTTTGGCCAGGCTTTTTTGCTCATTTCGGTGAACATTACACCCCTAAAAACCCAGCGCTTATTAAAAGAATATATTCTGTACGGGAGCTTATTAATCACTTAAGAGAGCGATAAGAATTATTACATGCTTATGAAGAAAGGACAAATAGCCAAGGATGACTTTCCTGCTCTGACTCGATCTATTTGACTTGAACTGAGTATTTGAGTAGTTTGTACTGGTATCGGGCAGTCTCCTTGGCTAATCAGAAAGTCTCTTATCTTTCATGTTAGGCTTCTCCTTCCTTCTAAAAGCAACTGGTCCTAGAAGATACAAATTTGCCATTTCTTTTTATTCTTCATGCCACACACTGAGAGGTGTTGGAATGTATTTGTGAGGAAGAGAGGCCGTACATGACATGCGACTCCTGTTTGTTAGCCAAGGATGACTTGCCTACATCTTGCAAGAGAGATTCATTAGGGGAGCCGTTCTCGTCGATCAATGCGTACGATTACAGAGTGACAAGGCAGGTCATCCTGGTTTATCTGACGCACTCTTCATCTACTTCTTTGAGGCACCTACCTTTCTTGGGCCACAGGTGCATTGGAAGTCAGCACAACAAGGTTTCCCAATGGCTTATATTAACATAAAACGCCGAAAAGGAAAGGAAAATTGAAAATTAGTTTTGCGGTTTGCTATCTGGAGAAAGAACACTATTGCGCAGGCTTAATTATCAAAACCATCTTTTGAGGGATACTTCTGCTCATGGCTACGTGCAAGTGTTGAATACATCGAGAAAGTGTGGTTCAATGTACTTTCTATGATACATGCAAATCGACGGTATTTCATTGAGGAGTCGGAACATCCAATCACTCTCCAAGTATTATTTACTCCCTCATTTTGGATTAGAGTATACGATCATTCATGATACCAGTTCCTGAAGTTCTTTCCAAGATTGATACCTTGCTTTTACATAATATCAACATTGGCCTAGGTTTTACTTCCTATCATGTCTGTGCCTTTGCTTTTTTTAATTCCATAACAAGAAGAGACATTCGACTTGGGCATGATATTAATGTTGACATATATATATAAGAACCCTTATTAGATCATGTGTAGTTTTCAAATTAGACTGTTAAAAATTAGGGGTGATCGGGTCCAAGGTGGGTAGGGTTTAGACCTAGATTCTGTACCCGACCCTGTTATAACTGGTTCTCCTTTTCTGAACCATATACCTGACCCTGTTTGTATTGGGCCTTGTACCTGACCCACCCTGTTTTTCCGGTCCGGTTCCAAGGTCAACCTTGTTTCCACTAGAACCTGTTTTGCAATCTCCCGATATCTTGTACAACTTCGAATTTTATATTAATACGCGAGAAAATAACGTAATCCTCCTAATTTGTATTGAAACATTAAACACTTGTAATAAATAAATACATGAACTTTTTGACTAAACGAAAAATTAAGGATCCACAAGGCTAATTATAATAAATAAAATCATAAGGCAAAGAATTAACAACAAACATAGGTCTAATATTAGTCTTATTCCCACAACTACTACATGAAGTTATTTATTTATGCAAGCATAACTTCTCCTACAAAAGAGAAACTAGGTGAGCCAATCCATGTAGTAAACAAAAATTTGGCTGCGACGAACGTCGTCCATCCATCGAACGATGCGAGAGAGAGCCGATGAGGGAGGGAAGCAAGTGAGGAAGAGGAACGACAAAGGAGGAGTGCCGTGCATGTTTGAGAGAGCCAAGAAAAAAACATCGTTTAATAACGGGAGTAAGAATAGAAATCGGGGGGGAAAATGGTTTTGGACTTCTACTTCCAAAACTGGTCCGGGAACCGGTTTTTGGGTGGGTAATCACTCGAAACTTGTTCCCGGACTGGTTTAAACCGGTTCCAAATTTTGGGAACCGGTTCCCGGACCGGTTTCAACAGGAACCGGTTCCCGACCCTAATTTCTAGGTGGGCCAGTCCGGTTCCTGGGTATACCCGATCCGGTTACACACCCCTATTAAGAATAGCCTATTTCTACATAATGTAAAGGGGCTTAACTCCAATATGTCTACCAGAATTGCTAAAGCTTTTCACACTTACAATAACCGAAAATTGGGAAAATACCAAAACATCATTCATATTTAACCCAATGATCACTTACAAACTCATTTTAGCATCTTGCTAAAGATTTTTGTGATCTGGATTTTAGTTAGTTTTTAGCATTTTGCATGAGTGCAAGGCTTCGGGATTTGGGGATGGATATTTCCGGTAAGTAGATGCCATTTTCATTAATAGGGATACGAGGATAATTTACGAAAAAGTGAAAAACAATCTCCGCTAAAGGTAAGACTCATGTTTGTATTTAGCCATGCCCATGGGACCACAGACTGTAGATTCGGCCGTGCCCGTGGGACCTTAATTAATTGGAACACGTGTCTAAATGAGATATAACCACGCCTAATTATAGGACAAAATTATGTGTCACGGAATGAGACGTGTCATAATGATTTGACCTTACAATCGGGACCCCTGTGATTGATTGATTTGAAAGTGAGGCATTTCAATTGTTGATTGCATTTACTATAAGCAAATGTTTTATGAGTGGTACTGACATGCTGGAGGGTGCTGAAACGAGGTAAGTCTCCTGTGATGTGTGATTAGGCTGCCTCTAGGTGTATTCCCTTCCTAATCGGGGTTTAGGACATGAACTCGCTAAGACATTGTCTCACCTCGTCATGGTTTACAATTTTTACAGGTCCCCAGTTGGAAGTTCGTCCCATTTGTTTTAGGCAACCACGAGGGTATAGCGAGCAGAATACTGTCTTCCCTGTCCCCGGGAATTCCTGAACCTATGAGCTCGTCGTGACCACGATCTTAGTCGATGAGGGCCTACCACAGTTGGTACCTCATCGATTCAAGGCTTGGTTTCTTCACGGGCCTAACAGGGAACGAGAAGGTCCCATAGATGGTTTCAACGGACCCACCGTCGAGGGTGAGGGTGAGGTGGTACTCGACCCTGTCGTGCATGCCGACATTATAGCTGATAATGCGGCGAACGAAGGGCCCAAGGTGGAGGAGCCTGCAGTAGAGGAGGTAGTTGATCCGCTTGACATCGACATTCCTAACGGTGTCTTGATAGACCCGGATCCCAAGTAGATAGGGTCCGGGGTAGGATTAGCTAGATAGTCCTTTTTGGAGCCTTGACTTTTGTGTAAAACTTTGCAAGCTGACCTAGTTGGTTTATAAGATATGTTTGATTTAATTTGGTTTTCCTACTTTTCTATCCCATGTTTGTTCTTGTTAGGAGATTATTTAATTCACTTCTGTATGTGCATAATCAATTTGGTCAGCAACGCATCATGAGAATATCGCAATTTTATTGACCACCGAGGGATGTGTGCGCACTCGAGGTTCGGGACGTAACACTGTTACTCATAAATGGCTTCTTCACCTTAACTTTCGGCTACAACTGGTGAATTCATTTTGACGATGCCGGCAATGACATTGCTGACAATAGCTGGATGTGCGGCGGGGACAGCCATTGGGAATGTGGGTCGTTATGGGGAGGAGTGGATGGGTTGGGATGGCCTTTGTGACCAAGTTCTGCAACCAGGTGTTGGTTTTCTATTGCTCGTATTTGGCCTTCTTCTGCTACTTGGCACTTACCATCACATCCACTGACAAGCTCTCATCCGGTCGCCTTGAATGACTGGAAAGAGTTTCGATGTAGTCACAGGTTTTATCTGTTTATGTGGGGAAGAGGAGTCTGCTGATCTTTTTCGTCTCCCACAAGAGACCCCAGTATGGTTTGCCTTCTTATGTATGACTATTTTGTTCAATGGAGATGGAGCTCTTTAATCATTCTGAACATGTCTTTTGCACATTTAGTGTCCAAAATTTTGTGAGTTAGGTGATGTTGACGAGATCTACCTGCATTTACTCCCGCAAATTTCAACCGTCAAGTGTATGCTTGAAAGGTCATTTGCAAGAGAGATTTTTGTGGAAACAGTAAGTCTATTGTTCACATGTATTATCATTCTTCTACACGGGTTAGTATCTCGTGTCCCACACCAGAAAATTAACCAGTTCAATTGTGGCCCTTGCAATTCAAAGAAGGATTATTCTATCCAAAATTTACTGAAAAATTACTTATAGAAAGGGTTCTAAGAAATTTTCATGTGTCCATATGTAATTCATCTGCAAATGAAATGGATAAATCGGTCTAACCGATCATAGACATATAGATTGTACTGTTCAGGCAACGGTCATGGAAACAAATCTTTTCACTGGGCGATGGACGGTCTGAAAGCTGCAAATGGAATATCAATTCCAAAGAAAAGGTGCAAGATGAAAGCTAAGTGAGCAAAGTCAATCGGCACCAAAAAAAGAAAGAGAAAGAAAGAATCTATGTTTGGTGGCAGGGTCATGGACTTTTCCTCCCGGGGGCATCTATCACAAGTCGACGTCTCCATGCCATTGAGATTTGTGCGTACACACAAAAGGATTTGAAGAATAAGAGGATTGTTCAGTATGCTTGCCAAGAATTCTCTCACCAAGAGTAAGAAGCATAATATAGTCAAGGATCCAAATTCCAAACAACCTTTCGTATATTGTGCTGCTTCTGAAGGAGAAAGGTCAGAAACATTCCAATTGGAAGCATTGTGAGGTAGGGTAGAGACATCCATAAAGCCATTCTTGAGGATAAGAGTTGTGGGTGTAGGGAATTAAAATATTTTGGAATTCAAGCTAAAACCTCCATGGCCAGTTTGACCTTTTGGACCCAAATAGTACCATTATTTTGCAAGATTTGTCAATTATACCCCTTTTCACCACTCATATCTAGCATCGGCACATTCAAGCGATTCTGGCAAAGAAATAAATACATAATGCAAGCTCTGGTCATAAAGGACCTCATTTAAAGATATATTTACCGGCCAAAAAAAAATAATTTTTTTTCGGGATTTTATGCGAAGAAATCATCTGATATAGTATATTGCCAAGCTTTCAGTCCATGAAATGCCTTGCAATTCAAAAATTGCACAAGGCAGTGCATTTGTTTCTGAAATGCAACTAAAGCCCAGGAATATTGACTTCAACCCAGTTGCCTCAAGGAAACTATAGCACGGTAATGCTGATAAATACCTAATTAATAGCTACTCATAGATCTCATGTCTTATGTGATATCCTGAAATTTGACCCATTTCGAAATATATGAAATTGTTATTTCATTAATGCATTGACAGTCAATTTATCAGAGAATATAAAATGTTACTCTAAACTGATCACTTATGAGTTAACTAATCTATTGGAAGAGGCTATAAAAGGTTAAAACGAGAAAAACCAGAGAATTCGATTAGGGATCAACCGCTCGACTAAGGCTTGGGTTCTCTACTCTATGTAATGCGTTTTAAAACCATGAGGGCCGAAGGCCCAAAGCAGACAATATTACATAGTGGTAGCCCCCAAGTCCTTACAGATGTGGTGACCTTGAGGGCATGGTCAAGATGGCAGGGGAGGCTACGCCAGCGGTTGACTCAAGAAGTTAAGCACATGTCTCCTGTCTCACATCGCTTAAGGGAGAGTCTTTGGCTAGTTTATAAAGCTTGGGTTCTCTACTCTGTATAACGTGTTCTAAAACCGTGAGGGCCGAAGGCCCAAAGCGGATAATATTACATAGTGATAGCCCTTGGGTCCTTACAGATGGTATCAAAGCCGACTCTCGCAGCATGTGGAGCCACAGCAAGGGCCTTGTGCTATAAGGGGTGGAGAATGTGGCGACCCTGAGGGCATGGTCGGGATGGTAGGGGAGGCTACACCAACAGGCGACCCAAGAACCTAAGTACATGTCTCCTATCCCACATCACTTAGAGGGGGAGTCCTAGGCTAGTTTATAAGGCTTGGGTTCTCTACTTTGTATAACGCGTTTTAAAACCGTGAAGGCCAAAGGCCCAAAGTGAACAATATTACACAATGGTAGCCCGTGGGTCCTTACACTCTTTCACTCAAAAGCTTCAGCCAAAAAGTTATAAGTGAATATGAGTTTAACTACATATTTTAATGGGTTTGGACTTGAGCTCTTTTTTGGCGATCTCCTCTAAAGAAAGTATTAGGATTATGTTGCGTGCTACGCTCTACCAACAAATGGTATCGGAAGTGTTCTAAAAGTTTAAGTTGTCAAATGATACCATGGTCTAATATTTAAATATACTAATAGTCGATAATTGTCAAGAAAAAAATTGTTGGTAAAATAAATCATCTTCATCCGATTTTCAGATAACTTAATGATGAGGTCCAGAAACAGGATTTAGCGTTTTTGGCTGTTGGTCACTTTAGACTTAACTCGACCCTAGAAGAATCCTAGTTGTTTTATCATTGCTCTGCTGCAAATATCCAGGCAAGACGTGTTTTGAGGGCCTTGAATCTTAAGAACAGCTTGAGTCTCACCAGGCGCGTTAGCTCCATGTGAGTCGTTCACGTTCTTCACAACACCAGCAACGAGAAACTTCAATGGATATATGAATTATTCGTTGCTCTCGTTTCTTTCTCATTTGATTTCATTTTGGTCGGTTAATGTGAAGGGTGTATGTTACTTGTTTAGGTGTTCGATAGTATTATGTGGTTGAGCTGCTGATCAGTCTGGCACATTAGTTAACGACCGTATTAGATTGAAGCATTTATCATCGAGGTGAGGGGACTTGCGAATTATTTTATAAGTAAGATCCCTCCCAATATGCTCACAAAATTTGATAATCGTAATGTCTAGTAAAGCTTAAGTCTAATTCTTTGATTAGCCATTGATTAGTCGTCTAATATTCCCTTTCAGCTACAGAGTCTAAGAGTATCATATCATCTGCTTCAAATTTGCGTAAGCCATCTCTCATGTAATCCACAAAATCTTCTGCTACATTTCATGTTTTTACTAAATCCTCAAATAGAGGTCATCAAAAACATCATTTGAGTGTAATCCTTTCTAGAGGATGAATTATTGACTCTTAATGCACCTAGGACACAATTTATGAGATTTATATATAAAAATAGATATTTAAGGTACATCCAACAGTAACACTAAGATAAAGATCCACTCCCTCATATTCCCAGGTGCTCCTTAAGATCACCGACGTAAGAAATTAACTACTTCCCATAAAATTCAGAGAAGAATATCAGAGGTCGCTAATGTGATTTTAGTTGAAACCTTGCTTTAAAAAAATTAATGGACTGTTACTCGCAAATGGCTTCTTCAAATTAACTTTTGGCTACAACTGGTGAATTCATCTTGACGATGCCGGCAATGATAATGCTGATGATATCTGGATGTGCGGCGGGGATAGCCATTGGGGATGTGGGTCGTTACCGGGAACAGTGAATACGTTGGGATGACCTTTGCGACGTAGTGACCAAGTTCTGCAACCGGGTGTTGGTTTCTGTTGATTTCTCGTATTTGGCCTTTCTTCTGCTACTTGGCTCTTATCATCACATCCACAACAAGCTCTCGTCTGGTCCCCTTGAGTGACTGGAAAAAGTTTCGACGTAGTGACAGGTTTTATCCGTCTTATGTAGGGAAGTGGATATTGACTCTCGTTTTCTTCTGCTGATCTTTACCGTCTCCCACAAGAGAACACAGTATGGTTTTCCTTCTTGAGAGACGTATGAATATTTCTGTCATTGGAGATGGAGCTCTTTGATCATTCTGAACATGTCTTTTTCAATTTGTTGTCCATAATTTTTTGGGTTAGGTGATGTTTATGAGATCTACCTGCATCTCGTGCTAACTTTCAACTGTCAAATGTATGCTTGAAAGGTCTTTTGCGAGAGAGATTTTTGTGGGAAAATCAAGTCCATTGTTCACATGGATAATCATTCTACAGGTAAGTAGAATCTCATGTACTCACACTAGATAATTAACAAGTTCGATTATGGCACTTGCAATTCGAAGAAGGTTTATTCTGTCCAAAATTCACTGAAAAATCAATTGTGGAAAGGGTTTCTAACAAATCATCACATGTCCATCCGCAATTCACCTGCAAAGGGAATGGATAAATTGATCTAATCAATCATAGACATAGATCGTACTGTTCAGGCAACAGTCATGGAAACTAATCTTTACACTGGGCAATGGACAAGATAAAAGCTTATCGTGAAATGGTTCTCGATTACCCTTGTCTCAGCCAGTCATGGATTGTGACTTACGCTAAACATGCACGTCTCTTTTGCAGCTACCACAACAGAACTAAAGCCTCTTTGCTTACAGCCATTTTTGCGCAAGTGCTTTTCAATTGGAGAAAGGAAAGTCTAATTCCGTGTTGGTGCACACTCTCGAATCACAACCCTGAACTAGCCTGGTTCAAGCATATCTCTTTCTCTTTCTGTGTAGAAGATGTACACATCTCTGGCAACCTGAATTAAAAATCTTTCCAGAAATTAAAATTTCAGAAGGGAATGAGAGTCACAACTGTAGAAAGCATTTTATTCTTTTCCTTTTAGTGATATTCTCACTCTGATTGATGATCTTATTATTGATCCACGACATGTAATTTAACTGGTCCTCATGAAGGTATTTTTTTAAAGGGTTTGCAACAAAGGGAATACAAATTCCAAAGAAAAGGTGGAAGACGCAAACCAGGTGAACAAAGTCAATCAGCACCAAAAAAAAAAAAAAATGACAGCAACGACAAAGAAAGATAGAACCCTATGTTTGGTGGCAGCGTCATTGGCTTTTCCCGTGGAGGGCATCTTCACAAGTTGATGTCTCCATGCCATTGAGATCTACACGTACACACACAAAGAATTGAAGGACGAGGATTGATCAGTATGCTGCCAGGAATTCTCTCACTAAAAGAAGGAAGCATAAAATAAAATTCCACTCCAGTCAAGAATCCAAATTAAAACAAGAACCTTTGGTATCAGATTCTGTGCTGCTTCCGACGGAGAAAAGGTCAGAAACATGCCAAGTGGAGGTTTTATGAGAATCACGAAGAGACGCATCCGTAAACCTATTATTGAGGAAAAGATTCGTGGGTATAGAGAATCAAATTACCTCTGAGATCACGCTAAAACCTGCATCGCTAGCTTGGCCTTTTGGACCCAAATAGTACCATTATTTTGCAAGATTTGTCAATTAACCCTTTTTTCACCACTCATATGTCATATCTAGCGTCGGCACATTCAAGCAGTTCTGGCAAAGAAGTAAATACTTGGTAAACTCTGGTCATAAAGGACCTCATTTAATCATTTAATTCAGGATTTTATCCCAAGAAATCAGCCGATATAGTATATTGCCAAGCTGGGTTTCAGTCCACGAAATGCATTGCGATTTAAAAATTGCACAAGGCATCACACTTTTTTTCTGAAATACTTTTAAAGCCCAGGAATATTGATTTCAACCCAAGTTGCCTTAAGGAAAATGTAACAGGATATTGCTGATAAATACCTGATCAATAGCCATTTATCAATATCTTTTCCTATCTTTTCGGCAGTCTTTCCTGCTCAGTTCAGCGAAAAATACACACCTAAAAGCCTAGTGCTTATAAAAAGAATATTTCTAATATGAGGAGCTTAATCACTTATCAGAGTGATAAGGCTGAAAAGTGATTAAGCTCATTACATGCTTATGAAAAAAAGGACAAATTAAATAGAGAAGATTTGTACGACGCAAGTTGACTTAAGGAGGTCCTCCTAAAATACAGGTGGCCTTTGGAACCTGATCTCATATTCTGCTCCATTCCCTATAAAGCAGACATGAATGCAAGAACAAAATGAAGCATTGGACTTAAGTAGGAGAAGAAGAAGAGAGGCTAACACGAAGAGAAGAGTCTCATTTGGTAGCCAAGGATGACTTGCCTGCTCCGACTCGATCTATTCACCTGAGTTGAGTATTTGAGTAGTTCGTGCTGGTTTCAGGCAGTCTCCTTGGCTAACCAGAAAGTCTCTTATCTTTCGTGTTAGGCTTCTTCTTCCTTCTAAATCAACTACTCCTAGAAGATACAAATTAGTTGGTTCTTTTTATTCATCAAATCACACACTGAGAGGCATTGGAATGTTTTTGTGAGGAAGAGAGGCCTTACATGACATGATGAGTGTTGTTTGTTAGCCAAGGATGACTTGCCTACATCTTGCAAGAGAGCTTTGATTAGGGGAGCTGTTCTCATCGATAGACGCTCACGACTGTAGGGTGACAAGGCAGGTCATCCTGGCTTATCTAACGTGCTCTTTATGTTCATGTTAGGCCTTCTCTTCTTCTTTGAGGCGCCTACTTTCTTGGGCCACAGGTGTATTGGAAGTCAGCACAAGAAGGTTTGTCAAAGTCGTGAATAGCTTATATTAACATGTAACGCCGAAAAGGAAAGGAGAAATGAAAATTAATTTTTCCGGTTTTGCTAGTTGGAGAAACAACACTCTATTGCTCGGGTTTCATTATTAAAACCATCTTTCGAGGGATACTTCAACGCATGGGTACGTGCACGTGATAAATGTGTCGAGAACGTGTGGTTCAATGCACTTTCTATGATACATGCAAATCAACAGTATTTCACCGAGGAGTTGAAACATCGAATCACCCTCTAAGTGCTGTATACTCCCCCATTTTGGATTAGAGTAGCCAACCATTTATGATGCCAGTTCCTGAAGTTCTCACCAAGATTGATACCTTGCTTTTACATAACATCAACATTGGCCTAGGTTTCACTTCCTATCATGTCTATGCCTTTTATTTTAATTATTCCATCATAAGAAGAGACGTTTGACTTGGGCATAATCTAAATGTTGACAAATATATAAGAACCCTTATTGTATCACCTATGGTTTTGAAACTAGGGGGTGCATGATAACCAAAATTTATGTTCCAGAAATAATTTTTCTATTCCAGACCTGTTTCTGGAATAAAAACCTATATGATAAACCTACTCGCTTTTCTATTTCGGAATAGATTTCTATTCCGAAATTGATTTGGAAGAGAAATCAAAAGTAGAAATTTTCTACTTCTGATTTCTAGAAAAGGAATCAGAAACAATTTCTCCCACTAAACCCTAATTTCGGTGAGTCCTCCCTCAACTCCTCTACGTCTCTGCCTCCTCCTCCTCATCCGTCTCTCCTCATTTTATTAAAAATAAAAATAAATATATTCATTTATTCATTTAAAAATTAAAATAAATTATTTTATTTATCATTTTATTTTTAGTTTATTAAAAATTAATTTATTTAATTTATTTAAAATAATTTATTTATGATAAATATAAATAAATTATTTAAAAATAAATAAATTTAATAAATTTATTTTTATTTGCCTTGAGTGTTTTGCCAAATAAATTTTTTTATTTTTTATTTTAATTCATTTTAAAATAAATTTATTCGTAAAATAAAATAAAATAGAATAAATAAAATAAATTTATTTTTAAGGATATTTTTATTTTATTTTTTTATGATTTATTTTATTTTATTTTATTTTATTCTTTATTTTTTTGTTACTAAATCATTTTTATTTTTATTTTTTATATTAAAGGTCGCTTGCCGCCGCCGCCATCCGAAATGAAGAAATTTTGTATCAGATTATCAAACGAATTTCTATTTTTAGAGTAGAAATTTTGTGTCGTTATCAAACGGTTACTTTTGCTTAGAAACTCTTCTAGAAATAGAAATAGAAAAATATATTTCTGTTCCAAAAACTATTTCTGGAATAGAATGGTTGTCATGCGCGCCATAGGCGGTTAAGAATAGCCCGCTTATTCAGAATGATAAGGGGCTCAACTCCATATATATGCCAGAATTGCTAAAGCTTTTGACACTTACAATAACCGAAAATTAAGAAAGTGCCGGACATCATTCATTTTTAACCCAATAATCACTTACAAACTCATTTTAGCATCTTGCTAAAGGTTTTTGTGATCTAGATTTCAGTTATTTTTTAGTATTTTGTACGAGTGCGAGACTTCAGGATTTGGGATGGATATCTCTGGTAAGTAGATGTCATTTTCATCAATAGGGATACAAGGACAATTTATGTAAAATTGAAAGATGATCTCCACTAAAGGTAAGATTCATGTTTGTATTTAGGGTTAATACCCTAAAAAACCCCAAACTGGTACACTTGTGACAAATTTACCCCAACTATTTTTTTGACCACCAAAAACCCCAAACTGGTATACCTTTGACAAATTTACCCCAAACTAGTACACTTATGACAAATTTACCATCTGTTAGTTTTCGTTAAATTTTACTGTCAAATTATTAAGTTAAATGACACGTGACAGCTTTACCTGGTATACGAATTTAGGATTTTATGCTCCATTTGTCATCGTTTACAATTTTTGTGATTTTTTATGGTATTAATCCAATTTAGCATAGGGTATATTTGTCACAAATTTACCATTTTTGGGGTTTTTTGCAGTCGAATAAATTAGTTTGGGGTAAATTTGTCATAAATGTACCAGTTTAGGGTTTTTTATAGTCAGTCAAGGTAAATTTGTCACAGGTATACCAGTTTGGGGTTTTTCATGGTCAAAAAAATAGTTTGGGGTAAATTTGTCACAAGTGTACCAGTTTGGGGTTTTTCAGGGTATTAACCCTTGTATTTAGTATTTTCATAATTAGAGTGCATAAGTGGTTATCAGATGAAATGTTTGCTTCCTTACCCAGAATCTACATTCATTCTAGGTTAATGTGAAGGATGTAAGTTACTTGTCTAGGTGTTGAATCGCTTTATATGGTTGAGCTGCTGATCATTCTGGGACATTAGTCCATGACCGTACTAGATTAAAGCAACTATCATCAATGTGAGGAGACTTGCGAATTTATTTATAAGAGCCCCCACCACACCCCCCGAGCAAGGGCCAAACTAGCGTCGAATAAGTTGAGTATGGTATTATACTTTGTATTGTTTACAAAATCCATTGTTGGTGTAAACTTTGTCAGCAATCCACATTTTCTAATACATTTGTCATGGCTTTCCAAGGCGAAAAATTGAGTTAATCAGACGTTGTGTGAAAAAAAAATTGTGCATATTGAAAATTATGTTAATCCATGGACGACTTTAGAAACCTTAATGCAAGTCCATATATTTCTACAGAAAATATCACTTCTCCTACTTGTATTTTCCAGATTAGCGTATGCTGAAAGATATCAATTGTTGCAGAACTGCACAGATGCTTGAAATTATTACCATATATTCTTCTGCAAGTGAACTTGACAATCAAGCAAATTTTTTCCATGTGTAAAGGTCAACTAGTTAATAATGTGTATAATAAAGAGGTGCCCAATGGTCCAATATAAAATGGGAAAATTAGTTAAAAAATTTTAAACCTATTATATTTGTGCTAATTCTGTCATAAACCTTTTAATTTGGCTAATTTAGTCATAAACCTTTTGACCATTCGTCATTATAGTCTATCTCATCAATTTGGCTAAAAATTAATGATGTGGATATCGGCCATTCTACATGGCATAGCCCACGTTGACATGGAATTTTTTTTATTTTTTATTATTTTTCTTTTTTTTAGGGCCGCATCCCTTGCTTTGGCCAGCAAGGACCCATAGTTCTCGCTCAAAGCTAGGCAAGGGTCACATGCGAGTGCAATGAACCCTTGCTAGCCACTAGTGAGGGCCGTGGCCCTTATTAATAAGAATTCTGAAAAATACAAAAAAAAAAAAAATCATATCAACGTCCGCTATGCCACCTTGGAGGCTAGTATTCACATTATCAATCTCCAGTTAAAATTCGCCACAAATGAATTTTATTGATAAATTATTAAAAGTTTAGAACTAAATTGGCTAAATTGAAAGATTTAGGATTGGATCGGCACACGTGCTATTTATGATTTTTTTTTTTTAATTTTCCCAATATAAAACAACTACCACCTCTTGCACAGTCTAGTAAGCTTCAATATCATTTTGTTCTATTCTCTCTTATCTTTCAATATACGGTAGATATAATGTAACATATTCTGACACTAACACTGGATTAAAAGAGCATATTCATCTCCAAATTCACAATATGCCTTTTCAAAGTACCCTAACAAGCAATGCAAGTGAGCCTTTACTAGTTTTCCTTCTTCAATAAGATTGGAGATGAAAAAAAATGAAAAATAAAAAATAAAACTCTCATGTACTATGTACACTCTTCAACTATAATTCATGTTTTCACTAACTCCTCAAATAGAGGTCACCAAAAGTATCATTTAAATGTAATCTTTTCTGGGATTACTGAATCATTTACTCTTAATGCACCTAAGACACAATTTATAAGATTTATTTATTAAATAAATATTATAGGCACATCCAATAGTAACACTAAGATGAAGATCCACTCCCTCATATTCCTTGGTGCTTCTTAAGATCACTGAGGTAAATCTACTTTCCATAAATTACAGAGACTTTCCAATAGCCAATAGATCAAAAGCCTTTCTTTTGGGGTCCACGGGTGCCACCCCAATCCGTAACGTTTCATCTTGAAAAAACTACCTCTAGCTGCCGAAGGGCATGGATTGTTCCGAGATGAAACTAAAATGCTTTTTAGATACTGATTGGAAAATAAATATTCTTTCTTTTTTTTGAAATATGGAGTCTGCCTATTCCTGGAAAATATCTGGCTTTCTCTTTCTCGATAGTCTATTTTTTATACTCAAATATACTCGCTAAGACTCAATTCTTAAAAGCTAAAACTTTCCCCTCCGAACAAGACGCACATTAGGGGTAAGCATACTTCTAGGGTAGAACCTAGAACCGGAGAACTAGAACAATGGAAACTTATTCAATTCTAGGTTCCAAGATAAATAAGGTAGATTTCAAGTTTCAAAAATTAGAGAACCCATTTCAAATGGTAGGTTCTAGGTAAATGGAACCTAGAACCTAAACCCATAACAAGTTTTTGTGTTTTTCCAAGTCTATGTCTTTACCCGTTCTATGGTGTTCCATGACGTCCAATAATGACTATATTATATGGAACCACTAATTTGAACTTACATTTTATGATTGAGATTTTTACTTTGTTAATTTTTTATATTCTTCGTGTGTCTAAATATAAGTTGTGGTCAATGATTTAGCCGTAAGTAGCCGTCATTAAAGGTGATAATTCCTTAATACAAGTGGAGCCTAGGTAGACCATAAAACCTATGACAAGATAGATTCTAGGTTCCAAAGTGTGCAGAGTAAATTCCAAATTCCAAAAAAGGGATAAGTGCATTAGAAATCCTAAATTTTATCATGAAAATGCAATTGAATCCTAAAATTTTCAAAAGTGCAATTAAGTTCTAAAACTTGTCATGAAAGTTCAATCAAGTCCTAAAACTTTCAAAAGGTTCAGTAAAATCCTAAAAATTGTCTCGAAAATGCAACCGAATCCTAAACCTTTCAAAAAGTGCAATCAATGGAAGGACTTAGATTGAACTACTTTGACAAGTTTTAGGACTTAGATTACACTTTTTGAAATTTTTAGGACTTAATTGCACTTTGTGACAAGTTTTATGACTTAATTGCACTTTCTGAAAGTTTTAAGACTTAATTGTATCATCATGACAAATTTTAGGACTTCCAATGCACTTATCCCTTCCAAAAAATGATGAACCTATTCCAACGGATAAGTTCTAAGATTCGGGTAGAATTTGTACGGACTCTAGAATTGCTCACCACCTAACACACATACCCCTTTTTTGGTATGCCCAGTGAGCCAAGTAGGAAGCTGGTGCCATAATTGGTGAGGCAATAGCTTACCAAAGAGACTTATAGGAAGAAATGAAAAGCCAAAACTATACACTTGTAAAATTGCATAATTGAAAGAGGATAGCGGGATTAAGGCAAGCACGCTCAAGTGAAGGGAAAAAAAAGGTGAAATTGAGACTACGTTTGCCTTGCGTTAGCTCAGGCATGTTTACTCATGCTTATCAGAGGTCGCTAGTGTAATTTCGGTTGAAACCTTGCTTGAAAAAAATTAATGGACTGTTACTCGAAAATGGCTTCTTCACCTTAACTTTCGGCTACAACTGGTGAATTCATTTTGACAATACCGGCAATGACAATGCTGATGATATTTGGATGAACGGCGGGGACAGCCATTGGGAATGTGGGTCGTTAAAGGGAGGAGTGGATGGGTTGGGACGGCCTTTGCAACAGAGTGACCAAGCTCTGCAACCACGCGTTGGCTTCCGATGATATCTCGTATCTGGCCTTCTTCAGCTACTCGGCTCTTACCATCACATCCACTGACAAGCTCTCGTCTTATCACCTTAAGTGACTGGAAAAAGTTTCAACGAAGTCACAGGTTTTATCTGTCTTATGTAGGGAATTGGGGTATTGACTCTCGGTTTCTTCTTCTGCTGATCTTTTTCGTCTTCCACAAGAGACCACAGCATGGTTTGCCTTCTTCAAAGATGTATGAATATTTTTAATCATTCTGAACATGTCTTTTACACATTTAGTGTCCATAATATTGTGGATTAGGTGATGTTGATGAGATCCGCCTGTATTTACTCTAGTAACTTTCAACTGTCAAGTGTATGCTTGAAAGGTCTTTTGCAAGAGAGGTTTTTGTGGGAACATTAAGTCTATTGTTCACATGTATAATTATTCTTCTGCACCGGTAAGTAGTATGTATTGTGTCCTCACACCAGAAAATTAAACGGTTTAATTATGGCCCTTGCAATTCAAAGAAGGATTATTCTATCCAAAATTCACTGAAAAATTACTTCTAGAAAGGGTTCTAAGAAATTTTCATGTGTCCATATGTAATTCATCTGCAAATGAAATGGATAAATCAATTTAATCAATCATAGACATATAGATCGTACTGTTCAGGCAATGGTCATGGAAACAAATCTTTTCACTTGGCGATGGACGGTATGAAACCTATAAATGGAATATCAGTTCCAAAGAAAAGGTGCAAGATGAAAGCTAAGCGAACAAAGTCAATCAGCACCAAAGAAAGAAAGAAAGAAAGAACCCTATGTTTGGTGGCAGGGTCAATGACTTTTCCTTCCGAGGGCATCTATCACAAGTTGATGTCTCCATGCTATTGAGATCTGTGCGTACATGCAAAAAGATTTGAAGGATAAGAGAATTGTTCAGTATGCTTGCCAAGAATTCTCTCACTAGAAAAAGGAAGCATAAAAAATATATATAAAAAAATTCAACTCTAGTCAAGAGCCCAAATTCCAAACAACCTTTCGTATCAGATATTGTGCTGCTTCTGATGGAGAAAGGTCAGAAACATTCCAATTGGAGGTACTGCGAGGTCAGGAAGAGAGACACCCATGGACCCATTCCTGGGGATAAGAGTTGTGGGTATTGGGAATCAAATTATCTCTGAATTCAAGCTAAGACATGCATGGCACTTTTGACCCTTTTGGGCCCAAATAGGACCATTATATTGCAAGATTTGTCAATTATATTTTTTTTCACCACTCATATCTAGCATCAGCACATTCCAGCAATTCTGGTAAAGAAGTAAATACACAGGCTTCATTTGTTTTGCTAAAAATAATTTCCGGAAAAATATTTTCCGGATTTTCCGGCGTTCGTTTCACGAAAAATGAATTCCTTTGGAAAAATATTTTCCATCAAAGGAAAAAAAGTCTTCTCATTTCCTCCTCCAATTTCTTCTTCTTGTTGTATTCGAATTATCTTTTAATTTTCTTTTTCTTTTTTAATTTGAATTATTTTTAACTTCCTTTTTCTTTTCTATTTCTTTTTTTTTTTTTTTTCTTCTTCTTTTCTTCTTCTTTTCTTTGTTTTCCATCTTCTTCATTCTTGGCTAGTTGTTGACCATTGTTAGGCGAACCTCGAGCTCGTCGATCTCAAGCTCGCGCCCTGCATTTTTGCTTATCATTTTATTTATTTACTCTACCTTGCAATTATACATTGCTCAAGCAAAAAGCTCTACATGCTTTGCTTATTCTTTTTTCTTTTGTTTATTAGAACACAAAAGACGCATGAGGAGAACGGGCCACTCAATTGGAAGATTCTCATTAGGGTTGTACATGCTTTGCTTCTTTTCTCTTTTACTTCTTTTTAAAATTCATACGAACACTTTTTTGAGTAGATGAGCATTTAGCGACAATGAGGGAACAAAGATATGAAGCAAGTTCGCCCGAATTTAAAGGCAAGTTCATATTTGATGGATTTATAGATCGGTAAGTAATACATGCCTAAGTGGTGAAGTCTTAGAAAATATTTTCCGAAACATTTTCAAGTTTTAGCCAACACTAGAAAATATTGTCATTTTCCAAAAATGGCTCTTTTTTCGAGAATCGAACGGACCATTAGTGCAAACTCTGGTCATAAAGGACCTGATTTAATCATTTAATTCAGGATTTTATGCTTTGAAGTCATCTGATATTTTTCATTGCGAAGCTGGGTTTTGGTCCATGAAATGCTTTGCAATTCAAAAATCGCACGAGGCAGCACTTTTTATTGAAATGCAACCAAAACCCAGGAATATTGACTTCAACCCAAGTTGTCTCAAGGAAAAGATAAGAAGATGATGCTGATAAATACCGGCTAAAGTACAACCCAAGTGCCAAAACTTGGCACGAATGAACACTTAAGTGTAAAAAGTTTGGAAAGTGATACTTAAGTGCCAAAATCAGAGTAAAATGGTTCACTTAAGTACCACTCTGGCCAAAATGCTGACGTGGTGATTTTCCGGCGAAGGAAGTGCAAAACGATACCGTTTTACACGTTGACGTGGCTAGACAATACAAAAACGACATCATTTTGGTGTTGACGTGGTAAAAAAATTAATATAAAAATTAATTAAGTTAAATTAAAAACTAAACTTATTTAAAACATTTAAAAGTAAAAATATTAAAATATTAAAAAAAAAAAAAAAAAGAGGGGTGGGGGCGGTGGTGAGGGCTAAGCCCTCGTTGCCGGCAAAGATTGGGGAGGCAGCGACGGTGAGGGCTCAACCCTTAGCCACCCGGCCCACGCCCCCTTTTTTAATTAAAATTTTATTAATTTTTTTACCACATCGCACCAAAATGACATCATTTTTGTATTGTCTAGTCACGTCGCATGCAAAACAGCGTCGTTTTGCACTTCTTTTGCCAGAAATCACCATGTCGGCATCTTGATCGAATTTTGGCCGGAGTGGCACTTAAGGCCCTGTTTGGTAACCATCCAAACGGGGCCAAATTCCGATTCTTTGTTCCCGAATCGCCTTGGGCCTAGAATCGCGTTTGGTAAAATTTTTGTTCTCAGGAACAGATTGGGAATAGAATCAAGAACCAAAAAAAAGTTGATTCTTGTTCCGGGAACGAATTTGAGAATCAAAATCAAGAACTTTTTTTCTTCCCTTCGGCCATCTCGCGACCACCGTCCACCACCGCCCGCCACCGTCCGCCGGTCGCCGCCGCCGTCCACCGCCGCCGCCGTCCACCGTCGCCGGCCGCCCATCCGGCGAGCTCACCGGAGGCTCGCCAGACCAGGGCGAGGTCCGGCGAGCTTGCCGGAGGCAAGCCCAGCCACTGGCGAGGCTCGGCCTCCCCAAATCCGGCAAGGCTCGGCCTCCCCAGGATCTAGCGAGGCCGAGCCTCGTCGGGCCGGGCAGGGCTGGGCAAGCCTCACAACGCCCAACCCCACCGGTGGCCGGGCGAGGCTCACCCGGCCTCGGCGAGGCTCGCCCGGCCACCGGCGAGGCTCGCCCGGCCCGGCGAGGCCGGCTCGGCCACCGGCGGGGCTAGGCGAGCCTCGCCCGCCAAGCCGGCGAGGCTCGGCCGACGAGGGCCGGCTCACCGAGGGCCGGCGACCGGCCAAAAGAAGAAGAAGAAGATGAGAAAAAGGAAAAAAAAAAAAAAAAAAAAAAAAAAAGAAAAAAAAAGGAAAAATGAAAAAATGAAAAAGAAAAGAAAAAAAGAAAAAAAGTAAAAAAAGTATTTAAAAATTAAAATAAATTGATTTGGAATAGAATTAATGAGTACGATACCAAACACAATTCTATTCCAGAATCAGAAATTTTGGACAATTACCAAACGGCTTAAAATGCTTAGAATCAGTTCCCGAGAACAGAATCAAAAAGAATCAGTTCTGATCAGAATCTACTCCCGGAAACAGAATCGTTACCAAACGCACCCTAAGTGATTCATTTTGTTCCGATTTTGGCACTTAAGTGTCCCTTCGTGCCAAGTTTTGACACTCCAAGTGTCAGTACCTCGATAAATACCTCATTAATACCCATCCATCAATATCTTCTCCTATCTTTTCGGTGGGCCTTTTTGCTCAGTTCGATAAACATTACGCAACCGTACGCCCTGCGCTTGTAAGTAGAATATATTCTAATAGGGGAGCTTAATCACCGTGGACAGTGATAAGAATTATTACTTGCTTATAAAAAAAAAGGGACAAGTTAAATTGAGAAGATTTGTATATGACAAATTGACTTAAGGAGGTCCTCCTAAAACGGCGGGGTTTGGAATCTGATCATGTTCGCTTCCATTCACTATAAAAAGAGACATGAGTGCAAGCCAAAAACTTGAAGCAGTGAGCCTGGGTAGGAGAAGAAGAAGAGAGGCTAACATGAAGACAAGGGTCTCATTTGGTAGTCAAGGATGACTTGCCTGCTCCGAACTCAATCTATTTGATCTGAATTGAGTGTTCGATTCGTTCATGCTAGTTTCAGGCAGTCTCCTTGGCTAGTTAGAAAGCCTTTTATCTTTCATGTTGGGCTTCTTCTTCCTTCTAAAAGCAACTACTCTTCGAAGATACAAAAGTTGTCGATTCTATTTATTTATCAAATCACACACCGAGAGGCATGGGAATGTTTTTGTGAGGAAGAGAGGCCTTACATGACATGACGAGTCTTGTTTGTTAGCCAAGGATGACTTGCCTGCTTCTTAAAAGAGTGCATCAATTGGAGTTGCTGTTCTCGTCGATCGATGCGTACGGTTGCAAAGTGACGAGGCAGGTCATCCTGGCTTATTTGACGTGCTCTTCATGTTCATGCTAGACCTTCTCTTCTTCTTTGAGGCACCTACCTTTCTTGGGCTACAGGTGTATTGGCAGTTAGCACAAGGTCTCTCAAAGTTGTGAATGGCGTATATAAACATGAAACGCTGAAATGGAAAGAAGAAATGAAAATTAGATTTTCGCGGTTTTGCTATTTGGAGAAAGAACACTATTGCACCGGTTTCATTATCGAAACCATCTTTCAAGGAATACTTCAGCGCATGGCTACTTGTAGGTGATGAATACGTTGAGAATGTGTGGCTCAATGCACTTTCTATGATTCATGTAAATCGATAGTATTTCACCGAGGAGTCAGAGCATCCGATCACTCTCCGAGTGCTCTTTACTCTCCCATTTTAAATTAGAGTAGATAACCATCCATGATACCAGTTCTTGAGGTTCTCACCAAGATTGATACCTTGCTTTTACATAATATCAACGTTGGCCTAGGTTTCACTTCCTATCATGTCTACGCTTTTTTTAAATAATTCCATAGAAAGAAGGGACTTCCAACTTGGGCATGATCCAAATGTTGACAAATATATAAGAACCCTCATTGTATCCCGTGTAGTTTTCAAATAAGATTGTTTAGAATAACCTATTTATATAGAATGGTAAAGGGGCCTAACTCCGATACATATGCTAGAATTGCTAAAGCTTTTGAAACTTATTATAATAGAAAATTGGGAAAATACCAAAATATTATTCTTCTTTTTTAATTCAATGATAACTTACAAACTCATTTTAGCATCTTGCTCAAGATTTTCACAATATGGATTTTGGTTAATTTTTAGTGTTTTGTACGAGGGTAAGACTTCAGGATTTGGGGATGGATATCTCTGTTAAGGGCAAAAATACACTTCAAGTGCCAAAAGTTGGCACAAATGTGTCAAAAGTTACAAAAGTAACACTTAAGTGCCAAAATCGAAAAGAAATTGATCACTTAAGTGCCACTCCAGCCAAAATCCGACCAAAAATGCTGATGTGTGCAACTTCCGGCGAACTAAGTGCAAAACGACGCCATTTTGCACACTGACGTGGCCAAATAATGCAAAAACGACGTCTTTTTTGTGCTGACATGGTAATGAATTAATATAAAAATTAATTAAATTTAATTTAAAACTAAATTTATTTAAAATATTTAAAAATACAAATACAAATATTTAAAAAAAAAAAAAGGAAGGGTGGGTATGTAGCCGAGGGCTAAGCCCTCAGCTGTCGCCGCCTCCCCACCGCCGTTGGGAAGGGCTTTCAACGGAGGGGAGAGGGTTGGCCGGGGTTGCCGGGCCCTAGCGGCAAGGGTCGGCGGCCCTCGCCCAGCCAAACCAAGGGCCGCCACTCGCTGGGGGTCGCCTCAACGGGCAGCGGCCTTTGGCCCGGCTAAGCAATGACCGTCGACCCTCACCAAATCTAGGCGAGGGCTCACGGCCCTCGCCGCCAGTCGGCCGAGGTCACCGACCCCTAGCTAGGACCTGGAGACCTCAGCCAACCCTCCTCCCTTCGTCGCTAGCCCTTCCCGACGACAGTGGGGAGGCGGCCTCAACCCTCAGCCGCCTCCCTTTTTTTTTTTTTTTTTTAGTTTAAATTTTTAATATTTTTAATATTTGCATTTTTATTTTTAAATATTTTAAATAAATTTAATTTTATTAATTTTTATATTAATTTTTTACTATGTCAGCATCAAAACAATGCCATTTTGCACTTACTTTGCCGGAAAATTGCAACGTCAGCATTTTGGCCGGATTGGCACTTAAGTAATCCATTTTGCTCCAATTTTGGCACTTAAGTGTCACTTTCCTAACTTTTGGCACTTAAGTGTCCCTTTATGTCAACTTGTGGCACTCCAGGGGTCCCGGTGTCCTCTATTAAGTAGATGTCACTTTCATGAATAGGGATAGAAGGATAATTTACGTAAAAGTGAAAGAAAAAAAAATCCACTAAAGGTAAGACTGACGTATGTATTTAGTATTTTCATAAATAGAGGTATATAAGTGGTTTATCAGGTGAAATGTTTGACTCCTTACCCGGAATCTGCATTCATTAATTGGTCTCTCCAAGTGTCGAGTAATTCCTTGGGAAAAGCTTGGACAGTCAAAATCCCCACAAATGGCAGGAATTCATACTTTTTTACTAATCATAATCAAGAAATGTTAGCTTTGGAAGCGCGCAATGGAAGCCTAATATCTTCACCTTGAGCTGAAGTCTTAATCCATCAATATATTTAGTTAGACCTGCTTGCACTCAAAAATTTCAGCCAATAAGTTATGAGTAAATGTAGGTCTAATTAGATATTTTGATGAGCTTAAACTTGAGCTATTACTTGGCGATCTTCTCTAATGAAAGTATCAAACTTTGTTGACACCTAAATTTTGACTATTTTACTTATTTGTTCGTCATATAAAAATATCAAAATTACATTAAGCATTTCATAACATTGCATTTAGGTAACAATAACATTTAGGACCAAACTTATCTTTAAAAAAAATGTTCAAAAAAAAAAAAAGAGAAAAGAGAGAATAAAAAAATAATAATAATTCGGTTGTGGAGGGAGATTTTGAAAGATTTTAGATTTTGAGTAATTGAGTCTTTTTTCCTTGTTGAGCGTATCCCCTCTATTTGGAGGATGATTGTCAGTGGTTAAGTGAATTATCTTGGAAAATCTTCATAAAAGATTTTAGATTTTAAATAATGGAGCATTGTTCTTGTTGACCGCATCCCCTCTTTTCAAAAGATGATCGTCGGCGAATATGCAATTATCAGGAAAAGTACCAAAAAAGTCATAAACCTATTACATCAATACCAATTCAATCATAAACTTTTCAATTGAACCAATTCAGTCCTAAACATTTTTAAATTTGTACCAATTCAATCAATTCGGCCAATTTTGGCCGACCGGCGCCGACATGGACGCAATCGATGGCCAAATGCTGATGTGGCAATTTTTTAATTTTTTAAATTTTTTTATTAATCTTTTCCTTTTTCTTTTCCTTTTTCTTTTCTTTTTTCTTTTATTTTTCCTTTTCTTTTCTCCCTTCTTCCTCCTTGGACTGTTCCAACAATGGCCAGTGAGGCTCGCCGACCACTGGGCGAGGGCCGTGAAGCCCTCGCCCATCGCCAACAAGGGTCGTGGCCCTTGCTTGGCCTCTCCCAAGGCCGTCGGCAAGGCAACTTCGCCCGGATTTGGGCGAGGCCAACCCCGCCTTGGCCTTGCCATAGGCGAAAGTGGCCTCACCCACTGCTGGCAAGGTCATGGCGGCCATCGCCAGGGTGGAGGCGAGGGCTTCCAAGCTAGAGGCTCATTTGCCACTGAGCGAGGACCGCTAAGCCCTCGCTAGTCGCTGGGGTCATGGGCAAGGCAACTTTGCCCAAATCTGGGCGAGGCCAACCTCACCTTGGCCTTGCCATAGGCAAAGGTGGCCTCGCCCACAGCCAGCAAGGCCAATGCAACCCTCGCCAAGCCTTGCCGTGGGCGAGGCCAAGCGAGGACCACGACCCTCGCCAACCACTGCAAGGACAATCCAAGGAGGAAGGAGGGATAAAAGAAAAGGAAAAAGAAAAAAGACAAATTAATAAAAAAAATCGAAAAAAAAAATCATAAAAATTGCCATGTCAGTATTTGACCACCAACCAACGTCCACGTCAGTGCTGGCTGGCCAAAATTGGCTGGATAAACTAAATTGATACCAATATTAAAAGTTTTAGAATTTAATTGGTCCAATTGAAAAGTTTAGGACTAAATTGGTACTAATGCAATAAGTTTATAACTTTTTTGGTATTTTTCCCTGCAATTATCTTAGAAAATCTTCGCTCACTAAACAAACTTTTTTTTTCCTCAATAAATAGAGAGTGCAAAGCTTCGTATCAAGGGGGGAAAGGGGCAAGAGTTCTTGAGGTTCCATTTAAGGGTTGAAAGAGAAAAAGGTGATAAAAATTGGCAAAGTGCTCATGAGTGACATGGAGGGAGGAAAGTTAGGGGAAAGTTTCTTGAGAGAGTACTTGCGAGAGAGAAAAGTCATGGAGAAATTTTCTTTTCTTCTATGACTTGCTGTCAGTAGCTATCACACTCTATGATTGTCATTGCGTCTGTGTTACAATCGCACGCTATTCCGAAATCGTTTCCCACATGGTGGGATACTAGCGCTCGACGTCCCGTGTTGCTATTCGGTTTCAGTCCTCCAGCGAACTCCTACACCATCAACATCATGACGAACAAGACATCCCTTTCGGAATCCCGGCGATGAAGTTTGCTGCTCCTTGTAATGATCCAATCCCATTGACGCCAGTAGTTTTCCTCCAAGACACTTGCTGCTTCCCGACGAGTTCTTAGTCAAGCGTCACTGTCTTTTTATCAGAATATGTCCAGCAAGTCCAGTATTGAAGGGTCAACTCCAGGAGACATTCCAGTAGCAATCGCATCCCCAATGAAGCCTCCAACACGTTTCAGCCAACATCCAGTCAACATGGTGTGTTGATTCTTTTATGTGTAGGTTCTTGGTGCATTGGCTAGACCCTAAGGTGGTGTAATCATTGCTAGATTACCAACTTTCGATCACCGAGTACTCATCAAGCATCAGTGAAGGCTTTGTCATACACCCCATTCGTTGATGTGCAAGCTTCGCTGCCGCCCTCGTAAAAGCTGTGACCTGAATTAGGTAATCTCCTTAGACTAAATTCGGTTCATGTATTTGGTTTCCTAGTTTGTGATACATATCAATTCTGACTTGATTTGCTTTGATACATTTGACATTATCCGATTAGGAAGCTTGTCGTATTAAATCATAATAATCAAAAATATTGAACCACAAGACGTCAAATCAGATTTTTGATTATTTTGATTTTCCGTGGAAATTTATGGTTTGTGATGCGTAATTAATTCGCATTAAAATAATATGTCATTAAATTGTCCTGGTGAATTATCCATAGGACATATGTTTCAATGCGTCATCTGATATTTAATCATTACATACACATCACATATCATGCATCATATGTCATATCTAGAACTTAGGTCCATAAATATTTCATATTTAAAGCAACGATGTTGATTTTAAACATTCATATGGAATTAGAATAATTTTCCTTCAATAAAACAAAAAAAAAATTGAAAAAAAAATGTTATTTAGGTCATATAGATTTCATGATATGCATGCCATATATTGCGCATTAGTTAATAAGTCACATATTTTAGGTTAAATGTCTTAGTATTCCCCTCATGCAATCTGACCGTAATTAATAATTGAGTTTTCATGCGCCATTTGATTTAGTTAAAAAAAAAATTGCATTGCATCATCAAGTCACTTTCTTTTCAATAAAAATTATTAAGTCATGGTAGTTTTTATCTATTTAGAAGGAAAACACAAAGGTCATTAGCTTGGTTAATTAATAGGGTTAATTCATAATTAATCCCATTTCATGTCATTGTTATTTCATGTAGGTTGCATATTAAAATAATAATAAAATATCTAAATTCCATTATTTTAAAAAGAAAAATCATAAACAGAACACGCGTACACATAGAATTACCACGTCATTCATTATGTAGTACATGCATATTTAGGATCACGTAAATCAGATCACACATGTTATGATGGTTCAAGTTATGTCATATGAATTGCATCTCCCATGTCATTAAAGCAAAAATCATGCATATTAAATTTAGATTAAGATTGCACATAATTATATTTAAAAAAATAAATAAATAAATCAGGTGTCATATCATTTAGAAATCATGTTTAGGGCATGCATTTTAATCAACATTTTGTAAGTTTTTTTACAGAACAAACTTTAATAAAGTTGTAGTTTGTTATGCTTAAGGTTAGTTATAATTTTTTTTTTACAATTTATCACTTGGGTTTATTGAATATTATTTTGTTGATTGTGCACCCGCATGAACACCCTTTGCATGTTAGTGGCTTAGGTTAAAATTAATCAAGACTGCTTGCAAAAATATTTTTGAAATTAAAATAAAAATGTACTGAAAAGGCATTAGATTAATCTAGCATAATCATGTCTCTAGACCTATTGAATCTCTGGTTCGCAAAAGTAAAGTATTCTCCATACTTTACTTAGGTTTCTAATCCACCTTAATTGACTAGTGGCGGCTCCAAATTGAGTAAAATTATATGTTTAAATGGATTAATTTTTTAGTGTCAAGTTGCGATTGGTAGGACTTAGGAGGGTTCATGTTAAGTCTTCAGACTTAGTAATCCATTAGCTTTCCCTTGGGTAATTCACCTTTGGGAAGGTCACGATAGACTTCTTCAATGCAGTCCCAACAAATAGTGTCAGAACCAATGGTAAATTGATGGTTCTCAATCTATTACGATGTTTGGTAAATATCTATAAAAAAAAAAAAAGGAAAAATTCCTTTAACCAACGCAGTTTCCAAGCAGTGGATGTTATGTGCATCAACATGGTCCCAATGGCAACCTTCATTGTTTGGTCTAGAGAAAGTGATTAGGGATGAAGGTGGGAGTTGGTTTAAGTTGAGATATGTTGATGAAGAAGGACACCTGAATTTTGGGGGAGTAAACCTAATACTGAGCTCATACTTGAGGGGGCTATTGTTGAAGTGCACATGTGAGTTGTATTAAGTCCCACATCGAAGAGTTGATGCGTATGGAACGATTAATGTACCTTAGTTGGCACATTACTCATTAGTTCAAATTTCTAAGTGAATGTGGGTTTAACTAAATATGCTAACGAGTTCAAAATTGGATTTTCTCTTAGTAATCTCCCTAGTGAAGGTATAAGCAATGGTTGGTCCTTCCCAAAGAATGATTCATCAATCCCAATCTCATCGCTCTCTCTTTTCGCTTGAACAAGCCATCTCATTGTCGTTTATTGTCAATGTGAGGGAACTTGCGAATTGAGTAAGACCCCCCACCAAGTTGGGTAGAGTACTCTATTTTGTGTTGTATACAAAATCCATTTTTGGTGTAAAATTTATCAACCAAGCCGCATCTCTTCATACATTCATTATGAGCCTTCCTAGGCAAAAAAATTTAGTCAATTAGACGTGTGAAAAAAGATTGTGCATACTCAAATTTATATTAATCCAATGGCAATTTTAGAAACCTTAATACAAGGTTTATACATTTTTATAGAAAATATCACATGATATCATCCCCCACTTGTATTTTCTTGATTAGCATATGCTTAAAGATATCAAAATATTGTAGAATTACTTATATACCTAAGATTATTACCATATATTCTTCAAGTGATATTGATAATCAAGAAATTTTGTGTCATGTGTAAAGTTCAACTAGTTAATAATTGGTGTAATGATGCACGCTATGTGCCCAATGACCCAATACAAAACAACTAGCATCTCTTACACACTCAAATAAGATTCAGTAATAAGTGTATCGAAAGTTCTAAAACTTATCATAAAAGTACAGTTGAGTCATAAAACTCTCGAAAAATATAATCAAGTTCAAAAACTTAGTACAAAGTGCAATCAACTCCTAAAACTTACAAAAAGTGCAATTGAGTCTTAAAGCTTTCAAAAAGTGCAATTAACAAAAGGACTTAATTGGACCAATTTAATAAGTTTTAGACTTAATTGCACTTTTTTAAAGTTTTAAAACTCAATTGCACTTTCGTAATAAATTTTAGGATTTCCAATGCACTTATCCCTAAAATTTTAATTCTTTTATTTTGTTCTCTCTTATCTTTTGTGGTATCGTAGGTATGATGAGTAACATATTATGATTCTTACATTGGATAAATTGTACATATTCATCTCCAATTTTTCTTTTTTTGTTGACAAATATTCATCTCCAATTCACCCTATACCTTTCCAAAGTCCCCAAACATGCAATGCAAGTGAGCCTTTACTAGTTTTCCTTTCATTTCTCCAATAAGGTTGAAGATGAAATTTAGATTGAAAAAAAGGATATGATTATCAAAGAATGTCAATGCTAATCCAACTTAAGGTGGATCGTATGCCCTTTATGCATATTGCTTAATCAAGTTGGGGGATCCAACATCCTTTGAATTTTAAGTGATCTATTCTTCATGGCCTAAAATGAAAGTACTATAGCAATCAACTATTCAAGCGATCTATGTTTTGTCAACTCCAAAAATCAATTCTTAAATGCTCTCTACTATCTCAAAAGTATTATCAATCAACATAATAACCTCAAGACAATTTTGTCGAGCACCATCATGTTCTTTCTTGTTTTCAAACACTAAATACAAATCTTGAGATATCCACAAAATATCGTAACATCTACTAAAGCATAAGTCTAATTCCTCAGATTGTCGTTAGCCATCGATTAGTCCTCCAAGATATCGAAATATTGTAGAATAGCTTATATACCTAAGATTATTACCATATATTCTTCAAGTGATATTGATAATCAAGAAATTTTTTGTCATGTGTAAAGTTCAACTAGTTAATAATTGGTATAATGATGCATGCTATATGCCTAATGACCCAATACAAAACAACTAGCATCTCTTGCACACTCAAATAAGATTCAGTAATAAATGCATTGAAAGTTCTAAAACTTATCATGAAAGTACAGTTGGGTCATAAAACTCTTGAAAAATATAATCAAGTTCGAAAACTTAGTATAAAGTGCAGCACTTTTTGAAAGTTTATGACTCAATTTTTAGGACTTCCAATGCACTTATCCCTAAAATTTTAATCCTTTTATTCTGTTCTCTCTTATCTTTCGTGGTATTGCAGGTATGATGAGTAACATATTGAAAAATATAATCAAGTTTAGGTGCATTTTTATTATTTTATTTTAAGATTTTAAACTTAGTATAAATGTGCCCAAGCCCGTTGTTTTTTTAATCAATTATCTTGTGAAAAATTGAAATTTGATGCAATATTCTGATGATTTTTTTGAAGATTGAGAAAACCGCATTGCAATCTCATCTTTATCAATAGGCGATAAAATCATTAGAGATATTAAGGAGATAAGGAAAATAAGAAGATTTTGGGTGATCAGGAGGTTATAGATTATCTTCGTGTATATTGAGAAAACGAGATAAAATATTCTACGAAGATTACCTATTTCGACCTATAAAAACAATCGGGTATGTGGAGATGAGGGGGCTTCTCTTCGTAAAAAAAAAAAAGAAAAAGTGAACCAGGGAAACCAGAGACAGAGAGGGTACAGAGAGACGTGAGAGAAAGGGACGTGGGGGAGGGGACGTAGAGAGAGAGAGTGAAAAAAAGAAAGTCCTGTTCATCTTCTTCCCTTGCCTCCGTAGACGTTTCCCCCAGAGCCGTTTGAGGTTTTTGCTGACTCATAAAACTTATAAAAAGTGCAATTAAATCTTAAAGCTTTCAAAATTTTCGTAAAAGAAAAATCCAAAAATATTTGAGTTAGGATTAGATTTGCTTTAGAATATTTCCTGTTCAGATTTAAAATTGCAATCTTATTTTGTGCAATTAATAAAGTCATAAATGACTTGATTAGACCAATTTAATAAGTTTTAGACTTAATTGCACTTTTTAGAAAGTTTATGACTCATGTTATTTTTGCAGGAAAACTTCCAATGCACTTATCCCTAAAATTTTAATTGCCTTTCACATGTTAGGAAAATTCAATCCAAACTGCTTGCCAAACATTTTTTTCAAAATAAAAAGAAAGGTACCGAAAGGGCGTTAGATCTTTCGTGGTATTAATTCGTTATTTTACTTGGGTATGATGAGTAACATATTCTGGTTCTTACATTGGATAAATTGTACATATTCATCTCCAATTTTCTATTTTTGTTGACAAATATTCATCTCCAATTCACCCTATACCTTTTCAAAATCCCCAAACATGCAATGCAAGTGAGCATTTACTAGTTTTACTTTCATTTCTCCTGTAAGATTGAAGATGAAATTTAGATTGAAAAAAAGGATATGATTATCAAAGAATGTCACTGCTAATCCAACTTAAGGTAGATCGTATGCCCTTTATGCATATTGCTTAATCAAGTTGGGGGATCCAACATCCTTTGAATTTTAAGCGATCTGTTCGTCATGGCCTAAAATGAAAGTACTATAGCAATCAACTATTCAAGCGATCTATGTTTTGTCAACTCTAAAAATCAATTCTTAAATGCTCTCTACTATCTCCAAAGTATTATCAATCAACATAATAACCTCATGACAATTTTGTCAAGCACCATCAAGTTCTTTCTTGTTTTCTGACACTCAATACAAATCTTGAGATATCCACAAAATATCGTAACTTCTACTAAAGCATAAGTCTAAATCCTCAGATAGTCATTAGCCATCGATTAGTCCTCCAAGATTCCCTTATAGTCGAAGATCATCAATTCATCCGCTTAAAATTTGTGTAAGTCAACTCTCATGTAATCTATAAAAATTGTCAACTATATTTCATGGTTTTACAAACTCCTCAAATAGAGGTCATCAAAAACATCATTTAAATATTATCCTTTCTAGGACTACTGAATCATTTGCTCTTAATGCACGGAAGACACAATCTATAAGATTTATATATCAAAATAGATTTTGTAGGTACATCCAATATTAACAATAAGATAGAGATCCGCTCCCTCATATTCCTTAGTGCTCTTCAAGAATAGCGAAGAATAATATCAGATGTTGCTATTCATTCTTCTACGCGGGTAAGTAGTAACTCGTGTACTCACGCCAGACAATTAACCGGTTCAACTATGGCACTTGTAATTCAAAGAAACTATATTCAGTCGAAATTCACTGAAAAAGTACTTTTAGAAAGGGTTCTAAAAAATCATCACGTATCCATCCGTACTTCATTTGCAAATGGCAAGGATAAATCGATCTGATCAATCATTGATGTAAAGATCGTACTGTTCAGGCGACGGTCATGGTAACTAATCTTTTCACTGGGCGACAAACCAGCTAAAAGCCTATCGTGAAATGGTTTTCGATTGCCCTTCTCTCAGCCACAGTCATGGGTTCCAACTTTCTCTAAACATTCACATCTCTTTTGTTGCTGTTGGAGAAAACTTCCTTGTGTGTTTTGAAGATGACAAAACATTTCCATCAGTCTAGTCTGAAGACTTGCAGACTCTTTAGTCAAAGTCTGAAGATTACCGAACCGCTAGACTCAAGATTCAAAGTTTATCCTCATTGACAGTTTCTAGACCGTCAAAGAAGACTTATCCAGAACCGAGTATCTTGTTAAGGATTTGATTCTATCGACTAAAGAAGATCTCTCGGCTGGAGATAGCATCTTGGAATTTGTTATTCGTTTTGATTCGGATAATTTAGATCCGTTGATTAGCGAAGCATACTTGGAAGGTTCTACTTATGGAAACCTACATCCTGATTGTATGAGCGAGCAGGATTAGTGGGCTATCGTCATATTCCTTAAATAATTCGAAATCTCCCTAATTGATTATGTCCAACCGGTAGATTGGAAGAACTCCTTTAGTAAGTGCCAACGGGTATGAAGGCATTGAGGAGTCTATAAGGAAGATATTCCAGTTATTCGAGTGTGTGCACGATAGAAAAATTCCAATGCCTGAAGCTCCTTGTTCTTTGTCAATTCAATTGTTGAGCGAAAACTTGTACTCAAAAGAGCGTTTATACTTATGTGAGACCTTAAGGAAGTGTAGCAGAGTGTCTACACTATCGAATCAAGAAAGAGCAATACTATAACAACTCTTTTGATTCTTAGTGAAATCCAACCGATGGACTGTCAGTGCGGAAGAGTGGATGTGGGCTTGGATCAAGCCGAACCACTATAAATTTTGTGTTCTTATTCTCTTCCCTAAGCTATTTACTTTGATCGTAACTCTATTTGATTATTAGAGTCTAATTTCCTTTTCATAATCTATTGCTAAACATAATTTGTTTAAAAGCAAAATCATTCTCTTTACATTGCGAAAATTTGTTTTCGCACCTATTCACCCCCCCTCTAGGTGCTCGTACTAGCTTTCACAGCTGCTACCATAACAGAACTAAAGCCTCTTTGCTTTGACAACCATTTCTGCACCAGTGCTTTTCATAAGAGAAAATGGAGGTCTAATTCAGTATTGATGCACACTCTCAAATCACTACGCTGAACTAGCCCACTTCAAGCATCTCTCTCTTTCTTAAGCTATATACACGTCTGGCAACTAGAATTCAAAATCTTAGCCGAAATGACAATTTCGGAAGGGAATGAGAGTCACAATTGGAGAAAGCATTGAATTCTTTTCCTTTCGGTGATATTCTCACTCTGATTGAGATCTTATTGTCGGTCCACGCCATGTAATTTAACTGGTCCCCATCGAGGTATTTTTGGGAGGGACTGTAACAAACAAAGGAATATCAATTTCAAAGAAAAGGTGCAGATTGAAGCCAAGTGAACAAAGTCAATAGCACTCAAGGATTAAAAAAACAAAACAAAAAAACAAAGTAAGAAAGAAAGAACCCTATGTTTGGCGGCAGTCATTGACTCTTCCTTAGGAGGGCATCTTTCACAAGTTGATATCTTCCATGGCATCGAGATCCGTACGTGCACACCAAAAGAAAACGAAGAATCGAAGCATTAAGAGGACTAATTAGTCTGCTTGCCAAGAATTCTCTCAGTAAAGAAGGAAGCATAAAATAAAATCCAACTCAACGCTAGTCAAGAATCCAAATTCAAAACAAGAGCCTTTGGTATCAGATATTGTGCTGCTTCTGATGGAGAGAGGTCAGAACCATTGCAAGTGGAGGTATCGTGAGGGTCTGGAACAGAGACGCCCATAAACCGATTCTTGAGAATAAGAGTTGTGGGTATAGGAAATTAAATTATCTCTGAATTCAAGCGAAAACCTACATGGCTAGCTTGGCCATCTGGACCCGAATAGTACCATTATTTTGCAAGATTTGTCGATTATGTCTTTTTTCACCACTCATATCTAGTATCGGCTCATTCAAGCGGTTCTGGCAAAGAAGTAAATACTTGGTGCAAAGTCTGGTCATAAAGGACCTCATTAAATTATTTTATTCAGAATTTTATGCCAAGAAATAATATGATATAGTTCATTGCCAAGCTGGTTTTTGGTCCATGAAATGCATTGCAATTTGAAAGTTGCACAAGGCTCACTCTTTTTGTGAAATGCAACTAAAGCCCAGGAATATTGATTTCAACCCTAGTTGCCTCAAGGAAAATGTCTCTCGATGATGCTGATAAATACCAGATTGAGAGACATACAACGATATCTTCTCCTAGGTTTACGGCAGGCATTTTTGCTCAGTTCAGTGAACATTGCATACTTGTAAGCCTTGCGCTTATAAAAAGAATATATCCTAAAATGGGGAGCTTAATCACATATGAGTGTTAAGAATCATTACATGCTTATGGAAAAAAGGACGCATTAAAATGGGAAAATTTGGATGGCGCAAATTGACTTATGGAAATCTTTCTAAAGTAAAGGTGGGCTTTGGAATCTGATCCCATTTTCGGTTCCATACCCTATAAATACAGACATGAATGCAAGGGAAAAATTGAAGCATTGGACTTGAGTAGGAGAAGAAGAGAGACTGACATGAAGACAAGAGTCTCATTTGGTAGCCAAGGATGACTTGCCTGCGCCGAACTCGATCTATTCGACCTGAACTACGTGTTTGAGTAGTTCGTGTTGGTTTCAGGCAGTCTCCTTGGCTAATCAGAAAGTCTCTTATCTTTTATGTTAGGCTTCTTCTTTCTTTTAAAGGCAACTAATCCTAGAAGAGAAGAATTTGTCAGTTCTTTTTATTCATCACACCTCACACTGATAGGCATTGGAATGTTTTTGTGAGGAAGAGAGGCCTTACACGATATGATGAGTCTTGTTTGTTAGCCAAGGTGACTTGCCTGCTTCTTGCATGAGTGCTTCAATTAGGGTCGACATTCTTGTTGATCGATGCTTATGATTGCAAGGTGACGAGACAGGTCATCCTGGCTTATCTAACATGCTCTTCATTTTCATGTTAGGCCTTCTCTTCTTCTTTGAAGGCACCTACCTTTCTTGGGCCACAGGCGCATGGGAAGTCAGCACAAGAAGGTCTATCAAAGTTGTGGATGGCTTATGTTAACCTGAAATATTGAAAAGGAAAGGAAAAATAAAAATTAGTTTTGGAGGTTTTGCTATTTGGAGAAAGAACACTCTATTGTGCAGGTTTCGTTATCGAAACCATCTTTTGAGGGATACTTCAGCGCATGGCTAGGTGCAGATGATGATACCATTGAGAATGTGTAGTTATATGCACTTTCCATGATACATGCAAATCGACAGTATTTCACTGAGGAGCCTAAACATCTGATTACTCTCCGAGTGCTGTATACTCTCCCAGTTTGGATTTTGCAAGCACACATTATACAACCATTCATGATACCAGTTCCTGAAGTTCTCTTAAAGATTGATACCTTGCTTTTACATCAAGTCAGCATTGGCCTAAGTTTCACTTCCTATCATGTTTATGCCTTCTTTTAACAATTCCATAATAAAAAGAATCGCTCGACTTGGGCATGATCTAAATGTTGACAAATATATAAGAACCTTGATCGTATCACTTGTAGTTTTAAAATTAGATGGTTTAGAATAACTCACTCCAATATATATGCCAAACTTGCTAAAGTTTTCCATACTTCCGATAATGGGAAATCGGGAAAATACCAAAATATACTTCACTTTTAACCAAACAAAACTCATTTAGCATCTCGCTCAAGATTTGTGTGGTGTGATTTTTGGTTGTTTTGTATGGGTGAGGGAATTATGGACTTGGGAAGGGATATTTTTGGAAAAAAAAAAAACACCATTTCCTAAATAGGGGTATAAAGATAATTAACGTGAAAGTGCGAAGTACTCTCACTAAAGGCAAAACTCATGTAAGTATTTAGCATTCTCATAAGAGGAGGAACACGAGTGGTTAATAGGTGAAATTTGAGTAGCGATTTTGGCATTTCCATTAGAAAATTTGAAGAAAGAAAAAAAGACACTTACATAAATGAAATGCTTGCTTGCTTACCCAGACTCTGCATTCATTAATTGGTCTCTCTAGATCCTGAATAATTCTTTGAGAAAAGCTTGGACAGTTGAAGTCCCCACACGTAGCAGGAATTCAATCGTTCTTACTTATCATGAGAAATGCTACATACATATAAGTGATGGCTGGTCCTTTCCAAAGAATCGCTCATCGATCCTAATCTCATCGTTCTCTCCTCTCGATCATTGCCATGTGCACTGGATCATGGGGGTGATCCTAGCCGGATTGACCTAATGAGCGATTGATGAGATCCACATGAATCGGATCTATTGATAGTGTGAACAAGAATTTTCTTATGAGATATTGGTCGATAACTTTCATGGGAAGGCATTTGAAGTTAAAACTCCAGAAATAAAACATACGGATAGCGACAATGTCGTTATGTCCGTGCAGGGAACAAATGCTCAATTCACTCGAAGAACATGTTCTAGGGTGACATGCTACACCAATTAGGAGCGACATTCATGATATTATCAGGTTGATGTAGTCAAAGTTTGACGAGATGGAACGAATAGGTAAATAAATTCAATTTGAGTTCAACTTCAAAATTATCTAATTTCTAGCTGTAACATTACTTGAAGCTTAATGGATTTTGTGAATTAGATAACAGAGTTCATTCGCTCTCTTAATCATCGGTGATATATAAATATCCAATTTAAATGATAGTTTAACACAATCTTTTATGTGATTCTTTGCCGGATAGATCTACTGTTTAAAAATAAAGAGAGAGAGAGAGAGAGAGAATGTTTCCTATACTAGTATGTTGTTAACGTAAATTTAGGGAGACAAACAAGGAGCGCAAAATTGAACTTAAGAACTCCTACTTTAACACCGTGTCAGATTTTATGAAATCTCTATCAATTATTCTAAGAACTTATGCTGTTAGATAAAACCGTGATTTAATGTTTAAATATTCTAATAGTTGATGAGTGTCAAAAAAAATATATTGGTAAAAAGAATTATTGTCATCTCATTATAAAATAATTTGAAGTATAGAAATAGGATTTCACATTTTGGTAATTGATCAATGTAGACTTAACTCAGCCCCATAAGAAACCTAGTTGCTTTCTCATTATCATGTTGAAAATATCCGGAAAATACGTGTTTTGAGGGCCGTGAATCATAAAAGCAGCTTGGGCCTCGCCTAGCACATCAGCTTCATGTTAGTTGTTCACGTTCTTTGCAATAACAGCAATTAGAACTTTCAAATGGACGTGTGTATCATGATCTGTTCTTTTGATTTTTCTCTTGTTCGATTTGATTTTTATGTCACTTGTTTAGATTGTTTATTTATTTCATAGGGTTGAGTTGCTGATCAGTCTGGCATATTGACCGATGATCGTATTTGATTGAAGCATTTAACATCAATGTGAGGGGACTTGTGAATTGATCATGAGTAAGACCCCTTCCAAAATGCTCAGAAATGAGTTTGAGTATACTAATTTGTGTTTTACAAAATCCGTTGTTGGTAAAATTGGTCAACCAAGGCCAAGCCACATTTTCGAATATATCTGTCCTGGGCTTTCCTGGGCAAAAAGATTGAATCCAATGGCAACTTAAGAAACCTTGATACAAGTTCATATGTTTTTACATATAATATCATGTGATATCATCTAACACATTTTTCTCAATTAGCCTATTCTGGTGGTGAGTATGGATCCCAAATAGAACCAAAAACCAAAAACCAGGCTGGACAGACCCAAAATCAGTCCGGTTCCCAAATTCTGAACTCCTTGGTAAGAACCAAACCAAATCAAATCAGACCAACTCCCAGGTAAGAACCAAACCAAATCAAATTGGACTAGAAAATATGAAACTGAAGACCAAACCAAGTTAACCCCAAAATTGATTTTATTTATGGATCTTTTCACCCATTTCCATAATAGTAATATCAAACTTTCAAGAATTTTAGACATCAATTCATTGCTACTGTTATTCAATATGTAATTCCATTACTAGAATTAATTTTAAACTTGCTCTAGTGCGGATGGAGAAACGTACCCATTAGAATCCACCTGCAACATACATGCATGACATTTAATTTTAAATTTTCTGTCCTATTCTCTCGTTTATCTTTCAAAGTATCATACATATGACGTCAAATATATTCTGATTCTTACATTGGACTAAATGTATACGTTCCTCTCCAAATTCCCCAGATGCCTTTTTCAAAGTATCAACACAAGCAATACAAGTGAGCCTCTACTAGTTTTCCTTCCACATCTACAGAACACAGAAGATTTGGTTTTATGACAAAAATGAATGATTCCAAATCGGATTAATGGATCTCACATATAAAGTACATGGAGAATTTATAGCTTCTCTTGAATGAAACGACATCCAACGCAATGATTTCCGTGAAGAACAAAGCTGACTGAATTTGATTTTGGTGTGTATAGATGATCAGGAAGATATCAGATGAACAGCACATAAATTACATATCAGATGAACAGCACATAAGTTTGATAATCTAATTTGGACTTAACCCTCTAATCTTTAAACGTCATCAAATCTATCTCGATTCTTGAAGACTAGCAACATAGGAAAAACATGGAGGTTTTGGTACGTTAACCTAGTACTAGTGTCTCTAGTTAAACACTCCCACGCAGAAAATGTCTTCCAACACCTGAGCCATAAAAGATGGAAGATGCAACAAGTGCAATACATGTCTTGCACTGTGGAGTTTGCCAAAACAACCTTAATTTGGCTGTAAAAATAAAAGACTAAGGAAGCCCAGGTTTATTGCTACAACTAATCACTTGAGCTTTTTCAACACCTACTCAACAAATGGCATTAATCTTGCACCACCCACCAGAAGATGTCAATACACATTTTGCAGCTCATAAAGTACAACGCCCAAAAGCTCAAGAGAAAACCCAGAATCAGAATGGCCATGTACTACATTTTACTCTAAAATGATGGCAAAATCAACAGCAAATTACCACCTGGGTAAAATTCTTTCAAAGCCAACATATACAGTGCTGTTTCCCCCGCTTATTAGTAAGAAAAAAGGGACAGTGTGCTTCCACCATAAGCTGTACACGGACCATCAAAGTATACACTTTCCAGGACCCATCTTTTATCTCAATGATAGCTGGCGAACCGATTCCCTGAGAGGTTGTAAAGGAGGGCAAAGACCAATAAAATAGGACATAAAACAACAAAACAGGCCAGAGTGGTTAAATTACCTAATTAGGGATACTAATTCCCTCTTCTCAACTCATATGCCCGTTGCCAAGTCTCTCGTAGAACAAGATGTAACCATGATCTGTATTACTCGAATATTCCTGTGCCGATCCAAAGAATGTCTGCACTGCGGACTCGTCAATCATCTCTACATTTTCGTCATCAAAAAATAACCAGTGGTTGTGGCTCTTCACCAGGCTAACATAGTGGCCATGGTTCGGCCCACTTCCAACATGGACAACCACAGCAAACAAGGAATATTCAGAATCTGCATCTTCTACAGTGTTACTTAGCTTCAGCTCCAGTGGAAACACAACGCGATAAGATAACTTCTTGTACCGACCGAGCTGCTCAATGTACTTAAACCTCTTCAGATGGATGACAAGGATTTGAGGTGGCTTTTTTATCTTCATCCTCTTCTGAGCTTCTTGCAAGCTGCAAGCAATTTGTTTAAGAGTTCAGACAACCAAGAAGCCTCTAAGAAGGGGATAGCGATCAGAGAGAAACATAGCATTTTCAGCATCATCCATGCGCATTTAAATTAGAATGCAACTGCGATTAAGCAAATTTGCCAGGTGTAAGGGGAAAATCTTGCTAAGAAAATACATGTTATCACCCACTGCGATTCTACATTAAGCCAAAAAAAAGATAAAAAGACAGCCATGTCCTCTACGGTCTCACATATTAAAAAACTCAATCTAGAATGCAAACCATGTCAAGCTAGCAGAATGTCAAGCTAGCAGACAGTTTCCCTCTACCTAACAAGTGCCTTTATCGGCTTCCATGTCACAGATTTTTGTGTCTAAGCTGATACCGCAATTAGCTACTATCAAATAGCGCAGAGATCTCAAATGCCATAAACCATATTCTGCAGCCAAATCCCTTAAGAGCTCTCATGATCTATCTATAGGACCGATGAATTAAAGTTTGAATCCCCAAAATTCGAACTTATTAGACCCAGGTGCAACTGCTGTCAGAGAAACACAACATATCTTCACAAGGATACATTTCCTTTTTTTTCTGAAATCTGCATGAACACTTATTTCAGTTAGCCACGCATAGAACTGATGTGCCACAGAAGTTTATAAGAAACTTCGGAAATTTGAGAAGAAGCATGCTAGACAACCACTGAACAATACATCAATAGAAAATTAATATATAAACCAAACTAATGGCTGAAAAATAATTGCTCATTCAGTTTTTAACTGTAAAGTCACCTTCATTTCATGTAAGTTGCTTTCCAGTTAGAAGAGATTTTCCCTGGAAATAATTTTCAACCAAAAGCAACTTCAATAATGGTTTCAATGTTTTCCATGCGAAACAAATGATGAAGTTGTACCACACTATCATAAAAATGCCCGTGCCTAGTCACAGGTGGAAAGAGCAGTTATTGGCACTGACTCAACTGGTGATCGCCAGCCACCATAATTGTGGTGGCAGTGAAGGCAGTCAGCCCAAAGTGGTAGCTGGCAGACAAAAGTACTAATGACACTGGTGATAAGTAATATACATAATTTTGAAAGCTATAGGGAGTTTGCCAGAATGAATAGCAGGAAAAAAATGCACATGATCTCTTGAAAAAAAAAAATGTGAATTAATCAGCCATATTCTCTGGACAGCTGGTTGGTAAAACATATAAGGTCTGGTTTATAAATAATGATATCTCATTGTAACTGAGAGCCAAACTGGAGAAGACAGCTAGCCAGGAACCTTGCTTCTAGTCAAGCAACATAAAAAGGAGAAAACTCACATCATCTTACTAATTCTGGTTCATTTGGAAGGAAATCACATATAAATATTAAAGAGCACCAAACATTCAAGAGAGTATTCTCGTTTTTGTGAAGAACTAGACAATAAGCAAACAGGAAGAGAGACTGTAGTATACATCATAGCAGAAATTTGGAGACTTCTCAAAGAATTCTCAAAGCCTCAAATTTAAGAGTGAGAAGCCACAAATCTATGACATCTTTCTCCAACCTAAGAATCTTTTAACATTTACCATATTATATCAAGTGATTCCCCACACAAGATAACTCACGGAAGCAACAGAACATAACCTCTTCTTATATAAATAACACTTCCCAAAGTAAAAGAATAGTAACTTTGTGTACAAAGAAAATGTACGCTGGGAGGTTATAAGAAGAAACAACACATCAAAATAGACAAATTTTATATAAATGACATGCTTAAAGCAAAGCACCAGAGAACCATTGTGAGTACAAATTGCAGTTAACAGCAACTAAGCACCATCTTAATGAAATAACTAAATCCCAAAATGGAAAGAAAACTTAATGCGAGCATTTAAAAAATGAAAGAGTTGAAAAATAGAACTAAAAGCAAGCATAAACATAATATCCTTAGACACATGTCATCTAGAAGTACATAGACCTGACATGGTCCTCACACCAAAAAACTCTGACATGATTCACATTAACTCTTTCTTTGCCACTAGAGTTGACTATCAACAACTATACATTGCTACCAGAGTCACTTGCTATACAAAGTGTAATAACAAAGTCAGCACATTATCTTCCTGAAGAAGCCAAACAGAAAATGACGCAAGTTGTATGAGTTTCAGGAAACAACATTTGTGTTACATCTTCCCTAAACTAGAAAGTGTGATGTGAGATATGACTCAATCTATATCGATCTAATTGACATGTCCTTTCATTTTTCCTAATTTAGCAAGGCAAATCTTACACCTCAGAACTGCACGATATTGGGGGAGAAAAAAAAGAATGATCTTCTTAATTGGCCACTGATCATGCTACTAGCCAAGAGACTACAAATAAAATCAAACTTTCAGTACGTTGAAATCTACACATTTCATATGGACTTAAACACCAGAATTAACAGATTGCTTGAATTGCAACCCATGGCAAAGCAATAAGGAAAGCATAAAGAAACTTGAAAGGCCAAGGCAGGCCATAATTCCAGAAACAAGGAATAGAGACTCCATTGCCCCTCCATTAACAATAAAAAAGTTACAATCCTACTAGAAGTATAATAATAATGGTCAAGTACTAAAAGAACTGGTATGAGCCAGTACAGAATACGAACCTGCAGCATTTGTCACAGAAAAATTTGTCCTCAGCATTTAATGTTTCCGTTGAGCTAAAGTTTTTTAAACAGCTTGTTATTGAACTATTCTGTTCAATATCAAGACTCAAGTCAAAGAAAGTTTCATCTCTTGCAGTTACCGTCTCGCACCGCAGACACCTTGTCTCATTTGTAAGTATTCCCTAATTGACAAACACAAGTAAAAGCAAAATTCTTGTATGAGTTTAGCAGAATAATAAATAAAAGTGTAGGCATGATCATGAGCCTCGGCCATCAACAATTATACGAGGATGACCACACAAGTCATTACAGAGAACAAAGCAGTCACTTTCTGAAGTCTAAATCATCCTCATAGAATTTAATGTAAAATAAAAAATCTAAAAGCAAATAAATGAAACCAGCTGAAAGCACCTGAAAATTCTTGTGCACCCAAGTATCTAATTGCTCCTTTGGGCCGCCGTTAGCATGGGCATTCTTAGGCCCATTTGCAGTCTTCTCAGCAGGTGATGATGTTTCTTGATTATTTTTTGCAGCTTGGGCCTCTTTCTCCAAAGTGTCCACAATTTCATTGAGCAGAAAGTTCAAAAACTCATGTGCATCCTGCCAAAAACAGTGACTTTGGCATTTCAGATGAACACGTTTCCAAGAGAATAATGAGATAGTTACAAGGAGTAGCAACATAAAAGGAAAACGGCATTGCTGACTCATGACTATCTTTAGCAATACTGATAACAAATTGGCATGCACTTAATGAACAGGAATGCTAATTGGCCAAATACTTGCACTACGTTCACAGCATGATGAGGAAATGAATATACATCATCTCCAACACAAATTCTAATGCTATGATGAATTGCATATATTAAACTTCTTCCAGCAATGGTTATAATAATGGGTATTTTGGAAGAGACACCTGGAACTCCACTAATATGAAAATGGTTGAGGAATTATCAGACACCATACTCCTCTCTCAGATTTTTCCCAAAACCAAACAGAAACACCAGAAATATTTACTCTTGAGAGGAGATATAACCATCGCTGTGTAAAGCTCCACTATCTTGCCTGTCCACAACAATGAAAAGGCAGCAAAAGAATTATTATTAAATGTCTTCTTTTTCCTGAGCATTCATGAAGTTTGTTCCACACATACAGCTCCTTCCTGATACAACTGGAAAGATTCTACTGAGAACCTATCATCAAATTTAGAAATAGTAAACATTCTCCATCCCATGAAACTGTATAAGATCCCTTTCTTTATGGTCTTTTCTTGCTTTCTTCTTTTGAGGGCCAATGAGAAAGAAATGGCTCCAAGATGCAATTGATCACATTAGATCTTGTTTGTTTGATGAAATAAATATTTTGTCCTGTAACTGCGCTCTTGCGGTTTTGAGCTTTTTGCAAACCCCCCCCAAAAAAAAAAAAAAAAAAAAAAAACTTTTCTGGTGCCCTATATTAGCGTATCTTTTAGCTACCACCAAAAACGAAAAAGGGATGCAGCCTACCAGTTCAAACTAGTACACATTCATCTTAAATACTGATCATCTTACCTATCTTTCATAAATGAGGACTGTTACATTGACCCCTAGCTCATATAAGAGTCTCAAATCAGATTATGATTCTGCTCTTAGTCAGATCAGTACTCTTTATCTATCATGATTTGAGTACTAGTGGGAACTTAATAACTTTCTGTTTCCTTCTACATAGGATATTGTTTACAGGTACTAGTAGGAAAATCTATAGGCATAGTAAAATTCCTCCAACGGCCTAGGCCAAGACAGTTTCTCCATCCGCAGTCTAGAAACCCCACTATAGCCCATGCTTCCTAAAAATTATTCTTCCCTAACAGTTGGCTCTAAATGCATACTAAATTCCTTATCAAGAGAGAAAAAAACCAATGCTAGTTCTTTAGTTATCCTCAAGTAGTTGCGCAGAAAGTAGCTGAAATACCAATGAAGTCAGCAGCTTTGCCAATAAGAGATGGGCAATCCAGATAAGAATAAATATAATGTTTTCTAAAGCTACACCAATCAATTCTCAAACAGAAGGTACTTTCAAATAATCACCCATCTTTGCCAAACAATCACTCACCTAAAATCCCTTCCGAATGCAGAACAACAACATTGGATTAGCTATTCTTATATCTAACCATTCTGTCAACAAATCTAATAAGCCAGCTATTTCATGGAAGTTGTCCGATCAATTACCAACACAATCATTCCATTCAATGGGTTCCATTCCCACTCCTGACCCTGAAGCTTGTGTAAAAGGCATGAAAAATTCAATTCTAACTCCCAAATCCCGGATTAAGTCTCACCCACCTGGCCACCTTAGATCTCTAATCAAAGAATATCTACACAGTAATTTCTTTTATTGAAAAACAATCCATTGAGAACTATAGCCCTTCCCTATTAGAATGTGAATTGTTCAGATGTCTGGATTGTTAAGCCAAGGACCTACCAGATTAGATAAATTTTTATCAAAACAGAGCAATCCCTAAGGAGCTTGACAATTTCCATGTATCAAGTAAGTCGCAAGAAAACTTAGTTTAGCTAGAATTGATCATACTATTATGCTCGCTCTTGTTTCCCATACCAGAAATCACAACCAATGACTACTATTTTGCCTTCTACACCGACATGTCCACTATAGATCAAGAATGGAAAAGATTGAAGATTTAGCTCTGAAATTCCTAACAAGGAGGAACTTTAACGAATGCAGTTTTCCCCAAAGAACATGTTTGGACCACAAAGAACAAATAAGAAATCACAGCAACCTGGTGCATGTAGCTTCGGAACAGCTCATTTTGTTTCTTTAATCTTTGGACAAAACGTTTCGGAGCAATGACACCGGTTTTCTTCTTTTGTGAACTTATCTGCATATCAGAAGTAATCACCATAAGCTTAGAGCTAGAGTTAGAATAGGTATTAAAACAATGGGAGCCATACTCAGGGAGAATAGGATGCAAAAGAAACACCACGCAAAGCCCTACATAAGCGGAACAAAAAAATAAAAATAAAAGATATAGTATATAATGTCTTAATATTAGGAATAACGATAATTTTATGGAGAATTAGAAAGATAACGCAGAAGATTTAAAAAAAAAAAAAAAAAGAAGCAGAACTTCACGAGGGGAAAATGAACTTGGAAACATCTGTTGACAATTTAAAAGTCACTTCTTCATAGTTCATACGTCCACAATGGAATTAACAAAGATTTTAAGAAAATCATCAAGTACCATCAATGATTACACACGCCACAAAGTAAAACTACATCCATAAGTGATCAGCACATACACAATCGATCACTGTCTGAGCACCAATAGCAATACAGAAGTTTCAAATGGACACCAAAAGCAGAACAGACAATTACCCTAATAAAACTACAGCAACGCAGCAGGTAAGAAAATAAAGCTAGGAGAATTTCACACCTGCGTAAATAGGTCTGCAAGGCACGCTAACAGGTTATCTTCATCTCCAAGGCTTTTGTTATTTGCATAGTAATCAAGCAGTTGGTCTCGAAAGGGCACGCAAAAATAGAGGGCCTGCCCAGGAATTGGAGAAACAACAATGAGCAAAAATCGCTGTAAACGTAAATTTAGAAAATCTAATGATCAAACTCCATAACAAAAGTCAGATGTAATCTAATGAACACCCCCCCAAAATCTACTTCCCCACAACAGATAACTTGCGGAATGCACATCAGATGACCAAACAGAACAACACGCGGCCATCTCCTGAAAAATTCCCAATAGGATAACCATCCAACCATCAGAAGAGCCAAATGATTGACATAGCTTAAAAATCCATCCTAACCAGCAATCAACTCTACGACCACCCTTCACGTCTCTGCAACACAAAAAGAACCTCCTCGCAAGCAATCGACTTTCCGAACAACAAAAGTCAAACCAGACCCAAATCAACAAAAACCAAACAAAACCCATTTCAAAATCGACCCGAAACAACCCAATTCCGGCATCATCATCATCATCATCACCATCATCCGCCGAGGCGGCGGCGGTGGCGGCAGCGGCCATCATCGGATTGAGGGAGAAGAAAAAAAGAAAGAAAGAGCGGGAGAGGGAAAAAACACAACCGAACCTGCAAGACGCTGTTGCAGTAACAGGTGTTGCCGAAGTTCTCGAGGCCGAAGTAGCGCTCGCCCTCGGGGAACGAGTCGCCGAGGGCCTTCTCGAGCTTGGACCCCGCCGCACCCATGACCCTCAGACCCCGAATCGAGAGCAGGCGGAGCTGGGAGAGAGGATGAGCCGCCAGGGGTGTCGTCGTCCCTCGATTCCCCGCCGCCCCCAAACAAAACCCGCCGATTCCCTCCACGAATCCCGCCTCGCCGCGACACGGGCGCCGCACAAGGAGACAAGCAAACCTTTGTGGGTTTTCTTAATAGGATCGAATCGAATCGAACCCACGAATCAAAATCGCAGCTTGGCTTCCATGGCCGGGGATTCGTCGCCGTTCGTTCTTCCTCGGCTTTGCCTGCGTGTCTGGATTTGGGGGTTTTATGTCTCTGTCGTGAGGAGGAGGAGGAGGAGGAGAGGATGAAAGAGAGGGAGAGAGAGACGCCCTCTTCCAAAACATGGAGTAATAGAGGAAAATCATATTCGGTTTTCTTTTCTTTTTCTTTTAAGAAATTTTGATTTTTTTTTTCTTTGGGTCGAAAAAGAAATTTTGATTGAATTGATAGAGATGTCGCTATTGTGCTAGCAAGTCGTAGGGGAAAAAATAAAAAAGTTGGATTTCTAGAGTGTTGAAAAAAGTTAATTGTTGAATGCTGGAGTAATTCGTATGAAAAAGGATATATATCTTGCAATTTGTATTTTTCTTGGGATGATTATCGTGTGATGGAAAAGATTCAAATTTTGATATTGATACTATGTAAGAAATCATATATAATTATTAATCTATATATCTACTCATGAGTACGATATTTGAAAAAAAAAAAACAGTATTAGAGAATAGTTGAAAAACAGAAAGAGAAAGATTTGAGATCCTTTAAAAGTAGGAGTATGTGATCACTTTACATAGTTTTATAAATCAAATATTTTTTTCAATAAGTGCTGTTATTAAGCATACTTAATTAAGAATACTTTTTCAACCAAAAAAATTAAGAATACTTTTAACATAACTTTAGAAAGGCAATACGTTTAGAACTCAATGAGCTTTTGCCATCAACTCACAAGTCTTGTTAAGATAGGGAGCTTGAAAAGTATATATGATTCGGAATCAAAAGTAGACCAATTGCGTGTAAAATAAAGATAGTCCACCCACGAGAATGTGTAAAGTTCAGATAATTGTCTTCTTGATAGGTGAATGAGAATCCACTATGTCTAGCTGGAAAGGGAAAGAGTAGAAAAGAAAAAAGTTAGATGTCTAGTTTGTTTTGTAAAAATTGGATAGCATTGAAAAATTCTCTGGATATCGTCAAGAAAATGGTTTAACTCTTCCCGAGTTTGATTGGAATTTTCAAATCAACTAATTTTTCTTTAGAGAGTTATCATTGGGGAATCTCAAGGCACAATTTTCATTCTAACTTAACATTAGTGCAGCACACAAGCTTTGGACTTCAAACTTGAACCCATAGACTTGGACTTAGGACTTGTCCTTGGAACTCAAGACCAAAGGTGTGGCATCAAGACTCTGCATTGGAGCTTAGGACCTTGAAAGCTGGGTCCAAGATGTCACCAACTTGACTCGAGAACCCAAGGGAAGGCTCGGACCCAACCATTGAGACTTGGACCCTAAGGTCGAGGCTTGGGACCCTAGGGTCAAACATGGAGCCCTAGCACTTGGACCAAGGATCTAGGAGCCTGACTAGAGACCTAGCCCACGGATTCCGTCCCAAGTTAAGCCCTCGGGGACTAGTGTCTAGGTGATGAGGTCCCATTTTCGATCGCTAAGGGATCAAACCTCGCCACTAGAGTCGTAAGACCTATGGGCAACTTCCTGATTTTGGGTGAGAGATCAATTGGTCGAGATAAGTCGGTCCCTTCAAGATCCTCATTTAGCCTCTTGGATCTTGAGTTTGACCTTCTCACGTATGATGTTTGCGATCCCGAGACTGAACATCAGGTTCAAGGGTTTGCTCTCAAGATCCTAGATTAGGGTGCTTGAATCCCGAATCTAGATTCATGAAACACAATACCTAGTTTGGACATTAGAGTACCAAGTCTAATCTAAATGGGGTGTCACAGCAATTGTCAAGATAGATTAAGAAAGATTGATTGCATTCTTAAGAAGTGTTAATCATTTTTTTTTAATTTAAGAATGCAGTTTTTGTTGATCATGAAAATGTGATGTCTAGACACATTTCCATATTTTGTATCTAAAGTACTTCACTTAATTTCATTTGCAATATTAGGCTTTGGCGGTATTTCAGCATGCACTTTTGGACCTGAGACTCCTAAAGAATCTTCTCCATTCTTTAGTTATGTATGGAAAGATAGAAATAAAATGACCACAATTTTGGGTATTTATTTAATCTTGTTAGGTATAAGTGCTCATGCTATGCTACCAAACTTGTTATTTGCATGCAGTAACCTTAATATATGTTCTATTTACAAAGAGGTGTCATTTGTCTTGTTGAATAAGATGTCAAATAAGTGTTCCTAAAAATTCCATGAGTGGATTTGTCCAATGAAACAACCTCTCTTGTGTTTGATTGTCGAAAGACCTTTTCAAAATTAACATACAGTGATATAGGATAAGAATAGGATGAAATGTTTTATATGATGTGCATTCTTAAGTTAAAAAAGAAAAAAAGAAAAAAAAAAGATGATAGTATTGGATATAGATCATAGGATAAAAATACATCCCTAGCAATGCGGATTCTTTAAACGAGAAAATCTTTTATGTATTAACTAACATCACATGAGTCGTAGAGTCATGAAGATCCCATAAAGAGAGTTTTTTTTTTTTTTGTTAAAAAGAAAATCATTTATTTAGCATAATCGAACATTAGGGGAACATAGAAAATTTTCAAGCAAAACAAATCCTAAACGGGTTGGAAAACAAAACAAAACCCAAAACAAAGAATATGGCTTGCAACTTTAAACACGTTCTCATCTCAAAATACCGGATTTATTATAGCATCGGTTTCTTCAAGTTTGATCCCATGATGAAATATCTTTCACTAAGTGTTATTCTCGGCTTTTATTTAAAAGGGACGGAGGTTTTGTGCTAATTATGGATAGAAAAAATCAAATGCAATGTAAAGATTGAATTTCCAATTTCAAACAGCACTGTACAACCCTGATAATTGACATTTAGAACTCTGAAACCCAATTTGAACTATGCTAGAATCTAATTAATGACATGGATAATTTGACACAATGCTCAAATTTAATCGACGAAAATGCACTCGGATAGAGGACACAATGTTGAAATCTAATCAATAGCATTGGACTAGAGATACAACGTTATAATTTAATTAACGACATTGTAGTAGAATATAAACACTCGCTAAAATCAAATCGGCAATGGGACTTTGAAAGCTACAACTAGGAAAAAGTAAAATATGATAAGAAAAAAACATTAGATGTATTGTATGAGGATCTCCTTGTTACTGGTGGTATTTACAGGGAAATTTGGTAACCATTGAGCAGTCATTCATCTTCTGGTAATTGCTTCTAACCCTAGACACATTCTTTTCTCTTCATAACTAGCCTGCCCATTTCCTTCATAACTATCTTGATCTTGCCCTAATGTTTCTTGTTTTATCGACACCGATTCATAACTAGGTGCTTAGATGTTAATCACTCTTCAACCACACATTCCTTTGGAGTTTCTTTGAATATTTCAAATGCTCTCATCCAAAACTTGCCGCCAGCATTATTCGGTTAATCATTTAGTATTTGTTGTTATATTTCAACAATTGATCACGTGGAAGCTTCTTGCCTCGCTATCAATCATTGAACCTTCGGCTTGTTTTTAGCTAATTATATACTAATATCCCAATGATGCACATATGTGATTTTGCCCGACTTCTATGAATCCTCATGACCGACACGTGATAATAGGGGTGTGCAAAAGAGCCATTAATTGCCCAAACCACTCAAAACCAAATTAGAATCGACAGTTCCTAAGAGAACCAGTCCAGTTCTCGATTCTAGTTTATTGAAATCGGTTGGTATCGATCTGGTTCTTGATTCTAGGCCTACTCACTTGCCTGGATTTGATTAGTAATATATACATATATATATAATTTTTAAGAAAAATTTCCAACCAAAAAAAAAAAATTTAAGAAAAATTAAAACCCTAAAATCTCTAATATGAAACTCAACACCCATTAACTAAGTGTTCGTCTTGTCTTGCTCTCACCTCGTTTGAGTTATCTCTTGTTTTGCTCTCACCTCATTTGAGTTATCTCTCTATCTTTCGGTCATGATCTTAACTCTTAAAAGCAATGCCCATCAACTCACAGCATCAACTCTTAATTTTCAATATGAGTTCACTCTTTTTACTAATCTTGCAATTAAGAATGGGGAAGTTCTTTGTTTTTTCTTTTCCTTTGGCTTGTTAGAAATGTTGCATTGAGTACATGAAGCTTGATGGGACTGGTTGTATGAATCCACCCGAGAACTAGACTGGACTAGCATTTCGGTTCTTGAGTGGATCTATGAAACCAATGGGCTATTCCCAATTTCAATTTTTTGGACCGATCTTTAATGGGCGGTTCTGATTCTAGGGTGGGAACAGTCCACCCCGACCATGCTCATCCCTACAACCCGAATCATGCTCACCCCTACATGATAATATGGTCAACTTTGAGTCTCAACATAAAAAAAGGGCAGCCAATCACCAATACCATAGTAATGGCATACACTAAGATCTTTTCCTCTAGAAACTATAGCTTGCATTGTCACCATACAGAGATAACAACAATAATAACATGTTAAATCACCACAAATTGAACACTTATAAAAAGCTCCCAAATTTATATTTACACCTAAATCGAGAGAGGAGAGCTTCCACCAAATTTTGAAGAAGTCATAGAACCGCGTCTTGGGAATCTTGCTGGTTGGACTGATGACAACGTTCTCAAAATTTTGTAGTTGCAAACAGAGTTATTTATTCACTATGACGAGCGAAGAAAAGTAACAATGAGCAAAAGGATACACCAAATGAGGTGAAAAAAGACTCCCAGATTAGATTAAAAGAGGAAAAAAAGAAAAAGAAAAGCAAAGCAAGCTCTCAGCTTCAATTTCTAAAGTTGAGAACATGCACGAGAAATTTTCCCATAAAGAGAGATTACTTATTGACTTTTCCATAACGATTCCCTTGGTTTAGAGGGACTAGCTCTACTTGCTTCCTCGTCCAACATGCCTTTGATATAGCTAGAACGAGTACCTAGAGGGGGGTGAATAGGTATAAAACGATTTTTACTTAAATCACACAATACTAGACAATCGATGGATATTAACAAAGAATCAAAAGACGAGAGAAGGGAAAAGAGAATTGAACACAATGATTATAGTGGTTCGGCTTTAGTTTAAGCCTACGTCCACTCTTCCGCCCCGACACCTATTGGCTGGATTCCACTATGAACAAAGAAGTGTTACAAATAAGTTGTTCTTCCTTGATTCAGATGATGTAGATGATCTACCACACTTGTTCAAGATACCACTAAGTATAAACACTCTTTTGTGTGTACAATTTTGCTCGAATGAATCGACCGAATATCAAGGAACTTCGGACTGAATTCGTCTATCGAGCATGCACCGAAATAGCTTGAATGTCTTCCTTTATACTCCTTCATGCCATCATACCCGTTGGCACTTACCAAAGGAATTCCTCCAATCTACCCGTTGGACGGAATCAATTAAGGAGATCTTTCGAGCTATTAAAGGAACTTGACGATAGCCCATCAATCATGTTCGCCCATACAACCGGGATCTTGGTTTCCAAGAATAGAACTTTCCAAGATTACTTCGTCAATCATCGGATCTTTGAATAGAAAGAATCCGTTAGCTTAACCCAGCCAGGATATCTTCTCCGAGAATAGGACTATCTCCTTAACCAAACACCTAGGTTCGGATAGCCTTTTGACACCGGATTAGAAAACCACAATGAGAATATCTTTAAGTCTTGAGTCTTGAGTCTTGATATCCAACCTGTGTCTTTCGACTCTAAACTGAAAGACTGTAAAGGTCCAGACTAGACCAAAAGAAACGTTTTGTCAGCTTCAAAATATTCTGGCAGGATTTCTCCAACAGCCTTTTCCATCTTACTTTATTTATAATGGTAAGCAAACTTGATTCAATGTAACGTGCCGATTATAAATTTTGTAGTATTGAATAGAAGTAAAAGAAAGGTCAAACTAGTGGTTTCCTCTCGTGCTTTTGCACAAAAATTAAAACCCCCTCTATTTTGTTTTGTTGAAAGCATTCCTCTACTTTTTAAAATATTTCGCATTAAGGACTTATTTGGTAACATGCTAAATAATGTCTGATTATGTTCTTTTATTCTCCAAAAAAAAAAAAAAAAATAGAAATCCATTTCATAACTTTTTTTTGTTCCGGGGAACAAATTTGTTCTCGGAAATAGATTTGGAATATAATTAAGAGCAAAAAAAATGGTGCTTTTTTATTTTCGAGAACAATTTCAAAATCAAGCCAAACTTTTTTCCCTTTTTCCTCTTTTATTTTCTTCTTTTCCTTAACTTTCATTGTATCTTCTTTCTCCTCCCAGTCGGTCATTGGCAGCTGAGCGAGGTCTGGTGAGCTCACTAGAGCCTCACCTAGCCATCACGAGGCTAGGCCTCACTAGGCCAAGGTGAGACTGAACTCAAGCTGACTAAGGGAGGACGAGCCTCGCCGATGGCCAAGCGAGCATCACTGGTGGCCGTGAGCCTCGCCCAACCACCGGGGATTCTTGAACTTGCCTAGATCTATTGAGGCCAAGTCTCACCTAGCTAGTCGCCACCATCGTGGCCGATGAGTGGTTGGGAGGAAGAAGAAGAGAGAAGAAAAAGAGAAAAGAGAAAAGAGGAAAATAATAATAAAAGTATTAAAAAATTAAAAAGAAATTTAATTCACAAAAAAATTTAAGGGTCATACTAAATACGTCTCTATTCTATAAATAGAAATTTTTGACAATTACCAAATACTTTCAAATACTAAAAAATTCATCCAGTAAACAAAATAAAATAAAAAAAAATCATTTCTAAGCAAAAATTATTCTCTAGAACAAAATAATTACCAAGCACATCCTAAACTTCTCATTGTGTGTGTGTGTGTGTGTGTGTGTGTGTGTGTGTGTGTATTATTTTCTTTCTGATGGGTTTTTGCTATTTTGGACCATCAAAACGCTGAGGTTGACAGCCAAGATATTGAAATGGACAACGGCTCTTTTAAAATGATTGTATGTCGGATGGAAAAACAAATATAAAAATGCGAATAAGTCACAAAAAATGCTAATTATGTTAATTATGAGATATTTATCAAAAACTATTTTTGTGACATCAAAAGTCCAAAACTTATAATTGTGTGATATGTTTACTCTAAACTTTTTTGTGACATAAAAAATTCACAATTCATATTGATTAGACATATTTATCCTAAATTAATTCACACTTTTTTGTGAGACATTTATTTTCCGTCAAAATTCCATTAGCTTATGTCATTGAAAATCTTAGGCTGCATTCATTAGGCAAAAATATGTCAATTCATTGTATTTTTTTCCTCACTTTCTTTCTCCTTTTTTTTTCTTTTAAACTTCCTCCTTCATTTTCTTCCTTGGTTTGGCGATCGTAAGAGGAGTGGCAATGGAGACCGTAAGAGCGACGGCGGTGGTGAAGACGAAGGAGGAAGGAAAAAAAAAATAATTTTGATGGTGGGTGAATATTGTTGGAGAAAACTTCCTTATCTATTTTGAAGTTGACAAAACATTTCCATCACTCTAGTCTGAAGACTTGCAGACTCTATCGTCAAAGTCTGGAGACCTCCAGACTCAAGATTTAAAGTCTGCCATCACTGATAGTTTCCAGATCGTCGAAGAAAAGATTTATCCATTGAAAAAGACTTATCCAAATACAAGTATATCTTTAAGGATTTGATTTATACGGTTGAAGAATATCTCACGGCTGGAGATAGCATCTCATGATCAATTATTCTTATTGAAATCAACTTGAATAATTAGATCTGTTGATTAGCAAAGTATACTTGGAAGGTTCTACTTATGGACACCTAGATCCTAATTGTATGCATGGGCAGGATTGGTGGGCTATCATCACATTCCTTTAATAACTCGAGATATTCCTAATTGATTCTGTCCAACAGGTAGATTGGAAGAACTCCGAAGGTGCCAACGGTTATGATGGTATGGAGGAGTATATAAGGAGGACACTCAAGTTATTCGAGTGTGTGCATGAAAGAAAAATTCCAAAGTCTGAAACTCTTAGTTCTTTGCTGTTACAATATGTTGAGCTTAACTATACTTAAAAGAAAGATCAAATACTTGTGAGACCTTGAGGAATTGTAGTAGAGTCTCTACATTATGGAATCAAGGATGTGAGACTGTAAAATCTCTTTTGGTTCTTCATGGAATCCAGCCAGTGAGCTATTAGTGCGGGAGAGTGGACAAGCTGAACCACTATAAACCTTGTGTTTCAATTTTCTTTCCCTAATCTCTTTACTTAATTTGCAATCTTATATATTAGTTTGCAATATTTTATATCTTCAATCTATTGTTTTCATATAAGTCAAATTAAGTTATTAAGTCTTGCAAAAACTTCTTTAACACCTATTCACCTCCCTTTAGGTGTTCATACTAGCATTATCAAATATGTTGCACGGGTTTAAGTTTGGAATTTTTTTATAGCATAAAAAAGAATTTTGAGATAAATGTATCATACGAATACAAATTTTTAGAACTTTTGTGTCACAAAAAAAAGTGTGGATAAATGTGTTATGTTGATACAAGTTTAGAGTAAATGTTTCACATGAATATAAGTTTGATGTTATAGCAGTCACAAAAAAAAAAAAGTTTAGGATAATTTTGTCACAAAGACATAATTTAATTTTTTTTAATGAATTTTACCTATAAAAATAAAGAAATTGAAAATATTTAAAACATAGAGATTTGGGTTTCTCCAAACAAGCAAAAAAAAAAAAAAAAAAAGGAAAGAAACAATGAGGGTTTTCAAATTTGCGCAACTCCAAGGTGAAAATTCCAATGGAAATTGGTGGCATTTTCTTCTTCAAACGTTAGATGGGGTTTCGACCAATCTTCTCCTCCAACAACCTTAGTTGCGGTGGCCATGGCCTCGTGCTCAAGCTCGAGTGGCTTGGCAGCCATGGATGCGAAGCTTGAGCTCCTGAAGCTTGAGCTCCTGCGGTCATGAATGTCGCCAGCTCAAGCTTTCATGGCCAAGGATACAGTAAACTTGAGCTTGACGAGTCGATGTTTTATTTATTTATTTATAAAAATGTCGACATGGATAAATGTTTGATGGCGTCAAGTCAATGTCAACAAATTTCACGTTCAGAATAATTTAGGAGTGACTGATGACACTATTAAAATAAAGAGAGATTTTTTGAATAAAATAAATTTAGAGAGATGATTTTGACTCTCGCGCAAAAGCATAAAAAACTCATGGTAACATCCCCACTAAAATTAAAATGGCCTACGTCAATGAACTTGTGCCTCTACTCGATAGAGTTGCACGGACACTTGCGATACAATTTTTAGTGTAATTCTAATTCATGCTCATTGTAATTTGGATGATCCTCTTCATAAAGATTCTCTTATATTTATAGAACTTGCTATTGATGTAAACTTACTTCAAAATGCTTTTTATATTTTATCATTGTTAAATTAATTGTATGATGATGCCATCTTACATCCCTAATTAACAAATAAGTATTTCATGAACCGTCGATACATATATATACACGTATATATTTATATTTATATTAAACTCAATCTAGACTGTCGAATTTGATGGAATTCACATGAGACCTATCAAATATAATAATTTAGATTTTGTTTGGTGCTTGGCCATTTGTCAACTGTACTATCTTTGCTCCAACTTTTTTGCTATGTCATCCAAGGGATCTCAACATTTCTAATTGTCATAGATACAACAAATGAGGAGAGACCTTAGATTGCACAAAAAGAGAAAGATTTGAGATCCTTTAAAAGTAGGAGTATGTGACCACTTTACATAGTATTATAAGTCAAATATTATTTCAGTAAGTGCTGTTATTAAGCATACTTAATTAAGAATACTTTTAACATAACTTTAGAAAGGCAATCCATTTAAAACTCAATGAGCTTTTGCTATAAACTCACAAGTCCTGTTAAGATAGGGAGCTTGGAAAAGTATTTATGATTCGGAATCAAAAGACCAATTGTGTGTAAAATAAAGATAGTCCATCCACGAGAATGTGTAAAGTTCATATGATTGTCTTCTTGGTAGGTGAATGAGAATCCACTATGTCTAGCTTGAAAGGGAAAGAGTGGAAAAGAAAAAGTTAGATGTCTAGTTTGTTTTGTAAAAATTGGATAGCGTCAAAAAATACTCTGGATATTGTCAAGAAACTGGTCTAATTCTTCCTGAGTTTGATTGAAATTTTCAAATCAACTAATTTTTCTTTAGAGATTTATCATTGGGGAATGTCAAAGAGCATTTTTCATTATGACTTAACATTTGTGCAGCACACGACCTCAGGACTTCAAACTCGAAACCATGGACTTGGACTTAGGACTTGTCCTTGGAACTCAAGACCAAAGGGGTGGCATCAAGACTCCGCACTGGAGCTTGAGACCCTGAAAGCAGGGTCCAAGATGTCACCAACTTGGCTAGAGAACCCGAGGGAAGGCTCGGACCCAACCATCGAGACCTGGACCCTAAGGTCGAGGCTTGGACCCTAAGGTTGAGGCTTGGGACCCTGGGTCAGACATGGAACCCTAGCACTTGGACCAAGGATCTAGGACCCTGACTAGAGACCCATCCCACGGATTCCATCCCAAGTCAAGCCCCTAGGGACTAGTGTCTAGATGCTGAGGTCCCATTTTCGACCGTTAAGGGATCAAACCTCGCTACTAGAGTCCTAAAACCTATGGGCAAATTCCTGATTTTGGGTGAGAGATCAATTGGTCGGGATAAGTCGGTCCCCTCAAGATCTTTATTCAGCCCCTTGGGTCTTGAGTTCGACCTTCTCACATATGATGTTTGCGACCCCGAGACTAAACATCAGGTCCAAGGGTTTTACCCTCAAGATCCTAGATTAGGGTGCTTGAATCCCAAGTCTAGGTTCATGAAACACAATACCCAATTCAGACATTAGAGTCCCAAGTCTGATCTAAATTGACCGTCATGGCGATTGTCAAGATAGATTAAGGAAGATTGATTGCACTCTTAAGAAGTGTTAATCATTTTTTTTTTTGGAATTTAAGAATGCAATTTTTGTTGATCATGAAAATGTGATGTCTAGACACCTTTCCATATTTTGTATCTGGAGTACTTCACTTAATTTCATCTGCAGTTTTAGGCTATGACAGTATTTTATCATGCACTTATGGGCCCCAAGACTCCTAAAAAATATTTTCCATTATTTGGTTATGTATGGAAAGATAGAAATAAAATGACCACAATTTTGGGTATTCACTTAATCTTGTTAGGAATAGGTGCTCATGCTTTGCTGCCAAAATTGTTATTTGCATGGAGTCACCTTAATATATGTTCTATTTACAAAGAGGTGTGATTTGTCTAGTTGAATAAGATGTCAAATAGTTGTTCCTAAAAATTCCATGAGTGGATTTGTCCAATGAAACAACCTCTCTTGTGTTTGATTGTCGAAAGACTTTTCAAAATTAACATACAGTGATATAGGATAAGAATAGGATGAAATGTTTTATATGATGTGCATTCTTAGGTTTTTTTTAAAAGATGATAGTATTGGATATAGATCATAGGATAAAAATACATCCCTAGCAATGCGGATTCTTTAAACGAGAAAATCTTTTATGTATATTCTCGGCTCACGTTAACTAACATCACATGAGTCGTAGAGTCATGAAGATCCCATAAAGAGAGTTTTTTTTTTTTTTTTTTTTTGTAAAAAAGAAAATTATTTATTTAGCAAAATCAAACATTAGAGGAACATAGAAAGCTTTCAAGCAAAACAAGTCCTAGATGGGTTAGAAAACAAAACAAAACCCAAAAAACAAAGAGTATGGCTTGCAACTTTAAACACGTTCTCGTCTCAAAATACCATATTTATTATAGCATCTGTTTCGTCAAGTTTGATCATACGATGAAATTATCTTTCAGTAAGTGTTATTCTCAGCTTTTATTTAAATGGGATGGAGTTTATGTGCTAATTATGAACAGATAATATCAAATGCAATGTAAAGATTGAATTTCCAATTTCAAACAGCCCCGCCTGATAATTGACTTATGAACTCTGAGACCCAATTTGAACTATGCTGGAATCTAATTAGTGACATGGATAATTTGAAACAATGCTCGAATTTAATCGATGAAAATGCACCTGGATAGAGGACACAATGTTGAAATCTAATCAATAGCGCTGGACTAGAGATACAACGTTAGAATTTAATTAACGACATTGTAGCAGAATATAGACACTCGTAAAAATCTAACCGACAATGGGACTTTGAAAGCTACAGCTAGGAAAAAGTAAAATATGATAAGGAAAAAACAATTGATGTGTTGTTCGGGGATCTCCTTGTTGGACGATTGGTGGTATTTATAGGGAAATTTGGTAACCATTGAGCAGTCATTCATCTTCTGGTAATTGCTTCTAACCCTAGACACATTCTTTTCTCTTTGTAACTAACCTTCCCATTTCCTTCATAACTATCTTGATTGTGCCCTAATGTTTCTTGTTTTATCGACACTGATTCATAACTTGGTGCTTAGATGTTAATCGCTCTTCAACCACACATTCCTTTAGCGTTTCTTTGAATATTTCAAATGCTCTCATCCAAAACTTGTCGTCGGCATTATTTGGGTAGTCATTTAGTATTTGTTGTTATATTTCAACAATTGATCACGTGGAAGCTTCTTGCCTTGCTATCGATCATTGAATCATTATCCTTCGGCTTGTTGATAGCTAACTATACACTAATATCCCGGTGGTGCACATATGTGATTTCGCCTGACTTCTATCAATCCTCATGACCGACACATGATAATAGGGGTGTGCAAAAGAGTCATGAATTGCCCAAACCACTTGGAACCAAATTGGAACCGGTAGTTCCTAAGAGAACCAATCCGGTTCTTGATCTAGTTTATTGAAACTGGTAGGCACCAATCCATTTCTCGATTCTAGGCCTAAAAAAAAAATTAAGAAAAATTAAAACCGTAAAATCTCTATATGAAACTCAACACCCATTAACTAAGTGTTCATCTTGTCTTGCTCTCACCTCATTTGAGTCATCTCTCCATCTTTCAGTCGTGATCTTAACTCTTAAAAGCAATGCCCATTAGCTCACGGTGTCAATTCTCAATTTTCAATATGAGTTCACTCTTTTACTAATCTTGCAATTAAGAATGGGGAAGTTCTTTGTTTTTTCTTTTCCTTTGGCTTGTTAGAAATGTTGCATTGATTGCGTGAAGCTTGATGGGACTAGTTCCATGAATCCACTCGAGAACTGGACTGGATTGGCAGTTTGCTTCTTGAGTGGATCCATCAAACCAATGGGCGATTCTCATTTCAATTTTTTGGAACCAATCTTTAATGGGCAATTCCGATTCCAAGGTGGGAATAGTCCACCCAGACCATGCTCATCCTTACAACCCGAATCATGCTCACCCCTACATGATAATATGGTCAACTTTGAGTCTTAACATAAAAAAAGGGCGGCCAATCACGAGTACCATAGTAATGGGCATACACTGAGATCTTTTCCTCTAGAAACTATAGCTTGTAGTGTCACCATCATAGATAACAACAATAATAACACGTTGAATCACCACAAATTGAACACTTATAAGAAACTCCCAAATCTAGATTTCGATCGAGAGAAAAAAGCTCCCAAATTTAGATTTACACCTAAATCAAGAGAGGAGAGCTTCCGCCAAATTTTGAAGAAGTCATAGAACCACGTCTTGGATATCTTGCTGGTTGGACTGATGACGACATTCTTAAAATTTTGCAGTTGCAAACAAAGTTATTTATTCACTATGATGAGTGAAGAAAAGTAACAATGAGTGAAAGGATACACCAAACGAGGTGAACAAAAGACTCCCATATTAGATCGGAAGAGGAAAAAAAAAAGGAAAAAAAGAAAATCAAGGTTGGAAAAAGAAAAGCAAAGCAGGCTCTCAGCTTCAATTTCTAAAGTTGAGAACTTGCACAAGAAGTTTTCCCATGAAGAGAGATTATTTATTGACTTTTCCATAACGATTCCCTTGGTCTAGAGGGACTAGCTCTACTTGCTTCCTCGTCCAACAAGCCTTTTCCATCTTACTTTATTCTTAATGGTAAGCAAACTTGATTCAATGTAACGTACCGATTATAAATTTTGTAGGATTGAATAGAAGTAAAAGAAAGGTCAAACTAGTGGTTTCCTCATGTGCTTTTGCGCAAAAATTAAAACCCCCTCTATTTTGTTTTGTTGAAAGAATTCCTCTAGTTTTTAAAATATTTCGCATTAAGGACTTATTTGGTAACATGCTAAATAATGTCTGATTATATTCTTTTATTCTCTGAAAAAAAAAAAGAGAACATAAATCCATTTTGTAACCTTTTTTTTGTTCCCGAGAACAAATTTGGTCTTGGAAATAGATTTGGAATAGAATCAAGAGCAAAAAAAAAAAAAAAAAAAAAAGTGTTTTTTTTGTTCTCGAGAACAATTTCAAAATCAAGCCAAACTTTTTTCCTTTTTTCCTCTTTTCTTTTCTTCTTTTTCTTATCTTTCATTTTCTCTTCTTTCTCCTCCCAGTCAGTCGTTGGTAGCTGGGTGAGATCTAGTGAGCTCACTAGAGCCTCGCCTAGCCATTGCGAGGCTAGGCCTCACTAGGCCAAGGTGAGGCCGAACTCGAGTTGACTGAGGAGGTCAAGCCTCGCTGGTGGCTAGGTGAGGCTCACCGGTGGCCAAGTGAGCCTTGCCCAACCGCTAGAGATGCTTGAACTTGCCTAAATCTATTTAGGCCAAGTCTCACCCAGCTAGTCGCCGACCATTGTGGCCAACGAGTGGTTGGGAGGAAGAAGAGGAGAGAAGAAAGAGATAAAAGAGAAAAATAAAAATTATAATAAAAGTATTAAAAAATTAAAAAAAATTTAATTCACAAAAAAAATTTAAGGATCATACTAAACACTTTTCTATTCTGTAAATAGAAATTTTTAACAATTACCAAACACCTTTAAATGCTAAAAAATTCATCCAATTAACAAAATAAAAAAAAGAATAATTTCTAAGCAAAAATTATTCTTTAGAATTAAATGGTTACCGAGCATACCTTAAACTTCTCGTTGTATTTTTTTTTTCCCGATGGGTTTTTGCTATTATGGACCATCAAAACGCTGAGGTTGATAGCCAAGATATTGAAATGGACAACGGCTCTTTTAAAATGATTGTATGTTGGATGGAAAAACAAATATAAAAATGCGAATAGTCACAAAAAATGCTAATTATGTTAATTATGAGATATTTATCAAAAACTATTTTTGTGACATCAAAAGTCCAAAATTTATAATTGTGTGATACGTTTACTCTAAACTTTTTTGTGACATAAAAAATTCACATTTCATATTGATTAGACACATTTATCCTAAATTAATTTCGATACATTTACCTTCCGTCAAAATTCCATTAGCTAATGTCATTGAAAATCTTAGGTGGCATTCATTTGGCAAAAATATATCAATTCATTGTATTATTTTCCTCGCTTTCTTTCTCATTTTTTTTAAAAAACCTCCTCCTTTATTTTCTTCCTTGGTTTGTTGATCATAAGAGCAATGGCAATGGAGATGGTAAGAACGACGGTGGTGGTGAAGACAAAGGAGGAAGGAAAAAAAAAGAAAAATAATTTTGATGGTGGGTGAATATGTTGCAAGGGTTTAAGTTTGGAATTTTTTTTATGGCATAGAAAAGAATTTTTAGATAAATGTATCATATGAACACAAATTTTTAGAACTTTTGTGTCACAAAAAAAGTGTAGATAAATATGTTATGCTGATACAAGTTTAGAGTAAATGTTTTACATGCATATAAGTTTGATGTTATAGGAGTCGCAAAAAAAAGTTTAGGATAATTGTGTCACAAAGACATAATTTAAAGTTATTTTTTAATGACTTTTACCTATAAAAATAAAGAAATTTAAAAAATTTAAAACAAAGAGATTTGGGTTTCTCCAAACAAGCAAAAAAGAAAAGGAAAAAAACAATGAGGGTTTTCAAATTTGCGCAACTCCAAGGTGAAAATTCCAATGGAAATTGGTGGCATTTTCTTCTTCAAACGTTAGATGGGGTTTCGACCAATCTTCTCCTCCAACAAGACCTTAGTTGCGGTGGCCATGGCCTAAGCTCGAGTGGCTTGGCAGCCATGGATGTGAAGCTTGAGCTCCTGCGGTCATGAATGTCGCCAGCTCAAGCTTTTCATGACCATGCATACAGTAAACTTGAGCTTGACGAGTCGATGTTTTATTTATTTATTTCTAAAAATGTCGACATGGATAAATGTTTGATGGCGTCAAGTCAATGTCAACAAATTTCACGTTCAGAATAATTTAGGAGTGACTGATGACACTATTAAAATAAAGAGAGATTTTTGAATAAAATAAATTTAGAGAGATGATTTTGACTCTCGCGCAAAAGCATAAAAAACTCATGGTAACATCCCCACTAAAATTAAAATGGCCTACGTCGATGAACTTGTGCCTCTACTCGATAGAGTTGCACGGACACTCGCGATACATTTTTTAGTGTAATTCTAAGTCATGCTCATTGTAATTTGGATGATCCTCTTCGTAAAGATTGTCTTATATTTATAGAACTTGCTATTGATGTAAACTTACTTCAAAATGCTTTTTATATTTTATCATTGTTAAATTAATTGTATGATTATGCCATCTTACATCCCTAATTAACAAATAAGTATTTCACGAATCTAATATATATATATAACTCAATCTGGACTGTTGAATTTGATGGAATTCATATGAGACCTATCAAATATAATAATTTAGATTTTGTTTAGTGCTCAGCCATTTGTCAACTCTACTCTCTTTGCTCCAACTTTTTTGCTATGTCATCTAAGGGATCTCAACATTTCTAATGGTCATAGATAACAATAAACGAGGAGAGACCTTAGATTGCAGAGAATCGAGAGACCTTGGGTCTTCACCATACAAAAATCAAGTAGGAGGACCCAACCATGGGTAACTGTGTTGGTTGAGAGTCTCTCATTTATTACTAAGGTTGAGGGTTCAAAACTCGCAATTACTAGCGTTGTAAGTGGGGAATTATAGTGTTGGGCCCTATGCTAGTCTCCTCCGAGGTATAAAGGCATCAGTTATTAAAAAAAAAAAAAAGTGAAATAAGAGGATGATATTGAAAATGAGGCAACGACCAAGAGTGGGAAATGTAATTTTCGTAAAGTGTTGGGCTTAAATTATAAATAATCAAAAGTCAATTAGGAGGATGAAATTGAAAATGGGGCAAGGAATTAAAGAGGAAAATGCAATTGTCGTAAAGTTCGGGACCTAATGTACAAATAAGCAAAAGAGCGAAAACGGGAACCGAGCCTTATCTTCAATCCATTCCCACGCTCAGAATCCAAAAACCCAAGCGTCGCTCCAAGCAAAGCCAAACGACCTCGCCGGAAACCGAAGATGCTGAGCCTCGCCGTCGCGCCGCCGGCCGCCGCCGCCGCCGCCGCCGTCTTCCCCGCGAAATCTTCTCTCTCCGCGGCGCCGAGGTGGCGGTGGCGGTCGTCGTCCTTCGGCGGCATTCAAATTCAACACAAGGGCCCTCTTCTGGGCGTCCCTCTTGCGGCGGCGCCGTCGTCGTCGTCCTCCGCCGCTCGGAGCCGAGCTCCGAGCGTCGTGATGATGGCGAAGAGGCAGGAGGAGCTGACGGAGATAAGGGCCAAGACCATCGAGGAGATCAACGACGAGGTCGTGGACTTGAAGGGGGAGCTCTTGATGCTCAGGCTGCAGAAATCGGCCCGGAACGAGTTCAAGTCCAGCGATTTCCGCCGCATGCGCAAGAGGGTACTCTCGCTTTTGCCGGAATTTGTATTATCTGATGTTCTTTAGAAGGTTTTTCACGTTGATGAGATCATGCTCACTCTCATTCGCTGTATTTACGTCACTCTGCTCGGTGAAGTTTAATTCTTTCATCTTGCAATGTTGTAGCTGCGCAGTTTTTTTGTTTTTGCTTTGATTCTATGGAAATGGTACGTGGGAGGTTATGTTGGTAGGGAGAGCACGCCTTTTCTATGGCAAAGTGCAGTATAATTTGAATGGGATTTTGATTTGATAGGGTAGAGAACTTAATGGGCCTATTCTTTCGTGCTTTTGGAATGTTCCGCTAGAAGAGGACCGTGTGCTCAGTTGTTTTTGTTAGACTAGCAAGCTGAACTGAACAGTTTCCAAGTTAAAGTTGCTGGTTTCTTGTCAAAAACAAAACTTCTCTGAAAGAAGACGTTTGTTTACTGTGCTGAGTCCATGCACAGGATTTTGTCTTCTAATTTAAGTAGAGAGGTTCTTGGAGTCCTGGTTTTGACAACATGAGTTGCTAAAGGGATTAAAGAGCCTTTCGTTTCCCTTCTTTGCTAGGAAATAAGAGAGTGAGACCCTGCATTGATGATTAGTTAATTATTATCTTGAACTTTAAACCTGAGTACGGTTTGGACTAGTGAGCCGTTGTAGCTTATTTTTTCGGATTGAGCATTTGGACAAGGTGGGATTATGATGGAAGATGATCACGCGGAAGTTAGGCATTTCTGAAGCCATTTTAGATGGGATTTAAGGATTGTAATCAGTTTGACTGACCTAAGTTGATTGGAACAGGATGAATGGCCTAGATTAGTTGGTGTTCCTTCTCTTAAGTCCTCTGAAGAGTCTTTTCTTTTTCGACCTTTTATGTTTTTTTTTTCTTTCTTTCTTTTTTTTTTTTTGGGGGGGTAATTAAAGGATTTCTGCAAGCATACTTTAAGCATATTCTGACAAGTGTTTGATGCTCATAAAGACATCCATATATATAGTTTACCATATTTGTTTGGTCCTTTTTTAACTAAAGTAAATAAAAATTATGTTTTGGTACTTTTATCACTTTGCTTATGAGATATTTTCTGACTCACTTGAATTACTTCACCTTGCTTAATGAGTTTTGGTCTTTTATTATTGCATTATGTAGCTGTGTGGGTAATTTGTGGCAGAAGATTTTAGTATCATATTAAATTGAAAAAACCACATGGACTAGCATATTGGTAAAGTGCAATTTATTTAAGTTTATCCATGGTGAGAATGTCAATGTAAGGGGTGAATCATTTCTTTTGGAGTCTAGTGTAATTTGAAAATGATTTGACATCTCCCCCAGAACACAATGAGATTTTTTGCTTTTGAGAAGAAATGCTTTTCATCGTATTTTGTGGTGAAAGGCTTGAACTTATGTGATGGCTTGGACTAATTGCGTATTATGTGGAATGGAGGCTGTCCTTGAGTGAGAAAGGAATTAGTCAGCTTCACTTTCCTTTTAACATTTAGATGCTGTATCAGCTTCTCCTTTTCAATTTATTATGCTTGACTAGTAAAAAGGCCCTTTGAACTCAAGATGGATCCAAACTGAAAATGGTTTTTCTCTTTGGTACCTTGAGATCTTCCTTTTTCTCCCTCTTTGAATCTTTTGTGAATCGCTTCTTGATGTGTCTTCATATACAGTTTTCAAGGTAGTCATGACAGTTCCGTCTGTTGTAGCAGAAGGGCAGTCCTGGACTGTTGGGAATTCATTTCCAATCTCATCTTATTAAGGCTGCTTCTTTCTTCACTATCCCCAAGAGCAAATTTTCTGTGGATCTTAGCAGCATTGCCTGTTCCTCTAACCTCTTCTTCATTGTTGTCTTCTTAAATAGCAGTCGTTACAGTTATACTTTAATGACTTGAAGATGTCATGTAATTTGGAGCTTTGGGTTTAAAGAAGTACAAAAGAGTATTAGCTGTAGGTGATTTCTTCATCCAGAGGCTTGGTATCTGCAAAATCAGTTGATGTACCTGAGCTATTCTTGCTTTGAAGAACAATAGGTTTCAACCCTTGTTTTGGTGACTGCATCAGTAAGCATGAATATGGAATGTCTAGCGAAATGGTGAAGTGGGCTATAGAAGCATTTCTTTTCAGCAGTGGAGGATATTTGCTGGTATAAAGACATTATAATCATAAAAAGTATCAATTAGATCGATCAAGTACATCATATACAATAGAACTATTTATGCGTTTCTCACCTGTTGGCTACTGGGAACTCCACTTTTCATTGGTTGTTGGAATAGATTCGTAAGCCAGAAGGGATAAATAGAGAGGTTTATATTGGCAATGCAGGAGGTGATGTTTATGTTTTCTTAAGAACTACTTAATGATGTGATAGTTTCCACTAGTTGGAAAACCTTTTACTAATCTTTTTTAGAAGCGCCTTCTCCTCCCTCTTCTGCACCACCTAGGGAAGAGGACATGTGCTGTGGAATTAAAGGTTTGTTCTTGTGTAAAGTACTTTTAATTGTGCTCAAACGCACCTACAATGGAACCCCGGGCTTGCCCGATATAGCCATTTGGAGGACCGAGAAGTCACTCGAGTTCGAAGCCAGAGGGTTTGTGCTCAGTCTCAAAATCTGGTTTAGCACAGTGGAACCAGTGACACTACCTTAGGGAGCTTCTTTGGCTGGCTATGCTTGGCCAACATCCTTATCCCATCAACTGTCCTTCATCTATCTACTTTAGTCAAGCAGTCACATGCCTCTTTCTTAATTCCCCCAGGATCCTGTTACTCGAATTGCTGAGGCCAGGTCCTGCAGATTTAGTTTTTGCAGCTCTTCCTGCGCCCACTCCTGCAGACCAATCTCAAACCTAAACACCTGGTCTTTGCCATGTTCTTGATCTCCAGCATCAATAACTGCAACTGCCTAATAGGCAAACACTACCCTTGTTCCTGTTCACTTCCTTATTGTTCAAAGCATCGATAAAGAAAATGTCATAACAATAGTTATCTCCTCGACCGAAAGCAGCTCTTCCACTCATCTCATTAGCAAGAAAACCTCTTCCTTGCAAGGAGACAGATGCCTTATCATCCCTATACCCTATATTCTACCTGAGAACTAGGGCTATGTCTTCAATGTCAGCCTGAAGAGTGATAGACATATCTTAAAAAGGGTAATTTCCACGGTCAATGGAAAATCAATTGACTTCTGAGCGCACTCTACACTCTAGCTTTCTTTAATTTCCGTTGGATTGCTTTCAATGCTTCTTGCTTTCATTTAATTTATCTTGTGATTTAGATCAGAAGGATTTAGGGATGCACGCACAGTTAAGTTGGTCTTTACATTGTTTTATTTGTATATGGTTGTAATTTGCCTTACCTGTTCTCTTCTAATTCATTCATCAATATCAAAGAGAGCATACAGTTTCAAACCCTTGTCCTGTATGACTTGCATTTGCAACTGTTGAGATTCAATAAATTGAACAGCAAACATCTCTTACTGAATAGCGTCAGCTAGTATCAATGGGGACCACGATCCAGTTATATGCCTTCATAGATTGCAAACAACCCGAGTCTTTAGTGTCACTAGCTTACACAAAATGTCCTTTGGATGAATGGAATTTTAGGGTGCCCTTCAATGTCCTGCCGGTATAGAGACATTGCCCTATGTCCTGATTCCAGGGTTCAGGGACTTGCTGCTCAAATCCTCGACACAACCTGCCTTTGCCTCTTATGATGTTTCTCTCTCTCTCACATGTTGAAAGAAAGCCTTCTCCTCTCACGTTATACATTGTCCGACTGTCCAAACCATTAATCGGACCTGAAGAAGTGAAAATGCTGAGAATTACTAATCTCTTTTTGACTTTATAGGAAGATTTTTGGAATGGGAGTGACCTGGTATAAGTCATTATCCTGGCACCGCAAATTATTTATTCATTTGCAGAAGAACTTTTAGTTGGGTTCCCTAGTTTCTGTGTAGGGCCTCCTCGGAGGTAGTTAAGCTGTTTTAATGTACTAGGTGTCTGTTCACATGTGATGTCTAATGATATGTTTCTTTTTGCTTTTATCTTACATGCTACCTTGGACAGTGATAGATATAAGTTCTTACAACTTGTCCTCTTTATATGTTCCATATTCCTCGTGCAATTTGATTCTAAAACTTCATCTGGGTTCACCTTTTGATGTAAAACTTCCCCAGACAGATACATGCATGCATGAAAATGACATTTGTGGTTACCGAACAGTTATATTCCACTCCTTCCAGAACCAAGTTTAATTGCTATAGAAAACTACAATTTGGGCTTTATTTTAGCATTCTGATGATGATTATCTTGTAAATGGCAGATTGCTCGGTTGTTAACCGTGAAACGAGAAAGAGAAATTGAGGAAGGAATTAAGAAGAGGTTATCAAGAAAGCTTGACCGTCAATGGAAAAGAAGCATTGTTGTCAGACCACCTCCGTCTCTAAAGAAGTTGCAGGAGGAAGAGGCAGCTGCAGAAGCAGCAGAGAAGTCTGCTTGAGCCAATCTAGATATTTTTTTCTCCATCAATGTATGAATTTGTGTTCAAGAGAAGGTTATTCATCTGATGCTTAATTTATTATTCTGAATAATTTTGTCCACATATTCTCTCTGTAAATGCTGGTTATTTCTTAAATCGACAAGTGGTTTCCCTTTCAGGGGAAAACTTGACTCATCGCAAAACTTGAAATGTGTTTAACAACGTTGACATTCCCGTGTTGAGTTGTGATGCATTAAAGTCAGAGGAATGAGTTGATATGTTGATCAATATGCCTGCATTTTGCTATAATGTCAGTCTAAATGGGCTTCTAAAAGTTTCCCACAAAGTCTTTCAACCGGGCGTACGTACTGGGTTGACAAGTTGGTTGAAAGACATTGTGCGAAAGCACATTTTAATCCAGCAGGAACCCCTGCGAGTTTGTCCTAGGTGCAGGTGGCTAGTCCTTTTTCGAAGAAAAGGACAGGGAGTCTACTTCCCCCCTAAGGATCCCCATGTTTCCTATATATACATTTTTCTTCTCCTCCTAGGAGGGAATACCTCCTACGTTTTACGTCCCAATGTTCAAAAGAAGCAGTTTAAGAATTTAGTTAAGTCCATAATGTCAGTCTAAGTGGACTTGTAAAAGTTCGTTCTGCATATGAGAAAGTTTTGTTCACCTGCCTGCCCCTCACGGAGCACTTTCAGACCTTACAATCGAAGTATGTTATATTTCACTTGCATCTTCTCCTCAGCTTGTTACGGAATCCACGTTTTCCTCATTTTCATGGTATATCCTTTACCAGATTGCATCTTGTGGTAACACCCATACAAGAGACAGGATTTTGATGCTATGAGTTTACTAATTTACTTATCATCCATGATGCATTTCATAGTTGGAATAGTATGTTCTCTTCTTCATTACGAGTTCAATATAGTTCATAACAATTGCACTGGTTTACCCAGACAATATTCTGGTTCCTTATTTTTTGCTATGTGAGGAGGATACTTCTGTGAGTTATTGAGAACCTCAAGTCTTTAGCATGAATTCTATTAAAAAAACGGGTGGTTCGTCATAACCGAGAATTGATGGACTCTTTTTACCTTCCACAGGAAAATCGATTCCTAATGGGTTGACTATTGACAATGGCTATGACTATGTTGTTTATGACGTTTAGTCTTGTGCTTGGTGGGTGAGAATCTTGCCAACTTCACCATGATTATGAACTTCAAACACCTTAATATACGCCAGAACTAAGCTTTTTAAGGATGGTAATATCAAATATTCTGTTCATCTGATGAGTGATATGTTGTTGTGTGAATGCATACTTCACTTTGAATCTTCATAGTGGGCATGTGCTTTATGAATACATTCGTGATTTGATCCTGAAAGGAGGTCTCCAGCTCATAGAAAGGAGCTACAATGTTCAACTTCTTAAACCCATGTCTCTTCAATCTCATTCAGTATGTGGGGATGGGCTGGCTAATACGCCCTCAAAAGACTTTTCCTTACTTGCGAACTTGTGTAGTCAATAAATTGCAAATTCAAAAATTTGAATTTCAACTAATACATTGACTCGTAGAATGCATGAGGTGAGACTTTAATGATCAGCTTTAACCTATTGATTGTAAATTGATCAACCAGTTAGCCAGGAGTCTGAATCATGTGGAAATAACTTGAGATTGCTGGTGGCTTATTGCCATGTTCCGTAAGACTTTATTGGGTTAGTAATGTTCTTGTTTCACCATGCATATCTCTGTTCTTCTGTCGAATCATTTGACTAAAGATCCATGGACTGATCAATAATCATTAGAGCATCTTTCCCGTGAGCAATCAGAGTCGATCAGGCGTACATCTGTCAACTAGCATTTGAAGCTCTTTTCCGATTGGTCGCTTCTCCTTCCATACCCTCTCTAGTCTAATTCAGTACCGAGTTCTTCTAGATCTATTAGAAAACCTAACGCCAACTTTCGACGAAGACCGAGATCTGCATATTTCTCGGTTATGGTGTCAATCGTTGCCTAGGAAAATACTGCCTTAATCATATGATTAGTTGAGATGCAACAACTTATTTGGCATTATTACGGGCTAATTCCTCCATATCGAACGGTGTGTTACCATAAAGGTACATACAAGGACTGGCCAAGATACTGCAACATGCACGTGGAAGTTGGACTGATTGCCTACTCTCGGGGTGGGGCTTAGCAAGTGGAAAAGAGGGATCTCTTCATGGCAATGCTCGTTCACACACTTGGTCAATCATGGGATTCTGGTTTCGGGATTAGTTATGGATTATATTAATCAGGGGTTGATCTCCTTTGGTCAGCCCCTCACCAACTCACGCCATGTGAAACGGAGGCTCGATGCTGTTGATTTTCTTTCAGGTTTCTTGGTCCACGTGGGGCCGGTTTCTTTGAACAGGAGGAAAGACTGAATAGGCTGGCGACTCCGTTCTCTTTTCTCTCCATGTGGATTCCTCCATCTTGGTCCTTCTCTTTCTATATGCGGGCTCATAACTGAGATCTGAAGAGCAACAAGGGTCTCTCTCTCTCTCTCTCTCTCTCTCTCTCTCTCTCACACACACATCCTCAACCTCCTCTCCGTCGTCAGGTTTTATGTTTCCCAATCTGCAGCATGTGTGATGCATGCAAGTGCTGTCACACCTCCATCAGCATCACCAAGAGGTACGGATTGTTCCCTCCTCCATTCCTTTCTCGATGAATAATCTTCCACATTGCTCTCTCTCTCTCTCTCTCTCTCTCTCTCTCTCTCCTACTTCATGTCATATGTTCTGGAACTTCCAAATGAAGACTTCACCGGCTATGTCCTGTTAACACGCAACATCGACGACACGAGAAAACTTTACACGACAGTTTTTGAGTGGTAGATGCATTTAAGGTGGATGATAGAGACAACATCACATTCACATAGCCCCTTGTGCTCGATAGAAGACTTTCCGAGTGTCTCTAGTCAACTTTCACAGCCCTGGAGCACAATTAGCTATAGTACATACTCACCGCTTAGATCAGACAGATTAGACACTTCATTTGCTCCATGTGTGATTCTTTTGAGTGACTTGATTTATAACCGCAAATAAAAAATGTCAAGTGAAAACCATGTTAGTTCCTTAATGCATCTTTCTGTCCGAAGCTACTAATGTTGCTCTAAGAACCGCCAAGGGAGCATATACCAACTGTACTTCGATAACCATTGTGTTACCTTGATCGTCCACCAATTAACTAGGAAACCTAGTACTATAATGCATTGATTGAATGTGCACTAATGCCTCAAATCTAGCCGTAGGCGAACACCAACTACCTTTTAAATAACTTTAGAAACTTTAGCTGATTGATAAAGACCCCGAATTGAGCACTAATCTTTGAGGGTGAGCGGTTGGGCCAGCTCAAAAATATGGGGACGGGCCTTGACTGGTTTGGGAACCAGGATTTAGCTTCTTTTTTTTTTTTTTTTACCCTTTTACCTTCTTTAAGATTAGATAAATATGTTGGAGATAGGCTTCCAATTTAGAACGTCTAGAAAATTAATTAATGTTATTCTTTTTACAAAATAATAGTTATGTCATTTAAAGTTATGCCCAGCTGGGTCAACTCTAGAATCGGCCTAGAATCAACATGTTTGGTTCCAGGTTGGTTCCTGAGGGACTCGATTGCGATAAGATAGGTTCAAAATTCTTGATTTGAAAGCTACTCACCCTAAAATTAATCACCCTGACTAGTCTTCACGGAAATTTCTCTAACTAATGCCCCAAGGGATGCCAATCAAAGCATGAAATCAAGTAGGAATCTTGCATATAAAAAGGAGGCCCTAACCGAGTTTTAGATCTAAATCAACTCTCTAATGCCAAGTTAGCCTAGAGGGTGGTGGTAGCAAAGGGGAAGCTTAAGGGTGCATTCATTTCATGGAAATTGAGTGATTTGGAGAATGTTTTCCTAAAAATTTACTATATTGTTTAGAAAATTAGTTAACAAAAAGAGTTTTTATTATTGATAATAATCTATGCCTAACTCTTTTTATGGGCAATGAAATTTTTTTAAGCAATATAAGAAAAAAAATTTGAATTTTTTTTTTTCAATTCATTCATTTTTTGCGAAATAAATACATCGTGAAAGACATTATCCTAGACAAAACCATAAGTTGGGGGTATAAGCTACAAAAAGGAAGGCAAATAAGACAAGTCCAATCCCTACATCGCTATATGCGGGCTTGGGCTTGTTTCAGGTCAGTTTTCAAGATGAAACCCTCTCTGCTTTGTGGGCCTGACTTCTTGTACCTGGCCCTGGACTTTTGTGCTTTTGCTGAATCCAGTCAATCTGGACCTATAATGGGCTACATTCCACTATTGATGGTTTCGATCGGGATTTCTTTTTGTGTTAAAAAATAAATAAATTATTCTCTGAAGTTTTAGGAAAATTAAAGTTTTGATTTTTATTCATTTTATTTTACTCTCGCTTTCCTTGGTGATCGAACTTGAGACCCAGACCTACATGCATCGAACCCCTGAGACACTATGGAATTTCTGACCTGGACTCACAACTGTTAATTTTGTGGGACTAGACAAGAATTTGCCCAATAGCAATGCTGCAAGGCCGGACTGAAAGAAAATGTGCATTGGGGAGAGCTGAAAATCGGGACCTATATGAATCGTCCTTCAAGTATCGCCCTACCAAATCACATCCATGATTAAGGAGGAAGTGAAACTGAATGTACCTCAAAATTTGATAGTATCCAAATTACAGTACTTAGATATATGTATTTTTAAAATTGTTCTTAAGATTATTTATAATATGTAGATGCATGCTTTGTGGTTGGGTTAACCAGCACTTGATAATTTCGTTTAAATGAAATTTGTCACTTATCTATAGAAATACATCAGTAACAAAATAAAAACATAGTCTTTTCATAGAATTTTCCGTGAAAACAAATTTTGCAAACCGTCTCTCGAATCAGATATAAACTTTCCTTTTGAATTTCCTTTTCTCGATGAAAAAGAAACCATTTAGGTAACTTAACTTGAACCCGTGAAGTTACCTCTCTTACTTCATGGGTCAGGTGATAGACAAGGCAAAATTCATGGTGTGTGGAAATCAAGCCCGCATTATGCACATAAGACACATAGCTATTTTACAGAATGACCTGCTTACTTTTCTATTTCATAGTTTCGCTTAACCGATTTCTTCCATGCAACCTAAGTAAAAACCAAATTGCCTCCTCCTTTCAAGATCCCACCTTCCTTTGTTAAGTTCAAATTCCCATTAAACCAAAAGATCTGTTGGCCTCTCAATGTACTACTTGGATCAGACCCATTACCTCACATTTTCCTCGAGCCCCAAAAGCAATAGGCCCATTAATCTCAAATTCTCAAATGTCTACAGTCCCATGTTTAAATGAAACTGCTCGTGATGATGTGCATCTCAACTATCAATTCTTATTGAAACCTTTAGAATAATACTAGCAGGTAACATAGTAGATAATCACCACTATAATTAACACAGCTACATGTTCCGACCTTAATCTTGACATCTATCATATATGCGTTAGATCATATAGTAGCCCAAGTTTTGGTGGCTAATCGTAGTTTCATTTCTATCAAAGGGAAAAGGTTTGTGTCCATGAAGGAGGATTTGAAGACAATATTGTGAGAAGATACAGAGTGCAGAATGTGCTTAATTCAAGGTTTTTTTTAGCTAAAATACGTGAGGTATGTTGATTATTTCATTCAAGAAATGTGTTCTATTTAATTGAAAGGATCTTCTAATCAATCCAGCTATCTTTTTGATTCCATTAGTTTTCAGGCATTCAAAATATCACAAATCTTTATTTTTTTTTCTATAGAAAAGATTGACGAAAAATGGCAATAAATTAATAAAATTAAAGGATAGTTTTAGTTTACTAGAGACATTGACATTCAAGAAAATGCTAAACATAATAACAAGTTCCTTTAAATTCTTGTTACTTTATGAGATGACAATTATTACATTGGGTAGTTTTCCTATGGTTACATGGATTAAATAGAGATGAAACTTCATGGAAACTGCCACAATGTGTATTGTCATGTTCTGTGCTATTAATTTACACGAATATTTAATTTAACACATGTGACATCCTTCACTTAACATATATTTAATTGCATGATTTGGAATCCTGTCACCCACGGTCAAAGTAGTTCTGTTGACCAGAGTATTCTCTCCTGTTTGTAATATTTTTAGAATAATTTACAAACACGTACTATAATTGAAGCTCAGTGTACTATAATTAATAAGCAAGGGTAGCATTAAGATAAAGAATAGGTGAAGTACAATCACATCTAAATAAATATCTCGATTCAACTCAAGAAATGTTAACAATTGGCCTGATAGTTGAGCATGTCCAATGATTTATTAGGGTTTCATTGATATATTTGTGGTCAATGTACCTCCTTGAGACACCCACTAGACGCAATATGCTTGTTAAATAATCAGAAAAAAAATAATCCATATCACAATCCCAATTGGTGTATCAATTAAAAAGGACAGTCGACCTACTTCTTTGGATAACTATAGGATTAGTGCACGAGTATACTATAAGGTACGTATGAAAGATTCATCTAGCATTCAGTTGTAATGGGTGGCAGCCTTCCGTGACTAACTACAATAATTGTGGCTTCTTGTAATTGTATTATATTGTGAGACCTTAACATATACTTGGCACGTTAATCACCAAGTCGATGATTGGACCCCCTAGGGTTTTACCAAATAGCGGTCACTTAGTTTATTAATTTCATGGAAACTTCGTTACCGAAACTCTCGAGATGCTTATTAAGTATTAATGAATATATATTTATGAATAAACTTGAGTTTCCTTATCTATTCTAGTAGTCTTCTAAACGTTTTTCCACCCCAATATTTTTTTTTCTAAATTAAAAAAAAGCTCTAATAAAATTAGATGTTTATCTCAAACAAAAATTTGAATTTTACCGAATTGAAAATGAAAATTAATAATTCACCTCTAGAATTAAATAAAGGGTTTAGAAAAGCTATAGGGTTCAGGGAGAAAGGTATATGTTTCCATCTGATAAGTTTTTGAAATTTAGTAGAAATGAGAAAGACAACAATCACTTATATGTTCTAAATTAATCATTTCAAATTTTGGATCTTCTCTTTATAAATATGTAATGAGTTGAATACATAAACACCAACCTGTGCTTTCGCATATGGGCATGTGATTTGAGTAAAAGAGAGATCAAGTGTGTTTGAGCCTCTTTGTCGGTCTCTAATCTGCCTCTCCAATCATGACTAACTTTCACGTTCTTAGTCTTGGACAAAATCTCAAGCATCCGACGGATACGTAGGAGACATTGAGTGACACTTTCATTTAGCCACTTTAATTCTTTAAGATAAATTACATAGTGATTTCCGACTTCTACACGATATGAAGGTGGAGATCTCAACTTTGTTTGCTAACAATTCCCTTTAACCAAATATATATCCGCCTTCTTTATGCGGATTCAACCCTTCTTTCATTCGAACCATACTTACATGTCTTCTTGTTTTTTTTTTTTTGGGTTGGAACATGTCTCTAGTTTAGTGAGCCAAATTGTACAACTATCCCTACATGACGTGGGGCTAACGTGGGTCCGATCTCATCCAGTGAGGCATGTGAGCTAGGCTCACATATGAATCCAGAGCAGACAAGTATTTTTCTGTTCACTCATATGTACTGAGATCTAAAATATCTTATAACCCCATGTACCCCCTGTTCCCCCCCTCTTCCCCAACCCACGGCCCCTTTCTACGGCCCCTTTCTATATATATATATATATATATATATATATATATATATATCGGGGGTCAACGACGGCAATTATCCCAAAAAAGGTCAACAATAGTTGATGTCGACCTCGAATTGAGATTGATTCAAGCCCTAGACCTTGAATCAACCTTTTCATGAGGTCGAATCAACCCGATCCTTGGATCTTGGCTTGTTGTCGCCTCATCCTCGTCGATAGTAGTGACGTTAAAGCAGGTGCGCGACTCGGAATGGAGGTGCAAGCATGGAGAGAGAGAGAGAGAGAGAGAGAGAGAGAGAGAGAGTGGGGGTAACATTAGCGGCTTAGACCGGAGGGGGAACAGCAACAACGAATGAAGGCCGGCAACATGGCTTGCATGAACGACTGTGTTATGTGCAATGGGGCTGTGGATGCCGCAGTTATACAATTTGATGTATGGACAACGATTAAATAAGTTGACAGTTGTTAAAATGTGTATGGATGAACAATATAAACTTGGAGGCACAATACCACCAAAAAAAACTCAAAGTGGTATATTTGTGATACATTTATCGCAAATCAATATCATGTCACAACTAATCCCAAATTGGTAGACTAATTAATTTTTATATCACAAAAATCTTAAATTAGTACACCATGAATATATTTTTCCTCCGTTAGTTTCTATCCAATATCTTTCATGAATTGCTGACATGGAAACACATGTTGCAAGTAATTCGTATGAGAGAATCCAATGTGAAAATTCAGCATAAATGATTCTTGAAAACAATGTCATCTCAGAAACTCAAGCTCATTTGATGGATCCCAATTTTTCAAGAATAGAAGATCTTAGAAAGAGTCATGAACTTCAGCCATCTTAGGGCCAGCATTTGCATTGATGGCGAAGTATCTTTTTGCAAGCCTTGCCATGGAAAGTGCCAACTTCAGTGGATACTCAATTTTCGAGCAAAGAATCAAAGAATCTATGTAGTCTCGTAGATTTTCCTTGATCTTATCTCCGTCAAACACCCTTTTGATGGTCGTGGATAACAACTGCTCTCCATTCTTGCCATCTTGAGTAGCTTTGTTCCGAGCAAGAGCTCCCACATATTTTAGAAATCTGCTGAAATTCCTAATTTTTCTCTAGTTTAATGGAGATATTGGGTGGAAGTTTACACTCATCTTACTAGTTTAAGATTTTCTAGTGAAATGAAAAAAATGTTGGAGAAAATGGGTCATAAACATATCAATTTTAGATTTTTAGTAGTATCATCCTTAAACTTGAATGATCCTAGCATCACTTAACCTGTCCAAAACTATAAATTAGAAGACTAAAAATTTATACGTAGTGCTCAATTAATGCCACATGACAATTTGGGGAAACGATCTAAAAGCCAATGTGTGGTAAACAGAGTCGTGATTTGACAACGTTAGTTAGGAGGCACAAGAAATGATGGAGAGGCATTTGGTCTGGTGGGGGCATGGATGACAGTCGAGAGTGAGTAGATCCCCACTTTTTGCAGGTGGTTTAAACACGTGCCAGTTACTGTTCAGAAAAATCTGATGATGAGGATTGCATCCTGTTGTTGATACATCTAGAAGGGAAGGAACAGTATGGTCTTCAATGGGATGAAGCCTGAGCAATTTAGGTGTTGATGCAGATAAAGACTGCCTTCACTTCGCGAGCTTGTCGGGCACAGAAGGGGATAGGACAAAAAATGTGATTGGGAATTTGTGATAGTGAATTGGTAGTAGGGAGAAGAGTGCAAGTTAGCGCACAATCCCCTGCGGCGGTGGAAGATTTGGCAGTGTGGAATGCTGCGCAACTAGCAAAAGAGAGAGCACGGAGCAAGCTCTGCACGGAAATGGACTCATTGATCTTATACCAAGACCTCGTCAGGGTGATGAGGGAAGCCTGAACTGGAACACTGCTTCGTTTTTGAGAGCATAAAGCAGCAGACCACTTCTTTTGGAAGGGTTGATTTATCCCTTGCTTCCGGCGAATGTTAACAAGCGTGCCCATCGGGATAGCAACTTTTTCACAGACAGAAGATGTGTCCTATAGATTGGGATCTAAATCCCCATCTTCTTTCAAACTACATAACCCCCCCTGAGTTGTAGGGTTATATGTTTTGAACTTCTGAGTCAATACAATTTCCAACTTTAAATTTGGCAAAAGACAAGCGCATGCGTGAAGTCTTGACAAAAATAACCATATCATTTTCGAGTACAAGTGAAGAAATGATCATACACTGTCAAAGTAGAGAAAGTTTTATACAAGCGATTTTATCCGTTCTTGATTTGAGGGTTATATCTACTCCTTTGCTCAAGTCAATGACGTGTAAGGCCGCCTACGCAGAACTCTGTTTACACGAGCGGCGTATTCTTCCGTAACTCATGTATAACACGGACACTTTTGCATAGCTACGTGTCCGTGTCTGGATATGTTGTGTTCTCGAACGGTGTGGTGGTGGCCTACTCAGATGTTGTCCTGGCTTCGAAGGCAAAAGCCAAGGGATCCGGAGCTGTTCCTGCGACTAGACGAGACGGACCAGATAAAATAATCTGCTTAAATTAGCAAAGGAAAAAAAAGCATAGAATAATCAACTGTCCATATCGCCACCTTTCAATGTCTCTTAGCTGTTACTCTGATGTCACCCTCCTTTAGAATAGTGAAAAACGGGACAAACCAGAGGTAGTAGTTGATCTTAAAAGAAATGATTTCGAAGAGGACGATTTGATCGCATATAAAAAAGATCCAAGTACGTAGGTTTGGAAGCAAATAGGCACGGAATCACTCATTATAATATCACGAGCTTGCATGGAATTCAATCCCCACTTTATATTCTTATCCGCTCGCTCGGTCATAACGGTTGAGAAAAACGCAGACCTGCCCTAAGAATTGTGAACGGGGATTCATGAGGAAGATTCGCCTGTCTCTTTGATTAATGTTTTTATTCTCACGACACCGTTCATGTTCTCGTCTAAGAAGAAACCCTTATTCTAAAAATTTGAACTATTGGAATAAAGCGTTCCCTAATATAGTCCTAGACCGCGTGCATCCTCTGTTAGGATTCGACGCACAAACATAACGAAATAGAAACACAAGGTTTATCTTGATTTACTTTTAAATTAGAGTTACATCGAGTAGAGAATTCTATTATAATTGGCATCTCTCACAACCATAATAAGTGAAATCTCCGTGTCTTCTTGTTGATGGAGAGTATGGATCACACCTCAGAATCCTCCAGTGATGCCACGAGAGGAAGTGAACCTTTCCATACGTTACTTTCATTTTGAAACCGGTAAAGATATGATGAAATTAGCATTGATTTTCAAGACCCCACTTTTTTTCATTTTTTTATGAAATATCCTCGTTTCATTATTATTATCATTTTTTTTTTTATATAGAGGGCCTTCAATTAGGGTTGTTAGGGCAGTGACCAGTTGAATAAGGAGAAGTAGGTGTTTGATGGGTGTTCCAAATACTATTCACGTGTAATGGACGTAATACAAGCTTTCTGATTTGTCTTCTCTTTTCTATAGCTTCTCTCTGTTTGTTTAATCCATCGGCTTAACGATGTTCAGGGCGACAGTCACTGTCCTTGATGCAGAAAGACAAACTCGCCACTCCATGGCAACGCCACGATATGATTTGTTTATCAGTACATGCACGTCCAACGGATACAGAAGACGATCGTGGGAATACTCCAATTTTTATCATTTCTTCTTTTCCCAATAATAAATATAAGAAGATTTGTGTGGAAGCTTAGTTCGATTGGACTCATTCCCCAATAAGCGGGCCCCTGTTCGAAGGTGACCGACGTTTGATTATTGAACGTTTTTACATCATTTAAATGCGAAAGGCTAATTCATGTAATAATTTGAGGTTTTAGGACAATCGGTAGTCGTTTGGCGAAACTTCACCAGCATTAAGTTTCATTTTCAGTTGATTTTTTTCAAGGAGTATCATAGAAGTCTACTAAATTAGCCAATATACAAGTAACAAGGAGGTCCGGACAAAATTCGTGCAACAGTCAGCCCTAGTTGGTTATCGAATTACATGGAGTGAACAAGAAGAAAATAACTAAACGATTTGAAAAAGAGGGAAGAAGCGTTTCTCAAGCAACGCAGTCACTCCCCATCCCATGATCTCGATCTTTCCAAGAGTCAATATATATTCATCACGCACCAGCATATAATAAGGGTTATATTCAAATAGTAAAAAAGCAATCATTTATGTATTGAGTACGAAGGGGTCGGGGAGTTTTCTATTTGCATGGGGGAAGGGAAGGGACAAAAACATCGTATACGTGGCACGGGGAAGCACCCAAAGTCCGAGTTTAGATGTGTGTTGGGTAATTACTTGATGCAGCAAGCAAATCAATTAAACAATCATTAATATATTTCTTTAATTTGCTAAGAGTTTTAAGGTGACATCACTTGACCCCCTTGATTATTTTTTGATTGAATCCTTCTAGTTTTGATGTGAAATTGTGGTCCATCCGACAAGGAACCTAAGGAGAAGAAGCTAGCTATGGACCCATCACTCTCTCTCTCTCTCTCTGTGGGTGCTTGTCTGTAAAAATTTCAATGGGGATTTCGTAATGAAGGTACTTAAGATATTCATTTAACCCTAACCCTTAACCTAAAGCGTGAGAGGAGCAATGTAGGGTTTGCTTTTGGTTGCAAAATTCATGCCGACAGGAAAAGAAGAACAAGGTTATTAATTATGCAGACATGGTGGGGTTTCCATTTGAGTTTTCTTCGCTAGGTTGACTCTATGGTGGGCCTTTGTTGTGATGCTTTCGTTTGGAGTTTAGGTTAGAAAAGAAGAAGCAAGCTTGCTTATGAACCCTTCTTTCTGCGAAATTGGCCAAGATGATGACAATTAAGCGCGCACTAAACGACTCAAGAAACTCGCGCAAGCGCAATAACATCTAGACTCATTTTATTAAAGTTGGCCAGTTATGCATCAAAACATAGTATAAAGATATTGCATTTTGCAGGCTAAAACTGGATGCATCCATCTGAATACAATAGTTCTACACAATTTAAATTTTCGAAAGTACCCTTCTTGTATATTTTTCGGAAAAAAAAGAATATTTGATAAGTGAGCTCAATCCATATCACACTTATGACATAGTTATATTATAAACATTCTGCATTTGACATTTGTTGATATTATATGCGCTTAATGAACCTAATTAAACTAAATCCAATTCAAAAAAGAGAAGATTATACATACGCACGTCTCAAAGTATATTGTGTACTGATTGTGATTTTGTCTACCACATCATGCTTTTACAGCATGAGTCTGTATGATGTTTTGTCTTGGGATATTTACGCAACGTTGATAATAACTTTGCACTAAAGAGAGCTGTTCACACAAACGAAGCCATTTGGGTCGGGAAGTATCTGTACTTTAAGCTTCTGTACCTTATCAACTGGTGGATGTTTTGGAAGAGCTCGGTGTCTTTGCGTGTGCTCCCTTTTGGTTGAGCTGCTCTAACGGTGTTCTCTTTTTTCAATTTCTAATGACCTGATCATTACTGCAAGGAAGGCCCTCGTGTCTTCCATGCAGATTTTTAGTGGACGTGGTGATATGTAAGCCTAGCTTTGTCTGGTTCTTGGTTTCTAGGTTTTGATGTTTGGAAGAGAACCTTTTCTTGATTTTTTGGCTCGTGCTTCATTGCAAGACAAAAAAGAAGAAACAAGTTTAGACACAATCGTTCACAGAGTTTATGGATGCCACCTTCAACCTGCGCATTGCTTGTAAATTATTTCTCTTGCAGGTGAATTTTCTGAGAAACCTCTCTCTCTCTGTCTCTCTCTGGCTCTCAACCCTCGCACTCAACGCGTCTGTCCTGTTGGTTTTCATCGTCCTTTTCCTCTTGTCCTCGGATAAGCATGTGAGAGAGAGAGAGAGAGAGAGAGAGATTGCGTTTCAAAGGAGGAAGGGAGGGGAGGGTGATCAGAGAGACTTGCCCTGCACCAACTTTTGCCCTAACAATCTCCCTCCATGGTCAAACGAGTCACGTCCTCACGGGTCCCCATCGTTGATTATCGAAGCAATCTTTTCTTGTCGAATGGGATGCTGCTCTCCACGTTATTAAAAGTCCTCTCATCACTTGATCTTTGATCTTTCGCGTATGCGATCAGATTTTTCAGGGGCTTATTGACTGTAGGATTCAATGGAGGTAAGACTTTCACAGGCTTAATGTATCTTCCAACAAAGAGCAAAAGTCAAGATTTTTTTTTGTTTATGATTTCTCTTTTTCTTAAAACTCGCCTTAGCTAGGTAAAACCCAGATCATAAAATACTCCACTAACATCATGGACCATATAAGACACAAGCTAGAACCCGGATAGGTGACTCAAATAAAAAATTTCTTACAATGACAAAATGAGAAATTTGACCTGTGTCATGCGTCTAATTCATATAGATAAGTCCGCTCTTCAACCATTGAACCAACCCCATTTATTATTGATGAATTTCATCTGCTAAACTGATAGTTGAGAGCACTAGGGCTGTTGCAAAGGAAAACAAAGGCCTACGGAAGGTCAGGTAGGAGGACGGCCACCGATAAAGTTCTGTTGGAATTCAATACACGTGGAAAGAGACTCTACTCTTGTCTACGCTTACAAAGGGACCAAACGTGTAGGCGGCCACAAAAATATATTAGGCCATGCAAAAGGAAGAACCTCCATTATTATAAATAGCTAGTGAACTAACAAATATTCCAATAAACAAGTAAAAGAAAAAAAATGAAGTAAACAGTTGAGGAGAAACCTATTATCACCTTAGATAAAGAGGAAATCATCATTGGTACAAGATAATTCACAAAGAGCATATGCATTACGCGTTTATCTTTATATAGAAGCTTGAATTGGATTGGACCTTTGTAAATTGTTGGTCCGTAGCGGTGTTAGCGCCCTCCTTTCAGCTGTCTTAGAAAGCACAATCGCTTACCTAGCGCAAAAAGGAAAAGAAAAACTCATATTTTCTTATACATAATTGGGATGTAATCATACTTCTCGCCTCCCGAATTCATGATATATAGAAGTAACTATTTATGGTGAACAACAACACAAATTCTCAAATTTCTATGCGAATATAAGCAATTCTCATATCATTGTCATGTCATGTAAATTGTTATCCGTACATATCTTACAAAGGCCAACTTTGATTGTATGCACGATTAATAATGAGCTTAATTTATTTTTCTTTCACAATAACTATATCTTTCATTTATATTTACCCACTATATCGTTTCAAATTTTAGGTCAATTTTCTTTATGGATCAAATTAGATTTTCAGTTCATTATTATATTCATGATGGAGTGCCATTACTTTCTTATGACGCTCACATAAATATCATAATTTTACAATCAATCACTTGAGTGCCGTGCTTTTAAATAACATTCACTCGAGCATAATGACTTTTCAGTTAATCACTTTAGTATCATAGTTTCAAAAATACATCGCCACAAGTACCATGCGACATCGGACTTTTGGCATTTTTGGTGAACATTTCTAAAATATAATGCAATCAATTTAAAAGTTATAGCACTAAGTTGAAAGCTATATGAGAAATTACAACTCTTGTGGAGTTCTTTTTCCTTTGTCCATGCATGCACCTTAATTAATTAGTTCACTAATAAATTGGCCTAGCATTTTCTTCACGAAGACGTGGAGAATCTTACACGTCCATTAGTTTTTTTTTTCTTTATTGTCGATGCAAAAATAAATTTCGCACAAACCTATTTCCCAACTTGCTAAGTGAATCAAAAGCTGGTAATCATATAATAGAAGGAGGCATTAAATAACAATAGTAATATTAATATTGTTACTAATAATAATCATGATAATAATAACAACAACAACGTGGAGCCTATAAAGTCCATGCAGTGAATGACGAAAGAAAAACTTTTATGTTGCGTGCATGGCGGGCGGTCCTCTGACCATGGAATACGTGCCATCTGTTTCATGGATGTTGACCTTTTAGTCTCATTTCTCTCTCTCTCGGCAGATAATTTATCTAACTGCACATGCATCATCACATCCCTCTTTTGCCCCTCCTCTGCCCATTTGCTACACATTGGACTCATAGAACTTCATTTGACTATTATACTCCGTTTGTTTCGCCAAATCAACCATTTGAAAGATATTTTCTTTAAAAAAATTACTTAAAATTATGTGAATGATAAAAGTAATTTTTGTTCTTTTTTTTTTGTAAGCGATACAAGTGGTTCTTTTTTAGAAAAATATTTTTCAAATCGTTCATCTTCCATGAAATAAATAGAGCGTTAAACTCGATTATTGCAAATATAAGCTAAGATTTTTTTTTCCCATAGTCTTTATGGATGTGCGTAAACATATATAATTCATAGGCAATGGATAAGATTTCAAATATAGGTCCGACATATATATTCGCAGATGACATTTGGCCATACGACCAACATCTCAGGGATCAGAGCATTTTTAGGCTAAGATTGGATCAGAGTTCTAAAATGTAGTGTTAAGTTTTTCTCTTCAAAATATATATGGTTTTGAATAATGCAAACTAATGATCAACCGCTCCAAATCTTAAGCAATCATAATTTAGACATTTGAATGTATCACAATCCAGCGATGTCCTTTGTTTTCTTTGTTCTGGGGATTTTTCATGTATGCTATGTAACTATATGACTAATTAGACAATTTGGGGCATATTGTTCTTTAGCCAAGGTTGGAGAAAATTTCCTCTAATAAATCTTTGGTAGGTTGTGAACATGGACATCATCTATATTTACTAGTTAATAGCTTGTACAGGGGTGATGATTTATGTTCATAATGCACCAATCAAAAGCTTGATTTGAAAGAAAATTGAAGATCTAATATCGCACTTTTCTGCTTTGTAATCGGTTTGTTAAATAATCTTAGGTCTATCTTAGGAATTTCCACTCGTGCATTAGTCACATAAATGACATTAACTACTGTTAGAGAATTTAACTATTGATTAAATAATGTGAATTTATTAGCCATTCGATCTTGGCATTTTTAAAGTTTCCCTTCACTATGTCATCATCTTTTTGGTAGGTTTGGGGTGAGACAACCCCCAAACGTGTACCTATATTATATATAGCAATAGGGAACTATGATTTTATATTGCATTATCTAATTTCATTGCAAAGATTCATTGATTACCCTCATTAGTTTCGGAAATTTCGTTGTGTTATTCATTAAATTCTCAGAGGATCATAATTGCCATGTCCTTCCTCACGCTTCCTTGGTTCATTTTCAATCAAAGGACAATAATGTCTACTCTTACACTAAGAAGACATCAATTTGAAGTTGTCATCTTATGACAAAGATTCAATCAAGATTTGTATGGTTTAAGTACACATGAAAGGAAAGACATTGTTAGTTATGCACAACTCTTTTTTAAAAGCATTGAGAACCAACTGATAGACACCGTATATTTTTTTCTCAATAATATGGCATACACTCAATTAATTTTTATTTTGAAAACGAATGGGTCCCACCAAATTTAACGTGGGATTGATTATAATCAACGGTGCAGATGTATTTAGTTCGGAATAAATCAACTGAGCTCATAATATAATTACAAAATAAGCCCTCACTAATAACATATGGACCATGTAGTCATAGAAACAATAAATTTGGCTGGGGTACAATTGACTAGTGAAGAAATATTTTTATATTTTGTATTTTTTAATGGGCAACCATTGAAAAAATGAGGAAGGGGCTTGAAGCCATCCATGGGGCAGGACATGTTCAACGCAACCAATGAGGGGACGCCAAGGTGGCTGCCGTCTTCTATTTTGGTCGAGGGTGACACTGCTAATTGGTCTGGTTTTGTATATAAATAGGGAAGCTGCAGTTAAGGTTAGATTGCAGGGGGACCAAATCCTTGTGTAGAGAGACACAAGAGCACAAAATCCATATAAGGAAGAAGAAACAGCAAAGAGAAATAGAGAAGAAAGTGATGGGGAGGTCTCCTTGCTGTGATGAGAGTGGCCTTAAGAAAGGTCCCTGGACTCCTGAGGAAGATCAGAAGCTCATCAAGCACATCCAGAAGCATGGCCATGGCAGCTGGAGAGCTCTCCCCAAGCTTGCTGGTACTCTCTCTCTCTCTCTCTCTCTCTCAATGGAGTTTGGTTCCGAAAGCTACGAGAAAGTATTCTGTGTATTGGCCTGACAGCATGCTGTGGTGACGCGCAGACTGATCGCTTGTCAGTAGAGCGATCATACGGATCTTGTATAATCTGATATATGAGATGCTTTCTTGGAGATTAAAATAAGAGAATGGATGAGTCTCTATTAGTCTGTCCCTTCGATTTTGTGAAGTTTCAAGCCATCACAATTCATATTGAAGGGTCTGTGGTTTATATTTTTCTTGGCAGGTCTCAACAGATGTGGGAAGAGTTGCAGACTGAGATGGACAAACTATCTGAGGCCTGACATCAAGAGAGGCAAATTTTCCCCTGAAGAAGAGCAAACCATCCTCAATCTCCACTCTATCCTCGGCAACAAGTAATAATCTACTGATTCCAATGACACTTTTGGGTTTTTTTTTTTTTTTTAGGTTATTTCTCCTCTATCATTTTACAGTTCAATTTGGATAAATTCCTAATTCTGTTTCTTTTTTCAACTTGAGAAGGTGGTCAGCTATTGCGGGTCACCTACCAGGTCGGACGGATAACGAAATAAAGAACTTTTGGAACACCCATCTCAAAAAGAAGCTGATCCAGATGGGCTTCGACCCGATGACCCACCGGCCCCGGACCGACATATTCTCGAGCCTCCCTCACCTCCTTGCCCTGGTCAACTTGAAGGAGCTCATCGATCACCACTCACTCGAGGAGCAGGCGAGGCTCCAAGCCGAGGCCATCAACAAGTTCCAGTACCTGCAATACCTTCTTCAGCCACCCACACCACCGGTCTCTCTCACTCCCACCACCTCAAACAATGTCGTCACAGATGACGTGGAGACCATGAAGCTCTTGAATGCTTTTGCCTCAATCAAAGAGAACCAAATGATGACCTTATCATCATCACCCTCACCTTCTCAGTTAGAAGCAACCGCTCACTCACTATTTGGGAATGCCCCAGTTAGTCCTGTCCATGATAGTTACCCTTTTGCCCACTTGCCTGAGCTACAAAACCCGTGCAGCTTCCAGACAAACTTGAGCAAGGATCATGATAACAACAACAGTAACACTATGGTCCAAGCTAGCGAGTTCGCAATATTCAGCCAAGGAGAGAACTCACCAAATTCTCCTTGGCTTCCTTCTTCTTCAACGCCGTCTCCTCCTGCCGAGACTTCTTTCGCCAACACTTTCAACGGCGATGGCGGGGCTGTCTCCTCCATCTGGCCGGACCACCTCCTCGACGATTTCAATTTTTCGTGAGATTGCTTAGTTAGCTCTTTAGAGACATGTTACGTGTTTGTATGATAAATGTCTTAGTACAGTGTTTCACATCCTGATTAAGTATACTACAGCGTATATTACTAAGAAAAAACGCGTTTCCATGAGCCGTACTGATGCAACGCAAATTGATGGCGACTTTTCGAATTTTCTTTAAAAGGACGGAGCGATCTTGGATCAGAAATTAACTAGTCGTTGACGTTTTGCATGCAGTGTAATATGTTTTATGCCATCTTGACACAGTTTAATGAAATTGCCCTTCGTATGCGGGTTTGTTGATCTTGAATCGCCCGACTGAGAAACTAATTTCGGGATTATCGTGAAACCAAGGTGAAAATATCAATTGTAAACGCGAAATTAATATGATATCACTTGGTGCCTATTCTCATTCTTCATTGTATGGTAAATAATTGCGATATCTATATTCCCTCATTAGAACCCCGTACACACGTAGTAAATAGAACAGATCGTGACATACACTACGTGTAGGTTGCAGCTCGATAGATAAGAGAAGATTAGAAGAATCCAAGAAGAAGATGAATCCAATTCATGTGTTCACACATAGGAAACCGGGTTTTCCCATCACATCTCTGCTTTTTTCAAATTTCTGACCTATTTTATGTGGAATTATTATCACTAATTAAGCTTTTATTATCTGTAATATAAGTTAAGATCAAGGTTCCACCGAATCTTCCACCTGCAACACATCTAACCACTCTGTTTCTCTGGACGAAGTGTGTCTGTGTGCGGTTCCTCCCAAAACTCCATTTTCATGTGATAGTGATCTTTACTTGACATTGCCCTTTAGCAGAGAAAACGATCATCTTTCTTTGTGTTCTAGGCTTCTAGAGCCCTAAAAACTCAGAGGGGCGAGAGAGAGAGAGAGAGAGAGAGAGAGTTGACCGATTTATAGATGTCAAAAGCAATGACGTAGAAAGGATTCTCAAATTTCTCAATGATAAGAGGGACCCGATAAGTAGGTAGGAATCAAGAAAGGGTGACAAAGTTTTCTGAACAGCTCAAAGACATTGGTCATCTTCCTACCACTTTTGTTTTTTAGTCCTAGTTTAGATCGAAGAAAAAGTACTTTTGATTTCCTTTATTTAAATGATCACATCCAGAGACGAAAATTCATCTGTTTTGGGTAAATATATAAATAATTTACACAGCTTGTAAGCAAGAAATTAGGAGGGAAATGTTATATCATTTATTGCCCCGAAAATTCATGATCGACCCAAAAATAAATGGCGTAGAATAACATAGAACTTTGTATTTGAGTATGTGTAATTTCTTAACATTTATATAACGCTGTAAGGGTTATATGTAAAACATACACTACATGTATTCATACTATGATTCACCAAATCTATTGAGGAGTGACAAAGCATGAATAAGTCAAGGCATCTTTTTTAAGTACGAAAGTTCATTGTTTATCAACATTACATAGGGACCGGGCTATGCCTAAATGGAAGACCCTCTTGTGCTCTGGCGCCTAAGAAATTTTGTCAATTGAGTGGGATTAGATATGGGACCGAGCAAGCTTTTTGAGGCACAAAGAGAAGCTACATTATAGAGATGTCAAGTTGAGTGCTTCCATGAGAGTTTGAGCAGTTTTGTGAAAGAGAATCTGCGAGAGTTCAGATTCTAAGAGATTAATGTGTGCAATTTGGGGCTGAAACACTCAAACAATTAACAACTCAAATTCCGCTTACCCGATTGATTCTAGATTGGTTTACATGGGGACATTAGGTTATTGGGAGAAATATTTGGAAACCAGTTTTGACCGGTTCAGCTCCCTATTTTATACCTAGAACCATCACTCTAATCTAGACCTGGTTTTAGCTTCTTCTTCTTTTCTTTTTTCGAAAAAAAATATATATGTTGGAGATGGGTTTTGAACAGATGAAGCTTAGACAATCTATCAATGCCTTAACCATTATGCCACATATTTTTCATAATATTCTCCTATAATTATAGTTATATTACTTAAAATTAAGCCTTTTTGGTCCCAAGCTTTTCGTAAGGAAAGTGGTTCACATATGATAGATAGATTTCCAGTTCTTTTGGAGTCTACTCACCTTGAACCGATAATATATCTCAAGATTAGGAAATCTCCTCTTTCCTTATATTTCTCAAATTGAGTTTGAACTCAACACATAAAACCTAATAGAGATATTTTTCTTAAAAAAACATGAAGGTTTCTTTTACAGAAGATTAATAACTTTCTTTTTAGAAGATTAAAAACAAAAACACATCATTGGATGAAATTACGCTCTGTTCCCTCTCGATTGACTATCACACAACAAGAAGTAAACATCAGGAAAAAGTAAAGAAGAGAGGGGACAGTCTCCTCAATCACTTGATTCGATGTATCTTCTTGACAGTATGAACAACACAACCGGGGAAGTAAATCTCTGGACTTTCTAATTCAACATGGATTAGGAATGTGTCGTCTTTTCAAAGAGTAAATTGAGCTAACAGTAATTTCCTCATTAACTAAGATCTCTGCTCTCTAAGGTCTCTGACATTGCCTTTATTCCATGTGAGGCTCAAGCTCCAAGAAGAAAAAGTGAGCACTGACGGGTCAACCTTGATATATATACATATATCTATGGTCTCTAATTCCAAGGATTTAACGAGGAAACAAGCGAGCAGTGACGGGTCAACTTGGTATATGTACAGATGGCTAAGGAGCCACCACTCCCGAGGATTTACCAAACTCTTCTTAGCATCCAGAAATAAAAGAATTATTGCATTGATTTGACACGTGGCCTCCCCATGTTAGACTCGACGGACTGTAAAGGACAAAAGATTTAATGGAGCTGATGGTCCCGATGTATTTGGATAAAAGAACAGGATGCATCCATGTTGTTTCCTAAATATGAAGGAAAATGATACCAGCGCGGATATCACTCGACTAACATTAAAAATAATACGTACACATTCTATTATTATTATGAGAGAAAATTACCCAAAAGATCTTAAAGTAATTGTACGATATTTAATTCAGTCATAAATATTTTAATTTTGCCATTCAAAGAGTTTAAAACTAAATTGACACAACTAAAATGTTTAGGCTTATTTGACAAATTGTCAAAAGATTTAGAACTAAGTTGACATAATTAAAAAGTTGAAGGAGGTTAAATTGATTGCCATATAATTGATTTAGGACTTTTTGGATAATTTACCCAATGTTAAAGATCACGTTTAATAGATCGATAGATACACTATAGCATTCTACTTTTTCGCTAAATTTAGTGGTTTGTACATGTAGTTTCCCTTTCTTTTTTCAAAGCACTAGTAAAATGTCATGCGCTTGCTTAGACATGGTTTCAATGCTATTAGATAAACTATATTTACTTAATTTAGAAGAGAACCGCATAAAAGAAGAAAAGATGAGATCTTCATGAAATCAATGGTCTTTTTCTAGGTATAACGAGAAATGCTCATTGAAGAAGAGAGAAGATTAACCAAAAGTTAGGTCATCAAGAAGAGATAGCACTTGCGTGAACATGTTTGGACATGACTTCTTTGATTTTAACACATGCAATTGACTTTGCAGTTCTTTTGTTTTTAATTGTCATGGACATACACATCAGACATGTCCATGTTGGTGGAGACAATAGTTCCTATGGTAAGTCAGAAAAGTAAACACATTTGGCACACCTTATTGTATTAAATTGAATTTCACCAAATAATTGGTTTTGGTTTTGGCTATTAAAACCCACTTAGTCACAAAAGTCAACCTCTAATAGGTGTTGCCCTTCTCTTAGTCTTGCCGTCCTTTCACTCAAGAGACGGCGGATCCGATGACTTTGAGATATTCATGTCATTGACATTAGTACTCTAATAAACTAGGAAACCCGTTAATTAAATCAAACATGTTTTGCTCAAGGGGAGAAAAGTATGCAGAATTGAATTCTTATTTGATGTCTATTATGAAGAACTTAAGTAATTTCATAAACAATGTGCAAGAGGGTAAACATTGTTGGTGGGAGAGAGTGATATTGAGCAAACGTGGATGCACACAATAACACATGCTATGGGATGAAAGGGAAGGATGAAAAGAACTCCAAGGATGGTGCCACTATTTTCTAGGTCATTCACTAATTAGGTGGGATTTTATTGCTTGCTTTTCTAGCAAGGAATTGACCGTGAAGATCTTGCAATTAAGAAAAAGCAAGACCCGGATAATCTTACTGCGGACGGCCAATATTTGATTAAAAAAGGGTGGGCTATATACAATTCCAACATGGCTCAATCTGCCCATTTTCAACAAAGGGACAAAATTGTCCTTGATTATTTTAATTAAATTTAAAATGGTGGACCCCAAATTTATCTACTTTCCATTTTTTTCTATTTTTCTTTTTGCATGTAGGGTCTAGTTTTCATCATTAGGAATATCCAATTTTTCTTTGTGTTCATTTGTTAAGTGGGCATTGGGTAAGTGAAGGCATTTTTCACGTTGTTAAGCAAATTTATGGGTTAATTGTCAAAATATCTCATATCACTTTTCTACAGGATTTATATACTCCTTATATACATATGATCTCCCTCTACTTATTAGTTTAAATTTTTAGGTTATACGTTCTAATATTTACCACCATCAAAATTTTTATTATCAATTGTCTTTTATATACGATTATTGGGATGATTGGATGAAAAAAAAAATACCTTCTTCAAATATTTAATGTGCATAACTTTGTGTGTATGTGTGTGTGTGTGTGTTCTTCTACATAAACCTATGACGTCTTGGATGGTTCTGTGTAATCGTGTCTCACCGGTGTTAGGAAAAAACACCAATTCTTTGATGCGGTAAACAAAAAGATTTGATATTAATTTCAGACTAATCAAATAAAAGATAACAAGTTCACCACAAAAATAAGTTTTGAGGGTAGGAGTGACATTTGTTATAATAGCAATGATAAAGAGGAGACCAGTTTTGATTTTCTAAATAGCAATAAACTTAAATTCGAAGGAAAACCATAATAAGAAAATACTATATTGAAGATAACTATACAAATATGAAAATCTTTAGGGGCAACTTTATCTATATTGTGAAAAAAGAGTAGATTTAATCATAACGGTAGATAGCCGTATAATGAGCTCATGGATGCATTCATGAAGCCTGGGAGGAGCAAAAAGGCCAATTATTTTTAGCTTTATTAGAGCTAGAAATACGGCACAGTCCTCCAAGTTTCTTGCCTATTTCTTACATTTCACATTGACATGCGGCCGTTTACATTTTTATTTTTCAACTATTTTGTATTTTATCGTTTCCTACAAGTATATACATATATCATGTATATGTTCAATAGAAAATCCATCAATTTGCTTTTTCTGTTAATGAGAAGTGCAAATTGCTTGTTTTTTCAACATAATCATCTCTAATGTACACTACTAAAAAACTCACGATCTGTGATAAAATTCAGTTTTTTAACTTAATTAAAATACTCAGGCTTGGTATTTGCGATAGATGACTCCACTGAATAAATTTGAAGTACTCTGCCTATAAATTTTCTTCAAAACAAGACCTTTTCTTTTATCAAAAAAAAATTTAGAAAAAAAATGTCAATAGAACTATCTGTTATGCAAATGTTCTTTGATACATGTAGTAAAACCAAATATCAGTTAAGCCTTTGCCTTTAAGGTGAGTACAAACAGATTTTCACCAAATATATACATGTATCACCCCCTAAACTTGGTCTAATTAATAGTTTTCTCCTCCTATAAAAGAATTAGATTTTGTTTTGTCAAAAGCATATGCCGTGTGTATCTTGGATTCGATTCCTTTTCCTGAAATGATGCTCCTCTTTATCTCAAATGTGAATGACAGAGAAAAAAGATTTTTCTCCTTTCTTATTTAATCTATTTAGACTAAGAGATTCCGTGTCCCATAATTGAACTCGAAAGGCTCATGACTGGTTACCTTAGTCAACTTTTAGCAAATCTATATGTCGACGTGTTGCGGAAAAGAGTTCAAAAAAAGGAGGTGGAAAACTTGTTCAAAAGTCAATATGGTCAATCTTGTCAAGGCAATAAGATAAAAAGTACAACAGTAACAATATCTCAGCATTTATACATTCAGCCATTCACAATTCATACGCATTAAGATTCTTACTATAAAGGCTAAACGTAGAACCAACCCTTCATGTTGAATGACAACCATAGCCACAGAAATTAACTCTCGATCTGTCAACACCCAAAAGTCACCAACATTTATTATCAACGGATACAAACAGAACGTCATCGGTGAATACAATCGACAAACTACAAGCTTGTCAACAGCTAAGGAAATTGACAACACAGAGCGAAAGTCATGATGAGAGCCTTCTCCATCCATTATTGGAGTCTAGAGAGTCTGAGAGTATATTTTGGGTCAAGCTTCCAATGGTAGACCAATTGACATAGCAAGACCCACCCATTATTTGATGGATCTTCATGACTTGGTAGCTCTACAAAAGAAAAAGAAAAGAGATGATTTTCCTTTTTGTGGGTCACAAAAGATAAAAGGGAGATTGACCAAGCACATATGATTTGATCATTATGGCATTCTCTAATCAAAAGCTGACCAGAAGTTTTAAAGTCATTCGTTTGAATACAAAGATGATTTGATTGGTGTGGGCTCCCGAGGCTTTCGTCTTTGCTGTAGAAAGGATGAAGTTTTTTTCGTGGAAGTTCCATGAGAAAGAAGTGGCCAGAAAAGAACAAAAAACCGGTTCACAAAAGTTAGGCTACGCTTTGACCATAGGGTTAGACATAGGCAAAGCAACGACGAATTTTGATTAGTGATGGTGATATGATGAGGTCCAGCTGGAAGTCCCGCTCAGAAGAGTCAAAAAGATTCCATTTTTGGGAGGAAAAGTTTGATTTGAATCGAGCCAGCTAGAGATATGGAGGACGAAGCAACGTGGGCTTTATACGAGGTGAATAGAGAAGGTATCAAAGAACTTGAAAAAGCATCCTTGTAGAAAAGGAGAAAATGCCTTTTACTTGAGATGCACTAGCTCCTCGAGATCAATCGTTGAGCTCAAACACCATTCAATTTCTCCAATCTTGTAATGGTGATAAGTGGGCCAGCAGCCCACACGATGCGCTGTCATAGTACTATGGTTAAAAGAAAGCAATAGAAACACGAGAAATGGAGTCCAATTTCGAGTACTGAAAAGTTTCAGGGCTGTCTTCGTTGCAACATTTAGGACAGAGAGAGCCATCGGAAGTCAATAACCTGAAGTAGCTGATACCGCTCCAAAAATAGGTGCTGCGGTAGACAGCACATCTCCCTCGTAACCAGACCACAGCAGCTTGGCAAGTTCTGTGCAAACACCAAATCATCTCTGATCATTAACAACAGGAATAGAAGAGAAAAGAGGGGACAAAGTGCACTACTTGCAAGCAACAGAACAGAACTGGATTAATCGGACACATCAGTCAAATGCAACGCAGTAAATGAACCTTGAATGATTTCTTCTTGTGTGTAAACGAGATTAGGGCAAGACATAGAATGTGGAAAATACAAGTCGGCATTAGGGCAAGACAGATGCATCTTTGATAACGGAATCCAATGTATTATTTAATCAAAAGAAGCCCTTTCATCATGTATCGTGTATATATATTGAACCGGGCTAGAGAAGATGACACAGAAACAATATGAATATCCAGAGTAAGATTATATTAAGTTATTGACTAGAGATGCAGAAACAAAGTAATATTGCACAAGACTGCAGATTCTTAACTTTTTTCTTGTGCCTACTTCACAGTTGTACCTCATTTTCAGTGTTGCCAATTCATAATCATAAATTGCTTGAATCATTCCTATTTAGTATGGTTGCAAGAGCAACAGAATTGCTTATAATCTATTCATCACCAACCAAGAAAGTTGTTTTATCATTGATTGATTCATGCTCATTGAATGAAATGGAAAAGGAGGCCCCAAAGGCCCGTAATGAGTAAAGAAACTCATCAAAGGCTACATTTGTTCAAGCTGAAGGGCATAATACATGAAGTTCAGTAACATAAGCAGTCATAACTCTGGGAGCTGAACCATTTCGCCAATGGAAAGATGCAACAGAAAGTATGATCAACTGTCCTCAATTTTCATTAATGCCACAATTTGAAAGTAAAGAGGACCATAGGAGAAAAGAAGAGCGCTGACAATGCCTAAAGGACCCTCACTGACCTTAGAAACATATTGTACAACCTTTTGTGCCACGGTCAGAACTGACAATTGAAACTTAAAATAACAAAAACAAGCAAAAGCTTTTGAGGTTGGAACTTAATAATTTGACAATTGAACAACTAGAAAATGATTTTAGCATTATACCTACTACAATGCCGCATTCAAGGAAAGAATAAACACTACACATAGCTGTAGACATGTATGCCCACTTAATAATACTTGATATGCTTGTACATAACCACAAATAGATGTCTTGCATATTTGAGACATGCAGATATGCACAGGCCTCACCTGAGATTCTAAAATTTGATTGCTTGAACTGACAGAGAGGCCCAGATTGTACATCATCAGCAAGAAGCTACTCCAGATGAATCTAGGCCGTATATGATAGGGCACCAGAATTGGATGGAGTTTATCAGGCCAAATCCAGAAATGCCCAAATATCTTAATCTCTGAAACCTAATGTGGACAAAACCACCTCTTAGACAACACTCATTGGCTGGCTGTTTTTCCATAGTTCATAGATTGTCTTATTCACCTTTCTATCTTTCTAAACTTAAAACCAAAAGTACAGCAAAACTTGTGTCTATTTAGTCTCATCCTTTTCCTCGAAACTCATCCACTTTGCTCTGATCAGCATCCCTTATCATTGGACTACTAGAAAAAAATGCATGATGTCCCAGCAGAACTAAATTAAGGAGCTTTCTCCTTGCCTCATAAACAGGATTGGGGTCATCCTCTCTCATAAGCTTCTCTGAGGAACATGGTGTGTGTTTTCGCCTTGGTTGAGAGATAAAATATCCCAGGATGATCCAAGAACAAGTCCCTGATATTCATATCTATTTCAAACCAATTTCTAAAAAGACTAATCTTCTCCACTTCAACCATCTTTTCCACGGTGAGACTCAAGATTTCATGAACAATAGCAATTGCTCATTTTTCCAATGCCATGATTGCAGCCTTAGACTTTCTCTTTTCCCTTATCCCTTCATATGGCCCCACATAGGGCAATCTCTGCCATTCCTGAACCTTAGCTTTCAAGTCCTTGCTCAATCTCATTCCCGAAGGAAAACCATGCTTGAAACTGAACCTAATGTCTGTTCCATCAACATGACTGTCTTCCCTACAACACTCAGTAACCCTCCATTTCTCAACTGCTGCTGTGAGATGACTTTTTTCCAGAACAACATCAGCCAAATTCAAGATATGAGTATTTGGTTCATGACCATCACAACGTCTAAAGAGATTGGAATTTCGAGAAATAACAGAATCCTCAAAGTCATCTGGGAGACCAAGCTCCCTCCAGACCTTGAAAGCAGCACGGAGCGGCAAAGACTTTTTAGGAGTCATTAATAAAAGGCGAAGTAATTGGTCTAGAACAAGGGGCATTGATGCTTTGATTGGCTGACTCGCTTCCAAGGCAATTTCAATGGCAGCATTGGTTAATTTGCAAAAGGATTGAGACTTATTAGTATCATAAAATATTTGGAAGATGTGGGGGTATTTGCAGAGGAAGGAGGCAGCACCGCGATTCAAGCGGAGCTTCTGGGAGAGCCTATTGAGGAAGTCCAATGAAATTGATGATGAAGGGTTGCTCGAAGCAAGGAAGAGGTCTTGAATTGCAACCACTTTAAGAAGGTTTTTGTACTTCTCCATGACTTTTTTGAATGTTGGGTCTCTAGCCCTGGAGGCTACATACCGTACAGAGGTTGTTTTGGTTCTAGTAGTTATTACCAAAGAAGAGCAGCATCTGGAGGGTTTAAAAATGAATCTCCAATTCATCCTGACAAGGAAAGTTCAAGGTTTATTGGACCTACTGATTCATCCCATTAAGCATGCCAGTCCTTTATTTTGAAAAGCTCATGAAGAAAGCTTTGAGCTTTACACCAGCAATTGCACCCCAAAAACACAAATCCACAAGGACATGAAGAGCTGACTAAGAGTTTTCCCCAATAATTTCAGATGATAATATGGTGATTGCTGAGTCCTAGAGAAACCCCCGTTCTTCTTCTCCTTATCTCTAGAAGCCTGCACTCAGAAACAATCTTGAAAAAATTAGTGCAAGTAAATGTTTGGACACAGAGCTGCTCATCAGCTATATCATTGGGCACTCAAAGCTAACCACAAAAAAGACACAGATCAACCAGATATAAGCTAATTATAGACCACATAGAAGTGAACAGAAAGACAAAACAAAAAACTAAACTACTCAAATACTAAAGCAAAAGACTTACCCAATGTATCCACAAGACAACCAATTTTCCAAGTGATTGATGACTACATGAAAACATTTATTCATGGCTGAGCACTTGCGTCAGGAACATTGGTATCTACAAATAATTTAAACTTGAGAATCTTATTGATGCAGGCAACTGGTTTTACTTGCTTGCTGGGACACTGATTTGGATCCATATTAGATTTGCCAGAGGATTTGTTCACTTCAGATGGTCCTGTCTCTTCAGGAACAATGGAGGAAGTACCTGCATTGAACATACATGTCCTTTCTTAGATGCTTCATAGGAAGATACGGATGACTGCTATTCCTTATAAAGAAAATCTAGAGCAATATAACATTGTCACAAACAGTCAACAGCCTTCCTTAATCTTTAGAGCGGAATCAATTAAATTTAAGGATAGGATGGGAAGCTTGTCTAAGGTGTTTCTGAGCCAAACAAGAAGATGTAACTTTGTGATGATAGTATAATGTAGATCAAGAGGCTAGGGAAAGTCAAGGCCTATAGAGAATGAAAGAAAAGTTCAAGATAAATATTAGGAAGTAGTCCTTGTCAAGTACTTTATAAGAAACAGAGAGCACATGTACATTGTCCCACTTACTGCAAAAGAGGCTTTATTGTCCTGGATTCCTAAATTTTTTCAGTAATAGCTAAGCAGGTATTATAGAGGTGCAAGAAACGAAGATATGAAAATGAAAAGCATAAAGCATGACAATTAAATTGGAAAGACGATTATTTGACATATAGGTAGTGGAGACAGGAGAGAATGGTAGCTATTGACATATGAGCCACACAAAGCCTACAGAAAATGAATTCAATTTCTTTAAAATGAAGCACAATGGCAGAAAGTAAACTCACTTCCTTTTCCCATGATAAGAAAGTAAATTTCCTTGATCATAAGTCATCGCTAAAATTCGGAGCATGTCTGGATTAACTTTTCCTTTTTAATTTAATCTAAATCTCATTGGGCACGTACTGTTGTCTTTTTTAAACCTCAACACCTAAAACTTTCGCATTGTCTAAATATTAACACATAGATTTGTATATATATATTTTTTTCGTAACTTTTAAGATTTACGTAATATTTTATATTTTGGATAGAAAGCAAAAAAGGTACTTTTTCACTTATGCAGAATGCAAGACAAAAGCTCTAATTCCTCTTAATTGCCTAAAAGCTCGTAACTCTTGATCGAACAATGATGGATAGGTAGCCCATGATGCAAGAATTAAATATAGAATTTCAATAAACAAATCTTTTGACATTCTGTTCTAGTTTGCAATGGACACTACTTTAATAAATTAGCAACAGAACAGTAATTCCCCAACTCCCCTTGCCTCTAAAAAGACAGTAAATTGCTTTCACAGCTCCTTTTATACCATAATTGGCTTTTTAAAATATGGAAAAAGATGTCCGCATACCAAACTTCCTGAAAGCCAGGAAACTAAAGTGAATGGAACCCTGGCACCCTCATAGACATAATATTTTTTAATCAAATTAAAGGTCGTTCAATGCTGCTATGATCCACGGATATGTAAACAATTTAAATCAAAGGAGACTCACCCTCTTCAGTAAGAGCAATACATGTTCCTATTGTTTCCTCGTAATGCCCAATCTGCACCAAAGGAAAGCATAAGTTAAGAGCGACTAAATCCAAGTCCACGTGAAATCTCACAATTACATATATTCATGGAAATACTTATGGAAGTAAAGTCACATAAATTTTGCATTTCACACAGTACTCCACACAGTGGATTTAGAGCAAAAGCAATGTAAAAATTCACTCAGCAATAGAGCAAAAGAAGACTTCAAGAGAGAGGGGCAAATAAAAACTAAAGTAGTGAAATCACGAAGCTGAATGTTTCTCAATAAGACTTTCAATTGCGAATCTTCAATATATTTATAGCTGTGAGACTGAGGTAATGCTGACACTAACTCCAACTCTTCACTAAGGTCATATAACCATGTAATAAGGATACGCCAGGACATGGGTGTGGTTGCAAACAAGAGTCTCTTCATCTCAAGAAGAAAAGGTAACAATTTAAGTACAACAACTGAACACCATAGAAAATAAAAGATATTTTAAGCAAACATTGCATACTACAAAGTGAGAATGTACTTTCACATCTGCAAGTTCCGCTAAAGAAATATATGCACGTATAAACTTTACATTGTACACAATTACATAGATGAAGAGACTGGCACATCCACATCCACATTCAAATTCCATCAACATAATACTAGCATGGTATATGAAAAGAGGAAACCCATGCACTACAATCACATACAAAAGACAACATGACATCCTCATAATTCACAACTCTAGGTCTCTCTCTTGGCTTCGGACACACTTCAGCACAAAATTAGACACATAAATCACTAAACAAAAAGCGTCAGTGCTTAGATTCTTTTTAAATTTTTTTTTCTTAATTAAAATTAATTGCTATTTTTTTAAATTATTGGTAAACTATGATGATGATGTTTGGTTACACTAATTAATACATGTTTGCATAGGATCATTCCAATTTACAACTTTCAAATGCTAATTGGTTTTTTTTTTTTTTCATTTCCATGGTAAACTATCTTTTGTGGGCAATCTAACCAAGTTATATCAGCTACTATTAAGGAAAAGTTATTCACCTGTTTCAGGATAACATCACAAGATGATTACTTATGCTTTCTAAATGGAAGCATGCTGAAATTAGAAAAGATAATTGAAATGAAAGCAAAACATTATCTATGGGAACAGTGTTTTTACACCCGGACCAGTCAAAGAACTGGCATGGGTTCCAGTTCGCCTTTCAACCAATTGGACCCCTGGGTCAATGAAGTTCAAGAATTCACTAATACATTTATACAAACACAAATAATTGAGAAGAACATTTGAACTAGGTAAACACTGGGTTTGACCAGTCGAACCGGTGGCCAGTGCAGGGGTTCGAACGTTTGAACCAGGTAAACACCAGGTTTGACCAGTACAACTAATTGAGAAGAACGAGACAGGATCATGGTCTGGCTCCCGATCCAACCAGTTGAACCTGCTGGTCCGGCCCTGGTTTGAAATCATTACTATGAAGACATATGTTCTCCCTTTTTCCTCTGTGATTTGAGAATTCATCACAAATAATCTCTTGATTCTAAAAAGCGAAAGTCTCTGCTTTCAATAATGAACCATTTTAGGTTTTTATTCGTGAAACAAACAAATTTATCCAAAAGCATGCTAACGTTGTTTTCATGTAAATGCTAATATTATAAAATTATTTACAAGACATAATCGTCTCCTCCAGATGAAACCAAACAGGCCCTTAACTTTCCTGGAGCTTTTCAATAGTTCCATTATCAACTCATTTTCAATCATATTCAGGGTCAATCATCAATATGCCAGCAATGGCCATTAAAATGTCAAATCAAGCGATTAGAAATTAATAATAAACCTCATAGAGACAAAGTTTTCGATAATAATGCCAGCTTATGGCACAAGGCAATATAGCATGCAAGCATTATGTCCGACTTTGTAACCACTTCACCCAAAATATACATGTTTTGAATTATTAACATCTGATCGATCAACCTTAATTGTCTACGTACATAACTGAGTCTGCTGTTAAAAAATCTACCAATAAGAAAAGGTATAGAATTGAACCAATTTGACTACTACAATCCATACAACTATGTTCCACACCTGTGATAATAAATTAATGACAAAGACGTGAATTTTGGAGTATACAGAAAGATTCTGAATGATTAATCACATTTAACCATGTTATTCTGCTTTTAACAGATTGAGGTGTGTTAACTTATCACACCTAATATGAAGGAATGACAAATGAAACATATGTTGAACAATGTACTAAGTTTCTTGAGACAGTTAGCTACTGTTAGATGTTTACATCGGGTTCAGGTCTACTTGATAAACTAAACAGACAAGCACTATTGCTCATGAGATGATGCTACAGATTCAGGGCCTCATATTCTAGTGCTGCAAAAATTTAGGGTTAATACTATGAAAAACTCCAAACTGGTACACTTATGACAAATTTACATCTCATTAGTTTACGCCTAAATCTTATTGTCAAATTGTTGTGTTGGATGACACGTGGCAATTGATAGGTAAATCGGTTCAGGATTTTACCTTCTGATTGTCACACGTGCACCAATTTGTAGTTTTTTGTGGTATTAATCCAATTTAAAAGAAAATAACAGAGGATAATAAATTTATCCCAAATGTACCAGTTTGGGATTCTTAATGGTTAGTTTGGGGTAAATTTGTTCCATGCATACCAATACGGGCTTTTTGGTGGTAAAAGAATTAGTTTGGGGGTAAATCTGTCAGAGGTGTACTGATTTGGCTTTTTCATGGTATTAACCCAAAAATTAACGTATCAATGATTACATCATTATCTATTGTTGCATATATGGTCATGCTGGATAAATTTAAGGAAGAGATGGAAGAATGGAGGAGGAGGCGGCATGTTATGCAATGGTTATGACGAGTACAAAACCCGACCTTATGCCAAGACACTTGAATACTAGAAAGAAAAAACTCTCGGAAGAAACTATACAATACAAAATTTCCTATCTCAATTCTCCCCACCAAAAAAAAACATGTAAATTAGATAAAGAGCTTACCAGCTTCAATTTGTTATCAATGACCAATATGGGATTCAACGTATCCAAACCCTGCAGTACAGAAAATATTCACTGTTAAACAATTTGACTCGATGAACGGCAATGTACATAAGTTTCCATTGAGGAACTAAAAAGGGCGCAGATGGTCAAGGAAAAAAAATTTCTCACTCAAAAGGAGACAGCCAATCTACGACTATGAGACAGTATTTAAAGACAACTGAACCTGATAGTGTGTTTGTTGGTCAGATAGTGTTTCAAGTCTTAATCAAATGATTTTTAAGATAGTAGAACATCAACAGTGGAAAAGACATACGGATCCCAAGTAATAGCATGTTCCATCTATTGCAGGTTCAAGCACATTGACTATCCGATGATTATTGTACCATAGACCACGGGCCTAGCAGTATTTTGGTTAAGCAAATAAAGCTGTTGGTGAAAACCAAATACCCGATCGCTATGAGATGATTACAAACAACAAATACAAGACCAGAGAATTACTAGAACAACATAAGTTAGCAAGCCTGAACACATACAGACAAGATATAAGGCGCATTGGGTGGGATGTCGAACTGCTCAGGGATGGAGTCAAGATCAAGCAGGACGTATTCTTCTTCAATCTGTACATCATCATCATGAGCCGCATTTGCCTCCATGCTTTCATCACCTGCAAAGATTACAGAATTCAATGCTTTGAGATGTGTGAAAAGGCAGGCTTATTAAAAATTGAGACCGTTACAGGAAAGGAATGGAAAAACAAGAGTGGAAATCCATGCACAATGCCGATCCAACAGAGCTTAGGAAACTATACGATTGAGGCGATCGCGATCTTCGCCATTTACATTGCTCCTTTCTCGCCAAATACCTATCGATGATTACGCGAGAGAGAGAAAGAAACATCGAAAGGAACATAGCGAGAAAAGTTCTCCCGGAGCAGCCAACCGCTCCGAGCTGTCGGAGAAAGTAAAACCTCACGGAGATTCGTGACGGACCTGGTCGCCGCGAGGAATCGAGCGAGTTCGGCGCCGAGCGCGCTCCGCGAGTCGGGACTGAGGCGCCGCTCGTCGGCGCGGGAGGCCGCGACGGGATCAGTCTATCGTCCGTGAGGCGTGGGGGGAGGGAGCGAGCGGGGGACCTCGGTGCCGGCCGCGACTCGCCGGGCCTCTGCTCGCGCGGCGGCCTGCGGCGAGGCGGACTGAGGCGCGGCGGCGGGGCTACGGCGGCGGTCGCGGTATGCAGGGAGGAAGAAGCTGCACAGCGACGGTCGAGGTCGCAAAATCGTGAAAAAATTGTTTTTCTAATAAAATTGGCAAAAAGAGGAAACAGGGGCTTCGCAGGACTAGTGCGAAATTCCCAATATGCCCCGCCAATTTTTGGGGCATCGCCAAATTGTTCACGTGTAGTTTAAGGGCATGTTTGTCCACACGATAACAAATTATTTTAGGGTGCATTTGATAATCTGAATTCCTAATAGGAAATGAAATTTAGGATTTTGCTATATCTTTGTTAATATTTGTTTAGTAAATTGCAATAATAAAGTTGCATATTTTCATTTTGTATCATTCCATTGTTTGGTATTAAAGATAGATCAGTATAATTGAAGTTGAAAATTGCATGAATGGAAATAGTAAAAATCTTTCACGATGTTTTTACCTCCTTTATTTTTATTTACTTTTCTCTACTTATTTTTCCATCTCATTTTTTATTTTCTTTTTTCCTTTCCATTGTTCTATAATAAAATTATATTAAATAGATTGTACTTTATTAATTGGATATGGATTAGAAATATTTATATACACAAGTCAAAACATCATTTTCTTTCACTTTTAAATTTCCTCTTACCCTACCTTTCGTTCTCTCATACCCACCCATTTAATAAAGTACCTACATTTTTAATAAAGTACCTTAGGTAAGGCTTGACCTCGTGTAGATCTATCAAGATGGAGCCTCGTCCGAGATTGATGAGGCTTAAGCTCTCCGAGATTTGGCGAGGTGAAGCCTCACTGGCCTCAAACAAGACTCACTCTCACCAGATCTAGCAAGGTGGCTCTCACCGTTAGGTGACTACCAACCATGGTAGCAGGCAAATGAAGAAGAAAAAGGAAACATATATTAGAAATAATCAATTTTTTACATAGCTAAAATAATCCATGTCAATGACGACTATGCCATGTAGAGCATCCAACGTCTACATTAGTAATCTTTGGTTAAAATTAGCTAGATGAACTCTGCTGACAAAACGTAAAAAAGTTTAAGGATTCAATCGATACAATTAAAATGTTTATGACTGAATTAGCACAAATACAATAATTTTTCCAAAAATGATCGTCCACTAAAATATTTTGACCCATCTTGTCCGACTAGTATTTTAGGTGAGTTCACATAATTTTTCTTATTGATACTCTTGCATTGACTTCTCTACAGTTTGCGATTAATCGTCGTGGACCATTTACAAAAATTAAGGAACATAACTAGATGGTAAGTGCACGAATTCCATTATCTTTCGCATCTTGCAGAAAAAGCATAACTCACTATTGAGACCATTAGACATAAAGTGACATCATAATGATCATACTCAATATATCCATGCTTAAGGATCTCATAAAAGTTGCATTTATTTAATTATTGAAAATTTCTATTAAAAAAAAATCACATCTTAATTTTACCCACTAAAAGAGGTTTTATAAGTTAAGACTCCTCCTCCTCAATACCGGCCTACTATGCATGCCGTCTCCACTTGCCACTTCTAATCCCTACGGCCGGCCCTCGCCAACGACCACATTGCTGCCATTGTCACCGTCATTGTGGCCCCTCTTGCTTTTGCATCTCTCTCTCTACATATATAAGTGAGAAGTGTCTCCAACCTTACAGGTCGTTGCAACAAAATCATGTGTTTATAAACCCTTATTGAATTAGCTCCCAAGGTCACCAATTCGAGTGATTGTGTATCGGGTGTGATTGTCAAGGACTAGGAATCAGTGACATGTATAGCCAATGAGGATTGGGGCCCGTCATGGGGGAACAACCGAGCTCGATCGCCGGACCTGGCCCAGATAATATTTGGATACTTCGGCCCCACCAACGATGGCGATTGAGGCGAACCTAACTCTAACTGCACTTCTTGCTATCAAAGAGCATAGGATGAAAAAGAGTGGTTGGCTTTTGATAGTGACTTTTCCCGGCCTCCAGCTTTAGAGTGTGGAAAACTAGATATTTCTCTCAGTCTGAGCCAAAGTTGGGACAGTTTCCTAATGCTACAAATTTAGATTTACACCAGCATTACTCTTTAATCTGATTTCATTATCGTTGGAATTTATTCTTATTTAATTTAGATTTTAGGGGAATGCGTTCACTTTTTAAAATTTAACTGATTAGGGAAGTACTTACCGAGTAACTCATAATTATGAATACCGATGGTGTTGTTTTATTCTTTACTTTTTCATAATTCAGAGGCAAAAGCGCAGAGGCTAGTTATCTAGAGGCCCATTCTCCATGTTTCCAGTTAGCCTATGAATATAATTGATGCTGAGATTCTTGGTTTGTCCCCTCTTCCTTTCCTCTTATCATTTTTTCATGATTCTCTTCCCCTTCGTCATCTTGATTCTTCCTCTTTTAGGATTCCCAACTATTTTTGCTGTGTGCTTTTTGTTCTACTTAAGTCTGGCATCAAACCTAAATCCGTGCCATATCATTTCATCTCTCCAAATACTACTTTCGAATCACAATCTAATTGAGTTAGGTCTCTCATAAGAAAACCTTCTGTGGTTATACTACACAAAGGAACATAAAACCTATAGCCTACCTTATACTTGCTAAGTTCTTAATCTTCCTCTTGAAAAAATGTGCTTAAAGTATTGACAAAATTGAAGATTGTGACACCAAATGCAACATTATGAGTCTGATATTAAGATTCGGATTAGAAATGTCTATATAGACAAGTCAAAACATCATTTTCTCTCACTTTTAGGTATCTTAAATTACCTTGCCTTTCGGTCTCTCATATCCACCCATTTAGTAAAGTATGCCTACTTTTTTTTCCCTCTCTTCTCACATTTAAACTTCTGAAATCACCATTACTTTCTTTATCTCATACTCCCCTATTTCATGCATAATTACTCCTTTTTTTCCCATGAATAATTACCTGATTATGCATGCACGCATAGTGTGTGCCTTAAACCTATTTTTGTATATGAACGATTTTGTAAAACCCCTATTTTTTGCAAGTTAAATCAAGACTAATAGATTTAACAACAAGGTTTTAAACTTAACCTATATCTACTATTTAAATTTGTTACATACAAGTAATACTTGTCAGCAGACCATGCCCAGAATATAGTGATTGATCCCATTATTAATGAAACAAGTCATTCAATTCTACCTACATAATAACCATTTTGCTTTCAAAGTTCATTTATATGAGCACAATCTAATTACACCAGGCAAATTTAAGAAAAGGATAAAGATGGCGATTCCAACATAAGCCTTAAAAAAAAAAAGCTTAAGCCTTCAAAAGCATAGGACTAAATGTCCAGCACGGTAGCATTACATGGCGATACGAACCCGTGAAGAAACCCTCCCAAATAATCTAAAGAGGGACAAAAAATCTTTATCTAACCCGACCCTCTTTCCTTTTGAGCTCGAGTGCATTTTCATGCACGGAAGCGACATGTTTGGCCCATCCGAGCATCTTCAATTTCATCCGCCTATCTTCATCGGTCCCAAAACTCCTCCTCCGGCAATTATCCCGGGCGTCGACGGCGGAGCTCGATGCATCCTCTTCGTCCAGCAGATGTGGAGGAGGCGGCTCAGGTTTCGTCCCGAAATCCGGCCATTCGATGCCGCATTTTGCGGGGTCGACGCCCGCCATCGCCAGTGCTTCGATCGACATATGGCTTCTTCGAGATCCCTGGACCTGCAAAGCGTTTTCCTTTCCTTTGGGTGATGTTGAGCAAGAGACTGAATCACCAATGGCGTAGAGATATTTGATGGGGGAATGCACTTTATATGCGAAATGGCTGATCGACTTTTTGGGCGTTTGAGTTCGTGAGGGTGTGGGGGGAGGTCACGGCCTCACGGGTGTTGCATTTTCAGGCGTTCAATTAACGTCACTATGAACGTCACTCCCCTATGGTACATCTCCCAATTGCAGAGAACTAGAGAGGGACAATTTGGAATAAGCTTCTTAGCAAATTGACTCTTGGAGAAGTGTTTCAGCCAATTTAGTTGCAACTATGTAATAAGGCTGTAATTCGATAGCTATTCCTCGGTTTGGTTTTAGGAATGTAATGCTATTACATTATCTGGTTTCATTGAATGACATACGTAATGAGCAGGGAAAGTATCAAAATTCTCAAAATACTCCTAATATTCAAATTAGATGGAATACAACAATTAATACCTGAAAAAGAAAGATGAGTGGAGTGAGCAATCATAGCTCGGTGAGTAGTACATATCTTCTAAGCAGATCGAACAACTACTAATGTATGTATACAAAGCAATACCAAAACTTCATAACTCAAACTCAAAGTATAAAATACATATAGAATCATATATAAATTGTTTCTTATCAATAAGACTTTATACTAATTAGAAAACCCATTTAAACCATCACCACAACTCAAACATCAATGGTAAAGTCTATTGATTAATCTTTATCAATAAGCACGCATCAATGGTCCATTAATAGTTTATCAATTGATCAATCTATTGCTTAATATCCTACTATGATTACGACATAACGTGTGGTAACAAGGTGATCAAAATTCCCCACTTGGCAATATCTCCACCTACAAAGCCTATGACTTTGCCTAGGAGGATATTCTAAAACAGTATGCATGCCTACAAATCCCTCACCGAGTTCACAGTTATATTGAGCATAAACAACCGTCCTCCAATACTAGAAATCTAATCCAAAAATCAATCTAATTAACCAAGAAAATAACGTTTCACAATATAACCATCTACCATTTCTTAACTATTTCTCAAATCATTCATAAACCCTTTCACAAAGTAATATGTATACATAAACTATCACGACACATTTCATAATATGTTTCTCAAATTGCTCTCAAATAATCAAAATGTAGTGAATACGCGATTCCATTTTATGCAACAACAATGCTCTTTTCATTTCAATATATATACTTCAAGACATGGTTTTACAAAATCAAAGAAGATATAGTATCACTCACTTTGTTGCTTATAACCAAACAATAAATATTACTTGTATTATCAAACTTGTGATCCTATCAAACAAATGAGAAATAATGTTAAAATTGAGTAATACGCTACTGTAACTATGACACAACTAAACTACACATTATGCTAACAAAATGACTTCCACTTGCTAACAAATCACTCACCCGGAACGATTACTCAAACCTCAACACAATGTGAAACTCAGGTACACATTATGCTAACAAAATGACTTCCACTTGCTAATAAATCACTCACCCGAAGCGATTGCTCAAACCTCAACACAATGCGAAACTCAGCCTCAAAACCCTACAATTTCACTCCGACCAAAATGTTGTGTCAAAACGACTCCCATCAAAACCTATAGCACTACAATGCCATAAACCTTAATTTCCATGAAATCCCAAAGCTCCACAACTCAAAAATCAGGTTATGTGGCTTAAATTTTCCAAAAGTCCAAATTTAAGCTCTAAATCCGAAAACTACTTTGATTGAACAAACAAGGGAGACAAGCACTTATTGGGTATTGCTTTACGAAGTTGAATTGGTTCAGCGAGGCGTCCGCGGAGAGAACACGCGGAACCACATGTGAAACCCTACTTTTCTGCTTCCTCTTCTTCCTCTTCCTTTTCTTCGTCTTCTTCTTTTATTTCCTCTCTCTTCTTTTACGGTCCTTTAAATTAGCAAGTTGCGTTTACTTCTTTTTCCCCTTTATTTTGACTTTTCAACGCTTTTTATTTTTATTTTTCAAAAGAAAAATGGACAATGATATTTTAGGGATAGCTACAGTAATAATTATTACACAGTAATAGCCCATGTAATAACTGTTTCAGCTTTGACTTTTGCACTATAATAGCTATTACTGCAAGCAAACACTTTAATAGGTAATGAACCTGTAATAGAACTCTAAATTTGTAGCAATTACTACAATCAAAGGTGCAGTTATATTTATTTCCCCTAACAAAAACAATTCTAGTGAACATCTTAGTATTTGCGGTTGATTTCCAAAAGCCAACGTTTCTATAGCCATATCCATCAATGTTTGGGGAAATTTTTCGTCCAATTATCTTCTCGTTGGCTATCATCCCCATCTATGTTTAGTTAAGTATACATTTGCATATGAGTTACTGTATCCATAACTTGTAATCATCAATCTAAAACATAAATAAAGAAAAACTTAAACCTATTTCATTATCATGATTTAATGGGGGAAAAGTACCAAAATAGTCCTAAACCTTTTACATTTGTACAAATTTAGTCCTAAACTTTTTAATTGAACCATTTTAGTCCTAAACCTTTTTATATTTGTACCAATTCAGTCCATCCGGCTAATTTTAGCCAGAAATTGCTGACGTGGCCACCGGCGATTTTATGTGGTGCCACGTGGACAAATTTTATAATATTTTAAATATTTTTTAAGATTTTTAAAATTATTTTTTTTCTTTTTTTCCTTTCTTTCTTTTTTTTTTTTTTTCTTTTTTCTCCTTACCCCCTTGGCTGGTGAGGTCGTCGGCCGGCCAACCATCGTTGGCTACGAGCTGGTCGGGCGAGGGTCCCCGCACCCTCGTTGGCCACTAGCGAGGGCCGCCTCGCCCTCGCCACCCACAGGCGAGGGCGTCGACCCCCGCCCAGATCCAGGCGAGGGCCGAAACCCTCGCCCCTTGGCTGGCAAGGGCCTTTGTGCCCTCGTCGGCCACAGGCGAGGGCGCAGAGGCCCTCACCTAGATCCAGGCGAGGCACGGCCCTCTGCGGTTTCAAGCCTCGTAGCTATCGGTGAAGGAAGCGATGGTGGTCAGGGCTCGTGTTGGCATTCTCACAAACATGTCGCGTGCAAGACGCGACTGCTCGCGGAAGGAAGCGTGCGTGCGGGTGGGAGAGAGAGAGAGTACTGTTGAGCTTGATTGATAGAAGAAGGAAGAGATGCTTCGCAGCTGGAGGGGAAGAGATGCTTCGCAGCCGGAGGAGAAGAGATGCCCCGCTACCGCGCCCTCGCCTAGATCTTGGCGAGGGCTGCCGCACCCTCGCCCGCCATGAGCGAGGGTTGCCGTGCCCTCGCCGGCCAATGGGTGAGGGTTTTGGCCCTCGCCTGGATCTGGGCGGGGGCCGACGCCCTCGCCGGCCAACGGGTGAGGGTTTTGGCCCTCGCCTGGATCTAGGCGGGGGCCGACGACCTCGCTTGTGGCCGACGGGGGCGCGGTGGCCCTCGCCCTGACCAGCCTATGGCCGACGATGGTCGGTCGGCCGGCCGATGACCTCGCCGGCCAAGGGTAAGGAGAAAAGAAAAAAAAAAGAGAGAAAAAAGAATTTAAAAATCTGAAAAATTTATAAAAAATTATAAAATTTGTCCACGTGGCGCCACGTAAGATCGCCGGCAGCCATGTCAACATTTTCCGGCTTAAATTAGCCGGATGGATTGAATTGGTACCAATGTAAAAAGGTTTAGGACTAAATTGGTTTAATTGAAAAGTTTAGGACTGAATTGGTACCAATATAAAAGGTTTAGGACTATTTTGGTACTTTTCCCTGATTTAATGGGTAAGTTTCGGCTATAATTACATATGGGATCATTCTTTCCTTTTCTTTCTTCCTTGTGATATGATGAGGAAACCATCTTAGTAGGTATACCATGAGGTTTTGAAATGTTTGCTTACCCCGTGAAACAAATGAGATGTTATGCAAATTGGGATATTGATGTGTTTGATGGAAGTTATCTCCATTCGTGCAATTGTGATTTCTTTAGCAATGAATGATAGAAATTCTTATTATTTCCATTTGTACATTTTCATATTCATTTACCTCGATATGCTGTTCGTACCAAATAATTAATAAAATTCGATATGAAAATATATGGCTTTATCACTACGATTTACCAAATAGTGGTTAGAATATAATAAAATCTCTAGATTCCATATTCAATATAATTCTATTCTAACTAGAAATTTAGACAACCAAATGCAGCCTAAGTTCCATGTAAGTAAGAGAGAACATATGAAGTAATTTATAAGTTGACCTTTCAGCCAATGCGAGCTGTAACGTGACCACCTATCACAACCACTCCAACCTCCTCAGCTGTCAGCGCCAATCCATCAAAGGAGGTTAAGAGAGAGATATAGAGCATATGGACCATTTTAGCTGTCCAACATTTTTATGCTGATGTGGATATCAAGAGGCCACGTCAGATATCAATATGAACAATTAACACAATTACTAAACGGCGCTTGTGCCCATAATAGAATCTTCCGTCCGTGACTTTAAGGGAATATTGCATTGGTCCGCATTCTAAAATTCAAGGGATTTGATTGAAAAAACAAATTAGCCTAATTAGGTACTTGATTGAACAAAGGATAAAACATAAACAATGGCTGCAATACATGGTAATAATCTGTGGCTATTGGTAATTTCTCTTATATTCACCTATATATTCTTGGCTTTCTGTAAACATGAGATGATGATAGGGTCGTATATATTTGTAGTATATACTTAATTATATTTTCCTTTCCCAGGTGAGAATTCATTATTAATGTGCAAGTAGAACTTTGTAGTCGAACATGATCCATAAAATAAACGTGCTATAGAGGTGGTTGACAAGCAACCCGACGGCATGAGGATTTGTATCGGGTGGTAATGATCGCGTGCATGGAGAACAAAAAGAGAGACTCGAGGTAGATGCGTATGTCACGAAGAGCATGTCATCAAATGCATCTACAGTACAACGAGTACTGTTTTCTTTTAAGGATCCGGACATTCTCGTGATACAGCTGAAAAGTGAATTAGCCAAACAAAGAAGCACAAGAAAAGTACCATTCAACCTTCGAACTAAAAGTCAAAAAGTACCATTTAACCAAAAAGCGAAAAAGGAAAGTGATAAGAGCACGGTACCGATTGTCTCACGGGAAAATCACCAAAAAAATCATAATATATTACATTTATGTCAATTTAGTTCTTAACATTTTAACTATTCACCAATTTACTTCTATATCTTTTGATGATAGCAACTAGCATTAATGTAGATCATTTTTGCATTTTTGAATAAAATTATTATTTTATTTTATTTCAGGCTTTTTTCTTTTTCTCAACCTTGGGTTGGTGCTCCTTGCTTGGTCTGAGTGAGGGCGTCACGACCCTTGCCTAGGCAAGGGTGTGGAGGCCTTTGTTGTGCCTAGCAAAGGCTGCAACACCCTCACCCCGATTAAACAAGGGTTGATGGCCCAAGGTTGGAAAAGAAAAGAAAAGAAAAGAAAAGAAAAGAAGAGAAGTAAAAAATTAAAAAAATAGAATATTTAAAAAATTGCAAAAATTGTCTATGTCAATTGCCTATGTCACGTAAAATAGCCGGCATTGACTAGATCGCAATGTCAACGATTTTCAACCAAAATTGGCTGGAATGATTAAATTGAAAAATTGTGAAAATGTTTAGAACTAAATTGGCAAAATCATCAAAATTGCAGAACAATATTTATAATTAATTTGGCACAAGTATAATAAGTTTAGGACTTTTTTTGGTAATTTTCCCTATTTCATAATCACCAATTTCATACGTTAAGAGTGCATTTGGTAAAGTTTATGTTAAAAATTGATCTAGGGAAGAAAAATAGAAAAAAATATTTCTGTTTCGGGAACAATTTTTGAATATAAAAACGTGTTTGGTAACTATACAAAATTTATGTTCCTATAATAGAAAAGAACAGAACATGTTTGGTAAACTTGTATAATTTTTTTGTTTCTTTTTAATTTTTTAATATTTTAATATTATTTTATTTTTCCTTTTTCCTTTTTTTTTTTTCTTCCTTTTGGCCGGTCGCCGGCCTTGGCCATGGCCGGTGATCGGCGACGAGGGCCGGCGCCTCACCTTGGCTAGGTGAGCTTAGCCTCGCTGGTGGTTGGGCAAGTTCGGCCTCGTTGGATCTAGGCGAGCTCAAACTCGTGCAGCCAAGGCGAGGCCGAGCCTCGCCGGGGGTCGGCGACGCTCTGGCAAGGTTGCCAGCCCTCAATGGCCGGTTGTCGGCCATGGCCAAAGAAAAATAAGAAGAAAAGAAGAAGAGAAAAAGAAGAAAAGACAGAGAAGAAAAAAATAGGGGAGAGAAAAATTGTTTCTCGGAAGTGTTCCCGGGAACAATAAACACGTTTTTCTACTTCTTGTTTCTGTTCCAAATCTGTTCTTGAGAACAAAAATAGATATTTTGTTCCCTAAACAAAAGTGTAAACAAATGGGTTTCTATTCTTTTTTTATTCCTCGGAACAAAATAATAGAAATTGTGTTCCGGGGAATAAAAAAAAGAACACAAACAAACAAGCCCTAACTAGTCATTCTTTTTCCATGGATAATATTACTAATCTATGCGCATAGGCATAGCGAGTGCCTTAACCTTTTTTTTTTTTAAATTTTCAGTCGAAGCTTTAACCCTAGTTTAGTACATCAAAGAGTTTGTAAACTTTGGGTTTGGATGATAACTTAATAATAATATAAATATATGAACTTTTGGTATATCAATAATTTACCTTGCGGTTGACCACCCCTATTTTTTGCAAGTTAAAAGAAAGACTAATAGATCTAACGATAAGATTTCAAACTTGATATATATCTACAATTTGTCTCATACAAGTAATTTGTGTCATGTTACCTATATTACAATCATTTCGCTTTCAAATTGCAGTTATATCAGCACAATCTAACGCCAAGCAAATTAAAAAGCATAATGATGGCGATAACAACATGAGCCCTTCAAAAGCTTATGACTAAAAGTCAAACACAGAGGTATTACATGGCGATACGAGACCGTGAGGAAACCCTCCAAAATTGTCTAAAGAGAGAACACATTTTATCTAGGTCGACCCTCTTTCCTCTTGGGTTCGAGTGCAATTCCAGACATGAAAGCAACATATTTGGCCCATCCGAGCATCTTCAACTTCATCCGCCGATCTTCATCAATCCCCAAACTTCTTTGTCGATTTCCTTGTGCATCGGCGATGGAGTCTGATGCATCATTCTCTTCATCCAGCAGATGCAGAGGAGGCGGGTCAGCATCTGCATCGAAATCCTGCCATTCGATGCCGCATTTCGCGTGGTCGACGCCCGCCATTGCCAGCGCTTCAATCGACATTGCTGTCCCCCGACCTACAAAGTGTGTTTCTTTTCCTTTGGGTGATGTTGAGCAAGAGACAGAATCGCCAATGTGTAGAGAGTTATGTCGTGTAGCGAGAGATATTTTGATGTGGGGAATGCGCTCTTTATATGCGAAATGGCTCATCGACTTTTTGGGTGTGAGTTCGTGAGGAAGTGGGGAAAGGTCACGGCCTCACGGGTGTTGCATTTTCGGGTGTTCAATGCACGTCACCTCCCCTAACGTCACTGTGGACGTCAGCAAGAGCTAGAGATGGACCATTTTGAATAAGCTTCATGGCAAATCGACTCTCGTGAACTATTTCGGCGCGCTTCCGGCTGGCCACGTCCTCCCCCCGCGAGAGGAGGACCCCGTTATTTTCCTATACCACGCCCGAGATTGGTTACCCGGGGAAGGCGTCGCGGGGATCAAGGTGGGTTCTGAACCCCCCGTTAGGGGGGTTTGTTGGCTGGAGAGCCTCGTGGGGGGATACCTCCTATTTTTCGTCTAGAGGACCCCAGTTTAAGATGAAGCTTTTTAAGGACTTGTTCAGGTCCAACATGTAGTAATATAATAAGGTCGTAATTTCATAGCTATTATGTCGTTTGGTTTAAGTAAGGCGATTTGCTTATATTGTTTCATTTCATGAATGACATATTTAATGAGCGGGGATAGTATCGAAATTCTCAAAATACTCCTAAAATTTGAATTAGATGGAAGATGAATTTTATCACTTTGATAGTCAATTATGATTCATGAGCCTAGACCCCATTTGACTTACAAGATATATAATTTTTGCTGCATCAAATACTCATTGCTAGTTTAGAAGTTCACATATATTTTAAATAGAATTTAAGCACGTAACATGTGATATATGAGAGAAAATATTATGTTCTGGTAAGTATTACTTCAACAACCAATCATGAGGGTAGAATCGTGATATATTATCAACATATTACAATGTGATATATAGATAATTATCTGTTATTTAAAAGTCAAGTTATAATTGAAATTTGAGTTCAATTGATACAACAATTGAAATCATAATTTAGAAAATTTGAGCATTAATCAATATATCTAGTAATCAAGATAATCATTGTATTATGAATATACGAAAACTTATATTATTGTACCTAATAGTGAGAAAATTATATTATGCTAGTATATCATGAATGTTTTCTTAATAAAATAAATAAATATGTATTATCAAGATAACATACTTATTATTACACCAAATTTTTACCTATTATTTTTCTTGTATATTGTTACTCATTCTATACCTGTAATAATTGCTATTATATAAGTAATATGAATAAACTTAGTTACAATTAATATAAATTATACTTAAGTTAATAATCAAACATTGGTAGAGTGTGTGGAAAAAAAGTGACTAGGGTGTATTGGGAAACTATAACACCAATCACATGGGAGTCCCTATAATAACTATTACGGCTTCGACTCTAATAACGATTACGCTAGAGTAGCAATAATTGCAAGCAAGTACTATGAAAGGCGATCAATGTAATAGAACTGTAATGTCATAGTTGTTGCGACATCCAAACGATGTTTTTATAGTTATTTCTCTTATAAAAAACAATTCTAGCGGAAATCTTATTATTTCGGATTCTTGTGATGAAATTTTACAAGCCAGTGTCTCTTGAGTCATGTACATCCATGTTTGAGGATAATTTTCCTCCAACCATTCTTCTCGTTGATCGTTATGAACATAGACATTAACTCTATCTATATTTAGTAAAATTTGTATGTGAGCTGTTGTATTCATAACTTGTACTCCATCAATCAAAATCATTATTAAAGGAAAATGTAGCAATCTTTCACTGTCATATTTTAATGGGTAAATTTGAGCTATAGTCATGTATGAGCACATTTCTTTCTTCCTTTATTTCTTTCTTTCTTATCTTTTCTTTTTCTCACGTGATAACGATAAGGAGGCCTTGGGATTTTGAAATCTTTTGGTAACCTCACGAAACAGATGAGATATGCGATGACGATGAGAAGGGTAGTTGATTATTCCTACGGGGACACTGATGGGACATGAGCACAACAAGGCTATATGGACGCACTGTAGGGGAATGAACCAATTGATTTAAGATTCCACATCGGGCATCAGTATGAACAATGCATACAGCTACTAAACGGGGCTAGTGTTCACGTCAGATTTTTTCGTGTGTGATTTTAAGAGAGCTCTCGTATTGATTGGCATTTGAAAATTTAAGACATGTAATTATACAAAAAACGATTTTAAATATTCAATTGAATGAAGGATATAAGATAAATAGCGGTTGCAATTTTTTTAACATATAGTAATAATCTATGTTTCTAATTTTTATTATATTCAGGAAAAATTATCAAAACAGTTCTAAAATTATTGTTCTTATGTCAATTCAGTTATATATTTTTCAATTGTCTATTGAGATTTAAATATTTTGACAATTTGTTAATTTAGTATTTTCAATTAACTTTGGCTATAAATTATTGACTCAGACGTCAATCACCTTACGTAGTATGACTGATGTTAATGTAAATTCTTTGTTTTTAAAAAGAATTTCGAATTTATAATTTTTTAACATTTTTCTTCTCTCTCTCTTTTTGTTTGATCTTTTCTTTATTTTTTCTTTTCCCATCTTCCTCTACTAGTCGTTGAGCCGTGACAATGGCTAATGACTGGCCACAACAAAGGGCTGGTGGCCAGCCATAGGTGAGGCTCAAGCTTGTTAGATCCCAACGAGGCTTGAGCTTGCTTTAGGCTGGCAAGGTCATGTGAGCCTGAAGCTAGTAGTAACATTGGCATTGGTCATCATTGAGTTCCAACGACCAACATGAGGAAGAAGGAAAAAGAAAGAAACAAATAAAACAAAATAAAATAAAATAAAATAAAATATTAAAAAATTAGAATTTTTAAAAAAATTGTAAAACTTAATCACGTCGATCGAATACGTTTAGCAATTTCCAGCTAAATTCAGTTGGAATGACTAAATTGATGAATTGTCAAAATGTTTAGAATTAATTGGAACAATTAAATATTTAGAATTGAATTGATACAAATATAATAAGTTTTGAACTTTTTTGATAATTTTACCCTTATATTCATCTATCTATTCTTGGGTTTCCAATAACCTATAGCATTTCCCTATATTTTTTGTTCTTTTCTAGTTAAAATCCAATTGAGAAAAGTCTGGCTGCTTTTGAATTAAAATTTTTACGTTGACCATGATCCGTATGATTTTTTTTTTAATGGTCAAAACCATGATCCATATGATCAAACGTGCAATAAATGTGCTCGACTAGAGGTCCAACCGCACGAGGATTTGAACTGAAAAGTCCAAGGATCGTATGCATGGATCACAAAAGAAAGATTAGGACGTGGATGCGTATGTCATGAAGAACGACATCATCAAATGAATTGACAATACAACGAGCACTTTTCTCCTTCACGGATCTCGACATTCTCGTGATACAATTGAAAAGTGCCAAAGCCCAAAAAGGCAAAAAAAAAAAAAAAAAGATTAAAGAAAAGTACCATTCCACCAAAAAGTAAAAAACCCCTAATGACTTGGGTAGGGATGACAACGGATCGGGTTAAATCGATTGCCGGTGTCTGAATTCCAGAGGACTCTGAATGGATTAGGTCTTTCCGGCCTATTATGGGCCGGTCGACACGGCCCACAAGTCCACACATCGTGTATTTTCGAATTAAGTGCAAAAGAGAGGAATACATGCAAGCATGGTTTGATTCCCTATATTACATCAAGTGCAGACAATTTCATTTTCGCGATACATACATGACTATATTTTAACTATATTTTACTTAATTAGTGAAATCAGTAAAGATTTCTCATGGGTCTCCAATCCACCTATTATGAGTTAACCTCATCGTAAAAATGGATTTTAGTCTACTCATATATTCTAAACTTCCAATTTAGTAGTTCCAAATACGAATTATCAAATCATAGCATCACTTAGGTTGTGGAAATAATAATAATAATGTGGGCGATTTAGCTGTCCAGCAATTTTCTTTGGATATGGCATCAACAACAAACACAGCTACTAAACGACAGTTCCTGCCCGCAATAGCATCTTCCGTTCGTGATTGAGGGGAAAAAAAAAGGAAAAGTGTAGTGAAAGTGTTGGAAAAGTTCTAAACCTATTACATTGATGCTAATTTAATTATAACTTTTTTATTGTGTCAATTTAGTTTTAAATCATTTGACTTAGTACCAATTCAGTCATTTTGCCAATTTTGGTCAAATAATACTGATGTGAACACTGGTCCTCCTATGTGACACCATCGACATTGACGTGGATAATTTTTAATTATATTTATATTTTTTTTTCTGATTTTTCTTTCTTTTTTTCTTCTTTTTCCTCCCTTTAGACAGTGACCAACCACCAGCCATGGCTGGGCGAGGGAAGCCATGGCCGGGGCTTGCCCTTGCCTAGGCGAGGCTCCTTAGTGGTCGACCTTGTAGAGGCAGCCGAGGGCCGACCCTCGCCCAAGCTAAGGCAATCTTGCCGATGTCACCTTGCCTAGGTGACGACTGACAAGGCTGCTCTAGCCTAAGCAAGAATAGACTTCGCCAAATTTGGCAAGGGGACCCTTCGCTAGGGCCCACCCTTGCCAAGCTGGGGCCTTGCTTATAGCGGGCGACGACAAGTCTTGCCCAAGCAAGGCCAACCTAGACATGGCTAGTGGCCAATGGCCGGCCATCACTTGTGATCGGTGACCGGTCACTGGCTCAAGGAAGGAAGAAGAAGAAGGAAAAATTAAGAGAAAGAAGAAAGAAGAAAGCCAAAAAAAAAAAGAAAACGAAAAAATAATAATAAAATCGAAAAAATATGAACATACTATTTAAAAATTATCCATGTTCATGCCGGCAGTGCCATGCAAGCGGGCCACTGTTGTCTAGCATCCATGTTAATAATATTAAGTTAAAATTAACCGGAAGGATTGAATTAGTATTAGATTAAAATGTTTATGACTAAATTGGCACGGATAAAAGGTTTATAATTAAATTGGCATAAATGCAATAAATTTATGGCTTTTCCGACACTTCACTAGAAATAAAGGTTAGGTACTCAAGGATAAAAGATAAACAATAGTAGCACTTTTTAAAATATATGGCTATTAGTAATTTCTCTTAAATTCATTTGGTTATCCTCGTCTCTCTGGTAACATGAGAAGATGGTAATGTCGTATTTTCAAGAATCCGTAGTATTTCCCTTTTTTTTCTTTTATAATAAAAATCCAATTGAATGAGCAAGTAGAACTTGGCCTGTGGAAGCCTCATATGTTCTCTGGAGAAACGATGTAGTGTGATGGACATTTTAATCGCCAACTAGATGACTAAGTAGAATCATGGAAGATTGATAGAAGCTATTGCTTATAGTAAGCTGAGAAGATCGTTTTCGACCACGTGGCATAATAAACGGAGACTCAAATATTCCTTCGACTTTCATTCCGCATTTAAAGGAATTTGACAGTGAATTATAAGTCTGGAATTGCAGATTATTCGCTCTAAGAAGAATTCAATTTATTGTCCATTATATTGATGAACAAGGATTATTTCCTAATATGGAGACTCTATTTTTCAAAGCAGTAAGATTATTGGGAGATTTGTTTATATGGGTGAACGGATCTACTACAACTAAATTGATTATGTCGAAGATCATTCAACAGTCAACTCGAAGATTGACCACTATAGATAGAGTTGCAAGAATTACAAGAATTACAAGAATGCTTTACATATTTTGTGATCAATTGAGTCACTTAATATGAGTTATACACTAATTGTAAATCTTTCGAGAAGTCTACAAGTGATGTAGTGCGTGTAACTTGGTGGTGTGATCTACCAACTTTGGGTAAAAGCAGCATAAGCTGTAAATGTAATGATTCCAAGAGCTACTAGTGAAAATCTAGTTTTGTTGGTGGCCGTTAATTTAGGAGAGTGGACGTAGGTTTGATGTAAGCTAAATCACTATAAATCTACGTGCATTTTTGTTGGTCCCTCTGTATATTGTTTAATCAGGCTCCGTAGACTTCAACTATCAAGTCCTAAATGAACTAGAAACATTGAACTGAGCATTAGTTGGAAATAGAGATGAGCTAGACTGACTAGGAGAGCAAACATAGTGGAATGGTTGGGCTTTGATTGAGCTGTTCAGCAGATTTTGAGGGGAGGTGGAGTGCAAGGACAGGGACGCGAGCGACTAGACTTGAGTGATGGGGACTGAATTTAACACAATTAAAGTGACCAAAGTGAGAGGAAAATGAGCTCTCACCAGCTAGGAAATCTTGAGAAAAACTCACTCATAAATAGGTTGGTGGACGCGAGTTTGACGGGGCTTCTTGGCCATTTCTCTATATCAAAAGAGTGGGGTGCTTCGGTGGGAATTTGAGAGTATGATAACTATTTTATTTTTTCATCTTTTCATTTTTTTAAAACATATTTAGAACAAAAATTCATTTAGTAACGTAATTTTATTTTTCCACTTCCAGCATAAAATTTAAGCCCAAAAATAGTTTTAAAATAGAAATAAAAACTCTTTCTTATCGTTCGCTCTCGTCGCCTGTGGCCATTGCCCGCCTGCAAGTTGACCACCACCCAATGGCCATCGATGTACAATTTCTACATTGATTCTTTCAAATCAATTGATTTGATTCTATCAGTTCACTTAGCTCGATCGGACATTCGAGTGCGTGGTATAGTTCTCAAGCTATGGTTTAGTTCTCGAGAGTAAGGTCTTCCTATTTTCTCGCTCAAGGAAAATTTGGTGCTCTTTGGTTGATCTAAGGGTCACCTTCTTGACAGTCATTTGAGTTTATTTTAGAGTTTTACTAATGTGTCTTATATTAAAATACGTCTCGAATTTAATTTCGTGAATGAAACCTGATTCAAGATAAATTGTTATTATTTTGTGGACGCTCAAATATATGTCACTAAAATTCAAATTCTTTATTTCGGGTGTTAAAGAATCCACGTTGGACAAGGATTCCAAGATAAAATAGAGAAAGGAAATATACGGACGTCAATATTATCAATAAGCGTTGGAGATGCTGGGCTGAATTGGAAAGTCAATCTGGGATGTTGAATTCGACTTTGACTCGGTCAATGTCAGAGAAAGGGCTAAGAAGAAATTAAAGATACGGAAATATTTCCCTGCAGAAGTCGGTTTGGGAGATTTGTTTTTATATCTTTATATATTCTTGGATTTTAGTTTAAGCCGTTGTTGATCAAAGTGCGGATCTTTGTGCCGTATGTGTCCAGAAAAACAAAGAAGGGCGTTATTCAAGCGGATGCTTGGCGTTGGTTTTGTTTATGAATTACATTCAAAACGATTTAGTGTTCAAGCCGATTAAATTTTGTGAGTTCAAGATTTGTTAATTTTTTTTTGTAAAATTGAGAGATTATTTTCTTGTGAGTTCAAGATTTGTCAATTTTTTTTTTTCGTAAAAATTGAGACATTATTTTGCGAGAAATTGTGAAACATTATGTGAGTTATTTGGTGTGATTAGGGCTTAGAAAATACCAAGAATATTTGAATGACTCGAGTATGGTTGTAAGCTCCATGTGCCACTTGATTTATAGTGAAATTCGTTACTGTTATCCTGTGGACTTAGGGAACCATGTAAATTTGATATTTGATATATTTTCTTGTTATGTTTATTTTATTATTTTATCGCTCGTTTTCCACAACATCGTAAGTTTGAATCCGTTCGCATCACCTAGCCACAACCTTTGTGCTTCATTTAGATGTTTCTCTCGCCACCTTGTTTATGGTTATGCTAAGGTGGAGTCGCTCATCTCAATATGCCCAACGCGTTCAATTTTCTTACAGAGTAATGACCGGAGGAGGGATTAACAAAAGCTAAAAAGGAAAACTGTGAACAGCACTTGACCGAGTCTGACAGCACTTGACCGAGTCTCCTCTTCACTGACCGCACACTTCCCCCTGTTTCAAAATTCCCAACCTTTTGTGTCATTGCGTGAGTGAATTGCATGGTGTTTGTGTCGGCCGAATCCTCTTCCGCAGCCAGGCGTCTTCTTATTTTTGATCCCGTGTGTCGCGTGTTTCCTAGTGTCATTTGTCTGAACGTGTACTCTTGCTGTAATTTCGTTTGAACTGTGGGCTCTAATCAAGTGAGGATTGGTCATCACGTTTAATTTCATTACATGTAATTTACATGTCGCATTCTTTAAAGAAATCCTTCATGATACACATTCATCAGATTTCGTAGTTGCATATTAGGAGAACAGTCACCAAAATCTCATGGTAAACTCAATTCGGTATCCTGCATTTAGGAAAATTTGCATCATTCAGTTTAGAGTAGTCACGTGTTTAGTTTTGGGTCAAGCTCGAGAGGGATCATGTCTCAGGGCTCATGACATGGTGGTGAATGTTTTTTGCTTGACTTGTATTGGGTTACTTTCTGCATTTTTATTTTTTCTTACCCTTTTTGATGCGTGACTTTGATTTACTTCAACATAAAAATATCACATGGACACTTAATGGACAATAACTTTAGGACTCATAATTGGATAAAATACCCACATGTGACACTTATTAATAATCAATCAAGAGTTATACCGAAATGGCATTAGTTAGATAACTAGTGTAATCAAGTTCCTGGATTTAGATCTCTAGTTGCATAATAAGTGAGATACCATCTCATATTTTACTTGGTTTCCAACTAGCTAAAGGTGAGCATGGTCAGGGTTGGGTTAGTCCAGCACCTAATTGAGGGATCGACTCCACGGTTTTTAGGACTGATGACTGACCTTATTGATCTTGGGATTGAGGATATAGGTGAACCAACCGATCATTTTTTTGTTTCAATTTTTATATTCCTTAAAAAGACAAACATACTATTTCAACAATGTGATACTACACAACCAAAATATGAACATTAATACATATCAAATATAAACAAGATAAGGTAACAATAAAAATTTTACACTTGCTAAAAGTAACAAACTGTAAAAACGAACATCCGAGGCAAAGAAAAAAAGGCGAGCAACAAGGTAAGTGAACAAAGGTGATCGGCCACACAAGTAGGCGAGCAGGCCAAGGCGGGCAAGTGAGGCTCACTCAAGAGGGTTCCTTTTTTTTTTTTTTTTTTTTTTGGTTGAATTAGCACTAGGTTTCTTTCTATTTTCTAATTATATGATAAATTGAATTGCAAAGAGAACATAGGAGGAAGCATTAGAATTTAAAGTAGACAAAAGCATATAATATATAATATATTAGATATATAATATATATAAATTATTAAGTATAGGGTTGCTTCGGATTGGACCAATCCTAAAATTCTAAGATTGAGAACCAACCCACACAGTGCAGGATCTAGGGGTCCTAGGATTCCAGTCCCCTTGGGAACTGGATTGGGATCGGCTGAGTTGGGCTAGTCTATGGTTGGTTTGGGGTTGACCTTGGATTGATACTCACCCCAACAACCAGCCCCACAAGTTAGTGGTGACTCCCCCACAAGTTAGAAGTCTCATAGATTAGTAATTTAAAATGAACCTCCCAACATAATGTAAGATAAGAGTTTGTAAGAAACTGCATCATATGAGAACCATTGGTCCCAATTCAACATTACCTTTAACCCTAGATCCTACTTCGGGAAAATCACGACAAATGTAAAAACCCAAACCAAATTGTTCTAAAAATAGCTTACCCCCAAAAAAGATAAGATGGCATTAGTGTCATAATTATTGTAAAATGCTTACTTTGGTGCCAAGACTTTTGAAAAGATCATTCAAGTGCCACAATAATCACTTAAGTGGTTCTAGAGACGAAAAAGTTGGCACGACAAACCAAATAGTTTGGGCACTAAATTGTTCATATAAAGTATTGCCATTAAAATGATCATTTTTGAAATTTTCACACAAAATATTTGAAAATAGTGTGGTGCATAATTTATGTACTGAACAACGTCATGGAATCTATTGAATTTTCATTGACGAACTTGGAGATAAATTGGCTCCCAAATGTTCCCTTGCATTAATCCTCATAGTTGATCAAAGAGAAGCAGTCCATTTTCCCAAGTCCTTAACTCTATTGTTCAATCTCAAAACAAAGCAAGGTCAGAGAAGATACAAATGCGAAATTACGAGAGGTGGAGAAAATTTCACTTCTCATGTTTTTGAGGAAAATAAATAGATTTTTGTGATTTTAATGAGACTATTTGGAGAGAATGCTTTCTCCACAGTTTTGCTCCCCAGATCCGCCAACATATATATATAATTAATGGCAGAGTTAGAATATTTGCTTCATGATTTTTGCTTCTGGCTCATGTTGCCCTTTTTGTCAATTATAATTTTATAAATTATAGGGATTTTTTTTTATAGAAATAACCAATTTAATCGCAAAATTTTATAAACGACGTCTTTAGTACAAAAACTTCTTTAAAATGCCCATTTAAGTGACTCTGGTGAGCCGTATCAAATTTTTTGGCAAATTAAAATTGTTGGAGTTATTTAAATGACCAGTTTTCAAAGTTTGCAGCACATATATAATCGTTTGAAAAATTTCATCTTTAAAATGAGCATCATATAATAATTGGGGCACTGACGCCGTGTTTTTCCCGCTGCAGTTGGATGGAGACATAAAAATGTTTCAAGCTTCATTGACCACATATTAGGTATACAAAGAAAGTGCAATTTGGTCATGCATGACGTCTATGCAGAACTCGACAAGTAGATCACCTTTTTTGTTGATTGGTCTACAACTTGCGTGCTTGATGCAAGAGATTGTGAACTCTTGACTGGAAGACATTCATATCCACTCATCTTTCTTACTCACTCCAAATCTAGACTTAGCTGTTTTTTCTTTTTTTTTTTTTCGGTAAGATTTAAAAGTAAAATTTGGGGCAAAATGACATCGTTTGGGACAAGGATGTTTGAGAGGACATTCTGCTGTTTTTTCTTTTTCGTTTTCTTTTGCAATACAAAAATTCATGGCAAACACGGAAACTGGTCACCAAATCAGAAATTTTATAAACATCTTAAGCATAGCAGCAATCAAACCTGTCTTTCTCTCGTCACCCAATTCTTATTACCAAACCCCTCCTTATATATTTGTCCCAGTTTTGAAGTCTAAAAGCAAAATCTCAGCTTTCAAATGTAAGCATCACAACCAAACCTTTCTTGGGCTTCACCAGCATCGTTCCTGAATCCGTTCCTGTTGCAGAAACTCTCATGAGAGGACAAATGGGTAGTGAAAACAATCAGCTTCACATTTTCTTCTTCCCTGTCATGGCTCCGGGCCACACGATCCCAATGATCGACATGGCCAAACTCTTTGCCATTAAAGGTTGCAAGTCCACCCTCATCACCACCCCCCATGACGAGCCCACCTTCTTGAAATCCATTGCGAAAACCAAGGATTCGGGCTTCGACATCAATGTCGTCACAGTGACATTGCCCTTGAAAGAGGTCGGCTTGCCAGAAGACTGTGACAATCTGGACAAGGTCACTACAGTGGAAATACGCAAGCAATTCATGAGAGCTATCATGATGCTGGACCGACAGCTCGAGCTGCTAATAGAGAAACTTGCCCCTGATTGTCTAATCTCAGACACGTTCCTCCCCTGGACAACCGAGATAGCAGCCAAGTACGAAATCCCTAGGCTCGCTTTCCATGGGACAAGTGCCTTTTCCATTGCGGGCACAGAATGTGTGAGGCTCTATGAGCCTCACAAGAATGTGTCATGCGATTCAGAGCCCTTCATCATCCCCAACTTCCCCGGAGAAATCACAATGTCCAGGATGCAGTTGCCGGATTTCTTCAAGGAAGAGACTGACTTCACCAAGTTCTACAACGAGGTGAAGGAATCAGAGAAAAGAAGCTTCGGAGTTGTCATGAACAGCTTCTACGAGCTTGAGCCGGCTTATGCTGACCATTACAGGGCATTCCTAGGGAGACGATCCTGGTTCGTCGGCCCGCTCTCATTGTGCAATAAGGAGACTGAGGACAAGGCACACAGAGGCAACCAAGCATCCATTGACCAGCACGAGTGCCTCGAGTGGCTCGACTCAAAGCAACCCAACTCAGTGATCTACATTTGCTTCGGAAGCATGGCAAATTTCAATGCTGCTCAGCTCCACGAGATCGCAGTCGGACTAGAAGCATCAGGTCAACAATTCATCTGGGTGGTGAAGAAGGACCCGAATGTGGAAGAAGGCAAAGAAGAGTGGTTGCCTGATGGATATGAATCAAGAATCCGAAACAAAGGCCTCATCATCAGGGGCTGGGCTCCTCAGGTGCTGATTCTTGATCATCAGGCGATCGGGGGTTTTGTGACACATTGTGGGTGGAACTCAACCCTGGAGGCGGTCGCCGCCGGCGTGCCAATGGTGACTTGGCCAGTCGCAGCAGAGCAATTCTTCAACGAGAAGTTCGTGACCCAGGTGCTCAAGATTGGGGTCAACATAGGGGTGAAGCAGTGGGTGAGGTTGTTCGGGGACAGCGTGAAGAGCGAGAGAGTGGAGGAGGCAGTGAAGAGAGTCCTGGTGCGTGAGGAAGCAGAGGAAATGAGAAGCAAGGCGAAAGAACTTGCAGAGACGGCAAAAGGGGCGGTGGAAGAAGGTGGGTCTTCTTGGTCTGATTTGGAAGCTTTGCTTCAAGAGCTCAGACTGCAGAGATCGGCTCACAACAAGATCTGATTGATGACCTGACTAAAAGCAATTAGTGGTGACCATTGAATAAGTTTCTTCAGCTTGAGTTGGGTTAAAAGCATGGAATGTATTTGCACCATCACCATCTTCAAATAAAGTATTTTCTACGATAGCACCATAAATAGTGCATAGGAGAGCAGCTCCCAATTTCTCGAACAAGCAATTGAAAAGATCTGGAGCATCTTCAGGTTTAGGTATTGTTCCCCCAATGATTGTAGTGTCAAGTACTTTTTGATAAGCTCTAATATGATCCGATTTATAAGTAAGTATCTCTTGTAAAATATGAGCAAACACCAAACCCCTCGAGAGCCCAAACCTCCATTCTCAGATTATAAGTAAGCATTTCTTGTAAAATATGAGCAAACACCAAATCCCTCAAGAGCCCAAACCTCCATTCTCAGATTCTGTTGTGGTTTATCCTTAGAGAAAAATACTGGAATCGCTGTTTCTTTTCATGGAATTTATTCTAGGAGTTGTGATCATTCCATGTGGAGGATGTAAGTTCATTTCTTTTGAGGTAATAGGAAAAGTAAACATGATCTTGAGTTCTTTTGTGCCGAAGAAATTAAAGTTAGTCTAGTAGTTGCAATTCAACAGTAAGATGCCCTGCGTACTTTCCCTTTCCTGAATTTTCTGTCCTCGAGACTTAAAAGGTGGAGAGATCTTTGCAACTTCATATTCAATAGATTGTATTTTCACATTACAGACGAAAAACATAAAGGAAAGACAAGCAAAAGTGAAAAGACAAGAAGAGGACGACAAACTCAACCTATGTCAGTCGTCACATGTTAATGACATATTTGGCTGTTGCACCACCGATCTTGTGATATGTATACAACTTGGCAACAATTCTAGCGGAGAAGATAGAGAGGTACCAATTCTCTTGGTCCTCAAGGTTATTTTCCTTATACATTGTTGGGTTTGAAGGTTTTTAAACCCAAACCAAATCGACAAAATCGATTTGTCATCGGCTAAAGTCAACAATTGTTGACATAGCTTAAGGCATGCTATACTCATAGATTAGGTACCCTTAGTATGTTGGAGAAATTTCTGGTGCTTCCTCGCAGATTTGTACCTGAGGATATGTGATTCCAAAATTTCTTACTGCCCTTTTCGTGATAGAAGTTGGAACGAGTTAGCTTATCCCTTCGAGGACTCGTCTTCTCCTGTATTTTGTGGTGCGTACATCAATATTTGGTCTTAGACATATTTCCAAATTAGTACGTTAGGTAGCTTCGTAAAACTCCGCAATCTGCATAGATGAAGCAAAGCATAGACATAACCGATTTCACATTATCTTTCTGCAAATAATGGCCCAAGGCCACGTGATCCCCATGGTGGACATGGCCAAGACCTTCGTGACTCGAGGCGCAGATATCACCACCATCACCACCGCTGTTTGGGAGACCCTTTTTTCGAAACAAACCGAACGAATCAATCAATCGGGTTTGGAGTTTGACATCCAACTGAGCTAGGGTTGCCAGAAGGTTTGGACAATACAGATGCAGTCATATCGAGCCAAAATTAGGTGGAATTGGTGGGTAAATTCTGGGAGGCCTTGTGCTTGCTCCAAGAACTGATCTTGCAGGTTGCATATCCTAAAAGAACATGGATCGAATTCTCTAGTAGCAAATGTATTTGTTCGGTGGGCTACCAATGTTGTTGCTCGGTTGAAAATTCCCATGCTAGTCTTTGGAGGGACACGTTTCTTTGATATGTGCACTGGGGAGGTGATGGCACTATATCAACCACACGAGGGTGTTATCTCACATTCACAAGTCTTAAACCTGTTGCACGTTTGTCAATTCAGTTATAAACCTTTCAATTTTATCAGTTGAGTTTATCTGGTTAATTTTGGCCATAAATCGCTAATGTGGATGCCGGACGTCTTATGTAACACAGTCGGTATTGATTTGAACAATTTTTCATGATATTTTAATATTTTTTCGAATTTCTATATTATTTATTTTTTTCCTTTTCCTTTTCCTTTCCTTCTTTCTCCTCTAGCCGATTGTCAGGCCTTGTGAGGTTCGAGTCTTGCCTAGTCACGACAAGGCTTGAATTCACCAAGTGACAGTGGGGTTGGGTTCACTAGCATTAGGTGAGCCTTGCCAATGGCCTATAAGGGCAAGCTTCAACAAAGGCAGACGATGTCGAGCTCGTTGACCCTCGCCTCTACCTAGGCGTTGAACATGGTCGAGGCCCAACGACCCACCAGAGGAAGAAGAAGAAGTGAACCAAAAAAAGAAAGATAATAAATAAATAAATAATTACTTGTTTTAATTATCAAAAAGTGTTCATGTTAGCATTGGCCCGTACCATACCAAATCATCGGTGTCCATGTAAGCAAATTTAGGCCAAAATTGGTCAAAAAAGTAATTAGGACTTAATTGACAAAATTGAAAGTATTTTTTTTTGGCCAGAGTAAAATTGAAAAGTTTAAAAGTGCAAAATGTTTAAAGATTTTCTGGATAATTTTTTTCGGGCAACACAACCCGAAGCCCATTAATCCAATTCACGTTAGCTTCATGGGGCTCGACCTATGAATTAATTTACGTAGCGCCCATCCAATTTCAAGTAAAGTAGCTAGATGGGTCCAAAGGCTTAAACATCGAAGGCCCAAACATTGCTAATCGCCATCGTAAGCCGTCTCTCACGGCCGCGCGACAGGTCCTCTGTCCTGCTGGCTTCCGACCCAAAGAGCTCGCAGCGGTTTTTCATGCTTCACCGCTCCATGACAGCAATTTGCAACAGCCTTAAATGGAGTTCGATTGAGCACAGGATTTATTGCTTCAAGCTCTATATCACTTGACCATGACAACGAGAATGAAAGCTAAGTCTCTCTCTCCATGTTTGATTTGGCTAGTGGTATTGATTCTCGGTTTTTCCCGAATTTCCAGTGGCTTCTTCACGTCTCCTGATCCCCTTCGGTCCACCAGCTATCGCTGCCAGTGGCTGGCTTGCCACTTCCACAACCGATTCTAAAGCTTTCTCTGTTCGAAGTGCTCTATACCAGTTCATTTCTCATTCGCTGGCTCAGATCCTCAGCATCCTTGTGCTTGATTTGTTTGCGATTATCACTTTGCTCCTTTTGTTTTGTTAAAAATGTGTCATTTCTGAAAAATATTTTTCATGAATTATTTTTTTGGGAAAATGGCAATACTTTTTAGTATTTGGTTGAAATGTGAAAATGAAATGAAAAATATTTTCCATTATTTATTATGGAAAATCTAATTTGATTTTCCTATATAGACATACACTATTTTTGCACTAGTAACCACAACAATATTGTTCCAATATTTGGTTGAAATCCGAAAATAAGCTGGAAAATATTTTCCGTTATTTATTATGGAAAATCTAATTTGATTTTCCTATCTATTTATGTGCTAGTAACAGCAGGCAGTCGAGAGACTAGGCATGTGCACTAATATCCTGGGTCTGGTTGTGACCCCAACTCAGCACTAGGATCAAGGCACAAGCATCCTAGTTCCAAGCTCGGCCTTGATAGACCTAAGTGTAGGCATTAGGGTCCCGAGCCTGGCCTTGATGGCACGGGCCCAACCTTTGTGGACGTGGGCATGGCCTTTGTGGACCTTGGCTTGAGTGTTAAGGATCCAAGCTCATGTACCAGATCTTGCGTTTGGCCTTTATGGACCAAGGCTTGGTCTCAATGGACAAGGGTGTCGAGATTTGAGCATGTGCGTCGAGTTGCTAGGCATGGGCATTGAGTTTAGGGGCTCACCCTTGATGACTCAGGTTTGGGCACTAGAGACCCGGCCCAGAATGCCAGGGACCTAGGAACTAGTATTGGGCTTTTGTGCCCAACGTAGAATTTTGAATTCAAGTGCTGATATCTTATCATATTTTGAAAAATAATTTTCAACTATTCAAGGAGTCCTGAAATTAAGCATATGTTTTTCAGTGACTAGGAAAACATTTTCTATTGACTAATTTTCCTAAGCGAAACAAATGCCAAACAATGAGTAAAATGTTTTCCCAAAAAATAGACAGAGCATTTTTTTTGCTCTAGATGCACCTATTGTGCATGCTCATTCTCAATCTCGTTAGATGTGTAGTTGTTATGGAAGATGCGGGAACTAAAACAAAATTGAAACTAAGAAGAATAAAAGAGCACCGGATTTACGTGGAAACCTTTGCGGAAAAATTATCGCGGGGAAGCAAAATCCACTATAGAATTTCAAGGATTAAAAATGGTGGAAAAACTAAGACTTTTTCTGTCACAATTTCTTAACCTAATAATTTGAGAAAAAAATATTTATATTGTCCCCAAGCCCTAACGTTGGCCCAAGCACATAAAAAAATTCAAGACATACTCAACAAATCTCCACCTTGGCTTGAATTTTGCATAAGTAACAAACAATCTTCTCATCCCATTAGAGTAAAACTCAGTTGCAACAAACATTAAACAAATCCAAGTAATGCTTGATTTGGAAATAGGCAAAGGCTTCGTCAACATATTAGTTGGATTATTTTTTGTACCAATCTTCAAGACCTTAATATAGCCATTAGCAAGAATATCTTGAATAAACTAATACTCTATATCAATGTGCTTTGTCCTTTCATGACATATTTGATCTTTAGTAAGATTTATAGTACTTTGACTATCCCAGTGGACAACAGTCACGCCATGATCCACACTGAGCTCTTCAAATAAGCTTGTTAACCATATGGCCTTTTTAACTACCCGTGCAATAGTCATATACTTTGCTTCTGTTGTAGACAAAGCTATTGTAAATTACAAAGTAGCTTCCCAACTAATTACACAACCTCCAATAATAAAGATATACCCAGTCAAAGACCTCTTATCCAGGTCACTAGCATAATCAAAATCAACATATCCTGTCAAAGTGTCACTAGCTTTCCCAAACTGTAAACCAAAATTAGAAGTGCCCTTCAAATATTTCAAAATCCACTTCATAGCTTGGTAATGAACTTTGCATAGGCATGATAAATATCTACTTACCACACTAACAGCATGTGAAATGTCGGGTCGAGTATAAACCATGGCATATATAAGACTACCACTAGTTTGGCATCTTTCATGCCAAAATGATCTCACACCTTCTTGACGTAGCTTTTTTTGGAATTTTCCCCTATTTCGATCTCGCTGAATTTCTTGCCTAGGATCTTCTTCACTACACCTAAATCATTTATCTTAAATTCAGCGCCCAACTGTGCTTTCAAATTCTAGATATCATATTTATCTTTTGTTGCAACCAATGTATCATCAATATATAATGACAGATAAATAAAAGAGTCACTTGAAAGTTTGTACAAATATATATAGCTATCACATTTGCTCCTACAATAGCCAATTTGCACCATAAATGAATCAAACCTTTTACATCATTGTCTAGGCAATTGTTTCAAGCCATGTATAGACTTTTTCAATAGACAAACATGAACTTCCTTACCTCAAATTGAAAACCCATTGGTTGAGCCATATAGATTTTCTCTTCAAGTTCACTAAGCAAGAAAACTATTTTTAGATCGAGTTGTTCCAATTCTAAGTCATGCATAGCAACTAACACAAGAAAATTCGATTAGAGCTGTATTTAATGACAGGTTAGAACACATCATTGAAATCAACTCTCTCGATCTGACTATAGCCTTTAACAACTAGACGAGTTTTGAACTTGATGTCTTCAACTCCAAGAATACCTTCCTTTCTTTTGAAGACCCAATGACAACCCGCAATTTTCTTTTCTTTTGGTAGCTTGACAAACTCCCAATTTTGATTATTTTCAAGAGATTTCATCTCTTCGTTCATTAATAACTAACCACTTTGTTGAATCTTTTGAAGAAATGGCTTTTTTGTAGGTTTTAGGCTCACTATACTTTATTAACTCTGCAATTGAAACAACATGAGCAACAAATCTGAGGACCACTATTTCTATGGAGGCTTCACCGTCCTTCTTTGTCTATCTCTGGCAATGGAATACTATTACTCTTCGGGTTCTTCAGACTCAATATTATGAGTAGATGATTGAATTAGTTCCGAAGAAATTACTTCAAGCTCCACTTTCTCTGCAACACTTTCTAGATTTTCATCATAAGAAATAGATGATTCTTTCTTAGGATGAAACATAACAAACTCAATAAGATCGGCGGGTTTTCTATGAAAAGTAGTAGATGGTGGTCATGGCTTGGCCAAAATTTGCCAAAAGCAGGAATTAAACTTGGTAATTTTATAGGATGGATTGCTACCAATGTTTAAGGCTTCTAGTAAACCTTGTAACGAATTTGAGGACTCATACTTTTCATGATTTGTGAGATTTTGAGTGCTTAGCTAAGAATGAAATTCTTCCAATCTTCCTAGCCATTTTAAATTAGGAATATTATCAACAATAAAAAACTGTTTGAAAGAAGAAGTTGGATTCTGAGATGGGTTATTTGGTTGGATAACCTTTGGCTCAGAAGGATTTGAATCCACCTCTTGATTTGGAGGATTAGTCATGAATATTGAAGAGGTGGCTGGTATAATAGGAAATGATTCAATAGCAGTGATTGAAAAAGAGGATGAGGATGAAAAAGATATCGAACTTAGTTCTGAATCTAAATTGATCGGAAGAATTGGTGCTGGAGGAGATCGAATCTCGTCTTTCAAGACAGTAGGGTCAAGCCTATTTTCCTCCTGATTGCTCAGATCTTTTCGAAATGATTCTAACATGTTGGATAGTATCATTTGGTCTAGCTTCTCCAGATTCTTCAAAAATCTTTTCTTTCCCCTTTTCTTTTCTTAGTTGGTCCATTTCTCTAAGTTGGTTTCACAATTCTACCACATCGGTTTTGTCTCTTTTGGTAGAGGTTTTTGTAAGAGCAACAAAGATCGAAGTACTCTGTGATTGTGGAAGAGAATACTCTATTCGTGACAAGGTTGGGAATGGATTAGAAGGTTTGAATTTCCCTTCTCCAAGAAGTTGGTTTGCCTTTTGAGTTTCTTTATTTCAGCTTTTGGTCTTTCAAGAAAAGGATATCCCAAATGCTGTCCCCGATTACAAGGCATGAAGCCATTTTTGGAAGTCCACAAGCATCTTTTTGGTAGTATTATCATATCTTTTGAGTTTCTTTTTACTTCAACGATTTTGAAGTCAATTGTTTTGAAGGCATTGTTGCGTGTCAAAAGAGTCTCTAATTGCCAATTTAGTATAGTTTCCATAATAGTAGTTTTCTTTTGCCTTCCATGTTCGTTCACATCAGTTGGTGCAAGCATTTTTGGGAAGTGACGGTACCTTCCTTGTGGATCAACAAATTCTTCGGCAACAGGAAAAGAAAGCTTTAAGCCTTTCCGATTAAGAGGGGGAAAGTCTACATCATGGAACATGGAGATAGAATGATTATCTTTCGTTTGCTCTTCTTGGTTGAGTGATGTTTCATTTGAGAGTTCTAGTTGGTATGAATGCTTTTTTGCCCACTTTACGATTGGCTTGTAGAATGCGAAAATGGTCGATTTTTTACAAGGGGTAGAAGGAGGAGGCGAAGGTGGCAAAGTCGGTGATGATGAAGCACATGAATTTGGTGGAGATAGAGCATAAGAAATCATGAATTGAAATTTATCGCTTTCTCCAAGGGTGTCAACTGAGAGATCTCCATTCAAATGCCTTTGGTATATACCGTCTTTTGGTTTTCAGGGTTTTCACCTAGGCTTTGTAGTTGGGTCCACTTCATTAGGAGAGTTTGTACAGTATGACCACTAATAGAAAGGATCCCAAAAGCAATGACCATAACGGTCTTTGTAGTAATGGACAAGATTTCCATTACTTTGGAAGAATTTTTTTTTTTTTTGGCATCTCTCTTAGAGATTGATTTTGGATTGCAAGAGTCAATCATAAACATAGTTTAGAAGATATAAGAGCTTTCTTCTTTTTCTTTGCCGAATTTGATGGCAACAATGCCATTCCTCATAAATTCAAAATCCGAGGACTAAAGAGGCTTCTTGTTTTGGTATAGCTTTTCATAGTTGGTAATCCAAGTCTTCGGAAGGAGTTTGGACAACTTCTCTTTGGGAATTTGCCTAGGGACATGAATGCAGGGTGCCTAGTCATTTTGCATGGAGATGAACAACGCGTCGTCATTTCCATTTTGGAAATTTAGATCATGGACATGATGTTGTACTCAATAGACCATCTGGTAGTGTAGTGTCACTGCAATGGAATCAATAGTCTAGGGTGCTCCAGTACATTGGATTTGAACCTTCAAGAAGGAAAGTAGCTAAGGATCTGAAAAAGCAACATTGAAATTTGGATGTAGGGTTACAAAGATTGTCTAAGCATTCAAAGTAGTTTGGATGATGCCAAAACAAGCATGCTAGTATTCTAGGAACTGAGTGTCCAATACGGTCATCCTGGCCACAATTGGCAAGCCTTTTCGTCCATGGAAAGTGAGTGCAAGACGGACAGCTCCATAGTGGATATGAGAGTATTGCTATTGGGTCTACTATTTGGGAGATTCTAGAGGGATTTGGAGAGTAAACATGTGCTCCTTTTCAATGGCTGGAATATGATGCTGATCAAACTTGGAAGACTGCACGTATTCTTTCACTTCTTTGGGAGTTTGACGAATAAGATATCGGATAGAATGGATGGGGGAAAATAATGAAAAGGGATTAGCAAAAGCAGAATATGGGTTCATAAGAGGAAATTGAGTTTCAAATATCTTTGTGTCATCACTAAAAGAGATCTCATAAAAATAGTCAATTTTAGAAGCATTTGACATACAAAAGTCTGAAAGAGAAGAGGAAGATGGAGATGAAGTAAGAGTAACAGGTGCATTGAGAGTTTCAGGGTCGGTCATGATGATGAGAAGACCTTTTCAGCATTGGATTCATAATTTGAGCACAAGGAACTAACCAAGTTGCAAATGAAACCATGGTTCTGATACTAATGAGGGGATCTATGTTTTGAACCAGGGAAGATCAATTCAGTTGTAATAGGTATGCTATCCCATAATAGGTGAACCTTTGTTCAAGCCTTCTAGAGACTGCCTTTTAGCTGTGAACTACTCAGAAATTTGGATCAGAGCATAAATATGCTAAAAAATGCCATGATAGTAACATCTCTAACTTAGCCAAGTTGCATTTCTTAAAAGATCCTACCAGGCTAGAAAAAAGAAGTGTTTAGAAAGACATTGAGAGAATTTGCTTAAGCATGCACTTTACTTTAAGGGTTCTAAGGGACTCTGCCCAAAACATTACATCCTCTTTGCCTTTTATGGGCATTAAGAGGTCACAAAAAACAAAGATCAAACTCACGAGTCTTAAAACACATAAAGGCTCTAGGATTCCTAGTCGAGAATTTCCCTAACCTATTGTTCAATTGCTCGCATTTCGTAAAAATTGGTATCAAAGCTAGGGTTGGCTAAGTTGAAGCAAATCAATGATAACCGAAGAACGGAAAGTAAGAATTGATAGATTTGATTGGAATAATTTGGTTTCTAGAATATACGGATTAAAGATTATCTCTATCAAATGAAACTGCACTTACCCATGTCTGGGAAGAAGCCAGAGATGATGAAACAAACTGAATGATTTATTAGTAATTGGGCTTAAGGCCCATCCGCCAAGTTGGGCCCAGAAAGCCCGGCCCACGGGAATAAGGCCCGTGGAAAGAAGGGGGTATAAAAGGGAAGAGAGAGAGAGAGAGTTACGTTGGTTGAATCAGAAATTCACGTACGTTTTCTCTCTCCCGCGCGTTTTCTCCCCCAAAAGAACAATAGGCATACGGCTTCCAATTTCTTCCCTTCAAGGCTTCATCGGATCGAATTCCACCGGATTTTCTTCCTCAATTGGCGTCGGTGTCTAATCTGTGGCTAACAAGGTACGCTCGAATCCGTGGTGTGCTTTAGGATCGGTGATGTGTGGTTTTTCCCGGGCTTCGTCTTCCGCATTGATTTAGGGGTTCGATTTAGGGTCGAATCCGCGTTTTCGGGGATCAGTCATTCCCTTCATTGGTATTAGAGCCCGCTTTCATGTTTTCCTGATCTTTTTTCGTGCTTTTGATTGATTTGTCGATAAAAGTTCTTCGGCCATACGGATCGGGCGCGAAATCCTGACACCCGAGCGCTTTTCGGCCTTTTTTCCGAGTTTGCGTAACTCGAAATCAAAATCTAATGGCATAGGAAGAAAGGCGACGACGAGACAAGTCTAGGGACACCTCGAGCGCCGCCGGAGACGCCGCACGAGCCTGGCAACGCTGGATCGCCAGGCGCATGTGGCACACGCGCCGGTCGGCGAACCGGCGCGTGCGCGCCGCCGTCCGGCGAACCGGCACGCGCCGATCCACGGACTGACACGTGCTGACGTCACCCAACGATTGGTAACCGCTCGGGTGACGTCATCGATGACGTCAGCACTGTGATGGTTGGCCGGGCGGTCACCAGCCGACAACCCGACCGGCGACCCGACCCGGACCGACCCGCGGATGCCCGGCACGCGCGGACCCGGCCGACGCCGCGTGACGTCAGCCCGCACACGTGCGCGGCACGTGCCGACGGTTCGCCCGAACCGACCCGACCGGCGACCCGACCCGCTGACAATGGCACGCGCGTGGCATGTGCCGCTGACGTCTGCGTGACGTCATCCCTGGCACGCGTGCGGCACGTGCGTCGGTTCGTCCGACGTGGTTCGACCAGGCGACCGGCTCGACCGGTTCGATCGGTCCGACAGGTTCGACGACCGGCGACCGGCGACCGTTGACCGTTGACCCGCTGACCCGCTGACCGTTGACCGTTGACCGTTGACCGAAAAAAAAAAGGGGGGGGGAAGAATGTGTTTCTTTTTCAATTAAGTCTATGTGGATTATAAGTAATCCCTTATTTTTTGTTCTACATTTGTTGCAGGAACAATGCCTCCCCTAAGGTTGCGCACACCTATTCGCGCGATTCTGGGATGAACAAAAGGATAGGGTGTCTAAGCGATAGGGCGAGCTAACGATCATCGATGGGAGAGAGGTGACTTAATTGACCACGTCCTTGAAGTCAACGGGAAAATTCAACAGGTCATATGGAATGGTCGTCCTATGTCACAGTCAGAGATGGTGCGATTTTTCATAAGCACTCTTCCACCTAAATGGCAAGATGTGTTGAATTGCATATGGGATGTCAACGGAGCTGCTTCCTATAAGAAAATTGTGATGGATTTTGTAAATGAATATTACTGTATTGTTTCAAGGGAAAAGATCAAGAAATTGAACAAAAGAGGATCTTTCCCAGTTCGTGTGCTGACTTTGTGTTAGTGGTATTGGCTAATATTTGTTTAGTGTGTTTATGGACATATTATGTAAAGACTACTACCTGATTGTTGTTGTTGTAACAAACTATATGTTAGTTGGGTTATTTGAAAGCATTATTGTTTTATATGATCTCTATTGTCAATTGCTTTCTCATTATTGCTTTAGTTCTTTGTGGGTAATTAGCTATGGGTAGTATTAGAAGTTTTTGTAGCTTCATAGAATTGATTTTGCATAAGACAATTATATTAATGATAATTTTAAGTTAGGATTTTGGAGGATGATTGGAAACATAGTGACCTTTTGATTCTTAAGCCTTACTTGAAATTATTCATTAATATGATGGGTCTATGCAAATAGGGATGCATAAATGATAGGCATTAATAATTCGTGCATATTTGTCTGATGTGTTCAGATCAATGGCTTCAGCCACAAAAAGCATAGTTGTCGAGCTGAACAAAGGTGAAAAGCTCAATGGTGACAACTATGAGATATGGCACATGAAAATCCAATATGTGCTGGAAGAGCAAAAGGCACTTGAAGCTCTTAACCTTACCATGGTTGAACCTGAAGATGGAAATACTGCGCAGCACAAAAGAGATAAAGAAGCTTTTGCTGCTTGGAAACGAAAGAACTCTCTCGCTCGCATCACGTTGTTGAGCAGCATGGAAAATGATGTCATGCAGGAGTTTAGGCGTTTCGACAATGCCAAAGAAATGTGGGAGGCATTGGCAGCTAGATTTGGTCATACTTCGGTGACCAGATTGAGACAGCTCACAATTAGGTTTGACTCCTATAAGAAGTCTCATGGTCAGACCATGAAGCAACATCTTAGAAAGATGTCAAACATGATAATTGAGCTGAAAGATGCTGGCGATGTCCTCACGGATGAGCAGCAGTGCAAGCAAAGGTGATTTGTTCCTTGCCTCGAGTTGGGAGCATATGAAGGTGCACCTGACCCATAATGAGTCTATCAAAACTTTTGAGGATGCTGTGCGCCATCTTGAGCTGGAAGAGGACCGCCTCTTGGCGTCTAAGCCGGATTCTGAACTATATCATGCTAGTTCTAGCTCAAATGGAGCTTCGGGCTCCAAGCGCAAGCGCCCTAGCTGGTTTGATAAGGGGAAAGGCAAGGAAGAAGCTGGTCCTTCAGGGAATAAACTCAAGTTTAACCAACATGATAGAGGAAAGCGTCATCGCATGAAGAAGCTTGCAAGGTTAAAATGCTACAACTGTGACAAGAAGTGTCACTATGCTCGCAACCTCGTGAGCCAAAGAAGGTATGCACCCCTTGTACTTTTCAGAACTTTACTCTTGTGTTGAGTTCTCGTGTTCTTAATCGAGTCTAATCCTTTGTGGACTAGGTGGATTCGGGAGTGACGGACCATGTAGCGAAGGATAGAGGATCCTTCGTGGAATTCCGACGAGTACCAACGGAACTAAGTGGATCTATGTGGGAAACAACTCCGAGCTGAAGTGAAAGGAATTGGCACATGCCAACCGAATATGCATGGTGGACGCACTTTGTTCCTTCATGATGTGCTGTATGCTCCGGAGATTCGTCGAATTTAGTGTTTGTTTTAATGTTGGTTAGACTAGGTTTTAATGTGAACTTCGTAATAGAGGTGTGAATTTGTTTTTGAATACAAATTACTATGGTTGTGGTTATTTTCTTGATGGTTTTATTGTATTAGATATTGATTATGTTAATGCAAATGTTTGTTATTCCCTTATCACGTCTTCTAATACCTATGATAATGATGTGAATGTGTGGCATGCTAGGCTTGGTCACATTGGCCAACAACGTATGAATAGACTAGCCAAAGAGGGCTTGTTGGGCAACATTGAAAAAGTCGATTTGCCTATATGTAAGCATTGCCTAGAAGGGAAAACAACACGGAAACCATTTGGGAAAGGAAAAGAGCTGAATTTCCTCTCGCATTTAATCCATACTAATGTCTCGTGGTCCAATCAATGTGAGAGGAAGGCATGGGGCTGTTTATTTCATCACGTTTATTGATGATTATACTCGATTCGGATATGTCTATTTGATTTCTCATAAATCTGAAGCAATAAGTTGTTTCAAAAGGTTTATGAACCTGGTAGAAAATCAATTAGACAAGAAAATAAAAGTATTGAGATCCGATCGAGGTCGAGAATATTTATCTGATGAGTTCAGAAAATTATGTGATGAAAAAGGAATAGAAAGACAGTTATCTATTCCATATACTCCTCAACAAAATGGTGTTGAGGAGAGAAGAAACAGAACCCTACTGGAAATGGTTAGGTCCATTATGGCGCATGCTAACTTACCTATCACCTTTTGGAGTGATGCGTTGTTAACTAATCTTTGCCGCCTATATACTTAACCGTGTGCCTTCCAAATCAGTTGCTTCCACTCCATATGAGTTATGGACAGGTAGAAAACCTGACTTAAGCTTTCTTAAGCCATGGGGTTGTGCTGCCTACACACATGAGTCCTCTCACAAGTTTGGGAAATTAGGTCCCAGAGGAAAGAAGAGTATTTTCATAAGGTACTCAGAACACTCGAAAGGGTATGTGTTCATAGGTGAGAAGGAAAGTGGGAGTATAACTGAGTTTGAATCACGAGATGTCACATTCTTAGAGGATGAATTTCCTAAGAAGGGCGAAATAGGGGAAGATTGTTCCCTATTTGAGACCTTGGATCAGGATAATGATGTTAGTGGAATTCATCTGAGTGGGAGTAATATGAGAAGTGATGAATTGAATTCAACTCATTCTCAATTACGACCACTTGATGAGACGGCATCATTATTACCTAATCCAAGTGGGAGCATGATGGGGAATGATGTGAAAAGTGTACAATCTCCCATACGGCGAACAAGTCGCCAAAGTATTCCCCGTCGACGTTTTGGCATTGAAAGGGAAACTTTCATGGTTGCTCCACAAGATGATGATGAGCTAAGAAATATTAATGAGGCTCTAAATTGCCCTAGTAAGGAAAAATGGATTAATGCAATGGAAGAGGAAATGGAGTCAATGAAATCAAACCAAGTCTGGGAACTGGTTGATCTTCCAAAAGGATGCAGAGCTATTGGGAACAAATGGGTTCTCAAAATAAAGCGAAAGGCTGATGGCTCGATAGAAAGGCATAAGACTCACCTTGTGGCGAAGGGGTATAATCAACAGGAAGGAATTGATTATGAAGATACGTTTTCTCCTGTAGTGAGATTTACTTTAATTCGCATTATTCTGGCAATTGTGGCTAGTCTGGATCTTGAGTTACATCAAATGGATGTAAATATTGCTTTTTTCAATGGAGAATTAGAAGAAGAAATATACATGGAACAACCTGCTGGTTTCATAGTGAAAGGCCAAGAAAAAAATGTATGTCGACTTTTGAGGTCGATATATGGCTTTAAGCAGTCATCGAGACAATGGTATATACGTTTTCATAATGCCATAATGGCATATGATTTTACAATGATTGATGATGATCATTGTGTATATATAAAAAGATCCAAGGATCAATTTGTGATCATATCATTATATGTTGATGATATACTAATTGCCGGAAGCAATATGGAGTTTGTTAAGACTGTCAAGAGTTGGTTGTCTTCCAACTTTGAGATGAAGGATATGGGTGAGGCTGCACACATTCTTGGAGTTAAGATTTCAAGAGATCGTTCGAAGAGATCGTTGTCTCTTTCGCAAGAAACTTATATAAACAAAGTTCTTGAACGATTTCGTATGCAAGATTGTAAACCCATAGACACTCCTATTGTGAAAGGTGAAGGGTTGAGCCATAGGCTGTGTCCAGGGACTCCACAAGAGAAGGAACAAATGAAACATGTTCCTTATGCAAGTGCTGTTGGGAGCTTGATGTACGCTATGATGTGTACAAGACCCGACATATGTTTTGTAGTTGGAATGGTGAGTAGATACCAATCCAATCCAGGTCCAGCACATTGGAAAGCCGTGAAGAGAATACTGAGGTATCTAAAGGGAACTGCTGATTTCAAGTTGAATTATCAAGGAAAGGATCTGCGACTTGAAGGCTATTCAGATGCTGATTGGGGAGGAGATTTGGATGAAAGGAAATCTACGTTTGGATTTGCATTCTTACTAAGCAATGGCGCCATATCATGGAGTAGTAAGAAGCAAACGTGCATAGCCTTATCCACGATGGAAGCTGAGTTCGTGGCATTATCGCCGGCGGTACAAAGAAGGAGTTTGGCTTAAGAGATTCTTGGATCATTTAGGTGTTATTGAGAAAGCTGCAAATCAATTATTGGTTAACTATAGCCAAGCAGCTATAGCGTATACCAAAGATCCAAAGTATCATGGCAAGACCAAACATATAGATACCAAGTATAACTTTGTAAAAGATATGGTTGCACGAAAGGATGTGAACTTGCAGTACATATCTACGCATAGAATGGTAGCAGATCCTATGACAAAGCCAATACCTAGAAATGTGTTTTGTGGTCATGTAAAATCTCTAGGATTGCGTAGAGTCTGATGTACTGAATTGTAATTTCCCTGAGTTGTTCACATTTATGAAATTTTGTTTTTCATTGATTAATGCCTATGAATCTTTATGTGATCTTTATGCATCTTAATACTCAGTGCATTACTTTAAGTTAAGAGGAGTATGTCGGATAGATATAAGATTAGCCCACTCACACGGGTAATCGCCTCTGTTTACTGTGTGATAAATAGATATGAGACTGTATTTAAGCTTATTATCTAGGTGATAATCGAGAGCTCAAGCTTAAAACACGTATGTCGCCTTAACTGAGTGTTAAGATGAGGACATAATACTTGTGATGTCCGAAAGTAAAATACCCCACATAGTTTACTTTATCCGTCTAAGATGCCGATGTGAGTTCGATGAATTTAGTGAATGAGTAAATAGGTGAACTCAAGTTAGACATTGGGTATGTCCGAACTATCATCTCGTACGGTATTGAAAAGTGTAGACATACGCTCCATGGGAAATGAGTTAATACCGTAATACGTATTTCATACTACGTATGCATGAGACGACCAAGAAGAGTGGCAAAAAGTTTGATTTCAACTTTTATGACGTGTGAGACTCTTGAGAAAAAGAGTTAATCAAATTTTTAGTCCCCTCATGACTCTTACTTATTCTCAAGATTTCTATTTAGTGTTTGCTATCTTAGGATATTGCCAATGGTCATGATTTTGATTCGATCTAATGGGACATTTATAGAAAAGCAAGCTAAACTGAAATTGAGAGTTTGAAGGGAAGAGGAAGATCGATTTTGGAGAATCACATTGTAGTTTTGTATTCACTGGTCGACCAATTATGATTGTCTTTGTGATAATTGTAATTGTGAATACAATGTATATATCATGTTTAAAAGAGATCAAGAGAGATATTAATGTGATCGATCGATCTAGGGTACTGCATACTAAATCTACTCGGAGTGTGACGCCCATTATGAGCTGCTATATATTCCTAACAGATGTACAGCAACGAGCTCTCAAAGTATGCTGGTCGCGCGGATTATTCACCAGTATGAATGTTGAAGAGAGGTAAAGAGAATTCTGTTCGACCTACCATGTTAAGAGAGAGTCTATGTTGGATTATTCTCTGATGGGGCTGAGTAGGCCCTGTCCGCCTATGTTGGTTTTGGACCACCATATGCGAGTGGGAGATGAAGGATTTATTAGTAATTGGGCTTAAGGCCCATCCGCCAAGTTGGGCCCAGAAAGCCCGGCCCACGGGAATAAGGCCCGTGGAAAGAATGGGGTATAAAAGGGAAGAGAGAGAGAGAGTTACGTTGGTTGAATCAGCAATTCACGTACGTTTTCTCTCTCCCGCGTTTTCTCTCCCAAAAGAACAAAGAGGCATACGGCTTCCAATTTCTTCCCTTCAAGGCTTCATCGGATCGAATTCGACCGGATTTTCTTCCTCAATTGGCGTCAATGTCTAATCTGTGGCTAACAAGGTACGCTCGAATCCGTGGTGTGCTTTAGGATCGGTGATGCGTGGTTTTTCCCGGGCTTCGTCTTCCGCATTGATTTAGGGGTTCGATTTAGGGTCGAATCCGTGTTTTTGGGGATCAGTCATTCCCTTCACAAACTAACTAGGAATTGATAGATAGACTAGCCATAGGTGTTACTCAATGATATTAGCTCGTAATGTCGCGTTTAAAACCGTGAAGGAGAAGACTACTGTTGTTTGATGAAGGCCCTATTGGATATGTACGAGAAGCCATATGTGATCAATAAGATCTATTTGATGCAATGTCTATTTAACTTGAAGATGAGCATAGGTGCGTCAGTTACAGATCATATTATTGAATTCAATGTGATTGGCAATTAATTGAGTTTAGTTGATGTTGACTTTGAAGATGAGATGTGTGTTTTGATTCTAAATCCCTAAGATAGTTAAAATACTACTGTTATTGCTGTTAGTAATTCTTTTAGGTCAACAAGCTTGACATTTGATGGGGTTTGAGATTTAATTCTGAGTGAGGACATCCATAGAAGAGAATTTGGCCACCTTATTTTGGCTACTTTAGTAGGTGAAATTAGAGGAAGAACTAGTGCACATGTTAGTAGTAGCAGTATATGATGTAGTTAGTCTAGGACAAGTGATGCTGTTTGTTGGAGCTATGGCAAGATGGGGCATCTTAGAAGGAATTGCCTAAGTTGAAGAATAAGAAGGGCACATAAGGGCCTGTTTGTTAATGTTTTTTTATTTTTATTTTTATTTTTATTTTTTATAAACAAAATTTATGTTTTTTTTGTTCCAAGGAACAAAAAAAGAACATAAATGCGTTAGTTTGCGTTTTTGTTCTAAATCTATTTTTTTGTTCCCTGTGAACACATTTGGAACAAAACAAGAAACAAGAAAAACGCGTTTCTTGTTTCGAACAATTTTTAAGAACAAATTTTCTCTCTCCTCTCTTTTTCTTCTCTTTTTTTTTTTTTTTTTTTTTTTCTTTGGTCGGTTGCCGGCCTCGGCTATGGCCGGTGACCTCGTCGGAGCGTCGCCGGCCCTCGACGAGGCCGAGGCCGAGGCCGGCGACCGGCCAAAAGAAGAAGAAAAGAAAAAAGAAAAAAAGAAAGAAAAAAAGGAAAAATAAAATAAAAATATTAAAAACTTAAAAGAAACAAAAAAAAAAAAACACAAATTTACCAAACTTGTTTTTGTTCATTTTTTATTCCCGAAACAAGTTTACCAAATACTTTTTTTTTGTTCAAAAATTGTTCCCCGGAACTCAAACACTTTTTTCTATTTTTGTTCCCTGAAACAATTTTTAAACTGAATCGGTTACCAAACGCATTTTAAATTACATTTGATTTTGTAGATTATGTTGTAGTTGCCATTGAAGTTAATTCTAATGGTGCCAATTTTGTCTTGTCTATCACTAATGATTCATTGTTTGATGGATGGTTGTTCTTTTCATGTTACGGCAAATAAAAACTAGTTTACTACTTTTTAATGTATGGAAAGTAGTAAAGTGTAGCCGCGGAACAACATTAAATGCGGTGTTGTTAGTGTTGGCAATATTAGAATTAGAATAAATGATGGTATTGTAAGGACATTGACCGGAATGAGGCATGTTCTAGAATTGAAGAAAAGCTTGGTTTTAATTTCCTTGAGTGCCCTAAATTTAGGTGGGTCTCGATATATATAATGAAATGAATCAAGCACAGTGGCCTATATGAATTTCAATGTGAGATGGTGACAGATTTCACATGGAAGACATTGAGTGCATTTGTTCAAGAGTCTGAATTGTGACATATGTCTTTGGGATACGTTGGCGAGAGAAGCTTGAAGATTTTAAGTGAAAGAAATATGTTATGTGGTTATATTACTAATGAGTTGATTATATACAGGTGTTATAATTTTGATCAACGAGAGAAAGTGCAATTTAGTATGACTGCAAGATAAACCATGGAAACATTTGTAGGTTGTCGTGGTTTCCTTCAAAAAAGAGTGTTAGATTTATGCTAATAATTGTTGATGACTACTTAATGAAGACATGGGTGTTTGTGGTTAAGCACGAGTTTGATGCTATTGTTAGAATCAGGTAGTTGAGAGCTTTGATTGAAAAGGAGATTGATAAAATGATCAAGCAAGTGCGGATAGACAGTAGCATGGAGTTTTGCTCAAAACTGTTAAAATGAATTATGCATGAAGGAAAGCATAGTGAAACATGATACTATTGTTAATGAACCACAGCATGTTACAAAATTGATAAGCAAAACACTACTAAAGATGGCCATAAAATACTTTCTAATACTGGTATGACTAAGATATTCCTTGAAGATGCGCTTAGTATGGCGAGTTATTTGATAAATAGGTCCCTATTGACTACGATTGGATGTTGGACTCCCGAAGAAGTGTGGTCATGTAACATTATCGATTATTCTATTTTTAGAATGTTTGGTTACTCTTGTTATGATCAAGCAAGTTATGGTAAGCTCAATGAAATGATAAGAAAGTGTATGGTGTTAGGTTATGCACAAGGTGAGTGGGGCTATCATTTGTGGTACCCGGAAATAAATTCACCTGTTATCAATAGAGAAGTTACATTTGACGAGTTTCAAGTACTTCTGCCTAAGAATAATGTGAGCAATGTTCATACATATTTGAACAGTGTTTAGCTAGAGACAGAGTTGTAATCAGAAACTCTTGAGGTGACGAGTACTGGCATGGCAATCGACAAAGATGATGCTTATAAAGAGGTGGAGCATATAGAACCAACAGTTGCTGTAATTACTAATATTAACAAAATACGTGTTCGATCTCTTGATATGTATGCATGCAACAATGGGTTTGTTTTATCTACAGTCGAGGAGGTTGTGTCAGAAAATATTTGTGGTGTAGTTAAAGCTGCATGTGAAGTTGGTGTTATGATAATGTTCTCGGTTATGGTGAAGTTCAAGTAAGGTTTGGACTTGGATAAAATCTGTACGGTTGAGCCCATGGGGTGTTATGGAAGAGTAGCAATAAAGTTTGAATTTTTGGCAAAATGATTGTGACTTGACTCAAACATCAAGTCAATATAGAAATTATTAAAATATGTCTCGAATTTAACTCCATGAATGAAACCTAACTCGAGATAAATTATTATTATTTTGTGAATCCTCAAATATGTCACTAAAATTCAAATTCTTTATTTGGGGTGTTAAAGGATCCACGTTGGACAAGGATTCCGAGATAAACTAGAGAAAGGAAATATACGGACATCAATATTATCGATAAGCGTTGGAGCTGTTGGGCTGAATTAGAAAGTCAATCTGCGATGTTGAATTCGACTGTGACTCGGTCAATGTCAGAGAAAGGGATAAGAAGAAATTAAAGATAAGGAAATCTTTCCCTGCAGAAGTCGGTTTGGGAGATTTGTTTTTATATCTTTATATATTCTTGGATTTTAGTTTAAGCCGTTGTTGATCAAAGTGCGGATCTTTGTGCCGTACGTGTCCAGGAAAACAAAGAAGGGCGTTATTCAAGCGGATGCTTGGTGTTGGTTTTGTTTATGAATTACATCAAAAAAGATTTAGTATTCAAGTCCGATTAAATTTTGTGAGTTCAAGATTTGTTAATTTTTTTTTGTAAAATTAAGAGATTATTTTGCAAGAAATTGTGAAGCTAAACATTACATGAATTATTTTGTGTAATTAAGGCTTACAAAGTATTGAGAGTATTGGAGTGACTCCAGTATGGTTGTAAACTCCATGTGTCACTTGATTTATAGTGAACTTCTTTAATGTTATCCCTATGGACATAGGGAACCACCTGAATTTGGTATTTCATATATTTTCTTGTTATTTTTATTTTATAATTTGATCGCTCACTTTCCACAATACCTTAAGTTGAATCCGTTCGCATCACCTAGCCACAACCTTTGTGCTTCATTTAGATGTTTCTCTCATCGGCGTTGTTTATGTTTATGCTAAGGTGGAGTCACCCATCTCAATACGCTCAACACGTTCAATTTTCTTACAGAGTAATGACCGGAAGAGGGATTAACAAAAGCTGAAAAGGAAAACTGTGGACAGCACTTGACCGAGTCTCCTCTTCACTGACCACACACTTCCCACTGTTTCAAAATCCCCAACCTTGTGTGTCATTGCGTGAGTGAATTGCATGGTGTTTGTGTCGGCCGAATCCTCTTCAGCAGCCAAGCGTCTTCTTGTTTTTGACCCCGTGTGTTGCGTGTTTCCTAGTGTCATTTGTCTGAACTCTTGCTGTAATTTAGTTTGAACTGTGAGATCTAATCAAGTGAGGATTGGTCATCACGTTTAATTTTATTACATATAATTTACATGTCGCATTGTTTAAAGAAATCCTTCATGACATATCGTACACATTCATCAGATTTCGTAGTTACATATTAGGAGAACAGTCACCAAAATCACATGGTAAACTCAATTCGGTATCCTGCATTTAGGAAAATTTGCATTATTCAGTTTAGAGTAGTCACGTGTTTAGTTTTGGGTCAAGCTCAAGACAAGCTCAAGAGGGATCATGTCTCGCGGCTCATGACATGGTGGTGAATGTTTTTTGCTTGCCTCGTATCGGGTTTCTTTCTGCATTTTTATTCTCTCATACCCTTTTTGATGCGTGACTCTGATTTATTCATATAGTCTTTGTGTTGTGATTCATTTCCCTAGAGAGATGGGTCGGTCACACGCTCTAGGATCATATTCAACATAAAAATATCACATGGACACTTAATGGACAATAACTTTAGGACACATAATTGGATAAAATATCCACATGTGACACTTATTAACAATCAATTAGGTTATACTGAAATGGCATTAGTTAGATAACTAGTATAATCAAGTTCCCGGATTTAGATCTCAAGTTGCATAAGAAGTGAGATACCATCTCATATTTTACTTGGTTTCCAACTAGCTAGGGATAAGCGTAGTCAGGGTTGGGTTAGTCCAGCACCTAACCGACGGATCAACTTGCATAGTATTGGTCCTTAGTTTTGGGACTGAGAACTGACCTCATTGATCTTGGGATTGAGGATATAGGTGAACGAACCGATCATTTTTTTATTTCACTTTTTATATTCCTTAAAAAGACAAACATACTATTTCAACAATGCGATGCCAAGCAACCAAATTATGAACATTAATACATATTAGATATCAACAAGATAAGGTAACAATATAAATTTACACTTGTTAGAAGTAACAAACTGTAAAAACGAACATTCGAGGTGAAGAAAAAAAGGCAAGCAACAAGGTAAGTGAACAAAGGTGATTAGCCATGCGAGTAGGCGAGTGAGGTCAAGGCTGGCAAGTGAGGCTCACTCAAGAGGGTTCCCTTTTTTTTTCTTTTTCTTTTTATTGTCGAATTAGCACTAGGTTTCTTTTTGTTTTCTAATCATACGATAAATTGAACTACAAAGAGAAAAAGGAGGAAGCATCGTAATTTAAAGTAAAAAATAGCATATAATATATAATATATATAAATTATTAAGTATAGGGTTTCTTTGGATTGGACCAATCCTAAAATTCTTAGATTGAGGACCAACTCACATAGTGCAGGATCCAAGTGTCCTAGGACCCTAGTCCCCTTGGGAACTGGATTGGGATCGGCTGGGTTGGGTTGGTCTATGGTTGGTTTAGGGTTGACCTTAGATTGATGCTCACCCCAACAAGCAGCCCCACAAGTTAGTGGCGACTCCCTCAAAAGTTAGAATTCTCATAGATTAATACTTTAGAATGAACCTCCTGACATAATGTAAGATTATAGTTTGGGAGAAACCGCATCATATGAGAACCATTCGTTCCAATTCAACATTACCTTTAACCCTAGATCCTACTTCGGGAAGGTCACGACAAATGTAAAAACCCAAACCAAATTGTGTCTAAGAATAGCTTACCCCAAAAAAGATAAGATGGCATTAGTGTCATAACTATTATAAAATGCTTACTTTGTTGTCAAGACTTTTAAAAAGATCATTCAAGTGCCATAATAATCACTTAAGCGATTCTAGAGATGAAAAAGTTGGCGTGACAGACCAAATAGTTTGGGCACTAAATTGTTCATATAAAGTTTTGGCATTAAAATTGTCGTCTTTGAAATTTTCACACAAAATATTTGAAAATAGTGGTGCATAATTTATGTACTGAACAACGTCATGGAATCTATCAAATTTTCATTGACGAACTTGGAGTTAAATTGGTTCCCAAATGTTCCCTTGCATTAATCCTCATGATTGATCAAACAGAAGCGGTCCATTTTCCCAAGTCCTTAGCTCTATTGTTCAATCTCAAAACAGAGCAAGGTCAGAGAAGATACAAATGCGAAATTACGAGAGGAGGAGAAAATTTCACTTCTCATGTTTTTTAGGAAAATAAATAGATTTTTGTGATTTTAAATGAGACTACTTGGAGAGAATGCTTGCCCCCACAGTTTTTTCTTCTAGCTCATGTCGCCCTTTTGTCAATTTCTAATTTTATAAATTATAGGGCAAATTTTTTATAAATAATCAATTTAATCGCAAAATTTTATAAATGACCTCTTTAGTACAAAAACTTCTTTAAAATGCCTATTTAAGTGACTCTGGCGAGCCGTATCAAATTTTTTTTTGGCAAATTAAAATCATTGGAGTCATTGAAATGACCGGTTTTCAAAGTTTGCAGCACATATATAATCGTTTGAAAAATTTCATCTTTAAAATAAGCATCATATAATAGTTGGGGCACTGACGCTGTGTTTTTGCGGCTGCAGTTGGATGGAGACATAAAAATGTTTCAAGCTTCATTGACCACATATTCGGTATACAAAGAAAGAATTACATCTTAAGTACAAAAACTTGACATAAGTGGATATATAAGCGTCAAAACTTCCAAAATGTACACTTAAATATTAAAATAGGAGAAGAAACGAATACTTAAGTGCCAACAACGAGAATTTCTAGCTAAACAATTGACATGGCTTTTTCCTGCGAAATTTTTAACTATTGTGGGAAATCTTATAAAACAAATTATCTATGTGACATTGATGTAGTTAGATATGCCCAAAATGATGTTGTTTGAGTTAAAATTGTATTTTTTATACTAATTAAACTAAATTTAAAAAACTAAATAAAAAAGGGAATCACATCGGGGCCATGAAGGACCTCCTCGCTACTACTCCACTATTGCTAGAAAGGGTTGGCGATGGTGGGCCGAGGGTCAGGTTGGAGTTGTCAAGCCTTGACTAGTGGCTGAAATTTGGGGCGAGGGGTCGCGGCCCTTATCCAAATTGGGTGAGGGGTCCGTTGACCCTCTCCCAAAGGGGCCAAGGGTCACCTCTAGCTAGGGTAGGGGTGGCGGTGGCAAGGGCCTCCACAGCGCCAAATATTATTCCCTCTTCTTCTTTTTATTTTTTCTTTTTATTTAATTAATATTTATACTAAAAGTAAAATTTGGAGGCAAAACGACATCGTTTGGGACAAGGATGTTGAGTGGACATTCCAACAAGTAACGTTAACACACCCTCAAATTTCTGGCAAGTTTTATTAGAGTTGGCACTTAAGTATTCAATTTTTGAAAAAAGTAGCACTTAAGTGTACCGTTTGGTAGTTTTGGCACTTAAGGTGTCTGTATCTCGTTATCTTAATTCCGAAGCGACATTATTTCCCTGTAGAGAAAGTAAAGAAAGTCTTCCAAATTCAATGTTCCGCAGCGAATTCTGATGGGAGGCCCCATCATGGGCAATTTGGTCATGCATGACGTCTCTGCAGAACTCGACAAGTAGATTACCTTTTTTATTAATTAGCCTAGAACTTGCGTGCTTGATGCAAGAGATTCTGTACTCTTGAGTGGAAGAATTCATATTCCACTCGTCTTTCTTAATCAGTCCAAATCTAGACTTAGATGTTTTTTCTTTTGTTCTCCTTTGCAATACAAAAATTCATGGCAAACACGGAAACTGGTCACCAAAACAGAAATTTTATAAACATCTTAAGCATAGCAGCAATCAAACTTGTCTTTCTCTCGTCACCCATTTCTTTATTACCAAACCCCTCCCTATATATTTGCCACAGTTTTCAAGTCTAAAAACAAAATCTCAGCTTTCAAATGTTAACATCATAACCAAACCTCTCTTGGGCTTCACCAGCATCGTTCCCGAATCCATTCCTGTTGCAGAAACTCTCATGATAGGACAAATGGGTAGTGAAAACAATCAGCTTCACATTTTCTTCTTCCCTCTCATGGCTCCAGGCCATACGATCCCAATGATCGACATGGCCAAACTCTTTGCCATTAGAGGCTGCAAGTCCACCCTCATCAGCACCCCCCATGACGAGCCCACCTTCTTGAAATCCATTGTGAAAACCAAGGATTTGGGCTTCAACATCGATGTCGTCACAGTGACATTGCCCTTGAAAGAGGTCGGCTTGCCAGAAGACTGTGACAATCTGAACAAGGTCACTACTGTGGAAATACGCAAGCAACTCATGAGAGCTATCATGATGCTGGACCGACAGCTCGAGCTGCTAATAGAGAAACTTGCCCCTGATTGTCTAATCTCGGACATGTACCTCCCCTGGACAACCGAGATAGCGGCCAAGTACGAAATCCCTAGGCTCACTTTCCATGGGATGAGTGCCTTTTCCATTGCAGGCGCAGAATGTGTGAGGCTCTATGAGCCTCACAAGAAGGTGTCATGCGATTCAGAGCCCTTCATCATCCCCAACTTCCCTGGAGAAATCACAATGTCCAGGATGCAGTTGCCAGATTTATTCAGGGAAGAGACTGACTTCACCAAGTTCTACAACGAGGTGAAGGAATCGGAGAAGAGGAGCTTTGGAGTCGTCATGAACAGCTTCTACGAGCTTGAGCCGGCTTATGCTGACCATTGCAGGACATTCCGAGGGAGACGATCCTGGTTCATCGGCCCGCTCTCATTGTGCAATAAGGAGACTGAGGACAAGGCACACAGAGGCAACCAAGCATCCATTGACCAGCACGAGTGCCTTGAGTGGCTCGACTCAAAGCAACCCAACTCAGTGATCTACATTTGCTTCGGAAGCATGGCAAATTTCAATGCTGCTCAGCTCCACGAGATCGCAGTCGGACTAGAAGCATCAGGTCAACAATTCATCTGGGTGGTGAAGAAGGACCCGAATGTGGAAGAAGGCAAAGAAGAGTGGTTGCCTGCTGGATATGAATCAAGAATCCGAAACAAAGGCCTCATCATCAGGGGCTGGGCTCCTCAGGTGCTGATTCTTGATCATCAGGCGATCGGGGGTTTTGTGACACATTGTGGGTGGAACTCAACCCTGGAGGCGGTCACCGCCGGCGTGCCAATGGTGACTTGGCCAGTTGCGGCAGAGCAATTCTTCAACGAGAAGTTCGTGACCCAGGTGCTCAAGATTGGGGTCAACATAGGGGTGAAGCAATGGGTGAGGTTGTTCGGGGACAGCGTGAAGAGTGAGAGAGTGGAGGAGGCAGTGAAGAGAGTCCTGGTGCGTGAGGAAGCAAAGGAAATGAGAAGGAAGGCGAAAGAACTTGCAGAGATGGCGAAAGGGGCGGTGGAAGAAGGTGGGTCTTCTTGGTCTGATTTGGAAGCTTTGCTTCAAGAGCTCAGACTGCAGAGATCGGCTCACAACAAGATCTGATTGATGACCTGACTAAAAGCGATCAGTGGTGACCATTGAATAAGTTTCTTCAGCTTGAGTTGGGTTAAAAGCATGAAATGTATTTGCACCATCACCATCTTCAAATAAAGTATTTTCTACGATAGCACCATGAATAGCGCATAGGAGAGCAGCGCCCAATTTCTCGAACAAGCAATTGAAAAGATTCTGGAGCATCTTAAGGTTTAGGTATTGTTCCCCCAATGATTGTAGTACCAAGTACTTCTTGATAAGCTCTAATATGATCCGATTTATAAGTAAGTATCTCTTGTAAAATATGAGCAAACACCTAACCCCTCGAGAGCCCAAACCTCCATTCTCAGATTATAAGTAAGCATCTCTTGTAAAATATGAGCAAACACCAAATCCCTCAAGAGCCCAAACCTCCATTCTCAGATTCTGTTGTGGTTTATCCTTTGAGAAAAATACTGGAATCGCTGTTTCTTTTCATGGAATTTATTCTAGGAGTTGTGATCATTCCATGTGGAGGATGTAAGTTCATTTCTTTTGAGGTAATAGGAAAAGTAAACATGATCTTGAGTTCTTTTGTGCCGAAGAAATTAAAGTTAGTCTAGTAGTTGCAATTCAACAGTAAGATTCCCTGCGTACTTTCCCTTTCCTGAATTTTCTGTCCTCGAGACTTAAAAGGTGGAGAGATCTTTGCAACTTCATGTTCAATAGATTGTATTTTCACATTACAGACGAAAAACATAAAGGAAAGACAAGTAAAAGTGAAAAGACAAGAAGAGGACGACAAACTCAACCTATGTCAGTCGTGACATGTTAATGACATATTTGGCTGTTGCACCACCAATCTTGTGATATGTATACAACTTGGCAACAATTCTAGCGGAGAAGATAGAGAGGTACCAATTCTCTTGGTCCTCAAGGTTATTTTCCTTATACATTGTTGGGTTTGAAGGTTTTTAAACCCATACCAAATCGACAAATCTGTCATCGGCTAAAGTCAACAATTGTCAACATCAAACTTTGACATAGTGAGAAGCTTAAGGCATGTTATACTCATAGATTAGGTACCCTCAGTATGTTGGAGAAATTTCTGGTGCTTCCTCGCAGATTTGTACCTGAGGATATGTGATTCCAAAATTTCTTACTGCCCTTTTCGTGATAGAAGTTGGAACCAGTTAGCTTATCCCTTCGAGGACTTGTCTTCTCCTGTATTTTGTGGTGCGTACATCAATATTTGGTCTTAGACATATTTCCAAATTAGTACGTTAGGTAGCTCGTAAAACTCCGCAATCTGCATAGACGAAGCAAAGCATAGACATAACCGATTTCACATTATCTTTGTGCAAATAATGGCCCAAGGCCACGTGATCCCCATGGTGGACATGGCCAAGACCTTCGTGACTCGAGGCGCACAAATCACCACCATCACCACCGCTGTCTGGAAGACCCTTTTTTCGAAACAAATCGAACGAATCAATCAATCGGGTTTGGGGTTTGACATCCAACTGAGCTAGGGTTACCAGAAGGTTTGGACAATACAGATGCGGTCATATCGAGCCAAAATTAGGTGGAATTGGTGGGTAAATTCTGGGAGGCCTTGTGCTTGCTCCAAGAACCGATCTTGCAGGTTGCATATCCTAAAAGAACATGGATCGAATTCTCTAGCAGCAGATGTATTTGTTCGGTGGGCTACCAATGTTGTTGCTCGGTTGAAAATTCCCATGCTAGTCTTTGGAGGGACACGTTTCTTTGATATGGGCACTGGGGAGGTGATGGCACTATATCAACCACACGAGGGTGTTATCTCACATTCAGAAACCTTCTGTGTGCGACTCGGGAAAATTATCCAACAAGTCTTAAACTTGTTGCACGTTTGTCAATTCAGTTATAAACCTTTCAATTTTATCAGTTGAGTTCATTCGGTCAATTTTGATCATAAATCGCTAATGTGGATACCGGACGTCTTATGTAACATAATTGGTATTGATTTGAACAATTTTTCATAATATTTTAATATTTTTTTTTTCGAATTTTTATATATATATTTTTTTTCCTTTTTCCTTTTTCTTTTTCTTTCCTTCCATTCTTTCTCCTCTAGCCGATTGTCAGGCCTTGTGCGGTTCGAGTCTTGCCTAGTCATGGCAAGGCCCAAATTCACCAAGTGACAGTGGGGTTGGGTTCACTAGTGTTAGGTGAGCCTTGCCAATGGCCTATAGGGGCAAGCTTCACCAAAGGCAGACGACGTCGAGCTTGTTGACCCTCGCCTCTACCTAGGTGTTGAATATGGTGGAGGCCCAACAACCACCAGAGGAAGAAGAAGAAGTGAACAAAAAAAAAAAAAGAGATAATAAATAAATAAATAATTACTTGTTTTAATTATTAAAAAGTGTTCATGTCAACATTGGCCCGTACCATACCGAATCATCGGTGTCCACGTAAGCAAATTTAGGCCAAAATTGGTCAAAAAAGTAATTAGGACTTAATTGGCAAAATTGAAAAGTATTTTCTTTGGCCAGAGTAAAATTGAAAAGTTTGAAAGTGCAAAATGTTTAAAGATTTTCTGGATAATTTTTTTCGGGCAACACAACCCACAGCCCATTAATCCAATTGACGTTAGCTTCATGGGGCTCGACCTATGAATTAATTTACGTAGCGCCCATCCAATTTCAAGTAAAGTAGCTAGATGGGTCCAAAGGCTTAAACATCAAAGGCCCAAACATTGCTAATCGCCATCGTAAGCCGTCTCTCACGGCCGCGCGACAGGTCCTCTGTCCTGCTGGCTTCCGACCAAAGAGCTCGCAGCGGTTGTTCATGTTTCACCGCTCCATGAAAGCAATTTGCAACAGCCATAACTGGAGTTCGATTGAGCACAGGATTTATTGCTTCAAGCTCTATATCACTTGACCATGACAACGAGAATGAAAGCTAAGTCTTCTCTCTCCATGTTTGATTTGGCTAGTGGTACTGATTCTCAGTTTTTCCCGAATTTCCAGTGGCTTCTTCATGTCTCCTGATCCCCTTCGGTCTGCAAGCTATCGCTGCCAGTGGCTGGCTTGCCACTTCCACAACTGATTCTAAAGCTTTCTCTGTTCGAACTGCTCTATACCAGTTCATTTCTCATTTGCTGCCTCAGATCCTCAGCATCATTGTGCATAATTTGTTTGCGATTATCACTTTGCTCCTTTTGTTTTGTTTTAAATGTATCATTTCTAGAAAATATTTTTCATGAAGTTATTTTTTGGGAAAATGGCAATATTTTTCCAGTATTTGGTTGAAATCTAAAAATGAAATGAACAATATTTTCCATTATTTATTATGGAAAATCTAATTTGATTTTCCTATATAGACATACACTATTTATGTGCCAATAACCACAACTATATTATTCCAATATTTGGTTGAAATCCGAAAATAAGTTGTAAAATATTTTCCGTTATTTATTATGGAAAATCTAATTTGATTTTCATATTTATTTATCTGCTAGTAACCGTAGGTAGTCGAGAGATTGGGCATGGGCACTAATGTCCTGGGTCCGATCATGACCCCAACTCGGCACTAGGATCAAGGACGGGCATCCTAGTTCCAAGCTCGGCCTCGATAGACCTAAGTGTAGGCACTGGGGTCCTGAGCCTGGCCTCGATGGCTCAGGCCCAACCTTTGTGGATATGGGCATGGCCTTTGTGGACCTTGGCCTGAGTGTTAAGGATCCGAGGTCATGTACCGGATCTTGCGTTTGGCCTTTATGGACCAAGGCTTTGGTCTAAATGGACTTAGGTCCTGGCACTAGATCCTCGATGGACTTGTACAAGGGTGTCGAGATCTGAGCATGTGCACCGAGTTGCTAGGCATGGGCATTGAGTTTAGGGGCTCGCCCTTGATGACTTAGGTTTGGGCACCAAAGACCTCGCCCAGAATGCCAGGGACCTAGGAACTAGTATTGGGTTTTTGTGCCCAACGTAGAATTTTCAATTCAAGTGCTAATATCTTATCATATTCTAAAAAAAAACTTCAACTTTTCAAGGAGTCCTGAAATTAAGCATAGGTTTTTCAGTAACTAGGAAAACATTTTCTATTGACTAATTTTCCTAAGTGAACCAAATGCCAAATAATAAGTAAAATGTTTTCCCAAAATATACATAGAGCATTTTTGATGCTCTAGATGCACCTATTGTGCATGCTCATTCTAAATCTCGTTAGATGTGTAATTGTTATGGCAGATGTGGAAACTAAAACAAAATTGAAACTAAGAAGAATAAAAGAACACCGGATTTACGTGGAAACCTTTGCTGAAAAATACCGAGGGGAAGCAAAATCCACTATAGAATTTCAAGGATTAAAGTAGGTGGAAAAAACAAGGCTTTTTCTATCTCAATTTCTTAACCTAATAATTTGAGAAAAAAATATTTATATTGTCCCCAAGCCCTAACGTTGGCCCAAGCGCATAAAAAAATTCAAGACATACTCAACAAATCTCTACCTTGGCTTGAATTTTGCATAAGTAACAAACAATCTTCTCATCCCATTAGAGTATAACTCAGTTGCAACAAACATTAAACAAATCCAAGCAATGCCTGATTTGGAAATAGGCAAAGGCTTCGTCAACATATTAGTTGGATTATTTTTTGTATCAATCTTCAATACCTTAATATAGCCATTAGCGGGAATGTCTTGAATAAAATAATACCGTATATCAATGTGCTTTGTCCTTTCATGACATATTTGATCTTTAGTAAGATGTATAGTACTTACCACACTAACAGCATGTGAAATGTCGGGTCGAGTATAAACCATGGCATATATAAGACTACCACTGGTTTGGCATCTTTCATGCCAAAATGATCTCACACCTTCTTGACGTAGCTTTTTTGGAATTTTCCCCTATTTCGATCTCGATGAATTTCCTGCCTAGGATCTTCTTCACTACACCTAAATCATTTATCTTAAATTCAGCACCCAATTGTGCCCTCAAATTCTATATATCATATTTATCTTTTGTTGCAATCAATGTATTATCAATATATAATGATAGATAAATAAAAGAGACACTCGAAAGTTTGTACAAATATATACAGCTATCACATTTGCTCCCTCAATAGCCAATTTGCACCATGAATTAATCAAACCTTTTACATCATTGTCTAGGCAATTGTTTCAAGCCATGTATAGACTTTTTCAATAGACAAACATGATCTTCCTTACCCTCAAATTGAAAGCCCTTTGGTTGAACCATATAGATTTTCTCTTCTAGTTCACTATGCAAGAAAACTATTTTCAGATCAAGTTGTTCCAATTCTAAGTCATGCATAGCAACTAACACAAGAAAAATTCGATTAGAGCTGTATTTAACGACAGGTTAGAACATATTATTGAAATCAACTCTCTCGATCTGACTATAGTCTTTAACAACTAGACGAGTTTTGAACCTGATGTCTTCAACTCCAAGAATATCTTCATTTCTTTTGAAAACCCAATTACAACCCGCAGTTTTCTTTTCTTTTGGTAGCTTGACAAACTCTCAATTTTGAATCTTTTCAGGAGATTCCATCTCTTCGTTCATAGTAACTAACCACTTTGTTGAATCTTTTGAAGAAATGGCTTTTTTTGTAGGTTTTAGGCTCACTATACTTTATTAACTTTGCAATTGAAACAATATGAGCAACAAATCTGAGGACCCATATTTCTATGGAGGCTTCATCGTCTTTCTTTGTCTATCTCTGGCAATGGAATACTATTCCTCTTTAGGTTCTTCATACTCAATATTATCAGTAGATGACTGAATTAGTTCGAAAGAAATTACTTCCAGCTCCACTTTCCCTGCAACACTTTCCAGATTTTCAATACAAGAAATAGATTATTCTTTCTTAGGATGAAACATAACAAACTCAATAAGATCAGCAGGTTTTCTATGAAAAAGTAGTAGATGGTGGTCATGGCTTGGCCAAAATTTGCCAAAAGCAGGAATTAAACTTGGTCATTTTATAGGATGGATTGCCACCAATGTTTAAGGCTTCTAGTAAACCTTGTAACGAATTTGAGGACTCATACTTTTCATGATTTGTGAGATTTCGAATGCTTAGCCAAGAATGAAATTCTTCCAATCTTTCTGGCCATTTTAAATGAGGAATATCATCAACAATTAAAAACTATTTGAAAGAAGAAGTTGGATTCTGAGATGGGTTATTTGGTTGGATAACCTTTGGCTTAGAAGGATTTGAATCCATCTCCTAATCTGGAGGATCATTCATGAATATTGAAGAGGTGGCTGGTATAATAGGAAATGATTCAACAGCAGTGAGTGAAAAAGAGGATGAGGATGAAAGAGATACCAAATTTAGTTCTGAATCTAAATTGATCGGAAGAATCGGTGCTGGAGGAGGTTGAATCTCATCTTTCAAGATAGTAGGATCAAGCCTTTTTTCCTCTTGATTGCTTAGATCTTTTCGGAATGATTCTAACATGTTGGATAGTATCATTTGGTCTAGCTTCTCCTTTGTGGAAGTCGAAGATTCTTCAAAAATCTTTTCTTTCCCCTTTTCTTTTCTTAGTTGGTCCATTTCTCTAAGTCGGTTTCGCATTTCTACCGCATCGGTTTTGTCTCTTCTAGTAGAGGTTTCTGTAAGAGCAACGAAGATCGACGTACTTTGTGGTGGTGGAAGAGAATACTTCATTCGTGACAAGTTCAGGAATGGATTAGAAGGTTTGAATTTCCTTTCTCCAAGAAGTTGGTCTGCCTTTTGAGTTTCTTTATTTCAACTTTTGGTCTTTCAAGAAAATGATATCCCAAATGCTTTCCCCGATTACAAGGCATGAAGCCGTTTTTAGAAGTCCACAAGCATCTTTTTGGTAGTATTATGATATCTTTTGAGTTTCTTTTTTCTCCAACTATTTTGGAGTCAATTGTTTTGAAGGCATTGTTGTGTGCCAAAAGAATGTCTAATAGCCAATTTAGTATAGTTTCAGTAATAGTAGTTTTCTTTTGCCTTCCATGTTCATTCACATTAGTTGGTGCAAGCATTTTTGGGAAGTGACGATACCTTCCTTGTGGATCAACAAATTCTTTGGCAACAGGAAAAGAAAGCTTTAAGCCTTTTCAATTAAGAGGGGGAAAGTCTACATCATGGAACATGGAGATAGAATGATTATCTTTCATTTGCTCTTCTTGGTTGAGTGATGTTTCATTTGAGAGTTCTAGTTGGTATGAATGCTTTTTTGCCCACTTTAGGATTGGCTTGTAGAATGTGGAAATGGTCGATTTTTTACAAGGGGTAGAAGGAGGAGGCGAAGGTGGCAAAGTCGGTGATGATGAAGCATATGAAATTGGTGGAGATAGAGTATAAGAAATCATGAACTGGAATTTATTGCTTTCTCCAAGGGTGTCAACTGAGAGATCCCCATTCAAATGACTTTGTTATATACCGTCTTTTGGTTTTCAGGGTTTTCACATGGGCTTTATAGTTGGGTCCACTTCATCAGGAGAGTTTGTACAGTATGAACACTAACAAAAAGGGTCACAAAAGCAATGACCATAACGGTCTTTGTAGTAATGGACAAGATTTTCATTATTTTTTATTTTTTATTTTTTGGATCTATCTTAGAGATTGATTATGGATCGCAAGATTCAATCATAAACATAGTTGAGAAGATAAGGGCTTTTTTCCTTTTCTTTGCCGAATTTGATGGCGACAGTGCCATTCCTCATAAATTCAAAATTTGAGGACTAAAGAGGCTTCTTGTTTTGGTATAGCTTTTCATAATTGGTAATCCAAGTCTCCATAAGGAGTTTGGCCAACTTCTCTTTGGGAATTTGCCCAGGGACATGGATGCAGGGTGCTTGGTCATTTTGCATGGAGATGAACAAGGCGTCTTCACTTCATTTTGGAAATTTAGATCAAGGGCGTGATGCTGTACTCAATAGTCCATCTGGTAGAGTAGTGTCACTGCAATTGAATCAATAGTCTAGGGTGCTCCAGTACGTTGGATTTGAACCTTCAAGAAGGAAAGTAGCTAAGGATCTAAAAGAGCAACATTGAAATTTGGATATAGGGTTACAAAGACTATCCCGGCATTCAAAGTATTTTGAATGATGCCAAAACAAGCATGCTAGTATTCTAGGAACTGAGTGTCCAATAGGGTCATCTTGGCCACAATTGGCAAGCCTTTTCGGCCATGGAAAATGAGTGCAAGACGGACAGCTCCATAGTGGATATGAGAGTATCTTTGTTGGGTCCACTATTTGGGAGATTCTAGAGGGATTTGGAGAGTAAAAAAGTACTCATTTTTAGTGGTTGGAATATGATGCTGATCAAACTTGGAAGACTGCACGTATTCTTTCACTTCTTTATGAGTTTGATGAATAAGATGTCGAATAGAATGCATGGGGGAAAATGATGAAAAGGGTTTAGCAAAAGTAGAATATGGGTTCATAAGAGGAAGTTAAGTTTCAAATATCTTTGTGTCATCACTAAAAGAGATCTCATAAAAAATAGTCAATCTTAGAAGCTTTTGACATACGAAAGTCTAAAAGAGAAGAGGAAGATGGTGATGAAGTAAGAGTAACAGGTGCATTGAGAGTTTCAGGGTCGATCATGATGATGAGAAGACCATTTTTGCATTGGATTCATAATTTGAGCGCATGGAACTAACCAAGTTGCAAATGAAACCATGGCTCTGATACTAATAAGGGGATCTATGTTTTGAACCGGGGAAGACTAGTTTAGTTGTAGCGGGTATGCTATCCCATAATAGACGAAGCTCTGTTCAAGCCTTCCAGAGACTGCCTTTTAGCTATGAACTACTCAGAAATTTGGATCAAAGCATAAAGATGCTAAAAAAATGCCATGATAGTAACATCTCTAACTTAGCCAACTTGCATTTCTTAGAAGATCCTACTAGGCTAGAGAAAAAGAAGTGTTTAGAAAGACATTGAGAGAATTTGCTTAAGTACGCACTTTACTTTAAAGGACTCTGCCCAAAATATTACATCATCTTCGCCTTTTATGGGCATTAAGAGGTCACAAAAAACAAAGATCAAGCTCACAGGTATTAAAACACATAAAGGCTCTAGGATTCCTATTTGGGAATTATTCTAGATGATATGAATAGTGATTATGAATAGTGATTTCCCTAACCTATTATTCGATTGCTCGCATTTTGTAACAATTGGTATCAAAGCTAGGGTTGGCTAAGTTGAAGCAAATCAATGATAATCGAAGAAGGAAAAGTAAGAATTGATAGATTTGATTGGAATAATTTGGTTTCGGGAAGATATTGATTAAAGATTATATCTATAAAATGAAACTACCCTTGCCCATGTCTAGGAAGAAGCCAGAGATGATGAAACAAGCTAACTAGGAATTGATAGATAGACTAGCCATGTGTGTTACTCAGTTGATATTAGCTCGTAATGTCACAATTAAAATCGTGAAGGAGAAGACTACTGTTGTTTGATGAAGGCCCTATTGGATATGTACGAGAAGCCATCTACGATCAATAAGGTCTATTTGATGCAATGTCTATTTAACTTGAAGATGAGCATAGGTGCGTTAGTTACAAATCATATTATTTAATTCAATGTGATTGGCAATTTATTGAGTTTAGTTGATGTTGACTTTGAAGATGAGATGTGTGTTTTGATTCTAAATCCCTATTGCTTGATAGTTGAAATACTACTGTTATTGCTGTTAGTAATTCTTTTAGGTCAACAAGCTTGACGTTTGATGGGGTTTGAGATTTAATTCTGAGTGAGGACATCCATAGAAGAGAATTTGGCCACATTATTGAGATAGTTGAAACCGTTCGCATCACCTAGCCACAACCTTTGTGCTTCATTTAGATGTTTCTCTCATCGCCTTGTTTATGTTTATGCTAAGGTGGAGTCACCCATCTCAATACGCTCAACACGTTCAATTTTCTTACAGAGTAATGACCGGAAGAGGGATAACAAAAGCTGAAAAGGAAAACTGTGGACAGCACTTGACTGAGTCTCCTCTTCACTGACCACACACTTCCCACTGTTTCAAAATCCCCAACCTTGTGTGCCATTGCGTGAGTGAATTGCATGGTGTTTGTGTCGGCCGAATCCTCTTCAGCAGCCAAGCGTCTTCTTGTTTTTGACCCCGTGTGTTGCGTGTTTCCTAGTGTCATTTGTCTGAACTCTTGCTGTAATTTAGTTTGAACTGTGAGATCTAATCAAGTGAGGATTGGTCATCACGTTTAATTTTATTACATATAATTTACATGTCGCATTGTTTAAAGAAATCCTTCATGACATATCGTACACATTCATCAGATTTCGTAGTTGCATATTAGGAGAACAGTCACCAAAATCACATGGTAAACTCAATTCGGTATCCTGCATTTAGGAAAATTTGCATTATTCAGTTTAGAGTAGTCACGTGTTTAGTTTTGGGTCAAGCTCAAGACAAGCTCAAGAGGGATCATGTCTCGGGGCTCATGACATGGTGGTGAATGGTTTTTGGCCTTGTATCGGGTTTCTTTCTGCATTTGTATTCTTTCATACCCTTTTTGATGCGTGACTCTGATTTATTCATATAGTCTTTGTGTTGTGATTCATTTCCCTAGAGAGATGGGTCGGTCACACGCTCTAGGATCATATTCAACATAAAAATATCACATGGACACTTAATGGACAATAACTTTAGGACACATAATTGGATAAAATATCCACATGTGACACTTATTAACAATCAATCAGGTTATACCGAAATGGCATTAGTTAGATAACTAGTATAATCAAGTTCCCGGATTTAGATCTCAAGTTGCATAAGAAGTGAGATACCATCTCATATTTTACTTGGTTTCCAACTAGCTAGGGATAAGCGTAGTCAGGGTTGGGTTAGTCCAGCACCTAACCGACGGATCAACTTGCATAGTATTGGTCCTTAGTTTTTGGGACCGAGAACTGACCTCATTGATCTTGGGATTGAGGATATAGGTGAACCAACCGATCATTTTTTTATTTCACTTTTTATATTCCTTAAAAAGACAAACATACTATTTCAACAATGCGATGCCAAGCAACCAAATTATGAACATTAATACATATTAGATATCAACAAGATAAGGTAACAATAGAAATTTACACTTGTTACAAGTAACAAAAAAAAAGGCAAGCAAAAACGAACATTCGAGGTGAGGAACAAAAGGCAAGCAACAAGGTAAGTGAACAAAGGTGATCAGCCATGCGAGTAGGCGAGTGAGGTCAAGGCTGGCAAGTGAGGCTCACTCAAGAGGGTTCCTTTTTTTTTTTCTTTTTATTGTCGAATTAGCACTAGGTTTCTTTTTGTTTTCTAATTATACGATAAATTGAGCTACAAAGAGAACAAAGGAGGAAGCATCATAATTTAAAATAAAAAATAGCATATAATATATAATATATATAAATTATTAAGTATAGGGTTGCTTTGGATTGGACCAATCCTAAAATTCTTAGATCGAGGACCAACTCACATAGTGCAGGATCCAAGTGTCCTAGGACCCTAGTCCCCTTGGGAATTGGATTGGGATCGGCTGGGTTGGGTTGGTCTATGGTTGGTTTAGGGTTGACCTTGGATTGATGCTCACCCCAACAAGCAGCCCCACAAGTTAGTGGCGACTCCCCAAAAGTTAGAATTCTCATAGATTAATACTTTAGAATGAACCTCCCAACATAATGTAAGATTATAGTTTAGGAGAAACCGCATCATATGAGAACCATTGGTGCCAATTCAACATTACCTTTAACCCTATATTCTACTTTGGGAAGATCACGACAAATGTAAAAACCCAAACCAAATTGTGTCTAAGAATAGATTACCCGAAAAAAGATAAGATGGCATTAGTGTCATAACTATTGTAAAATGCTTACTTTGGTGCCAAGACTTTTGAAAAGATCATTCAAGTGCCATAATAATCACTTAAGTGATTCTAGAGATGAAAAAGTTGGCGTGACAGACCAAATAGTTTGGGCACTAAATTGTTCATTTAAAGTTTTGGCATTAAAATTGTCGTCTTTGAAATTTTCACACAAAATATTTGAAAATAGTGGTGCATAATTTATGTACTGAACAACGTCATGGAATCTATCAAATTTTCATTGACGAACTTGGAGTTAAATTGGTTCCCAAATGTTCCCTTGCATTAATCCTCATGATTGATCAAACAGAAGCGGTCCATTTTCCCAAGTCCTTAGCTCTATTGTTCAATCTCAAAACAGAGCAAGGTCAGAGAAGATACAAATGCGAAATTACGAGAGGTGGAGAAAATTTCACTTCTCATGTTTTTTAGGAAAATAAATAGATTTTTGTGATTTTAAATGAGACTACTTGGAGAGAATGCTTGCCCCCACAGTTTTTGCTTCTAGCTCATGTCGCCCTTTTGTCAATTTCTAATTTTATAAATTATAGGGCAAAATTTTTTATAAATAATCAATTTAATCGCAAAATTTTATAAATGACCTCTTTAGTACAAAAACTTCTTTAAAATGCCTATTTAAGTGACTCTGGCGAGCCGTATCAAATTTTTTTGGCAAATTAAAATCATTGGAGTCATTGAAATGACCGGTTTTCAAAGTTTGCAGCACATATATAATCGTTTGAAAAATTTCATCTTTAAAATAAGCATCATATCATAGTTGGGGCACTGACGCTGTGTTTTTCCGGCCGCAGTTGGATGGAGACATAAAAATGTTTCAAGCTTCATTGACCACATATTCGGTATACAAAGAAATAATTACATCTTAAGTACAAAAACTTGACATAAATGGATATATAAGCGTCAAAACTTCCAAAATGTACACTTAAATATTAAAATAGGAGAAGAAACGAATACTTAAGTGCCAACAACGAGAATTTCTAGCTAAACAATTGACATGGCTTTTTCCCGCGAAATTTTTAACTAGTGTGGCAAATCTTATAAAACAAATTATCTATGTGACATTGATGTAGCTAGATAAGCCCAAAATGATGTTGTTTGAGTTAAAATTGGATTTTTTAAATATAAATACTAATTAAACTAAATTTAAAAAACTAAATAAAAAAGGGAATCACATCTGGGGCCATGAAGGACCTCCTCGCTACTACTCCACTATTGCTAGAAAGGGTTGGCGATGGTGGGCCGAGGGTCAGTTGGAGTTGTCAAGCCTTGACTAGTGGCTGAAATTTGGGGCGAGGGGTCGCGGCCCTTATCCAAATTGGGTGAGGGGTCCGTTGACCCTCTCCCAAAGGGGCCAAGGGTCACCTCTAGCTAGGGTAGGGGTGGCGGTGGCAAGGGCCTCCACAGCGCCAAATATTATTCCCTCTTCTTTTTTTTTATTTTTTATTTTTATTTAATTAATATTTATACTAAAAGTAAAATTTGGAGGCAAAACGACATCGTTTGGGACAAGGATGTTGAGTGGACATTCCAACAAGTAACGTTAACACACCCTCAAATTTCTGGCAAGTTTCATTAGAGTTGGCACTTAAGTATTCAATTTTTGAAAAAAGTAGCACTTAAGTGTACCTTTTGGTAGTTTTGGCACTTATATATCTACTCGTATCAAGTTTTGGCACTTAAGGTGTCTGTATCTCGTTATCTTAATTCCGAAGCGACATTATTTCCCTGTAGAGAAAGTAATGAAAGTCTTCCAAATTCAATGTCCCGCAGCCAATTCTGATGGGAGGCCCCATCATGGGCAATTTGGTCATGCATGACGTCTCTGCAGAACTCGACAAGTAGATTACCTTTTTTATTGATTAGCCTATAACTTGCGTGCTTGATGCAAGAGATTCTGTACTCTTGAGTGGAAGAATTCATATTCCACTCGTCTTTCTTAATCAGTCCAAATCTAGACTTAGATGTTTTTTCTTTTTGTTCTCCTTTGCAATACAAAAATTCATGGCAAACACGGAAACTGGTCACCAAAACAGAAATTTTATAAACATCTTAAGCATAGCAGCAATCAAACTTGTCTTTCTCTCGTCACCCATTTCTTTATTACCAAACCCCTCCTATATATTTGCCACAGTTTTGAAGTCTAAAAACAAAATCTCAGCTTTCAAATGTTAACATCATAACCAAACCTCTCTTGGGCTTCACCAGCATCGTTCCCGAATCCATTCCTGTTGCAGAAACTCTCATGATAGGACAAATGGGTAGTGAAAACAATCAGCTTCACATTTTCTTCTTCCCTCTCATGGCTCCAGGCCATACGATCCCAATGATCGACATGGCCAAACTCTTTGCCATTAGAGGCTGCAAGTCCACCCTCATCACCACCCCCCATGACGAGCCCACCTTCTTGAAATCCATTGTGAAAACCAAGGATTTGGGCTTCAACATCGATGTCGTCACAGTGACATTGCCCTTGAAAGAGGTCGGCTTGCCAGAAGACTGTGACAATCTGAACAAGGTCACTACTGTGGAAATACGCAAGCAACTCATGAGAGCTATCATGATGCTGGACCGACAGCTCGAGCTGCTAATAGAGAAACTTGCCCCTGATTGTCTAATCTCGGACATGTACCTCCCTGGACAACCGAGATAGCGGCCAAGTACGAAATCCCTAGGCTCACTTTCCATGGGATGAGTGCCTTTTCCATTGCAGGCGCAGAATGTGTGAGGCTCTATGAGCCTCACAAGAAGGTGTCATGCGATTCAGAGCCCTTCATCATCCCCAACTTCCCTGGAGAAATCACAATGTCCAGGATGCAGTTGCCGGATTTATTCAGGGAAGAGACTGACTTCACCAAGTTCTACAACGAGGTGAAGGAATCGGAGAAGAGGAGCTTTGGAGTCGTCATGAACAGCTTCTACGAGCTTGAGCCGGCTTATGCTGACCATTACAGGGCATTCCTAGGGAGACGATCCTGGTTCGTCGGCCCGCTCTCATTGTGCAATAAGGAGACTGAGGACAAGGCACACAGAGGCAACCAAGCATCCATTGACCAGCACGAGTGCCTTGAGTGGCTCGACTCAAAGCAACCCAACTCAGTGATCTACATTTGCTTCGGAAGCATGGCAAATTTCAATGCTGCTCAGCTCCACGAGATCGCAGTCGGACTAGAAGCATCAGGTCAACAATTCATCTGGGTGGTGAAGAAGGACCCGAATGTGGAAGAAGGCAAAGAAGAGTGGTTGCCTGATGGATATGAATCAAGAATCCGAAACAAAGGCCTCATCATCAGGGGCTGGGCTCCTCAGGTGCTGATTCTTGATCATCAGGCGATCGGGGGTTTTGTGACACATTGTGGGTGGAACTCAACCCTGGAGGCGGTCACCGCCGGCGTGCCAATGGTGACTTGGCCAGTTGCGGCAGAGCAATTCTTCAACGAGAAGTTCGTGACCCAGGTGCTCAAGATTGGGGTCAACATAGGGGTGAAGCAATGGGTGAGGTTGTTCGGGGACAGCGTGAAGAGTGAGAGAGTGGAGGAGGCAGTGAAGAGAGTCCTGGTGCGTGAGGAAGCAGAGGAAATGAGAAGGAAGGTGAAAGCACTTGCAGAGACGGCAAAAGGGGCTGTGGAAGAAGGTGGGTCTTCTTGGTCGGATTTGGGAGCTTTGCTTCAAGAGCTCAGACTGCAGAGATCGGCTCACAACAAGATCTGATTGATGACCTGAAGCAATCAATCTTGAATATTTGGTTCTGGAGAATAAAACTGAAGAAATAGAAATCTTCCATTCTCAGATTCTGTTGTTGTTTAGCCTTGGAGAAAAATACTGGAATCGCTGTTTCTTTTCAAGGAATTTATTCTAAGAGTTGTGATCATTTCATGTGGAGGATGTGAGTTCATTTCTTTTGAGGTAATAGGAAAAGGGGAGAAGTACACTATCAGTGCCATAATTTGTGTATGGCGCTCACTTTGGTGCCAAAAGTTTCTGTCAGATCAGTTAAGTGCCAAAAAGTTTGAAAGATGCTCACTTTGGTGCCAACTCCGATCTGGTTAGTCGGAAATCCGACATGACACTTTTTTATTAATTTTTGAAGCTGATGGGGCTCGCCAGAGAGCACAGTCAGCATCCTAATACCAAAACGACGCCGTTTGGTGTCTCCCCCAATTCAAAACCCTAAATCTCCGGCCAGTTGCCGTCCTCGACGGCCCCCGCGCTCGGCGGCCGCGGCTTCGTCCCCGACGATGGCCACTCGGCGGTCGTAGCTCCGACCCCGACCCCGACCCCAACCGCGACGATGGTCACTCGGTGGCCGCGGCTCCGACCCCGACCCCGACCCCGACCCCGACGATGGCCACTCGACGGCCGCGGCTCCAACCTTGGCCCCGACCCTGACCCTGACCCCGATCCTGACGATGGCCACTCGGCGGCTGCGACTCCGACCCCACCCCGACCCCGACCCCAACCTTGACAACGGCCACTCGGCGGCCAAGTCAAAGGCCGTGATCTAGCTTGTGCTCGGAGAGGCTGCCGACGAGTGCGCCGCCATTGATGTCTCCCTCTCCATCTCCGATCTCCTTGACGAGTGCCTGGCCTGCGTCTTCCAATACCTAGGCTCCGGCGACTTGGGTTGGTGCTCCCTCATGTGCCGTCGAGGGTGTCCGAACAATGCCGAGCAATGGCGGCTGAGCGAGCAACGGTGGCCCAGCGACGGCGGAGGCCGAACGACGATGACCGAGCAAGCTGGGTCGGAAAAACCTAATTTCAATCCCCAAATAAAAAAAAAAATCCCCAAATGAGTTAAATGGCGTCGTTTTTGTGAGGCCATCCATGTAGGACGACAAAATGACGTCGTTTTCTTAAGGAGGAACAAAAACGACGTCGTTTAAAGGCCTTGTCAATTTTTTTTTTTTTAAAAAGCCACGTAATCATTTTGGCCGGAATCTTTTGCCGGTAGCACCAAAGCGAACGTTTTTCCTCAAATTTGGCACTTAAGTGATCCGACGGAAACTTTTGGCATCAAAGTGAGCGCCGTACATAACTTATGGCACTGATAGTGTACTTCTCCCATAGGAAAAGTATACATGATCTTGAGTTCTTTTGTGCCGAAGAAATTAGAGTTAGTCTAGTAGTTGCAATTCAACAGTAAGACGCCCTGCGTACTTTCGCTTTCCTGAATTTTCTGTCCTCGAGACTCAAAAGGTGGAGCGATCTTTGCAACTTCATATTCCATAGATTGTATTTTCACATTACAGACAAAAAATAAAAATAAAGGAAAGACAAGCAAAAGTGAAAAGACAAGAAGAGGACGACAAACTCAACCTATGTCAGTTGTCACAAGTTAATGACATATTTGGCTGTTGCAACACCGATCTTGTGATATGTATACAACTTGGCAACGATTCTAGAGGAGAAGATAGAGAGGTACCAATTTTTTTGGTCCTCAAGGTTATTTTCCTTACACATTGTTGGGTTTGAAGGTTTTTAAAGCAAATTGACAAAATTAATTTGTCATCAACTAACTCAACAATTGTTGACATCAAACTTTGTCACAGTGAGAAGCTTAAGGCATGTTATACTCATAGATTAGGTACCCTCAGTATGTTCGAGAAATTTCTGGTGTTTCCTCGCAGATTTGTACCTGAGGATATGCGATTCCAAAATTTCTTACTGCCCTTTTCGTGATAAAAGTTGGAACAAGTTAACTTATACCTTCGAGGACCTATCTTCTCCTGTATTTTGTGGTGCGTACGTCAATATTTGGTCTTAGACATATATTTCCAAATTAGTACGTTAGGTAGCTTCGTAAAACTCTGCAATCTCATAGACGAAGCAAAGCATAGACGTAACCGATTTCACATTCTCTTTCTGCAAATAATGGCCCAATGCCACATGATCCCCATGGTGGACATGGCCAAGACCTTCGTGACTCGAGGCGCAGAAATCACCACCATCACCACTGCTGTCTGGGAGACCCTTTCTTCGAAACAAACCAAACGAATCAATAAATCAGGTTTGGAGTTTGACATCCAACTGAGCTAGGGTTGCCAGAAGGTATGGACAATACAGATGCAGTCATATCAAGCCAAAATTAGGTGGAATTGGTGGGTAAATTCTGGGAGGCCTTGTGCTTGCTCCAAGAACCGATCTTGCAGGTTGCATATCCTAGAAGAACATGGATCGAATTCTCTAGTAGCAGATGTATTTGTTCGGTGGGCTACAAATGTTGTTGCTCGGTTGAAAATTCCCAAGCTAGTCTTTAGAGGGACAAGTTTCTTTGCTATGTGCACCGGAGATGTGACATCCCAGATTTCGACCCTGTTTTCTGTTGAATAAATCGGGCATTTCATTGACACGCCTATAAGGCTATTCTCAGAGTTGATCACTCTCGAGATAACTAAACTATCTGGGGAAGCTATTAAGAATTTTAGGGCAAATAGTCTTGAGAATTCAACTAGGAATTGGCTACTTGACTGTGCTCATCTTTAGAGGTCATTATGGCACAGATATAAGTCGATTCGAGATCAGAGATAGGTTGGTTCGACTGAGATGTGTGGCTAATCGTGGGTGACACCACTAAATTGGAAAATTCTCGTCGACCAACACTAGACTGATTTTCTTATCGTTTTGGTACCCTGTGTATGTAATTGAATCATCGAGATTTTCACGACAATCGAGAGTTGCCATTGAGTCGAGTGGATTCATAGTGGTTCGAAGAAAATCGACCATGGGTCATTTGCCCTAAAAATCTCTGAAAACTACCAAGTAGTCTAGGTTACGCTAAAAACACGTCGAATGGAAATTAACCATGAATCCGAGTCTGATTTCAGAAATCAAAGATTCTGTCATGTCACAATAAATTCTAGGACTCACGAATCAGTCTTAGAAGATTTTTCGGAGATTCCGAGATTTTTACGGAAAATCGAATCGGACGTCGCTGAAAATTAATGGAAATTCGGATGGACTCAATTGAAGGAAATTTGGACTTCCCACCTGAGCCCTTGAGTGTCGGGGACTTGCAGAAAATGGAATGGGATTTTCTACATCAAAATTTGGACTTCAGTTTTGGGAATTTGTGGAAGAGGTTGATGACCAAAAATTATGAAATTCGGAGCTAGGAGAATGGGTGCATTTTTTGGCTTCAAAAATTGGATTTTTTGGTGATTTTACTTTGCAAGAAAGTATTATGGACAAGTAGGATAAGATTGGATTGCTTTTAAGGGACCAAGCATTCAATGGAGAGGATAGACCTTGTGGACTTCTTCCTTCGGCAGCCTCTCCTCACGTTCAGCCAGCTTGCCGACTCCATCTCTGCTTGTTCTGCTTCGCTTTCGTTCCTCTCTGTAGAGGACCGCCACCTCTACCGAAACCTTCTGCCCCTTTTGTTCTTTTTCTTCGACGTATCTTCATCCAACTTCATGAAGATGAGCCGCTGAAGCAACCCCAACTCCACCGAAGCTGACTTCGGTTTGCAGACCCCTCCATCTTGCAGCCATGCGTCCCCACAGTCAACACCAGCTAAACCCCATGTTCGAGTGTTGACTCCAGCAACACAGTCTGTAGCTGCTGCTTCCTTCGTCCGCGTCTCCCGGCCCAGCATCATCGAAGACCTCAGCCCCGTGATCTCTCTCTCTCCCTCTTTCTGTCTCTCCACCGAAATTCCTTGAAGCTGTCAGCGAAGCCGAAGTCCATCCAGCTTGTTCGGTCAAGCTTATCTCAACGAAAGAAGCCCACCGAAGCTGCTCCTTTCTGCCGCTTGTTGACCAGCAAACCGCTTGAAGCCTCCACTGAAATTTTCAGTCCAGCAAAGCCGCTTGTTGACCATCGAAGCTGCTTCAGCGATCCTTCCCCTGCAGCCGTGCCTTCGTGCGGCCACGCGGCCAGTCCCACCTCATCTTCAATCAACGTTTCTTCCGCCAGCTCGTGCTCCTCTCCACGAAACCACCGCTGCCAGCGTTTCCTCTCCATCTTCAGCTGCACGAAGCCATCAAACGAAGCAGCATTCAGTCCTTCGTTCCCTCGAGTCCACGGGGCCAGTGGAGTTTACGGCCCATCTCCACCAAGCCACCGAGTCAGCCCACGAACCAGCAACTTCTTCAATCTCATGGGCCCAACATCTTCGTGGATCAGTCCAAGAAGCAGCCCAACAATTAATTCAATTGAAGCCCATCTCCAGCCCACACAAATTTGTCAAGCCATCTTCAGCCACTCCAGCCCAATTGAAGCCCCCGGAGTCAGCCTAGATCAAGCCCAGTCCAAGTCAGAAACAAATTTCAGATTGGGTCGAGGTTTGTTGAGCCAAGTTTAAGGCCCAGTCCAAGTCAGAAACAAATTTCAGATTGGGTTGAGGTTTGTTGAGCCAAGTTTAAGGCCCGGTCCAAGCCGCCGGTGTCGTCAAAAGCCTGATTTCGGCCGCCGTTGCGTCGTCGTCGCGGTGATCCAGTCCCCGATTTTAACCAAGTGAGTTTTACTCACTAATGCTTTCTTAGTTTGCTAATTATGCTTAATGGTTGATTAGATTTAATTAAGTGCAATTAGGTGGTTAGATTAGTTTAGAACAATTAAATTAGTGACTTAATGATGCATGTTAGGTGGTTAAACTTAGTCATTAGCAAGTAGAGATGTACTATTATTTATTGAATGCATCTCGAGATTTTTCTCGACCCGTTTTGGACTCCAATCAGGCAATACGGGCATAAATTGGATTATTATTATTTATTTATTTATTTTTCGAAATTAATTATTTAATTAATTATTTTTATGGAAATTCAACCGAGATGGCCGGTGACCGGAATTTCATGCTAATTGTTGTGGCACAGTCCGTTTATTTAATTGAGCTCTATTGAATTGAATTATTTGTGAAAGAATGAATTATTCTTTAATTGGATAATCATTGGTTATTAATTGAAAAATAACTGGGCATTGGTTGATAATGCCAAAAATATTTGAGCGGACTACAGAAAATGTGGGAGTTATGGAAAGGAAAATATTATATTTTGGCTAAGGCCGACTGTGTTCCCATATTTGGCTATTTTATCAAGAAGGATAAAAGATGGAATGGATTGAATGGTCGGATACATTAGTACGGGCTAATATCATCCTACGGGCATAGGCAATATGTCAACTTAGCGCGAGCAATACACTTTATCAGTTTAGAGTGAGCATCGGGGGTATACTATATTAGCCTGTAGGTGATATGTAAGCTTAGTGAGAACAGTATACCGGTATACTATATCAGCCTATGGGCGATATGTCAGCTTAGCGAGAGTAGTATACCTTAACCTATCGACTTCTGTGGAGCTATACTATCTATATATCAGCTTAGAGTGAGCAGTCTGACTATGGTCGGACTTATAGATAGTATTGAATGTGTCGACCAAGCATGGGTCGTGATGAAATGTAATCGACTAGGTCGATTGATCATTACTTTGATATGATATCGTGAATTGAATTATTGAATTGAAATGACCAATGAATGGTCCGATTGACATGAAATCGACTTGGTCGATTGATCGAGATATCGATCTGTGATGTGATTGCTTAGGTGCCTATTGAATTGTGCTAATATGCAGGTGGAATTTGAGGTCAAGGTAAGTCCTCTGACTCGTGCATGCATAGGCAGCCCGGTTAGCGTATTAGTTTACTAATCAAGTCTTAGGGGGTAGAACTTGCTGAGACATGGTCTCAATGGTTATTGAATAACCATTTCAGGACTTTGATGAGGAGCCTGAGGAGGAGGAATCTGAAGAGGAGAACCTTGATGTGGAACCGGATGAGGAAGAAGATTTTGGAGAAGAAGATGACCACAAGGAGGATCCTGAGTACGACCCAGATGAGGACTGAGATTCCATCCTGTTTTGTTAGACCTTGATTATATGTGAATAAGTGTTAGACCAGACTCTTGTGAATAGTATTGCATTATATACTATGAGATGCTTGTATGAAAGTATGGTTGTGAATTTCAATATGGAAATTATCGCCTTACTTTTCTATCCCACCGTTTTATTGTCTAGGGATTTATAACTGCTTCCGCATGTGCTATTAAGAATGAAAGGGTCGACAATACGTAGTCCTGGGATATCGCATTATAAAATCGACTTCGTAGAAGGATGTGTGCGTGCCCGAGGATCGAGGCATGACAGGAGAAGTGATGGCACTATATCAACTACACGAGGGTGTTATCTCACATTCAGAAACCTTCTGTGTGCAACTTGGGGAAATTGTCCAAAATTTTTTAAATATTTTGCACTTTTGTTAATTCAGTTATAAACCTTCTAATTTTGTTAATTAAGTTCATCCGGTCAATTTTGGTCATAAATCGCTGATGTGGATGCTAGACATCTTATGTGACACAATCGGCATTGATGTGAACAATTTTTCATAATATTTTAATATTTTTTCGAATTTTTATATTATTTATTTTTGTCCTTCCCGTTTTCCTTTTTCTTTCCTTCCCTTATTCTTCCTCCTCTAGCTGATTGTTAGGCCTTGTGAGGTTTGAGTCTTGCTTAGTCATGGTGAGGCCCAAATTCACCTAGTGACAATGGGGTTGGGTTCACTGGCATTAGGTGAGCCTCGCCAATGGCCAATAGGGGCAAGCTTCACCAAAAGCAGACAACGTCATCATTAACCCTCACCTTTGCCTAGATCTGAAAAAATTTCAAATAAGGGTCTGAAGTGGAGTCATTTTCTCAAAAAAATGCCCAAAATAGACATTGTCTCAAATAAGGGCATGAAGTGATCAAATCGTCTCAAATAAAGGCCTGAAGTGGTCAAATCATCTCAAATGAGGGCCTGAGCTTGCCGGCCACCAAAATCTTTGATCAACGGCCGAGCATGTGATTGTTTAGGTCATCGGAGAAGGGCATTTTAGTAAAAAAAAAAATTTAAAGGTATGAAATTGAACTCTTAAAAACAAAAATGAAAAAAAAAAAACCCAAATTGTATTAATATTTCCCTTCCCCCACGCTCTCTACTTCTGCTCCTGCTCGTTCTTCTCCAAAAATTCTAAGTCAAATATTGAAATCCCTAAAACCAAAACCCACGCAATTACTTCGCTTCTTTCTTCTCATATGTGATCCGTCGTTTCTTCTATTCTTTGGTTTCTATGTTTGCTTCGTTTCTTTGCTTTTGACTAATTTTTCGTTTGAGACGAAAATTATAGTCTACCACGTTTCTACCCATTGAAACTTCGTTTATATAGGTTTCTTCGTTTTCATTTGTTCGTTTGCTACGTTTCTTCATTGTAGTTGATTCTTTGTTCATCCAAGAGGGGGCCTTTGCAACTCGTTGAAGCAGAATGTCGACAAAGTGTGGACATGTCGTGGAATGCCAAACTGACGGCAGCGATGACGATGATGATAAGAGGAATATTTTTGTTTTATAGTGTTGATTTGGCTGCTTTGATCGGACGTCGAGGTGCGTTTTTTGTGTGAATTGATGAATATAAGTTGCATTTTCTATTGGCAAGTGGTATACTGTGCAGTTTCTAATTGGTATTGCTGAACGTGCTAGTGGCGGTCCCTATTTTGCAATTCTTTAATGCTTTTTTGTTTTTTTTTTGTTTTCTGTGATGTATGTTTTGTCGTTTGGGGCCAATCCACTTATTTGTGTTTTGTTTTATATTTCATGAAGGCTGCCCATCCACTTTTTCTATTTGCGTTTTTAATTATTTTTCATGCCTTTTTCGCCAAGTACAAACACTTATGGGACCACCTCTCCCACCTATATGACTTCAAGTGAATTAGAATTTTAATTCTTTGCCACTTCAGAAAGAAATTTTGAAGTGGCAAACAAATCTTACGTGTTGCAATTATTTCCGTGTTGGTTATGTTTTTTCTAGTGCATAATAGCATATCCACGTTATATTTGTTTTCATTTTGCATTAGGAGAGGGATGTGAAGCAGTGAACCTTTAAGATAATAGGTATGTTGAAGTTCCTGAGGGTGCTCAAGATGATGGATTTGCCATTATCGATATTGATGAATTATACAAAAGACATGTAGGATGTGTTGAGGGTGATAGATCGATGGGGAGGGTAATGGAGGTTGGAGATAGCAGTATGTATGTAGATGTGTCGACTGATAATATAGATTTCTTGAATATGAGTATGGATGTTCAATTCTAAGGTTGATATGGAGAATCCCGTTTTCAAGTTAAGGATGCATTCTGGTAATGGTGAAGAGTTTAGAGAAGCCGTTAGAAACCATGCTATTTAAAAGTGGGAGACAAGTGAGGTTTGTTAAGGATGCATGAAATAGGTTGAGGGCAATGTGTTCAGAGCTTGTGATTGGCTCATTTATGCTTCCAAAGTGTAGAGGGAGCATACTTTACCAGTCAAAACCTTCAAACTTGTACATATATGTAATAAAACTCTACATGTTCCTCAAGTTAGTATTGAATGGCTATCAAACAAGTATTGTGATAGATTAAGAAACAGTCCTACATGGCCAGGTTCTTTGATGAAGAAAATAATGGAGTTTGAGAATATTTTGAAGCTATCGAGGGCAATGGTCTATAGAGCTAGGGCTACAGCAGTGAGTATAATCATAGGGAATGAGGAGCAATATACGATGCTTAGAAGTTATTGCCAAGCACTTATTGATGCCAACCCAGGATCCAAACATATAATCAAAATTGAACAATGTTGAGATCAATTTAAGTTTAGAGGAGTCTACATTTGCCTAGATGCTTTAAGAAGGGGCTTTATAGAAGGATGTAGGCATTTTGTGGGTTTTGATGGTTATCATTTGTCATCAGGTTACAAGGGCATACTTCTAGTAGCAGTGGGCATAGATGGCAACAATCAGATGTATCCCTTTGCATGGGAAGTAGTCAGACAAGAAACATATAAGACATGGCATTGGTTAATTAGTTTGATTGCAGAAGACCTAGATATTATAGACCTTTAAAATTCAAAGTACTAGACTTTTTTGTGTGACAAGCAGAAAAGGTTGGTGCAAGCACTGGCAAATCTAATGCCTAAAGCAGAACATAGATTTTGCTTGAGGCATCTTTATGAAAACTTCAAGTTGCATCACAAAGGAATGGAACATAGACTGTTGGTTTGGAAAGCTTCCATGGCAACTAGAGTGTGTGATTTTGGCTTAGCAATGGAAGAGCTGAAGAAAGTTGATCAAAAAGCTTATGATTGGTTATCCCAGAGACCTCTAGTGCAATGGTGCAAATCCTATTTCTGGCCAACCTCAAAATGCAACATTTCCTTGAATAACTGGTGTGAAAGCTTCAACAAGAGCATCATTGACGATAGGGACAAGCCTATCATTACAATGCTCGAAGTTATAAAAGTACAACTTATGGAGAGGATTTATAAGCAAAGGGATGGGTCGGCTAAGTATACTGACATGATATGTCCTAAGATTCAGGAGATATTAGATCTCTAAAAAGAGTATTCAACATCATGGATTCCTACATGGAATGGGGAGGATGAGTTTGAATTGAGTGGCTCATATGGAGACAAGAGGGTTGTTAATATGAGACATAGAACTTGTAGCTATAGAAGATGGGACATCATTGGGATCCCTTGCTGTCATGCTATAGTGGCTCTTACATATATGAGAGAACAGCCTGAAAAATGGGTTCACACATATTATAGTAAGGAAACATTTATGCAGACTTATAGCCATGTTGTGCATGCTGTGGATTCCAAGGACATATGGCTTGTAAGAGAACCATTACTCCCACCAGATGTGCTTAAGCAAATTGACAGAAAGAAGAAACAAAGAACAAAATTAGTGAACGAAGAAATTGATAACAATTTGAAGAGAATGAAAAAGAAAGTTGTGCAAGAGCCGATGGGAACAAAGTTAAAGAGACAGAATACCACAATTACTTGTGGAAAATGTGGTGGGTTAGGCCATAATAGGTATCATCGCAAGAATTTATCAATAGCATCAACTACTGCAGCAACATCATCAGCGCTTACAACTTCTACATTTACCTCATGCTCACAAGATTTGGTAGGAAGCACTCCCTTAGCCCCATTAGCATCACAACTTGAGGCGGTCCAATATCTTGCTTCAACATTTGGAAACATTCCAAACTCATCTTCATCCATGGAAAAAGGAAAGATGCGGGTATCCATCCACTCTTGACTTTGTCATAGAATTATTCTCATTTGCACTTGACTTTTTATTGACTAATTGATATTTTATTTTATTCGACTATAGGTAAAGAGAAGGACGTAAGGACCAGCAAGACCAACAACACAATTTTTTTTTTTTTTGGAATGTTTCTCTTTCCATCAAACAATGTGGATCATAGGGGCCATTTTTTTTTAAAGACATGTTTCTTTGTGCTTTGATGCATGGGGACTATTTTATAGAGCTTGTCCTTTAACACGCTTTGAGCAATATATATATATATATTTGGTTATAATTAGCTCTATAGTTTATCATTGGTGAGAAATGAGTAGTTGCATGATGATTGTAGCAGATATTTCGTTTGCTTTGACAGTTGTGGCATGGAGGAACTTGTTTGAATTAATTTGTTTCGTGTTCTTGAGCAAGAATTGCAACGGTCTATGACAATTGTCTATTATGCATATCATGAATCCTTCATTTTTACTTTATTCCATATGAATTGTATGTCAATATGTAATTGCTTTATTGGTGCCTGTAAAAATGTTTTCATATTGCTCGTTGTCCAACACAACGACAGAGGTTATGTGCACTCATTCTACATTTGTGTTATGTGTTGGCAACAAATCCACCATTATTAACCATCATTATCATCAAGCTTAGCACAAGAAGCATCATAAAGAAAACGTCATCTTTAACTCATAATTAAACTTTTGAATTCATTCAACTTAAATATTTGCAATACAAAAAGAGATAATTACGTGTTTATTAGACATGTTTCTCTACAGAACTCCGAGGGATGAGGTGAGGGGAATTTCTCGCCTCCATTGAATTGTTGAACCCAGCAATCTCCATGACAGAACAGTTCCACGAGATGATAAGCTATCATTGTTTTGCATGTCAAATGGGTCCATGAATCCCGAAAGAGTCGGTGCTTCTTACCATGTCGGAGAAGTGACGGATCAAGTACTTATGTTGTATTGGGTGGTGGAGTTTGGGCCCGAGGTGTATTGATATTTGCCCTGCCGTAGTCATCATGAAGCGAAACCAAGCCATTCCACTGTCCAGCTATGGGTGAAAGTTAAAGAGGTTCAAATTCCAGTAGTACAATGGATACTATGGAGAATATAAGGTGAAGAAAATAAGGCTGCTAAATGAAGCGCAAAATGAAGCATCTTAAGCAAAAGGATACACTTTGCCCTCCATATATCTATGATGCTAACATTTGTGTCTAATAAGAGCCAATAATATGCAACACTCTTTCAGGAAAGGCGAAGTAATAATGCAAATTAGTAATAGTTACTAATGCGAGAACTCATATTTCGGCATTTTAAAAATAAATACAGAATTTTGCAGTTTCTCCTTGTCCCATCATCGGATACTCCCATTTTTCTAATTCCATTGAGGAGACTAAAACATTTTTTTTTCCTTGGAAAATCCATACTCGAGAAGCCATATTACTAGGCAGGCTACCGGAACACTTGCATCGACATCCGAAGGAACAATCTCCATAAATTCACCCACAACGTCTTGGCAAGTACTAAAATCTGAGTATGCTATGTTAGACATTTTATCGAACATGTGGTAGACACCTCAGCCAAAGATCTAGATGCAGCTATAGAACAATGATAAGCATCCAAACTATCGCAATATCATCAAAACTGGTTCAAGTGAACGACAGATACTCAATTGGAGACTATTTTCAATCAAACTACAACTAGGCTTCTTGGCTTTATTTTCATTCGCAATCACCTAAAACAGAGCAAATTCAATTGGATCTAGCAAAGAATTGTTACTTGTGGTGATTATTGATCGAACCTGAATTAGGCAACCATTGAAACGACTTCAAGGAGCAAAATCAACAAAACAAGAAAAAAACGGCTGTTGCTTGAGCTCTTCGGCGAAAGCACCTATGGACAGACCGGACGGGGTTTCCATTAAGTAGTGGTGAAAATTGATATTATCAAAGGCCTTGAAAACATCCGGAGAAGTTAATTCTAAGCAAGAGTAGACAGCGAAAGCTGAGACAATTGTCTTTAATTCGTGATTGACGCAAGACAAAGCGACTAAGAGTACCCATAGAGAAGGAGTGAATAGATCTAGAAACAAAACAGGAATAAATACAAAAGAAATGAAGCTAAAAAAAAAAAACTCTTCCCGGAATGTAAGCGTTGTCATGCGCGGCCCTAAGAGTACCCATAGAGAAGGAGTGAGGGAGCTAAGACCCCAGCGAGGGGGAAAACGAAAGTGTTTGAGAATGGATAAGTGACAAAAACAGGTGAAGCAAAGAGGGAGGGGAAGAGAAATATTTATACGAATTGGGGCTTTTTTGTTTTTAAGATTCTATTTTATATCTGAAATTTTTTTGACTAAAATATCCCTACTCCGGTGGCCGAAAGGATAACTTGCTTTCTGGCCAGCCAAATCGGGAAGCTTAGGTCCTCATTTGAGATGATTCGGTAACTTTAGGCTCTTTATTTGAGATGATTCGATCACTTTGGGCCCTTATTTGAGACGCGATCCACTTTGGACCCTTTTTTGAGAAAATGAATCAACTTCAGATCTTTATTTGAAATTTTTTCCTTAGATGTTGAACATGGTCAAGGCCCAACAACCAGCTAGAGGAAGAAGAAGAGGTGAACCAAAAATAAAAAATAAAAAAAAAAAAAAGATATAAATAAATTACTTGTTTTAAATATTAAAAAGTGTTCATGTCAGCATTGGCCCATATCATATCGAATCATCGGCATCCACATAGGCAAATTTATCCCAAAATTGGTCAAAAAAGTAAAAAAAATTTAGGACTTAATTGGTAAAATTGAAAAGTATTTTTCTTTGGCCAGAGTAAAATTGAAAAGTTTAAAACTGCACAATTTTTAAAGATTTTCTGGATAATTTTTTTCAGGCAACACAACCCACAGCCCATTAATCCAATTCACGTTGGCGGGCTCGACCTATGAATTAATTTGCGTAGCGCCCATCCAATTTCAAGGAAAGTAGCTAGATGCGTCCAAAGGCTTAAACATCAAAGGCCCAACATTGCTAATCGCCATCGTAAGCTGTCTCTCACGGCCGCGCGACAGGTCCTCTGTCCTGCTGGCTTCCGACCCAAAGAGCTCGCAGCGGTTGTTCATGCCTCACCACTCCATGAAAGCAATTTGCAACAGCCATAAATGGAGTTCTATTGAGCATAGCATTTATTGCTTCAAGCTCTATATCACTTGACCATGACAACGAGAATGAAAGCTAAGTCTCTCTCTCCATATTTGATTTGGCTAGTGGTACTGATTCTCGGTTTTTCCCAAATTTCTAGTGGCCTCTTCATGTCTCTTGATCCCCTTCGGTCTGCAAGCTATCGCTGCCAGTGGCTGGCTTGCGACTTCCACAACTGATTCTAAAGCTTTCTCTGTTCGAAGTGCTCTATACCAATGCATTCTCATTTGCTGGCTCAGATCCTTAGCATCCTTGTGCTTGATTTGTTTGCGATTATCACTTTGCTCCTTTTGTTTTGTTAAAAATGTGTCATTTCTGAAAAATATTTTTCATGAAGTTATTTTTTGGGGAAAAATGGAAATATTTTTTCAGTATTTGGTTGAAATCTGAAAATGAAATGAAAAATATTTTCCATTATTTATTTATGGAAAATCTAATTTGATTTTCCTATATAGACATACACTATTTATGTGCTAGTAACCACAACAATATTATTCCAATATTTGGTTGATATCAGAAAATAAGCTGGAAAATATTTTCCGTTATTTATTATGGAAATTCTAATTTGATTTTCCTATCTATTTATGTGCTAGTAACAGCAGGTAGTCGAGAGACTAGGCATGGGCACTAATGTCCTGGGTCTGGTCGTGACCCCAACTTGGCACTAGGATCAAGGCACAAGCATCCTAGTTCCAAGCTCGGCCTTGATAGACCTAAGTGTAGGCATTAGGGTCCTGAGCCTGGCCTTGATGGCTCGGGCCCAACCTTTGTGGACGTGGGCATGGCCTTTGCGGACCTTGGCTTGAGTGTTAAGGATCTGAGCTCATGTACCAGATCTTGCGTTTGGCCTTTATGGACCAAGGCTTGGTCTCAATGGACTTAGGTCTAGGCATTGGATCCCAGGCTCTGCCTCGATGGACCTATACAAGGGTGTCGAGATTTGAGCATGTGCTACGAGTTGCTAGGCATGGGCATTGAGTTTAGGGGCTCACCCTTGATGACTTAGGTTTGGGCACCAGAGACCTAGCCCAGAATGCCGGGGACCTAGGAACTAGTATTGGGTTTTTGTGCCCAACGTAGAATTTTGAATTCAAGTGCTGATATCTTATCATATTCTGAAAAATAATTTTCAACTTTTCAAGGAGTCCTGAAATTAAGCATACGTTTTTCAGTGACTAGGAAAACATTTTCTATTGACTAATTTTCCTAAGCGAAACAAATGACAAACAATGAGTAAAATGTTTTCCCAAAAAATAGACAGAGCATTTTTTATGCTCTAGATGCACCTATTGTGCATGCTCATTCTCAATCTCGTTAGATGTGTAGTTGTTATGGAAGATGCGGTAACTAAAACAAAATTGAAACTAAGAAGAATAAAAGAACACCGGATTTATGTGGAAACCTTTGCGGAAAAATTATCGCGGGAAGCAAAATCCACTATAGAATTTCAAGGATTAAAAATGGTGGAAAACTAAGACTTTTTCTATCACAATTTCTTAACCTAATAATTTGAGAAAAAAATATTTATATTGTCCCCAAGCCCTAACGTTGGCCCAAGCACATAAAAAAATTCAAGACATACTCAACAAATCTCCTCCTTGGCTTGAATTTTGCGTAAGTAACAAACAATCTTCTCATCCCATTAGAGTAAAACTCAGTTGCAACAAACATTAAACAAATCCAAGTAATGCTTGATTTGGAAATAGGCAAAGGCTTCGTCAACATATTAGTTGGATTATTTTTTGTACCAATCTTCAAGACCTTAATATAGCCATTAGCAGGAATATCTTGAATAAACTAATACTCTATATCAATGTGCTTTGTCCTTTCATGACATATTTGATCTTTAGTAAGATTTATATTACTTTGACTATCACAGTGGACAACCGTCACGCCATGAACCACACTGAGCTCTTCAAATAAGCTTGTTAACCATATGGCCTTTTTAACTACCTGTGCAATAGTCATATACTCTGCTTCTGTTGTAGACAAAGCTATTGTATATTACAAAGTAGCTTCCCAACTAAATACACAACCTCCAATAATAAAGATATACCCGGTCAAAGACCTCTTATCCAGGTCACTACCATAATCAAAATCAACATATCCTGTCAAAATGTCACTAGCTTTCTCAAACTCTAAACCAAAATCAGAAGTGCCATTCAAATATTTCAAAATCCACTTCATAGCTTGGTAATGAACTTTGCATAGGCATGATAAATATCTACTTACCACACTAACAGCATGTGAAATGTCGGGTCGAGTATGTACCATGGCATATATAAGAATACCACTAGTTTGGCATCTTTCATGCCAAAATGATCTCACACCTTCTTGACGTAGCTTTTTTGGAATTTTCCCCTATTTCGATCTCGCTAAATTTCCTGCCTAGGATCTTCTTAACTACACCTAAATCATTTATCTTAAATTCAGCTCCCAACTGTGCTTTCAAATTCTATATATCATATTTATCTTTTGCTGCAACCAACGTATCATCAATATATAATGACAGATAAATAAAAGAGTCACTTGAAAGTTTGTACAAATATATATAGCTATCACATTTGCTCCTACAATAGCCAATTTGCACCATAAATGAATCAAACCTTTTACATCATTGTCTAGGCAATTGTTTCAAGCCATGTATAGACTTTTTCAATAGACAAACATGAGCTTCCTTACCTCAAATTGAAAGCCCATTGGTTGAGCCATATAGATTTTCTCTTCAAGTTCACTAAGCAAGAAAACTATTTTTAGATCGAGTTGTTCCAATTCTAAGTCATGCATAGCAACTAACACAAGAAAAATTCGATTAGAGCTGTATTTAATGACAGGTTAGAACACATCATTGAAATCAACTCTCTCGATTTGACTATAGCCTTTAACAACTAGACGAGTTTTGAACCTGATGTCTTCAACTCCAAGAATACCTTCCTTTCTTTTGAAAACCCAATTACAACCCGCAATTTTCTTTTCTTTTGGTAGCTTGACAAACTCCCAATTTTGATTCTTTTCAAGAGATTCCATCTCTTTGTTCATTAATAACTAACCACTTTGTTGAATCTTTTGAAGAAATGGCTTTTTTTTGTAGGTTTTAGGCTCACTATACTTTATTAACTCTGCAATTGAAACAACATGAGCAACAAATCTGAGGACCAATATTTCTATGGAGGCTTCACCGTCCTTCTTTGTCTATCTCTGGCAATGGAATACTATTACTCTTCAGGTTCTTCAGACTCAATATTATCAATAGATGATTGAATTAGTTCCAAAGAAATTACTTCAAGCTCCACTTTCTCTGCAACACTTTCCAGATTTTCATCACAAGAAATAGATAATTCTTTCTTAGGATGAAACATAACAAACTCGATAAGATTGGCAGGTTTTCTATGAAAAGTAGTAGATGGTGGTCATGGCTTGGCCAAAATTTGCCAAAAGCAGGAATTAAACTTGGTCATTTTATAGGATGGATTGCTACCAATGTTTAAGGCTTCTAGTAAACCTTGTAACGAATTTGAGGACTCATACTTTTCATGATTTGTGAGATTTTGAGTGCTTAGCCAAGAATGAAATTCTTCCAATCTTTCTAGCCATTTTAAATGAGGAATATTATCAACAATAAAAAACTGTTTGAAAGAAGAAGTTGGATTCTGAGATGGGTTATTTGGTTGGATAAGCTTTGGCTCAGGAGGATTTGAATCCACCTCTTGATCTGGAGGATTAGTCATGAATATTGAAGAGGTGGCTGGTATAATAGGAAATGATTCAATAGTAGTGATTGAAAAAGAGGATGAGGATGAAAAAGGTATCGAACTTAGTTCTGAATCTAAATTGATCGGAAGAATCGGTGCTGGAGGAGATCGAATCTTGTCTTTCAAGACAGTAGGATCAAGCATTTTTTCCTCCTGATTGCTCAGATCCTTTCAAAATGATTCTAACATGTTGGATAGTATCATTTGGTGTAGCTTCTCTTTTGTGGAAGTCAAAGATTCTTCAAAAATCTTTTCTTTCCCCTTTTCTTTTCTTAGTCAGTCCATTTCTCTAAGTTGGTTTCGCAATTCTACCACATCGGTTTTGTCTCTTCTAGTAGAGGTTTCTGTAAGAGCAACAAAGATCGAAATACTCTGTGATTGTGGAAGACAATACTCTATTCGTGACAAGGTTGGGAATGGATTAGAAGGTTTGAATTTCCCTTCTCCAAGAAGTTGGTCTGCCTTTTGAGTTTCTTTATTTTAGCTTTTGATTACAAGGCATGAAGCCGTTTTTGGAAGTCCACAAGCATCTTTTTGGTAGCATTATCATATCTTTTGAGTTTCTTTTTACTTCAACTATTTTGAAGTCAATTGTTTTGAAGGCATTGTTGCGTGCCAAAAGAGTCTATAATTGCCAATTTAGTATAGTTTCTGTAATAGTAGTTTTCTTTTGCCTTCCATGTTCGTTCACATCAGTTGGTGTAAGCATTTTTGGGAAGTGACGGTATCTTCCTTGTGGATCAACAAATTCTTCGGCAATAGGAAAAGAAAGCTTTAAGCCTTTTCGTTTAAGAGGGGGAAAGTCTACATCATGGAACATGGAGATAAAATGGTTATCTTTCGTTTGCTCTTCTTGGTTGAGTGATGTTGCATTTTATGGGCATTAAGAGGTCACGAAAAACAAAGATCAAGCTCACGAGTCTTAAAACACATAAAGGCTCTAGGATTCCCAGTTGGGAATTTCCCTAACCTATTGTTCAATAGCTCGCATTTCGTAACAATTGGTATCAAAGCTAGGGTTGGCCAAGTTGAAGCAAATCAATGATAACCAAAGAAGGGAAAGTAAGAATTGATAGATTTGATTGGAATAATTTGGTTTCTGGAAGATACGGATTAAAGATTATCTCTATCAAATGAAACTACACTTACCCATGTCTGGGAAGAAGCCAGAGATGATGAAACAAACTAACTGGGAATTGATAGATAGACTAGCCATGGGTGTTACTCAGTGATATTAACTCGTAATGTCGAGTTTAAAATCGTGAAGGAGAAGACTACTGCTATTTGATGAAGGCCCTATTGGATATGTACGAGAAGCCATATGTGATCAATAAGATCTATTTGATGCAATGTCTATTTAACTTGAAGATGAGCATAGGTGCATCAGTTACAGATCATAATAATGAATTCAATGTGATTGTCAATTAATTGAGTTTAGTTGATGTTGACTTTGAAGATGAGATGTGTGTTTTGATTCTAAATCCCTATTGCTTGATAGTTGAAATACTATTGTTATTGCTATTAGTAATTCTTTTAGGTCAACAAGCTTGATGTTTGATGGGGTTTGAGATTTAATTCCGAGTGAGGACATCCATAGAAGAGAATTTGGCCACCTTATTTTGGCTACTTTAGTAGGTGAAATTAGAGGAAGAACTAGTGCACATGTTAGCAGTAGAAGTATATGATGTAGTTAGTCTAGGACAAGTGGTGCTGTTTGTTGGAGCTATGGGAAGATGGGGCATCTTAGAAGGAATTGTCTAAGCTGAAGAATAAGAAGGGCAAACAAGGGCCTGTTTGTTAATGTTCTTTTTTTTGTTTTGTTTATAAACAAAATTTCTGTTTTTTTTGTTCTAGGGAACAAAAAAAGAACAAAACTGCTTTTTGCGTTTTTGTTCCAAATTTTTTTTTTTGTTCCTAGGAATACATTTGAAATAAAAACAAGAAACAAGAAAAACGCGTTTCTTGTTTTTGGAACAATTTTTAAGAACAAAATTTCTCTCTCCTCTCTTTTTCTTCTCTTTTTTTTCTTGTTTTCTTTTTCTTTTTTCTTTGGCCGGTCGCCGGCCTCGGCCATGGCTGGCAACCTCGCCTGAGCGTCGCCAGCCCTCGGCGAGGCCGAGCATCGCCAGCCACCGGCGAGGCCGAGCTCAGGCTCGCCCAGATCCGGCGAGCCCAAGCTCGCCCAACCACCGGCGAGGCCGAGGCTGGGCGAGGCTCGGCCTTGCCGGGGGCCGGCGAGCCTCGCCGTGGTTGGGCGAGGCCACGGCCCTCATCGGCCGGTCGCCGCTGATCGGCCAAAAGAAGAAAAAAAAAAAAGAAAGAAAAAAAGGAAAAATAAAATAAAAATATAAAAATTAAAAGAAACGGAAAAAAACACAAATTTACCAAACGTGTTTCTGTTCATTTTTTATTCCTGAAACAAGTTTACCAAACACGTTTTTTTGTTCAAAAATTGTTCCCCGGAACAGAAACACTTTTTTCTATTTCTGTTCCTTAGAACAATTTTTAAACAGAAACGTTACCAAACGCACCCTAAATTACAGTTGATTTTGTGGATTATGTTGTAGTTGTGATTGAAGGTAATTCTGATGGTGCCAATTTTGTCTTGTCTATCACTAATGATTCATCGTTTGCTGGATGGTTGTTCTTTTCATGCTACGCCAAAGTAGTAAAGTGTAGCCATGAAACAACATTAAATGCGATGTTGTTAGTGCTGGCAATATTAGAATTAGAATACATTATGGTATTGTAAGGGCATTGACTGGAATGAGGCATGTTATAGAATTGAAGAAAAACTTGATTTTAATTTCCTTGAGTGCCCTAAATTTAGGTGGGTCTCGATATATATAATGAAATGAATCAAGCACAATGGCCTATATGAATTTCAATGTGAAATGGTGACAGATTTCGCATCGAAGACATCGGGTGCATTTGTTCAAGAGTCTGAATTGTGACATATGTCTTTGGGATACGTTGGCGAGAGAAGCTTGAAGATTTTAAGTGAAAGAAATATGTTATGTGGTTATATTACTAATGAACTTATTATATACAGGTGTTATAATTTAGATCAACGAGAGAAAGTGCAATTCAGTATGACTGTCAGATAAACCATGGAAACATTTGTAGGTTGTCGTGGTTTCCTTCAAAAAAGAGTGTTAGATTTATGCTAATAATTGTTGATGACTACTTAATGAAGACATGGGTGTTTGTGGTTAAGCACGGGTTTGATGCTATTGTTAGAATTAGGTAGTTGAGAGCTTTGATTGAAAAGGAGATTAAAATGATCAAGCAAGTGCGGATAGACAGTAGCATGGAGTTTTGCTCAAAACTGTTAAAATGAATTATGCATGAAGGAAAGCATAGTGAAACATGATACTATTGTTAATGAACCACAACATGTTACAAAATTGATAAGCAAAACACTACTAGAGATGGCCATAAAATACTTTCTAATACTAGTATGACTAAGATATTCCTTGCGGATGCTCTTAGTATGGCGAGTTATTTGATAAATAGGTCCCTATTGACTGCGATTGGATGTTGGACTCCTGAAGAAGTGTGGTCATGTAACATTATCGATTATTCTATTTTTAGAATGTTTGGTTACTCATGTTATGTTTAAGCAAGTTACGGTAAGCTCGATGAAATGATAAGAAAGTTTATGGTGTTAGGTTATGCACAAGGTGAGTGGGGCTATCATTTGTGGTACTCGGAAATAAATTCACCTGTTATCAATAGAGAAGTTACATTTGACGAGTTTCAAGTACTTCTGCCTAAGAATAATTTGAGCAATGTTCATACAGATTTGAACAGTGTTTAGCTAGAGATGGAGTTGTAATTAGAAACTCCTAAGGTGGCGAGTACTGGCATGACAATCGACATAGATGATGCTTATAAAGAGGTGGAGCATATAGAACCAACAGTTGCTGTAATTACTAATATTAACAAAAAACGTGTTCGATCTCCTGATATGTATGCATGCAACAATGGTTTTGCTTTATCTACAGTCGAGCAGGTTGTGTTAGAAAATATTTGTGGTGTAGTTAAAGCTGCATGTGAAGTTGGTGTTCTGATTGAGATAGCTAATATGAGCACCTAGAGGGGGGGTGAATAGGTGCATAAACAATTTATCGAGATACGGAAGCAATTCTTGGCAAGCGATAGAAAGAAAATTCTTTCTGGATTAACAAAATGAAATACTATCAAGGTAAAAGGAGTAAGGAGAGAAAATTAAACACAAGGTTTATAGTGGTTCGGCTTATTCCAAGCCTACGTCCACTCTTCCGCACTGACAGCCCACCGGCTAGATTCCACTATGAATAAAAGAGAAGTTACACCACAGCTTTCCCTTGATTCCACAGTGTAGATATTCTACCACACTTCCTCAAGGTTTCTCACAAATATAGACTCTCTTTTGAATACAATGCTTCGCTCAAAGAAAATTGTCTAAACAACTTGAAGCTTTCAGACTTTAGAATTTTTCTATCGCACAGTTTTTTAACAACTTTGGAACGTCTTCTTTATATACTCCTTTATGCCATCATACCTGTTGGCACTTACCAAAGGAATTCCTCCAATCTATCCGTTGGACGGAATCAATTAAGAAGATAATTCGAGCTATTAAAGGAACGTGTCAATAGCCCATCAATCATGTTCGCCCATACAATCAGGATCTCGGTTTCCATAAGTAGAACCTTCCAAGAATATTCAGTCAATCATCGGATCTTCAATCATCGATTCAATCTCGATCAATCAAAGAATTCCATTATGTCTTTTCCAGCCACGAGATCTTCTCCAGTTGATAAGGTCATACCCTTAACGAAACATCCAGTTCTGGATAACCTTTCTCCAACGGATTAGAGACTGTCAATGAGGATATACTTTGAGTCTTGCGTCTGGCTGTCCGCAAGTCTTCAGACTTTAAATAGCGAGTCTGCAAACCTTCAGACTAGACTGATGGAAACGATTTGTCAACTTCAAAACACTTCAAGAAGATTTCTCCAACAATCTCCCCATTTTTGATGGTGACAAAACTTTCCTGCAGATTTGGACAACTTTGACCTGCAAAACATTTCTCAAACACATATGCATATCTTATAGAGATAAATGGCTAAATGAATAACACTAGAATCTGCAATCACAAAAAATAGGTTAGTCTTGAATAAGATAAAGCCATAAAGCCAACCATAAGATATCAATATCAATAGCAAATCAAATCCAAATCCAAATCCAGACACAAAATTAAAGTCAAACATTAATTCAAATTAAACAATCCAAACGATTAAAAATTCAAAGTTTTGATTCAAATCTTGCACTTCTCCCCCTTTTTGTCAAAGATTAAAAAGGTTAAGATGAAAATGGAGTGAAGTCAAGATTGCTTGGGAACGCGGACAAGCTGGAAATCTCCCATGGATTGAACGATCCCTTCCAGCCTTTTCAAGTCTTCCTTTAGTTGAGCAATCTCCTCACCTTTGGCATTGGCCTGAATCTGAACAGAGAGGGCTTAGATCTGATCTTGTAATGACACTGAAGAAACTTGACCAGCATTCTGCAAGTTTTGAACCTCGCATCCCAAGGCATAAATTTGACCGCGCATCTCCAAGAGAATATCGAGAATTCTGCGAAAATCGGTTGAGCTGTCGGTCTGCGTACTAGCTTCAGCATGTTCTGCAGATGATGGCATATCAGAATAATCTCGGAGGTTTGGCGATGAAACTTCATGACCTTCTTCTGGAAATTGAGAGGCATAGACGTCCTCTGGGTCTGCAGGAGAGCGACCGACTCCTTCACTTGCATCAGGATATGAGGACTTCTTTCCTTTCTCTTGATCTCCCTCTGTTTCCATGCCTACAGTGGAGAAGAGTGTTCCTCAGTTCTCCTTCTTCTCTTCTTTCTTTCCAGATCTTTCCTCCTCTCGCTTCTTTTCGCCAACTGCTCTTTCTTCTTTCTTTCTCTTCTTCCTCTCTTGCTTCTTCTTCTCTCGTCCTTTTCTTGACCTTCTCTTTCATCTTCTTCCTCACGCTGTTCCATTGATTCTCGAACAAGATTTACTTAGCTTTTCAAAGCTATGGCCGAAATAGTAAGATCATCATCTTCATCATCTTCCACAATAAGAGCTCTTCTTTTCGGTTTTGAAGCAACCAAGGGCTCCTTTCCTTTCCTTTTTGAAGAAGAGGTTTGATGAGCTCTGACTGGAGTCTTCTCCTTGAATTTCTCCAACTCCTTGTTCAATTCCTTCAGACGCATTTTGGTCACCATCTTCACCTACCACCATATGATCGCACGATCGAACACGTAAGATTTGCGGAGGCTGAATATTCGATGTCGGAATAACTTCGTCACAAGGCTTGGGTAAGGGAGTTGACCTCGTCTTTCATCATCGCTCTATACATGTGAAACATGATAATGTGAGGGAGAGAAAACCTTTTCCCAAAGAGGATGGCATACATCAACTTTGCCTCGAACTTGAAACATCGATCTTGGAGGTTGATTTAGGTCGAAGGCAATTGATTACAATCTTGTGAAGCAAGATATTGAATGCACTCATCCTTAGGTAGGTAATCTTCTCCTCTCGTTCTCCTATCCTTCACAAGTTCCAAGGTGTGCCCGAGCAATGGAAACTTTGATCGGTATATCTTCCTCTTTCAACTCCTAACACATCCGCCAGCATATTCATATCCACAACATAGTCTTGATCTTTGACACTAAAAGAAAATCTATTCGCATCCAAAAAGCTAAAATTTGAATAGAAATATGCGGTCAGTTCAGCATAGGCCTCTGTAGTGTCGGAGCAGAATGTTTCAAGCTGAAGATAACCGAACTTCTCTCGTAAGTTCACATTCACAACATCCAGAAAATCAAAATCCACACTCCTAGGGTTTATTACCCCATGCTTCAATAATTTCGAGTACAAATCCTTTTGTTCCTTCGATCTGAACAAATCTCCCCTTTTTCCTCGACTTTTTACCGCAACACCCATTCTCGGTTGAAATTGGTTGTACAACTTGTCATCATCATTCCCATCTACAGGATTTGGTCCCCAATCACGAGGATCACTTGGGATATTCGCAAGGGTTTCCTCAACCACCCATTGTCGAGCAATTCCCAAACTTTCCATTTTTTGCAAAAAGATATATTCGTTCCCATATCCTTTGTCTTTAAGAAAATCATCGACATAGTTCAAGGGAGTAAAAGTTCCTTTTAATGCACGATACAACTTATAAATAAAAGCGGGCTTTTGAGCTCTTACTAGATCTGCATCCTCAATGATTTCTTCCTCTTGTTGATGATCAACGCCTTGAGGACTAGGAGGAGGAGAATGACGCGGTTGAGAATGTTGTGGGCTCTGTCGTTGTTCTGGAGACACTTCTTCTTCAGTAAGATCGAAGTGCGTAGGCCCCTCATTCATCCGCCGTGGTCCCCTGCTTGCGATCCTTGACGACTTCCTTGAAGAAGACATTTTTCTCGCACTTTGAGAGATTCCTTGCTTGACTTCCCCCAAGAAAAATGACAACTTTTTCGAAGATTAGGCAGAAGATAAAAACAGGAATGGAGGATCGGTGCTTTTTAGGGTTTTTGAGAGTAAAGTGAGGAGGAAGCACCAAGATACGATCGGTTAAAAGAGATGTATACGAATCGTCAGAAATAAAAAGATGCCTTTTAAAAAATAACTGCCCTTTTTCCGCGAAAATAGTTATTTAAAAAAAAAAAAAACTTCTTTTTTGAAAAAGGAAACGCTGCAGTAATTACGCTGATTAAAGATATCAATAAAAAGACACGGTTCGACGATCATACCTTTTCAAGATAATATGAGAGAGAGATAGAGAGAGACTAACTTTCAGTCAAGGTCTTGTTTGTCTGAGTCTAAGAGTCTCTAGACTTTAACTTCTTCAAACCTTAATATGTTGAATCTGGAGCGAATAATTTCAAATTGATTTTTCTCCAAGGGCTTTGTGATTATATCCGCCAGTTGGTTCTTTGAATCAACATACTGAATCGAAATTTCTCCATTCTGAACATGGTCTCTGATGAAGTGATGTCGAATCTCTATATGCTTTGCTCTTGAGTGAAGAATTGGATTTTTGGTGAGATTGATAGCGCTAGTGTTGTCACAATTAATCTCTGTGCATGAGTCTTCAATTCCAAAGTCTCTTAGCTGTTGCTTTATCCATAGAATTTGTGAACAGCAACTTCCAAGAGCTACATACTCTGCTTCTGCTGTAGAGAGAGCTACTGTACTTTGTTTTCTTGAAAACCAAGACACCGTCTTACCTCCAAGTAGTTGACAGGTACCCGAGGTGCTCTTTCTATCAACTCTGCAACCGGCTAGATTCAAGGCCTCGAGTATCCAAGAAGAGTAAAGTCTCCTTTTTAGGATACAATAGGCCGATGCTTGAAGTTGAAGCAATATATTTGATAATACGCTTTGCAAAAGACTTAAATGAGATTCTTTAGGGTCTGCTTGAAATCTAGCACAAATGCAAACACTAAACAAAATGTCAGGTCTAGAAGCAGTAAGATAAAGAAGTGAGCCAATGATACTCCTGTATAGCTTCTGATCGACTTTCTTTCCTTCTTCATCTTTGTCTATCTTCAAGGCACTTGACATTGGAATGTCAGTCTTTTTGCAATTGTCCAATCCAAACTTTTTGACAAGATTATTAGCATAATTTTCTTGACGAATAAAAGTTCCTTCCTTTAGTTGTTTCACTTGAAGTCCAAGAAAGAAGGTTAACTCACCCATCATGCTCATTTCAAATTCATCCTGCATAGTCTTAGAGAATTTCTTGCACAGACTTTCATTAGGGGATCCAAAAATAATATCATCGACATATATTTGAACAAGCAGAAAACTTTTGCTTTATCTTTTAATAAAAAGAGTAGTGTCTACTTTACCTTTAACAAAACCATTTCGAATTAAAACTTACTCACTGTCATACCAAGCTCGAGGTGCTTGTTTCAATCCATATAAGGCCTTTTTGAGTCTGAATACTGAGTTTGGTTTCCTTGGGTCTTCAAACCCAGGTGGTTGTTCCACATAGACTTCCTCATGGATAAATCCATTTAGGAAAGCCCTTTTGACATCCATTTGGAATAACCTGAAATTTTTTTGACAAGCAAATGCAAGTAATAAACAAATTGCTTCTAACCTTGCTACTGGTGCGTAAGTCTCGTCATAGTCGATCCCTTCTTTTTGTGTGTATCCCTTGGCCACGAGTCTTGCTTTTATGATCTTGCCTTTCTCGTCCATCTTGTTTCTGAAAACCCATTTAGCTCCAATGACAGATTTTCCTTTTGGTTTTGGAGACAATTCCCGGTTTTATCATTGATGCTGAATTGCCCGAGTTCTTCTTGCATAGCTTCAATCCAAATTTCATTAGATAAAGCTTCTTCTATGCTCTTGGGTTCTATTTCAAAATAAGAGCCACAAAGACTAGATTCTTCGCGTCTTTTGGATCTTGTGCGAATTCCTTCATTGATGTCGCCAATGATAAGATCTTTGGGATGATTGGACTTATGCTTCCAGTTGCTGGATAATTTGTCAGATTGATGATTACTTTCTTCGCTTGATTTTTCGACAGTCACTTGTTGCTGTTCCTTCAAAGTCTGAGCTGCTTCTTAAAATTTAGACTTTGTAGAGTCTGGAGCAGGTTCAGTCTCTTCAAGATGTGTCTGAATGGATTCATTTTGTGTAAAATCTTGGAATTTGACATTCATTGATTCTTCCACTGTTTGAGTCTTCTTGTTGTAGACTTTGTATGCTTTGCTAGAGGTCAAATATCCAAGGAAGATGCCTTCATCTGACTTTTTTTCAAACTTACCAACTCGATCATTTGCATTTTTCAAAATAAAACATTTGCATCCGAATACATGAAAATACGAAACGATGGGCTTCTTTTCTTTGAATAATTCATAGGGGGTTTTTTTCTAGAATAGACCTTAGAAAAACTCTATTAATAATGTAACATGTCAGAAAGACTGCTTCAGCCCAAAAACGTGAAGAGATGTTGCTTTCAATTAAGAGAGTTCTTGCCATTTCTTGAAGCAATCTATTCTTTCTTTCCACAACTCCATTTTGCTCGAGTATATGGAGAAGAGAACATATGCTGAAAACCAGATTTATCACAAAACTTTGCAAAATCTTGATTTTCAAATTCACCTCCATGATCTGTTCTAATACTTGAAATAGCATATCCCTTTTCGTTTTGAACCTTTTTAGCAAATTTTTCAAAGTAAGAGAAAGTTTCGTACTTACTTGCCAGAAATATACTTAAGTAAATCGTGAGTAGTCATCCACAATTACTAGGCAATATTTCTTACCTCCAATGCTTTGAGTTCCGGTTGGTCCAAAGAGATCCATATGCGAAAGCAGCAGACACGGTTAGTGGAAACTTGATTTATTGGTTTAAAGGAGTTTCTTACCCGTTTTCCCAATATACATGGTGTACATAGATCGGACTTTTGGTATGATAAATTGGGTAGACCATGAACAAGCTTCTTTGCTGAAATTTTGGATATCTGCTTCATATTGATGTGTCCAAGCTTTCTGTGCCATAAACTTGCTTCATCTTGAATTGAGATTAAACACTGTGATTCATCTGGTTTTACATCCAAGAGGTAGATATTTCCAATGTCTTCGACCCATAAACGACTGAGTAGAGTCTTTACTGGTTCCAGAACATATTCCCTCTTGAAAGTAGATTTTGAAACCGGCATCACAAAGCTGGCTGACACTGAGTAGATTGTAGTTGAGTCCTTCAACTAAAGAAACATTGTTTATTGTGAGGTTTCCAATCTTCACAGCCCAAGTCCAACTATTCTTCCTTTGCTATTTCCTCCAAAAGAAACTTTTCCACCATTCGCTTGAATAAGCTTTATGAAACAATTTGAATCTCCTGTCATGTGTCTCGAGCATCCACTATTCAGGTACCATTTCACCTTTTTCTTGATAGTGACCTGCATTTAAAAAGAGACTCAAGCTTTCTTTGATACCCATATTTTCTTGGGTCCTTTTAAGTTAGTCTGATATACAGTTTTTGCCCAGACTTTATTGACAGGTCTCCATACCATAGGACATTCTTTCTCAAAATGATCTATACTATTGCATTTTGAACATCTAAGAGCATTGCGACCTACTGGTCTTACAAAGGTCCTTTCAAAATGATTTTTGTAAGCATTTCTTGAGGGTCTTTGTTTGATTCTTTCTTTTACTTTAGGAAAATCGATTAAAGGAATAGTTTCAGCAGTCATTCCTAAACCTGATTTATTGAAATAAGGTCTTTGAACAGAAAGTGTTTTTTCCAGCTTTTCGATCCTAGAGAAAATCTTTTGGAAATATTTGAAATGTCATTTTTCAAAAATGCTTTTCTTTTAAAAGATTATCTTTACTTTCTTTGAGAGAAGAAACATTCTGGTCTAAGCATCTCACTTTTTCTTCCAAAACATTCTCTTGTTGTTTTAAAGCAGAATTTTCCTTTTTGAGTTCGGAAATTCTTTTAAGAGAAGTCTTAAGACTAAAACATAATTCATCAATGTATTTTGAAACTTTAATAGGGATTTTGAAGTTACTTACCTCGAATTCACTTTCTGAATCAATCGCCTCGAGTTTGATTCTGAATCCGATTGTGCCATTAGACATATGTTGGCATAATCATCATTACTATCTTCGCACTCCGTATCACTCCAGGTTTTTGCTTTGAGAGCTTTTTGATATTTTTCAGTTTTTCCTTTCTTCTTCCTTAGAAGAGGACAGTTGGGTCTGATGTGTCCATTTTTCTTACATTCAAAGCAGACTATATCTTTGTTTGATTCATCATCTTCAGCAGACTTGGTCTGTTGCTTTTGAAAATCTTGTTTCTTTGGATTGAATATTATTCCTTTTCTGTTCAACTTTTTGAATCTTCTTATCATGAGAGCAAGCTCCTCATCGTCCATATCGTCTTCAGAATCATCATTGGTTTTTAATGCAATAGATTTCTCACCTTTAGGATCTCCGTCTTCATTGATTCGTTCCACTTCATAAGACTGAAGGGTCCCAACCAACTCATCGACAAACAGTGGCATGATTCTTTGGGTCTCTCTGATTGAGGTCTTTATGTGATTCCAATCCTTGGAGAGTGCACGCAGAGCTTGTTCACTTTCATGGGATCGAAATTGGTTGACCTTGGTTTTCAAGACCATTCACGATATCTCGTAAAACGACTAAACATGTCGGTTATAGATTCTCCCAATTTCATCCCGAAGGCTTCGTATTGACCGAGGAGTATATTGACTCGGTCTCTTTCACTCGATCGGTTCCTTCATAAGTAATGTGTAATCTATCCCAGACTTCTTTGGCTATATCACAAGAAGATATTCTGTTATATTCAGTAGGTGATAAAGCACAATATAAAGAATAAATTGCTTTTGCATCAAGAGCTTGTCTCTTTATTTTCTCTTCTTGACTCATTTCGCTGGACTCAACAGTGTCCTTTCCTCTTTCTGAGATAGATGCAGCTTTAGGAATGATTCCTTTTTCTACGTCCCATTCCAGAGGATCCTTTGATCTGAAAAACGCCTTCATCTTGTTCTTCCATATGTTGTAGTCCTTTCCATCAAAGTAAGGTAGTCTCGTGTTGCTTTGCCCTTCTACCAGCCCTGGAGCCAACATACTAGCCATGAATCTTTTACTCTGAAGTAAAACACTTCAAATAAAGTGAGCACACGAGATCTGATACCAATTGAGATAGCTAATATGAGCACCTAAAGGGGGGTGAATAGGTGCATAAACAATTTATCGAGATACGGAAGCGATTCTTGGCAAGCGATAGAAAGAAAATTCTTTCTGGATTAACAAAATGAAATACTATCAAGGTAAAGGGAGTAAGGGAGAGAAAATTAAACACAATGTTTATAGTGGTTCGGCTTATTCCAAGCCTACGTCCACTCTTCCGCACTGACAGCCCACCGGCTGGATTCTACTATGAATAAAAGAGAAGTTACACCACAGTTTTCCCTTGATTCCACAGTGTAGATATTTTACCACACTTCCTCAAGGTTTCTCACAAATATAGACTCTCTTTTGAATACAATGTTTCGCTCAAAGAAAATTGTCTAAACAACTTGAAGCTTTCAGACTTTGGAATTTTTCTATCGCACAGTTTTTTAACAACTTTGGAACGTCTTCCTTATATACTCTTTTATGCCATCATACCCGTTGGCACTTACCAAAGGAATTCCTCCAATCTATCCGTTGGACAGAATCAATTAAGAAGATAATTTGAGCTATTAAAGGAACGTGTCGATAGCCCATCAATCCTGTTCGCCCATACAATCGGGATCTCGGTTTCCATAAGTAGAACCTTCCAAGAATATTCAGTCAATCATCGGATCTTCAATCATCGATCAATCAAAGAATTCCGTTATGTCTTTTCCAGCCACGAGATCTTCTCCAGTTGATAAGATCATACCCTTAACGAAACATCCAGTTCTGGATAACCTTTCTTCAACGGATTAGAGACTGTCAATGAGGATAGACTTTGAGTCTTGCGTCTGGCTGTCCGCAGGTCTTCAGACTTTAAATAGCAGAGTCTGCAAACCTTCAGACTAGACTGATGGAAACGATTTGTCAGCTTGAAAACACTTCAAGAAGATTTCTCCAACACTGATAAGGTTCTCGGTTATGGTGAAGTTCAAGTAAGGTTTGGACTTGGAAAAAATCTGTGACGGTTGAGCCCAGGGGTGTTATGGAAGAGTAGCAATAGAGTTCAAATTTTTGGCAAAATGATTGTGACTTGACTCAAACATCAAGTCAATGTAGAAATTAGTAAAATATGTCTCGAATTTAACTCCATGAATGAAACCTAGCTCAAGATAAATTATTATTATTTTGTGAATGCTCAAATATGTCACTAAAATTCTAATTCTTTATTTCGGGTGTTAAAGGATCCACGTTGGACAAGGATTCCGAGATAAACTAGAGAAAGGAAATATACGGACATCAATATTATCAATGAGCGTTGGAGCTGTTGGGCTGAATTAGAAAGTCAATCTGCGATGTTGAATTCGACTGTGACTCGGTGAATGTCAGAGAAAGGGATATATTAAAGATAAGGAAATCTTTCCCTGCAGAAGTCGGTTTGGGAGATTTGCTTTTATATCTTTATATATTCTTGGATTTTAGTTTAAGCCGTTGTTGATCAAAATGCGGATCTTTGAGACGTACGTGTCCAGGAAAACAAAGAAGGGCGTTATTCAAGCGGATGCTTGGTGTTGGTTTTGTTTATGAACTACATCAAAAAAGATTTAGTATTCAAGCCGATCAAATTTTGTGAGTTCAAGATTTGTTAATTTTTTTTCGTAAAATTAAAAGATTATTATGCGAGAAATTGTGAAGCTAAACATTACGTGAGTTATTTTGTGTAATTAAGGCTTACAAAGTATTGAGAGTATTGGAGTGACTCGAGTATGGTTGTAAACTCCATGTGTCACTTGATTTATAGTGAACTTCGTTAGTGTTATCCTTGTGGACATAGGAACCACGTGAATTTGGTATTTGATATATTTTCTTGTTATGTTTATTTTATAATTCGATCTATCGCTTTTCACAATATTTTAAGTTGAATCCGTTCGCATCACCTAGCCACAACCTTTGTGCTTCATTTAGATGTTTCTCTCATCGCCTTGTTTATATTTATGCTAAGGTGGAGTCACCCATCTCAATACGCTCAACACGTTCAATTTTCTTACAGAGTAATGACCGGAAGAGGGATTAACAAAAGCTAAAAGGGAAAACTGTGGACAACACTTGACCGAGTCTCCTCTTCACTGACCACACACTTCCCACTGTTTCAAAATCCCCAACCTTGTGTGTCATTGCGTGAGTGAACTGCATGGTGTTTGTGTCGGCCGAATCCTCTTCAGCAGCCAAGCGTCTTCTTGTTTTTGACCCCGTGTGTTGCGTGTTTCCTAGTGTCATTTGTCTGAACGTGTACTCTTGCTGTAATTTAGTTTGAACTGTGGGCTCTAATCAAGTGAGGATTGGTCATCACGTTTAATTTTATTACATATAATTTACATGTCGCATTGTTTAAAGAAATCCTTCATGACATATCGTACACATTCATCAGATTTCGTAGTTGCATATTAGGAGAACAGTCACCAAAATCTCATGGTAAACTCAATTCGGTATCCTGCATTTAGGAAAATTTGCATTATTCAGTTTAGAGTAGTCACGTGTTTAGTTTTGGGTCAAGCTCAAGACAAGCTCAAGAGGGATCATGTCTCGGGGCTCATGACATGGTGGTGAATGGTTTTTGGCCTCGTATCGGGTTTCTTTCTGCATTTTTATTCTTTCATACCCTTTTTGATGCGTGGCTCTGATTTATTCATATAGTCTTTGTGTTGTGATTCATTTCCCTAGAGAGATGGGTCGGTCACACACTCTAGGATCATATTCAACAAAAAAATATCACATGGACACTTAATGGACAATAACTTTAGGACACATAATTGGATAAAATATCCACATGTGACACTTATTAACAATCAATCAGGTTATACCGAAATGGCATTAGTTAGATAACTAGTATAATCAAGTTCCCAGATTTAGATCTCAAGTTGCATAAGAAGTGAGATACCATCTCATATTTTACTTGGTTTCCAACTAGCTAGGGGTAAGCATAGTCAGGGTTGGGTTAGTCCAAAGCACCTAACCGACGGATCAACTTGCATAGTATTGGTCCTTAGTTTTGGGACCGAGAACCGACCTCATTGATCTTGGGATTGAGGATATAGGTGAACCAACCGATCATTTTTTTATTTCACTTTTTATATTCCTTAAAAAGACAAACATACTATTTCAACAATGCGATGCCAAGCAACCAAATTATGAACATTAATACATATTAGATATCAACAAGATAAGGTAACAATAGAAATTTACACTTGTTAGAAGTAACAAACTGTAAAAATGAACATTCGAGGTGAGGAAAAAAAGGCAAGCAACAAGGTAAGTGAACAAAGGTGATCAGCCATGTGAGTAGGCGAGTGAGGTCAAGGCTGGCAAGTGAGGCTCACTCAAGAGGGTTCCTTTTTTTTTTTTTCTTTTTATTGTCGAATTAGCACTAGGTTTCTTTTTGTTTTCTAATTATACGATAAATTGAACTACAAAGAGAACAAAGGAGGAAGCATCAAAATTTAAAGTAGACAATAGCATATAATATATAATATATATAAATTATTAAGTATAGGGTTGCTTTGGATTGAACCAATCCTAAAATTCTTAGATCGAGGACCAACTCACATAGTGCAAGATCCAAGTGTCCTAGGACCCTAGTCCCCTTGGGAACTGGATTGGGATCGGCTGGGTTGGGTTGGTCTATGGTTGGTTTAGGGTTGACCTTGGATTGATGCTCACCCCAACAAGCAGCCCCACAAGTTAGTGGCGACTCCCCCAAAAGTTAGAATTCTCATAGATTAATACTTTAGAATGAACCTCCTGACATAATGTAAGATTATAGTTTAGGAGAAACCGCATCATATGAGAACCATTCGTTCCAATTCAACATTACCTTTAACCCTAGATCCTACTTCAGGAAGGTCACGACAAATGTAAAAACCCAAACCAAATTGTGTCTAAGAATAGCTTACCCCAAAAAAGATAAGATGGCATTAGTGTCATAACTATTATAAAATGCTTACTTTGTTGCCAAGACTTTTAAAAAGATCATTCAAGTGCCATAATAATCACTTAAGCAATTCTAGAGATGAAAAAGTTGGCGTGACAGACCAGATAGTTTGGGCACTAAATTGTTCATATAAAGTTTTGGCATTAAATTGTCGTCTTTGAAATTTTCACACAAAATATTTGAAAATAGTGGTGCATAATTTATGTATTGAACAACGTCATGGAATCTATCGAATTTTCATTGACGAACTTGGAGTTAAATTGGTTCCCAAATGTTCCCTTGCATTAATCCTCATGATTGATCAAACAGAAGCGGTCCATTTTCCCAAGTCCTTAGCTCTATTGTTCAATCTCAAAACAGAGCAAGGTCAGAGAAGATACAAATGCGAAATTACGAGAGGTGGAGAAAATTTCACTTCTCATGTTTTTTAGGAAAATAAATAGATTTTTGTGATTTTAAATGAGACTACTTGGAGAGAATGCTTGCCCCACAGTTTTTGCTTCTAGCTCATGTCGCCCTTTTGTCAATTTCTAATTTTATAAATTATAGGGCAAAATTTTTATAAATAATCAATTTAATCGCAAAATTTTATAAATGACCTATTTAGTACAAAAACTTCTTTAAAATGCCTATTTAAGTGACTCTGGCGAGCCGTATCAAATTTTTTTGGCAAATTAAAATCATTGGAGTCATTGAAATGACCGGTTTTCAAAGTTTGCAGCACATATATAATCGTTTGAAAAATTTCATCTTTAAAATGAGCATCATATAATAGTTGGGGCACTGACGCCGTGTTTTTCCGGCTGCAGTTGGATGGAGACATAAAAATGTTTCAAGCTTCATTGACCACATATTAGGTATACAAAGAAAGAGTTACATCTTAAGTGCAAAAACTTGACATGAGTGGATATATAAGCGTCAAAACTTCCAAAATGTACACTTAAATATTAAAATAGAAGAAGAAACGAATACTTAAGTGCCAACAACGAGAATTTCTAGCTAAACAATTGACATGGCTTTTTCCAGCGAAATTTTTAACTAATGTGGCAAATCTTTTAAAACAAATTATCTATGTGAGATTGATGTAGCTAGATAAGCCCAAAATGACGTTGTTTGAGTCAAAATTGGATTTTTTTATATAAATACTAATTAAACTAAATTTAAAAAACTAAATAAAAAAGGGAATCACATCTGGGGCCATGAAGGACCTCGTCGCTACTACTCCACTATTGCTAGAAAGGGTTGGCAATGGTGGGCCGAGGGTCGGTTGGAGTTGTCAAGCCTTGACTAGTGGCTGAAATTTGGGGCGAGGGGTCGCGGCCCTTATCCAAATTGGGTAAGGGGTCCGTTGACCCTCTCCCAAAGGGGCCAAGGGTCGCCTCTAGCTAGGGTAGGGGTGGCGGTGGTGAGGGCCTCCACAGCCCCAAATCTTATTCCTTCCTCTTCTTTTTATTTTTTCTTTTTATTTAATTAATATTTATACTAAAAGTAAAATTTGGGGGCAAAACGACATCGTTTGGGACAAGGATATTGAGTGGACATTCCAACAAGTAACATTAACACACCCTCAAATTTCTGGCAAGTTTCATTAGAGTTGGCACTTAAGTATCCAATTTTTGAAAAAAGTAGCACTTAAGTGTACCTTTTGGTAGTTTTGGCACTTATATATCCACTTGTACCAAGTTTTGGTACTTAAAGTGTCTGTATCTCGTTTTCTTAATTTCGAAGCGACATTTCCCTGTAGAGAATGTAATGAAAGTCTTCCAAATTCAATGTCCCGCAGCCAATTCTGATGGGAAGCCCCATCATGTGCAATTTGGTCATGCATGACGTCTCTGCAGAACTCGACAAGTAGATTACCTTTTTTATTGATTAGCCTATAACTTGCGTGCTTGATGCAAGAGATTCTGTACTCTTGACTGGAGGAATTCATATGCCACTCGTCTTTCTTAATCAGTCCAAATCTAGACTTAGATGTTTTTTCTTTTTGTTCTCCTTTGCAATACAAAAATTCATGGCAAACACGGAAACTGGTCACCAAAACAGAAATTTTATAAACATCTTAAGCATAGCAGCAATCAAACTTGTCTTTCTCTCGTCACCCATTTCTTTATTACCAAACCCCTCCTTATATATTTGCCACAGTTTTGAAGTCTAAAAACAAAATCTCAGCTTTCAAATGTTAACATCATAACCAAACCTCTCTTGGGCTTCACCAGCATCGTTCCTGAATCCATTCCGGTTGCAGAAACTCTCATGATAGGACAAATGGGTAGTGAAAACAATCAGCTTCACATTTTCTTCTTCCCTCTCATGGCTCCAGGCCATACGATCCCAATGATCGACATGGCCAAACTCTTTGCCATTAGAGGCTGCAAGTCCACCCTCATCACCACCCCCATGACGAGCCCACCTTCTTGAAATCCATTGTGAAAACCAAGGATTCGGGCTTCAACATCGATGTCGTCACAGTGACATTGCCCTTGAAAGAGGTCGGCTTGCCAGAAGACTGTGACAATCTGAACAAGGTCACTACTGTGGAAATACGCAAGCAACTCATGAGAGCTATCATGATGCTGGACCGACAGCTCGAGCTGCTAATAGAGAAACTTGCCCCTGATTGTCTAATCTCGGACATGTTCCTCCCCTGGACAACCGAGATAGCGGCCAAGTACAAAATCCCTAGGCTTGCTTTCCATGGGACAAGTGCCTTTTCCATTGCGGGCATAGAATGTGTGAGGCTCTATGAGCCTCACAAGAAGGTGTCATGCGATTCAGAGCCCTTCATCATCCCCAACTTCCCTGGAGAAATCACAATGTCCAGGATGCAGTTGCCGGATTTATTCAGGGAAGAGACTGACTTCACCAAGTTCTACAACGAGGTGAAGGAATCGGAGAAGAGGAGCTTTGGAGTCGTCATGAACAGCTTCTACGAGCTTGAGCCGGCTTATGCTGACCATTGCAGGACATTCCTAGGGAGACGATCCTGGTTCATCGGCCCGCTCTCATTGTGCAATAAGGAGACTGAGGACAAGGCACACAGGGGCAACCAAGCATCCATTGACCAGCACGAGTGCCTTGAGTGGCTCGACTCAAAGCAACCCAACTCAGTGATCTACATTTGCTTTGGAAGCATGGCAAATTTCAATGCTGCTCAGCTCCACGAGATCGCAGTCGGACTAGAAGCATCAGGTCAACAATTCATCTGGGTGGTGAAGAAGGACCCGAATGTGGAAAAAGGCAAAGAAGAGTGGTTGCCTGATGGGTATGAATCAAGAATCCGAAACAAAGGCCTCATCATCAGGGGCTGGGCTCCTCAGGTGCTGATTCTTGATCATCAGGCGATCGGGGGTTTTGTGACACATTGTGGGTGGAACTCCACCCTGGAGGGGGTCACGGCCGGCGTGCCAATGGTGACTTGGCCAGTCGCAGCAGAGCAATTCTTCAACGAGAAGTTCGTGACCCAGGTGCTCAAGATTGGGGTCAACATAGGGGTGAAGCAGTGGGTGAGGTTTTTCGGGGACAGCGTGAAGAGTGAGAGAGTGGAGGAGGCAGTGAAGAGAGTCCTAGTGCATGAGGAAGCAGAGGAAATGAGAAGGAAGGTGAAAGCACTTGCAGAGACGGCGAAAGGGGCTGTGGAAGAAGGTGGGTCTTCTTGGTCGGATTTGGGAGCTTTGCTTCAAGAGCTCAGACTGCAGAGATCGGCTCACAACAAGATCTGATTGATGAACTGAAGCAATCAATCTTGAATATTTGGTTCTGGAGGATAAAACTGAAGAAATAGAAATCTTCCATTCTCAGATTCTGTTGTGGTTTAGCCTTGGAGAAAAATACTGGAATCGCTGTTTCTTTTCATGGAATTTATTCTAGGAGTTGTGATCATTTCATGTGGAGGATGTGAGTTCATTTCTTTTGAGGTAATAGGAAAAGTATACATGATCTTGAGTTCTTTGGTGCCGAAGAAATTAGAGTTAGTCTAGTAGTTGCAATTCAACAGTAAGATGCCCTGCGTACTTTCGCTTTCCTAAATTTTCTGTCCTCGAGACTCAAAAGGCGGAGATATCTTTGCAACTTCATATTCCATTGATTGTATTTTCACATTACAGACAAAAAATAAAAATAAAGGAAAGATAAGCAAAAGTGAAAAGACAAGAAGAGGACGACAAACTCAACCTATGTTAGTTCGTAGCACTGACACGGACATGCGACACGTGACATGACACGAAATGACACGCCGACACGTTATTTTTTAAAAATAGAGAATTTCGACACGTTCTGACACGTTATATATTAAATATATTTTTATATATAAATACATAAATAAATAATAATAAAAATAGCCTAGAATTAATTTACATGAAAAATATTAAATAATATAATTCATTATTTTAATTTGTTACAATAATACACAAAACTTAGAGGAAAAAAAAACATTGTTTAAAGAACAATGCTGAAATGATATTTTTAAATTTATTTATTTATCATATATAGCATTTTTTTATTACTTCTTTCATAGTAAAAGACTTTTAAAAAAAATAAAACAATTCTAAAAAACCAAAACTGAAAAAAAAAAAAAAATTGACCCCATGCGTTTATACTTATAGCAATTTTATTACTTATTTTATTACTTCTTTTGTGTATATTTATATTTTAACCCCTCAAGTATTAGAAATTTTTAAAATTGACCCCAAGCGTGTCGGAATTCTGGACTCGTGTGTCGGAGCGTGCCGGAGAGAGTTGACCACGTGTCGGATTTTTCGATACTCGTTGACCGCGTGTCGGACACGTATCGGAGTGTCGGACACGACACGAAGACTTCCAGAGAGTGTCCGTGCTACATAGGTCATCACATGTTAATGCCATATTTGGCTGTTGCCATATTTGGCTGTTGCAACACCGATCTTGTGATATGTAAACAACTTGGCAACGATTCTAGAGGAGAAGATAGAGAGGTACCAATTCTTTTGGTCCTCAAGGTTATTTTCCTTATACATTGTTGGGTTTGAAGGTTTTTAAACCAAATCGACAAAATCAATTTGTCATCGACTAAACTCAACAATTGTTGACATCAAACTTTGTCACAGTGAGAAGCTTAAGGCATGTTATACTCATAGATTAGGTACCCTCAGTATGTTCGAGAAATTTCTGGTGTTTCCTCGCAGATTTGTACCTGAGGATATGTGATTCCAAAATTTCTTACTGCCCTTTTCGTGATAGAAGTTGGAACGAGTTAGCTTATCCCTTCGAGGACCTGTCTTCTCCTGTATTTTGTGGTGCGTACGTCAATATTTGGTCTTAGACATATATTTCCAAATTAGTACGTTAGGTAGCTTCGTAAAACTCTGCAATCTTCATAGACGAAGCAAAGCATAGACGTAACCGATTTCACATTATCTTTCTGCAAATAATGGCCCAAGGCCAAATGATCCCCATGGTGGACAAGGCCAAGACCTTCGTGACTCGAGGCGCAGAAATCACCACCATTACCACCGCTGTCTGGGAGACCCTTTTTTCGAAACAAACCGAACGAATCAATCAATCGGGTTTGGAGTTTGACATCCAACTAAGCTAGGGTTGCCAGAAGGTTTGGACAATACAGATGCAATCATATCGAGCCAAAATTAGGTGGAATTTGTGGGTAAATTCTGGGAGGCTTTGTGCTTGCTCCAAGAACCGATCTTGCAGGTTGCATATCCTAGAAGAACATTGATCGAATTCTCTAGTAGCAGATGTTATAATATATTTTTATTATTCTAAATGTGATACCAATTTTGTATTTCCAATTAATTCCAATTTATTGCCTAATTTATTACCCGCATTTATTACGTGATATTTGCCCGTTAATATATTACCATAACGGTCTTGATGGAAGACGTTGGTAACATAATAAACATAATAAAATGTTAGATCGTTTGAAACACATCATCACGTTTAAGGGATATTGGCTAGTGGAACATGATATATAGATCTGGTGATTCCATATTCATAGATTGATCACGCTCCGTGCATCCGTCCAAGGTTTGGGGATTTTCTGTATTTGCAGATTTTTATCAATGGCTGAAGGTATGTCATTCATTACGTTTCCGCAAATTGATCTCGAATTATGCACATATTTGTGTGAGAATGATAGATCGGGATCATCAGGTTTTATTTGAAATTTAGTCTTTCGGTTGGTATCAAAGCTTTGTTTATAATTTCTGCCTTGGTGAAAATTTTGGAATTTTTGTTTATTTTCACTGTATTATGTATGGGTAAAATTCGGATCTTATATGGCTTGGAATGGAATTTCAAATTCCGGCCAAATTTGGGTGACCCATCACGCAATAATGGATCTACATGGTCACACCACCATTAGGAAGAAAAACCCTTAAATTTTTCGGGATATTACTGATCATCGGAGGTTAATCTAGCGATGAAATTTTGGTGATTAGGATCTTAGGGCAGATCATTTTAGCCTTAATTCCGGTCAATATGTTAGTCGTTTTTGCCGGATCTTGAACCTATGGGTTCATCTCGGCATTTTCTTCGAAACCCATTGATTAATTTGATCGGACATGAGCGGTGGAAGTAGACCTAGGTGGCGAAATGAGGGCAGCTCGTGGCAAAGGAACGGCAGAATGAGGGCAGCTTGTGGTTTTAGAATTAATGAGCCGATTTTAATGTGATATACACTAGCTACAGAAGGTAATACAAAGAACAGATTTTTGGATGATCAATGATTGACAATCGATAATTGAGAGTGTTGATAATGATCAACCAAATCATTCACACACAAGAGCAATTGCTAGCACAATTGTAGTTGTGAGATCTCTCAATTTTTCTCTTTTGTTTAACATGAGATAAGTGATGTGTCTGAACTAGAGGCTCGACACTTGTGAGGCTGGATTTGAAGAATGTCAAAACCTACAATGCAAAGAGATCAGGCATTCTGCATCTGAAGAACGTTGAACTAGTATTACTAGAAGACATTAGATTTTTGTGTGGTCAAAATTCCAAGAACTTCAAAACTAGTGTTACCAGCAGCGTCAGACATTCATAATCAGAGTCTGAAGAACGTCATAATCATTGCTGCAAGGACATCAGACGTTCGTGCTTAGGATCCGAAGAACATCGAACCAAATTTGGACCACAGTACAGGGATAAAATAATTAGCCCATTTATCTCTTCTGTGTGATTTTATTAAAATGCACAAAAATCCTTTGGAAACACGTGTTTAAGCATTCTTACTTCCACTGCGATTAGACTTTGATCTTAATTACTTACATATACATGCTTGTTTATCAAAACAAATACCAACAAAAAATATCCAAGCTAGTTTTCGAGGGGACAAGTTTCTTTGCTATGTGCACCGGGGAAGTTATTGCACTATATCAATCACTTACCTGATTCAGAAACTTTCCTTATACACAACCCACTTGGAAGAATTGTTGAAAAGGTCCTAAACATTTTACACTTTTGTCAATGTCATAAACGTTTCAATTTTGCCAATTAAGTCTTAAATCTTTTTATCTTTTGCCATCGAGTTGATCCGACCAATTTTGATTGGAAATCAATAATGTGGCATTGGGCATCCTATGTAGTATGGCCAGCGCTAATATGGATAATTTTTAATAATATTTAATAATTTTTTCAATTTATTTATTTATTATTGTTTCCTTCTTCTAGCCGATTGCTAGGCCTTGTGAGGTTAGAGTCTCGCCCAGTCGTGGCTAGGCTCAAACTTGCCTAGTGACGGCGAAGTTGGGTTCATTTGTGTTAGGCGAGCCTTGCTAAAGGCCGACGAGGTTGACATCATTGACCCTTGCCTCTGGCTAGTTGTTGGCCATCACTGAGGCCTAGCGATTGTCAACCACCACCAAGGCCCAAAAATCGGCTAGAGGAAGAAGAAGAAGGGAAGAGAAAAAAAGATGATAAATAAATAAAAAATAATTCGTTTTAATTATTAAAAGTTATCTATGTTAGCACTGATTGTGTTATGTTGAACAATAGTGTCTACATGAGCAATTATGACCAAAATTGGTCAGATTGATTGTATTGGCAAAGGTAAAATGTTTTAAAACTTAATTGACAAAATTTAAAAGTTTACGATTGAATTAATAAAAATGGAAAATGTTTAAAAAATTTTGGACAATTTTCTTCGCACAATTCATGCCCACAGCCCATTAATCCAATTCACCTCAGCTTCATTAGGTTCGACCTATAAATTAATTTGCGTAGCCCATTCAATTTCAAGGAGAGTTGCCAGATGGGTCCAAAGGCTTAAATATCACAGGCCCAACGTCGCTAATCGCTGTCTTAAGCCGTCTCTCTCACGGCCGCGCGATAGCTCCTCCGTTCTGGTTGTTTCCGAGCCAGAGAGCTCGCAGCGGTCGTTCAAGCTCCGCCGCTCCATGAAAGCAATCTGCAGCAGCCATAAATGGAGTTCGATCGAGCTCGGGATTTACCGCTTCAAGCTCTATATCACTTGACTATGACAACGAGAACGAAAGCTGAGTCTTCTCGTCACGATTTCCATGTTTGATTCAGCTAGTAGTACTGATTCTCGGTCTTTTCCTGAATTTCCAGTGGCTTCTTCATTCTCTCGACCGCCTCTGGTCCGCCAGCAATCACTGCCGATGGCTGGCTCGCCTCTTCCTCGACCGCTTCGGGAAGCGTGTATTCGGAGTGCTCTGTACTTGTTCGTTTCTCATTCGCCGGCTCAGATCCTGAGCGTCACTGCGCTTAATTAGTTTGCAATTGTCGACTTAAATCAAGATCGATGTGTTGGAGTTTATGGAACATGCATAAGAAAAATTTAATATAAATGCAGCGGAAATAAAAATAAAATCAAACCATTATCTCCAAAGACGTTGTTCGTACATTTTAATAAAAAATCAAAAGACCAAAGAGAGCTAAACAGATTACCTCTTGTGATGTGTCCAAAATGATGTTGGTTTAGATGTTCTTCAATTCGAGCACTATAAACGTCAGATATATAGTTCGGACACAATATTAATTGTACGTTGAATGGAAAAAAGAACTCGTGTGTAATCACCATTATAATTGTACCAACAATCTCGTGAAAATAATTCTCCACACTCTTGATATTTTAGTCACAGCACCAACGAGAGAGAAAATCTCTTCTTCCCCTCACGTGGTGCAAAATGGACGGCCAAAATTGGAAACTACCCTAATTAGGCCAAACTGGCCAATTGGTCCAGTTCCCGAGAGTGTCGATCACGTTCTCAATTCTTAAAAGTGGAATTGATATCCGGATAGTTCAGTTCCCAATATCAAGGGGGAACTGGATCAAACTGACTACATATATATATTTTATTTCTTCAAAAGGAATTATATGACTTAGTTTATTGTTTCCAAGAAAATATGAACATGTAATTAGACAATAAGGTATTTGGATAAAGTATAGAATTTATCTCGAGTTCTAAATTCATTCCTAATCATGCCTTGATTAATAAAATATCCGGATAGGAAAATGAAAGAAAAAATAAGTGACCGATTCCCAATAGTAAAATCAATTGGTCCGATCCTCGATTCTCAATTTTGCAAGCCAGTCATCCCGATCCATCCCCTGATTCCATCTTGGAAATGGACCGGACCAGAACCAATAATCCAAACTCTCACGTGCGCAAATTACACACTTATTTTCTTTTTGGTAAATGTTGCTGATCGCATAACATGCTGGATCGTGCACGTGTCCACATTGTCGTGTGCGGCGGGTGCTGCACCTATTCAGCAAACGGTCGGTGACCGCGTACTGCACATTGTCAGCAGCGGTAGCTGACCGCGTGCGTTCACCTCCCTTTTTATTTATTTTATTTTATTTTTACAAATAATTATTAAAACATAAGAAGGCGCGACCGGCCTATGGCATTTTGGGCAGATTAATGTGTCCACTCTGGGATGCACGCACGCTCATGACCAAACAATAAAATAAAATAAAATCTTAATTTAATTTCAGCCCGACTCAATTCAATTGTTGTGATTGCAAACATATTTCCAATATTGTTTAACGTCATCCCAAATTGGTTATTTCGTGTAATATCCCTAATTTTGTTATTAAGCTGGTGGTAGAACTTGTGTTAATGCATTAACACTTGCAAGAGAATTGATTGCTGTGATTGACATATAATAATATGTTATGGATACTCAAACGGTGTGAATGCCTTAAGAAAATAATGAACCCTTTTACCTTTAGCTACATTGTAATTTAATCCATTTGTCTTGTGATGTCCGATCGAACAAAAACCATGAAATTTGTATCAATCCACTAATTCATCATATGCACAAACTTAATTGGCATGCATTTTATGTGAGGCATAAATAATTTATTCTTGTTTCTACCTCAATAGAGAATTTCAATATAGTGTCATAATTAGATCACATAGGACATTATTGTACCTTGCATATAACAAGGAGATTGATTCCATTTTGCACACACATGTAACTTTATACGTAAACAAATTATGATTATTAAGTATAGAGACGGATCAACAAATCGACAATATGCAAACCTGTGAACTATAACCATCTAACACACACAAGTCAACGTTGTACCTCAGGTCTAGGGGTCATTTATACAAGACCAAAGTATGAATAATTAGTCATTAACCATACTAAAAGCTTCTATGTTGCTAATCACTTTATGCGTGTCACGTTTGGTAACTTCTCTTGTATAAGCACTCGAAGTTTTAACTCGGATATCATTATACCCATTGAATAGTGAATCGTCGTTTAGTTGAGAACACATTGGTCTCAACAATATCATTATATCTACTTAAAAATCAATTGATCAGGAATAGTTTTAAAGGTTCGGTCTATATGTAAACCCGTCACATATATTATTAACGTTTCAAGAATAGGTTCAGTTACAACTGATTTTACAGAGTCATTTATATATATAATTAGATAAATAAAAAATATGTATTTGTCATTAATTAATTAATAATATTGCATAGTTACTTTAGGGCATACATCCAACACGATGCTCTCCATGAACCTAATGTGCTTGCTTAGTCTCAATCTCGTTAGATGTGTGGTGGTCCTGCATCAGCATTTAGGTCACCTTGTGATGTTTGTACATGTGATTCTCTGAATTTGCTTTGATTGATACTCTGGATTTGCCTTAATTACCCCAATTTCAGTTCAGATTCATGTTTAACGAAAAGAAAGTTCAAAGTCTGCAACTTGTTTGATAAAATTCCTACTGGGCGTTAATATTTGTATGCTTTGGATTTGGTCGAGAAGCATTTTTAGTCGATATGTTAATGCTGAGATTTGATGAGATTCTGTGTTTGTATGTAAGACTGAGATTTAGGAAGTGAATAATTGATTCATTGGTTGACTTACTGGTTGATGAATATTTCCGCATCTTTGAAAGAGAAAACGTCCATGATATAGTTCCGAATGTTTTCTCAGTCCTTTCGATGCGTTGATGATCAATCAAGAACATCTTGCACCATGATTTCATTTCGGGAGTTACCGCTGTAACGTTCAATTCATGCTTTGTTGCCAAACATTCTTGGTTTGTGATGCATTACCATTACCAACTAAGACTAGATGCTACTTTAACGAGAGAATTCGTGATCTCGTACTTGGCTCAAATGACTGTATCATTGCCGTAACTTTTAAAATGATTATTTAAGTGTCACAACGATAAATGAAGTGACTTTGGTGACAAAAGGTTTGACATGACTTATCAATAGTTTTGGCACTAAATTTGAAATATCCTCGATTTCAACCCTTCTTTAAGTCCTAACTAGAAAACTAAGCTAGATAGGCCAATCTCCTTAAATAGTAAGAGTCAAATGCATTAAATGAGAGTAATGAATATAGAGGCTTAGATGTCCCAAGTAATTAATAAAATGAAGTGACTCATGGAACAAAAGAATGATGATAAGTGATCTTGGAAGCAAAGCACAGCACCACCTCTCCTCCATAAACTTGTCACCTTGAGTTTCATAGGTTTTGACTTCCCAGTTTTTCAAAAAATTGGACCTTTCTTGTTTTTCAATTTTATGGAACTCTTTATGGTTCGAATTTGGAGAAACTTCCTCCATTAAAGTTGTTCAAAACATTTTGGCCTATAACATACTTAAATTTCATATTTTTCTAAGTTGAAATGGTCAGACAAAGGCTCAATCACTTATCGTTTGAAATCTGCCCAAAGTAGTAAAAACAATGACCGGATTGTCTTCTCGAGATTTTATAAAAAATTTCCCTTTCGAACTTGGACATTCTTCCTTCATAAAAGCTTTAGAGACATTCATGCCTACAACATATTAAAATTTCAAAGTGTTTTGTGAAGATTTGGATTTTGAAATGTATCTTTCTCTATAACCATTAGATCTGCTTGATCGACAAATTATTGGGTTGTATTTAGTGAGTTTATGCTCTTTCCATAGCACAAATTGGACTTAGCTGTGGCATCCCGGAAATTCAAAGCCAAGCCTTAAGGTGTGTTAAATGTCTTTAATTAGGTGATAGAATTTTATGGCCTATGCTTTAGCCAATTTGTCTTTTAATTTGATGAATTTTTGCTTGTGCTATTGAAATTTAAATTTAATAGATTAATGCTTGGCCATATGATTTAAATTTCAATAATTAAAAATATTCCAAGACTTTGGCCAAGATGGAAATTGGAATTCAAAAATATTATAGAAGAAATTTCAAAAAAAAAAAAAGAGGAAAAAGGGATCGAAAATTCGAATGGGCCTTGGGTCCATTAGCCTAAAGCTTGGTGGGCCAAGCTAGTCGGCCCACTAGGGCCCAATAGGTGGCTGTCGACCAGCCCAAGGGAGTGGCCGGTTGGGCCTAAGCCCAAGCCTAAGCCCAATTAATTCAAAAACAAAATTTACAAGTGGCAAATGGCAAGACCATGCATTGGCCATTGGAGAGGTGAGGCAATGATTACTAATGATGGGATTAAGGGATATAAAAAGAGAGAGAGAAGAGGAGTGGCCGGTTCCTCTAGCTCCATTCGGTCGAGAGAAGTGAGAGGGAGAGAGAGATTTCGAGAGAAAGGGAGAGGAGAGACTGAGAGAGAGGAGGTGGAGCCGAGAGTTGCCGCCGCCCGTCCGCCGTACGTCCGCCTAGTCCGACCACCGTACGCCGCCGTTCATCGCTGTTTGTTCATCTTAGAGGCAAGTGGGGTCCTTAACTTCTCTTGCATGTCTATTTTGTTGGTTGCATGTTCGGTTTTAGGTGTGGTTTGGGCGAAGAACCGAGGTAAGGGTTGAATGTGTTCAAGCTATGTGACTGTTTTCGTTCGGTTTGTGGTGGTCAGTACCTTATTCGAGCTTGCATATGTATTTGGAGTGTGATTTTGGCTTCGGTGTCTTCATGAAAGTTGAAGCTAACATCTTGTAGTATGACATACTAGAATTTCATGGAAAACGATGAATATTTGAGGGGTCAAAAGCTTTGTTATACGGAGACCTCAGATCTGCGAAATCTTCACTGACCTTTTGTTGATCTCTTGGTTGCATGTTGATTTCTGTTGGAGATCTCACCTTGTTGTCTTCATGGAAGTTGTAGGTAACATCCTAAACTACAACATACTCAAATTTGAAGAGAAACAAATGAGTATAGCTTAGTGAATCGGCTAGATCTTTGAGACGGTTGGTTCTGTTGAAGTGAACCGAGATACCCGAGACTTCAAGGACTTAAAAGAGGATCATACTTTGGTTATTTAACCTAGATCTCTTCATCAAACTTGTAAAGGACACATTGATACATAACATACTCGAATTTCAGAGGAAACGAAAGGGATTAGATGGGTCAAACCTAATTTTTTCGGTGATATGTACTCTGGACGAAACGGTAGAGGTTCCAGAAGCTTCGTGGAGTTGTATAAATTAATCTATGAAGAATTTGGCTTAGGGTTCTTCATGAAAAATGCACGAAAATGTGTTTTTTATCACCCTGTAAAATTTCGTAATTTTTGGAGGCCATATGAGTATTTTAATCGAATTAATTTGAAAACTGTGCAATCTGGCCATTTTCCGAATGTTAAGTGCTATTTTGTGGAAAATTGAGAAATTATGTAAAATGCAAATTGGCCATGAATTTTGCATGAAATTGTGATTCTAATTGTTTAGTGATTGCTTGAATATTATGATTTTGGGAAAATCATAAATATTAAATGAAATGTTTATTTATAAAAAAATAATAAATTAATAATAATATAATAAAATAATAAAATAATAATAATGGATTATTTTATTAGCCATGTATTCCATTGAATTTATGATGTATTGTTATATGACATCGATGCATGTATGATCATGAATTGTGATGCATGTGCGTGATTCATATGCCATGTAATAATAATAAGATTAAAAGGAAGGTGAATGTGGAAGTGGTATGTGAGTAAGGGGTTGTGGCGGAGGATGATGTCTGGTGGCCCAAAAGGCATAATTCCAGATTCCCCGGGAGTTTCAGGATGCCCGGAATGTGGGGGGCCGGAAGCCCTGTCGGAGGTTTTCGCCCGAAGGGAGTGACTCGTGATGCCAGGATTGGGGTGCGAGATCCCCGGCTAGAAGGGTAAAGGCCGGAAGCCCTGTCGGAGGTTTCTGCCCGAAGGGAATGCCTCGTGATGCTAGTTGAGATGCGAGATGCCCGGAATGTGGGGGGCCGGAAGCCCAGTGGCCATGAGATGGCTGGAATGCTGGGATTCCTGTCGGAGGTTTCTGGCCGAAGGGATGATGATAATGATAATGATAATAATAATGATGATATGATGTGATATGCATGGTGATGCATGGGTAATTATGATATGATGTGACATGCATGGTGATGCATGGGTAATGATGATGTGATATGCATGGTGATGCATGGTTAATGATGATATGATGTGACATGCATGGTGATGCATGGTTAATGATGATATGATGTGACATGCATGGTGATGCATGGGTAATGATGATGTGATATGCATGGTGATGCATGGTTAATGATGATATGATGTGACATGCATGGTGATGCGTGGTTAATGATGATGTGATATGCGTGGTGATGCATGGTTAATGATGATATGATGTGACATGCATGGTGATGCGTGGTTAATGATGATGTGATATGGTGGTGATGCATGGTTAATGATGATGTGATGATAATGATATATGAGATGCCATGATGATGATGATGATATATATATATATATATACTATGATGATGCATGTATACGCTTGACATCAAAAAGGTAAGCAATGCCTGCATTGTATGATGATATGCATGGTGCACTGAGTTGTTATTGGATTTCCCTATCTGCTGAGTGGTTGTACTCACCCATTTTGGTGATAACATTTCAGATTAGCACTATGCCGCTACCTGCTATTTCGCGTGGGGTATTTTACGGTCTACCGTCTGATATCGAGGTGGAGTGTACAGAGATAGATTGTCCCTCTGTGCCCGGACTGACGTTTATCCGAGTGCGGTGCTTAGTGATGTATGATATCGGCCTGGCTGAGGGCCCTGTCATACAAGATTTTTTGTCTATGCACGTTCGACGGGATGGAGCGATGCGAGGGATGCTGCCGCCGCCACCACCTGACGCACCGGGTTGGGTATGAGACCGCGCGCGAGGAGTAGGAGCTAGATCACTTTTTGATGTAGATAGTTGACGCTGGTGATGGGAGGGTTTTGTGTTCATGTGATGTTAGGGGTCGGAGTTCCTTTTTGAGATTTTAGGTAGGACATGGCAAAGTCCTAACCTTTATGCTTTTTTGTACCGACCCGAAGGAAACCCCATCTCGCTACATGTATGTATGTAAGCAAAGCGTCAACGTTATTTATAAAATCGTGCTGTTAGTTGGTGTGTATTTGTATCATGGATTAGAAGGGAGATAGATGACGATGTGAATTTTGCTTCCGCTATGAGTCGCGCATGGGACCGCTTTAAAAAAAAAAAAAAATGCTTGTAATCTGGCAAGGCTTAAATTTAGCCAAAGAGATAGAGATGGTAAAAGATGTAACATTGGCACTGTTAACGACCTGCGAAGGGTTCGGGGTGTTACATTAGCTTCCTCATGTAAAAATGTTATTTGAGATCTTTTTCTACAACATATTATAATTTCATAATTTTTCAAGCTCATTTGATAAGGTAACAATACTAAATTCAAAAACTGCTCAAAACTGTTTCTCGCCCCAAGACGGGAGAGTCACATGCCCAAACTTGGAGGGGAAGGAGCTGCACGCCCAACTTGAAGAGCAAGGCAATCTAGAGCCTTCTTAGATTAGGATAAGGATGCATTAAATACTTTTGGACTCTAGATCTTCAATGCCAAGTTGAGGTGTCCCCTAAAAGAATAGGCCATAATGACACCTAGCCTAAAACTTGGAGAGCAAGTATTCATTTCATCATTTCAAAACTTGGGTAGCCCAATAAAAGAATGAACAAATGTGGCCCTAGAGATTAGGCTTGTCACATCTTTCTTCTTCGCCTTACCACCTTATCAACCTAGCTTTGCCATCCAAAGAAATCCTATTGGTTCATTTGGAATGGTAATGATGAGAGATTTGCCTATAAATAGGGGCATCCCTCCCATAACCACACCACACCACCCTACTTCTCTCTCACGCCCTCTCTCTCTCTCTCTCTCTCTCTCTCTCAGCCTTGCTCATGCACAGCCTCATCGGATGGCATTCTCTTGGTAAAACCACCTATAGTTCATTAAGGTTCATCGAAGGTAAGTAGAATCTCTAACTCTTGGTTAGAGCGATAGTTTACATCATCAAATTTAGTGTTGTACTCACCTTCATAAACCGTGTGTATATTGTAATATTCTTTTATATGGTTTGCTCATATATGCATGCTTGAATGTGTTCATGCCCCGGGACGACATTGAGGTTTGCTCGACTTGGAATCGACATTAAGTCATGATGGCCTAAGCTGCGAGACCTTAGATCAGCATTGAAGTGTGCTGGTTCCAACTCTTGCTTGGTGTAGACATCCTAGGCGTGCGGCTCAAGCCACAAAACAATACTTGTGCCCGGCATGTCATATAGCATGATGTTAAGAGTCATGGCACACTCACTTGAATGAGCATGCCTTCGGGCCATGTATGAGTGGTCTAAGAAGAAAAGTAAGAATCGGCTTGTATAATGCACTTTCATGATGCACTTAAAGAGGGAAAAGTGCCTGTCGCCACATAGTGTTGGCAGTGATACCTTGTTCATTGAGTGGGATGCCCTAGTTGACCTAGGATGTCTGGATTTGAGCCTTGATGTCTCGGGTAAGCTAGTCCTAGGATGCCCTAATTGAGCTAGGATGCCGAGGTTGAGCCCGGATGCCTTGGTGAGCTAGCACCAAGATGTCTCGACTAAGCCAAGATGCCCTAGTTGAGCCAAGAAGCCTAGCAAGAAGCTGGAAGCCCTGGTCGAGCCGGGAGGGCTTGGTCGAGCCAAGACGATTGTAAATGAATTTGCATGAGTGCCAGTTATGCATAAGTATGATATGTCGATATGTCTTGTGATAAGCCAAAGGTAAGTATGTGTTGAAGCGTGTTGTAATGGACATCTACATGTAGCCAATGTGTAGCAATAAGTGTATCATTGATCTGTTATCGACATTACATTATGAGTGTTGTACCTGCTAAATTTTGATAATGAGATGTCCTCCTAGAAGAGAATTAGGATTTTACTTACTGAGTCCATTAATCACCCCGTTGTTTTTCAAAATTGTAGGAATGGAGGAATTACAGTCTCGATAGAGGAGTTAAGGTTTACCCAGACCTTTTTTAGTAGAGCATGTAGTGATTGTAAATATAAGGCCCGTGACGAAAGGGTTTGTAAATATAACTAATATAATTGTGTATTTGCAATTGGTTGTTTTCCTAGCTACTTGTTGTTGTCTAGGTGTTGTATGTATGCTTCCGCACGTGCTTAATGAAAATATAAAAAGAAATGGGACGATGATGCACCTAGGATATCGTAAAAATAATCCTTGTAGCTCAAGACCCTAGAGATGGAGTCGGGGTTATGACAAAATTGATCTCATAAAGTTTCAGCACTAAAATGATCAGTTTTCAAGATTTCACGCAAGATATTTGAAAAGTATAGTGCATAATTTATGTATAAAACGTCGTCATGGAATCCATCAATTTTTCACTAGAGAACTTGGAGCGAAATTTTTATAAATTTTCAATCTAACCTTAAACATTTGTAATGACCTCTTTAGTACTAAAAACTTTTTGAAAAATCCCATATAAGTGACTTTGGTGAGCTATGTCAAAATTTCAACAAGTCAACAGTTACTAGAGTCTCCCAAAAAAAAAACAGTTACTAGAGTCTGCTGTGTGTTTTTATTAGGAGTGTTAGACGGATGATATTGGCCATATATACGTTTTAAGTTTAGGTCAAAGTCCAGCCTATACGTGAGGAAGAGTATTAGACTAATGATATTTGGGCAAGAAAAGAGGCGCTCTCGCTCTCTGTGTAAGAATGTGAAACAATGGTTTATGCGGTTGAGAATGGCCTACTACTGCAGTCGGAAGGAGACATGAGTACGTTTCGAGCTACATTGACCACGCATTAACTACCCAAGATGACTTTTCCTTGCACAGAAAGAGACGAAATTTCCAATTTGAATGCTCCCTAGTCAATCCCGATGGGCGACCCATTTTGTGCAATATGGTCATGCGTGATGTCTCTCTTTTTAATTTTATGGTTTTCAAAGAATCAAGATCTGTCATAATATTGCAGCGTTCCACAAGTACGTAGACACTGATAGTGTTACCTGTTCGAATGACTGACCGGTAGACTTGCCACAGTTCCTAAGTATAATGATGTGGATAGGTTCATTCTGTATAACCCCACCTGGAAGTTCTCTCTGCATGGCGAAGGAACATTCTTGCATGCTTGATGTAAGAGTGTCTCATGTTGACTAGAAGACATATATGTTTGACTCATCCATTTCTTATACCCTCCAAATCTAGACTCGGTTTTTGTTCTCTCTTGCGATCCCGAAATTCTTGGCATACTCGGAATCTGGCCAACCATTTAAATCAGGATTTCTACAAGACATCTAAAGCATGGAAGAGATCAAACTTGTCCTTATCTGGTCACCCTCTTCTTTATTCCCAAAACCCCTCCTTATAAATTTGTCCTCGGTTTTGACCAAAAGTTATGACAGACCTCAGCTTTTAAAAGTCAACAGCATCACATCCAAAGCTTTCTTGTGCTTCACCTTCATCATTCGCGAATACATTATCGACAAAGAGTAGATGCTATTTGAATTACAGAAGTCTCGTTCTAGCACTCTATGCACATGAATGTAAAAACCCAAGACAATCTATAGATGAGAATAGCTTACCTTTCAAGCAGGATAAGACAGCATTAATGTTATAATTATTATAAGATATTCTATTTGGTACCAAAACTTTTAAAATTATTATTTAAGTGTCTTAGCAATAAATTAAGTAACTCTAGCGACGAAAAATTTAACATGACTTATCAAATAGTTTTGGCACTAAATTAGCCTCATAAAGTTTTGGCACCGAAATGATTGGTTTTGAAAATACCACACAAAATATTTGAAAATAGTGTGGTGTGTATTTATGTACCGTAAAACGTGACTGAATCCATCAATTTTCAACCGGAAAACTTGGAGTTAAATTGGTTCCAAATGTTCCCTTCCATTAATCCTCCCAGTTGATCAAAGGTAGTCCATTTTGACAAGTCTCCTAGCTCTGATCTTCAATCTCAAAACAGAGCAAGGTCAGAGAAGACACGAATGCAAAGTTACGAGAGGTGAAGAAAGTTTTACTTACTTTTTTTTTTTTTTTTTTTATAGAAATCAAATAAATTTTTGTGATTTTAGGCCCCGCATGGAAACATTTCTGTTTCTTTTCTGTTCCCGGGAACAAAAAAAAAGTGTTTCTGTTCCGGGGAACGGTTTTTGAACAAAAGAACGCATTTGGTAACATTTGTTCCGGAAATAAAAAATGAATAGAAACACGTTTGGTAAATTTTTATTCTTTTTTTGTTTCTTTTAATTTTTTAATATTTTTATTTTATTTTCCATTTTTTCCTTTCTTTTTTTTTTTTCTTCTTTTCTTTCGGCAGCCTCGCCTCGCCTACCACGGCGAGGCCAAGCGTTGCCGGCCCCCGCCGAGGCTCGGCCTCGTCGGATCCGAGCGAGCTCGAGCTCGCCCAACCATGGCGAGCCTCGGCCTCGCCGGATCTGGGCGAGCCCGAGCTCGCCCCAAAGGCGAGGCTCGGCATCGGCGGGCGCGGCGAGGCCAAGCCTCGCCGGGCCGGCGACGCTCCGGCGAGGTCGCCAACCCTCGATGGCGTCGCCGCGCCCTCGACGGCCGGGTCGCCGACCATGGCGAGGCCGACACCGACCAAAGAAAAAAAAGAAGAAAAAAGAAGAAGAAAAGAGAAGAGAGAATTTTTGTTCTTTTTTGGCTTCGAAGAAGTGTTTCTTTTGTCGAAACAACTTTTTTGTGTTTCTTTTTTTTTGTTCCTATTTCGTTCCGAACAAAAAAAAAAGAAAAAAAACGCAACCAAATGCGTTTCTGTTTTTTTGTTTCCGGAACAAAATCTGTACAGAAGTGTTCCTAAACATTTTTTTGAGTGTTACCATGCAGGCCCTTAGATGAAATTATTAGGAGAGAATGTTTCATTCACGATTGTGCTTTTGAGACCTTTGAAACAAATAAAATTAATGGCATAGTTAGAATATTTGCTTTGTGATTTTCGCTTTTGGCTCGCCTTTGCCCTTTTGTCAATTTCTAATTTTTAAATTCTAGAGCAAAATTTCTATTTTTTTTCTTTTTTCTTTTTTCGGTTAGTAATCAATATACCACCCCGGCGACACGCGTGAATCACTACACAGTTTCCCAAAACTTTCCACCGGGAGAGCAAAGGCTCTACCATCCACGCTGCAACGGCCGGTGGTTAGAGCAAAATTTCTATTAGTAATCAATATAGTCCCAAAACTTTACCAACAACCTCTTTAGTACAAAAGTAACTTGAAAACTCCAATTTAAGTGACTCCGGCAAGTCATGTCAAATTTTCTGACAAATTAGAGTCATTGGACTTATTTGAGTGATTGTTCTTCAAAAATCATAGCACATAAATAATTGTTTGCAAAGTTTTATCATAAAAAAAAAAGCATTGTACAATAGTTAGGGCATTGGTGCCCTGTTTTTCCCGCTGCAGTTGGATGGACACATGAATATGTTTCAAGCTTCACTGACCCCGAATTAGTTATCCAAATGACCTTTCCTTGCGCACAGAGTACTGAACTTTCCAAATTGGATGCCCTGTACCCAAGTCTGATCGGAGATCCATCTTACGCAATTGGTCATGGATGACGTCTCTGCAGAACTGGACAAGTAAATAGATAACTATCTTTTTCATTGATTTGACCTAAAACGTGCATGCTTGACGTAAGAGATGATGTAATCTTGACCAGAAGAAATAAAACTTCTCTCACCTCCCCCTTTCTTTATTCCCCCCAACCCCCTCCTTATAAATTTGCCCTCGGTTTGTAAGTCTAAAAGCAAACCTTAGCTTTCAAAAGTCAACAGCATCGCAACCCGAACCATTCTTGTACCTCACCACCATCATTCCCGAAAACGTTTCTGTAGCAGAAACTCTCCTGAGAGGCCAAATGGATTGTGAAAGCCATCAGCTTCACATTTTCTTCTTCCCTTTCGTGGCTCCAGGCCACATGATCCCAATGATCGACATGGCCAAACTATTCGCCATTAGAGGCTGCAAGTCCACTCTTATCGCCACCCCCCATGACGAGCCCACCTTCTTGAAATCCATCGCCAAAGCCAAGGATTCGGGCTTCGACATCGATGTCGTCACAGTGACATTGCCCCTGAAAGAGGTCGGCTTGCCGGAAGACTGTGACAATCTGAACAAGGTCACTACGGTGGAAATACGCAAGCAATTCATGAGAGCTATCATGATGCTGGACCAACAGCTCGAGCTGCTGATAGAAAAACTTGCCCCTGATTGTCTAGTCTCGGACATGTTCCTCCCCTGGACAACCGAGATCGCGGCCAAGTGGGGAATCCCTAGGCTCGTTTTCCACGGATCATGTGCCTTCTCCAGTGCTGGCGCAGGATGTGTGAGGATCTATGAGCCTCATAAGAAGGTGTCACACGATTCGGAGCCCTTCATCATCCCCAACTTCCCTGGAGAAATCACAATGTCCAGGATGCAGTTGCCGGACTTTTACAGGGAAGAGACCGAGTTCACCAAGTTCTTCAACGAGGTAAAGGAATCGGAGAAGAGGAGCTTCGGAGTCGTCATGAACAGCTTCTACGAGCTCGAGCCAGCTTACGCTGACCATTACAGGACATTCCTTGGGAGACGATCCTGGTTCGTTGGCCCGCTCTCATTGTGCAATAAGGAGAGTGAGGACAAAGCACACAGGGGCAACCAAGCATCCATCGACCAGCACGAGTGCCTCAAGTGGCTCGACTCGAGGCAACCCAACTCAGTGATCTACATTTGCTTCGGAAGCATGGCAAATTTCAATGCTGCTCAGTTCCACGAGATCGCAGTTGGACTAGAAGCGTCAGGTCAACAATTCATTTGGGTGGTGAAGAAGGACCCGAATGTGGAAGAAGGCAAAGAAGAGTGGTTGCCTGATGGGTACGAATCAAGAATCCGAAACAAGGGCCTCATCATCAGGGGCTGGGCTCCTCAGGTGCTGATTCTTGATCATGAGGCGATTGGGGGTTTCGTGACACATTGCGGGTGGAACTCCATACTGGAGGCGATCACGGCCGGCGTGACAATGGTGACTTGGCCGGTAGCGGCAGAGCAATTCTTCAACGAGAAGTTGGTGACCCAGGTGCTCAAGGTCGGGGTCAGCATAGGGGTGAAGCAGTGGGCGAGGTTGTTCGGCGACAGCGTGAAGAGCGAGAGAGTGGAGGATGCAGTGAAGAGAGTCCTGGTGAGCGAGGAAGCAGAGGAAATGAGGAGGAGGGCGAAAGCACTTGCAGAGATGGCAAGAGGGGCTGTAAAAGAAGGGGGATCTTCTTGGTCTGATTTGATAGCTCTGCTTCAAGAGCTGGGACAGCAGAGATTGGCTCACACCAAGAAGATCTGATTCATGACTTGAAGCAATCAATCTTGAATTTTTGGTTGTGCAGAAATCATCCATTCTCAGTTTCTGTTGCGGCTTAGCCATAGAGAAAAAGGCTAGATTTGCCGTTTCTTTTCGGGGATTTAGTTTACGAGTTGGGATCATTCAATGTGTAGGATAAGCCTTTATTTCTTTTGAGATAAAGAAAAAGTATGCATTGTCTTGAATTCTGTGGTGCCAAAGATATAAAAAGTTGGTGCAAAGTCCTGTATGCTTTGTCTCAACCCGGTCAAAAGTGGATGGTTGAATCTGACAACCTATCTTTAGTTTAGCAAGACCTTGGGTGCCGAGCAACCCACGTGGGAGGAAAGATAGGTCAAAGCGTGCAGCACTTTACTGACATTTTTGCCCAAACTTTCGCTTAGTCCATCGTTCTAGAACTGAGAGCAATGTCACCGGTTCGGTCGTCAAAGCTCGACTCCTCAACACTGTTTCTTTTAAGTGGGTTTCATTTCTCTCGCACCCTCTTTTGGACTTGTTATGTTATGGAGTACATCTCATGTATCTATCTACATTTCATTTTGAAATAAAATAATATTTTGCCGACCAAAAAAAAAAAAAATATTGCTCAAGATAACCCCATCCGGGGCTAGGGACACCTCAGCCTTTTAATATCATGTATAAAGTAATATGGCTAGAAGAAACATATGTAATGTATAGCTAGAATATATATAAAAGCAATGTGTTTGTATAAAAATATCCCTAGCAATTGTTTGTTAGGGGAAAAATTTAAGTACACGTTTTCACATGTAATTAACAATAAGATAAATGGATAAGTGCAATAGAACTCTTAAAACTTATAACGAAAATGCAATTGAGTCCTAAAATTTGTAAAAAGTGTAATTAAGTCCTGAAACTCATCAAATTAGTTTAATCGAGTCCTAAAATAACACCGTTTAACTTTTTAATAGAAAATATTGACATGGCATTTAAAATAAATTTTTATTTTCCATGTGGCTTTTTAAAATTATTTTTAGTCAAATTAGATTTAAAATTAGAAAGAAAAGCTAAAATTTATTTAAAAACAAAATAGTAAAAAAAAAAAAGGAAAAAGAAAATGGCCACCACTTTCGCCGCCTCCGCTCATCACCGGAGGAGCTAGAGATGGTTGCCGGCCCTAGGCAAGGGTAGGTGCGGCCTTGTTGAACCAAGGCGAGGGCTAGCAACCCTCGCCAAGCTCAGTCGACGGTGCCCAGATTTGGGCACACCGACCCTCACCTTGGGCCAATGAGGCCCCTGCCCTAGGTAAGTCATTGCTGGCCCTCATGGGGGTTGGCGACCGACGTCGGCCCCTCGTGAGGGCCATCGTGCCCAAATCTAAGAACCTTTGCCCGAGGTTGGCGAGGGTCGCCAGCCCTCGCTTGGGGTTGGCAAGGGTCGCCACCCCCGCTGGCCACCCCCGCCCAAGGTAAGTGATGGTCGTCGGCCCCTCTGGCGATGGGCGATGGTGAAGGAAGGGCTTGTCAAATTTTTTTTTTTTTGAACTATTTTGTTTTTTAAATAAATTTTAGCTTTTCTTTTTTAGTTTTTAAATCTAATTTAAATAAAAAGTAATTTTAAAAAGCCACATGGAAAATAAAAATTCATTTTAAATAAAACATTTGCGCCACGTCGGCATTTTTCATTAAAATTGTTGACGATGTTAACTTTAGGACTCGATTAAATCAATTTGACAAGTTTTAAGACTTAATTGCATTTTTTTACAAGTTTTAGGACTCAATTGCATTTTCTTTACAAGTTTTAGGACTTTTATTGCACTTATCCCTAAGATAAAAGAAACATGATGGTGAAAAGCCTGGGATGTCACAACAATAAACCCAAAGTGAGGATATTACATGTATGATTCAAGCTTAAGCCAAAGTCCAGTCAAGCGTGAGGAAGAGCAATAGACTAATTATATTTGGGTGAGAAAAGTCGCGCTCTCCCTTTATATGTTAATGAATGTGAAAACACAAGCAATTTTATTAGAAAAACTATTTGTGGCTGAGAACGGCTCACTACTATACTTGAAAATGAAGTAGCCAGCAAGTGTGCATTAGACTTGAGCAATAAATAATAAGAGTTAAGGGTTGAAAAAAATTGCACGTAGGGTCTATAGTGGTTCGGCTTTGGTCAAGCTTATGTCCACTTTCCCGCATTAATAGCTTACTTGTCACGCCCCGAACCCCGAGCGCATGCCCATCCCTTGGTGGTCGATAAAATTTGCGACTTTCCAAAACGAGTCACCAACCCTTTCATTTTATTGCACATGCGGAAGTGAATAATAAATCCCCTAATAGTAACCATCTCAGGATAGAAAAGCAGAACACTAGATTTACAAACAAAACATGCTTCCATAAACCAACCGAGTCTGTACAAACTTTATGACCAAGAGACTACAAAAGACTAGCTCTCTAAAAAGAAGTGGTCCTAACTGACCTATGCTTCAGATCACTCAGCACGACTCCAGGTCCTCTATTCTACAGTCTTGAAAATTTAGCCCACGATGGGGTAAGATATAAATCCCAACGAGTTCACGCTCTAAACCCCGATTAGGAGGGAAATATGCCCAGAGGCGCCCTAACCACAATCACGCATATTAGCATAGAGGATGTTGGGAATAACGGATCCCCGAAAAATGAATTCGACACTAAATCGAACCCCTACATCAATACGGAAGCGAAGCCCGGGAAAACGAACACGTATCACCGATCGTAAAGCACACCACAGATTCGAGCGTACCTTGTTAGCCACAGATTAGACACCAACGCCGATAGGAGGAAGAAAATCCGGTCCTGTTCGATCTGATGAAGCTACGAAGGGAAGGAAAAACGCGCCGTATGCTTACTGTTTTTCCTTTTTCTTTTTGGAGAGAGAGAGAGTGCGCGGGAGAAGACGTACGTTGATTATGATTTCCAACAGGTGCCATCTCTCTCTCTCTTCTCCCTTTTATACCTTCCCCCATCCACGAGCCCTATTCCCGTGGGCTGGGCTTTTTGGGCCCAGCATAGGCGGACGGGCCTTAAGCCCATCACCAATTAAAACCATCATCTCCCACTCGCACATGGTGGGCCGAACATGATTCTCTTTACCTCTCTTCAACATTCATACCGGTGAATAATCCGTGTGACCAGCATACTTTGAGAGCTCGTTGCTATACATCTGTTAGGAATATATAGCAGCTCATAATTAGGCGTCACACTCTGAGTAGATTTAGTATGCAGTACCCTAAATCGATCGATTACATTTATATCTCTCTTAATCTCTTTTAAACAATGATATATATTGTATTCACAATTATAATTATCACAAAGACAGTCATAATTGGTCGACCAGTGAATACATAACTACAATGTGATTCTCCAAAATCGATCTTCCTCTTTCCTTCAAACTCTCAATTTCAGTTCAGCTTGCTTTTCTAGAAATGTCCCATTAGATCGAATCAAACTCATGACTATTGGCAACATCCTAAGATAGCAAACATTAAATAGAAATCTTGAGAATAAGTAAGAGTCATGAGGGGACTTAAATTGAGGAACTCCTTTTCCTCAAGAGTCTCACACGTCATAAAAGTTGAGATCAAACTTTTTCCCACTCTTATTGATCGTCTTATGCATACGTAGTATGAAATACGTATTACGGTATTAACTTCTTTCCCATGGAGCGTATGTCTACACTTTTCAATACCGTACAATTGATAGTTCAGACATACCCAATGTCTAACTTGAGTTCACATATCTACTCATTCATAAAATTCATCAGAACTCACATTTGGCATCTTAGATAGATAAAGTAAAATATGTGGGGTATTTTACTTTCGGACATCGTAAGAATTATGTCCTCATCTTAACACTCAGTTAAGGCGACATACGTGTTTTAAGCTTGAGCTCTCGATTATCACAGAGATAATAAGCTTAAAAACAGTCCCATCTCTATTTATCACACAGTAAATAGAGGCGATTACCCGTGTGAGTAGGCTAATCTTATATATGTCCGACATACTTCTCTTAACTTAAAGTAATGCACTGAGCATTAAGATGCATAAAGATCATACAAAGATTCATAGGCATTAATCGATGAAAACGAAATTTCATAAATGTGAACAACTCAGGGAAATTATAATCCAGTACATTAGACTCTACGCAATCCTAGAGATTTTACATGACCACAAAACACATCTCTAGGTATTGGCTTTGTCATAGGATCTGCTACCATTCTATGCGTAGATATGTACTGCAAGTTCACATCCTTTCGTGCAACCATATCTTTTACAAAGTTATACTTGGTATCTATATGTTTGGTCTTGCCATGATACTTTGGATCTTTGGTATACGCTATAGCTGCTTGGCTATCATAGTTAACCAATAATTGATTTGCAGCTTTCTCAATAACACCTAAATGATCCAAGAATCTCTTAAGCCAAACTCATTCTTGTATTGCTGCTGATAATACCACGAACTTAGCTACCATCGTGGACAAGGCTATACAAGTTTGCTTCTTACTGCTCCATGATATGGCGCCATTGCTTAGTAAGAAAGCAAATCCTGAGGTAGATTTTCTTTCATCTAAATCTCCTCTCCAATCAACATCTGAATAGCCTTCAAGTCGCAGATCCTTTCCTTGGTAATTCAACTTGAAATCAGCGGTTCCCTTCGAGATACCTCGGTATTCTCTTAACGGCTTTCCAATGTGGCTTTGGGCCTGGATTGGATTGGTATCTACTCACCATTCAAACTGCAAAACATATGTCGGGTCTTGTACACATCATAGCGTACATCAAGCTCCCAATAGCACTTGCATAAGGAACATGCTTCATTTGTTCCTTCTCTTGTGGAGTCCTTCGACACAGTCTGTGACTCAATCCTTCACCTTTCGCAATAGGAGTGTCTATGGGTTTACAATCTTGCATACAAAATCGTTCAAGAACCTTATTTATATAGGTTTCTTGCGAAAGAGACAACGATCTCTTCAAACGATTTCTTGAAATCTTAACTCCAAGAATGTATGCAACCTCACCCATATCCTACATCTCAAAGTTGGAAGACAACCAACTCTTGACGGTCTTAACAAACTCGATATTGCTTCTAGTAATCAGTATATCATCAATATATAATGATATGATCAGAAATTGATCCTTGGATATTTTGAAATATACACAATGATTCTCATCAATCATTGTAAAATCATATGCCATTATGGCAATATGAAAACGTATATACCATTGTCTCGAAGACTGCTTAAGGCCATATATCGACCTCAAAAGTCGACATACTTTTCTTCGGCCTTTCACTATGAAACCAAAGGGGTTGTTCCATATATATCTCTTCCTCTAATTCTCCATTGAGGAAAGCAGTCTTTACATCCATTTGATGTAACTCAAGATCCAGACTAGCCACTATTGCCAGAATAATGCGAATTGAGGTCAATCTCACTATAGGAGAAAATGTATATTCATAATCAATTCATTCCTGTTGATTATACCCCTTCGCTACAAGGCGAGCCTTATGCCTTTCTATCGAGCCATCAGCCTTTCGCTTTATTTTGAGAACCCATTTGTTCCCAATAGTTCTGCGTCCTTTTGGAAGATCAACCAGTTCCCAGACTTGGTTTGATTTCATTGACTCCATTTCCTCTTCCATTGCATTAATCCATTTTTCCTTACTAGGGCAATTTAGAGCCTCATTAATATTTCTAGGCTCATCCTCATCTTGTGGAGCAACCATAAAAGTTTCCCCTTCAATGTCAAAACGTCGACGGGGAATACTTTGGCGACTTGTTCACCGTATGGGAGATTGTACACTTTGCACATTAGTCCCCATCATGCTCCCACTTGGATTAGGTAATGACGATGTCGTCTCATCATGTGGTTGCAATTGAGAATGAGTTGAATTCAATTCATCACTTCTCATATTACTCCCACTCGGATGAACTCCACTAACATCATTATCATGATCCAATATCTCAAATAGGGAATAATCTTTCCCTATTTCGCCATTCTTAGGAAATTCATCCTCTAAGAATGTGACATCTCGTGATTCAAATTCAGTTATACTCCAACTTTCCTGCTCACCTATGAACACATACCCTTTTGAGTGTTCCGAGTACCTTATAAAAATACTCTTTTTTCCTCTGGGTCCCAATTTCCCAAACTTGTGAGAGGACTCATGTGTGTAGGCAGTACAACCCCATGGCTTAAGAAAACTTAAGTTCGGTTTTCTACCTGTCCATAACTCATATGGAGTGGAAGCAACTGATTTGGAAGGCACACAGGTAAGTATATAAGCAGCAGTTAACAACGCATCACTCCAAAAGGTGATAGGTAAGTTAGCATGCGCCATCATGGACCTAACCATTTCCAGTAGGGTTTTGTTTCTTCTCTCCGTAACACCATTTTGTTGAGGAGTATATGGAATAGACAACTGTCTTTCTATTCCTTTTTCATCACATAATTTTCTGAACTCATCAAATAAATATTCTCGACCTCGATCGGATCTCAATGCTTTTATTTTCTTGTCTAATTGATTTTCTACCAGGTTCATAAATATTTTGAAACAACTTATTGCTTTAGATTTGTGAGAAATCAAATAGACATATCCGAATCGAGTATAATCATCAATAAATGTGATGAAATAAACAGCCCCATGCCTTCCTCTCACATTCATTGGACCACAGACATCATAATGGATTAAATGCAGAGGAAATTCAGCTCTTTTCCCTTTCCCAAATGGTTTCTTTGTCGTTTTCCCTTCTAGGCAATGCTTACATATGGGCAAATCGACTTTTTCAATGTTGCCCAACAAGCCCTCTTTGTCTAGTCTATTCATACGTTGTTGGCCAATGTGACCAAGTCTAGCATGCCACACATTCACATCATTATCATATGTATTAGAAGACGTGATAAGGGAATAACAAACATTTGCATTAACATAGTCAATATCTAATACAATGAAACAATCTAGAAAATAACCACGACCATAGTAATTTGTATCTAAAAACAAATCCACACCTCTATTACAGAAGTTCATATTAAAACCTAGTCTAACCAATACTAAAACATACACTAAATTCCGACGAATCTCCGGAGCATACAGCACATCATGAAGGAACAAAGTGTGTCCACCACGCATGTTCAGTTGGCAGGTGCCAATTCCTTTCACTTTAGCTCTAGAGTTGTTTCCCACATAGATCCACTTAGTTCAAGTTGGTACTCGTCGGAATTCCACGAAGGATCCTCTATCCTTCGCTACATGGTCCGTCGCTCCTGAATCCATAGTCCACAAAGGATTAGACTTAGTTAAAAATACAGAACTCGACACAAAAGTAAAGTTCTGAAAAGTACGAGGGGTGCTTACCTTCTTTGGCTCACGACAGTCGAGAGCATAGTGACCCTTCTTGTCACAGTTGTAGCATTTCACCCTTGCTAACTTTTTCATGCGAGGATGCTTTCCTTTATCATGTTGGTTAAACTTGGGTTTCTTCCCTGAAGGACCAGCTTCTTCCTTGCCTTTACCTTTATCAAACCAGCTAGGGCGCTTGCGCTTGGAGCTCGAAGCTCCATTGGAGCTAGAACTAGCATGGTAGAGTTCAGCATCCGGCTTAACCGCCAAGAGGCGGTCCTCTTCCAGCTCAAGATGACGCATTGCATCCTTGAAGGTTTTGATACTTTCATTATGAGTCAGGTGCACCTTCATATGCTCCCAACTCTATGGCAAGGAACGAATCACTGCTTGCACTTGCTGCTCATCTGTGAGGACATGGCCAGCATCTTTCAACTCAGTTATCATGTTTGACATCTTTCTAAGATGTTGCTTCATGGTCTGACCATGATGCTTCTTGTAAGAGTCAAACCTGATAGTGAGCTGCCTCAGTCTGGTCACCGAAGTATGACCGAATCTAGCTGCCAGTGCTTCCCACATTTCTTTGGCATTGTCAAAACACCTAAACTCTCGCATGACGTCATTTTCCATGCCGCTCAGCAACGTGATGCGAGCTAGAGAGTTCTTTCTTTTCCACGCAGAAAAAACTTCCTTGTCTCTTTTGTGTTGTGCAGTGGTTCCCTCTTCAGGTTCAACCATGGTCAGGTTAAGAGCCTCAAGTGCCTCTTGCTCCTCCAGCACATACTGGATTTTCATTTGCCAAATTTCATAGTTGTCACCATTGAGCTTTTCACCTTTGTTCAGCTCAGCAACTATGCTCTTTGTGGCTGAAGCCATTGATCTGAACACATTAGACAAATATGCACGAATTATTAATGCCTATCATTTATGCATCCCTATTTACATAGACCCATCATATTAATGAATAATTTCAAGTAAGGCTTCAGAATCAAAAGGTCACGATATTTCCAATCATCCTCCAAAAATCCTAACTTAAAATTATCATTAATATAATTGTCTTATGCAAAATCAATTCTATAAAGCTACAAAGACTTCTAAAACTACCCACAGCTAATTACCCACAGCAACTAGCAATAACAGAAAGCAATAGATAAATGATATCCAATAAAAATAATAATGCTTTCAATTTATACAATCAAGATATCGGTTGTTACATCAACAAAAATCAGGTAGTAAACAATACATAAAATGTCCACAAAGCACACTTAATATATATCAGCCAATACAACTAACACATAGTCAGCACACGAACTGGGAAAGATCCTCTTTTGTTCAATTTCTTGATCTTTTCCCTTGTCATAATACAAGAATATTCATTTACAAAATCTATTATAATTTTCTTATAGGAAGTAGCTCCGTTGACATCCCATATGCGATTCAACACATCTTGCCATTCGGTGGAAGAGTGTTTATGAAAAATCGCACCATCTCTCGATGTGACATAGGACGACCATTCCATATGATCTGTTGAATTTTCCCGTTGACTTCAAGGACGTGATCAATTAAGTCACCTCTCTCCATCGATGATCGCCGCCGCCTCGGCTATCGACTTAGACAAACCTATCCTTTTGTTCATCGGTAGAATCGCGCGAATAGGTGTGCGCAACCTTAGGGGAGGCATTGTTCCTGCAACAAATGCAGAACAAATAAGGGATCATATATAATCCACATAGACTTAATTGAAAAAGAAACACATTATTTATTTATTTATTTATTTTTTTCGGGTCAACGGTCAACGGTCAAAGTCAACGGTCAATGGTCGCCGATCGTCGGGCCGGTCGGACCGGTCGGACCGGTCGAACCGGTCGGCCGGTCGAATCGGGTCGGACAAACCGACCGCACGTGCCGCGCGCGTGCCGGGCGTCCGCGGGTCGGGTCGCCGGCCGGTGACCGCACGGCCAACCGACGTCGGTGCTGACGTCATCGATGACGTCACCCCAGCGGTTACCGACCGTTGGGTGACGTAATGCTGACGTCAGCACGCTTCGGTCCGTCGACCGGCGCGTGCTGGTTCGCCGGCCAATCGGCGCGTGTGCCGCATGAGTTGGGCGACCCAGCGCTTCCGGGCGCGTCGCGCCCACGTGCAGCGGCTTCTGGCTGCGCGTATGGGTGCGTGCGGCGTCTCCCGGCGGCGCTCGAGGTGTCCTCGGACTCGTCTGGACGTCGCCTTTCTTCCTATGCCATCGGAATTTGATTTCGAGTTACGAAAACTCGTAAAAATGGCCGAACAACACTCGGGTGTCGGGATTTCACACCCCGGTCAGTACGGCCGAGAATTTTATTGTGAAAAATCAATGAAAAAACATCAAACAGGTCGGGAAAACGTGAACTAGGGCTCTGATACCAATGTTGGGAATAACGGATCCCCGAAAAACGAATTCGACACTAAATTGAACCCCTAAATCAGTGCGGAAGCGAAGCCCGGGAAAACGAACATGTATCACCGATCGTAAAGCACACCACGGATTTGAGCGTACCTTGTTAGCCACAGATTAGACACCGACACCGATAGGAGGAAGAAAATCCGGTCCTGTTGGATCCGATGAAGCTACGAAGGGAAGGAAAAACGCGCCGTATGCTTACTGTTTTTCCTTTTTCTTTTTGGAGAGAGAGAGAGCGCGCGGGAGAAGACATACGTTGATTATGATTTCCAACAGGTGCCATCTCTCTCTCTCTCCTCCCTTTTATACCTTCCCCCATCCACAGGCCCTATTCCCGTGGGCCGGGCTTTTTGGGCCCAGCATGGGCAGACGGGCCTTAAGCCCATCACCAATTAAAACCATCAGAGGACTTACCTCACCTCAGTTCCACCTTGCAGGTCAGCACAATTTATATGCATTATGTATAGAATCGATGCACACAACAATTGAAACGCAATACTCAACTCAATAAATCATGGTCGTCGTGATTATATGACCAAATCGTTATAACACGTCCCATACCATGTCACACAATTTTGTCCCATAATCCGGCGCATTTATTTCACTCAACATGCGTTCCAATTAATAATTACGCCCACTCTAGGGTATGGCTTACTAGAAGTTGCGGTCTATTAGCGTAGTCAGGCATCGCCTCATCCCATTGAGCATGGTTACGTCTCTCAAAGACGACTTTCTTGAAGGAGTATAGGCCAGCCTCTATTGCGACCCAAATCCCAATAAATGGGTATCCCATAAAAGGTAATGTCCATCTGACACAGTTCGGGGACGGGTTCTCTTAATCAACACATGACCAATCAATCTCGGCTCAGAATACCGTGCATTGCACTCAAATGCCTATTTTCTTCGTATTAAAAACTTCCGATGAAAAATAATCGTGTGTGGGTACATGGTCAGATTGGACCTGGAAAATTCATAACCTTCTTTTCAAAATCTCATTGGTTTATATAGTGTATAAAACCATTTTCGATGTTTAAAACCCGACACCTGGGATTTTCTGAATAAATATCAATATTTTCAATTTTTGGAATAATTGACCAAATTTCCAATCATCACTTAATTTTCACAATTTAACACTACACTAATCTAATCTTAATTTAATCTAAACACCCATTAAACGTCATTAGCCCACTAAGTAGGGTTTAGTGCATAAACTCACCGAGTTAGCAAATACACTGGTTCACGGCAACAACAATGCGACGGCGACCGAAACTCGGACCTACGGCGGCATGGGAGGTTGGTGGCGCAGGTGGTGCGAGAGGTCAACGAAGCACGGGCAGAACAACGCAAACTCTTGGAACGGGGTTTGCGCAAAATGGGAGCAGAATTCGGCGAGGGATGGGAGGCGTCGAGAGAGAAGAAGAAAGGGAGAGAGGGTGAGGCCTTCTGCTTGTTTCGTTCCTTCCGATGGTTGACTGATTCGGTCAACAATCTTCTCCATTTGGTGGCAGCAAGAGGCGAAGACAGCTGGGTGAGAACGTGGCCATCGTTCGGTTCTCCATCGCCAGCGTAAAAGGGTTGTTATGCGTGCCTTCCGCTGGACAGTCCTCTTGGCGCAGCTGTCCCACCGAAAGAAGGAGTTACGTGGTCGTTGCTTGAGTCATCTAAGAGAGGGAAGCGTGGCTGCAGCAACGGAAGTCAACGGTCTTCATTTGCTGCATGGAGGAGGGGCTGTTTAACGTGGCCGCATGGTTCCACGTAGCTGCGGAAATTGGAGTCCACCTTCCCATTTTGTTGACTCCTTAATAGACGTATGCATGGGAGATGCATGGCGCGGCTGTGGGCTTCGTTCCAGCGTAGACGTGAGCTGAGAAAGGCCTCCGATCCTCCTGTCTTTCACGTACACGTGAGGGACGGCGGAAGTCTTCACGAAAAATAGCTTGGCAATGTGTTATTTAGAATGAGCCTCAGTCTCACGTGTAGTGTTATGTAAGGAAATTTCTGACGAGACTATAAGTTATTCAATGATTGGATCATCTCATCGTGACAAAGGCGTGACTACGAGGGTATGTCATAAGATCATCACGAAACGTGATGTCTCGGTTTGGCAATGGTAATGACGAAACGGTATTCACAAGTGGTGCTAATGATGTAGTCCGACGACAAATTCGCCAACGTGTCACGAACCGTTGCGTACTCAAGATGCGGCGAAATCCAGATGTCACATTACTGGCTAGATTCCATTATATAATCAACAAAAAATTATTATTTTAAGTGCAAATACTCAATGGTAGATCACACTAACTTACTTAATCACTCTTTCTGTATTTCTCTCACAATCACAGACATTTTAGCTCATGAAAGACAAGTATATGAATCAGACTTTGGAATTTCAGATTTCAGGTCTCATCTCTTTCTTACTTCTTAGTCCCTTAATCTTCTTATATACTCATTCACTTCCAAGCTTGTTGTTGGACAGTCTCTGGGGATCATCTTTCAATCTACCTATTGGACAGATCTATGTAAAGAAGATTTAGTGGTTGTTGAGTGATAAAAACTGAAACCCTCATTGATTATGGTCGTCCATATAACTAGAGTTTTGGTTTCCAAAGTAGAGCTCTTCATTTAGAAAGAACTTGTCTTCATGATTGATCTTCCAATCAATTAGATTGAGTCAATCAAATCTTTCTTGGTGTTAAATCCAAACTAGACCACTAGCCATTATATGTTATGGATTGGTCTCATTCTAGACTTGTCTCCTGAATTTGTGCCTTGTTTTGAACTAGCTAGTTTTGAACTTTCTCATTTTGAGCTAGCTAACATCTGAACCTTGTTAGGATGAGAGCGAGAGTTCTTTATATCTAAAGTAAACTTTATGATTTGTGCTTGAATGAGATGTTTCCATTCTTCGAGTATAACCCCAAAACAATATTCTCCTAGACAATTATTAGACTTGAAATATATTGAAGAGGTTTGTCAACTTCAAAATCTATTAGGAGTTTTCTCAACAATCTCCACATTTTTAATGGCAACAAAACTTCTATGCAAATATTCAGAATATAATGCATAAAACATTAAAGTCTCAGTATGGATGTTTCTCCCTGTACTAATTTAACATCAATCTTGTATATCCCCTACATAAAACATCCTGCATATGGAACATTAAGTATCTGCAATGCAAATATTTCTTCCCCTTTTTGTCAGTAGCACAAAAGATACAAACCATATATAATAATTCATCCAAAATAGTTCAAACATTAAGACGATCCAAACACTCCACAACACACTAAAGAGCAAAAATAGACTTATAGTTCAACAACACAAAAACTTAGATGTTTTGTAAATAAAAAGAAGGTTTTGATCAAGGTTTGGAAGGGCTGAAATAAGCTAAAAGTTCTCCAAACTCTACATAGCCTCCTCGATCTTGGACATGTGCTGACCAAAAACCGTTTCTATTACTGTCATGTTGTGCTTGGCCTTCGGATAGAGCTGTATTTAATGACAGGTTAGAACACATCATTGAAATCAACTCCCTCGATCTGACTATATAGCCTTTAACAACTAAACGAGTTTTGAACCTGATGTCTTCAACTCCAAGAATACCTTCATTTCTTTTGAAAACCCATTTACAACCCACAATTTTCTTTTCTTTTGGTAGCTTGACAAACTCCCAATTTTGATTCTTTTCAAGAGATTCCATTTCTTCATTCATAGTAACTAACCACTTTGTTGAATCTTTTGAAGAAATGGCTTTTTTGTAGGTTTTACGCTCACTATACTCTATTAACTCTGCAATTGAAACAACATGAGCAACAAATCTAAGGACCCATATTTCTATGGAGGCTTCACTGTCCTTCTTGGTCTATCTCTGGCAATGGAATACTATTCCTCTTCGGGTTATTTAGACTCAATATTATTAGTAGATGACTGAATTAGTTTTGAAAAAATTACTTCAAGCTCCACTTTCTCTGCAACACTCTCTAGATTTTCATCACAAGAAATGGATGATTCTTTCTTAGGATGAAACATAACAAACTCATTAAAAATTACATCTCTGTTGATAATAATATTAGATAAATTAGCACACCACCAAAGTCTATAATGTTTTACTCTAGAAACATAACCAAGAAAGATACATTTTTTTAACTCTGGGCTATAATTTGCCTTCACTAACATGTGCATATATTGGACATCCAAATACTTTAAGAGAACAATAATTAGTAGGTTTACTTGACCATACATCCTTGGGTGTCTTGCACTCAATAGATGTGCAAGGAGAACAATTTATCAAGCAAGCAACTGTATTGACTATTTCAGCCCAAAACTCCTTGCCGATTAGACAAGAGGCACCTAGTCCTTTCTAATAAGGTTTTGTTCATACATTCTACTATACCATTATGTTATGGTGTATTCACTGTAGTACGATATCTCACAATATATTCAACTTTGCAAAACTCATTAAACTCACCTCCACAAAATTCCAACTCATTATCTATCTTTTTGCTAGTTTGCTTCTCAGTTAATATTTTCCATTGTTCAAATGTAACGAAAACTTCACTTTTCTGTTTTAGAAAATAAATTCAAACCTTTCTTGAATATCATCAATGAAAGTAAGTAAATACCTTGGACCAGGGCCTTTTGAAGGCCCTTAGAGATCAGAGTGAATATAATCCAAAGTGCCATCTATTGTGTGAAATCCTCTCTTAAAACTTATCCTTCTTTGTTTTACAAAGACACAATGCTCATAGAAATCTAGTTTTTCAATTTTCTGATCACACAAAAGACCTCTCTTACTCAACTCCTCCATCCCTCTAATATTTATATGGTCTAATCTCAAATGCCATAATTTAGTGTTGTCTGGATTCTATTATATCAAATGAGACTACAGCTTAAAATGAAACTGTAGTTCCTTGCAGCTAATACAAGGTGCCAATTTTCAGTCCTTTAATTTACAAAAGTGAACCTCTCATAATCTTCATAACTCTACCTTCAGTTGTAAACCTATAACCGTTAGCATCAAGTGTACCCAAAGAGATGAGGTTTTCTTTTAAATCAGGAATATGTCTGACATTATCCAAAATCTTGATGATGCCGTCGTATATCTTAATATTGATAGTCCCAATCCCAACTACTTTGCATTTAGCGTTGTTTCCCCTTAGAATAACTCTAACGTTAAAATTCTTTGTACGTGGAGAACCAATCACAGTTAGGGCACACGTGATATGTACAACCTAAATCAAGAATCCAACTATTACTGAATTTGTCTTTAATAACCAATCTTCATTTTCTTTTTCAGTAACACCAGGTTGAGTAGGGTTTTCATTTCCTTGATTCTGTCTGATTTGGTAGTTCTGATTATTCTGCCGATTTGCATTTCCTTAATTTTGTTGATTCATATTATTTTCTCTTTGCTATTTTGCCTTTAGTTTCAAACAATTTATCTTGATATGCCCCTTAGGCTTACAATAGTTGCAAATCAAATTCCTATACTTTGATTTTGATCTAGATCTACCACCAATACTTCTCTCAACAGACCTTCCTCTAGCAACTAAACCAACCCCTTGATCATTACTGCATTCAAAAGTCAATTATGTATGTAGTTTTTCCTTATTTAGAAGACTAGTTGTCACGCCCCAGACCTTTTCCCCGTATTGGGAATGCAACATCCGTGAGAATTAATTTTGCAATGTCTCAAGAGGTGTCACCGTCCCATTGATTTTTATCTTTCAATTAAATATATGCAAAAGCCTACAACATCAACACCCAATCAACAAACAATAATGAGATAGCGAGGAAAAAACATATGCTAATACACAACTTATATACTGCCTCAATAGAATGGAACATTTAATTCGCAAGCTCGCTTGTTGGGCCATATCAATATACATTAAAAAAGGATAGGGGTTAGTTCTAGCTCCTCTATGAGGGTGACTACAAAAAATGGTTCCCATCAAGAGGCTGGCTCCTCATGGCTCGGGCTCTGGATCATAGTCAAGGTCGGAGTCGAAGTCATCCATGGTGCCATTAAGAGAGTTCGCTACCAAGCTGTCAAGATCACTGGGTGGATTTTCGAAACCACAGAGGGGCCCAAAGATCTTCTCATCGCCCTACACGAAACATGCCTAAAAGAAATGGGGGACCAATACCCTAGGCCCTCCTCAACCCACACCGTTGTGGTGTGCCTCTAATACACGATGTCTACCTCCACATTCTCTATATTTAGGATCACCACCTCCATCTACATAGGCAGACGGTAACAGGTTGGGGGAAGACTTATACATATGGACCTAAAAAATGCTAAAACAACAACAAATGAATTGAAAACTAGGGGTGTGCATGGTCCGGGCGGGCGGTTCCCGACCTAGAACTGGGACCTGCCCGCTAAGGACCGGTTCCGAAAAATTGGAACCGAGATCCACCCGTTTGTTGCATGAATCCACCCGGGAACCGGACCGCCGGTGCGGTCCGGTTCCCGGGTGGATCCATGCAACCGATCTTGACGCGAAACAATTTTGGTTTTCAACATAGAACGGTCGGGTCTATGAGTTGAGAAGGAGGGGAGGAGGTCTATGGTTGAGTTTTCAACATAGAACGGTCGTGAAACAATTTTCCGTGGCTATGGCGGTGGCGGCCGACGCAAGGGGGCAAACAGCAGTGGCGGAGGAGCAACGGCGGTGGCGTCAATGCTCGGGGAGGAATCGAAATGGCGATAGGATTAGGAGGAACCGAGGAAGAGACAAAGAGAGAGTGAACCGAAGACGAAGGGAGTGAGGAGATGAGATCTAATTTAGGATTTCTTTTAGTAATTTTTTTTTTTAATATTAAAAAGGTTCCGGTCCGGTCCGGGTGGGCGGATCCGCCCATGGAATCGGGAACCAGACCGGTACCCACCGGTTCCGAAAAATTGGAACCAGGAACCGGACCGGTTCCCTCAAGAACTGCCAGTTCTGGGCAGTTCCGATCCGGTTCCGGGCGGTCCGGGCGGTTCCCGGGTATTTTGCACACTCCTGTTGAAAACTCAACAAGAAAGTCACTTAAACTTCGTATAGGCGGATGTCTCGTATCGAAATCTTACAAAACATGATGCCAACTTGTTGATGTTAGATCAATAGCAAAGTCTTTGCTTTGCCTTAACTTTGCACACGAAGAGAAGTCCTCGACTATCTAAATATCCGCACTATCAAGAATCTAAGAAATATTCTATACCCATAAATTTTCTAAACATGCCAAATGACAACTTCAGCAACATATACATGCTCCTTAAGCCTTAAATAATGATATAAAAATTCATACGTGCCTCCCATAATACAATTAATAGCGTCAAAAATACTCATGTGTCAAATAATAACTTCTAAAATTTTACCATGGCTTTCAAGTCTCAAATAATGATTTCCAAAATATCCACATGCCTCGCATGTCATAAATAATAACAAATATATTATGCACGTGCCTCCCAAGTCATAAATAATGACTATTAAATTATATATGTGCCTCCCACGTCTCAAACAATGTCATACCAAATATGTATGTGACATATTACAACTTTAAAAGTATGCATGTAACATTTAAATGCCTCGCATACACTTTTGCCTTGAGAACTACATAATACCTATGACATCCTGATTTTCCACTTCTGTTTTCAATTGAGTGAATCGGGCCTTTTATCAATGTGCCTATAGTGCTAATCTCTGAATTGATCACTCATGAGATAATTAGACTATCTAGGGAAGCCATTAAGAGACTTTAACGCAATAGATTTGAGAATTCGACCACGGATCGACTGCTCGACCGTGCTCATCTGCAGAGATCATTACAACACTGTCAAAATCGACCAGAGACTAGAGAAAGGTCAATTTGATAGAGGTACATGATTAGTGTGTGGGTGATTCCACCTAATTGCAAAATTTCTGTCGAACGGCACTAGATCGATTTTTCTGTCTTTTCTGTACTCTGTGTCTGTATTTGAAATTTCGAGATTTTCATGACAACTGAACGTCGCCAATGTGTCGGAGATGTACAATATGGATCGAAAATAATTGACCACAAGTTAATAGCACTAAAAATTCCTAAAAGCTATTTGGTAGACTAGGTTACGCTAAAATCGCGCTAGATTGAAATTAACCGCGAATTTGAATCCGATTTCAGAAATTAAAAGTTATGTCATGTCACGAGAAATTTTAGGAATGTTGACTCATCTTCTGAAGAATTTTCGGTGATCCTGAGATTTTTTTGGAAAATCGTTTCGGACGATACGGAAAAGAACAAAAATTCAATTTAGCCAAATTGCAGGGATTTTTGGCTTCCAAACCGAGCTATTTGGCGAAGGGGACTTGCAGAAATTGTATGGGCTTTTTCCTTGGCAAATTTGGACATCGATTTGGGGAATTAGGTGAGGAAATTGAAGTTCAATTTAGTGAAATTCGGAGCTAGGCTTGGGGGTGAAACATTTGGTATCAATTTGAATTATCTGTGGATTAAAAGGCAAGGGGGACAAGCAATTAATGGAAGAGATAAAATTGTTGACTCCCCCACCCCCTTTCCAAGTCTTCTTGAGCAAGCTTGCGGTCCCCTCCATCTTCGTGCGTCGGTCTTCTCTTTCCCGGGGACCGAAACCAGCTGCTTTTCTTTCTTTTCAATTTCCTTCGAAGCTCCATTCCCCCACTCCTTTCTGCTGCTCCACTTCGGTTTGTTCCCCTCTCAACTGCACGAAATCAAAGCTGCCGACTCAGCTAGCTACCATCCCACCGAAGCTGCAGCTCCAACGTTACCCCATCTTTCCATGCCCGCCCGCCCGCCAGCGCCCTCCACCTTCGCTAATCTCCCTTCACCGAAGTCAAACTCCATTGTTTCCTCTCTCTCCTTCGGTGCCAGCTCATTTTCTGTGTCCAACTTCATCGAGCAGTCCACGTTCCAGCCCAGCGAATCTTCCCCTGGCATTGACGTTGCAGCTCCATTTCAACGGCCACGAAGACCACCGATCCTCTGCACTGAAGTCAGGGCCACCGAAGTAGCCCACCAGCCCATTTTCAACCGAAGTGGCTCCTTTCCGTTTCCTTGCTCGATCAGTCCATGAACTTCAGCCCACTCACTATTCAGCCCGTCAATTGAGCCCAGCAGCCCCTGCAGAAGCTAGGGCCTTAGCTGATCTTTGTTGGGCCGGTTTTAGGCCTGCTCTAAGCCCCGTTGGGGTCGCCGCTTTGGAGTTTATCGGCCGTCGTCGTGCCGCCATCGTGGTGAACCGGTTTTCGCACTAAACCGGTGAATTTATGCACTAAACTCTACTTAATAGGTTAATAACGTTTAAGGGATGTTTAGTTTAAGTTAATTAGGGATTATGTGGTTAGTTAGATTATATTAGTGATTTAATTAGTTAATTATGTATGTTAGGTGGTTAGAATAGCATAATTAGGCCCTGCATGGTAATATTTCTGTTCCTTTTCTGTTCCCGGGAACATAAATAAAAAAAAGTGTATATGTTCCGGGGAACGGTTTTTGAACAAAAGAACGTGTTTGGTAACGTTTGTTCCGGGAATAAAAAATGAATAAAACACCTTCGGCAAATTTTATTCTTTTTTTGTTTCTTTTAATTTTTTAATATTTTTATTTTATTTTCCATTTTTTCCTTTCTTTTTTTTTTTTTCTTCTTTCTGCCGGTCGCCGGCAGCCTCGCCCAGCCACGGTGACGCTTGCCAGCCCCCGGCGAGGCCGAGCCTCACCCAGCCACGGCGACGCTTGCTGGCCCCCGGCGAGGCCGAGCCTTGCTGTGGTTGGGCGTGGCTCGGCCTCGCCTTGGTTGGGCGAGCCCGAGCTCGCCCAGCCAAGGCGAGGCTCGGTGTCGCCGGCGTGGGCAAGGCCGAGCCTCGCCGCCCTGCCGTCGTAGTCGAGCACCTACGCCCCGAAGCCCGCAGCTCGACGCCGTCCCGATCTCACCACGCCATTCGCGTCGCCGTCTGCCAATCTTTGCCAGCGTTGCCCCGTGTTGATCCCAAAGCCTCTAGTGCCGCGCCGCCATCGCACCGTCCTCCGGAGCCCCTCGCTGGAACCCTAGCCGAAGATCTCCCCTCTAGCGAGGCCGAGCTTCGCCTTGGCTGGGCGAGCTCGGCCTCGCCGGTGCGGGTGAGGCTTGGCCTCGCCGGGGGCCGGCGACGCTCCGGTGAGGTTGCCGACCCTCGACGGCGTCACCGGCCCTCGACGGCCGGTCGCCAGCCATGGCCGAGGCCGGCGACCGGCCAAAGAAAAGAAGAAGAAAAAAAGAAGAAGAAAAGAAGAAGAAAAGAGAAGCAAGAGAAGAAACGCTTCTTCAAAATTGTTTCCGGAACAAGAAGCAACTTTTTTGTTTTTTTTTGTGTTTCTTTTTTTTAGAAACGCAACCAAACGCGTTTCTATTTTGTTCCGGAACAAAAAAACAAAAAAGTGTTCCAGAAACACTTTTTTGGAACATTACCATGCAGCCCCTTAGAGACTAGATAAGTTGTATTATTTATCTAGATAGGTTCGAGAATTTTCTAGGCCCGTTTCAGTATTTAATTTGGCATTTCCAGCCTAAGTTAGCATTTTTGGTATTTAAATTGAATTATTTAATTAATCTTGGTAATTATTTAAGTATTAAATATTTTTCGGAAATTAGACTAGGATAATCGGTAACCAAAATTTCGTGCTAATTGCAATGATATGATTAATTTTTGCAATTGAGTGTTAAATTGTGCAAATTGAGTGCCGATTGGAATTTTGGTCATTTATTCCAAAATTTGTGAATTTCGATGTTTATTCAGAAAATCTCGAGTGTCGGATTTTAACACCGAAAATGCTGTTATATAGTATATAAAATAGTGAGATTTTTAAATTGGAGGATATCACTTTTTCTGAGTTGAGTTGACCGTGTACCCTCACACGAATATTTTCACCGGGTATTTTAATACGAGGAAAATAGACCAGGATTACTATTTTAATTAAGACATTTGAGTGCAATGCACAGTGTCCTGGGCCGATATTGAATGGTCATGTGTTGGTTAAGAGAACTCGTCCTCGAATTGAGTTGGATGGACATTACCCTATATGGGTTACCTACTCATTGGGTTTTAGGTCGCAGTAGATTCTGGACTTATACTCCTTCGGAAAAGCGGTCTTTGAGAGATGTAGCCATGCTCAATAGGGAAGAGACGATGCCTGGTTACGTTAGTAGATCGCCAAACTTCAAGTAGGCCGTACCTTAAAGGGGTGAAATTAACAATTGGAATGCATGATTGTTGGAGTCTGATGCGCCTGATTATGAGACAAAACTGTGTCACATGGTATGGGATGTGTAATAATAGTTTAGCCTTATAATCAAAACCCCTGTGATTTATTAAGTTGAGTGAGGCGTTTCAATTGTTGTGTGCATCGATTTTATCCATGGTGTATATGAACTGTGTTGACCTGTAGGGTGGATCTGAGACGAGATAAGTTTCTCTGGTTGTATGATTGTGTGGTTAGGATGCTTTTTAGCATATTACCCTCCTAATCAGGATTTAGAGTGTGAACTCACTGAGATTTATATCTCACCCCGTCGTTGGCTCAATTCTTTTTAGGACCGTAGGGTGGAGGACTAGGAGCCGAGCTAAGGGGATATGAAGTGTAGGTCAACTAAGACAATTTTTTTTTGAGAGCTGGTCTTTTTTAGACTTGTGGTTGTTGACTTTTGTATATGACTCGGTATGTATATAAAAGCATGTTTTGTTTGTGAATATGTTGTTTTGCTTTTCTATTCTAAGCTATTGATGTCAAGGGATTAGTAATTCGCTTCTACATGTGTATTAAAATGAATGGGTCGGCGACGTGTCTTCGGAACGTTGCATTTGTATCGACCATAGAGGAATGCGCACGCGCTCAAGGATCAAGGTGTGACAATACTCCATAATATTATGTTATCTTAAATCCATTTATTACACACACATTGTCAAAACCCTTTGGCTCTTCCAAAAACCTCCAAGGCATTGTCCCGACCTATCGGGCATGGCATCCAAAATCCATCGAGTATTGTTACAATTAACCATCTCTGCGAATAGCATCTGAAATTCATTAGGCATTTCTAATCTATCAAGCATCATCCCAAAATCTATCGATGACATCTCCTAGTATGACCACATGGATTAAGTACACAATTGGTTGTTATCTTCCTCTTTAGTCAAATGTTTGAGTGCCCAAAAGTGTGCCAAGCGTTGTGTATCTCATGGCCTATAGAAACTACATTGATAAAAATGCCAAGTACAAGACGTGAATCTGTGGTTTGACTTGTCATGTTCGAATGCTGGCCTAAGTCCAATCCAGTTAAAAAATGATACGCCTTAATATTGCCAAACCAAGAGAGAGATTCGGCCCGGCGTTCTTCCATGCACATCTGAGAACCATCGCCAATCTCATTTCGAAGGCTCGGAGTGTTCTCAAGTGAGGACCATGAACTATGGGCATGCATATATGGAGACCGATTTCAAAAAATAGATACAAAACCTTATCATTTATACCAATTAAAATTACATAGAGTAAACACATTCAATAATAATAATGATTCCTAGTAACTAAGCCTAGATTACCACAAACAAACTAACCATATCTAAGAACAACAACGAATCTTCATGATCAAGTATGTACATGGACATAAGCAACCGTTTCCACTAACAACAACAAACTGAGCAACCTTGACAATCACAAAATCATTCCTTGCCTACCTCAAATCTCATAACTCAAGCAAACAAATGAGTAAACTATACAAAATTAGTACATGGTTCTATGCTTTCTAAGACAGTTTGATCCTATCTAATAACACAGACAAAATCGACCTAAATCCGAGCTATGTATTACATCGGCCTAGCCAACGTTTAGGGGATCCACTTACCAAAATTGGGACAAGAACGAGAAACAGACTGTGGTGGCTTGCAGCTCATGGCGATGGCACAGCGGCATGGCATAGCAAACGGCACAACAACGGCGAACGGTGGTGCAGCGAATCAAAAGGGAGAGAAAGGGAGCAGTGTGAGGGAAAGGGAGGGAGAGAGGGGCAGTGAGCTAGGGGAGAGAGAGGAGGAGAGAATGAGAAAAAGAACTTGAGGAAGAAGTAAAAAGGGATAGAGAAATGGGTTTCCTAAGGCTTTAAATGCTAGACTGAATTATTTGTGTTGCAATGGTGGCTTCCTAAACTTGGTAAGAATGACTCTCCACCCTACAAGTGTCAACAAATGAGCTCATCTTGCCAAGCTTGTTCTTCAAGTTCTAAGGACTCGATTATTTACCAGTTCAAAAGCAACTAGTCTGGTTACAAAAACTAGGCTTGTCCATCCTCCAAGTTCCCTACTAAATGGTACCCAACCCCTTCTTGAATGGCCACCAAATCTTGTCTTCTCTCAATTTAATCTTAAGAAGCTAAATAAGTCACGCCTCTAGGGCTATTGAAGTTTATATCCCTAATTGACACATGATAGTTAGTCCACGTGTCATTAAAAAATAAAAATCGAGATTAGGGTTATCAATTGTGACGGAGTATGTTTCTCAATAAAAAATGTCATTTTTCATTTCTTTCTTTTACTTTGCCTTTTTAAGTGATTTCCTAATCATTTCCATCAAAAACACAAAAAGTGAAACGGTTGACTTTTTGGTTAACTTTTTTGTCAACCCTTTGATAAAAAAATCAACCCCGAGTCAAAAGATGTCTCTTTTTGGCAAAAAAAAAATAAAAGATGCCAAATAGTCTCATTTTGACTTTAGCCAAGTTAATATTAAAAAATTTCAAAGATATGACACAAAAATTAACTTTTTAGGAAAAGTCAATTAAATTGAAAAAGTAAAAAAATCCATAAAACACTTTTAGTCAAACCACAACCAAAATAATTGAAAAAAAATAAAAAGTCTACAAAACACTTCATTATAGTGTCAGTTTAACCTTAATGTCGATAATTTTCCAAAAATTGATTAAGAACCTTATTTTCCAAATTCTTCGATTTTAGGTTCGAAATCGACCAAAGCTAAAATTACTTTTATTCTAGTCATAATTAAGTTTAGTTCATTTTTACAACATTTAGCCTATAGATGATTTCTCATTCACTCGTTCACTCAATTTTGACAACAAAAGTGTTAAAAGGTGAATTGCCATTTTTAGCCTTGATTAGGGGGTTTGAATCAATTCTTCATAAGTTGCAAACAAACTTTTTCATTTCATTCATTTTCTTGAGATAAGTCCAAATCCAGGGTTCATTATGAGAAATTCACTCGAAAAATTTCCCATTGGAGGAATTTCACTCTCTTAAATATAGGAAAACCAAGCTATGAAGCTTCAATTGAAGAAATTCAAGTTGATTTATTCGAGACTAAGGTTTAATTTTGTAAATCTAGGTCCAATTTCAATATTAGACCTTGATTCATTTTTGGCATGAGTCGTGATATTAATTCAAGGTCAATTTGGATACAACTAGTTATCCTAAGCATGGGCATTTAGTCGAATCGATTTATCGCAATATTAATTGAATTCAATTTCAACTAATTTGTGATTTTGAGCAAGGAATTGCAAAATTGTCCGTTCTAGCCTATAATGTTCAATTGTGTGTACCCATGTTGTAGGCCCACTATTTCTCACGATAATCAAGCAATTAGGTCAATAGAAAACCAATGGATTGCATTTATTTGGTTTGATCAGCCTAATCCCATTAGACTTAACCGTTTCTTCTCGAATTAGGTAACTTTTCTTTTCAATCTGGTCGTCAAATGACCAAATTGCATAAATTTTTAGCCCATAAAGATTGCTTGGCCAGAACCAGTCGAACCGACCTAACCGGTTGCTAACGAGACAGGCTGGCTCAGCCCCTTGCCGATCGATTCTTGATTGCTAGTGACCACCCATCGACTCTTTGGTGTGTGTATCGTCCTCACATCCTTTGATTTTCAAAATTTTGCGAAAATACTCTTGGATTTTGCGAATTTACAAATCGCCCCTAATTAGGCCTTAATCACAATTTCCATCGATCGCTAGTGACCACCCATCGCATGTTAACAGACTTGCCACCGTCGATCACCCCCTCTGCGACCACCCATTGCATGCTGACCGACTTGCCACCGTCGATCACCCCCTTTGCGACCTTCCTCAACTACTTTCTGACGTGTCGGAGGTTAGCATTCCCTCCGACAGCCCTTGATTCCCTCCCTCCAAGCTTAATCGTGGCTCAAGGTTCACTAGCGATCGAGCCGCTAATTGAACTAGTGCCTCCTCCTTCTTGATCAGCAATTTGAGGTTGTTCGTGGAAGCCTTGATCACTAGCGATCCTCTCTTTGAAGTATGCCCGACATCTAGTGATCGAAGTTTGGTCGAGTAGTCATGAAGCCTTTCAATGGTCGGATCTCCTATCGATGCTCCAAATCGGTCCAAAGAGAGGTGTTCCTGTTCTAGCCACTTCAACGGTCCTCGAAGTCCATCCGATAGTCCTCAAAATTTGGATCATGTTTCAAGGGTTAAGTTTCATCCGATCACATTTGAATTCAACGAAACCTCGAAAGGTAAACTCTCTAATCATGAATGATGAAGCAAAATCGGATTAGTGGGCTAGGATTTGACCCTAACATCATGATTTATGCGTAGATCTAAAGTTTAGGAGGTTATGAGATGATTTGTGATGAGTTAATGATGATGATTGATGAACTTGAACTTGCTTGATTTGCCTTGATATGCAAAATCATGTTCATGTTGACTTTCTATTTTGGTTGAAATGAGGCGATAAATGCCGTTTTCTAGCCTTGAGCTTTTAGAAATGTAATCTAGACTTGACAGGATTCGATTTGATATGTTACACATCCCGAGCGGACATTGTTTGGTACCTGAATAATGCCTCCATAGTTCATCGATTCTATAGTAATTTTGTGCTTGGTTTGCAGTTCTAACTTTGAGTGAATTATTGTATTGCTATTTTTATACTGATTTTTGTGCTTATATTTTGGAAAAACTTTCTCATATAATTTGCATGAAATTGTCATGGTTACATCATAGTCTTTTCCAGAATTTTTGGAGTTGATTTGGTGAGGTAAAATCAACAAAAATCATCCTTAAGTCAGTTTTCCCTACACCAAGTCCAACCTATATTTGCTTAGAATTAAGGTCGTAAATGAGTCCATTAGAGTTTGCATCCTTCATGAGAACTATAGTACATACTGTAGGTGTTCTAACTAGGTATCATTGGTGCAAATTGAGCATCGTTTACTATGTTAATCACATGTGTGAAGATGCTTAGGCGCTGCCGTGACTCGTGTTGTTCATCACATGAGTCTGTTTTGTCATTTTTGTGTAGGCTCACGTAAGTCAAGTTAGGGTTAGATGTCTTATGAAATGTTCAAATGTTCGTGATGTTGTTGTATTCTACACATAGGAATTTTCCTGAAATTTTTGCACAACATTGAATTGTCAAAAATCACTCATGTTTTGTGATAGTCATGTTGAATTAGGGGCTGATCACGAGCTTATTAAAACCTCTTTGTTTGGGCCTCTTAAAGGCCAAATCAAGTCTTGATGTCTTCTAAATACTTTAAGTACATGTTATAAGCTTTGCATCAATGCATGGCATGACATATTTGAACCACATTTACTATGTGAAAATCATGCATTAATTTAGCAAATTGTAACTAAAATTTGTCAGGCATGTTGTTCTTAGCAATGAGTCGTCTTTCGATGCTGGTGAATCATGTGGCTTCTTTGCATTCAATTTAGGGTTAAATGTATTAACCAAACTCAGGATTCATCTAATTCAACGCAGTTTAAAGTTCCAAAATTCACATCTTTTAAACCCAGTTGATTTTGCTGGTGGTTTAGCTCTGTTCTGGAATGATATGGTTTATCTACAGGCCCTTAGATCAACACCACACCCTTTTCACATCAATGGTCGTGAGGGACAGGGAGGTCGGCTTATATGTATTACTTTTGTTTATGCGCCAACTAATATCAGCAAGGGCAACTTGTGTGGGATGAGCTCCGACAGATACATTCGCACAATAACTTCCCTTGGATATGTGTTGGAGATTTTAATGAGATTCTTTATCCTTGGGAAAAGATGGGCAAACGCCCTGCTAATAAGTCTAGAATGCTGTCCTTTAGAGCTGTTCTTAATGATTGTGAGTTTTTTGAGTTAGAAAGTAATGGATGTAAGTTTACATGGATGAACAATAGACAGGGGGAGGAGCTTGTTAAGGAAAAATTGGATTGGGTGGTGTGCACTATGAAATGGAGTTTCTTATTTCTTGGGGTAGAAGTTTGCGCACTTCCAGCTGTGGGATCTGACCACAGCCCTATACCAATCAACACTTCAGCAGCTTATCAAAAAACAAGAAAACCATTTCTTTTTTAGAGTTACTGGAATGAGGATGAGGAATGCCATGAAGTTATATCTTGGGCTTGGACTTCAACTGATGGTTTTCTTACTAAAGTGATGGAGTAGGAAGAAGTTTTCCAATGGACATAAAAAGGTGCTGAGTTTACAAAATCAGTTACAGAATCTGATGAATCAGCCAAATCTCAATTATGACAGGGTGGAGGCATCCAAACTCAGAGAGGAACTCCGTCGAACTTGGACACAAGAAGAATAATATTGGGCTTTACGATCCATAATTCAATGGCTGAAATGGGGTGACAAAATTTTTCCATGCATCTACAATTCAGCAAGGCAGCACAACCGAATTACGATGTTGCAAACTGATGATCAGCAATGGATTTGTGATCAACCTACTCTTCAAGACATGACAACTACTTATTTTTCGCGTTATATACAACTGCTGGTTATCGGCACTATTCACCTCTACTTGAACAATGTAACCAAATGGTAACCCGTGAAATGAATGACCAGCTGATTGCTTCTCTTACGATGGAAGAGGTTCGACAAGAAACCTTTCAGATGGGTACTACCAAAGCACCCGGGCCTAATGGTTTGAACGGCTTATTTTATCAAACACACTGGGAGATTGTTCAAGAAAATATTTTCCTTCTCGTTCAGAATTTCTTGATGTCGGGGGTAATGCCTATTGGGATTAATCAGACTATTATTATGCTTATTCCTAAGACACCTCAACATGAAAAGCTTGAGCAATATCGCTCCATCTTTCCTATGCAATTTTGCATATAAAATCATCTCTAAGGTACTTGCTAACCAACTCAAACCTTGGTTGAATATTCTGATCTCTAAAGAGTAGTTAGCTTTTTTGAAGGGATGACATATACAAGATAATATTCTTATTGTCCAAGAGGTTCTTCACCATTTTAGATCAAGAAATAGGCAATGCAAATTCAATGCAATTCTAAAAACGGATATGATAAATGCATACGACATAGTGGAATGGGATTTCCTCCATGATTACCTCTTGAAATTGGGTTTCCTTCAACGATGGGTTCGCTGGATTATGCAGTGTATCACCACAGTAGCTTACGGCGTGAAGTTTAATGGTGAGCAATTACCTTATTTTTATCCATCTCGTGGCCTATGTCAGGGTGACCCTTTATCACCATATATTTTTATCCTGCTGGCTAATATTTTATCAACTTTTATTACACAAGCTCTCAGTATAGGACATCTCAGAGGCATTCGGTTCAATAGATGGTGTCCAATCCTATCCCATCTCTTTTTTGCTGATGATGCAATATTTTTCCTAATGGTTGTGTTCAAGAATGCCAGAACCTAGCCAACATTTTAAACTTGTATTGTTTGGCTACAGGATAGCTAGTCAATTGTAACAAATCAGGTATGATTTTCAGCAAAAACTGCCCTATTACTCTTCAGGAAAATATGTCTATGGAGCTTAAGACTCCTATTTTGAAAAGTTCTGGCAAATATTTAGGCATACCATCGGAATGGGGCCGCTCGAAGAAGAAAAGGTTTTCATGGATATTAGCAAGAGTCAATGCAAAATTGGTGGGGTGGAAAGAGAAATTTATTTCAAAGGGGGGTAAAGAAATTCTCATCAAGTATGTTATTCAGGCTATCCCACATTATGCAATGTCTATATTTAAGTTACCCCTTTCTGTTTGTAAAACTATTGAAAATTGAATTGCTCGGTTTTGGTGGAGAAATGATCAGAATAGAGTCGGTATCCATTAGTAAAAATGGGAAATACTGAAAGACAGAAAGGATGAAGGAGAAATGGGATTCCGAGATCTTATTGCCTTTAATAGAGCGATGCTTGGAAAACAGGCTTGGCGCTTGCTATAGCAGCCCCAACCATTATGGAGTAAATTATTTAAAGGCTTATATTTCCACTCGATAGATTTCCTATCTGCTGTCAAAGGCTCTTGGCCATCCTGGGGATGACAAAGCTTACTTATGGGTAGAGATGCAATCTTACCACATATGTGTTGGTCAATTGGTAATGGTAAAACTATTATAATAAGAGGAGATCGGTGGTTACCTATGGGTATTCTCTATGGACCTAAATCTAGAGAAGAACCTCTCATGGTGGCCAATCTTATTGATCCGATCCACCATAATTGGAACCAAACCCTGCTCCAACGATTCTTTGGAGAACAGATTATAGCCAAAGTTCTTACTATCCTTGTAAGACCTCTTCACTTAGATGACAAACTGATTTGGTCAGCCACAACCGATGGAAAACATACTTGTCAAAAGCAACTATCATACTATCCTGCACTCACTCAGCAATCAACACAAAGACAGTGCATCAACATCTCATCAAAACCCGAAGGTATTATGGAAAAGTATATGGGCCATGAAGATAGAACCGAAACTAAAAACCTTTCTATGGTCTGCTTGTCACAATGCCCTAGCGTCCAAAGCAAATTTATTTCAACGTCATATTATCACAAATCCTCTATGCCACCTATGTCAACAGCAAGCTCCCGAAACCATCGAGCATATATTTTTCCATTGCACATGGACTCGTGCTATTTAGTCTGATCCCCAGATCAATATACGAACTTCGACACTCACAATCAATCGTTTCGATTCATGGCTTACAACAAGGGCAAAATTACCTCAGCACTCACCTGGTCTCCCTCTTATTGCTAACATCCTTTGGCAGTATGCAATGTGGAACAACTTCACCTTTCAAAATTAGCTTCTAGATCCCTCCATTGCAGTACAGATAGTGGTGGCTCAAACGAATTCCTATCAACTCTACTCTGCTGCGTCGCGACCAAGATTTGCTATTCATTCTCTTGATCCGACGCACCTCTGGCGTCTTTCGGAATTGGGTACCCTGAAATGCAATATCGACGCGAGTCATAAGCCGGATAGTACAGAAGGTTCAATCACCTATGTTTGTAGAGATTACAATGGGAGACTTATGGATTTGTACTCCAGTCGAGTCCCAGCGTGATCCGCTTTCGAAGCAGAGGTTTTAGCTCTTACCTATTCTCTTCAGCATCTGCTCAGGCAACGGCTCCATGAAGCTCATCTGGAGGTAGAATCCGACTATCTTACTCTTGTTGAAGCACTACAAGGCAAGCGACCGCCGCCATGGGACCTTTGACCATTGTTTGATGAAGCTATTGTTCTGTTATCTAGGTTTTCTAACCTAACGATGCAATACTACCAGCGTGAAGCTAACCTAGTAGCCGATTGGGCTATGAAGGCTCGTAACTCAGTTTCGGCCCATAACTGGATCCTATTTCTCCCGTATGTTTTGCTTGATCTAGTTTATGCTGATGCTTTATCTTCAGGTTGTAAACTTTCGTTATATTGAATGCAACATGTGTGTTCGACCAAAAAAAAAAAAAAAAAAAACTCTCATCGCATTCAACATTATGCTGTGCGCTAGTTCACATTTTTTGCACATTGTCTAGATGGTCTTATAAACCATTCATGCATCACATTCTAATTTGCTTGTGGCTGATGCGTGCTACTTCATGATTATTATTGTTCGACATGAATTTGACCCCAATTGGACTTGACCCCTCTTAGAATGTCTTAGAGCTCACCTTCATCTTTCCAATGATGTTGATTTTGCCCGATTTGCACATCGTTTGATCCATTTTTCAATTTTTTTTTCAATTTAGGTTAGAAATCTGTCCTAACTGAAATTTGGAACTCCTATTTTACCCCTGTTAAATCTGACCTTTTGTTATTTTTGTGTGATTTTCTCTTTAAGGATTTTGAGGTCTGGTCCTTAATGAAGTTTGTTTGCCCTTCTCTTTTCTTCAGTTATAATAAAATTTCATCTTTTTTAGACTTCGTTTACTAAGTCAAATCTCTGTTGATATGCCATGATACCCTGCTGATTTGCTACATTTTTTATGTGAGGCTCAGCGTTCTTGAATTTTAATTAATTCCTACGTAGCTCGCCTTAGAAAACTTTCTTCATAAAATTTGTCCCCCATGATGTTCTTCATGTTTTGTAATTTTCTTGGAACAAATTATCGATGGGTTCCCTTTCAATTGCGTTTTTATTTGTTTGCCTTGTTCCATGATGTTTTGTTGTACTTCTTTGCTGTGATTTTCCTCTAGAATTTTTTAGGTCAACTTGCATGCTGAATTTATGTCACTTGTCTCCACAGACTTTGATCCTCATCTTTCGAACTTTATACAAAAAAATTCTCAAAAAAATGAAAAGCACTTTACCATGCTTTTCAAATCTTTCGAAAGTCATGACTTTGTTTGAATTTTCCTGTTCTTGTTGTTTTGAAGTTTATTTTAGTTTAAGGATGATCATGCATAAAATTTCCAAATTTTCATTTTGTCCTTTAGATTCTAAACTTCCAAACTATGCTCTTAGTTTACATTGATGTTGTCTAAAATTTGGAACATATTTAGGGCATCTACGAGGCTCGATTAGAGTGCACAGGATGCACCCGAGCTACCCTTGATGATTAAATATGTTCTATAGCCATGACACACCTTTACTATGCCATTAGCATTCTTTATCACAATTCACTACCAATTGTTCTTCAAATGACTTTTAGGCATCATCTGAACTTTCATAACCTTCAACTTGTTTACGTTTTTGAAACGCCTATGATTATGTTTGGCGTTTTTCGATTGAATAAGTGATCCGGTGTTGACTCACTAAAATTGTTTGATTCATTGAGAACTAAGGGCCGAGAGCCTACCTGCATGTTTATTTTTCACTATGCATGTACCTTTTACATGGATGCATAGGTGCGATACATGATTCCATGGGATATCCTTGTGATCCATTTAGAACTTCTCTTAGGAGCTTATAAGTGTTGATTGTCATGCAAGAAGACAAATGGTAAGCAATGGTTGTAAGCCATAAAAATGAATTGGGATAGACTTGTCACGCCCCAATCCTCCGAGCGCGTGCCCATCCCTCTGTGGTCGATTAAATAGCGACATTCCAGGACGCTTCGCCGACCCTTTCGTTTTAATACACATGCAAAAGTGAATAAATAACCCCCAAACAACAACATGATGTGATAGAAAAGCAAGGCAATAATTCACAACCAAAACAAGCCTTTTATAAATAAACAAGTTTATATACAATACCGAGCTATTTAAAAAAATATCGGCTCAACAAAAGGGAATTGTTTTATGACCCTCTAGTCAAACACGTTCGCCGATTCTTCGGTCTGCACCTTCCCAGACTTCGAGCTTTCGGTCCTCCACGGCCGTCATCTAGGGACCTGAAATTGGTATCCCATAATGGGGTGAGAAGATGTCTCAGTGAATTCAACCCTCTAAAACCTGACTAGAAAAAAAATACGCCCAAGGGCTACCTAAGCATAGACATGAGTTCGAGGACTTACCTTTGTCTCCACTTCTTCCTGCAAGTCAATATAATTCAAATTCATGGAATCATAGCAACAAATCAATTCAAATCATTAACTCAGATCGAATAATTGATCAATCCACTTAGTCGATTCCATGTCATTAGGACCATCACACGGTCATTTCAATTACTCACTCCAATTATTAATTATGGCCCAATAGGCACAGCCTACTAAATGTTCAGCGGTGAATTATGACCCAACGGGCACAGCCCGTTCCAAGTTCGGCGGTAAATTATGGCCCAATGGGCACGGCTTGCTTCGGTGGTTGATTACGGCCCAATAGGCATAGCCATACTTCGACGGTTGATTACAACCCAATAGGCACAACCTGCTTTAGCGGTTTCTTAACCCAACCCATATCATCACGCACCACATATGTCACCTCATCTCTCAATAGTCAACTTATTACGACTATAAGCCATCACACGATTACTTACCCATGGCTAATGACTCTGTGCCTCACACTTCAATTCCCCAATTTATATCATATCTTGGCATATTTTCCTTGTTTTAAGGATACCCAATAAAAATAATCATATATGAGTACACGATCGACCTCAACCAAAAATATAATATCTTTACTTTATAAAATCACACTATTTTCAATAGTCCACAAACACAATTTTGGTGCTGTAAACCGACGCCCGGTTATTTTCTAATTAATTAATGAAAGTAAATAAAATTTGGGATAAATACTCAAATTCACAAATCACACTCAATTTGCACAAAACAATAGTCAATTAAATAAATAGATCACATCACTAAAATCAGTATGAAATTCCGGTCATTGACTATCTCGATCTAATTTCTAGAAAATAAATAAATAATCAAATAATTATGGAAAATAATTAATAAATGCCAATAAATACAACTTAGGCCCATAAAGCCTAATTAAAAGCCGAGACGGATCAAGAAAATTTTTTGAACCACTCTAGAAAAATACTAAAGCTTGTCTAAGCTCTAATTACACTACTCTAACCACCTAACATGCAATAACAATTAATTAAATTGCTAATCTAATCTAACTATCCACCTAATCCATACTTAGTCTAAACTAATCAACCCTTAAACGTCATTAAATTACTAAGCAAGGATTAGTGAGTTAAACTCACTCGTTTAATGATCCGCTTAGATCAAAACGATGGGGACGTGACGAGGGTCAAGAAACTCTAAAGCGGGACCGCCAAACAAGGTCAGGAACGACTTGAAAACGGCCCAAACAATGGGCTGGAGACCCACTCGGCTCTATTCTAGTTAGGGGCTCGAAGAAGCTACTCTGGGGCCGATTAAGGTAGAGACGAGCAAGGAAGACTGGTGGGGCTGCTGCGGGTTTAGGCAGGGGTAGGCAGCGGCTCCAGTGACCACGATGACGATGCACGGTGTTCGGGTGACCTACTAGACACACGAGTGTGGCAAGACGACACAACTGGGACGGCCGTGAGGTGCAACGAGCAGGTGTGCACGCGAGGGCAGCGAGCAATTGTGAGGAGCGCGACGGTGGCATGCAGTGGTTCGGCGAGCTGCTTAGCGGCTTGCTAGCTTTCCTTTGGATTTGCTGGAGTTAAAGTGGCAAGGAGAGGAGAGAGGGGGAACAAGATCAACTTGGAGGGGGCCACTTGCTGCTATCTTCACCCCTTTGTCCCTTTGGAGGGCTCCACCACAAACCAGCTGGAATCCTCTGCAATTTCCAACCATCAATTCTCTTCTAGAAGCCCTTAAAGTGGTACAACTGTTGGGTCCATGAGGGCATACAAATTTCACAATGTTTGGCTCAATTCCACTTTAAATCCTCCTTGACTTAACTTAAATCAGCTCCCATAAAATCTGTTATCAAGTCAATGATTAAATTGATATTTTTCCTCACTAATTGATCCTACTTGTATCCCAATTTTGCAATAAAAAATGGTGCTATGAATTTCCTAGTTGAAAACGGCCCTATCTCGACTTTTTCCGCCAAAACCTCGGTTTGCAAAAAATCTTCGGAAACTGAGTCGATGTTCCTAAAATGACTCGTGACATGATAGAACTTTCAATTTTTGAAATCGGATTTAAATTTGCGATTAATTTCACTTTGGCGCGATTTTAGCGTGACCTAATCTACTGGGTAGCTTTCAAAAATGTTTAGTACAAATGACTCGTGGTCAATTTTCTTCAAGCCATTATGAACCTCTTTGACTCATTGGCGACTCTCGGTTGTCGTAAAAATCTTGAGGATTCAAATATGGACATAGGGTACCAAAACGACAAAAAATCGATCTAGTGTCAATCGACAAGAATTTCTCAATTTGGTGAAATCACTCACGTTTAACCGCACATTTCAGTCGAACCAACCTATTTCTGATTTCTAATCGATCTTACTGTGTAGTAATGATTTTTGCAGATGAGCATGGTTGAGTAGTTGATTCTTGGTCGAATTCTCAAGTCTAATGCATTAAAATTCCTTAATGACTTCCCTAGATAGTCTAGTTATCTTAGGAGTGATCAGCTATGAGAATAACACTATAGGCGCGTTGATAAAATGCCTGATTTTCTTAATTGAAAACATAATTGAAAATTCAGGATGTCACAAGACTTCCTAGAGGGATCGTCGCATGAAATGCAAAGGCCGACCCCGATGCTAATTTTGTTTGAATTGTGCGTATTCTGTTCATTCCATGACTATTCCTGATTGTTTTGTGTTCATGATTGTTCTTGTAATGATTGTTTGTTTCTTTTCTATTATATGTACCTAGTCTTAATTTTAGATTAGGATTAGGATAGGTCCTTGGAGATAGAGGTCCATCAAGACATGAAGATGATGGAAGGTTAATGTCCAATTCGACCTTGTTTTGTATTCATTTGTCATCGATATATGTTTCGGGTCATTTCGCATTGTATAAATACTCAACAAGTTGCAGGTCTATTTCTTCCGTTTGAGTTCATTTATTACTTAGGATTGCATGTGAGATTTATCGCTTTCCCTAAGTTGTTCACTTGGGTGTTTAGTTACTATATTGTCTTTAAGTTTGAATTGTTTGCCTTCTTTTCTCTTTTATAGAAGCAGAAATTGCATAAAATCAACCATCCGCGCATGATCACTTAATTAGTTTCATTGACCCTAAAAAGTAAAAAAGGAAATGTATGAATACTTTAGGAGACACAACAAACCATTAGGTACTAAAAGGGTGTAAATAGAAATTTTAGCGTAACCCAAGTTCTCTAGAATCTCTAGTGCGTAGAAATTAATAGACCACTCCCAACCTTCAATTGAGTTTTCTAGCTGACCCATGAGGCTAGTGGCGATCCTATCTTTTATAGGTTGTTCTGAACAACTAGAAAATAAATGAACTCGTCGTGAGAGGTATGAGTCTCAACAAGACTAACCGTAGTTTAGCATACCCAATGTGGAAAGATCCTAATAGATAAAGTGATGCCATCAATGGGGAACAAAAACTATTGGGAGGGTTACTATGATAATGATACCCCTAATTCTGATTCACATATGATCTCCTCTTGTGAGGTGTGTTGCTCGTGTGGGTACGGATTATGACACTTTTCACTATCACACAAGGTATAAGCTTGTGAGAGCTCTTGACCGTGAATGAGTGAACTCATAATGGTTCATCTTGAAAGATGAGGTGATAACATCTTTTGGGATGCGAGCCTTGAGAAAACTCTTATGGTTAAGTACCCATAAACCCTACCTTTTACTCCCCATTGAAGGGGCCCAAAAAGGGGGTTGGGTTGCGACAAGCACATGTGTCCAATCAATGCACTAATGGACTATCCTCAAAAATTCTAATAATAGGTTTAAGCCCTGCAAGACAACTTGTCCCACAAGATCATTCCATTTAGGCATGTAAGGAGGGGACTCACTAGCTTCCAATTCATTCCCAATTAATCCAAATTCAAGAAGACAAGATATAACTAAAAGGACTATCTAACAATCATTTTAACTGGACAATAATTTCTTGAGGTCACCTATGATCACATAAGTAATCGGACCATTGGATTTGGCCTTAACGCAACCTATGCAAATTAAATAGCATCGGCGGTGCTCAGGTGGCTAGACCTAAACTGAGTTCAACACTTGTTCGGGGTTCTATGTATGACCTATGTTTGAGCTTGGTTGATCCATGAAGGACCCTTGGTTGTCATGTAATTGTGTAGGATCGATCGATTTGCTTTGGCTTATGGTCACATGGAATCAAATTAGGGTTGTTCACAGATAGTACAATGACCATGCAAAGTCACCCACGATTGGTATATACTCAAGCTGAATCGATCTATATTTATCCATTGATCAACTCTAGAAGGAACGTGATCGTCTATATTGATCCTTATGGTTGTGCAATCTTCTCATGGTCAAATGCTCTAGTTTGACGTAACCTCGATCCTAAGTCGCCTCATCCCTAATCGGCTAATTGGCCCGTGAACAATCCCTAAAATTGACTCACAACCCCTTTTCTTTAATGATGTACCGATCCTTATTCAATTACTCGCACCTAAGATAGGGGTCCGAATTGAGGATGTCACACTAGTCTTGACATCTTTAACACCAATAGTTTCTCTACTAACAATCATGGTTTCTCTAAAATTCTTATAAAATGAAGGTAGTAAAACTAACAATAAGATAGCCTGATCCTCATTTTCAACCTTAATATTAATACTTCTTAATGCATAGATAATAACATTGAATTCAAAAATATGAGATTTAAGAGAAGCACCTTTAGCTATACGAAGAGTGACAAGTCATTGCTTGAGTCTCAATCGATTGGTGAGGGATTTTGTAAAAAAAAATATATATACTCTCCAATTTATTCCATAAATTGGCAACTATTTTCTAATCTAGTACTTTTGTAGAACTTCTTTCGTGAGGCACAATTGAATAGCAGACATGGCTATTTCATCCAGTTCTTCCCATGTTTCATCTAACATGCTTTTTGATTTTTTTCCTTTTCCGAACATAGTTTTCTTCAAACCTTATTGCGTAAGAACAGCCAACATATGAGCTTGCCATAGATTGAAATTGTTGCTCCCATCAAATTTCTCAATATCAAATTTCGTTGTTGAACTTGGAGCCATAACTAGAAGATCAAGAAAGAAACCTAAGGCTTAGATATCAGTTTGTTATGGCAAATGCAGAAATCAAAACAAACTTGAAACTGAGAATAATAAAAGAACATCAGATTTATATGGAAACCCTTGCGAGAAAAATCACCTAGGAAGAACAAAATCCACTATAGAATTTCAAGGATTACGAAAGGTGACCCTAAAAAACTAAAACTTTTTCTATCTCAACTTCATAACCTAATTACTTGAGAAAAACAATATTTACATTGTCCCCAAGCCCTAACATTGGCCCAAACCCACAAGGTTCCTGCTTCACCATTTAGTTCACCTTGGGATGTCATTTGCATTAGTGATTCCATGAATTTGCTTTAATTAAGACTCTGGATTTGTCTCAATTACCCCAATTTCAATTCTAATTCATGTTCAACCGAGAGAGAGTTTAATGTCTACAACTTGTTCGATAAAATTCTGAGGCTACATCAATGAATGTCAGAGTCTAGATTTATTTAAGTTTAATGTCCTCGCTAGTTTCATTTGCCTAATTCTATTACATAAGTTGTAGTTAATTTATGGACAAAAGATCGCTTCAAGTGTCATAAGTTGGCACAAATGGACACTCAAATGCCACATTTTAAGAAAAGTGGGACATCTTAGTGCCACTTTCGGTGAAGCCGGCCGAAAATCATACATGACAATTAAATATTAATATTTCTTGCTGAGGTGGCTTGCTGAAGAGCTGACTCAGCTCTAATTCACCCAAAACGAAGACATTTCTATAATTGGTCAAAATAGAGCCCTTAAATCAGCCAACAACGTCGTTTTTGCATAATTTGAATTTTAACATAATATAAAATAATTTAATTTAATTTAAAACAAAATAATAATAATAATAATTTATATTTATATAAAAAAAAAAAGAAGAGGAGGAGGAGGAGGAGGAGGAAGGCAGCCGACTGCTGAAGGTGAGCCCTCACCGCCACTGTCTCCCCAACGTTGCCAGAAGGTGGGGGAGGGTCAGCCCGGGCCACCGAGCCACCGGGCCGAGGGCACGTAGGCCCTTCTTGCCCGCGCCGGTGGGGCCCTCGACCCTCGGCCTAGGCTCGGCGGCCTCGGCCAACCCTCCCCCACCTCCTCGACGACGGAAGGGAGATGGCGGCGGCGGCGCGAGGGCCGAGCCCTCGGTCCGCCGGCCCTCCCTCATTCTCCTTCCTCCCCCCCACCCCCCTCGCCATCGCCGCTGCCTCCCTCCTTCTCCTTCCCCCCCCTTTTTTTTCCTCGTCCTTCCCCCTCACCTAGCCAAGCCAAGGGCCGCAAGCCTCACCCTAAATCGGGCGAGGGTTTGTGGGCCTCGCCGTCGATCGGCGGGGTTGTCGGCCCCCGGCCAAGGCTCGGCAACCTCGGCCGACCCTCCCCCTTTGTCGCTAGCCCTTGCCAACGGTGGCGAGGAGGCGGTTAATTTTTTTAATTTTTTTAATTTTTAAAATATTATTCATATTTGCATTTTTTATAAATGTTTTAAATAAAGTAAATTTTAAATTAAATTTAATTAATTTTTATATTAATTTTTATCACTTGACACCAAAACGATGTCGTTTTGCACTTGTTTCGTCGGAAAATTGACATGTCAGCGTTTTGGCCAAATTGACACTTAAGTGATCCATTTTGCTCTGATTTTGGTATTTAAGCATCCATTTGTGCCAACTTATGGCAATCCAGGAGTCCGCGTGTCTTAATTTCTGTATGCCCTTATTAGAAGTGAATCTGGTAATTGCTCACTCCAAAGTGTATTTCTAAAGGTTTTGATTCATTACATAATATTCGTATTTATATTAGAGAAGCTTGATCTTGAATATTGCTGAATTTGACTGAGAAACATCTGAATGAAATTGGGTTCATCCCGCTAGGCGTTAATGCTAGTATGCTTTGGATTTGGCCAAGAAGCTTTTTTTTTTTTTGGTTGAAAATTCCCAGGCTAGCTTTGGAGGGACAAGTATCTTTGCTATACATAGTTGGATTCGAAGGTATTTTGGCCCAAACCAAATCGACAATTTCGATTTGTCATCGGCTAAAATCACCAATTGTTGACATCAAACTTTGACAGTGAGAAGCTTAAGGCATGTCGTATTCATTGATTAGGTACCTTCAATATGAAGGAGTCCTCGCAGTTGTCTATCTGAGTATATGCGATTCGAAATTGCTTAACCGTCCTTTTCGCAATGAAATTCGGAACAAGTTAGCTTACCTTCAAGGACTTGTCTTCTGCTGTATTTTGTGGTGATGGTCGAAGACATATATTTCCAAACAAGTACGTGAGCTAGCTTCGTAAAACTCTGCAGTCTGCATTGGCAAAGCGAAGCCCAGATCTTTCTCCCTACCTATTGACAATGAAAGTAACCAACTTCATATTTCAGGAGCTACTAACTTACTACTGCAATGTTCAATTCCTGCATTGTTTCCTAACATCCTTCATGTATTATAGAATACCTTTACCCATGCTACAATATATAAATATTAAGCCACATCGTCAATTAACATTCTCAACATTTAAAATAGTTGATGGTGGTCTTACAAATCTTATACAATATCAAAACGAGAGATTCTGAGTTTAAATCTTTGCAAGCCCTAATTTGCCTTTATATTTTCACACTTTAGGTTTAAACCAAGAGTTCAAACTACGCTTGAAAAGGAGTGTTAGTCCGATGATATTGGCCATATATATATTTTAAGTTTAGGTCAAAGTCCAGTCTATGCATGAGGAAGATTATTAGACTAATGATATTTGGGCAAGAAAAGAGGCGCTCTCGCTCTGTACGTGTAAGAATGTGAAACAATGGTTTATGTGGCTGAAAATGGCCTACTGCTGCAGTCGGAAGGAGACATGAGTACGTTTCGAGCTCCATTGACCACGCATTAACTATCCAAGATGATTTTTCCTTGCACAGAAAGAGACAAAATTTTCAAATTGAATGCCCCCTAGTTAATCCTGACTGGCGACCCATTTTGAGCAATATGATCATGCGTGATGTCTCTCTTTTTGATTTTATAGTTTTCAAAGAATCAAGATCTGTCGGAGTATTGCAGCGTTCCACAAGTACGTAGACACTGATAGTGTTAGACTGATGTTATTGGCCATGTATACATTTTAAGTTTAGGTCAAAGTCCAGCTGAGGAAGAGTTTTAGACTAATGATATTTGGGCAAGAAAAGAGGGTTTCTTGCTCTGTACGTGCAAGAATGTGAAACGATGGTTTATGTGGCTGACAATGGCCTACTGCTGCAGTCGGAAGGAGACATGAGTACGTTTCGAGCTCCATTGACCACACATTAACTATACAAGATGACTTTTCCTTGCACAGCAAGAGACATATGTTCGACTCATCTATTTCTTATACCCTCCAAATCTAGACTCGGTTTTTTGTTCTCTCTTGGGATCCCGAAATTCTTGGAATATTCGGAATCTGGCTAACCATTTAAATCAGGATTTCTCCAAGACATCTAAAGCATGGAAGACATCTAAAATTGTCCTCGGTTTTGACCAAAAGTAATGACAGACCTCAGCTTTCAAAAGTCAACAGCATCGCATCGAAAGCTTTCTTGTGCTTCACCTTCATCATTCGTGAATACATTATCGACAAAGAATAGATGCTATTTGAACGATAAAAGTCTCGTTCTAGCACTCTATGCAAATGAATGTAAAAACCCAAGACAATCTATAGATGAGAATAGCTTACCTTCCAAGCAGGATAAGACGGCATTAATGTTATAATTATTATAAGATAATCTCTCTGGTACCAAAACTTTTAAAATTATTATTTAAGTGTCATAGTGATAAATTAAGTAACTCTAGCGACGAAAAATTTGACATGACTTATCAAAATATTTGAAAATAGTGTGGTGTGTAATTTATGTACCATAAAACATCACAGAATCCATCAATTTTCCAGTGGAAAACTTGGAGTTAAATTGATTCCCAAATGTTCCCTTCCATTAATCCTCCCAGTTGATCAAAGAGACGTAGTCCATTTTGACAAGTCCCCTAGCTCTGATCTTCAGTCTCAAAACAAAGCAAGGTCAGAGAAGACACAAAGGCAAAGTCACGAGAGGTGAAGAAAGTTTTACTATTTTTTTTTTTTTGAAGAAAGCAAATAGATTTTTGTGATTTTAAATGAAATTATTCGAAGAGAATGTTTCATCCACGATTGTGCTTTTGAGACCTTTGAAACGAATAAAATTAATGGCATAGTTAGAATAGTTGTTATTTGATTTTCGCTTTTGGCTCGCTTTGCCCTTTTGTCAATTTCTAATTTTTAAATTTTAGAGAAAACATTCTATTAGCAATCAATATTGTCCCAAAACTTTATAAACGACCTCGTTAGTACAAAAATATCTTGAAAGCTCCCATTTAAGTGACCCCGGTAAGCCATGTCAAATTTTCTGATAAATTAGTTATTAGAGTCATTAAGTGATTGTTTTTCAAAAATCACAGCACATAAATATTCGTTTGTAAAGTTTATTATCAAAATGAGCATCGTACAATAGTTGGGGCACTAATGTCGTGTTTTTCCCGCTGCAAATGGATGGACACATGAGTATGTTTCAAGCTTTAGTGACCCCGAATTAGTTATCCAAATGACCTTTTCTTGCGCACAAAGTACTGAATTGGTCATGCATGACGTCTCTGCAGAACTCGACAAGTAAGTAGATAACTATCTTTTTCGTTGATTTGACCTAAAACGTGCATGCTTGACGTAAGGGATGATGTAACCTTAACTACGAGGTATACATATTCCACTCATCTTGCTTAATCACTCCAAATCTAGATTGAGTTTTCTTGTCCTCTTTCGCAATCACAAAGTTCCTGACAAACACGATCAGGAATTATATTAAACATCTTGCCGCCCCCTTTCTTTATTCCCCTCCAAACCCCTCCTTATAAATTTGTCCTCGGTTTGTAAGTCTAAAAACAAACCTCAGCTTTCAAAAGTCAACAGCATCGCAACCTGAACCATTCTTTTGCTTCACCACCATCATTCCCGAATACGTTCCTGTAGCAGAAACTCTCCTGAGAGGCCAAATGGGTAGTGAAAGCCATCAGCTTCACATTTTCTTCTTCCCTTTCATGGCTCCAGGCCACATGATCCCAATGATCGACATGGCCAAACTATTCGCCATTAGAGGCTGCAAGTCCACTCTCATCGCCACCCCCCATGACGAGCCCACCTTCTTGAAATCCATCGCAAAAGCCAAGGATTCGGGCTTCGACATCAATGTCGTCATAGTGACATTGCCCCTGAAAGAGGTTGGCTTGCCGGAAGACTGTGACAATCTGAACAAGGTCACTACGGTGGAAATGCGCAAGCAATTCATGAGAGCTATCGTGATGCTGGACCAACAGCTCGAGCTGCTGATAGAAAAACTTGCCCCTGATTGTCTAGTCTCGGACATGTTCCTCCCATGGACAACCGAGACCGCAGCCAAGTGGGGAATCCCTAGGCTCGTTTTCCACGGGACAAGTGCCTTCTCCATTTCTGGCACAGAATGTGTGAGGATCTATGAGCCTCATAAGAAGGTGTCACACGATTCGGAGCCCTTCATCATCCCCAACTTCCCTGGAGAAATCACAATGTCCAGGATGCAGTTGCCGGACTTTTATAGGGAAGAGACAGAGTTCACCAAGTTCTTCAACGAGGTAAAGGAATCGGAGAAGACGAGCTTCGGAGTTGTCATGAACAGCTTCTACGAGCTCGAGCCAGCTTATGCTGACCATTACAGGACATTCCTTGGGAGACGATCCTGGTTCGTTGGCCCGCTCTCATTGTGCAATAAGGAGAGTGAGGACAAAGCACACAGGGGCAACCAAGCATCCATCGACCATTACGAGTGCCTCAAGTGGCTCGACTCGAAGCAACCCAACTCAGTGATATATATTTGCTTCGGAAGCATGGCAAATTTCAATGCTACTCAGCTCCACGAGATCGCAGTTGGACTAGAAGCATCAAATCAACAATTCATTTGGGTGGTGAAGAAGGACCCGAATGTGGAAGAAGGCAAAGAAGAGTGGTTGCCTGATGGGTACGAATCAAGAATCCGAAACAAGGGCCTCATAATCAGGGGCTGGGCTCCTCAGGTGCTGATTCTCGATCATGAGGGGATTGGGGGTTTTGTGACACATTGCGGGTGGAACTCCACACTGGAGGCGATCACGGCCGGCGTGCCAATGGTGACTTGGCCGGTCGCGGCAGAGCAATTCTTCAACGAGAAGTTTGTGACCCAGGTGCTCAAGATAGGGGTCAACATAGGGGTGAAGCAGTGGGTGAGGTTGTTCGGCGACAGCGTGAAGAGCGAGAGAGTGAAGGAGGCAGTGAAGAGAGTCCTGGTGGGTGAGGAAGCAGAGGAAATGAGGAGGAGGGCGAAAGCACTTGCAGAGATGGCAAGAGGGGCTGTGGAAGAACGCGGGTCTTCTTGGTCTGATTTGGGAGCTCTGCTTCAAGAGCTGGGACAGCAGAGATTGGCTCTCAACAAGAAGATCTGATTCTTGACCTGAAGCAATCAATCTTGAATTTTTGGTTGCGTAGAAATCCTCAATTCTCAGCTTCTGTTGTGGTTTAACCGTAGAGAAAGTTACTGGATTTGCTGCTTCTTTCATGGAATTTATTTTAGGACTTGTGATCATTCAATACGTAGGATGTGACTTATTTCTTTTGAGGTAAAAGGAAATGTATACATTGTTTTGAATTCTGTTGTGCCAATGAAATTAGAGTTAGTGCAAGGTTTTTGGTATGCTTTGTCTCAAACCGATCAAAAGTGGATAGTTGAATCTGACAACCCATCTTTAGTTCAGCAAGAACTTTGATGCTGAGCATCCGACGTGGGAGGAAAGAGAACTAGTCAAAAAGTGCAGCCGTTTGTTGACATTTTTGCCCAACTTTCGCTTAGTCCATTGGTATAGAACTCGGCATAATGTTGCAGAATGGGTCGTCAAAACTCCACTGTGTAGCACTCTTCGTTTAAATGGGTCCTCATTTCTCCGGCTCTCTTTTCTGCTTGTTATGCTCTGAAGCACATCTCATGTGGTCTACATTTTCTTTTTGAAGTGAAATTCTTTCACCGACCAAACAAAAAAATTAAAGTTGGTCTCATAATTGCAATTCAATAGCAAGATGCCCTATTTATTTTCCCTTTTCTGAATTATTTATCCACGAGACACAGCAAAGTAGAGAGATTTTTGCAACTTCATACTCCGTGGATGGGAAAATTATCTACAAATTTATATACCCATTACATTTTTACTAATCTAATCCTAAATATTTTAAATTTGTCAATTGATTCCTAAATCTTTTTACATTTGCTAGTTGAGTCTATCTAGCTAATTTTAATTGAAAATTGCTGGCGTGGAAGTCGACCATCCTACTTGGCATGTCCCCTACTGATGTGGATAATTTTAAATATTATTTTAATTATTTTTGAATTTTTGTTAATTATTCATTTTATTTTTCCTCTTTCTTTTTCCCCCTAACCTTAGGGCAGCAAGATTGTCGGCAGGCCCTTTGCTAGCCACAAGCAAGGGCCTCTATGCCCTCACTGACTACAAGGGCATCAACCTCACCTAGATCTAGGCAAGTGTCGCAACGCCCTTGCCTAATCTAGCGAGGGCCGTGACGCCTTCACTGGATCCAAATGAGGGCATCCTACGGTCCAAGCCCTTGCTTGGGTTTGGGCAAGGGCAACAACACCCTCACTTGTGGATGGCGAGGGCCCGAAGGCCATCGTGCAAATTCAAGTGAGGGTTGCTAGACCTCGCTTGGGGCTAATGACCTCACCGGCCTAGGCTTAAAAAAAAAAATCGAGAGAAAAAGGAAAAAGAAAAGAAAATTTTTAAAAAAATATATTAAACTTTTTTTAAAATTTTTCCACATCAACGGTAGGCATCCTACTCCACCCATACCATGTAGAAGGCCTGGCATACATGTCAATGATCCAACCAAAATTGGCTAGATTAACTCAACTGAAAAATGTAAAATAATTAGGACTTAATTGGTAAAATTAAAAAGATTCAAAACTAAATTGGTAAAAGTGCAATAGATTTAGAATTTTTTGGATAATTTTCCGGATTGTATTTGCACATGAATAGAGAGAGAGAGAGAGAGAGAGAGAGAGAGAGGAGCAAAAGTAAAAAGACAAGAAGAGGATGACAAACTCTACCTCGTCAGTCGTCACGTGTTAGTGACATCAACCGATTTTGTAATATGTATGCAACCTGAAACTTGGCAACAATTTTAGAGAAAAAATTAGAGAGGTAGCAGTTCTTGAGACCCTCACAGTAATTTTCCTTATAGATAGTTGGATTTGAAGATATTTTGGCCCAAACCAAGTCGACAATTTAGATTTGTCGTAGGCTAAAGTCAACAATTGTTGACATCAAAATGTGACATAGTGAGAAGCTTAAGACATGTTATATTCGTAGATTAGGTACCTTCAATATGAAGGAGTCAGAGAAATTTCTGTTTCTTCCTGGCAGTGTGTATTTGAGGATATGTGATTCCAAATTTCTTGATCGTCTTTTTTGCAATAAAAGTCGGAACAAGTTAGCTTTTCTTCAAAGACTTGTCCTATGCTGTATTTTGTGGTGATGGTCGAGGACATATATTTCTAAACAAGTACGTTAGCTAGCTTTGTAAAACTTTGCAATCTACCTAGACGAAGCAAATCCTGGATCTAACCTTTTTCTCTATCTATCGAGAATGAAATTAACCGACTTCATATTTTAGGAGTTGCTACTTAATTTTCAATTTTTGCATTGTTTCCTAACATCATCCTCGGTGTATGATGCGATATCTTTACCCACTTTACAATACAAAAATATTATGTGACACCTTCAATTAACAGTTTAAACTTTTAAAATAATTGTTGTGCTCTCAAAAAGTTTCATATGGTATCAGAGAAGGAGGTTTTGAGTTCAAATATTTTTAAGTCCCGATTTGCTTCCCTAATTACATATTTTCACGCTTTAGGATTAGGCCAGAGTTCAACCCACACGTGAAGGGGAGTGTTAACCAACAATATTGGGCATTGTAACATCTGCAATTTTCAATCCATGAGAAATGGCAATGAGTCCGAGGTGCCAATGGTAAGGATCAGCCATAAATCGTTTTAAGAATCGGCTACAGACTAATCGGCTTGATTGAAATGGCAACCAAGGGATTAACCATATTCCAATCAAAGAATCAGCCATTGATTGATCAAGGGATTGGCCGCCGACCAATCCAATGACCACGCAAATGGACCTGAGCTGTTGGTTCAATGGATGACTATCCGATCATAAGAGTTGATCAAGAGATGGTCATGTATCACCATAGATCGATGGGCGATCATGAATCAATCCCAAACGGTCACATTCCGATTGCGAGCGATTCTGCTCGATTAGGTACTGACTGTGGATGACCATGAATTGACCCAGTGCGACCTATGTCAGTTACGGATTGACCGATCTCATGCAAGCACATGACAATCGGGAGTCAACCTTGGATAAAGCTTGGGGCTGGTCTAAGGGTTGGTCTACTCAGCCAGTGCAGACCTAATGGCCAATTATTAAGTCCTCACCCAGGGCCACAGACCTAGCCGAAATAGATATTTTTGCCTATGACAACCACACCAATGGTGGCTTTACCATGAACCTTAGGCATGTCAGAATGATCAATAAGGGACGTACACAAAAAGCCCTTGTTCGGTCCCAGTTGCACTTCCAATAGTCTATTTCCCATATTTACCTTATTCCTTGGAAATGGATAAAATAGAACATTCTAGAAACCCTTGGATCATTTAATAGAAGGGGTGATTCACCACCTTAGCTGGCATAATGAGGATTTGGCAATCATTACCCAAAATTTACTTTGGGGATTAAATAAGGGACTCTTTGACAAATATACCAATAAAAAGGAGATACAATAGCCAATTATTGCTATCCTAAGGCTTAGGCGCCACATTACCCTCCTTAGGGTACCATCTATTCAAAGTGACTTGTTTTCCAAGAATGGATCAAGGGCTTATGTGGACCAATAAAAGGAAGACAAACAAGCCTCCAATCATTTCATTAGGTCATTAGATTGCCATTTCATTAACTTAAGTATGACACCTTTCCAAATAGGTATGCCATCTTGCCAAACTAGACTTGCCGCCTCGACTTTATGGTTGTGCCACTCCAAGAAAAATGATCAAATTATTTGGACAAGTAATGATGAGAATGGTGCATATAAATAAGAAGAGCCCCTCATTCATTCTCACCATTTGAGTTCTCTTGCCTTTTACACATCATTCTCTCCTTTCTCTCGGCCTTTCACCACTGCTCCCATCAAGCTGCTTGCTCTAGCTTTCTTGAGGGCCATACAGGTAAGTAAGATTTCTAATTCTCCTCTAGGGTAGTAGACTTCATTGTTAAGTCTAGTTAGGTGCTCACTTGTTCAAGCCATGGGTAGGATGTAAGATCTTTTGTATGGTTTGCTCAGGTTTGTGCCTTGAATGTGTGACGGCCCAAGTGGCGATGCGCGGGGAGGAGGGATGGTGGTGCGTCCGCCTCTCGGTCCCTGGACATGTGTAGGGAAGAGGGTGTGTCTCCTGTCCCACATCGCTTAGGGGGGGAGTCCTAAGTTAGTTTATAAGACTTGGGTTATCTAACCTGTGTAACGCGTTTTAAAGCCGTGAGGGCCAAAGGCCCAAAGTGGACAATATACACAGTGGGAGGCTGGGTCCTTATAGAATGTGTGCTTGAGTTGTTCACGCCTAGAATGAGACTAAGGATTGCTTGGGTTGAGTTCAACACGAGGTAAGGTCACCCAAGTCATAAGGCCTTGAATCGACATTGAGGTGTGCTGATTCTATGTCTTGATTGGTGCGAGGATTTTGTCCAAGCAATTGAATCAAGTCACGAACCAAGGGTTATTCATGACATGATATTGAATAAGGTCTTAGGATTCATGGCACATGCATACACATGGAAATAAGCATGTCTTGGAGCTTATATTAATCGGCTAAGAAGGAAAAATAAGAACTGGCTTCTGTGATGCACTTATGTGATCAGTTAAAGAAAAACACATCCATCGCCACATAGCATTAGCAGTGATGTCTCATTCATTGAACATAATGCCCGATTGAACCAGGATGCTTAGGTTTGAGCCCAGATTTCTCGGATAAGTCAGCCTCAGGATGCCTCGATCGAGCCAGATGCCCTGGTTGAGCCAGGATATCTAGCAAGAAGCTAAATGCCTCAATTGAGTCGGGAGGGCCTAGTTGAGCTAGGACAGTGGTAAATAGATCATGCATGAGTTGGAATTATACATAAATAGATTATGCTTGGTATATGCATTGTTAAGTCTAAGGTATTTTATATCAACATCATGTATTTAGTCAAGGCATGGTAATGAATTTGCTATTGATTGCCATCAACACTATTTCTAAGTGTTGTACTTGTTAGACTTTGATGATAAGATACTTTCATAATAGAAAACTAAGAATTTTACTTACTAAGTTCCTAAAACTCACCATTTTTACCTTTTCAAGTTTGTAAGTATGGCTTACCCACTTCTTGAACATTTTGATCTACCTGTGAACTTGGAGGTGTCGATCATTGATATAGTGGACATAGAGGAGGAAACTTCATATCATAGATGCACCATTATAGTATGGGTCATAGAGGTTGGATGATTTGGTCCCTTATAATGATATAGCTCGGTATGTATGGTTCAATGAAGATCTCATCAGCCCCTTTCATGGGTTCAATAGGCCAACCAGACCAAACGACGAGGCATTGTCCGATGGGACGGGAAATTAATCCCCAATACCAGCTAATAGCGAAGAGGTTCCTAATTTCATATGTTTCTTCTAGCCATACTACTTTATACATGACATCAAAAGGCCAAGGTGTCCCTAGCTAGGGAGACCTCGGCCTTTGTACACTAGAATATGTATATCAAAGCAATGTGTTTGTATACGAATATCCCTATCTTCTAGCAGTTGTTTGTCTAGGGAAAAATTTAAGTACACGTTTCCGCATGGGATTAACAATAAGATAAAAGAAACAGGATGGCGACAAGCCTGGGACATCACAACAATAAACCCAAAGTGAGGATGTTACATGTACGCTTCAAGCTTAAGCCAAAGTCCAGCCACACGTGAGGAAGAGCAATAGAGCAAGGATATTTGGGTGAGAAAAGTCACGCTCTCCCTCTATACGTTGATGAATGTGAAAACACAAGCAATTTTATTAGAAAAACTATTTATGTAGTTGAGAATGGCTTACTACTGTACTTGGAAATGAAGTAGTTTACAAGTATCACCTAGAGGAGGTGAATAGGTGATTTATAATATCTTGACAAAATAATGTGGAATATAATAAGTCAAGATCAAAGTCTACACAAGGTACATATTTTGAAACAAAGTTCAGCATCTATTGTGCGATAGAACAAACTTTGGAAGCAACCGGTGAGTATGCCTTAGACTTTAACAATAAATAATAAGACTTAAAGGTTAAGAGAAATTGCATAGAGAGTCTATAGTGGTTCGGCTTTGGTCAAGCTTACAAGCTTACATCCACTTTCCTACGTTAATAGCTTACTAGCTAGATTCCATTATATAATCAACAAGAAATTATAACTTTAAGTGCAAATACCCAGTGGTAGATCACATTAACTTACTTAATCTCTCTTTCTATATTTCTCTCACAATTACGAACATTTTAACTCATGAAAGACAAGTATATAATCGAAGCGTGCTCAGACTTTGGAATTTCATATTCTAAGTCTCATCTCTTTCTTACTTCTCAGTACCTTAATCTCCTTATATACTTCTCCATTTCCAAGCTCAACGGCTAGAAGCGGCAAGGCGGAGGACCGGCGGCTACAGCAGGCTAGGCAGAGGCAGATGGTGGCTCTGACGGTCTGAACGGTGACCACAACGGCTAGACGATGCTGGACAACGGTGAGCAGGGTGTGGACGCAAGCAGGGGACTCGCGGGAACGGCGTGCGAGCAGGCTGGGCAAGCGAGCGACTGGCGGGTGAGCAGCGGGCCTAACGGCGGTCGGACGGGCATGCGATGGGAAGGGGGAGAGCTGTCGGTTCTCTCAAGTTTTTGGAGCTCCAAAATTAGTCCAACAATGGATAAAGCAAAGCCAAATGAAGAAGAAGAAGCTGCTGAAGAGAGAGGAACCCCAAAGGCTTCCAAGCCTTCAACACTTGTCCAATTCTCCCTTTGCTTGCCCCTACCAGCCATCAACCATCCACAGCAGCCATTATCCACTTCAATCTTCCTCAACAAGCTTGCCAAAGGTTCCAAAATGTTGTCTCCCCCATGGCCTACGAATTTTGTACATTTGCTCTTCAATTTCCTTTAATTCCTCTTCAAATCCAACCAATTGAAGCCCAAACAATTTAGCCACGATGCCCACATCACCATCCATATTTTTCCTTGCCCAAAGATCCCACTCGATTGCCAAAAGTGTGATAAAAAACGGTCCCTCGAAGTTCTCAGTCCAAAACGGCCTAACTTTGATTTTTTGCCAAAAATCTCGATTTGCAGAAAAATCTTCGGAGGGTGAGTCAACGTTCCTAAAATGACTCGTGACATGATAGAACTTTCAATTTCTAAAATCAGGTTTAAATTCGCGGTTAATTTCAATCAAACGTGATTTCAGCATGACCTAGCCTACCGGGTAGCTTTTAGGAATTTTAGTACTTTTAACTTGTGGTCGATTATTTTCGATCCACAATGTACATCTTCAACTCATTGGCAACTCTCATTTGTCATGAAAACCTCGAAATTTCAAATACGGACACAAGGTATAGAAATGACAGAATAATCATTTAAGTGCTGTTTGATGAGAATTTTGCAAACATGTGGAATCACCTACATACTGATCACATATCTCAATTGAATTGAACTATCTCTTATCTCTGATCGATTTTGACAGTGCCGTAATGACCCTTGCATATTAGCACGGTCGAACAGTCGATTCCTAATCGAATTCTCAAATCTATTGCGTTAAAATCCCTTAACGACTTCACCTGATGGACTAGTTATCCCGTGAGTGATTAGTTCAGGGAAAAAAACTATAGACGCATCGATGAAAAGCCCGACTTATTCAATTGAAAATAGAATCAGAAATTCGGAATGTCACACACACTGATAGAATATTAGGTCGAGAAGCAATGAGGTAAAGAAGAGAACTAATCATGCTTTTGTATGTCTTTTGGCCAACTTTCTTTCCATTTTCATTCTTGTCAAGTTTAGAAGAACTTGACATGGGAGTCTCAGTCTCTTTTGTAGTTTTCCATCCCAAAATTCTTGATAACATCTTTGGCATATTTCTCTTGATAAATGAAAATTCATTTCTTTAATTGTCTGACTTATAGACCTAGAAAGAAGGTTAACTCACCCATCATGCTCATTTCGAATTCTTCCTGCAAAGATTTTGAAAATTTCTTGCAAAAACTATATATATGTATGTACGTATGTACGTACGTACGTACGTATGTATGTATGAACAAGTAGATAGTCTTTTTGTTCCATTTTGGTAAACAAAATTGTATCGACCATTCTTTTCTTGAAACCATTGCTTACCAATAACTTACTCAATCTCTCATACCAAGCTCGAGGTGCTTGTTTCATACCATACAAAGCCTTCTTCAGTCTATAGACAAAGTCTGGTTTCTGGGATCTTCAAATCCTGGTAGTTGTTCTACATAGACTTCTTCTTGTATGAACCCGTTTAGGAAAGCACTCTTGAAATCCATCTGGAATAACTTAAAATCATAAAAACATGCATAAGCAAGCAATAGTCTAATGGCTTATAACCTGGCTACAGGTACATATGTCTTATCATAGTCTATTCCTTCCTCTTGCATATAACATTTTGCAACAAGCATTGCTTTTTTCTTGGTTACTTTACCATTTTCATCCATTTTGTTTCCGAACACCCACTTTGTTCCACTCACATATTTTCCTTTTGGTTTTGGAATTAGCTCCCAAACATCATTAATATTGAATTCTTTTGAGTTCTTCTTGCATTGCTTCTATCCAGCTTTTGTCAGATAAAGCTTCTATTTCATAAATAAGTGCTAGTGCACTTGAGTCTCATTTTGCTTTGCATTTGGTACGTATTCCTTCTCCTATATTGCCAATGATGAGTTTTTTAGGATGGCTTGATTTGTGCTTCCAATTACTGTTATCCTGCAAGGATTTGCTGATCGTTTGTTTTCTTTTATTCTTCTAACTCTTGTTCTACTTGACTTTGATCACCAGAAGACTAAGGTTCCTTGAGGGAATCGGACTTTATTAAGTCTAAAACTAGTTCAGACTCTTCAAGTTGAGTTTGATCTTGTAGGTTTTGAATACTTTCTTGAAATCTGACATTCATGGATTCTTCAACGATTTGTGTTTCCATGTTGAAGACCCTGTAAGCTTTGCTTGAAGTAGAGTAACCAAGAAATATACTTTCATCCAATCTTTCTTCAAATTTTCTAGGCCGATTATTTCCATCCTTCAAAATGAAGCACTTGCAATCAAACACATGAAAATAAGAGATATTTGACTTCTTTCCTTTATACACTTCATAAGGAGTTTTCTCTAGGATGGGCCTAAAAAATATCCTATTAATTATATAACAGGCAGTAGAAATTGCTTCTGCCAAAAAATGAGAAGAGACTTTACTTTCTATCCATAGAGTTCTAGCCATCTCCTGTAGCGCCTATTTTTCCTTTCTATAACTCCATTTTGTTCTAGAATGTATGGAGAGGAGAGAACATGTTGAAGACCATTCTCGTCACAAAAATTTGCAAAGTCTTGATTTTCAAATTCTCTCCCATGATAAGTCCTTATGCTTTTTGTTCTAAACTTTCTTAGCGAACTTTGATAAAATATGAGAAGGGTTCGATTTTATTTGCCAAGAAGAAAACCAAAATAAATCTTGAATAATCATCCACAACTACCGAGCAGTATTTCTTATCACCAATACTCTAAGTTCTAGTTGGTCCAAAAAGATCCATGTGAAAAAGCTGCAATACGCAATTAGTGGAAACTTGTTTTATAGGTTTAAATGAGTTTCTGACTTGTTTTCCCAAGATACATGGAGTACACAATTCAGACTTCTGGTACACCATTCTGAGAAGACCTTGGACTAGCCTCTTAACGAAAGTTTAGCAATATGTTTCATACTCACATGTCCAAGCTTGCGATGCCAGAGATATGCTTCATCTTGAATTGAAACAAGACATTAAGAGCTCTCTAGACTTATGTTCACAAGATAAATATTACCATGTCTTCACCCAATGAAAGATTGAGATAAGTCGAGACTAATTCCATAACAAACATCTTTTTGGAAATTGATTCTAAATCCTGTATCACAAAACTGCCTTATACTCAGAAGATTGTAATTCAAACCTTTTTACCAATGAAACATTGTTGATGACTAAACTTCCAATCCTCACTGTTCCATATCGAATGATTTTTCCCTTACTGTTCCCACTAAATGAAACATTTCCTTCTTTTTGTTTTTCTAGTTTTACGAAACTGCTTGAATCTTCAGTCATGTATCTAGAACAATCATTGTCCAAGTATCATTTGCTTTTCCTTTTAACAGTAACCTGTAGTCAAAATGAAATCTCAAACTTTCTTTAGTACCCAAATTTTCTTGGGTGAATTAGTTTTAAAGACAGCCTTTGTCCAATCCTTCTTAACAGGTCTTTAAACTTTAGGACATTTATTCTCAAAATATTCAGAGCCGTTACACTTAGAACATTTAAGAGCACTACGGACAATATGTTTCACAAAAAAAATTTGAAATTTATTTTTGTAAGAAGATTTTGGAGGTCTTTATCTAAGTCTCTCCTTGACATTAGGAAAATCAATCAAAAGAGTACTTTCTTTACTTAGACCCAAACCAAATTTGTTATAATAAGGTATTTGAGCTGAAATGTTTTTCTCAAAAAAAAAAAAATTATCATTTGGAGAACTTTGTAGAAATATCTTAAATCTCATTTTTCAAACATTCATTTTCTTTTGAAAGAGAATTAGTATTTTCTTTCAAATCATCAAAATTATTTTTCAGATTCTCTAACTTTCCTCTCCAAGAATTATCCTGTTGCCTGAGTTTTAAATTTTCCTTCTTTAATTCGAAAATCTTTTTAAGAGAATATTTGAGGTTCAAGCAAAGTTCGTTTATATACTTAGAAACTTTAATAGGAATTATTGAATGGCTTATCTCGATTTCTTTATCAGATTCTAAGTCAGTATCAGAGTCTAACTCTTATCCTGAGTTTGTTTTTGAATGAGCCATTATACGGATATTTTCAAACTCATCTTCACTCTCCTCACATTCTGTGTCACTCTAGGTCTTTGCTTTAAGAGCTTTCTTGTATGTTTCATACTATCCTTTCTTCTTTTTCAATAAAGGACGGTTAGGCTTGATGTGTCCCTTCTTCTTACACTCAAAGCATATCACATCCTTGCTTGTTTCAACATCTTCCATTGATCTTTTCTAGGAATTTTGCTTGCTTGAATTTTTCCAATTCAATATTCTTCATTTCCTATTTAGTTTTATGAATTTCTTTATCATAAGAGCTAGCTCCTAGTCATCCATCTCATCATCTGTGTCTGTATCATCACAATTAGCATTAGACTTAAGCGTGATTGACTTCTTATCTTTTAGATGCTCTTTGTCATTGATCTGTTCCACTTCATACGATTGAAGAGTGCCTATCAACTCGTTAACAAAAAGTGGCATGATTCTCTGTGTCTCCTGAATTGATATCTTCACATGGTTCCAGTCCTTTGAAATTCCTCGCAAAAGTTTGTTGATCTTCATTGGAGCAGAAATTGGTTGACCTTGATATGCCAATCCATTTATAATTTCTGCAAATCAGCTGAACATATCTTCAATAGACTCTCCAGACTTCATTATGAAATATTCATATTGGCCAAGTAAGATACTTATTTTTGTCTCCTTTTACACGATTTGTTCCTTCATAAGTGACATGAAGTCTATCCCAAACTTCTTAACTATTTCACATGAAGAGATTATGTTATATTTAGTAAGAAACAAGGCATCGTATAAAGAATAAATAGCTTTTCCATCAAAAGTCTGTCTCTTGGTAATTTCTGTTTCGTTGGATTCCTCAGCATCTTTATCTAAGAATTATTTTCCCTAGTCTAAAGCTGAAGCTACCTTTAGGTTGATTCCCCTTTCTATAACATCTCATTCCAGAGGATCTCTAGATCTTAGGAATGCCTTCATTTTATTCTTCCACATACTATATTCTTTTCCATCAAAATAAGGTGGCCTGGTATTACTCTGTTCTTCAACCAACCCTGTTGCTAATATACTAGCAATAGAAAATCTTTAACTCAGAAGTAAAAACACTTCAATAAAACAAGCACCAATGCTCTGATACCAATTGAAAATGTTAGTACTACCACCTAAAAGAGGGTGAATAAGTATTAGAAAAAATTTAACAATTAAATGCAAAATATATTATGTTGTGAGCAAAGTCTATAAATAAGTCAGAGTTTAACTAAAAGCGCCACCAGACTTATGAAGAAAATTCAAACTCAAATAAGAGGTGGATTAGAATTTTAAAAGAAGATTGCAATTGATAAAGCTAAAAAGAGTTAAAGGAAAAGAAAATTGCACACGAAATTTATAATGGTTTGGCTTAAATCAAGCCTACATCCACTGTTCCACGCTGACAGTCTTCTAACTAAAATTCACTAAAGTATCAACAGAGAAGTATAATGTTTTGAGTGCAAACACTCAATGGAAGATTTCTTTTTCCCTCACTAAGTCACTCTTCTTGTGTTTTCTCTTTTGAACACAATCTGTAAGCGTTGTTGTTGAAGGACAAGTGATTGGAAAGACTTCAAACTTTGGAATCTCAATTTTCACGCTTTATTTCAAACAGACTAAATGACCTCCTTAAATACTCATCTACGCTTTACTAGCCATTGGCATTCTCCAAAGGAATTTCTTCCAATCAATCCGTTGGATAGAATCGATTAAGGAAATCTTGTAGCCGTTTGAAGATTGAGAAAAAAATCCGTTGATTCCGGTCGCCCATACAATCAAAATCTAGGTTTCTATAAGTAGATGCTTCCCAAAAGGAACTTGTTTTCAAGATTGATTTCATCAATTCGTGATTGATTCCATCACTGTATTTGTAAAGGATAAGTGAGATAATTTGCCAGAAAGCTAGATATCAAAGATAAATCTCTATAACGTTCATACTGAATCATTGTGGTAAAATCAATAATCCTGAGTCTGACAAGAGTCTGCGATATGACTTCACGAGTCTACTATTCTTCCTAATAAGAACAAGAACAATAAAGTTTTGTCAATTTCAAAACCTAGTATGAGTTTTCTCAACACTAAGGAATAAGGTAAGTATGGAAATGAGGTAATGTGTGACTAAGTTATCTAAGCTTGGCAAAAACTTAACTCCCAAGTCTCAAATTAGTATGATGATGGCCTAAGACTTGAGGAACATATAAGCTTATGATTTATCAAAATGCATTAAATGGCATTAAATAACTACTTCCAAAAATATTTAAGACTAATCTTGATCTTCAAGACAACTTGTTCTTCAAGTTGTTTTGCCCCCTTTTTTCTCTTAGGCGTGTGACTCATCTAAGGGTAATGATGTTCTTAAATTTCTAAGGACACTTAAGCATGTGAGTCACTTATCCTAATGACAATTCTTGGATCTAGTTCATCAAGAAGGCCCTATTCTCATGGCTTGAAATTGAGGATGTTACACCTAATTTTCTTGCTAAATAAGAACTTACGCGCTAAAAAATTGAACAAGAAAGAGAGAGCCAAACGATGATGAGTGAAGATTCTGAAGTGATCTAGAAGCAAGGTTCCTTCTACCTATCTTCCAAGTGTACAAGCTATGCACAGCTCAGTTTTCTTGTATTCCATGTTTGGAAGTCCTAAAACAAGTTTATTGAAAGAGAGTTTCAATATTTACTTCATATTGATATGTCCTGGCTTTCTATGTCACAAATCTCTGAGTCAGTCTTTGATAGATACAAAGCATTGTCGAGTGTCAGACTTTATGCCTAGAAGTTAAATAATGCCATGCCGTTAACCAATAAAAGTCTGGGAGCAATCTTTGCTCGGTCCTGAACAAATATTCTCCTGAAAATTGATTATGAAGCCAATATCGCATAAGTGATTTATGCTAATGAGATTATAGTTTAGTCCTTGGACTAAAGAACCATCATTGATGATAAGCTTCTAATTTACAATGTTCCTTTGCTAATGATCTTTCATTTACTGTTTCCTCTTAAAGACACAACTCCACCCTTCAATTTCTCAAGTTTAATAAACATACTTTAGTCACTAGTCATATGTCTTGAGCAATTGCTATCCAAGTACCATTTGTTTTTTTTTTCTTTATTAGTGCCTACATTGACAAAATAAATTCAATTTTTCTTTGGTACCTAAATTTTCTCAGGTCGATGGGTGTTAGTGGAAAAAACTATTCTTATCCAAGTTTTCTGAATTGGTATCCAGACCTTAGGACATTCATTTTGCAAATGATTTGTATCATCACATTTGGAGCATTTGAGGGCATTTCAACTAAGAGGTTTTGTAAAATTTCTTTGAAAATCAATTTTATAAGCCAATCAAACTATCATACTATCACTTTTCTTAGAAAAACCAAGTCCTGACTTGTTATAGTAAGGAACTTGTATGGAAATGATTAATGATACCTAATTTTTAGTCGACACGTCAATAAATAAATAAATAAATCGAGTTTAGAGTTTCCAATCGTGATGGAATCCATTTCTCGAACCAAAAGTGTCAAATTTCATTTCTTTTTCTTTAGCCTATCATCTTTAGGTAATTTCCTAACATTTTTACCAAAAATCCAAAAAGTCAAATGGTTGACTTTCAAGTTTACTTTTGGTCAATCATTTAACTAAAAATCAACCTGATTTTCGAGTCTGTTTTCGATTTAATGGATTGGGCTTTTCATCGACGCACCTATAGTCTTATTCTCTAAGTTGATCACTCACAAGATAACTAATTTATCATGCAAAGCCGTTAAGGAATCTAAATGCAGCTGACTTAAGAATTCGATCAAAATCGACTGCTCAACCATGCTAATCTACAAGGGTCAATACGGCACCATTAAAATCTATTAGAGACCGGAGATAGGTTGATTCGACAGAAGCATGTAATTAAAGAGTGGGTGATTCCACCTAATTGCAAAATTCGCATCGAACGGCACTAAACCGATTTTTTTGCCATTTATGTACCCTGTGTCCGTATTTGAAACCTCGAGATTTTCATGACAACCGAGAGTTGCCAATGAGTCAAAGATGCACAATGCGACTCGAAAATAATCGACTACGGTCAAATGTGCTAAAAATTCCTAAAAGCTACCCGGTAGGTTAGGTCACGCTAAAATCGTGTCCGATTAAAATTAACCATCAAATTGAACCCGATTTCAAGAATTGAAAGTTCTATCATGTCACGGTTTATTTTAGGAATATCGACTCATCCTTCGAAGAATTTTTGGCAAGCCCGAATTTTCAATGAAAAATTAAAATTGGATAATTTTGGATCGGGAAATTCGGAGGGCCGTTTTTGTGAGCATTTTTTTGCCTTCAAGTTGGATCAATTGGTGAGGAAAATTGTGGAATTGAGTGTGGTGGACTTCCTCCCTGGTAATTTGGCCATTAATTTGAGGCCAATTGAAGTGTATTTGAGTTGAATTGTGAGGGAAAAGTCATGAAATTCGTATGCCTAGGAGGGGTGCAACAGTTCAGCTTCATCTAGGCTTGTTGGAGAAGTTTTGGAGACGAATGGCTGCTAATAAGGGCTATAGACTTTGGGGGCTTGATACTCAAGTGTTTGGAGATCTTTTGGGTGAGCATTGAAGGCCTTGTCCCCTCTTTCCAATTGCAGCAACCCTTCTTTTCCTTCTTGCTTCTGTATGCTCCATTGTTGCTAAGAAGGAGAAGAAGAGAATCTAGTAGAGAGTCAACCAAGGTCAGCCAGCCCTTGCCGAAGCCACAGTAGTTGTCGGTGTCGCCGTTCGCCCGCCCGAGCTCTACCTGCACACCGTCCTTGCGCCCGAGCCGACTCCGCCTCGTGTCCGTCGCATCCCACAAGCCGCGATGCCTGGCCGCCATTCCTGCTCAACCGCCGGCTCGCCTCTACCGTTCCAGCTGCCCGAGCCACTACCGTTGGCCCCTGCACGTGCCGCCATCCTGACGTGCCTATCCCAGCGCCAACCAAGCCCCCGTCCAGCCCCTTCTAGCTAGCCACAAAACTGAAGTTCCAACTTAGGGTGGGCCTATGTAGGCCTTTTCTAGGCGTTTCCAAACCTCATTAGGTGTCACCGTAGGCTTGAGTCTTGCTCGTCTCTATGTCGCCGTCGCTGTGAACTCATTTGCTCGCAAATCCAGTTAGTTGACTTGCTAAACCTTGATTATGGGGTTAATTATGCTTATGGGAGATTTAGTTTATGCTAAGATTGGTTTAGGTGGTTAGATTAGTGTAATTAGTGATTTATTTAGTTAAATAGGCTAATTAGGTGGTTAGATTAGTTTAGTTAAGGGTTAATTAGATTGTGTGATTTAATTAGCTTAGTGCATTATTTATTTAAGTCAAATTAGGTGGTTAGATTAGTGTATTTAGCTTAATTAGTCATTTATTTAATTATTTTTGTAATTTATTATTTTCTGAAAATTATACCGGAATAGCTGGTCGTCAAAATATCGTGCTAATTGTCGTGGTGTAATTAGTTTATGCAATTGAGTGATGATTGTGAATTTTAATTTATTATTCCAAATTTCTGGATTTTTGGTATTTAATTTGAAAATATTAGTGTTGGTTTCTTACGCCAAAAATGTTTTTAAGTATTATATCAAATAGTGGAATTTTTAAAAGTGGAATATCGCGTTTTATGACTCAAGCTAACCATGTATCTACACACAATTATTTTACCTGGTGTTTTTAATATGAAGAAAATAGGCCATATTCATTATTTAAATTGAGACATTTGAATGCAAAGCACAATGTCCTTAGCCGGGATTTGATGTACGGAAGGTCGGGTGGACGATGCTCCTTCGGGAATGCCCTTTGTCAACGAATGCCGGTCGCAATAGAAGCTAGGTTGATGCTCTTTCTAGAATGCCGTCTTGAGGTAGATGTTGCCATGCTTGATGGGGCGAGACGACGCTTGGTTATGCCGGAAGATCGCTAAACGTGGAGTAGGTCGTGCTCGTGGGGCCGTAACTAAATTGGAACACATGATTAAGTGAGATAATTGCACCTAATTATAGGACAAAATCGTGTGGTACGAAATGAGACGTGCCATAATAATTTAGCCTTATAATCGAGACCCATGTGGTTGTTTGAGATATAAGTTGAGGCGTTCCAATTGTTGAGTGTTATTACTGCATATATCTGTTATATGAACTGTACTAACGTGTAGGAAGGAACTGAGGCAAGGTAAGTCTCATTGGTTGTGTGGTTAGGCTGCCTCTAAGTGTATTGCCTTCCTAATCGGGGTTTAGGGTGTGAACTCATTGAGACATTATTTCACCCCATCGTGGTTTACCTTTTTACAAGTCCCTAGATGGAAGTTCGTCCAGTTCACTTTGGGCAGCCACAAGGGTATAGTGAGCAGAGTACCCTCTTCCCTGTCCCCGGGACTCCCTGGACCTGTGAGCTCATCGTGACCACGATCTTGGTCAATGAGGGCCTACCATAGTTGGTACATCATCAATTCAAAGCGTAGTTTCATCATGGGCCTAACGGGGAACGGGGGAGTCCCCTGGATGGTTTCGACGCACCTACCGTTGAGGGTGAGGAGGTAGCTGACCCACTTGACATCAACATCTCTGATGTGATAGATTCGGATCACAAGTAGATAGGGTTCGGGGTAGGGTTATTTAGGTAGCCCTTTTTCAGGCCTTGACTTTTGTATATAACCTTGCAGGCTGACCTAGTTTGTTTATAAAGTGTGTTTGTTTAAATTGATTGTCCTACTTTTCTATCATATGTTGATTGTGTCTGGAGATGGTTGTTTGCTTCCACATATGCATAATCGATTGGGTTGGCAACGCAACCTGAGAACGTCGCAAATTTTATCAACCACCGAAGGATGTACGCGCGCTCGAAGTTCGGGGTGTGACACCTTTAAATCATCATATCTTAGCTTCAAAATGATTTTTTTTTTTAAAAAATGCCACGTCATTTAAAATTGTTATCGAAAAATGCCACATTAGTTGTTTGGCCAAAAATTATTGTTGTTGACACTTAAGTGTTCATTTCTTCTCCAATTTTAGCACGTAAATTGACATTTTGGAAGTTTTTGCATTTATATGTCCACTCATGCCAAGTTTTAGCAATATTTCTTCTTCCATATGCTATTTCAATGAGAGAAGTTTGATTGTATCACTTGTGCAATTGAATGTAAAAACCCAAAACAATTTGCAAATGGAGGATAAGACAATATCAATCTTATAATTATTATAAGATACTCGCTTTGGGCCCAAAACTTTTAAAATGATTATTTAAGTGTCATAATGATAAATTAAGTGACTAGCAACAAAATATTTGACGTGACTTACCAAATAGTTTTGGCACTAAATTAGTCTAATTAAGTTTTGGCACCGAAATGATTGATTTTGAAGATTTCACACGAAATATTTAAAAATAGTATGTTGTGTAATTTATGTACCACATAACGTCATAGAATCCATCACTTGTTCATTGGAAAACTTGGAGTTAAATTGGTTCTGAAATGTTCCTTTCCATTAATCCTCCTAGTTGATCAAAGAGAAGAAGTCCATTTCAATAAGCCTCCTAGCTCTGCTCTTCAATCTCAAAGTAGAGCGAGGTCAAAGAAGACACAAATGCAAAGTTACAGGGAGAAGAACAACGCAAGTGTCATAACTTTTGCACAGCACTCACTTGAGCTCCATAACTATTTTGTCACTCACTTAATTGCCATAAATTTGAAAAATTGACCGCCAAAGTGCCTACAATGTGCCTCATCAGTGCTAACATGGACAATTCAAAAGATTCAACAATAAAAAAATTCCATGTCAAAATGGAAAATTAATTTTAAAAAATCCACCTAGGACAATTCGCGAGAAATAACATTCAAATGATTGATTTCACTTTGATATGGCACTTAAGTGAGTAAAAAAAAAAGGTTATAATATAAAAGTTATGGCACACATGCTATTCTTATTCCATCATTTTATTTATAAGTGAGAATGTTGGGGAGGATCAATGTAGCTATCCCTCTGAACTTTACCATAACAATCACACCCTAGACAAATGCCTTGCATTAATTAATTTTATATAAGACATGTTAATAGAAGTGGGTACCATATATAAAACTAGATATTTCTGATGAATGATGCACATTGCATATAAAATCCAATTAAATTTAATTTTCAACAAAGATCGAAATTGAAATATCATCAAACAATTATTATGTACTAATACATGAGTAGTATTAATTATAAATTACCTTCTTTGCCTCTCCATTTTCCCTACCACCATACAGACTTTCTTAAATCTAGAAACCCATCATACTCTCTCCTTATTTTACTCACATCAACTCAAAAATAAATAAGTAAGTTAGGTTAAACATGAAGGCTCACAATATCTCTTATAGGTCTCAAATTGAATATTATTTCGTACATTTTTTTTCTTCTCTTTCTTTGGAAATTTTGATGCATTTAAAGTTGACAAAAAATATGTTTTTTTTTTTCAATGGTTTGATTAAATTGTCTTAAAATGCAATTACAATTATCATAATTTTCTTGTCAATAACTAATTATTCTACTTATCGGCCCTACTTTTCAGATTGGCCAATATAGTCATAAACTTTTGGGCAATATTTCAATATAGTCTTTCCCACCAATTACCACCGCAAATCGCTAACATGATGTCTAATCATCATCAGCTGTCTTAAGTGACATGCTGATATAGGCAAACTACTGATTTCCACATCATAATTTGCTATGACATTCAGTAGGAAAGACTACCTTTAAATATTGCATAAATGTGTAGGACTTTATTGACAAAATTGGAACTAAAACTAAATTGATATGTGTATAATAGGTTTAAGACTATATTGATGATTTTCCCAAATATCTAACTAGTTACTCCTTTGAGGAACACATGTATAATCATTTTTGGGATAAGTACACTAGGAGTATTATAGCTTTCGTATGGCACTCACTCAAGGGCCATAAATTTGAAAAATTGATCATTTAAGTGCCATTGGCAGTTTGCCTTAATGGAAAATCTGTTGACACCGATTTCTACGTGGCATTGTCGAATGGAAAAAAATCAAAAACAAAAAAAAAATGCATGTTAGAATGGGAAATTAATTAAAAAATCCACACAAGACGATTTGCCAAAAGTGGCACTCAATTCTACCCCGATATGGCAGTTAAGTGGACAAAACATAAATTATCGCACTCAAGTGAGTGCCAAACCAAAGTTACGATGTTCCTACTATTCCTATCTCCAAAGTTAAGAGACGTGAAGAAAGTTTTATTTACTTCTTTTTCTTTTTTTTTAAGGAAACCAAATAGATTTTTCTGATTTTAAATGAATTTATTCGGAGAGAATTTTTCATCCACGATATTGCTTTTGAGACCTTTGAAACAAATAAAATTAATGGCATAATTAGAATATTAGCTTTGTGATTTTTTTCTTTTGGCTCGCTCTGACCTTTTGTCAATTTCTAATTTTATGAATTCTAGAGCAAAAATTTTCTTAGTAATCAATCTAATCCCAAAACTTTATAAACGACCTCTTTAGTACAAAAATATCTTGAAAACTCCCATTTAGGTGACTCCAGCAAGCCATGTCAAATTTTTTGACAAATTAGAATTACTAGTCATTCAAGTAATCAAGACCTAAGCAGGTCTTTAAACTGCTTAAGGAAAGAAACAAGCGGAGGGACCCGCCCTGAGGTGGGAATCCCTTCGTGTCTGTCTTCCGTAAAGGTAGGATTAGGCCTTGAAAAATATTCTAACCCCACTGCCAGACCGGCCACACTTCCCTTTTAGGGGAAACGGTTGGCACGCCTGATTCCCCTGAAGCCTTCCCTAGGTAACCAATCCGTGGGCATAATTCAGGGAAATGATGGTGCCAGGATAAAACCTGGGTGCCCGTTTTTCAAAAATCACAGCAAATAAATAATCGTTTGTTGGGGCACCATTGCTGCATTTTTCCCGCTGCAGTTGGATCGATAGATGAGTATGTTTCGAGCTTCATTGACCCCGTATTAGTCATCCACAGTGACCTTTCCTCGCGCACAAAGTACTGAACTTTCCAAATTGGATGTCCCGTAGCCAATTCTGATGGGAGGCCCATCTTGCGCAACTCGTCATACATGACGTAAGAGATATTGACTAGAAGACATACATGTAGTCGACTCATCTTGCTTAATCATTCCGAATCTAGATTGATTTTTCTTGTTCTCTTTCGCAATCACAAGTTATTGGTAAACACGGTCAGGAATTTAATAAAATATCTAAAGCGTAGAAGAAATCAAACTTGTCTTCTCTCATCGCCCCTTTCTTTATTCCCTCCAAACCCCTCCTTATCCATTTGTCCTCGGTTTGAGGTCTAAAAACAAACCTCAGCTTTCAAAATTCAACAGCGTCACAACCCCAACCATTCTTGTGCTTCACCAGCATCATTCCCGAATACGTTCCTGTAGCAGAAACTCTCCTGAGAGGCCAAATGGGTGAAAGCCATCAGGTTCACATTTTCTTTTTCCCTTTCATGGCTTCAGGCCACATGATCCCAATGATCGACATGGCCAAACTATTCGCCATTAGAGGCTGTAAGTCCACTCTCATCGCCACCCCCCATGACAAGCCCACCTTCTTGAAATCCATCACGAAAACCAAGGATGCTGGCTTCGACATCGATGTCATCACAGTGACATTGCCCCTGAAAGAAGTCGGCTTGCCAGAAGACTGTGACAATATGAACAAGGTCACTACGGTGGAAATACGTAAGCAATTCTATAGAGCTATCAAGATGCTGGACCAACAGCTCGAGCGGCTGATAGAAAAACTTGCCCCCAATTGTCTAGTCTCGGACATGCTCCTCCCCTGGACAACCGAGATCGCTGCCAAGTGGGGAATCCCTAGGCTCGTTTTCCACGGGACAAGTGCCTTCTCCATTGCGAGCATAGAATGTGTGAGGCTCTATGAACCTCACAAGAGGGTATCGCACGATTCGGAGCCCTTCGTTATCCCCAACTTCCCTGGGGAAATCACAATGTCCAGGATGCAGTTGCCAGACGTTTACAGGGAACAGACTGAGGTCACCAAGCTCCTCAATGAGATGATGGAATCGGAGAAGAGGAGTTTCGGGGTCATCATGAACAGCTTCTACGAGCTCGAGCCAGCTTATGCTGACCATTACAGGACATTCCAAGGGAGATGATCCTGGTTCGTCGGCCCGCTCTCATTGTGCAATGAGGAGAGCGAGGAATGGATCCCAGGGATTCGAGAGAACCCCTAAATCGAATGCGGAAGACAAAAACACATATCACCGATCGTAAAGCACACCACAGAATCGAGCGTACCTTGTTAGCCACAGATTAAATACCAATGCTGAAGAAGGAAGAGAATCTGATCCGATGATGTCAATTCGAGGGAAGACGGTGCCGTATGCTTACTGTTCTTTCGGTTTTTTTTTTTTTTTGGAGAGAAAAAGTGCGAGCGTAAAAACAACGTACGTCAAAACGGTACCTTTTTCTCTCTCTCTCCTCCCTTTTATACCCCCTTCTTTCCACGGGCCCTATTCCCGTGGGTCGGGCTTTCTGGGCCCAGCATGGGTGGACGGGCCTTAAGCCCATCACTAATTAAATCCATCATCTCCCACTCGCACATGGTGGTCCAAAACCAACATGGGCGGACAGGCCCTACTCATCCCCATCAGAGAAAATCCATCATAGACTCTCACTTAACATGATGGGCCGAACAGAATCCTCTTTTCCTCTCTTCAACATTCATACCGGTGAATAATCCGTGCGACCCAGCATACTTTGAGAGCTCGTTGCTATACATCTGTTAGGAATATATAGCAGCTCATAATGGGCATCACATCCTGAGTAGATTTAGTATGCAGTACCCTAGATCGATCGATCACATTTATATCTCTCTTGATCTCTTTTAAATAATGATATATATATATATTGTATTCACAATAATGATTATCCCAAAGACAGTCATAATTGGTTAACCGGTGAATACAAAACTATAATGTGATTCACCAAAATCGATCTTCCTCTTTCCTTCAAACTCTCAATTTCAGTTCAGCTTGCTTTTCTAGAAATGCCCCATTAGATCGAATCACTCATGACCATTGGCAACATCCTAAGATAGCAAACACTAAATAGAAATCTTGAGAATAAGTAAGAGTCATAAGGGGACTAAGAAATTAAGGAACTATTTTCCTCAAGAGTCTCACACGACATAAAAAGTTGAGATCAAACTTTTGCCACTCTTATTGGTCGTCTCATGCATACGTAGTATGAAATACGTATTACGGTATTAACTCCTTTCCCATGGAGCGGATGTCTATTTTTCAATACCGTACAGATGATAGTTCAGACATACCCAATGTCTAACTTGAGTTCACGTATCTACTCATTCACAAAATTCATCGAACTCACATCGGCATCTTAGACAGATAAAGTAAAATATGTGGGGTATTTTACTTTCGGACATAGTAAGTATTATGTCCTCATCTTAACACTCGATTAAGGCGACATACGTGTTTTAAGCTTGAGCTCTCGATTATCACCTAGATAATAAGCTTAAAAACAGTCTCATCTCTATTTATCACACAAGAATAGATGCGATTACCCGTGTGAGTGGGCTAATCTTATATCTGTCCGACATACTTCTCAACTTAAAATAATGCACTGAGCATTAAGATGCATAAAGATCAAACAAAGATTCATAGGCATTAATGATGAAAATATAAATTCATCAAATGTGAACACTTAAGGAAATTGCAATATTCAGTACATCAGCCTCTACGCAATCCTAGAGATTTCATATAGCCACAAAACACATCTCTAGGTATTGGCTTTGTCATAGGATCTGTTACCATTCTATGCGTAGTATGTACTCTAAGTTCACATCTTCTCGTGCAATCATATCCTTGACAAAATTATACTTGGTATCTATAGGTTTTGTCTTGCCATGATATTTTGGATATTTGGTGTACACTTTTGCTGCTTGGCTGTCACAGTTGACGAATAACAAATCTGCAGCACTTCCAATAACACCTAAATGATCCAAAAAATCTCTTAAGCCAAACACCTTCTTATACTGCTGCTGATAATGCCACGAACTCAACTTATATCGTGGACAAGGCTATACACTTTTGTTTCTTACTGCTCCAACATATGGTGCCATTATTCGGTAAGAAAACAAACCCAGAGATAGATTTTCATTCATCTAAATCTCATTCTCAATCAGTATCATAATAGCCTTAGAGTCGCAGATCCTTTCCTTAATGACTCATCATATAATCAGCAGTCCCCTTTGGATACCTCAGTATTCTTTTAATGGCTTTCCAACGTGCTTGACCTGGATTTGATTGGTAACTACTCACCATTCCAACTGCAAAACATATATCAGGTCTTGTACACATCATAGCGTACATCAAGCTTCCAACAGCACTAGCATAAGGAACATGTTTCATTTGTTCCTTCTTTTGTGGAGTCCTTGGACACAATCTATGACTCAATCATTCACCTTTTGTAATAGGAGTATCTATGGGTTTACAATCTTGAAATCTTAACTCCAAGAATGTATGCAACATCACCTATGTCTTTTATATCGAAGTTGGAAGATAACCAACTCTTGACATTATTAACAAACTCCATATTACTTCCAACAATTAGTATATCATCAACATATAATGATATGATCACAAATTGATCATTGGATCTTTTGATATATACACAATGATCATCATCTATCATTATAAAATCATATGCCATTATGGCATTATGAAAACGTATAAACCATTGTCTCGACGACTGCTTAAGGCCATATATCTACCTCCAAAGTCAACATACCTTTTCTTCTTGGCCTTTCACTATGAAACCAGTAGGTTGTTCCATATATATTTCATCCTCTAATTCTCCATTGAGGAAAGCAGTCTTTACATCCATCTGATGTAACTTAAGATCCATACTAACCACTATTGCCAGAACTATGCGAATCAAGGTAAATCATACTACAGGAGAAAATGTACTTTCATAATCAATTCCTTCATGTTGATTATACCCTTTCGCCACAAAGCGAACCTTATGCCTTTCTATCGAGCCATCAGCCTTTTGCTTTATTTTGAGAACCCATTTGTTCCCAATAGCTCTGCGTCCTTTTGGAAGATCAACCTGTTCCCAAACTTGGTTTGATTTCATTGACTCAATTTCCTCTTCTATTGCATAAATCCATTTTTCCTTATTAGGGCAACTCAGAGCCTCATTAACATTTCTTGGCTCATCCTCATCTTGTGGAGCAACCATAAAAGTTTCCCTTTCAATGTCAAAACGTCGACGGGGAATACTTTGGCAACTTGTTCGCCGTATGGGAAATTGCACACTTAGCACATCATTTCCCATTATGCTCCCACTTGGATTAGGTAATGATGATGTCGTCTCATCTTGTGATTGCAATTGAGAATGAGTTAAATTCAATTCATCACTTCTCATATTACTCCCACTTGGATGAACTCCACTAACATCATTATCCTGATCCAATGTCTCAAATAGGGAGTAATCTTCTCCTATTTCGCCCTTCTTAGGAAATTCATTCACTAAGAATGTGAAATCCGGTGATTCAAATTCAGTTATACTCCCACTTTCCTTCTCACCTATGAACACATACCCTTTCGAATGTTCGGAGTATCTCATGAAAATACTCTTATTTCCTTTGGGACCTAATTTCCCAAACTTGTGACAGGACTCGTGAGTATAGGTAGCACAACCCCATGGCTTAAGAAAATTTAAGTCCGATTTTCTACCTATCCATAACTTATATGGAATGGAAGCAATTGATTTGGAAGGCACCCAGTTAAGTACATAGGCAGCAGTTAATAACGCACCACTCAAAAAAGTGATAGGTAAGTTAGCATGCACCATCATGTACCTAACCATCTCCAGTAGGGGTTCTCATTTTTCTCTCCGCAACACCATATTGTTGAGGAGTATATGGAATAGACAACTGTCTTTCTATTCCTTTTTCATCACATAATTTTCTGAACTCATCGATATAAATATTCTCGACCTCGATCGGATCTAAATACTTTTATTTTCTTGTCTAATTGATTTTCTACCAAGTTCATAAACATTTTGAAACAACTTATGCTTCCAGATTTATGAGAAATCAAATAGACATATCCGAATCAAGTAGAATCATCTATAAAGTGATGAAATAAACAGCCCATTGCCTTCCTCTCACATTCATTGAACCACAGACATCAAAATGGATTAAATGCAGAGGAAATTCAGCTCTTTTACTTTTTCTAATGGTTTCCTTGTCATTTTCCCTTCTAGGCAATGCTCACATCTGGGCAAATCGACTTTTTCAATATTGCCCAACAAGCCCTGTTTGGCTAGTTCATTCATATGTTGTTGGCCAATATGACCAAGTCTAGCATGCCACATAATCACATCATTATCATATAAAGTAGAAGACGTGAAACAAGGGAATAACAAATATTGACATCAATACAATCAACATATAGTACAATGAAACCATCTAGAAAGTGACCACAACCATAGTAGTTTGTATCCAAGTACAAATCTACATCTCTATTACGGAAGTTCACACTAAAACCAAGCTTAACCAACATTAAAACAGACATTAAATTTCGACGAATCTCCGGAGCTTATAGAACATCATGTGGGAACAAGGTGCGTCCACCACGCATATTCAATTGGCAGTGCCAATCCCTCTAACTTCAACTTTGAAATTATTTCCCACATAGATCCACATAGTTCCGGTTGGTATCGTCGAATTTCACGAAGGATCCTCTATCCTTCCTTACATGGTCTGTCGTATTTGAATCTACAGTCCACAAAGGATTGGATTCAGCCAATAATATAGAACTTGGCACATAAGCAAAGTTCTCAAATGTACAGGAGGTGTATACCTTCTTTAGCTCACGATAGTCGCGAGCATAGTGACCTCTCTTGTCACAATTGTAACACCTCACCCTTGACATTTTCTTCACTTGAGGACGTTTTCCTCTCTTGTGTTGGTTAACTCTTGATTTCTCGCAATAAGGACTTGATCCTTTGCATTCCCACATATTGAACGAATCAATACGCTTGCGCTTAGAGCACAAAACCCTTTCTGAGCTAGAACCAGCATTGCAAATGTCTATTCTCAGCTCAAATGCCGTTAGGCGGTCCTCTACTAGCTCAAGGTGGCGCACGGCATCCTCAAGATCTTCCATAATATGGTCAAGAGCTTCTAATGCTTCTTACTTTTCCAGCACATATTGAATCTTCATATTCAATATTTTACAATTGTTGCCGTGCATATCAGCAATCACGTTCTTAGTTGCTGAAACCATCAGTCTGAACACATCAGACATACATGCACGAATATTTAATGCCTATCATTTATGCATCCCTATTTGCATAGACCCATCATATTAATGAATAAGGGGCAACCAAGCATCCATCGAACCAGCATATGCAAAAATAATTCTATGAAGTGCAAAACTCATAGTGGCTCGATAACAATGAAAGCAAATATTATCTAATATCCAATAAAATAAACAATGCCTTCACATAATACAATTATACATTACACTAAGCAATATATACAGAGAAAAAAAAATTAACATGGAAAGAGATATTTACACTCATAAAACATCTCATTATTAATCTAAGAAATAATTAGGGAATGTCCCTTCTAATCTATCAGTCAAAACATCTGAGAAAACTGAAGGCACATTTGCCAACCATGGAAAAATTTTGGAGAGCTTTCATGTCGCCACCAAGCGGCGCATTCACCCTTGTGGCGCTCATTCTAAGGGTTGAAGTTTTTGGCCAACTCAATCCTATGGAAAAAAATTAACCCGGACCACGCTAGAGATCTAACACCTTTCATTCGGGTGGAAGAGTATTCATCATAAAGGCACCTTCACCGGCATAAGATAACCATTCAAGATGATTTCTGGATCATCGATTGCGCTCATTGATACTAAATCACCGGGCCACCGATAATCAGTAATTCTTTCATCAGCCTTTTAAGTCTTGCATTTCCCTCGTCCGTCTCGGGATTGCGGTATCCGTGCATGACGTCATATTCTTACAAAAACTTCCATAATCTAGCTTAGGGAAAATACATAATTTTCCAAAATTCATAACACATGCATAATAAAAAAAAAAATGGATTACATATAAACCACATAGGCATACATGGAAAAAGAAACAAATTCCTTTTTTTTTTTTTTTTTTTTTTTTTTTTTCGGGTCAACGGTCAAAGTCAACGGTCAACGGTCAACGGTCAAGTCTACGGGTCAATGGGCGCGGGTCGTCGGACTGCTCGGATCGGTCGGGCCGGTCGGGCCGCTTGCGCGGACCGACGCACATGCCGCAGAGCGTGCGACGTCACTCGGGCGTCGGCGCACGTGCGCGGCATTGCCATTCCGGCCGTAGGTGGCTAAGAGTATTGACGTCATCCGAGCGGTTACCGCCGTTGGATGACGTCACGATGACGTCATCGTGTGACAAACACGTCGGTCCGCGGACCGCGCGTGCCGTTCGCCCGGTCGCCGCGCGCACGTGCGGGTTCGTCGCGGGCGCCGGGTGTGTGTCGCGCCCACGTGCAGCGCCTTCCCGGCCGCGTGTGGGCACGTGCGGTGTCTCCCGGCGGCGTGCGACATGTCGCCGGACTCGTCTCGACATCGCCGGACTCGTCTCTACGTCGCCTTTCACCTAGTGCTTTCATATTTTGATTTCGACTTACGAAAACTCAGAAAAAAGGCCAGTGCTTTCATATTTTGATTTCGACTTACAAAAAATCAGAAAAAAGGCCAAACAACGCTCGGGTGTCGGGATTTCACGCCTGATCCGTACGGCCGAGAATATTTTTTTACGAAAAATCGAAGAAAAACATCAAATTGATCGGGAAAACGTGAACTAGGCTCACGATACTCAATGTTGGGAATAACGGATCCCCGAAAACTGCCGGATTCGACACTGAATCGAACCCCTAAATCGAATGCGGATGAAGCCCGGGAAAACACGTATTCCGATCGTAAACACACACGGAATCGTGAGCCACGGTTTAAACACCAATAAGAAGGAAGAGAATCACCGATGATGTCAATTCGAGGAAGACGGTGCCGTATGCCGGTTTTTTTTTTTTTTGAGAGAAAAAGCGCGAGCGTAAAAAACAACATACGTCAAAACGGTACCTTTTCTCTCTCTCTCCTCCCTTTTATACCCCCTTCTTTCCACGGGCCCTATTCCCGTGGGCCGGGCTTTCGAGGCAACGCAACTCAGTGATCTACATTTGCTTCGGAAGCATGGCAAATTTCAATGCTGCTCAGCTCCACGAGATCGCAGTTGGACTAGAAGCGTCAGGTCAACAATTCATTTGGGTGGTGAAGAAGGACCCGAATGTGGAAGAAGGCAAAGAAGAGTGGTTGCCTGATGGGTACGAATCAAGAATCCGAAACAAGGGCCTCATCATCAGGGGCTGGGCTCCTCAGGTGCCGATTCTTGATCATGAGGCGATTGGGGGTTTCGTGACACATTGCGGGTGGAACTCCACACTGGAGGCGATCACGGCCGGCGTGCCAATGGTGACTTGGCCGGTAGAGGCAGAGCAATTCTTCAACGAGAAGTTCGTGACCCAGGTGCTCAAGGTCGGGGTCAGCATAGGGGTGAAGTAGTGGGTGAGGTTGTTCGGCGACAGCATGAAGAGCGAGAGAGTGGAGGATGCAGTGAAGAAGCAGAGGAAATGAGGAGGAGGGCCAAAGCACTTGCAGAGATGGCAAGAGGGGCTGTGGAAGAAGGGGGATCTTCTTGGTCTGATTTGGGAGCTCTGCTTCAAGAGCTGGGACAGCAGAGATTGGCTCACAACAACATCTGATTCATGACTTGAAGCAATCAATCTTGAATTGTTGGTTGTGCAGAAATCCTCCATTCTCAGTTTCTGTTGTGTCTTAGCCGTAGAGAAAATTGCTAGATTTGCCGTTTCTTTTCGTGGATTTATTTTACGAGTTGTGATCATTCGATGTGTAGGATAAGCCTCTATTTCTTTTGAGATAATAGGGAAAGCATACATTGTCTTGAATTCTGTGGTGCCAAAATAATAAAAAGTTGGTGCAAGGTCTTCGGTATGCTTTGTCTCAACCCGGTCAAAAGTGGATGGCTGAATCTGACAACCAATCTTTAGTTTAGCAAGACCTTTGGTGCTGAGCAACCCACGTGGGAGGAAAGATAACTGGTCAAAGCGTGCAGCCATTTATTGACATTTTTGTCCAGCTTTCGCTTAGTCCATCGTTCTAGAACTGAGAGTAATGTCGCCGGTTCGGTCGTCAAAGCTCGACGCCTCAACTCTATTTCTTTTAATTGGGTTTCATTTCTCCCGCACCCTCTTTTGGACTTGTTATATTCCGAAGTACATTTCATGTGTCTATCTACATTTCCTTTTTGAGATAAAATAATCTTTTGCCGACCAAAAAAAAAAAAAAATTAAGTTGGTCTCAAAGTTGCCATTCAATAGCAAGATGCCCTATGTACTTTCCCTTTTCTGAATTATATTTCCCAGATACTTAAAAGAGCATAGAGATTTTTGCAACTTCATTTTATAAATAGAAATATTATCTAAAAAGTTTTAAATATATTGCATTTATGTTAATTCAGTTCTAAATTTTTCAATTTTATCTATTAAATCATAAACATTTTTAAGTCTTTTCAATTGAATTTATCTAACCAATTTTAGCAAGAAATTACTAGCATGGATGTCTAACATCTTAGAAATCGACATTAGCATTACAATCACTAATTAAATCATCATAACTATAATCTATAAACTTAATCGAAAGTGAAATTACTCGGTTCTAAATACCCGTCTCTGGCCTGCCAGGCTCATTCTACGACAACTCGGCCCACTAAACTTAATTTACTATTCTAACAAATCCAATTCTTGGCCTGCTCCAAGCCAAGCCCAAATCCATAATCTATCCTTTGGCTAATCGAGCCCAACTCAATGACTCGTGTAGACCGCCAACTTCTTAAGTCCACACATTCCTCACGGTCCAGCGGGCTTATCTTCTGGCCCGATTTAAAATAATTTAAGCCCTTAATGATCTAATTATACTAACAGAGTCAGTGAATTTCTAGGATGTCATAGCATGTGCTAAGATTTGTAGCCATGATTGCCAACGAGGAAGAAGAAGACAAATTGGGAATAAAATATGTGTGATGTACGGATAATGGCGGGCTAAACAATTGTCCATTTGCCCATTTAAAATGAATAACCGTCACGTCCATTGTCAATATAAAACTTTTTCTTTACATTTCAATCTTTGAATAGGTAGTATACTAATGAATTCAATTAGGCAACTATCTCTAAATACATATATCACGTATTCAATGATGAATGTATATAAAAATTCAATACATGGATTTTGAAGGTAAAAAGGGAGAATACCACCGAAAACCTTAACTATACCGACTATGGCTAGGAATTCTATTTTTTTTGTCACAAAAAATCCGAATCATGTACCATTGTCACAAAAAATATACCCTCTGCCATAGTTTCATTCAAGATGGCTGTTCAATTTGCAAGCTCTTGCTGTTTTCCCTATGTTCCTTTTTAAAAAAGACAATTAATTTAATTTAATTTGAATTTATTTTTCAATCTAATTTAAATAGTATTTAGATTAAAAAATTACATTAGACCAAAATAATGTTTTTTAGTCTTATTCTTCATGTTTCAATCACGTTAGCACCATGTAGAAGAGAAAAATAATATAAAAAAAAAGCTATGCAAGCATATTTTGTTGACAAAGTTGGACAAAGCTAATGGAAGGACCTTATTTCGTCAATTTGACGAGTTTGGGAAATTGATTATACTTATTGTAAGTTTTAGAACTCAATTGCACTTTTGCAATAATTTTTAGGGCTTCTAGTACAGATATTCCACTTTTTTCTTCTTACTATCATACTATTTTTATTTTTCTTACTGTTTTACAAAAATGGATGTTTGGTTTGCCAACACACGTTCACATGTCAACACATGTGATTTGAGAGGCTCAAGTTTAGGCCACTTAAGTATGAAATGATCTAAGATTGAACTTGGTAATACTTGATTTGAGAAGCTTCTTTAAACTTCACTACATCTTTTAATGCCACGGTGGTTAGGACATCACATGTTACAATTGATGATGTGAGAAATGTAACCTAGCTCATGCGTTTAATCCTGTGACATCCTGAATTTTTCAACCTGTTTTCTACTGAATTAATCTGGCATTTCATTGACGCGTCTATAAGGTTATTCTTAGAGCCGATTACTCTCAAGATAACTAGACTAGCTTGAGAAACTATTAAGGACTTTAAAGCAAATAGACTTGAGAATTCAACCATGAATCGGCTTCTTAACCATGCTCATCTTTAAAAGTCATTACGACATGGTTAAAAATCAAATTAAGATCAGAGATAGGTTGGTTCGATTGAGATGTGTGGCTGATCGTGGGTGAGGAAAATTCTCATCGACCGACACTAATTTGATTTTATTGTCGTTTTGATACCCTAGTTCCGTATTTGAATCTTGAGATTTTTACAACAATTGAGAGTCACCAATGTTTCAAGTGGGTTTATAGTGGTTTGAAAAAAATCGACCATGGGTCATTTGCCTTAAAAAGTTCTGAAAATTACCTAATAGTCTAGGTCACGCTAAAAACGCACCAAATGGAAATTAACCGCCGATTCAAGTCCGATTTTAGAAATTGAAGATTCTGTCATTTCACAATAAATTCTAGGACCCATGACTCAGTCTCAAAAGATTTTTCTGACGCCCGACACTTTTTGGGAAAAAGTCGTCACGTGGTCGTTTTCGTGCGGAACAAGCTGAGGATTAGTTTTAATGGCAAAATTGAGAAGCATGCGGGATTCTTGAATGAAGAAAATTATTAATTTGATAAATGAGGCATCAATTGATTTTATGAGAGTCAATCGAGGAGAATCAAGAGAGAGTTGAATCAAATTGAAGCCACCCCACTTCAATTTCGTAACCCCCCTTTAGCCTAGCATTTTTGGACCATTTGAAAGGTTGAATGGAGTGTGTTGGTGGTTCAATGTGAGCCAAGGAGTTCTACTTGGCCTTGGATAAAGCTTGAAGACCAAGTTTGGAAATTAAAGCCTTGTGGAGCCCTCACCTCTCATCTCTATCCATCTCTCTCTTTCTCTCACCTTAACCGGACACCATTCTCTCTCTCACCCTCCCTTCGTGCAACGCCAGCTAGCAAAGGAAGAGCAGGAGTAGCTTGCCATCTCCAACAAGCCGCCTAGACACCGCACGCCGCCCGTCGTTCCGCTGTTCACGCGTGCACCACCACCACTGAGCTGCCGTCCGCCCCCTCACTTCATTCTAGCCATCATGCAAGCAGGTGTCGTCATCTAGCAGCCAAGCCGGAGCCGTTTGGCCACTGTCGGCCTCCGTCCAGCCATCGTTCGGCCTCACCAGAGCCTCGCTCACCCTATGCCAACCTTGCCTTGCCATCTCAGCCACCAGACCAGCTTCGACCGGCCAAGAACAACAGTTGGAAACTGGGTTTCCAATAGTCATCCGAGCCCGCTTTTGAAGTGTTTCAGGCCCCGAACCCAAGGTCCGCTTTGGAGTTTATTGTTCCCCGCGCCGTTCCCATCGGATTGATCCGACTTGCACATTATTATGGTGAGTAATCTCATTAATCCTTGCTTAGTGGACTAATTATGCTTAAGGGTTGATTAATGTTAATTAAATAGGATTAAATGGTTAGGTTAGAATGGATTAGTGATTATTAGTTAATTGCATTGCATATTAGTTAGGTGGTTAGTGTAATTAGCTTGAGGATAGCTTATACTATTTATTGAATGCATCTCGGGATTTTTCCCGACCCTTATCGGGCTTCGATTAGGCATTACAGGCCTAAATTGGATTTTTAGTATTTATTTATTAATTTTTAAAATTAATTAATTATTTATTTATTATTTTGAAATTAGGTAGGGATAGTCGACGACCAAAATTTTATGCTAATCATTGTGGTACAATCCATTTATTTATTTGAGCTCTACGTTGTGCTGAATTGAATTGATTGTGCAATTTGAGGAATTATTCTTAAATTGATTGAAATTGAGTGCAATTGAATGATTGATTGGTAGATGGCCAAGTATGGTTATTTAGCATTTACAATGCTTGATGGGTTGTAAAGTGGAGAGAATTGTGAGAGTGAATTGGAAATACTCTTGGCTGATATCATCAAGTATGAGGTATAAATATACCTGGTTCGGTGATAAGGAAATCACTGGTGAAAACGGTGCCTTAAATAAAGCACAAGTGATGTTTATTGCCTGCATTAGTATAGACATACGTGGTTCGGTGATTAAGGATATCACTAGTGAAAACGGTGCCTTAAAGAACGCACGAGTGTTGTCTATTACATGCATCATTATGAACATACGTGATTCGGTGATTAAGGATATCACTGGTAAAAATGGCACCTTAAAGAACGCACGAGCGCTGTCCATTGCATACATCACCTTGGCAAAAGCAACGCTCGAGAGAGTACATGTGATTTGGTGATTGGGAATGACCTAGAAATGGTCTGACTGACATGTAATCGACTAGGTTGATTGATCAATGAATTGATCCAATTGTTGTGAATTGATTGATTATTTGATGCAATATATATGAAGCATTTGTATATAACCCTGAATTGCAGGTTGGGACTGACGCCAAGGTAAGTCTTCTGATTCATGCTGTTAGGCAACCTTATGGCGTATTGGTTTCCTAATCGAGTCTTAGTGGGGTAGAACTTGCTGAGACGTAGTCTCAATGGTTATTGTATAACCATGTCAGGCCCCTATATGGCAGCACCGGTATTTCCCCCTCCTCCAGAGCAATTTGGCATTCCAGTGGACATCACTGAGAAAGAGACTCACTTCCATGTTCATCCTCATCTAGAAGGATAAGAATACGTTTTAATTGAGTCGACGGTGTGGGTTGAAGTTGGCCAGGACGACCTAAGGCCCCATGAGTATCAGTCTTGGTATCACTACTATCATGATGGACGAAGAATAGGTCCCATCCTTGGAGAGGAAATACCTCACTACGTCCCAGAGAAAGCTTTTGGTGAGGGAACTGCAGACCACAAAGATGGAGGCGTAGATGATGCCAGAGATCCTGCACTCGAGAGTGAGCCGACTTCACCTGTATACACTGTAGAGGATGAAAATTTTGAGGAAGGTGAAATCGTGGAACAAGAAGTGGAAGGTCTAGAGGAGGACGAGGATTGGGGAAATACTGAGGAGGAGTCGGTAGAAGAAAAGCCTGAAGAAGACAAGGAGTCTAAGGAGGAGGAAAGCGAGACAAAAGAGTCAAAAGAGGATCAAGATGATCCTGAGTATGACTCGGATGAGGACTAAGACTCCATCCTCTTTTGTGAACCCTGTTTATATGTGAATAGAGTGAGACCAGAAAGTTGTGAATAGTTTTATGAAGTACTTTGAGTTATGCTCTGTGTAAAAGTATGGTTGTGAATTTCAATATGAAAAATATGGTCTTGCTTTTGTATCCCATCATTTTATTGTCTAGGGATTTCTAACTGCTTTCGCCTGTGCTATTAAAAATGAAAGGGGCCGCGATACATAATCCTGGGATATAGTATTCTAAAATTGACCAAGTAGAAGGATGTGTGGGTGCCTGAGGATTAGGGCGTGACAAATCCTCTCACACTTGTTAGGGAAACAAAACAAAGTTGTTTCTGCTTTCTCTCTCTCTCTCTCTCTCTCTCTCTCTCTCTCTCTCTCTCTCTTTCTCTCTTTTATCTCCATCATCTACTTCAATGTTTAGCCATCGGGAGGGTTTGACCTAATCTCATCCTCCCCTCTCTCTTTTGATGATTTTGTTTGTTCTTTATTATTCTGTTTTTGTTTTTCTTCTCTCCCGGTTTAGATTAGGGATTTCTCTTAGTCTAACTCTTGATTTGAGAGTTTGAATTATCACAGCTTAGTTCTAGATTTGGGTGCTATCCTCTCCCAATCTAAATTTGAGAGTTTAACGAATATGGTTTTGGGGATTCGATATCCCTCTACTCTATTCGTGTACAAGTTTTCTATCTCCTGTTTCAATAATGATTGTGGAGTTCTAGCATCTTATTGCAATAAGAGATTTGCTTCTCCACATGTCAGATATGTATTTGTTCAACCTATTTTGGTTGTCTTCGTACCGTGATGGTGTAGACGAACTTCAACCTAGGCGTGCATTGCCAACTGGCAACATTGTAGTTATTGGAAAATGAATTTATGGCACGTGCTTATTACTAATAAAGACACAAGATCCAATTATTGGCTGCTTGTGGAACTAGTGTGTGCTTAACTTTGTTGGTAATCCATTGATCCTTATTGTTTTCTAGGTTTGGCTTTTTCTTTTCAGTAATCTTACTCTATTTCGATTTGCTTTTTAATAAAGACTACGTACTTCGTATCCATCATTTTGAGCAATGAATATAATTTTCTTTCTATAAAACATATTATTTAATAGCATGATTGGCTATTTATTGAGGCATGCGCAGCTCTTGAAGAATTCTTAAATAAACCTAAAAGCATTTTATTTTAATCGACCAAAACCCTTTGCTTTCCGAGTAAGTAAAACTTTGTTAAAAAAAACTCATAACAGAATTTGAAGCTTACAAAAATATGCAATAAATTTTGTTGACTTTAATAATTGTCTTAAAAAATGTTTATTTAGGGAAGCATTCGAGAAATGGAGATATTTCATTCTAGCTCAAATTCAAGTACAATTTTGTAAAGTCTACTTCAGGTTGAACACATTCAGACTTAAACTCAAGACTTTATTCTAAAAACAAAGACTATGAGAATTATTCTCATTCCCATCTTGACAATGTTAAGAACATAGCAAGTTCAGAATGAGACAATTTGATAGAACATGACACACCTAGAACATATAATGGCTAGTAATGTGGTATGGATTTCACATCTAAAACGACCGTTTGACTCAATTTAATTGTTTGGCAATTCAATCTTGAAGACAAGTTATTTTTAAATGAGGAAGCTCTACTTATGGAAACCAAGATTTTGGTTGTATGGGTAACCAAAAATCAAGTGGGCATTCAAGTGCCATCACTCAATGGCCACATAATCTTCTTGATACATATTTGTTCGATGGGTAAATTGGAAGACAAACCTTTGGAAACTTTCCAACAACTAGTTTAGAAGTAGAGGAGTATTTAAGGAGACCAAAGGCCGAGGAACAAGTCAGAGACAAGGCCCATAATCTGAAATTTCAAAGTTTGAGCGAACTTCCATCAAACATTTATCTTTCTTGAGCTTAATTGAAATTCACAAATTTTTGGAATAAATAACCAAAAATCCAATCAGCACTCAATTTGCATAATTTAACACTCAATTGCAGAAATTAACCACACCATTGCAATCAGCACGAAATTCTGGTCGCTAGCTATCCCGATCTAATTTCCGGAAAAATAAATAAATAAATAATTAATTAATTAATTATAAAAATTAATTACACAAATCAATTTAAATTCTAAAAATGCTAACCTAAGCCAAAATCACTAAGTTTAATATCGAAACGGGTCCGGAAGAATATCAAACCAATCTAGATAAATACTACTATTTATCTAGGCCTTAGCTAAACCATTCTAACCACCTAACATGCATAATTGAATAATTTCTAATTTAATTGAACTAACCACCTAACTCCTAATTAAATTAAACTAAACACCCCTTAGGCATCATTAGCCTACTAAGACAAGTTTAGTGCATAAACTCACCGATTTCAAGTGAAGACCGGTACACCGTGACGGCGGCGTGACGACGGCAAAAATCCGAATTTTTGGCGGCGTCAACGGACTTGGGCCGGGCCTAAACTTGGCCCAACAAATCTCAACCCAAGCTAAGATGTGCTCTGGATTTGGGCCAGACTTCAAGTGGGCCTGTCTTCAAATGGGCTAGAATTCATGTGGGCTGAAGCTTGCAAGAGTGGGCCTCTGATTTCGTTGGGCTGATGGGGCTTCAAATGGGCTGATTTTTGCGAGCTTGGCCAACTTCTTGGGCTGCTGGCACGAAGATGCGCTGGAGCTGGGCCATGAAGAAGCAGCTTAGGTGGAGGCGGAGGACCTTGAAGACGCGTGGGCTTCCTTCGCAGGAGAGGACGTGCGGAAATCAACTTTAATGGAGAAGAGCTTTGTTGGTTGACCGAATGAAGGTGGAGACTTGGACGTGGCAAAGGGAAATCAATGAGGAAATGGGTGTGTGGCAGGGGCTGAGCAGAAACTGTTTCGGTGGAGGGGATGAACGGCTTCGGTGGTGTTGATTCAAAGGGGGAGTAGCGGTCTTCGACATAAACAAAATAGAAGAAAAAAGGCAAAGGTTGAGAGAGATGAATGAAAGCGAAGCAGCACCGTGAAGAAGGAAGAGAGAGGAATAACATGGAAGAAGCTGCACCGAAAGAAAATGAAAGAGAAGCAATGTTCGTGGAGAGCAGCTGGCGTTGCTTAGCCAAGCTTGGGCTTAAAGTCCACAAACTTATCCCTACCATTAATGGCATATCCTCTCCTAATTCTTTCTTGAAAATCAATTCTCAAATGAGCCAATTTAAATGTCCAAATTGTAGCCCCTTGCCAAAATTCCGAATTTCACTCAATTAGTTTCAATTTTCTTATTCGATTCCCCAAATCGACGTCCAAATTTTACAAATTGAGGTCCAATTTTGATGAAGAAAAATCTCATACAATTTTCTGCAAGTCCCCAACATGCAAAGGCTCTACTTAGAAGTCCAAATTTCCTTCAATTTTGCCTATCCGAATTTCGCTATTTTTCTGAATTGTCGGAATTGCTTTTTCCATAAAAATCTCGGAGTCTTCAAAAATTCTTTAGAGGATGAGTCGACGTTCCTAAAATAGATCGTGACATAACAGAACTTTCAATTTTTGAAATTAGGTTCAAATTCACAGTTAATTTCAATCTGATGCAATTTTAGCGTGACCTAGCCTACCGGGTAGCTTTTAGGAATTTTTAGTGCAATTGACCCGTGATCAATTTATCTTTTATATTTTCGACTCATTGGCGATTCTCGGTTGTCATGAAAATCTTGAGATTTCAAATACGGACACCGAGTACCAAAACGATAGAAAAATCGGTTTAGTGCCGATTGACAAGTATCTTACAATAAGGTGAAATCACCCACACTCTGATCACATATCTCAGTCAAATCAACCTATCTCCGGTCTCTGATCGATTTGGAGAGTGCTGTAATGACCCTTGCAAATCGACACGGTCGAGCAATCGATTCCTGGTCAAATTCTCAAGTCTATTGCGTTAAAATCCCTTAATGGCTTCCCAAAATAGTCTAGTTATCTCATGAGTGATCAGGTCAAAGAATGGCACTATTGGCGCATCGATGAAAGGTCCGATTTATTTAATCGAAAATGAAATTTGAAAATTCAGGCCGTCACAACTCTTCCCCTCTTATAAAAATTTTGTCCTCGAAATTTAAACCTATTATAATCTTTAAGCAAAAAGGTGGGGGTACAGTCGTCTCATCGACTCTTTAGTTTCCCATGTTACTCTTTCCGTGCCATGGTGTTGATAGACTACTTTGACCAACGGGATGATCTTGGTGCACAAGACTTGCTCCTTGCGATCCACAATCTAAACTGGGCTTTCCACATACGACACTCTGTCGTCCACGTCTAATTCCTCAAAATTAAGCACATGGGTCGGGTCAAGCTCTACTTTCTCAACATCGACACGTGAAAGATATTATGCACTTGTACCAACCTCGGCAGCAGTGCAAGATGATATGCTAGGATCTCAATTCTTTCCAAAATCTCAAACAAACCTACGTACCTCGAACTCAGCTTTCCTTTCTTGCCAAAGCGTGAAGTACCTGTCATTGGTGGCACCTTCAGAAAGACGTGATCACCCACTTGAAATTCCATTGGCACTTATTTGTGTAGCTTTTCTAGTGGCTCTAAGCGATCTTTAATCTATTCCTAATGACAGCAATTGCATCCATTGAGTGCTTAATCAACTCTGGGCTTGTGATTTACTATTCTGCGACCTCATCCCAACATATCGGCGTTTTGCACGCTCTGCCATACAACGCTTCAAAAAGATCCATCTGAATGCTCTGCAGGTAGCTATTGTTGTAGGCGAACTCAACAAGGTGAAGCTGTTCCTCCTAACTTCCCTTGAAATCCAACACGAAGGCTCACAGCATGTCCTCGAGGGTTTGAATCGTCCTCTCAGACTGGCCATCCATTTGAGAATGATAAGTCGTATTGTACTGCAGCTTCGTTCCTAATGCACTCCGCAGACTTTTCCAAAATGCAGCTAATCAAACAAGTCGTCAATCCTCGGAAGTGGATACTTGTTCTTGATCGTCACCTAATTGAGTTGGCGATAGTAGATGCACATGTGCAATGAACCATCTTTCTTCTTTACAAACAGAACTAGTGCTCCCCGAGGTGATGCACTGAGATGTATGAATCCCTTATCCAACAACTCTTACATCTGCACCTTCAGTTCATTCAATTCTGACAATGCCATCCGGTAATAAGCCTTAAAGATTGGCTCTGTCCTATGGGCTAATTCAATCACAAGTTCTATCTCTTTCTCTGGCAACAAGCCTAATAAATCCTATGAAAACACATTTAGAAATTCTTGGACTACTGAGATGTCCTCAATCTTGAGTTCTTCAATCTGTCTTATCTTAGGCAATCTTCAAGTAACCTTGACAACCCCCATTTAACATACGGGTTACCTTTAAGCAACGAGATTAATGAAATTGAGGGTCCTTTTCGACTCCTAATAAACTCAACACTTCCACATGCTAATGGATTAAGTTGGGTTACCTCATGACTACAATTCATTACCACAAGATGCTCCATGAGCCCACTCTGTTCGTATATGACGTCAAAGTTATGCCTCAGCAACTAGTCAAGCACAACTCTAGTAAGTGGTTCTTCTCCTATAACCTTAACACAACAAATTGAAATTCCACAAACTCAATTCCTAAAACTCTGCTGTGCTACTTTGATAAAATCATCCTAAAAACATTCTTCCTCTAATCGGTGCATGGTTGATTCAACTTTTGTCCCTTTTGCCATTTTAAGGGCGTTTTATCTGTGGTAGCAATGTCTATGGTCCCTTGGACTCACATTGATAGTCCCTCACCTGATGGCCGTGCTGGCCACATCTATAGCATGTTCCCATTATACCAGGACACTGGATTGATCCATACTTCATTCTAGAAACTCGGCAAATAATTGGTGAGTCCTCTATTTCCTACCGGATGACAGCATGCACTCTTACTTACACTGGGGTCCATCCCAAATACCCCACGGTGTGTTCTACGACGCATTCCCGTTGATCTGTCCCATCGGCCTTCGGGGACCTTTTCTGGCCAGGTAACCTTGTTGGTCACACTCAGAACAAGTACCCATCTTAACAAGACACGGGGCTGATCCACATTGGCTTAAGTCAACACAACACACTCCATTTTGATTCATTGCTAACTTGACCATCCCACATTTCCAATTGGACATAATAGGATACTTTTCTCCAATCATAGGCTCTTTCCCAAACTGGTTTTCATCTTTACTAAATCTAAACTTCGACTCGGATGCAACGGCTTGCTCCCAGATCACATCTCGCTGTTGGACCTCGGCAGGTGTGGCAACAACAATGGTTACAGCACTAGCAGTGGCAGTGACAGCAGCAACAACGGTGGCTCGGTCCTGAGCTTACTGACCCAACGAGCTTGCAAGGAACACTAGCGCCTGAACGATCCCGTAGAACCTATGATCACTCGGTACTGCTACACTAGTACAAACTTACGACGGTACTCTTATACTCAAGCCAGCTAGAGTCGATGCTCTGCCACAACCACCTCGGGTACTAACCTTTGCCGGCGCTTTACCCTGAGTTACAAAGGCTACAACCTTCTTACTAAAAGTCCTCAGCTCTTGATCACTCATGCTACAAGATCTTTATAGAAACTTATTTTCTAATTCCAATACCATATTGGAATTTGAGTGACCCACACAACAAGCTACCAATTAGCTATCACGCACATGCATCAACAATTTAAAAGTGGCTTTTCCTACTAACTATCCCATGACTCATCACACCTTATCACTCCAATCCTTAACTTGGCTTTGATACCACTAAACAAGGATGTCACGCCCTGATCCTCGAGCGTGTGCCCACCCCTCTCTGGTCAATAAAATTTGCGATTTCCCAAGACGAGTCACCGACCCTTTTCATTTTATTGCACATGAGGAAGCAAAAATAAATCCCCTGACAGTAACCATCTCGGGATAGAAAAGCAGGATAATAATTTCACAAAAAAAGCACACTTTTATATACACACTGAGTCATGTACAAGGTCTATGACCAAAAGACTATAAAGACTGGCTTTCCAAAAAGAAGCAGTTCTCACTGACCTGAACTTCAGATCACCTCCTCTCGGCTCTAGGTCCTCCACTCGACGACCCTAAAAATTTAACCCACGACGGGGTGAGAAGTAAATTTCAGCAAGTTCACCCTCTAAATCCCGATTAGGAGGGAAATACGCCCATAAGTCCAGAATCTATTGCGACCTGCATCACGTTGTCTAGAGGTGTCCCATATAGGGGCAACGTTAACAGCTCGGGATGGTTTCTTTTAACCAACACACGATCATACAATTTCGGCCCAGGGCACCGTGCTTTGCACTCAAATATCTCCATTAAAATGATGACCCTGGCCTAGTTTCTTCGTATTAGAAATACACGGTAAAATAGTTGGGTGTGGATACACGGTCAACTCAACCCGGATAAAGGTGATTTCTCCCACTTTAAAATCCCATTGTTTTATATAGTATATAAAACCATTTTTGGTGTTAAAATCCAACACTCGGGATTTTCTGAATAAATATTTAAATTCACATATTTTTGGAATAAATAACCAAAAATCCAATCAGCACTCAATTGCATAATTTAACAATCAATTGCAGAAATTGACCACATCATTGTAATCATCACGAAATTCCGGTCACCAACCATCCTGTTCTAATTTTCAAAAAAAATAAATAAATGCGGAAATTAATTAAATAAATCAATTTAAATTCTAAAAATGCTAAACTAAGCCAAAATCGCTAAATTTAATATCGAAACGGGTCCGAAAAAATGCCGAACCAATCACTATTTATCTAGGCCTTAGCTAAACCATTCTAACCACCTAACATGCATAATTGAATAACTAAATTTCTAATTTAATCTAACTAACCACCTAACTCCTAATTAAATTAAACTAAACACCATTTAGACATCATTAGCCTACTAAAAAGAGTTTAGTGCATAAACTCACCGGTTTCAAGCGAATACCGGTTCACCGCAACGGTGGTGCGACGACGGCCGGAATCCAAATTTTCGGTGGCGTCAACGAACTTGGGCCGGGCCTAAACTTAGCCCAACAAATCTCAGCCCAAGCTAAGATGTGTTCTAGATTTGGGCTGGACTTCAAGTGAGCCTGTTTTCGAATGAGCTGGAATTCATGTGGGTTGAAGCTTGGAAGAGCGGGCGTCTCATTTCGTTGGGCTGATGGGGCTTCAAATGGGCTGATCTTTGTGAGCTAGGCCACTGGCATGAAGATGCGCTGGAGTTAGGCCACGAAGAAGCAGCTTTGGTGGCTAGGCTACTTTGTTGCCCTCATGCAAATCGGTGGAGGTGGAGGAGCTTGAAGATGCGTGGGCTTGCTTGGCAAGAGAGGACGCACGCAAATCAACGTTAATGGAGAAGAGCTTCATTGGTTGATCGAATGAAGCTGGGGACTTGGACGTGGCAGAGGGAAATCGATGGGGAAATGGGTGTGTGGCAGGGGCTGAGCAGAAACTGTTTCGGTGGAGAGGATGAATGGCTTCGATTCAAAGGGGGAGCAGCAGTCTTCGACATAAACAAAATAGAAGAAAAAAGGTAGAGGATGAGAGAGATAAATGAAAGCGAAGCAGCACCGTGAAGAAGGAGGAGAGAGGAACAACGTGGAAGAAGTTGCATTAAAAGAAATTGAAAGAGAAGTAGCATCCGTGAAGAGCAAAGTTCGAATTTCACTCAATTAGTTTCAATTTCCTCATTCAATTCCCCAAATCAACATCCAAATTTTCCAAATCGAGGTCCAATTTCGATGAAGAAAAATCCCCTACAATTTTCTGCAAATCCCCAACACACAAAAGCTCTGCTTAGAAGTCCAAATTTCCTTCAATTTGTCCCATCCGAATTTCCGCTATTTTTCCGAATTGTCCGTATCGATTTTCCGTAAAAATCTCGGAGTCTCCGAAAATTCTTTAGTGGATGAGTCAACGATCCTAAAATAGATCGTGACATAACAAAACTTTCAATTTCTAAAATCTAGTTCAAATTTGCGGTTAATTTTAATCCAACACGATTTTAGCATGACCCAACCTACCGGATATGTTTTAGGAATTTTTAGTACAATTGACCCGTGATCGATTTATCTCGAGTCACAATGTTTGTCTTCAACTTATTGGCGACTCTCGGTTGTCATGAAAATCTCAAGGTTTCAAATAGGACACCAAGTACTAAAATGATAGAAAAATCGATCTAGTGCTGATCGACGAGCATTTTACAATCAGGTGGAATCACTCACACTGTGATCACTTATCTCAGTCAAATTGACCTATCTCCTGTCTCTCATCGATTTCGACAGTGCCGTAATGACCCTTGCAGATCGACATGATCAAGCGGTCGATTCTTGGTCAAATTCTCAAGTCTATTGCATTAAAATCCCTTAATGGCTTCCCTAGGTAGTCTAGTTATCTCATGAGTAACAGCACTATCGACGTGTCGATGAAAGGCTTGATTTATTTAATCAAAAATGAAATCTGAAAATTCAGGCTGTCACAACTTTAACTAGGAAAGTTGTTTTGGTTCTATGGATTTGTTCCCTTCAACCCAAAATTCATACTAGTTGCTCCACATATGTTACTTTCTCATCTATCTTGATCGTCTCAAAATCCAATACATTTGTAGGGTCGAGCTCATATTTCCTTAATATGGACACATGGAAAACATCATGAACATTGGAAAGATCTGGATGGTAGTGGCAATCGATAAGCTAAGTCACCAATCTTTTCAAAAATCTCGAACGTCCCTATAAACCTTGGACTTAATTTGCCCTTCTTTCCAAATCGCGATATCTTTTTCATTAGTGACACCTTAGAAATACATGATCGTCAATGTTGAATTCTAGTGGCCTTCAGCATTTGTCTACATAACTCTTTTGTGGAGTTTGTGTGGTTTTAAGTCGATCCTAAATCACTTTTATTGCATCTGAAGTGATTCGTATTAAGTTTGGGCCTATCAATCTTCTTTTGCCAATTTCATTCTAGCAAATAGGAGTTCTATAGGCTCTTCCATATAATCCTTCAAAAGGGGCCATCCCAATATTTTGTTGAAAACTATTATTATAAGCAAATTCTACTAAATGCAAGTGTTCATCCCAACTGCCTTTAAAGTATATCACACAACGCATGCTCGTAGCATATCCTCCAAGGTCCAGATAGTTCTTTTTGTTTGACTATTAGTTTGAGGGTGAAAGGTGGTACTACACTAAAGCTTAATCCCTAATGCAGTTTAGAGACTTTCCCAAAAGTTCTCAGTGAACCTTGGATCTAGATCCAATGTGATAGTTATGGGTACTCCATGTAGTTGAACGATTTGTTGCATATATAATTCTGCATACTTTTCCAAGGTATAGTCTTCTCGCACTGCTAGGAAATGAGTAGACTTAATCAGACAATCTACTATTGCCCAAAACGTTTTTCACTCTCTTCACTTAGGTGGGGTGTTGGGTTTTCCTTCGGAGGAGGATCCAAATTGACGATGATTGACATGATAGAAGGAGCCTCTCCTGCAGTTTCTTTCCCGAGGAGATCGGCAATGTGCGTGCCTCCTATTGACGAGGGAGAGTGACAGCTACAGTGGGGGGCTCCTTAAGCTTCTGGCTTATTTCAAGCATTATTGCGGTGAGTTGGGCCAGCTGGTCCTCCATCTTAGCCATGCGCACGTTGGTGTCCTCATTCTCCATTCTTACTTTTGCGCACGTGCGAATTGGGAATCTCCGCTTGGCCTTATCGACGATCGGTAAAAGACAATCGATCAGCTAGTACCTGGAACAAGAGTAGATAAGCATATATAAGCACAAGTAATAATCAGGCGGTCGGCCCATGACAAAGATCTAATCGCCCCAATTTGTTCATTTCATTAAAAGCCAGGTTGCCACATAATACAAGAAAAACATGAGAGAAAACCCCTAAATAACGACGCTACTTTGAAGAGGAAAAGACACTCTCCTAACTCCCAATTTTCAATATTAAGGCTTGAGAGAAACTCTCTAATATTGCAATGCACGCGAGTATGATCCTGCCACATATCGCACTTGGCTCAATCTAACTAATGATGACAGCTTCCGCTCATGGCAACCCCACTAACTCAAGTTAACTTCAAAGCACACTTCTCGGCTTCCTTGAGCTCCCTTTTGAGGCGCTTGATCTTGGCTTGGTGGGTGATCTTCAATGGCACTTCGAGAATCTTCAGGCGGAGGCTCTCTGGGATCTTGTGCCTACTGATGTACTCCTTCGAGGTATAGTAAGTCTTCTCTTGCCCTGCTAACTCTTCTTTAGGCCATATCAACTTCCAGGAGTGGCACATATCCCACATTGACTTGACCAGTGCGACAGAGTCTTCATGATCTTGGCATCCGTCAGGGAAGTCTATCCTGAGCGGGTCCTTCTAAATTACCGGCAGAAGCTGCTGAACCTCTTGAAACTGACGGGTGAGTCGGGTCGGGTAATACTCAGTGACTCCAGTGATTCCCAACAAAGGAATAGGTCCAATAAGCCCGCACACGAACCGCGCTTCTTGAACTTGGAACCATTTGGCATGCCATTAGAAATCCTCAGGTCCAGAGTTAGTCATGAAAACTAACCACTCAGAATAATGATAATCTGGGGCAAACATTTTCCTATCTCTAAACTTCAGGATAGAGTGGCTAGAGTCAGAAATGTTGTTTACGGTCATCAAGCCACCGAACCCCTTAATGTGAGAGAAGAACCAAATTTGCAAGAGTGCAAGAGGAGCATGGAAAGCCTTGTCTTTATTTTCTTTAAAATGAGTAAGGGAAAAAAAGTTTCGATGAAGATAGCATAAGCAAAGCCCTTTCCCATGCATACTTCATGAACTACCCACACTATGGAAGGGCTAATAGCATTCCTACAATGTGGGAATATCACAAACCCGAAGAAAGCTAGCAGGAAGATCCTATTTTTTTTGGAAATATGGGGCATTTTGAAAAAGCTCATTTAGAAATGAAAATGAGCAGGCTTTGCGATTGGCTTTCAAAATTTTTCTCACGTCCTCTCCCTTAACTTTAAGGAATTCAGATAAGGTCAATGTGTGACATCCCAAATTTCACCAACCTTCATTAGTGTAATTAGATCATTAGGAACTTAGATTAATTAGATTGGGCCAGAAAGTGAACCCGATGGATCGTGAGTAATGTGTGGGCTTGAGAAGTAAGTGGGCCACACGAATTGGACTTGAGAAGTCTAATGAAAGATTATGGGTTTGGGCTTAGCTTATGGCAGGCCAAGATTTAGAATTGTTAGACTAGTAAATTTAGTTTAGTGGGCCGGATTGTTATAGATTAAGCCTGTTGGGCCAAAGATGAATATTTAGGCCCGAGTGATTTTATTTTATAGATTATAGTTATGATAATTTAATTAGTGATTGTAATGTTAATATCAATTTCTAACTTTAGCATTTTTGTGATGAATTCTCTATAAACTAACACTAAGTAGTTAATATGCCATATAATTTCATAACTTTATATGATTATAATAGAAATGAAATCTAATGGAATCGAAAAGGGAACTAAGTGAAAAACATTAGAAACTAATGAACCGACTAATGACACGGATTAGAGACTAATTGAATTTGAGTGACAAATGGCAAAAGACATCAAACTTGGAGGCCACGACACTTCTCTCTATTTTCTCTTCATTTTTCCTCCTCAACCACGGTTTCGATTCCCACAAACCGAAAACAATCAACAAGGAACACAATCATGAGCAAGATCTCATCATTAGTCTAGCCTAGGGATTAGCTTGTAGCCTATTTCCCCTCATAAATTTCGTAACCCTCTCTCTCTCCTCAAGAACCGAGAAACTTATCTTCTTCTTCTTCTTGTTTTTCTCTCGGTCGAGCAGTGAAGAACCAGCAACAAACCAGCGATTTCTCCTTCTTGCATGCAAGCTTTGGTGCTGATTTTTGAAGAATCTTTGAGTTATCTAATAGCTGAAGCAAGGTAAGGAAAGATATAACTCTAAGTTGAAAGTTATCCATTGTTTGTCAAGAAAGCTTGCGAGACTAACCAAACAGTGAAGGATTTGATTTGTAGTTGTTTTGTGATTAATCTAAGCTTAGTAAGTGTTAGATTGAAGGTAGAAGCCATTGCATGTTACTTTTGAGTCTTGCATGTTTCGAACTCCAAGTGTGAATATGCTGTCTTTGCTGAGTGAAGTGATGAAATGGTTGCCGAGTGGATGGATGTGGTATATATTGTGATGAGTGAACTCACGGATACAATTATACTTCGAGCCGAGCTATATATGGGCTATTTGTTAAGGAAAAGCTTGCTGAAAGTACTTTTAGTTGCTGTGATTAAGTATTGAAGTGTTGTAGAAGAGACTTGTAGAGAAATAAATAGTTTGATTGAGCTAGAAGTTAGAAAAATCTTGTGTACCCATTCTGTTCTAAGAGAATACAGTTAGGGAGTCTTCCGTTTTGTGTTATTTTCTTTATGTATGTTGATGAAAATAATAAAGAAACCATTCTACATGATAGAACATCTATAAGATTGAATTAGATACTTAGTTATAACCATATGAATATAAAAACATAGAGATAGAAGTTAATTTAGTAAAACGAGTAAACTGTTTTGGTAAGAAACGGTTTGACCTTTGTCGATTATATTAATTTTATGTAATTATCTAGTTAGAATTTGACTTCAAATCCTTAATAAAAATTGTAGAACACATCTTAGGGAATAATGTGTCAAAATTTGAGATTAAATGGATAAGAATTGGTTAGTAAACCAATCTTCTATGTAGATAAAGAATCTGGGCGTCGGTACAAGGTGCTAGTAAAGATTATGTCAATTCTTACTCTTAATACAGTGAGAATTAGACTTAAGTTTCTTCACAAAAAATGTCAATCTATGTTCAAATATAACATACTAAAATTTGGTAGTATTTCGACAAGAATCGATATATCTTCTGTGTCCGAAACCGAAACTGTACATTTAGCTAGTGAACTGTCTAGACCCGAGAACATATATTAGATGTTGTGTCTTTTATATTAGGCTTTTGTGATGCACGTAGAGTCTCACATGTTAGTCATGCGTGCGCAATGAGTGCGGTGCATAGTGCTTGATTAAGGGGTAAATATCTATTTGGCATGGAATATGAGATGTCGTAATGGGTTTTATCTTATAATTTGCTAGGTTCATGAGAGTTATATATATAGTTATATACTTTGGAGTCTTTTTCTTTTGCATACGATAAATGCATTAATCAAAGGTGTGGTGGTGTGAAACGTGTGCTTAAGAGAGTGAATGAACCCATCGGTACGGAGATACCGGTGATACCCCTGGGAAGTTGGGATGCCCATGCTGTGTGGTCTTGGATGCCTCGGTAGAAAGATACCAGAATGCCTCAGAGTGAGATGCCTTTGTGTGTGATCACGAATGCCTCAGTTGTGTGATACTAAGATGCCTTGGAGTGAGATGCCCCATGCTGAGTGGTCTTGGGAGGACCTCGGTTGAGTGATGCCGAGATGCCTCAGAGTGAGATGCCCATAATTGAAATATTGTGGAAGTCCATATAAGGTAACTTTCGGAAGTGACTCGATCAGGCCAGTAGAATTCCAATTAGTAACTGATCGAGGGTGGATCATATGCACACTAAATATAATTCTACTTGGCGAGTGAGTCCATTCATTATTGTTGCATTGCATCTTGATATAAGATTGAGCTTGAGAAATGTAAGCATAGAAATGGATGCACATAAGGTGATTACATACATGATATGTTAATATCCAATTGTTTATGCTTGTGACAATCCTACTTTAGTATCTTGAATTCTTTGGTCATGATTCCCTTGAAATATTGATGGCTGTGGATTGTTTAAGTTAGAGTTTTATCATTCTTTACTAGGCAAAGTTGTTGCTCATACCTTACATTTTCAGATTGATAGTATGGATGTGCCGCCAATAGCTCGTTATGGAGTAGTATCAAGCATTGAGGTTACCTTTACTGATGTGTATGACTCTGATGTGGAGTTGACTTTCTCCAAGTATGAGGCTACTTTATGGATGGATGTTGGTAGAGCTAAGATGGTTCCAAAGAAGTTTGTCACATGGCTTATCAAGCACGATGGAGGGATGTTTGGCCCTATACCTTTTAGTGATGATGGACTTGGAGCTGGGACGGATGGCGCCTAGACGCCTTTAATCATGTAGAAGCTGACTGTCTTTTGTTTCATTTGAACGTGGGCTTGTGTGGGAACTCGTGGAGTAGACACCCTCACCCTTTATCCCTAGCTATTGTTACACCTTACTTTTGTTATGTATATGTTGTATATATAGGCGATGAACATGGAAAGAGTCCAGGTGGATAAATTTTTTAGGCCCTGATGATGAGCAGAAGAAATGAAGCTTCTTGTGATCTTGTTTATGTGCATGAATGAATTGGCCAATACTTAAATTGAAGATAGAGCAATAACAGGATAATGTCATAATATAAACTTGAGGTTTTAAATAATCCATGTTATACATGCTAACCTTCAATGGTAAACACTATAGATTATCTAAAGGAGGTTACAAGTTAGGAAGATGATAATAATAATTATAATTCCACTTGCATTTAGTATGTGATGCCGTAGGACGTCACAAGAGGTCAACGATGGGGGGCTTCGTGCATGGGTTGTTGACCGGAGGAGTGTGCTAGCGACAAGAGTTGGTGGAGTTTCTTCAACATGGCAACAAAGTGGAGAAATTATGTGGTCTTCAACGAGCTGTTGCAGCTAGAGATGTTAGCATTGGACTAGTGGAAGTTGCGTTGGTCTTCTCCGCTGATGATTGATCGAGCTTGGTGACGCGAACTTGTTAGCGACGAGAATTTCGTGGAGAGGGGTAGTCGCTGGGTTTCTTCGAAGATCAAAACGAAAGCAAAATGGAGAGGGGTCGATGGATTGAAACGCACGAAGAAGGAGGGCGGCAATCCTAGCATGCTTAGGAAGCCTCAGAGGAAGAAGTCAAAGAGGGTTATCCCTCTAATTGAATGCATTGTCTCCCCTCTAATACTTTCCACAATTTAAATCCCATCAATTTATTAAATTGATGCCATAATTCCAATCAATAAACCGGCCTCCAATTTTACTTAATAGAACTTCAATTTGCTCTCCAATTTCCACAAATCGAGGTCCAAATTTTGATGAGGAAAAAGCCCACATAATTTCTACAAGTCCCTTTCGCCAAATAGCTCGGTTTGCAAGTCGAAAATCCCTTCAATTCGGCCTATCCGAATTTCCATTAATTTTCCATGACGTCCAAAATGATTTTCCGTAAAAATCTCGAGATCTCTAAAAATTCTTTGGAGAATGAGTCAACTTTCTTAACTTAGATCGTGACATGATAGCACTTTCAATTTTTGAAATCAGACCTGAATTCACAGTTAATTTCACTTGGGCGCGTTTTTAGTGTGACCTAGGCTACTAGGTAATTTTTAGAGATTTTTTGTGCAAATGACCCATGGTCAATTTTCTTCAAGCCACAATAAACCCACTCGGCACATTGGCAACTCTTAGTGGTCGTGAAAATCTCAAGGTTTCAATTACAGGCACAAGGTACCCAAAACGACAGAAAATCGATCTAGTGTCATTAAACGAGAATTTTGCCATCAAGTGGAATCACCCACACTTTGATCACACATCTCAGTCGAATCGCCGGGCGCTAGGCGAGGCTTGCTTGGCCACCGGTGAGGCTCAGCCTCGCCAGATCTGGGGAGGCCGAGCCTCACCGGTTACTGGGCTTGCCTCCGGCAAGCTCGTCGGACCTCGCCCTAGTCTGGCGAGCCTCCGACAAGCTTGCCAAACCGGTGGCTGGCGGCGGTGGACAGCGACCGGCGGTGGTGGCGGCGGCGGACGATGGCGGCGGATGGTGGCGGGCTGTGGTGGACGGCGGTTGCGAGATGGTCGAAGGGAAGAAGAAAAGTTCTTGATTTTGATTCTCAAATTCGTTCCTGGAGCAAGAATCAACTTTTTTTTTTATTCTTGATTCTATTCCCAATCTGTTCCCGGGAACAAAAATTTTACCAAACGCGATTCTAGGCCCAAGCTGATTCTGGGAACAAAGAATCAGAATTTGGCCCTATTTGGATGGTTACCAAACAGGGCCTTACATACCAAGATGGATTTCACAAGTCGATATGACAAAAGAGCCAAGACTATAACTAAGCTCGGCTAAGCTCAAAAAGAACCCGACTATACATCAAACATGTACATCTGTCCATCAGCTAGTGTTGGCCATCCCAAAAGTGGCAACCTCCACCGGTCACACGCTCCTATCACACCCATCCTGGTGCATCAGCCGGTGGCGGCGGCAGCATCCCCATCATCCTCCCATCTCGGCGAACATGGACAAACAAAACTCTTGTACTACAGGGCCATCAAACAAGCCCGCATCATACATAACCAAAACATGGAGGCGGATAAACGCCAAACCATGAACACCGAAGCAAAGGTGCTCCATGCACTGGACCTCGACATCAGACGGTAATCCATAAAATGTACCACTCGTGACAGGTGCTAGAGGCATAGCTCAATCTGAAATGTTGGTCTCCAAAGGGGTGAGTATAACCACTCAATAGTAAAGATCCATCAAATTACACAATGCATCAAGAAAAACAATCAAGATATCGCGAGTAAAGCACATATCATCCATGCTATCGAGCATACATCACCATGCGGTCGTGCACATATCACCATGCAGTCATAATTGTATTTCCATGAGGTTCATCCCATGCCATATGCACATACATACGCATGATTCACATGATTCATACAATCATGTATACATCCCTATGAGATCTATTCAAGCCTTCATGATCGCATTCTTAATGTCAAATAACATCAACTCACTTTCATAAGCATATCATACATCATGCCATATGCATATACCCATGCACATGATTCAATTTCAATATTTATCTTTCACAAGGATCTCATTGTTTTTCTTCTAGGGACTAATGTTTGCATCCCTCAATTTACAGCTTGCACCCAACCTGGCATTGTGAGGAGCCTCCGGCACAAACCTCCGGGCATCCAGCACAAACCTCCAGGGCTTCCGACATAAACCTCCGGGCATCCCGAAACTCCCAAGGACCTCCGGCACAAACCTCCGGGCATCTCGAAACTCCCGAGGCATCGTTGGCTCACACCTCCGATGGTCTTGTTATTATCACAATATATATAATCTCATATATGTCTCATTTTCATCATGGCATTTGTCGCGACCAATTTTTCGGGGTATGAACCACCTAGGGTTTGGCTAATGGATTGTTAAGCCTAGACTTAACTCGGGCTCTCCCAAGCCCATACCAATTCGCGACTTTAGGTTCAAGTTTTTAACATGCAAATGATTTTCAATCAGGAGTCGCACACTAATCTATTTTTTGGTGGGTCGATTAGAAACCCAAATAAAGTAATGGGAGATTTACTTTATTCCTACGAACCAGAGATTTGGGTACGGGGACTTGGTTACGCTAAATTTCTCTAACGCCCTTTCGGTACCATTTCTTTTATTTTGAAAAAAAATGTTTTTTGCAAGCAGCTTGGGTTTATTTTAAATCTATTTCCTAACATGTAAGGTGATCATGCGGGTACACAAACCACCAATTTAACACCCAAGAAAAGCAATAAATAAATTGCAGGAACTTACCTCAAAGCAACGAAAGCATTTGCGTTGTTAGATCAGAATTCACATCATCAACCCTAAGATATGATTTCTAATTAACACGCAATTTCTTTTTGTCTTTTTTGTTTTCACCTAATTAATGAGAATCATGCTTTATGTAATGCATGTCACTAATTTAACATGAAATGATATGACATGGCAACATGACTTAAACTATATGACATAAGTAAAAAAAATGATTTTTTGTGTTTTCTTAGTGAACATGCAATAATTAAATATGCAATCTAAATTAACCAAATGACCTAACTCTAATGACGAGGAAATTCTAATTAAATGAACCTAGCAATTACTAAATGACGTGTATTTCATGAACCCAATTCTATATGACGTGCACGTGATTTTTTATTTTCTTAATAAGCATGCAATCTATCCTGATATGCAATGACGTGCAAAGAATGCCTTAATTCTAATTTTTCTTTTTCTCTTATGAAATTCAAAATTAAAATGGCCAAATAATTAAATCTGCAATTCAAATTTAAAACTAACATCCTAGATGAATGCAATCTAATTCAAAGATATCATCTAACCTAGATATAATCTAAACATGCATTTTAAAAAAACTAACCAACCTATCATGCAATCAATCCTAATCTACATGGGATGGGAATGCAATTTTTTTTGTATTTTCGGGATAAATAGAACAACTATGAGATAAACATCAAACCAACCATGATCGTCAAGAATATTATCCATCACTCAATTTGAAATTCAAATTTGATTATCTCGCTAATGAAATCGATAAATTGATCTTAAGCCTTAAAGATCAAGATATCAATTTTACTCCCGCGTGGTTAATTATTCCATCTAAAGCCTTATAGATGGAATAAGAAATCCGTGTGCGGTTGCGAATTGGGCAATAAATCATAATTGGGAACACGCGGATAATTCAAACATGCACGTAAGATATTGAAAAGCATGCATTAGGCAATAAAATATCCAAATCAAATTTAGATAAGATAATTACCTAATTTCGCAAATAATGTTACCAAATTTGAACCGGATGGAATCCGCTCAACGGGAGAGGGCGGTGCGTGAACGAAGCTCGGCACAATGGTGCTTCTCAATAAAGGATGACAGTGGGCTCACGGTCAACGAACCTGCAAAAAATAGGAGCTTCGGGATCGACTCGGTTTGGATGCGAATGGGAACGGTGGCTTTGCTATTCACGATGGGGTTTTGGATGACAACGTCGTCTGATCAACGACACGAGGAAACTGCAACGTCGGGGGAGCAACAGCGTTCTCGGGAATTTGCTGAATCTCGATTTGTGGACGTAAGCAACAATGGCAGCAGCTTCAAGCAGGCGATGTCGGTATCAATAGGAGTGTCAGCTCATCGGCAGGGCTCGGACAGCAATGCGGTGGGGCTCCAATGTCAAGGTCTCGGACAGGGAGCAGCATCAGCCATCGCGTTAGTTGGGCCCGAGCTTTATTCGTATGGAGATGACGTAGCTGTGCAGGGCTTCTCGGCAAGGTAGCAAAGGACGCTAGGGAGACTTTGACCAATGACAAACTTGGCTAGTTCCCAAGTTCTTTGCGAATTCTGCAGGTCTTGTGATAAACCTCCTTGATTATCAAACTTTGACCATGGTGTGTTGTTGAAGTGAACACCACCATGCACGTATCACTCACGATCAATTGCGACAGAAAGTGCTCAGAGATCTTCAGCGAGGCGGCAACTTCTCAACTTCGGAAGGCAGCAGTGAGTGACAGCGAGGATTCTAATGACGGTGGTGAGGATCGGTGGACGCACAGCCTTGAGATTTTTGGACGCGAAGTACTCGGCCGTGGACTCTCTCTCTCTCTTTCTTCTTACGTGTATCGCCCAAAAATTGCCGAACCCCATGATTTCTCCCTTTTATTCTCTCTAGCGTGTGTTCCCTCCTATGGCCCTGTATCTCATTTGTGTGGCCTCCCCTTTTATATGCATGCACGAAGCCCCCCACCAAGGAAAGAAAATGTGATAAAATATTATAAAATCTTCGCTTTTGTTTTTCTTTCCCCTTTGGGGTGCGCTCAAAATCTGCGACTTTCATGTTTTCGAACGAAGAATATATCACGCCGTGTACGCTTCTTGATGATACATTGCATGAATATATAAAACGTCGACTACCGTATCATCCTTTCTTTTTATTTATTTTCATTGGTCAAATTTTCCTTTTATGCTCTTGAATGAATATCGACATGATATTTCTTTTGGTCTTGTTCCGATTGTGAATTTTCCTCCAGATATTTGATGAAGATATCCATTTCTTGTTTGAAATAAAGAAATATCACATTGAAGAATAGAATGCCTTCATATCTATCAAGCTTAAAACCATTTGTTCGAGTCCATCCACCATCATCGACCCAATGTGAATAAAATGAATGCACCTAAAATTATATGTTATGCAATTAATTATTTTTTTAGGAATAAAATTAACCCCTAATTTTTTAATGCAATAAATGACTAAGCGGGTCGCCAAAATTTAGGTGTCAACAGCATTTGATGCAACAATATCAAAGGTCTAAACCATCTTTTGATGTCACATGATATGCCAAACATCACCATATATGCAGCATATATAACCACTCAAGACATCATATTTCGTAGAGCAGTCCATTTATTCTTGAAAATACAGCAAATTTCGGATAAAGCAGAATGCACTTCTTTAATAAAAATTCTGGAAAAATTAGTAAACGATCTCAATAAATTCTGAAAATTTAACACGATATAAACAAGATCCAGAGGAAGATATTTTATGAATAATTCCATGTCAAGAAAGTTCCAGATTAATCACATAGGTCCACACATCTTAGCAACAGAAATTCCAGCACCACTTTTGCACAGTTTCAAAAATAATTTTGGATAAACTATTAAATGAACTCCAAAAATTCTGAGATTTTAATATGTTAAAGATGAGATCTAGAGGTAAAATTATCATGAATAAATCGAAGTCAGATTCGTGATAGATCAAAAGCTATAGTCCTCATACTTTTCATAATCCTCAGTAACGATTTCCATATTTAACCATTTCAAAGAAAACCATTTCACCAAGCAATACTTGTCCGTTTCTCCTCAAATTTTAGTATGTTATTCCTCAAGATGTCTTCTACAGCTCTTATCAAGAACACGAGATCAAATTCGGACTGAATACTTGCACGAAATTCACAGAATCACAATAGATCATCATAATAGTTTCCAGATCTAACTTCATCAAAGAAAAATGGTTTCACCGATCTATACTTGTTCTTTTCCTCTAAAATTTTGATATGTTATTCTCCAAGAAGTGCTTTACAACTTTCATCAAGAAGTTCAAGTCAAATTCCAACTAGAACATTGCATGCAACTCACGAAATCATCAAAGGTCAGACCGTTTTTCCAGAAATAGAATACTAGATTTGAACATAGCTCCTATAACTTCAAAATTTCACACTTCATCCACATCCGAACTTCACCATTCATCACACACAAAACACAGCAAGCAAAGGGTAGATCAATGGACTCTACTTGCCTCTAATCCAAGTAAAACACAGCAAGCAAACGGCGGGGCAAGGCGGCTCGACGGCGGCGACTTGGCAGCACGCACCGCAGCAAACGGCCTCCCTCTTCCTTTCTCTCTTTCTCTCCTTCTCTTCCTCTCGCACGACGTCTCTCCCTCTCTCAATTTCACTCTCTCTCTCTCTTGGTAACCCTCTCTCTCAATTCGCCCCTTCTCTTTCCTTTCCCCCTTAATGATTTGCAATATTTGATTTTGCATGGCTAATGCCACTTGGCTCTAGAGGAAAAACACTTGGCAAGCTTCTCTTGCCACTTGGCATTTTTCCCATGCACATAATGGGCCTTCCTTTTGGGCCGGGCCTCTCCGTCCATCCCTCTCTTCCCTTGGTCGACGGCAGCCCTTCCTCCTTTGGGCTTCTTGGGCCGGTCGAATGGTGGGGCTATGGGCTGGTTTGGTCCTTAAATATCCAGCCCACCATCTTTCCTAATAATCCACCTTAATTTCCTACTTATATAAATACCTAATTGAAATTCATAAATCCATAAAACTTGCAACATAAATTGATTTCCAACTTATAAAACACATAGCCAAGAATGGAATTTTTCCATCAAATAATTGTCCATTAAAATCTTGGCCTTAAACTTATTGGAATTCATGGATCAAATGGCATACAACAAAATTTGATGGTATTCCATCACCTATCTATGGCTCATAGCACATCTAGAGGTTGTCATGAAATTCTAGGATGCCACACCTTGTTAGTTGTATCAGCCCCACAAGGGATTTTCTTCTTAGTCAGATCAATCACAACAGGCTCAACCATAGCCACGAAGTCGACCCCAAATTCATCTCCCCATCCACTAAGGACGATGTCTTTGGGGTTTTGAAAATAACTTGGAGGAGTATACTTTACTATAAAGTCGTACTTCCCACTTGGTTGTCCCAAGGTGTCCACCACTTCACCTCTCTCACGGGCTTTCCTTATGACTCACGATCCGAACGCGAAGTTTTGTATCCATCATCGCTTTTAATGTCAAAATCTTGGTATATAGGGGTTTTGTTTTTCGAGGCTCGATGATCCTCCTTTTGAGTGTCATCTTGACTTGGATTCCCAACCTTCCTTATGACTTTTGAGATTATATCCTCGCCAGACAAATCGACTTCAATCGGAGACATTTGTCTTAGAGCGGACTCATCATCTTCATATTGGATAATTCCCAACTCAGCTAGCTTCGCTAAGCAAGCTATCTTCTCATCACGAGCAATGTCACCTTTCAACCAACGATTAGCAAATGGCATGATTTGCTCCAACTTTTGGATATCCATCAGGAGGACATACTTGTCGGCATCCCCATAAATCATGTTGACATCTTTAGAATGTTTCAGAAGGAAATTTTATTGGACATTCGACATTGAGTCCTTAAAGGTGAGCAACTTTTTATCTAGCAAATTCTAGATCTTAGAACGGAGCACCAGACAGTTGTCCACGTGATGACCTTTTTCTCCCATATGATACTCACACGTTTTATTAAAGTTGAACTCGACAAACTTTGGCGCTCACCACAAGATGACTTTCGATCAGCATTGGAAGTAGTTGAGACATGGATCTAGGCAATGGAGTAAATTGCCTTTGAGGGGCTTTTCCTTTGCGTTCAAAATTTTGAAAAGAAGTCCCTACCTCCACGGCAGGTTTATGAGCCTAAGGATTATATGGCTTTTGAGAAGAGGAATTTTGTATATAAGCAATCTCCACAGTTGATTCTTTATCTCTCTTCAGGACATATCGATGATTCATGTTCTCGATCAACCTTCCTTCACGCATGATCCCCTTGATGCATTCACCTAACTCCACCAAAGCGGCAAAGTTAATACAGGTGTGGTTGTACATTTTTTCGAAGAAATCTCGAGGCATGGCTTGAAGTAGTAATTTCATAGCCTCCTTCTCAGACAAGGGTGGCTTTACTTGAGATGCAATAGCTCTCCATCTTTGAGCATAAGCTCTAAACATTTCAGCTCTCCTCTTCTCAACCCAAACTAATTCCTCTCGAGTTGGAGCAATTTCAGTGTTGAACTTATATTGTTGGAGGAATTCATTAGCAAGATCCTCCCAAGTATGGATCTTCTCCAAGTCCAATTCTATAAACCATGTCAACGCAAGACCAAACAAGCAATCCTAAAAGGAATTAATCAGGAGCGAAGGATTGTCTAAGTAATGGGCCATCTTGCCCAAATAGTACTTTAAATGGGTCTTGGGGCATCCCATGCCGTCATATTTCCTCATAAACTCGGGCTCCTTGTAGAATTCAAAGACTTTAACCTTGGCGAAGGGTAACAGCTTATCGAACCCCTATAGTTGATAGCCTTGTAGCATGCAAAGGCATTCCTCAATCTTTGCGAGGCAACTTGAACTTTCCTCATCAAAGTGTGGAGTTGGAGTCTTTTTAGATGGAAGCTCTAAATTAATAACCGTTGGGGTTGCAATGGGAACCTCTTCAGCATGCCCTTTCCCACAGATTCTACTACCGGCACTTCAGAGGGTGTAGTAGGAGGATTCATGGTAGGAGAACCAGGAACTACAGAAGTTAGGTTCTTGACTTTGTTGGAGAGATCAGCTAACGGAGCCATCATCTACGCCATTTGGTTCTCCATGCTAATAACACGAGCACGGGTATCTTCATTCTCCATCCTTGTTTAGCGGCGAGTACGTATGATAGACCGTTCTTCAGTCGTCTTTCACAACCTCTATAAAAGGAGATTACTCGAATTAGTACAAGTTAAAAGAAATCATTAAAATACAAATCTTGGTCAATTTTATATTTTCTTGAGATGAAATATGATAAGAAGTGTATATAATCTCAGTATCATATAACATCCTCTTATCAAAATTTCTTCAAAATAAATTATACAATTGAAAATGAAGGATAATAAATATTTAATCAGAATGATCATTTTCTAAAAATTACATGAAAATGTTTGTGAATTGTATTCATTTCATCGAACAATTACAAGGGAAACAAAACCTCGCTTTCTCGAAGCCTACAAAGTAGTTCGATTTTAGATGTGACATGAAAATGAATACAGGGAAACCTTGATAGAAAGGAGGGAAACATAAAGGAAGTCCCTTTACAAGAAAAAAATATGAGATGGAAACCTAAGGACTAGGTGGGATCGTGTGGAGACACTTGTTATCATGGGCTAAGCGTTCCTCATTGATCAAGGCATCTTGCTCCTTAATATGAGCTTGCCGAAAACCTTGAGGCTCGGGAATATTAGGCAACTAAACCTTGAGCTCAGGTTCTACTTGATGATATATGTAATCAATAATAGCTTGGTGAGTCCTCATCTCTCCTTCCAAGCCAGTTTCATCAACGGCAATCACATAATGTGAGGAACGGGAGTACCAAATTCCAATAGCAACTTGAATCGTGGCCTTGATATAGTCAATTTGGTTTTCCTCGATGACTTTATTGTGATAATCAATATGATATAACCCCCGCTTGAGGATTGGCGGGATCGTTTGAAGCGCGCAATATTGGCGAAGCACCCTTAAGGGTAATATAACGTTAAACCCGTCAATCCCATGAGGGGGAGTGGGTCGTCAACTCTACTAAAAAGGCGCACCTCGGGATTCCCAAGCCACCGAACATACCATTGAATTAAGCTAGGGTTGAGGCTTTTGAGGAAATGAAACCAAGTAGAGAAAGACCATGATGGAAAGAATTCATTTCTTTGGCAAAATCTAATAATGGGATGATGATATTTCGTGACATCGAAAATCTTCATGTGAGGGGCAAATTCTTTGATATGTGAAAAGAGCCAAATTTGGAGAAGTCTTAATGGGGCTCTAAGAGTTCCTCAACCATTTGCTTTGAAATGATTAAGAGACACAAAAGTTTCGGCAAGGATCATGTGTGTAAAACATTTAAATGCTCACACTTGATTGACAATGTGAGTGACTAAAGGATCCACTGTTTTTTGGGTATGTGGGAATACCACAAAGCCAAAGAACGTGAGTAAGAAGACATGAGGAATTTGATTCCTAGATTTAGGCTTAAGGCTAAGGAAATGTTATTCAAGGAAATTATAAGGCATGAAATGAAAATTTCCTTTAAGAATGGCCTCAATTTTATCGGTAGGGATATTGAGGAATTGACTTAGAAGAGATATTGGATTTTGACCAATAGGAGGAGTGACAAAACCTAAAGAAGCTTTACCTAATCCGATGGCTTTCCGGAACTCCTCAATTGTAGGGGTCAATTTATATTGATTAAACACGAAAGTGGAAGTCATGGGATTCCAAAAATGAACCAATGCTTTCACCATCGCAATACGTGGTTTGACTTTTAATAGAGTCAGGAGGAAGCCTACTCATTTTTCCACGTAGTCTTGATGTCTTGGGTCAAGATTCTCCCATAAAGTCTTGAGATTCCTAGGCACGGGGACCACGTCCACTTCGGGTTTACCCATCTAAAACTAAACCTAAAGGGGCACCCATGATTAAAATGTATCGTCGTTGAAATATAAAACGCATATTTGGAATATGGAGAATAAGAAGATAAGAACGATAAAAAAAAAGAACGATATCTTACCCACCAAACACATAGCAAGCACAAATCACATGTTGCATGAAACCGTGAAGCTTTGATGCCTAAGCTAGAGGCTCAAGGATAGAAATAGTTTACCCACCGCTACTATCATCGGTCAGTGCTATCTTTATCGGTTGGGATGAGCGGGCTTATGTAAGTAATGGATTACCATGAGTATTCACTTGCAGATTCCGCCCATAAACCCTCCTAAGGTCCTAGATTAGGCGATCGGGGTTTTAGACCGCGGTTGTCTGTGCGGTGTCGTGCTAAAGCTTGCAAACATGCATTTAAATTTAAACATCCAACACTTCAATATAAACCCTCATACATTCATACATCCTCACACCATTTGCAAAACAAAGGGTTTACAAGTACGCCTCCCCTTATAACTCCTACCTACAAGACCATTTAACATGAGGAATGGTGAAATTGGAAAGTTTCATGCTCCGCCCAATAGGAAGGGTGGAATTGGAAAGCCAGCGCCAAACCAAAATGGTATGTGTTGTTTCTATGGAAGGCGACATGGTTCGGCCTCGTGCCCTCGGAGGATGGCTGCTTGTTTTGAATGTGGCCAATAAGGTCACTAGGTCAGAGATTGTCCTTGAAGATTGAGGGGACAACAGTAGTTACCACCGCCGCCACCAATGGCTCAGATAAGGGGCATAGCACCGCAATTTGCACCACAGGGTGGACAGAATATACCCCCAGCTCAAGGGATAGTGTATGCCATCACCAAAGATCAAGCAGAGGACTCACCTGATGTGATTACATGTATGGTTTCATTGAACGACCATGCTGCATATGCTTTGTTTGACCCTAGAGCGACTCATGCTTTTATTGCCGAGCAATATGTTAAGCTGATAGGATTAAGTCCGAAATTGTTAAAGTAGTGGTTAGCATATCTACACTATTAAAGGATAAGGTGTTAGTTGCATTGGGTTGTCCTGGTTGCAAGTTAGTGATTGGTGAGCGAGAGGGGAAGATAGACTTGTTAGTCCTAGTCATGTATGACTTTGATTTGATAATTGGCATGAACTGGCTCACCAAGCAACAAGCTAAGATGGACTACTATCATAAATCGATTCAGTTTGACCCGTTAGAGGGTGAAAGTTTCGAGTTTGTTGGGTGTCGCGACCCGATCTCGCTGCCCTCGAATCCCTCATCATCGCGAGGAGAGGAAAGGGGGAAAGGTCGAGTTTAGGGATACATGATCACGAGAGTTCTCTCACGGCTTGCGTTTCCAAAAGACGTCATCACCTCGCCTTTTGGATCAAGCCTCTCGTGAGTTCCCTCCATGAGATCGCGAGCTCTCCCAAGCTCGTACCCCCCGTGACAGCGGAATGTCGCGATCCATACCCACATGAGCGACACACCTTAGAAAAAGGGTCAGGTGTGGATATTGGATTTAAGGGTACCTTTACCATGGTAGCCTCTCGTCATTGCTCACTCATAAGGACGACATTACTTCATCCTCTGGGTTACTTCCCATGTGGAGTATGCTAAACCATAGTGAGTTTCATCGAAACTCATACCCTGCGCTACAGGTTATTTGTATGGTCTAGTTGTTTATGACAACCTAAAAAATAAGACGGGAGTCGCCACTAGCCTCATGGTGGAGGTCGGCTAGAAAACACAATCGAGGGTCGAGAGAGTTCCCTCGATTTCTACGCAATCAAATAACTAGGTTCGGAGACTTGGGTTACGCTAATATTTCTATTAGTGCCCTTTTGGTACCTAAATAGTATGTTATGTTTTCCTAACATGTCCATGCGTTTCTTTTTATATTTTCGAGATCATTTGTCCTAAACTAAATGATCATGCGTGGTTGGTCATTTCTATTCTATTCTATTTCTAGAAAAACAAGAAAAGAAAACAATCGATCATATTGAAATTACAAGAAGTAAGTAAACAATCAAGGAAAGCAACAAATCTATCATGTAATTTTAAAAAATATATAAGAGAAACACAATTGAAAAAGATGAGAGAAAGAGAGAAAACCCACAATTCGTCAGGTTTTATACAACAAATGGAACCCGAGACATATGTCAGAAAAACGAATAGTACATGATAATGATCGGAATGGACATTGACCTCCACCATCTTCATGCTTTCTCCATCTTCGGGGTCCTAATCTAAACCTAATCTAAGAAACTTATAACTAGGTGCATACAATGGAAAGAGACAAGCATACACATCAAAACAATAAATAAATAAAAAAGACATAATGTCAAGATCAATTGTTTAAAAAGAAGTACAATACGAAAATCAAGTTTGGGGCCTCGGGGTCGGCCTTTGTTTTTCACGCAAAGGTCCCATTAAGACACCTACCCAATCTATTTTTTTGTGACTTATAGCAATTATTGACCAATTGTATTCTCGCATGGCCAATAACGTTACTAAGTCTCCTAATCAAGCGATCTATATGATCCCAGGGTTTTCCCTCGTTGTCATGCATCGACCCTACCATTCATCTAAAAATCACATGCATTGCAAAAAAAAAAAATGTAAATATGCATGCAGGTCTGTTAAACCTTGTTTCTCAATCAATTAAGCAAGAAAGTGAACCGTCAACGGGTCACTTATTACCAAGGGCATGTGCCAATCACAAATACAAGCAATTTCTAATGCATGATGGGATGATATGTATGAAGGATACATGTGATATTTGAAAAAAAAAAAAACATATCTCAAAATCAATCATGAAAAATTTTGAAACAAGGTAATGTCTCAGTTATGAAAGACATTCAATTGCCAAGACTAACCCGGGCCTCACATCAGAAGTCACAAGCATCGTAGGCATTTTGAATGCAATTCAAACCGCAACTTTCCCATTGTCAAAACAAGATTTTTCCTTATGCCAAATCAAGTTTTGGAAAATAACCTTTTTTAGGAATTGTTTTTTAGAAACATCACATGTACCAAAACATTTTTTGAAAGATGCAATTTGAAAAGGACGGTTTTTTAACAAAAAAATCAAAGCATTTAAAACAATTTTCATGAAGATGGCATGTCCTAATTTCACACACAAACTAACCTAAAAGATATAGTTAAACAATCACAATCGTGTTCATATCAGGAGATTTCAGAACAAACATGCAAGGACAGCAAAATTGAGTAACACCCATTGACAATCTAGCTATGGAAAAATTTCCTAACATGCATGACATAATGACAAACAACTTTCGTGAAAAACGTTTTCTTGAATGAGCTATACATAAATTTACAAAAATCAGACAACAAACAACCTCACATCAGAAATTTGTCAAAACAACAGTAGATTTAGCTAATGTCACGAGAATTTGTCCTATCATAACATGTCTAAAAATCATCAAAGTTATAAAGAAGATAGCCAACATGATGACAAACAAGTTTCATTCAGAAGCAAAGTTCAGATTCCAAATAGAAAAAATGGAACAAAAATATCAAAGGTCTGTCCAAACAGGGGTTAAAACAGGGGTCCGAATTTGATTCATTATTCAGATTGTGATCTGACTTTGAAAAAAATGGAAAAGTAGTCCAAATGATGAGCGTTAAGGTTAAAGGAGAGATCTGAGCATTATATATGGAGTTTCCAACCACGTTCTCTCATTACAGGCAGGGCTTAACTCAGTCCACACTAGCCAAGCCCATATTAAACTGATTAAGAAACCTTCTATCTCACCTTAGATCAACCTCGTAAAATAGGAAATTATAATATTAATTAATGTAACCTATACTAGGAAAACTCTTACAATTAAATTAGGCAAATCAACTATCTTTAAGAGTTGCCAATCCAACTCTACCAACGATTCAAATTTTCCCAACTGTGTATGGAGCTCCTTTTCTTTTATTGCAAAGCACACTTGTAAATCTTGACATATAAGCTTAACTAACTCTCTAATAAAGCATGGGAGTTCACTGCTATACTCGTTCATACATATTAGTTAACCTTCTAAATAATGCACACTCTTTAACCAATTTCATTAACACATGAAATATCTAGATCCTCCAAACAATAGAATCAGAATGGAGTTGGCAAGAATTTCATTACATTGATAGCAAACACATTCACCTTTACTTTGACAACCGACGAAAAGAAGGCTTCAAGAGTCAACATCTAGCAATTTCCTTGCCTTATAAACCTCTTCAGTAACTGATTGAAGTACTTCTTCGTAGCTGTAGCAATGCACAATTGAAGGACAGCTCATTTTAGTTGGACAAACAGAAGTTTAAAGGTTTTCAAAATGATGGATAAGGACACCACAACGCTACACTTTCATATGGAGTTCACTTGAGTGCCATAACTTTTTTTTCAACCACATAAGTTTCATAACTTGTAAAAAAGTTTGCTCGAGTACCATTATTTTCAATTAATCATCCAATTTTTTTTAAAAAAAAAAAAAAAAAGTTCACACAGGCACCAAAAATACGATGTGGCATAGCATTTATGGTGAACATTTTTAAAAAGTTATAGCACTTAAATAATCAATTGAAAAGTTGTATGGCACTCAAATAATCGGAAAGAAAGTTCTGACATTCAAGTAAGCACTATATATAAGTTATGGTATTTAAGTGAGCGTTGTATGAAAATTACAGCACTTGTGGTGCTCTTTTCCCTTAAAATGATGATCTAACCATTGATTTGATTTCTCAAACACCTGTAACCTGAAGATCTTTAACTCTGGAAAATATATATATGTGTGTGTGTGCGCGGGGTTGTAACAATATGCAATTTTGTTCTATTCGACCATAGAGTTCCTCCAGATACTACAGACAAGAAGGATCCGCTTCTTATTCTACAAGATTGAATTTGCTTCAGTGGACAATTTGTATGCAAAAGGGTTGCATTCCGGTAACTTTGAAACTCTCGGTGTTGGGAAAGTTCAATTGAATGACTTATTTACCTCATGATTTAGTGGTGAAATAGCAGATTTACCTGTTGTTTTTCAAGACGAAACCCCTCAATGCTGCGACCTTAATGAGCGCCTCTTTCCATGACTTCACTTCATCGTGGTCGAAGTTCACCTGGTGCTTGTCTAGGTCGCTTTTGTATAAATCAGTTTTGAGCTTAACATCATCAATCTCCACATCGTAGAAAATGGGGAGGATTCTTCTTTTCCCCTTTGATTCTGATGTGCATTTTACCATGTGAGCAAGTATGCGGAGACACCAATGACCAGAAACATAGTTCCTAGAGAAGATGGGTATGTAGATATTAGAGTTAGCGAGTGACTCTTGAATCGTTTCCTCGGTCTCTTCATTGGACCTCAAGTCATCATTATCACTATAAACAGACATTTGATTCCAAAGCAACCGAGAGTGAAGATAACTGACAATACTATGATGAGTGTCTGGTCCCTTAAAACTTAGGAACACATCGGTTATAGGCAATCTGTGGCAAAGCCAAGTCGATCTCGGGATATTCAACAATCTTTTCAAGATAGTGCGGCCACGACTACCAAACACCCAGCTTTCTAAGCCCTCGATGCCCTCAATGGATCTTAAATTCAGACAAGCTTCTAGCTCTAGATGTTGTAGCTTACCCAACTTGGATAAATTGGGTAACTTTCCAATTAAATCGCAACTGGAAAGGAGGAGGTACTGCAAAGTTTCCAGTTCCGACAAACCTTGAATCTCAACTAGCCTATTCAAGCCATTTAGTTCCAAGTGCTCCAGACTGCTCAAAAGTGACAGACCTGGTATTTCCTCAAGGGATTCACATCTTGTTATGTTCAGTTCCCTCAGATGTGTTAGACCTGGATTGATCGGCAGGTGTGATATTGGACATTCAATTAAATGCAGAACTCTCAAATTTAATAAGTTGGAAAATTGTGGCAGTGGACTAATACTTTTGAGTTTCAAGTGCGACAAATGAGATGGAAGCTGATAGCACGGTTGCTCCCTCATCAAAGCTGCTTTAAGTTTTGAGTCATAGTCCTGCCTAGTAGAGTGATATCTAATTCTCAAATTGCTGAATCTATATAATTCCAGATGTCCTAAATCGGTGATGCTTGAGGGGTGAGGGACAAGAGAGAAGTCCATAGCTTGAACCGCAAGGGATTTCAAACTTGATGGAAGAGACGGCACTTGTTGAAGGTCAATTGAACCCACTTCAAGGTTTTGGAGATGGAGATGACTTATCTCTGGAGGCAGTCTAGAAACACTAGTAAATGCTAAGTTCAATGTCTTCAAATGAAATAGCTTCCCAATTTCCTCCAAGTTCTTATCTGTCAGATCCCAAGATTTGTAGCCATCTAAAACTTCAAGCATCTCCAATCCTCCAATAGTATGGGGAAACTCCTTTATCTTCGTTCTACTTACTGTCAACACCTTTAGTTTCTTTAAGTTTCCGATCGGATCGGGTAGTTCAACTATGCCTGAGTTTGATATATCCAACTCTTCCAACAATTTTAATTCTCCAATTGAGCTTGGAAGTTCCTTTATCCCCACGCACTCACGTAAAGTTACGCGTGTAAGATTCATTGCCCCCCCAATTGAGTCTGGAACTCGGCAAATTTTGGGGTGTAGGCTTAATCTGAGACTCAACAAAGATTTCAAGTTGCCAAATCTCTCCGGAAGCTTCAAGGGTTGAAAATTTTCAGGCATGACGATATGCTTCAAAGATTGTAGAGAACTGACTTCTTCAGGCAACTCCCGAAGAGAACCACACCCTTTGACATTCAAAGTCTCTAAGAGTTGAAGCTTAGAAATGGAGGGGTGAATTGTGATTAAGTTGGAACACCGAGCAAGTATCAACGTCTCCAAAGACGTGAAATTAGAGAAGTCAGGTGCCCTCATCAACTTTGTGCAATCCGTTAAATCCAAAATTTTTAATTTTTTAGTCATCTGTAGGAAAAGAAAATGTGGAGTTAAAAAGAATGAAACACATCAATCATCCTATATTTTTTACAGTAAATATTCTCATTTTTATAACTCAATATACTCTCTCATTTACTTGCAATTGGCGCAACTAGGTCGCTTCTAACACTTCCTTTGGAGAAAACGGAATAATCTTCCGTTCATGGTAAGCATGTACGGTCAATGTAATTGAAAATTATTTCCTTTTTTATAAATTTACTACTCGTGTCTAAACCTTAGTGGTGGAATAATAAGTTAGTACTAAAATTCATAATCTACTAGAGATTTGTAGTGATAAAACAGTTTGTTTGTCGACGCCACTAGTAAACTATATAAGCAATTAATTCATATTTTCTACAAATTAAAAACCAGCTCATTTGTACAAAATCGAAAGGCTGTTTATATTCTACTAGGGCAAGCCTGGTAAATCAATCATGTCGTTAGTCTTTTTCTGACTCGCAAGCTTAAGTACTTGTAAAATCAAAATAAATCTAACAATTTACTGCGATTTTATAGTACACGGATAGTTTTTCTGTCCATAAGTTGCAATTGTTAACCAATACTACTAGTAAAGTATGTAAGCAATCCATAATCTACCAGCGAACGATAGTTCGTAGTCTAAAAGAGTACTTCAACTTGATTAATCAATTAATATATTTGTATGTTACTGAAAAATAAAACTTGGTACTCGGTAAAATCGAAGCAATGGCCACTATTTACTAACCATTTACCATGGAAAATAGTACTTTGTTTGTTAAAGTATCTACACAAATCATAATCTACTATTATATGAAGGGTTTCACTTGTAATATTCAAAAACAATTGGTATTCCGCTTTTAGATTTGATGATGGTAAAATCGTTATTTTGTTGATAATTTATTGAACTAAAAATTTGCCAGTCAGTTCTTACTTATCAACAAGATTTCGAACTTACCATCTATCATTCAAATTTTACAATGCACAAACAAGTTTTCGTTTCAGTATTGAATTAATAGAAATCTGCTTGCAAATTGCCATTGAAGTTTAAATCTTCCCATGTTTTAAGACCGTTACACATAAAACTATATTTCGAGTCTATCAACTATACGAGAATTGGGCACTTCTGTATATCCCTCACTCGTGCATCTTCATGGTGTAGAGTCATAATTAAGTTACAAAAAGGAAAATTGTAAAGCATCATAAAAGAAACTTACGATGTCACAATAATCCATCGCGATCCAGTTTTAAAAGTGTGAAGAAAAAAAATATGCAGAGTACAAGGTTGTACCAAAGGAAGACCAAAGTCTAGGAGAGACTCGTGGAATTTGACCACAGCACATGGGGGGTAGACACATATATGCAAAAGAAGAGATAGCACTGGCTTTGATATAAAATTAAAAAATTCAACCAAAAAACTTAAGATGATAAATTGAAAGAGACAGAATGAATATAAGAGTATATAGGACCCGTTGGAAAAGAGACTTCAACAAGCCATAAAGCATCCAAACTCCAAACTCCAAAGTACGTAAATCTTTGAATTCCTCAAACCAAGGCGATACTGGCTGCTTGAATAATACTATGGACCGGTGAGCACAGCTAACGATTCTTGCTAGCACCGATTTTACGCTTATCATATTTTTCTGTGCCTCGATTACTAAAGCAGTCTGTAATGAATGGACGAAATATAGTAAAACAATGATGTTCCGCTCCTAATATCATTTGCTGGGATGATATGCTGATGCCATGTGATTCTATAGTTTCCTCTCATTTTCTTTTCAAATGTGTTTAGTTGTTAGTAGTCGACTCTAGAAGTTAGACTACCACAAAAAATCTTAGATCAAGGCAGAACGCCACCTGTGTACCATGCTTGAATAATCTGTAAACATGGAAAGAAGGTGAACAGAGCAAGATATATTGTACCTGCATTTGACTCCATCCACCCCAGTCATCTTCGATATTGCTCCTTGAAAGGTCTAGCACAATCAAATTAGGAAATTGAAAACTCTTCACATAAAATTCCTTATGCATAATTTCCCAAGAAAACCATCTTAGCTCCAAAAGAAGGTTCTCGAAGTTGCCCAAAATATCGATGCCTTTCATTCGAAAGAACCTTAGATTTGGTAGAGCAACTAATTCTTTAGATTCAATGCTACGGCTGCAGCCATCGGAAGTCAGGCTTAGTGCTACCACATCTTCATTTCTCTGCACATGACAAACTCGATATTGAGCATGCAACATACGATTTACAGAGCTACAACAGAGAGGGCTCAAAAGCATGGTCAAACAATTTCTGTGGTGGTTGAACTCGCCACATGCGCTTTCTCGAACTATGGCATACTCTTTTTCTCAACAAGTGGTTGTTTCCTCCTCTTCTGCATCAACTAATTTTCGCGTATGAAGGAATCAAATTTTCGATTTCTACTTTTCAGGAAATATAATTCAACATATTAATTAAAATTCTTCTTCATTTATTCTAAAAAATCGGAGTGAAAATAATCTAAATATTTCTTGATAAAGCAAGTTTTTTTCATTTCACCTGGATCACACGTAAACTGTTCTTAGTTTTTCAAAAATTCACTGGAACTAAGAAAATAAAGCAAACCTTCAGGCAATCTCTTTTGGCTACCCTTCAAACTTTGAGATCCTTGACCGAAGGTTTGACAGAAGATGTGACCCCGACAAGACAAAAGCGACGGAAAATGAAGCTATCTTTTGGATGCATATTTTAATCAAATTGCTGCTTTAAATGGGAAAGAAAAATTCAAAGAAATCAAACATATGCAGTTCCCGTTTACCTTTTCTCCTTCCAGTAGTTTCAGGGCATCCTCGCGAATCCACACCCTACAAAACTTGCGAGGATATATTTGAAGAACAATGTACCTTCCAAAGTCTCGAACTTGATCATGCATCCAAATTCTATTATGTCGAACTTGATCATGCATCCAAAATCTATCCTCTTTAAATTTGATAAGGGACCTTTGAGAGAGAACCCTCATTGCAATGCTGGGAAAGTATCCACAATCCTTCCACATGATAATCGGATATGTTTTGTCAATATTGATGAAAAAGCAAGCAATATCCAAAAATATTTCTTGGTGCTTATCCTCTAATCTTTCATAACTTATCATTAATGTATCTTGGACATCCTTAAAAGGACCTTTCTTTAACTTTTGTAGTGTCTCGTCCCATACTTCTCTTTTATCCGAATGCTCCAAATCTTTACCCCAGTCAAAAAGATTGGACCCTATCACCGTGACGGCCAAGGGAAGCATGCCCACTGTACGAACAATTTCTGTTGAAAGAGCACCATATTCTTCTGGAGCGAAGTCACTTCTAAATGCATGCTTACAAAACAAATGAAGTGCTAAATCAAATCTCATTTCACAAACTTCATAACGGAAAATACCTTCAGGTTGGTTGAGGACCTCTTTACTAGATATGCCCACTTGAGCCGTTAGGACACTTTCATCTCTAGTTGTGATAATGATTCTACTACCAGAACAAAACCAATCAGATTTTCCAGCTAAATTTTCGAGTTGCTCTTTCTTGTCTAGATCATCAAGTACAATAAGTACTTCTTTATTGCTCAATGCTTTTTTTATCATCTTGATTCCACAATCAACATCTTTAATTTGGTTAGCAATCCCATGACCGGCCAAATCTGATAAGAGCTTTTTTTGCAATTCTAGAAGACCACCATGAGATTGTGATGATGCTCGAACGTCTTCAAGGAAACTATAGCGTTCAAAGTGGGATAATAATTTGTTGAACATGACTTTAGCAAGAGTTGTTTTTCCAACACCACCCATACCATGGATACCAACGAAACGTACACCATTAGACCCAACATCCAACAATTTCATTATGTCTTCCACCCGAGCGCTATCTTCAACCCAATGTCCAGTCACAATCATGTGTCTTGAATTAAGCTTACGGGAAACCTCTTCTACAATCAATTCAATTTGCTCTCCTTGGCTGCAGCAAAGCATGAAAATTTCGTTTCAGTCAAAGACATGATGGACTACAGGGCTCCAGGAAACATGTTGATACATAACTCTACGCATGGAAATTATGCATTATAATTAGTTGAACAGAAATTTTCAGGTGCAGGTTGGGTTTGACACAATTTTCTACGGGTTTGAGAAAACATTTTTCATCCACACCTCATTACCTTTTGTAGGTTCTCGAGCACAATCTTAGTCAGGATTCCATTAACTTCTAAATCTAATGCCACATCGATATAATTTGAAATTTTGGACACACAAAGTTTCTTCCAAAGAAAAAGTGCAGGAAAATTCCCCTCTGTAAGAGCCTTCTTTCAGTCCATTAGGGCCAAACTTCTTTTTGCGCATGGAGATGCTTTTCACACACACAACATTTAAAAGAGGGCCAATTCAAAAAAAAAAAACCCAAACTTTAGGTCAAATTTCAAATTTGCCCTGAACTTTTTTGTCTTATATAAAACCCCAAACTTTAGATCCAGTCCTAAATCTACCCTAATTTTTTTTTTTGTCTCAGAAAAAACCTCAAACTTTAGGTCTAATCCTAAATCTACCCCAAACTTTTCTTTTGTCTTAGAAAAAACTCAAAACTTTAGATCCAATCCCAAAACCACCCTAAATTTTTTTGTCATAAAGAAAATCATCAATTTTTATTATATTCCTAAATTCCTATTAGCCTTATGTCCAAAAGTTGTGGTTATTAGTTCTTAATTTTTTATATCCTAGAAAAAATTTATTTTGGAAATAATTTTCCATGTCGCCTTGTTGATGTGTATTTATTATCGATGAGAAAATGCCACTTTATATTGGGACAAGACCACTTGATAGATTTAAGAATATACTAAAAGTTGATCTTTTTATACACAAACAAAAGGTAAAATCCCAAATCGATACACCCATCAATTGCCATGTGTCATTTAATTCAACATTTTAATAGTAAAATTTAACGAAAACTAACGGAGGGTGGTCAAAAACTTAATTTGCGGTAAATTTGGGGCAAATTTGGGATTGGACTTCAAGCTTAGGGTTTTTTCTGAGAAAAGAGAAAAGTTTGGCGTATATTTGAGACTAGACCTAAACTTTGGGATTTTTTATGAGATAGAAAAAAGGTTTGGGGTAGATTCGAAACCGAACCTAAAGTTTGGGATTTATTTTGGAATTGGCCCAAATTACATATCAAGATTTAACAGTTGTGAAAATTTAACGGGTTTCAAGCCAAAAAAGTGTAAAAACTTGTTCAAGGCAAGACTATATATATGCTAAGGTTCATGAGAGCACAAAACTCGAAATTCACGGTATCGATATGATGTGTCCACTTTTTCCCTTGTCCTTTTGTTTTTTCCTTACTTTCTCTTTTTCCAAAGGGAATCATAAAAAGGTAAGATTAGTTGTCGGTGATTTCATTGGTACGTCACAATCACAACGTGCAATAAAAGAGATAGGACGGGTAGGGTGGAGCTTGGGTCCCGCGAGTATTCACAAAGGCCTAGCTACTCAGGTTCACATTTGTGAAGGCATACTGTTCGTAAGGTTGATGGAAGAGGCAGGATGATAATTAGCACATGACCGAAATGGCATAAAGCAACTTCACTAAATCATAGTTAATATTAACCATCACTGTGTTCTTTTGTTTTTGTTTTTTCGGCGCCACGTCTTTCCTCCTCCTCCATAGGGCCAATTCCCAAAAAAAAAAAAAAAAACTCCAAATTTTAGATCCATTTTTGAATATGTCCAGAATTTTTTTGTCTCATAAAAAACTTCAAAGTTTAGGTCCACTTTCAAATCTACCCCAAACTTTTCCTTTTTTTCCCAGAAGAAACCCTAAACTTTAAGTCAAGTCCCAAATTTGTCCCTAATTTTGTTTTGTCTTAAAAAAAAGAGTTAATATCACAAAAAATCCCATACTAGTAGACATGTAACAAATTTACCCAAACTAATTTTCTAACCACCTTCCATCAGTTTCTGTTAAATTTTACTATCAAATTGTTAAGTTAAATGACACGTGTCAATTAATAAATGTACAAAAAAAAAAAACTCTTAATATATTCTCAAATCTATCCCGTAGTCTAGTCTCAACTTAAAGTGGCATTTCCACATCGATAATAAATACACATCGGTAAGGCGATGTGGAAAATTATTTCCAAAAACCATTTTAGGATATAAAAAATTAAGAACTACTAACTGTGACTTTTGGACAGAGGGATAATGGTGGCAAATTTAGGAATATAGTAAAAATTGATGATTTTCTTTTTGACAAAAACATTGGGCTAGAATTGGGACTAGACCTAAAGTTTTGAGTTTTTTTTTTTTTTTTTTTTTTTTGAGATAAAAGAAAGGTTTGGGGCAGATTTGGGACTAAACCTAAAGTTTGGAATATTTTCTGAGACAAAAAAAAAGTTTGGGGCTGATTTAGGACTGGACCTAAAGTTTGGGTTTTTTTATGAGACAAAAAAAGGTTCGGGGCAAATTTGAGATTGGACCTAGAGTTTGGGTTTTTTTTTTTTTTTTTTGGAATTAGCCCTTTAAAAGATGTGTGTGTGTTCAATTTCTTCATACTACGTCAATATTTTCCTTTCATTAAATAATAATTATAATATTTCATAATATGGAAATTTTGTAAAATCTTTTTAACTGTCCCTTTTTTCCATGGATGCATCGTATGTGCGCTTTTATAATGTTAATTATGCACTTTTTATAAATAAAAAATCTAATCATGTCTTGGTATAATTTTAAAATTGCATTACTCCTATTAATCGAACAATTTTACATGAGTTTTTTTATTGTACAAAATTGATGATTACCACCAGAGGTGAAAAATACGGAAAATCACATGATTTGTACTATACTTATTGTGGTAATACAGTTAAGTAAAATAATTGATTTAGTGAAAAATACGATTTAAAAAAAAATGCCTTGTTTGGGTTGGGTTTGACTCGATTTGTTGAGCTTAAAAAAAATAGCCATTTTCTATTTTCTATTATGGGTTCTCGGCTGTTTTGGTCTAGCTTTCATTAACTTCTAATGCAAATCTTAAATAAAAATGTCAAAATGCTTTATGTTTGGAAATTTCGAGGGACGAACTTTCATTCAATGAAATGTAAATACTGTGCATATTAACCATAAAAAGTAGAGGAAATTTACCTTTTGCCTTTAAGATTCCATCCCTTTATACGTGCAACCTCAAGAAGGGCATCTTCCCACCGCTTCAATTCATCGGAGCCAAACTTCTTCTGGTGCTCGGGCATGGCTTTTTTATACAACTTGGTTTTGAGCTTAACATCATCAGTATTCACGTCATAGAAGATGGGAAGTATTTCTTTCTTCCCCTTAGATGTTGACGTGCATTCTACCATGTGCGCAATCTCCTGGAGACACCATGAACTATTAGCATAACCCTTAGAGAAGATAGGTATGTAAATTTGAGACTTGTCAAGTGCTTTCAAAAGCTCGCCATCAATTTTTTTCCGAATTTGAGTTCTTCGTTGTCGAAGAAAACGCGGATTCCCGCATTTCTCAAGCTACTATTGAGGCAACTGGTGAATCCATTGCGAGTATCCGGTCCCCGAAAGCTCAGGAACACATCGTACTCTTCGTTAGATGCATTTTGGGTTCTCAAGTTTGACTCTGAGTCCCTCCTTAATGCCTCCTCCTCTTCTCCAGACCACTCGTCCAGTCTCGAGGTTGACTTCGAACCCCTACTCCTCGAGTTCGTGATACCAAAATTACAGACTTGTAACCTGATCCAGACGTAAGATAAGGAATGTGAATAGCACAAGCAGGCTGAATTGTATTAAACATGTACAGGAGCAAAGTTTTATTATATTGTGCATTATCTGTAAACAAGAGATCGAAAAGAAGTGGAATTAAATTACTTACACTTTTGCTACAGCCAAAGCGACGATGGTGACTATAGGAGCCTGACCTCCATTGGATCCCATCTGTGGGCCGATCCTCTCAGCTCTATTCACCCAGAGCGGTTCTCCGTTCTGTAAAGATGGCTAATTGGGACGGTTCAGCGAAGGAAGATCGACGCGGTGAAGAGAAGGAGGGCAGTCAGCGCGGGGAGGATGTAGGCGACTTTCTGGGAAATATAAGGAAGCTGCCAAAAATCAGAACCCGGAGGCACGCGAAGACAGACAGGAGTCCAAAAAAAGCGGGCAGGGTCAACTTTTATGTCCTGGTGGAAAATTTAAAGCTCAATACGTCAAGATCATGTGCGGTGCACGTGGTCCACCACTAGCATAATTAAAGAACAGGTAATTGAATCATATCCGAACTACCGTCGTCCATCCACACAGTAGCCTCATACTTCAAAAAGGTCATCTCGATCTCGACATCAAGATCAAACACATCATGAAAAGAAACCTCGATATGTGCTATCACCCCATAACAAGCAATCGGAGGCACATCCATACTAACAATATGAAAAAATAAATAAATAAGGAATGAACAACCCAGTAAAAAAATAATAAGACTCTAACCTAGACAATCCACAGCTGCCAAAGAAGACAAGAGAAACACAACCAAATAGCTTAAGATACTACAATAGGATTGTCACAAGTTATACTAAATAAATATTGATGCACCACATGAATGATCACTCTATACCCAACATGCTAAATGCACACATACACCTCATGCTCTAAATCTGTGCCAAGATGTAATGCAACAATAGCGGATGAACTCACACACCAAGTGGAATTTATATTATAGTGTGAATATCAAGTCCACCCTCGATCAATTTACCCACCGAAACGCCGCCGGCCCGATCGAGTCACTTCCGAAATCCCACATCCGGACATCCACAATATTTCTATCATGGGCATCTCACTCCGAGACATTTCAGTATCACACAACAGAAGCATCCCAAGAACACATAGCATGGGGCATCTCACTCCAAGGCATCTCAGTATCCCACAACCGAGGCATCCAAGAACACACAGCATGGGCATCCCACTCCCTAGGGCATCACCGGCATCTCAATACCGATGGAAATCTCTTACTCATTCAAGCGCACATTTCACACATCACACATTTGATTAATGTCATCACATCATGCACAAGACCTCAAGAACACACAATTCACTCAAGCATAATTAATAATCAGAACACATCACTCCTGTGCGCCAAACATCACACAAGTCCGGATTATAAAGTAAAACTGTTTTAGCACGTCCCATACCATGTCTAACAGTTTTGCCCCATAATCAAGTGCAACGCATCGCATTCATTGCACGCGCATATCACTCTTGGTAACTATACAATCACTTCACTTCAAATGATGGAAGAGGCATGCTCATGCTTGAACTAACCACTATCATTAGATCATTAGACTCCATATATGTCATGAAAGTCAAGTACAAAGGACACAACAACTAACGCACATTCTCGGATCAAGGCAGTATATGAGCAATTGTGGGTAGTTTCGAACATAGACATAGAAAGTATGTCTAATCTTATCGGAATATCACGAAATTTTAGTATGTTATAGAAGAGACATAGATTAACATTTTCCATGAAAAACTTAAGTCTATATCTCAATATATTAAGAGCAATAATTTGCTGTCTTCTTTCTAAAATTTTGCAGCATCTTCCAGATTTAATACCTACAGAAGAAAGATCATTTCACTACCTGAACATTGACCGTTTGTTCTTAGATTTTGATATGTTATTCCTAAGGATGTGTCCTACAACTTTCATACAGGGTTTGAGGTCCAATTCTGTCTAGAAAATTACAAAAAATTTGTAGAATCGCCTAAGGTTTTGCTGTCTTCTAAGGTACAGCTTACTAGTTCAAAGAGAACACTCTCGCCACACTTCTTCTGGTGCTCTGGTTCCCACAGGCTTTTCCTTTTAGGTTAATACCCTGAAAAATCTCAAACTGATAATGAAGTAAGGATTGGTGATATATATCTTGCTTCTATCATTAGGAATGAGGTAATGACAGAGAGATGTGTATAGAGTAAGGCATCACACCTTCATTCGGGTCCACCCAACTCAGTCATTTTTAATATTGCTATCGGAAAGGTCGAGCACCACCAATTTTCTGAAGTGAAATTTTTCCTCTTGGAAAGTCATTTGACATGCTTGTCAGGAAAGCCATCTTAGCTCCAAATAAATATTCTCTAAGTCGCCAGAAAAGTCAAACTCTTTCACTCAAAGAAACTTTAGTTTTGGTAGACAAGCTAATTCTTCTCGTGTGACACTATGGCCATCGAACATCAGGCTTAACGCTTTAACATCTTCATTTTTCTGCATGTGATGGACTCAACATTGAGCATGCAAAATACGTTTTACAGAGCTACAACAGAGAGGACACATAAAGCACTGTCAAACAACTTCTCCAATAATTGAGCATACGACATACGGCTTCCAGAACTATGGCATACTCTATTTCCCACATGTAGTTGTTTCTTCCTCTTCTAAATAGACTAATTTTCAAATTTCCATTCCTTACTGAAGATATCATATTTTCGGTTTCTGCTTTCAGGAAATACAACTTGTATATTAACTCAAAAATCTCCATAGTATATTCTTAAAAAGTTTGGGTTGAAAATACTTTTAAAATTCTTCATGAAACCAGTTTTCTTTTCATTTTACCGGGATAACACGTAGACTGCTCTTTGTTTTTATAAATTTAGAAAAAGCTATAGGCGGTCACTCTTGGCTCCTACAAACTTTTGAGACCTTTGGCCCTGAAAGTTTGACAGGGATGTAACCCCTGCAAGAGAAAGGAACGTTCAACAAAGTTATCTATTATAACCAAATTGCTGTTTTCAATAGGAAAGAAAAATCTGAAGAATTTCTAGCACCAAATATTTTCACACATAAACACATCACGTTTATCTTTTTAGCCTCCAGTAGTTCCAGGGCTTTCTCACAAATCCACACCCTACAAATCTTATGAGGATATTCTCAAAGAACAATTTCCCTTCTAAAGTCTCAAACTTGGTGATGCATCCAAAACCTACTTCCATCTCTAATTTTCATCAAGGATTTCTGCGAGAGAACCCTGATTGCAGTGTGAGGACGGTAACCACAATCCTTCCACATGATAACTAGATATGTTTTGTCCTCATTGGTGAAAAATCACGCTACATCCAAAAGCACTTCTTTTTCCTCAAACTTTAATTGTCCTTTGTGACTTTATGGGTTACAGAAAGAAGGTGGGGCCTCGAGTCATTGCCAGGAAATGCAACCCCCAACCTATGGGGTTGCGCATATCTTATCAAGCCAAAAATTAAGAATAATATGAATTTGTAAAACAATTGCATGTTCGAATATGGCATCGAATGTGACAGTGCATGTGCTATGATTCGCAGCCACGATCGCCGACGAGGAAGAAGAAGAGGAATTGGGAATAAAATATGTGTGATGTACGGATAATGGCGGGCTAAACAGTTGTCAATTTGCCTATTTAAAATGAATAATTTTCACGTCCATCGTCAATATAAAAATTTTGCTTTATATTTCGATCTTTGAATAGGTAGTATACGAATGAATTCGGTTAGGCAACTATCTCTAAATACATATATCATGTAATCAATGATGAATGTATAGAAAAATACAATACATGGATATTGAAGGTAAAAAGGGGAGAATACCACCGAAACCCTTAACTATGCCGACCGTGGCTAGGAATTCTAGTTTTTTGTCACAAAAATCCCTCTGCCTTAGCTTCATTCAAGATGGCTGTTCGATTTGCAAACTCTCGCTGTTTTCCCTATGTTCCTTTTTTAAAAATTTATTTTAATTTAATTTGAATTTATTTTTCAATCTAATTTAAATAGTATTTAGATTAAAAAATTATATTTACACCAAAACAATGTTGTTTTAGTCTTATTCTTCATGTTTTGGTCACGTTAGCACCATGTAGAAGAGAAAAATAATTTTAAAAAAAAAAAAGCCATGCAAGCATATTTCGTTAACAGAGTTGGACAAAGCTAATGGAAGGAAAACGAACTAGCGTACAATGAAAACGAACTGGATCAAAAGAGAAGCTGGACGCGAACAAGGAAGAGGTCTCTGGCGTATGGGTGCGTCCAGAGAGCTAGGAGAGCACTTGAGAGGAGAGAGAGGAATTCCGTCAGGGAGAGCAGAGAGAGAGAGAGAGAGAGAGAGAGAGAGAGAGGCTCATGAAGGAAGGAAATCTGATGGAGCCTGAGCTGCTCGGCGGGACATGACTTGATGATGGGGACTTGATGGTGGGAGCTGCTGATCTCAAAAAATATACATACGCAGAACCCACTTACAAAATAAACAAACATGAGGGATCTGATTGAATATTTTGAAATAATTTATGGAGTCGATTCCTTTATTCAAAGAAGACAACAAAGAAAAAAAGAAAAAAACTTTTGATTGGCCATTATGGTCGTCTAAGAAGTCTTTGAAAAATTCCAAAACTTGTTAAAAAGTCCTGGCGCCTTTGACGGCGTCCACTTGGAAATGCAGAACATTAGGTGAGAAATAGACAACTATATTTGATTTTAATGTGAGCTGGCCAACTCTTGTTTCTTCCTTGGAAACACGCCAGAAAAGTCCTCCTATTCTTTTGTGAATGATTCTGACTTGTCCGTGACTGTGTGTCCCTTATTACCAGTGGGATTCTCCAGCTATATTAAAAAAAAAAAAAATTACCAAGAAATAGGATTGAGTTTCGGTGACTTTATGGGTTACATAAAGAAGGTGGGGCCTCGGTTCATTTCCAGGAAATGCAACCCCCAACCTATGGGGTTGCACATATCTTCTCAAGCCAAAAATTAAAAATAATATGAATTTGTAAAGAATTGCATGTTCAAATATGGCATCGAATGTGATAGTGCACGTGTGACGTCCCAGTAGCGTCACGTACTAAGCGCAAGTGGAAATTATATGGATTATCAACTTATAGGACTTATTAATTTCAATCGTCAAACTACAGTGTTCACCTTTAAAGGTTAGCATGTATAACATGAATATTTTGAAATCTAAACTTTATATAACAAGGTTATCCTGCAATAATCCTGTCAACTAACATTAGACAATTCAACTAGGATCATATATAAAGATCAAGAGAAGCTTCATTACTTTCCTTTTAACAACATTCGGGCTTACAAAAATCAACCTGGATTGCCTACAAAGTTTTTCCACCTATGTACAACATACTTACAAGTTCAAAAGCAAAGGTGTAAGTATACAGCCGGGAAAAAGGGTGGGAGGTTTCTAACTCCACTATCCCACACAAGCCCACATCCATCAAAAACAAAAGGTGTTCCTCTAGCTTCTACATGATCTAGATGCCTAAGCGCCATCTGTCTCAGCTCCAGGTCCTCCAGCACCAAAAGGAAGGGGGCCAAACATCTCCCCTTCATGGTTTATGAACCACGCAACAAACTTCATTGGATTTATATCCGCTCTACCGTCGTCCATCCACAGAGTAGCCTCATACTTCGAAAAGGTCATCTCGACATCAAGATCAAACACATCATGAAAAGAAACCTCGATACGTGCTATCATCCCGTAACGAGCAATCAAGGCACGTCCATACTAACAATTTGAAAAAAATAAGCAATGAGCGATGCCCAGTAAAAAAATAATAAGACTCTAACCGTGACATCCAGATTTTCGGGTTCGGATTTCGATTAGATAAATTGGGTATTTCATCGACGCGACTATAGTGTCTTTCTCTGAGTTGGCCACTCACGAGATAACTAGACTAGCTGGGTAAGCTATTAAGGACTTTAAGGCAGATAGACTTGAGAATTCGACTAGGAATCGATTTATCGACCATGCTCATCTTTAGAGGTCATTACGGCACAGTTAAAAAAATCGAATTAAGATCAGAGATAGGTCAGTTCGACTTAGATGAATGACCAATCGTGGGTGACTCCACTAAATTGGAAAACTCTCGTCGACTGACACTAATTTGATTTTACTGTTGTTTTGGTGCCCTGTGTCTATATTTGAATCCTCGAGATTTTCACGACAATCGAGAGTTACCAATGTGTCAAGTGGGTTCATCGTGGCTCGAAGAAAATCGACCACGGATCATTTGTCCTAAAAAATTCTAAAAACTACCTAGTAGCCTAGGTCACATTAAAAACGCGCCCGAGTGAAATTAACTGCTAATCTAAGTCCGATTTCATAAATTGAAGATTCTGTGGTGTCACGAACTATTTTAGGAACGTCGACTCAATCTCAGAAGATTTTTTTAGAGATTCCGAGATTTTTACGGAAAAGCGTTTCGGACGTTGCAGAAAATTAATGGAAATTCGGATGGGCCAAATTAAAGGAAATTTGGACTTCCAAGCCGAACCTTTGAGTGTTGAGGACTTATAGAAAATTGTTCAAGATTTTTCTTCAATGAAAATGGACCTCGATTTGGATAATCATAAAGGAAATTGAAGCCAAATTAGTGAAATTCGGAATTTTGGAAGGGACTATTATTTTGGCTTCAATTTGGATTTAAGTGTGACATTTTCTTGTGAGAAAGTAATAGGGGAACATGTGTTTAATTAAGGGGATAAGATTTGCTAACTTTGGGCCCCTCTTCAAGCTTCTCCAACACTTCTTCTTCGATCCTTACCCTCTCCGCAGCTTCCTTTGCTTTATTTCATTTTCCTTCGATAAACCCCACACGTTTCTGTCCCCCAACCAAAACCCCACGCCCACGAAATTCTCCACCGAAGCCTTCTGTTCCTCCATCTTCCTTCCCTCTTCGTGTCTTCATCCAACTGCACGAAGACAAGAGAACGGTCCAGCTCATGTCACGCTAGCCACGGGATCTTCAATCAAGCTGCCCATTCCCACCAAGATTTGTCCCCCCACACCGGTCAACACAAAACCATCGAAGACTCCAGCTTTGACCACCGAATTCCCCTCCACCTCTGCTGAGTCACCAGACGTCCTGCGAGGTCCACGATCTCCCTCCATCTCGCTGTCTTGTGTCTCACCAAACCAGCGAAGTCACCAGCAGAAGCCACATCTTTCACCGAGGCTTTTGTTGACCGAAGCTCACGTGGCCCCACGCCAGAATTCCACCGCCAGCAGCCGTCCACTTCCTTCGGTCTTCACTCCAAGCTGCCACGGTGTCGAGGTCCATCGAAGCTTCAGTCAACCTTGCATCTTCTTAGGCGGTTTGTTGACCCAGCAAATCCACCGAGCGGCCGCTTCTGCCATCATCTGCCGCGCGTGCCTTCATCCACCGAGACTGCAGCCACTTCACGGTCAACAAACCAGCATCGAAGAGCACCACGATTGACAGCCCTCAGCTCCACGCGGCCAACGTCCAGCTGCCCGAAGACTCCAGTCGGTCTTTAATTGTCAAGGCCCAATGACGGCCTTTGCTGCTCTTTCGCCCGGCCCAAAAACTTCACGCAAGCCAGCCCATGAAGTTCAGCAACTTCGGTCCAAAGATTTAGCAAATCAGCCCACTTGAAGCCTGCATCATTTCGGCCCAGTAATTGGGCCATTTGCAGCCCGTAGCTTCAGCCCATCTCAAATTTTGCAGCATCTTCCAGATTTAGTACCTACAGAAGAAAGATCGTTTCACTATCCAAACCTTGACCGTTTGTTCTTAGATTTTGATATGTTATTCCTAAGGATGTTTCCTACAACTTTCATAAAGGGTTTGAGGTCCAATTCTATCTAGAAAATTACAGAAAATTTGTAGAATCACCTAAGGTTTTGCTGTCTTCTAAGGTACAGCTTACTAGTTCAAAGAAAACATTCTCGCCAACACATCTTCTCATCAATTTTTGCTATAACTAGATGGCGAACCTAATCTAATGGATGTTCTCTCAAGTACACTTGTTCTTTTCCTTATGTACACCATTAAAATTAAAGGCGACATAAAACAAAAGGTTTTTCTATCTCTATTCCTCTAGAACGGAAAGTTTTGGTCCATTTTCTTCATCTTTAGCTCAACCCAAACCATTAGTTTCTCCACAAATCCCTTTTGTAGTATCTAGACACTCCTCCACAGCATCTAAGGGTAAGCACAGTAGGTCTTCACTTACATAGAACCTTCCACAGCTTTGTTCAAAGCAAATACTCGCACCTCGACTCATCTACCGCAACATGCATCGCTTTTCCTCACTCGGCAGTCATCTCCACCTTACTTGACTAACACGGCTTACTCACACTCTATTTCTGAAACATGCAAGGCTCTAACATAACATGCAAGGACTCACAGCTTCAACCTAGAGTTCATCTAGCTCAATCCAACATAAAACAGCAACATTACACCTAATCCTCCACCATTCGGCTAGTTCCACAAGTTCCCTTGACAAAATTAGTGGATAACTTCTAGTTTAGAGGCTTATATTTTCCTTACCGTTGCTTAGCTCGTTGATGACTCAAGGCTCTTCGAAAATCAGCACCTAAACTCGTGCAAGAAGAAGAAGCATCGCTGGAGTTGTCGCTTGTGACATATTGAATTTCAACCCCATCCCGAATATATGAAATGGGCATCTCGTCAGCGCGTCTATGGTCCTTTTTCTCTGAGCTAATCACTCATGAGCTAACCAATCTATTGGGTAAAGCTATTAAGGGATATAACCGCAGTAAAATCCCTAAAAGCTACCCGATAGGTCGGATTTGACTAAAATCGCGTTCGGTCAATTTTAACCAAGAAATTGAATTCGGTTTTGGAAATCGGACGTCCAAGCATGTTACGATTCATTTATAGGACGTCATCTTGTCTTTGGGAGAAATTCCGTCGAATTCGGGATTTTTACGGAAAATCGATTCGAACGTTATGAAAAATTAACGGAAATTCGGATGGGCCAAATTGAAGGAAATTTTGGCCTCCTTACCGAACCTTTGGGTGTCGGGGACTTGCAAAAAATTATATGGGATTTTTCTACAACAAAATTTGGACTTCAATTTTGGGAATTTGTTGAAGAAATTGAAGACCAAAGATTGTGAAATTCGGATCTAGAAGAAGACATCAATTTTTGGCTTTAAATTGGATAAATTGATGGAATTAAGTTGGTTGGAAAGTAATAAGGGACCAAGTAGTTAATTGGATGGATAGGGCTTATTGAATTTTCCCCCACCGCAGCTTCTTCGGCAAGATTTGCCAGCTGCTTCCCTACTTCACAGCCCCTCTCTCTCTCTCTCTCTCTCTCTCTCTCGTGCGACAAGTTCTTTCTCTTTCAGCCGAGTTTTCCTTTTGCTGCTCTCTCAATTTTCCTTTGAAGACTTACCAGTCCCTTTTCTTCAATCTCTGGCGCGTGCCATCTCTCATTTCACCGCCTACACCCCACCGAAGACTACTCTCTTCTCCTCTCCACCGAAACGGCTCGCCACTCCACCGAATCCCAACCACCGAAAGTTCTTATTTGCCACACGTCCAAGCATCGAGCTCCCTCGGTCAATCAAGGGAAAAACCCCAGCAAAGTTGACCCCCCAATTTGCCAACATCGTCCATGTATCCACACCCCCAACGCTGCCTTCTCCATCCGCTTGTGTCTTCAGCCCACGAAGCCAAGCCTCTGCACCGGTTGAAATCAGCATAGTCTTCATCTCGCTGCCACCGATCTTCATCCTCCTTCTCTGCTTCCTCGTCCATTTAGGGCGTGAACTCATTGAGACATTGTTTCACCCCGTCGTGGTTTAACTTTTTACAAGTCTCTAGATGGAAGTTCGTCCGGTTCACTTTGGGCAGCTGTGAGGCTATAGTGAGCAGAGTACCCTCTTCCCTATCCCCGGGACTCTCTGGACCCGTGAGCTCATCGTGACCACGATCTTGGTCGATGAGGGCCTACCACAGTTGGTACCTCATTGATTCAAGGCGTGGTTCCGTCATGGGCCTAACGAGGAACGGGAGAGTCCCCTAAATGGTTTCGACGCACCCGCCGTCGAGGGTGAGGAGGTAGCTGACCCACTTGACATTGACATTCCTGACGGTGTCGTGATAGATTCGAATCCCAAGTAGATAGGATCCGAGGTAGGGTTAGCTAGATAGCCCTTTTTGAAGCCTTCACTTTTGTATATAACCTTGCAGGCTGACCTGATTTGCTTATAAAGTGTGTTTGTTTAAATTGATTGTCCTGCTTTTCTATCCCATGTTAATTGTGTCTGGAGATGGTTGTTCGCTTCCTTATGTGCATAATCGATTGGGTTGGCGACGCAACCTAAGAACGTCATAAATTTTATCAACTACCGAGGGATGTGTACGCGCTCAAAGTTCGGGACGTGACACCCTTAAATCATCATATCTTAGCTTCAAAATGATTTATTTTTTTAAAAAATGCCACATCATTTTAAATTGTTATCGGAAAATGCCACATTAGCTGTTTGGCCAAAAATTCTTGTTGTTGATACTTAAGTGTTCATTTCTTCTCTGATTTTAGCACATAAATGGACCTTTTGGAAGTTTGATTGTATGCTATTCTAGCACCTGAAATATACTTCTTTCATATGCTATTTCAATGAGAGAAGTCTGATTGTATCACTTGTGCAACTGAATATAAAAACCCAAAACAATTTGCAAATGGAGGATAAGACAATATCAATGTTATAATTATTATAAGATACTCGCTTTGGGCCCAAAACTTTTAAAATGATTATTTAAGTGTTATAACTTTTGTACAACACTCACTTGAGTTCCATAACTATTTTTTTGCTCACTTAACTGCCATAAATTTGAAAAACTGACGCAAAAAGGCCTACAATGTGCCTCATTAGTGCTGACATGGACACTTTAAAAGATTCAACAACAAAAAAATCCATGTCAAAATGGAAAATTAATTAAATCCATCTCAAAGTAGAGCGAGGTCAAAGAAGACATGAATGCAAAGTTATAGGGAGAAGAACAACGCAAGTGTTATGACTTTTGTTAACACTCACTTGAGTTCCATAACTATTTTTTCGCTCACTTAACTGCCATAAACTTGAAAAACTGACTACCATAGTGCCTACAATGTGCCTCATCAGTGCTAACATGGACAATTTAAAAGATTCAACAACAAAAAATCCATGTCAAAATGGAAAATTAATTTTAAAAAATCCGCCTAGAACAATTCGCAAGAAATAACATTCAAATGATCAATTTCGCTTTGATATGGCACTTAAGTGAGTAAAAAAAAAAAGTTATAACACTTAAGTAAGTGTAATACCAAAGTTATGGCACACCTGCTATTCTTATTCCGTCATTTTATTATTATTATTTTTTCGTCATTTTATTTATAAGTGAGAATGTTGGGGAGGATCAATGCAGCTATCCCTTTGAACTTTACCATAATGATCACACCTAGACAAATGCCTTGCATTAATTAATTTTTTATAAGACATGTTAATAGAAGTGGGTACCATATATAAAACTAGATATTTCTCATGAATGATGCCCATTGCATATAAAATCCAAAATATTTTAAATTTAATTTTCAACAAAGATCAACATTGAAATATCATCAAACAATTATTATGTACTAATACATAAGTAGTATTAATTATAAATTACCGTATTTGCCTCTCCATTTTCCCTACCACCATACAGACTTTCTTGAATCCAGAAACCCATCATACTCTCTCCTTATTTTACTCACATCAACTCAAAAATAAATAAGTAAGTTAGGTTAAACATAAAGGCTCATGCTTTTTCTATCCATTTTTTTTTTTTTTTTTTTTTTTTTTACTTTTGATAGATCACAATATCTCTTATAGGTCTCAAATTGAAAATTATGTCGTACATTTTTTTCTTCTCTTTCTTTGGATTTTTTGATGCATTTAAAGTTGACAAAAAAATATGTTTTTTTCCAATGGTTTAATTAAATTGTCTTATAATGCAATTACAATTATCATAATTTTCTTGTCAATAACTAATTATTCTACTAATTGGCCCTACTTTTCAGATTGGCCAATGTAGTCATAAACTTTTGGGCAATATTTCAATGTAGTCTTTCCCATCAATTACCACCGAAAATCGCTGATATGATGTCTAATCATCATCAGCTATCTTAAGTGACATGCTGATATAGGCAAACTACTGATTTCCACATCACAATTTGCTACGACATTCATTAGGAAAGACTACCTTTAAATATTGCATAAATGTGTAGGACTTTATTGACAAAATTGGAATTAAAACTGAATTGATATGTGTATAATAGGTTTAAGACTATATTGATGATCTTCCCAAATATTTAACTAATTACTCCTTCAACGAACACATGTATAATCATTTTTGGGATAAGTACACTAGGAGTATTATAGCTTCCGTATGGCGCTCACTCAAGGGCCATAAATTTGAAAAATTGATCACTTAAGTGCCACTGGCGGTTTGCCTTAATGGAAAATCCGACGTTGACGCCGATAGTCTTACGTGGCATCATCAACGCTAACATGGATAATTAATAAAAAATCAAAAAAAAAAAAAATGCATGTTAGAATGGGAAATTAATTAAAAAATCCACGCAAGACGATTTGCCAAAAGTGGCACTCAGATAATCAATTCTACCCCGATATGGCACTTAAGTGGACAAAACATAAATTATCGCGCTCAAGTGAGTGCCAAACCAAAGTTACAACGTTCCTACTATTCCTATCTCCAAAGTTAAGAGACGTGAAGAAAGTTTTATTTACTTCTTGTTTTTTTTTTTAGGAAACCAAATAGATTTTTGTGATTTTAAATGAAATTATTCGGAGAGAATTTTTCATCCACGATATTGCTTTTGAGACCTTTGAAACAAATAAAATTAATGGCATAATTAGAATATTAGCTTTGTGATTTTTTCTTTTGGCTCGCTCTGACCTTTTGTCAATTTCTAATTTTATGAATTCTAGAGCAAAAATTTTCTTATTAATCAATCTAATCCCAAAACTTTATAAACGACCTCTTTAATACAAAAATATCTTGAAAACTCCCATTTAGGTGACTCCAACGAGCCATGTCAAATTTTCTGACAAATTAGAATTACTAGAGTCATTCAAGTGATCGTTTTTCAAAAACCACAGCAAATAGATACTCGTTTGTTGGGGCACCATTGCTGCGTTTTTCCCGCTGCAGTTGGCTGGATAGATGAGTATGTTTCGAGCTTCATTGACCCCGTATTAGTCATCCACAGTGACCTTTCCTCGCGCACAAAGTGGTGAACTTTCCAAATTGGATGTCCCGTAGCCAATTCTGATGGGAGGCCCATCTTGCGCAAGTCGTCATACATGACGTAAGAGATATTGACTAGAAGACATACATGTAGTCGACTCATCTTGCTTAATCATTCCGAATCTAGATTGATTTTTCTTGTTCTCTTTCGCAATCACAAGTTATTGGTAAACACGGTCAGGAATTTAATAAGATATCTAAAGCCTAGAAGAAATCAAACTTGTCTTCTCTCATCGCCCCTTTCTTTATTCCCTCCAAACCCCTCCTTATACATTTGTCCTCGGTTTGAGGTCTAAAAACAAACCTCAGCTTTCAAAATTCAACAGCGTCACAACCCCAACCATTCTTGTGCTTCACCAGCATCATTCCCGAATACGTTCCTGTAGCAGAAACTCTCCTGAGAGGCCAAATGGGAGAAAGCCATCAGATTCACATTTTCTTCTTCCCTTTCATGGCTTCAGGCCACATGATCCCAATGACCGAAATGGCCAAACTATTCGCCATTAGAGGCTGTAAGTCCACTCTCATCGCCACCCCCCATGACAAGCCCACCTTCTTGAAATCCATCACGAAAACCAAGGATGCTGGCTTCGACATCGATGTCGTCACAGTGACATTGCCCCTGAAAGAAGTCGGCTTGCCAGAAGACTGTGACAATATGAACAAGATCACTACGGAGGAAATACGTAAGCAATTCTATAGAGCTATCCGGATGCTGGACCAACAGCTCGAGCGGCTGATAGAGAAACTTGCCCCCAATTGTCTAGTCTCGGACATGCTCCTCCCCTGGACAACCGAGATCGCTGCCAAGTGGGGAATCCCTAGGCTCGTTTTCCACGGGACAAGTGCCTTCTCCATTGCGAGCATAGAATGTGTGAGGCTTTATGAACCTCACAAGAAGGTGTCGTGCGATTCGGAGCCCTTCGTTATCCCCAACTTCCCCGGGGAAATCACAATGTCCAGGATGCAGTTGGCGGACGTTTACAGGGAAGAGACTGAGCTCACCAAGTTATTCAATGACATGATGGAATCGGAGAAGAGGAGTTTCGGGGTCATCATGAACAGCTTCTACGAGCTCGAGCCAGCTTATGCTGACCATTACAGGACCTTCCTAGGGAGACAATCCTGGTTCGTCGGCCCACTCTCATTGTGCAATAAAGAGACTGAGGACAAAGCACACAGGGGCAACCAAGCATCCATCGACCAGCACGAGTGCCTCAAGTGGCTCGACTCGAGGCAACCCAACTCAGTGATCTACATTTGCTTCGGAAGCATGGCAAATTTCAATGCTGCTCAGCTCCACGAGATTGCAGTTGGATTAGAAGCGTCAGGTCAACAATTCATTTGGGTGGTGAAGAAGGACCCGAATGTGGAAGAAGGCAAAGAAGAGTGGTTGCCTGATGGGTACGAATCAAGAATCCGAAACAAGGGCCTCATCATCAGGGGCTGGGCTCCTCAGGTGCTGATTCTCGATCATGAGGCGATTGGGGGTTTCGTGACACATTGCGGGTGGAACTCCACACTGGAGGCGATCACGGCTGGCGTGCCAATGGTGACTTGGCCGGTAGCGGCGGAGCAATTCTTCAACGAGAAGTTCGTGACCCAGGTGCTCAAGGTCGGGGTCAGCATAGGGGTGAAGCAGTGGGTGAGGTTGTTCGGCGACAGCGTGAAGAGCGAGAGAGTGGAGGATGCAGTGAAGAGAGTCCTGGTGAGTGAGGAAGCAGAGGAAATGAGGAGGAGGGCGAAAGCACTTGCAGAGATGGCAAGAGGGGCTGTGGAAGAAGGGGGATCTTCTTGGTCTGATTTGGGAGCTCTGCTTCAAGAGCTGGGACAACAGAGATTGGCTCACAACAAGATCTGATTCATGACTTGAAGCAATCAATCTTGAATTTTTGGTTGTGCAGAAATCCTACATTCTCAGTTTCTGTTGTTGCTTAGCCGTAGAGAAACTTGCTAGATTTGCCGTTTCTTTTCGTGGATTTATTTTACGAGTTGTGATCATTCAATGTGTAGGATAAGCCTTTATTTCTTTTGAGATAATAGGAAAAGCATACATTGTCTTGAATTCTGTGGTGCCAAAGAAATAAAAAGTTGGTGCAAGGTCTTCGGTATGCTTTGTCTCAACCCGGTCAAAAGTGGATGGCTGAATCTGACAACCAATCTTTAGTTTAGCAAGACCTTTGGTGCTGAGCAACCCACGTGGGAGGAAAGATAACTGGTCAAAGCGTGCAGCACTTTATAACATATTTGCCCTACTTTCGCTTAGTCCATCGTTCTAGAACTGAGAGAAATGCCGCCGGTTCGGTCGCCAAAGCTCGACTCCTCAACACTCTTTCTTTAAATTGGGTTTCATTTCTCCCGCACCCTCTTTTGGACTTGTTATGTTCTAAAGTACATCATTTCCTTTTTGAGATAAAATAATCTTTTGCCGACCAAAAAAAAATTTTAAGTTGGTCTCATAGTTGCAATTCAATAGCAAGATGCCCTATGTACTTTTCCTTTTCTGAATTATCTTTCCTGGAGACTTAAAAGAGCATAGAGATTTTCGCAACTTCATTTTATAAATAGAAAAATTATCTAAAAAGTTTTAAACATATTGGATTTATGTTAATTCAGTTCTAAATTTTTCAGTTTTATCTATTAAATCATAAACATTTTAAAGTCTTTTCAATTGAATTTTTCTAACCAATTTTAGCAAGAAATTACTAGCATTGATGTCTAACATCTTATGTGACACAACCGTTGCTAATTTGAACAATTTTAATAGTATTTAATATTTTTTTAAAATTTTATTTTCTTTCCTTTTTTTCTAACCCTAGATCTCTACTAGCCATGGGTGAGGACCTCTATGACCTCATCAGCCATAGGCAAGGGCATCAACCCTTGCCCAAATCCAAATGCAGGTTGCAATGCCCTTGCTTGGTCTAGGCAAGGACAATGATACCCTCACTAGGTCCAAGCAAGGGCATCTTCTACCAAGGATCGTAGCCCTCGTCAGGATCTGGGTGAGAGCCAATGCCCTCACTTGTTGCTAGCAAGGGCATGGAGGCCCTCACCCAGATCTAGGCAAAAGTCACTGGATTTTATAATTTGTGCACAATACATAGCATAATTAGTGGCTTGTAAAATAGATATAGGATAGGATAGGATCATAAAAAAATAAAATGAAGTGAATTTTCTTTTCACAGATTGTAATGGACCTTCCAAATTGGATGTCCCGTAGTATATTCTGATGGGATGACGTCTCTGTAGAACTCCACAAGTAAATCAACTACCTCTTTCATTGATTGGCCATGACTTCCATGCTTGACGGGAGAGAATATGTAATCCCCACTACAAGACATAGATTCCACTCATTTTTGTTAATCAAGCCAAATCTAGACTGAGCTCCTTTATTCTCTTTTGCAATCCCAGAATTCTTGGCAAACACGGAAACTCGTCACCATCTTATCTAAATTAGGAATTTTATAAGACAGCTAAAGCATAGAAGAAATCAAACTTATATTTCTCTCATCACCCCTTTCTCTATTCCCAAACCCCTCCTTATATATTTGTCCTAGGTTTGAAGTCTACAAGCAAACCCCGGCTTAGAAAGGTCAACAGCATCACAACCGTGCTCCCCAGCATCATACCTGAATACGTTCCCGTAGCAGAAACTCTGAAGAGGCCAAATGGGAAGTGAAAGCCATCAGTTTCACATTTTCTTCTTCCCTTTCATGTCTTCAGGCCACATGATCCCGATGATTGACATGGCCAAACTCTTCGCCATTAGAGGCTGCAAGTCCACCCTCATCGCCACCCTTCATGACAAGCCCACCTTCTTGAAACCCGTCATGAAAACCAAGGATTCGGGCTTCAACATTGATGTCATCATGATGACATTGCCCCCGAAAGAGGTTGGCATGCCAGAAGACTGTGACAATCTGAATAAGGTCACTACAGATGAAATGCGCAGAGCCATAATGATGCTGGACCAACAGCTCGAGCTACTGATAGAGAAACTTGCCCCTGATTGTCTAGTTTCAGACATGTTCTTCGCTTGGACACTCGAGATCGCAGCCAAGTGCGGAATCCATGGGCTTGTTTCCACAGGACGAGTCCTTCTCCATTGCTGGCACAGAATGTGTGAGGCTTTATGAGCCTCACAAGAAGGTGTCACGCAATCCGGAGCCCTTCGTTATCCCCAATTTCCCCGCAGAATTCATCCTGTCCAAGATGCAGTTGTCGCACTTTGTCAGGGAAGAGACCGAGTTCATCAAGTTCTACAACGAGGTGAAGGAATCGGAGAAAAGAAGTTTCGGAGTTGTCATGAACAGCTTCAACGATCTCTAGCCAGCTTACGCTAACCATTACAGGACATTCCTAGGGAGACGTTCCTGGTTCTTCGGCCCACTCTCAATGTGCAATAAGGAGACTGAGGACAAAGCACACGGGCAACCAAGCATCCATTGACCAGCATGAGTGCCTCCAGTGGCTTGACTCAAAGCTGTCACACCCCAAAACCACAAAAACAATAGGGATGACACGGCTGTCCTTCCGCACGAAAAATGCAGCCTCAAATATAACTAATAACCCGATATCAACATGTATATCTCAAAACATATATACATATTAAATAAACCAACAGGTTGGTCACAACATCAAAGTCATTATAAATCTACCAAAAAGAACATTCACAACTAGAACCCAGCCAACCCAACAATTAGTAATAACCAAATACACGACTTTCTTAAGCTATACCCAAAAATAGCACTCCCAAGAGTTTCCCACTGACGACGTTCTTGCTCTATTCGCCGCTAACTGGGGAACCTTAAAAGATTAAAGGATGAGTGGAATGAGCAACAATAACTCAGTGAATAGTACATATCTTTTAAGCAAATCGAGCAATCACTATGCATATATACAGAACAATGTCAAAATTCATAATTCGAACTCAATATATAAAATACATATTGAATCATATAAAAGTTATTTCTTATCATCAAAGCTTTATACTTATATAAAAAACTCATTTAAATCACTATCACAATTCAAGTATCAATGGTCAAATCCATTGAATAATCTCCATCAAATATCACATATCAATGGTCCATCCATTGACTAATCTATTGCTTAATACTCTACCATGTTTACGACAATGCCCGGTGATAAAGTGACCAAGATTCCCCCATTGGCAAGGTCTAACCGACAAAGCTGGTTGCTCGGCCTAAAAGGATATCCTAAACTCGGTATGCATATCCTAGGAAAAAGTACACTAGAAATGCCAAAAGTTGTATACAGCGCTCATTTTGGTGCCAAAAGTTTCCGTCGAATCGCTCAAATGTCAAATCGGAGAGAAAACGATAACTTTGATGCCACCAGCAAGAGATTCCGGCTAAATTAATTAAGTGGCTTTTATATTTTTAAAAAAAAAAGAAGTTATGGTGGCTTTTAAACGACATCATTTTCCATCATCCTTAAGAAACGATGTCGTTTTGCCATCATACGTGGACAACCTTACAAAAATGACGTAGTATAGCTCATATAGGGACTGAAATTAGGGTTTCTTTGTCGTTCGCTCGCCGTCACTTAACCATCGTCATTCGCCCGCCATCCCTCGGCCACCGTCGCTCGGCCACCATCGTAGTTGCTCAACCGGGTGAGCGAGGAGAGGCTGAAATTGTTGCTCAGGCAAGAAGGGGTGGGAAGAATATGAGGCAAGGGAGGAAGAGGAGGAGGAAGAAGGGGGGTCGAAGCTATTGGTGCCATTTTGTTGTTTGGATGTTGATTGTACTCTCTAACGAGTCACATCAGCTTCGAAAATTAATAAAAAAAGTGTCACGTCATATTTCTGACCAATTAGATCGGCGCTGGCACTAAAATAATCATTTTTCAAATTTGTTGACACTTAAGTGATCTAAAATAAACTTTTGACACCAAAGTGAGTGCCATACACAACTTTTGGTACTTTTAGTGTACTTACCCCGCATACCCCAAAAACATTTAACTAGATTCACAATCATATTGAGCATAAACAACTATCCTCCAATACCAGCAAAACCAATCCAGAATTCAACCTCATAAATCAAGCAAATAACATTTGCAACATAGCCCATCATTCATTTCCTATTTATTTCTCAATTCATCATAAATTTTTCCACAAACCAGTTGTAAAGCACTTTTTCATATATATTACTCTACACACTTTGTATAACACGCTTTTGAAACATTCATAATCAATCAAAGATTTAACAAATGCTCAATCCGGCTTTTATGCAATAAAAATGCGCTTCTCGATTTAATATATATACATATATATTTCAAAGCATAGTTTTACAAAACCAAAGAATATATAATACCACCGACCTCATCTCTTACAACCAAACAATAAACGATACTCATATCGTTGAATTCGCGGCCCTATCAAATAATCGAGAAATAATATTAAAATCAAATAAAACTCTACCTTGACTACAAATCGACTAAACTACACCTTAATGCTAACAAAACGACTCCTACCATCTAACAAATCGCATACCCAAAGCGATTATTCAAGCTGTCCACAACGCAGAGTTTCAGCACATAACTTGATTACGCCATAACTTTCTCCTCCGAACCTCATTCCGAACATATTTATAATTACTATTAAACCCTTCACACATGCTACAAGAATTCCAACTTGAACGTCTCGAAATCAAGCCAAAAACCAACAAAATATGGGCTCGAATCTACTAGACGCACACTGTTCATTGCATGTGAGAAACTTCAAAATTTTGTTTCAGGCAAATCATAAGCTCAAATCAACATCCGTAGAATCCCACAGCTCCATCACACCCTAAATTATCATTTCTACCAAAATACAAGGTTTAACGACTCAAAAATCGGACTTCGCCGCTCAATTTTCCTGAAATTCCGAATTTGAGCCATAAACCTGAAAAATACTTTGATTGGACGAAGGGGGGCTTAATCTCCTGCCATGTGTTAGGTTACAAAGTCGAGTCAGCTTGGCGAGACATCCGCGGCATGCACACGCCAAATCCCCTTTCCTTTCTTTCCCTTTCTTCTTCTTCTTCTTCTTCTTCTTTTCTCTTTCTTTTCTTTCGTCTCTTCTCTCTCTCTCTCCCGAACTAGTTCGTGCTCTTAAAAGTGAGTGACCACTGTTCACCCTTTTTCTCTTTTTTGTTTTCTTTCTTTTTGTTTTTTCAATTTTTTGACATTTCAAACCTTCTTTTGTTCTTTTTAAAAATAAAGTGGACCCCACTACCAAGTGAAAAGAGAGTCCAACTATTATATCATATTCGAAGCGACCCAACTCAGTAATCTACATTTGCTTCAAAAGCATTGCAAATTTCAAGGCGATCGTAGTCGGACTAGAAGCATCAGGCCATCAATTCATTTGGGTGGTGAAGAGGGATCCGAATGTGGAATAAGGCAAAGAAGAGTAGTTGCTCGATGGGTACAAATCAAGATCCGAAACAAGGGCCTCATCATCAGGGGCTGGGCTCCTGAGGTGCTGATTCTCGATCGTGAGGCAATTGGGGGTTTTGTGACACATTGCGGATGGAACTCGACCCTGGAGGCAGTTACGGCTGGCACGCCAATGGTACTTGGCCGTCGCGGCGGAGCAATTCTACAAAGAGAAGTTTGTGACCCAGGTCCTCAAGATTGGGGTTGACATCGGGGTTAAGCAATGGGTGAGGTTCTTCGGCAATCGGGTCTATTCGCCGCTAACCGAGGAACCTTAAAAGATTAAAGGATGAGTGGAATGAGCAACAACAGCTCAGTGAGTAATACATATCTTCTAAACAGATCGAGTAATCACTATGCATATATATAGAAAATTGTCAAACTTCATAATTCGAACTCAATATATAAAATACATATTGAATCATATAAAAGTTATTTCTTATCATCAAAGCTTTATACTAATATAAAAAAACTCATTTAAATCACTATCACAATTCAAGTATCAATGGTCAAATCCATTGAATAATCTCCATCAAATATCACATATCAATGGTCCATCCATTGACTAATCAATTGCTTAATACTCTATGATGTTTACGACACAATGCCTGGTGATAAAGTGACCAAGATTCCCCCATTGGCAAGGTCTAACCGACAAAGCTGGTTGCTCGGCCTAAAAGAATATCTTAAACTTAGTATGCATATCCTAAGGAAAATTACACTAGAAGTACCAAAAGTTGTGTACGGCGCTCACTTTGGTACCAAAAGTTTACGTCGAATCACCGAAATGCTAAATTGAAGAGAAAACGATCACTTTAATGCCCCCAGCAAGAGATTCCGGCCAAATTAATTAAGTGGCTTTTATATTTTAGAAAAAAAAGTTACGGTGGCTTTTAAACAACGTCATTTTCCATCCTCCTTAAGAAACGATGTCATTTTGCCATCACACGTGGACAACCTCACAAAAATGACGCAGTATAGCTCATATGGGGACTAAAAATAGGGTTTCTTTGTCGTTCTCTCGCCATAACTCGGCCACCGTCATTCACCCGCCGTCACTCGGCCACCATCGCTCGGCCACCATCGTTCGCCCGCCGTCACTTGGCCACCGTCGCTCAGCCACCATCGTAGTTGCTCGACCAGGTGAGCAAGGAAAGGATGAGATTGTTGCTCAAGCAAGAAGGGGCGGGAAGAATATGAGGCAAGGGGGAGGAGGAGGAGTAGGAAGAAGGGGGTCGAAGCTGTTGGTACCATTTTGTTGTTTGGATGTTGATTGTACTCTCCGACGAGTCACATCAACTTCAAAAATTAATAAAAAAGTGCAATGTCAGATTTCCAGCCAATTAGATTGGTGTTGGCACTGAAATGATTGTTTTTCAAATTTGTTAGTACTTAAGTGATCCAAAATAAACTTTTGACACAAAAATGAGTGTCGTACACAACTTTTAGTACTTCTAGTGTATTTACCCCACATACCCCAAAAACATTTAACCGGGTTTACAATCATATTGAGTATAAACAACTATCCTCCAATACCAGCAAAACCAATCCAGAATTCAACCTCATAATAAGTTTGTTAAATTCAAATTCAAATATTATTTATATTGAAATATAATATCAATTTTATTAATTTGATAAGTTATTTATTCGAGATAAAAGCTTTTCTATTATGGATATTAGAAATCCTATCCACCTTTATTCCACCTCCCTCATAGAATAATTTTATCCTGTTTATATCCCCCTTATATCTGACTTTATCATGTTCAGAGCAAGCACTAAACGTAAGATATGATGAATCATATCCTATCCCGAATTTTATCCATATTGCCAAACGTAGCCAAAGTGATTATTCAAGCCGTCCGCAATACGGAGTTTCGGCACATAACTTGATTACGCCATAACTTTCTCCTCCGAACCTCATTCCGAACATATTTATAGTTAATATTAAACCCTCCACACATGCTACAAGAATTCCAACTTGACCGTCTTGAAGTCAAGCCAAAAACCAACAAAATATGGGCCCGAATCTACTAGACGCACACATGTGGGAAATTTCGAAATTTTGTTTTAGGCAAATCGTAAGCTAAAATCAAGATCCATAAAATCTCACAGCTCCATCACACTCAAATTATCATTTCTACAAAAATACAAGGTTTAACGACTCAAAAATCGAACTTTGCCACTCAATTTTCCTAAAATTCTGAATTTGAAACCTAAACCCGAAAAATACTTCAATTGGATGAAGGGGGCTTAGGCTACACATGACAATACTTCTGTTCCGGGGAAGAGTTTTTTTTAAGAAATAATTCTTTTCTATTTCTATTCTAGAGAACAATTTCTGAGTAAAAGAACATGTTTGGTAATTACACAAAATTTCTACTCTTGGAATAGAAAAATAATAAAAATGTTTTTGGTAACGTAACAATTTCTTTTTTTGTATTTATTCATTTTTTATTTTTGCTCACGGATCATCGCCGCCACCCGTCGCTGCCCACCGTCGCCGCTGCACGACTGCTCGCCGTCAACCATCACCGCCGACTGCCTCCGCCACCCATTGGCCGCCCCCTCCTACGGCTACCCGGCTACCTCCGGTGGCGACCAGCGACGACGTTCGGCATTCAACGTTCAACGGTAGCGGCAACCGGTCGCGGGGTGGCGGCGGTGACCGACAGCGGCGTTAGCGGCGGGCGACCGACGACCGGCGATGGCGGCGGCGACCGACGGCCGGCAGTGGGCGGCGGTGACCAACCCGGTGGCGGCGGCGAACCGACGGCCGGCGACGGCGGCGACCGACGGCCGCGACGGCGGCGACCGACGGCCGGCGACGGCGGCGGCCGACGGCCGGCGGCGACGGCGGCGACCGACGGCCGGCGACGGCGGTGGCGACGGTGACCGACGGCGGGCGGCGACCTACGACCGATGGCCGGTGGCGATGGAGGCAGCGACCGGCTACTGGCGGCAACCGGTGACCGGCGCGGTCGGCGACTGGCGACGGCCGGCGACCAGCAGTGGACGGCGATGGGCAGTGGCGGACGGCGATCAGCGGCGGCCAGCAACTTGCGACTAGCGCGGCGCGCGCAACCGAACAGGCGACGGCGCGCGGCGGCGGCAACGGCGGCGCGGGTGGTTGGCGATGGGCGGTGGCTCCGGGCAATTGATGGTGACCGCAGCAAGAAAGAGAAATAAAAAGAAAATTAATTTATTTCTAGAATTTGTTCTCGAGAACAAAAATCAACTTTTTTTGTTTCTCATTTCTGCTCTAAATCTATTCCTGGGCTAACTTTCTATTCCGGGGAATAGAAAAACAATTTGGTATTACCAAACGGGTTTCTATTCTTTTTTTTTGTTTTAGGGAACAAAAGGACATAAACCATGAGAAACAGAAACGTTCTCATGCGCTACCTTAATCTCCTATCAGGTGTTACATTATGAAGTCAAGTTAGCTTGGTGAGGCGTCCGCAGCATGCACACGCCAAATCCCCTTTCGTTTCTTTCCCTTTTTTCTTCTTCTTCTTTTTTCTTTCTTTCCTTTCGTCTCTTCTCTCTCCTCAGAAGTGGTTCGTTCTCTTGAAAGTAAGTGACCACTCTTCACCCTTTTTCTCTTTTTTGTTTTCTTTCTTTTTGTTTTTTCAATTTTTTGACATTTCAAACCTTCTTTTGTTTTCTTTTTAAAAATAAAGTGGACCCCACTACCAAGTGAAAAGAGAGTCCAACTATTATATTATATTCGAAGCGACCCAACTCAGTAATCTACATTTGCTTCAGAAGCATTGCAAATTTCAATGCGACCGCAGTCGGACTAGAAGCATCAGGCCATCAATTCATCTGGGTGGTGAAGAAGGATCCGAATGTGGAAGAAGGCAAAGAAGAGTAGTTGCCCAATGGGTACAAATCAAGATCCGAAACAAGGGCCTCATCATCAGGGGCTGGACTCCTGATGTGCTGATTCTCTATCATGAGGCAATCGGGGGTTTTGTGACACATTGCGGATGGAACTTGACCCTGGAGGCAGTTACGGCCGAATTGCCAATGGTACTTGGCCCTTACGGCAGAGCAATTCTACAACGAGAAGTTTGTGACCCGGGTCCTCAAGATTGGGGTTGACATCGGAGTTAAGCAGTGGGCGAGGTTCTTCGGCAACAGTGTGAAGAGCGAGAGAGTGGAGGAGGCAGTGAAGAGAGTCCTGGTGAATGAGGAAGAAGAGGAAATGAGGAGGAGGGCGAAAGCACTTGCAGAGATAGCAAGAGGGGCTGTGGAAAAAGGTGGGTCTTCTTGGTCTGATTTGGGAGCTTTGCTTCAAGAGCTCGGACAGCATAGATCGGCTCACAACAAGAAGATCTAATTCATGACCTGAAGCAAAGCAATCAATCTTGAAATTTTTGTTGTATAGAAATATTCCATTCTCAGTTTCTGTTGTGAGTTCATTTCTTTTGAGGTAATAGGAGAAGTATACATGATCTTGTATTCTGTAGTGCCGAAGAAATAAAAGTTTGTCTCGTAGCTGCAATGTAATAGCAAGATGCCCTATGAACTTTCCCTTTTCGGAATTATCTGTCCTTGAGGCAACAGGCTGAGAGATCTTTGCAACTTCATACTCCAGAGGATTGTATTTGCAATTTAACAGAGAAAAAAAGGAAAAAGACAGAGCAAAGTAAAAAGACAAGAAGAGGATGACAAACTCAACCTTGTCAGTCGTCACATGTTAATGTCCCATTTTGCTGGTGCAGAACTGACCTTGCGATATGTATACAACCTAGTTTAGTAAATGAAAATCTAGTAAACATTGGGTTTAAATTATAAGAATACTATGACGTACTAACTTTTTAATATATCAATAACTTTTACCCCACGGTTGACAACCCCAATATTTTGCAAGTCAAATGGAAAAATAAAGCTATATCTCAAGTATTATCAATTTGTCTCAAACAAGCAGTTTTTAATTTGCAGAGGGAAAATTCCAAAAAGAAACCCAAAGTATCCTCTTTTTCTCAAATAAAGGCCCAAAGTGGACATTGTTTTAAATAAAGATCTCAAGCGCTTTCATTTTCTTAAATAAGGATCTAAAGTGGATGTTATTTCAAATGAAGACCTAAAGTGGTTATGTTTATTTCAAATAAGAGCCTAAAATGGTTATGCCTGTTTCAAATAAGGACCCATCTTTCTAGTAATCAAGGTTATTTTCGTCATTTGTCATTTCCCCCTTTTTTTTTCTTTTTTTTTCCATTTTTTTGGCTGGTTCTTCTTCCTCTTCGTTGGTGGCTAGCTGGCCACTGGCAATGCCCACAAAGGGCTGGGCGAGGGATGGCCTCACCTGGGTTTGGCGACCCTCGCCTAAGAGCCATCCACGAGGTCAGCCCGTGCTAGCCCCAGGCGAGGCCAACGAGGGTTGGGCACCTTGTCGGCCACCCTCGCCTAGGAAAGGCTAGGGCCGACCTCACGGATGGCCCCTGGGCAAGGGTCACCACGCTCAGGCGAGGCCGTCCCTCACCTGTGGCCAACGTGGGTGGCCCTCGCTGGCGGGGGCGACCCTCGCTTAGCCCTCCGTGGGCACCGTTGGTGGCCAATCGACCAAAGGCTAAGAGGAAGATGAAGAACCAGAAAAAAAAAAAAAAAGTGAAATGCAAAATGACAAAGATACCCTTGATCGGTCGAAAAATTTACCTAGTCGGCGATTGGCAAGGTTGGGTCCTTATTTGAAATAACCAAAGCCACTTTATGCCCTTATTTGAAACAACTAAGGCTACTTTAGGTCATTATTTGAAACAAAATCTACTTTGGGCCCTTATTTGAGAAACTAACGACACTTCAGGTCCTTTTTTGAAATTTTCCCATTTGCAAACCATGCCTAGAATAGACTAATTGATCAGATTATCAGCAAAACAAGTCATTCCACTCGCATTATGTTACGTACCTCAAGTTTCAGTTATATGAGCACTCGGAGTGAGCAATCGGGTCAATTTAACTCAAAAATCAAACGGAATTAGCCTTACCCAGCTAATTCCAAGCCGATTCACATGGGGACCAATTCAGCTTCAAAATAAAAAATTTGGGAACCAGCCTTGATTGTTTGGATTCTCGGTTCTTGACCTTGAACTGGTTTCAAGGCCAGTTCTTGGGTAGAACCGGTTTTTACAGTTGAAAACCAAACCTCCAGGTTTCTTAATTCAGAAATTTTGCTAGAAAAGTAATAAGGTTGAGCATTCTAACGCTAGCATATCATTATGGTGTACTAATTGAGAACTTCTGCAAAAACATGTATATGATAGATTAATTAATAAAAAAATGAAATTAAAAAAAAAGTTGGCCGGTCTAGGGTTGACCTTGGCATCAACCTAGAATCAATTCTGTTCTCAATTCTAATAACTAGGAAGTGGCTTTGACATGGTAAGTTATAAGTTCCCGATCTAGAACATACTCACTCTTAAATCAATCACCCTTGATTAGCACATAAAAAAGCATTTCGATGGCCATTCTAATATAAGCCTTCAAATGTATAGGATTAAAAGTCAAACACAGGTATTACACGGCAGCACAAGCCCCATAAAAAACCCTTCAGAATCATTTAAAGAAAGGCAAAACTTTTTATCTAAGTCGATCCTCTTTCCTTTTGAGTTCGAGTGGAATTCCATGCGCGGAAGCAACATATTTGGCCCATCTGACCATCTTCAACTTCATCCGCCGATCTTTATCAATCCCCAAACTCCTCCTCCGGCAATCATCTCGTGCATCGACGATGGAGTTCAACATATCGTTGTCTTCATCCAGCAGATGTGGAGGAGGCGGCTCAGCATCCATATCAAAATCCTGCCATTTGATGTCGCATTTCGCGTGGTCGGCGCCGGCCATTGCCAGTGCTTCGATCGACATATGGCTTCTTTGATTTCTCTGGACTTGCTAAGGATTTCTCTTTTCTTTGTGATGTTGAGCAAGAGACAGAATTGCCAATGTGTAGAGAGCTATGTCGTGTAGTGAGAGATATTTGATGGGGAATGCACATTATATGCGAAATGGCCCATCAACTTTTTGGGAGTTTGAGCTCGTGAGGAAATGGGGGAGGGTCACGACTTCACGGGTGTTGCATTTTCGGGTGTTCGATTAACGTCACTGTGAACGTAATTGTAGAGAACTAGAGAGGGACCATGTTCGAAGAAGCCTCGTAGCAAATTGATTCTTAAACAACGATTATGCAATCATAAAATGAGGCTGTAATACGATAGCTATTACGCTGTCTGGCTTAAGCAATGCGACACTATTTCATTGTTTCGTTTCATAAATGACAATATTACCATCGGAATTCTTAAAATACACCCAAAATCCGAATTAGATGGAATGTAAAAAATGTAAAATTTATAACTTTCAGAGTCAACCGTGATTCATAAGTTTCAGCCAAATGTAAATTATTATGTGTCAAGTTTTTATATATAAGATATTTATCTATATTTTAATGGTTCATTTATGATTAAATAAAATTTCTAGCACACACGTGATTATATTAACATAAGTATTATGTTATTGTAGTTATTCATCAGCACCTCTCTCTCTCTCTCTCTCTCTCTCTCTCTCTCTCTCTCTCACCCCCAACACCCTCTGATGGATGGTTGCGACTCCCAAGTCTAAGATCGTGCGGCCTCCACTACCTCGAATCTGGAGGTAGTTGACCTTGAGCCATGTGACAAACGTGTAATAGAAGTGGTTGACAAGAGACCCGACGGCTTGAGGATTTGAACAGAAAAGTCCTATGATCGTATGAATGGAGTATAAAAGTAAGGAAGAACTTATCGTCAAAAGAATCTATTTGTCCTTCATGGATCTCGGCAATCTTGTGATACAGTTGAAAAGTGGATTAGCCAAAAGAAAAGGCATAAGAGAGGACCATTCTAACGAAAAAAGTTCCAGAAAAACCCGGAAGACTCGGGTTGGAGATGATCATGGGTCGGGTTAAATTGATTGCCGCTGTCTGAACTCCACAGGACTTGTAGGTGAAAGGATTAGGTCTCCTCGGCTTATTATGGCCCGTTATCACTTAGGATTGTTGGTGGAAGAGAGAATTGTATGCATTAGCAACAATTTGATCCTCTAGGTCACATCGAGTGCAAGCAATTTCATTATTGCGATACGCATTTAACTAAATTTCAACTAAAATCTTACCTGACTTACGAGATTAATAAGATTTTTCAAGGGTCTCTGATTCATCGATTTTAGGTGAGCCTCACCATAAAAAGTGATTTTAGTTGACTCATTTTAACTTTTCAATTTAGTAGTTCTGCATAAGAATTATCAAATCAAAGCATCACTTAGGTTGTGGAAATAATAATGTCACTAAAATTTTTATCGATTACACTTATGATCAAGAGTGATTCCCTATTAGATTGCGGCTGAGGAGCTCAAAGGTTGTTGGCGATTCCCTATGACGCTGTTGGTTGGAAAATCACAACCCACAAAAATTTATGACATGAAGTCGGACGTGCAAGAGAACCAAATCTTCTTCATGTAAAACATCCTCGATTTGGAGTCATTTTCGCTTTCTTTTCCTTAAGATACTAAGACGTTTTAATTCAGTTCATTGGATTTTCTCTTGCCTACCATAGACTCCCTGAGGAACTCTTCAATTTCCTTCGGAAGCAAATTATTCTTCTTCTCCTTCTCAAGTTCCATCGAAGAGCCACTAAAAGTACCATCAATGATCCGTTGATTTTCTAGTCGTTATGGAACGTTAATACTCACTAGGCTATTGGAACAATGCAAAAGCTGTTACCAAGCTATCTATATATTTGTAATTTCATAAAAAGAAATTATGTATATAATCACAAGTGTGTAATTCTTTTTTCTTCTTTTTTTTGTCTATTCTATTGTAACTTGCAACTTACTCTCATACTTTTATTCCACCTCTTTGTAGAGCATGTGAGTTGAAGTCCACATCTAAAACTATACAGTCTCACCCACAATTTCCTTGAAAAGGTGGAGAATTGGCCTCCTCACCTCTTTTTACCATGTGGGAAGGGTGGCCGCCAGGCCAATCCTAATAATTGTGTGTAACTTCACATTGTCTCTTTGAAGTTGAGAGTGTCTCTTCATTTTGGGAAAATTTCAAAGAAGACAACAAACTAAAGCCATTATCTCAAAATAAGGGCTAAAGTGAACTTTGCTTCAAATAAGAATCATTTACCAGTAGCACCATGCTCCCTCCCTCCTTTGATGGATGGTCACAACTCTTAGGTGAGGTCGTGCGGCCTCCACAGACTTGAATTTGGAGGTCGTGACCACCGATCTAAGGCATGACTCCTAACCATTGGTCGTGCAGCTTTTGCACGCCTCGACTCATGGATCAATCTCTATTGGAAGGTAGACGCAAGACACAGATAACAAAGTAGGTTCACGGTGGTAAGAGAGTACGGTGGAGGCGGATAATTGGTGCCGACAGTTGATAAGGTTGGGAGTGGTGGTACCATATGACTACGTTGCTGTTAGCAGTGGCGGACAGTGGACCGTTTGCTTATATGAACAGGTTTTTTTTTTTTTTTTTTTTGGGTGATGAAAGAGAGAAAAGGGGAGGAAGTTAAATCATTTTAAGAGGTCACATCGAATATTAATATGAACAGCAGGATTAGTGCCCACACCAGCATTGTTAGTACACATTGACATTTGAAATGTCAAGATAGTTCATTGAACAAAAAAAGTAGAAGTATTCAATTGAATGAAGGATATAAGATAAACAATGGCTGCAATTTTTTGACATTGAGTAATAATCTATATTAGAGAATTTTTATCATCTAACCATTCCTGCCTTTCAGGTAACATGAGATGATGATAATCTCAAGTGCTCAAGAACTTGTGGTATTTTGCTATTTTTTTCTTTTCTAGTTAAAATCCAACTGTAATGTACATAAAAGGTTCAGAGACAGCTGGCTTGATCCATAAATCGGAAAAACCCAAAAAAAAATATATATATGAAAAAATTGGCTGGAAAGGAATTTGAGAAAAGTCTGGTTGCCTTTAGAATTAAAACTTTGACGTTGACCTTGATCCATATGATAAGACGTGCAACAAATGTGCTTGACAAGAGACCCGACTGCACGTGGATTTGAGCGGAAAAGTCTAATGATCGAACGCAAGATGGACAACGAAAGAGAGATTACGACGTGGGTGCGTATGTCATGGTGAATGACGAGCACTTATTTCCATTACGGATCTCGACATTCTCGTGATACAGTTGAGAAGTTTATTAGCCAAAAGAACAGGTATAAGAAAAGGACCATTCAAACGAAAAAGTTAGAAAAAAACCCTAATGGCTCGGGTTGGAAATGAACATTGGGTTAAATTGATTGTCGCTGTCTAAACGCCGCAGGATTTGTTGGGGAATGGATTAGGTCTCTTTGGCCTATTATGGGCCAATCGACGCAGTCCACGAGTCCGACGCATCATATGTTTTTGGGATGTTGATGGAAGAGAGAGGATTCTACATTGAATGGGTTTGATTCTCTATAATGCATCAAATGCAAGCAATTTCATTTTCGCAATACATATATAATTGGGTTTTAACTTACATCTTACCTGATTCACAAGATTAATAAGATTTTTCATGAGTCTTTGATTCACTGATATTAGGGGAGTTTCATCATAAAAAAAGGATTTTAGTTGGCATTCAAAACTTCCAATTTAGTAGTTCTGCATAAGAATTATCAAATCAAAGCATTACTTAGGTTGTGGAAATAATAATCTCGCTGAAATTTAAATTGATTACACCCATGATCAAGAGCGATTCTCTATGAGATTGCGACTGAGGAGCTGAAAGGGTAATGGCAATTCTAATGAGATCAAGGGACGCTATTGGTTGGAAAATCACAACCCACGAAAATTTTGTAGCATGAAGTTGGACGTGCAGGAGACCAAATCTCCTTCATGTAAAACCTACTCATATTAGAGTCATTTTTGCTTTCTTTTCCTCAAGTTATTAAGACGTTTCAGTTCAATTCGCTAAATTGTCTCTTGCCTACCCATAGATTCACCAAGAAATTCTTCAGATTTTTTTCAGAAGTAGATGATCCTTCTTCTCCTTTTCAAGTTCCGTAAATAGCCACTGAAAGTACCATCAATGATGTGTTGAAGAGAGTGCTAGAATCGAATGAATGATATTCTAGTAGTTATGGAAGTTCAATACTCAATAGGCTATTGGAACTGTGGCTCTTGATATGATATATTTGTGCAAAAGCTTTTACGAAGCTAGCTATATAACTGTAATTTCATATAAATAAATTATCTATATAACTGCAATTGTGTAACTTCTCACTGCGCCTTGAAGGGGAGAGTAACTCTTCATTTACATCAGTGTTAGCTAACTTTGAATTGCAAATAAGGTTATTCATGGAGGAAATTGAAGGAAAACTAGTGGACATGCACACGCAACATAAAATTAAATTTCAAAGCACCGATCTTCTGGAAAGGGTACGACAACCGATGGTCTTCTTTGAAGCAAAGAGTCCCTTGAAGGACTGATGTGAAGTGCAGACAGAAGCTCAAGGCATGCCCAAATGACTTGTCTAGATAGACTCACCTTTCTTGGACCAAGCATATGTACAGGCTCACTTGTGAGATTTCGTACTTGCCCAAGACGTCTTCTTTTTTCTTTGTGTAAGTGATAGACTGAGAACAAGGGGAGAAGTATACTATCAATGCCAAAAGTTGTGTACGACGCTCACTTTAGTGCCAAAAGTTTTTGTCGGATCACTTAAGTGCCAAACCGGCGAAGAAACGATCACTTAAGTGCCTCCGGCAAAAAATTCAGGCCAAAAAATGACATAGCTTTTTTAATTAAAAATTGTATATGACCGGGCATTTTTTTTTTTTTTTTTTTTTTTTACAGAAAATCAGTCCATCTTCTTCTTTTTCTTCTTCTTCAATGTTCACACCTACTGTTCTTCCTTGCTTTTCTTTTACCTATTGTTCTTCCTTGCTTTTTTTTTTCTTCTCGGCATGAAACGCCAAGGAGGACAAGGTCGATGTCGCTCCCTTCTACTAGAGCTCCTCCACAAAGCTCAAGTCCATCTACAGAGGATGGCCCCACATCATTGATGATCCACCCTCCGCCACCATGCATGTGCAGTGAGCGGCATCTGAAGTCCCCACCTCAGACCAGAGCCACAGCTCAGAGCCCCATTCCCCCAACTCAGCCGGGAGGTCGTGGCTCCACGGAGCTGGAGCTTCGGGTCACGGGTCGCATTGCTTCCAGGACCTCTGCGGCGTGACCTATCTCCTCAACCCTCTGACCCAAGATATCTTCTCACTGTCAAGCGTCGAGTCATTGCACAAGTGGTGGCGTCCGGCATAGAATCGAAATTGAGTCAACCGCCTGACCTACTGGTAGAAGATCACGCGATAAGGGAAGAGGTCCTCAATCGGGGCTCGAGGTCATGGGGAGACATCGCGAGCGTCCCCCCAGGCTCCTCAGCCCTGTGTTTGCCACTGGATCTATCCATTGGAAAGCCACCGCCAGAGGCGGCATCATCATCTCATCCTTCGATTATGGAGGAGGAGGTCGAGACGTCCACCTGGCGCACGTCCAGGGAGTTCTGGGCTCGTCGACAATAATTAGGGTTTGAAATTGGGGATTTCTTTCAATTTGGCAAATTAGGATTCTTATTTGGGGGGAAATGTAACTAGACGACATTGTTTCTTGCTTTAGATGCTAACTGGACTCTCCGTCGAGCCACATCAGCATAAGAAATTAATAAATAAAAAAAGGTCACGTCGGATTTCCAGCCAACCAGATCGGAGTTAGCACCAAAATGAGCATTTTTCAAACTTTTTGGTACTTAAGTGATCCAACAGAAACTTTTGGCACCAAAGTGAGCACCGTACACAACATCAAAGTGAGCGTCGTACACAACTTATGACACTGATAGTGTACTTACCATAGAGAATTGGTGAAACTAGGTCACAAGCCTGAGGGACACAAGTGAGGTGCATATAGAGCCTCACCTTTCATGGAATCACGTACGTGTACAGCCTCACTTGTGCAGACTCAAGCAACGTGGGACATCATCCATCCAAAGGCCTCTTTTTTATGTAAGTGACTAACTCGCAGGCTTGAGGGAGAGATGTGAAGTGTATATAAAAATCATGAGTAGTTTAATCATCTACTTGGCCTTGTTCACTGAGACCGTCTAGACTGTCTTTATATAACTTGTATAAGATGTCAAATGAGAGGAGGACAGTTGAATTGTTCCCTAACTTAAAGGGTCGCTGTGAGTTGATTTAAGCCTTGGCAAGAGTTCATTGCACGGTGGATTCGTCGGAGCTTCCGACATATTTGGGCATGATCTACGGAACCACTAAAAACATGCCTAGAATATGTTTAAATACGACTATTAAAAAAAAAATGGGGATGGCTATGTTTTCCTGACCTCGACTGCATCATCACTCCCGGACCTACTTCACAACAACATTGGAGTCCTTTGACAACGACACAAATACTTTCAAGAGATTCTCCAAAATTAATTTAGCAAATGAGGAAGAAGAAAAATCGCTAAGCTATTTCCCTTCTATCTTGGAGTCTGTCATCTTTCAAAATTGAGGTCTATTAAGTGATGAAAGAAGATGCTAACATATTGACATTTTCCTTTCCCATTTGTGCAATAAGCATTTAGGGAAAAGAAAATTTTCTTCTTAACTATGCTTGACAAGGTGTATCTATGGATCACAAGTAAAGGAGATGATTCTAAATGAATGTCTAGACAGATTTTTACTTTCAACTTTATTTAAATATTGCGGTGGACACAAATTAACTTTTTAAAGCACTCAAAATTTTCAAAATCTACAAACACTAGCATATAAATTGACATATCATATTTCCATATTGAGTTCTATTAAGTAATGAAAGAAGATGGTAATATACTGACATTTTCTTTTGCCGTATGCGCAATTAGAATTTAGGGAAACGATAAACTTTTTGTTAACTATGCTTGACAAGGAGTATCTATGGATCACAAGTAAAGATGAAGATTCTAAATGAATGTCTAGATAGATTTTTACCTTTAACTTAAGGTAAATCTTGCAGCGGACACACATTAACTTTTTTAAGCACTCAAAATTTTTAAAATATACAAACACTAGCATATAAATTTACATATTTCGACCGAAAAAAAAAAAATGGACATAATTTTTTTCGATAATTTTTTTTTTTCAAATTGTTTTACATTTTAGCGGAAAATAAAAATAACATTTTGCTTTTTGAAAAAACACAAATAATGAGGCCCACTATAATGAGAAGTTATTGTTTGACCTTTAGACCATATGGACAGAGAAAAATATGCATAATAAAACTGTGAAATTTAATCTAGGAGGAGTACATGAGTTATTTATAGGTGTTATACTGTGACTATATAATGTAACAAAATATTACAGTATCAATTATAATTAAATATGATCAAATAAGTATAAACACGATCAAGGGAGATATGGAGAATCTATTGAATATCTCTAACATCCTCACCGTAAAGCTCAAGGTGACATCAAAAACATCAAATGAAATTAGGAGAGGAAAATCTAAAACAAAAATCTTCTGTTGATGCGCCTTAGCGAAGATATTAGTAATTTGATTGACCGATGAAGTAGAAACGAGATGAATAATGTCACAAAGCATGATACTGCTCACGGAAAACATCAATATGTGCTTATAGATACACTTTGGTTATCACAATAAATGACTATATCACCGTTGTGATGGACTCCCATATATCATTATACCACCACAACCATAGTGATTTTGATCTCATACTAGCAAGAGCTCAATATTTTACTTTCATGCTAAATCGAGCAACAATGATTTGCTTTTTACTATGTAATGAAACAAGTGTCTTACCTTTATTTTTATTTTAAAAAAAAAAGAAAAAAAAAACAATAGCATCTTGTGGAGCGACAATCTAAAGGAAAGCTTGCCTAGTCAAAATCTGAATATGGTTGCAAATTTAATGTAGACTAAGCAAAAAAAAGTGAAGGAGAAATAAGGTACATTAAGAAAACAAAGAAGAAGTACAACAAAGTTAGTCGTACATGGCGTGGTCAGGAATTGATTGACAATATGAATAGCATAGGTGATATTATGATAAGCAATAGCCACATATACAAGTCTACGAACCACTAATCAATAGAGTATATTATTTGGAAGATGGGTCCCTTCTTTGTCATCAATTTGGCAATAGTCTCATGAAGAGTTATAACGATCTCATCATCAGTAAGTCCTACTTGAGAAAAAAGAATAGTGGAATGTTTCACTTGAGAAAGATAATACTTGGAAGAATCCGGGTCATTTCAAACTGTTAACTAAGATACTAAGCCTTCTAATGCTAATATGATCATAACTAGTAATAATCGCTATATATATATATCTCTCTCTGCAAAATATACCCCCAAGATGTTTGCCAAACATAGTAAAAATGATCAAAGCCTAGACATTCTATGATCAAGATAAACTTAAAATACGATACACAATGAGCCCATTCAGTCCAAATAATGCTCAATGTGATTAACATGCTTTGTAAAGAGTATGGGTATATCCAAAAGGAAACTCGACATAGACTTCCTCAATAAGCTTACCGTTGAGGAATGCATTTTTAAAATTCATTTAGAACATAGACTATTAGTTAGTAGAGGCAACAACAAGAAAAATTTGAACAAATGTAAGACATGCAACATGACCAAAAGTTTCATCATAGTCAATTCTATGCTTTCAATAAAGCCTTTTGCTATTAGTCAAGTTTTGTAGGGTTCCACAATATAATTTGTCTCTGTTTTAATCTTAATCACTCAATTACAACCTATGCAAACTTTCCAAGGGGCTAATCAATCAAACCCCAAGTATGAATTTTGTGTAAAGCCTATAACTCATTTGTCATTACTTGTTGTCAAGAGGATGATCACTATTTTCTCTATAAGAGTGAGGCTCACAAAAAAAAAAAAAAAAAAAAAGCAACGGTAGAGTAACAATGGAAATCATGAAGCTAAACTAAGGTCAACTTAGATGGTGGAACGGTGAACCGAATAAGAGGGAAGGGTGGCTAGCTCTTGGATGGTGTAAACATGTAAAGAGCCGCTAAAGTGGCATCATTAGAAGTAGCAACATCAGAGAAGACAACTTCGGAGATGAAGGTTTAGAAACCCCTAAAGAATTGGTAAAGAAAACTATAGGTACATTTCTCTTTTCAAATGCTTGTATGTTTTTTTTTTTTGATGACCCAGGGAATCTCCGGTCGCCGCCGCGCGAAGTAGTCATCAACTACCTAATAAATTGCATGAAGTTAGAACTTTGTTAGTCATCATCTACCTAATAAATTGCACGAAGTTAGAACTTTGTACCAGTCTCGAAAGTTTAAGCTAATAGTTGAAGGAAGACTATATTTATATAAAGAGTATATAAACCACGTAGATAAGCGATGTGTGACATTTCTAAAACCCCATACAAGTGGAATTTGATAAACGAGATGCTGCATACATGAAATAAACTAGGATAGGACTTGGCTAAGATATCAAGGTGAGAGTTTGCGGAAGAGAGTGTATAATGAAGAGTAAATTAGGTATTTATAGACTTCATCAAATAACTATCTAAATGTAACAAGATATTATTATATTAATTTTGATCATATTCAATGAATCAAGGATATTGCTCATTCTTCAAAATATACCAACTTTAGCTCGGATCTCAATTTTGGCCTTAAGTTTTTTCATTTCATAAGCATAAACTTTGGTTCAAGTCCCAATTTTTGCCCAATTTTTTTTTTTTTGTGTAAAAAAAAAAAAGGGCACTAACTTTAGCTTAGGCCCCATTCTGGTCCAAACTTTTTTTTTCTTGGTCTATTAAAATAACCACCAACTTCATTTGGTACCCAAGTTTAGAACCCGTTAAATTCGGTTCAATAATATCGTTAAAAATTCAACATGCCATTCACTAACACGTGGAATAATATGCCGCATCTTTAACGGCACGATTGGGAAAAAAATTGATAAGGATCAGATTTAAGTACTAGTTAAAAATCCGTGCTTTCCAACAAGACAAAAAGAGTTTTGGTTAGAATAGGAACGAATGCTAAATTTGAATTTTTATGAGATGAAAAAAATGTTTGAGCCAATCTTTTTAAAAACTCAGATCCCAAATTTGGCTCAAACATTTTAAACGTGTGCTTTTTAAAGGGATTATTAGGCCGTTCAAGATATGCATAATTAAACAAGATATGGAGAATATTGTGAGTCTCACCGTGTGGCTCACATAACGAACAAATGAGATGAGCCTAGACTGTACAATATTCTTTGATAAATTTTTATATACAGTGCTATCGTCTCACCTCCTTTTGCAGAATTCTAATTAAAAGCATTAACAATTGGGTTGCCCCATCAAGCCACCATTCCCATGTGGGAGGGGAGTACTGGGAGTTCCATTCCCAAGTCCTCCTGTCATTGGCTCTTCCTCAATTTCCGTCTCGAGGCCCACTTTTTTGTCTCTGTTCGACCTTTGAAGTCTCGATCACGGCAGCTCCCATTAAACTAACAGATTGCCTCGCTCTCCATCTCTGCTCAATCCAATTACGTCAGATTCTTGAGAAAAAGGGCAAACCCTCTTCTTTTTTGATCCGACCCACCATTTTTCTCGACCCAATCCTCAAGAAACCTCAAGGAGCTGCACCCCGCAGAGGACCAAACAAGAACCAAATCTTGATGGCCAAGTGCTTCAGTTTTACAGCGATAAGGGACAGATGGTTTCGCTTGTCGTTTTATCCTGGCGGGCCTGAAATCGACCACCACCGACCTCGGCGACGGCACGGTCATGCACTGTTGGGTCCCCAGGACGCGCGAGCCCAGCAAGCCCAACTTGCTCCTCCTGCACGGCATCGGAGCCAACGCAATGTGGCAGTGGAACGAGTTCATCCCCTCCTTCCTCGCCAGGTTCAACGTGTACGTGCCTGATCTCCTGTTCTTCGGCGATTCCCACACGACCCGGCCGGAGCGGACCGAACAGTTCCAGGCTCAGTGCGTCGCAGGTAGGACTGTCGATTTTCTGACGCGACATGGTAACCCATGACTCGAATTTGCATGTTGAACCGCTTTGCAGGAGTCTTGGAGGCGCAGGGAGTGAGGAAACTGAACGTGGTGGGGTTGAGTTACGGCGGGTTCGTGGCTTATAGCTTGGCAGCGCAGTTCCCGGAGATGGTGGAGAAGTTGGTTCTGTGCTGTGCAGGGGTGTCTATGGAGGAGAAGGACATGGAGGATGGGATGTTTCAGGTGAGCCTCTAAACATTAGACGGACTGGTTCTATTGATGATACTTTTGTGTACTTCCTGTGGAGTTCAGTGCGTGCCCTACCGTTTCTTGATAGTCGTGATAGTTTAACTAATTTGACTCTTGGTGCAACGTCGTCTCGGCAGGTGAAGACTGTGGATGAGGCCTTGACTTTGCTGTTCCCGCAGACACCAGAGAAAGCGAATGAGATGTTCGAGTTCGTCTTTTACAAGCCGGTGAAGAAAGTGCCCACCTACTTTATTCAGGATTATATTGATGTAAGTTGATGAAAAGTTACAAATCTCTCAGCTGAACGTTTGTTTTTCACAATTGTGTGACAAATCAGAGTTTAGTTGATGCTAAGTGTTCTGAGTTTGTGTGCTTTGCTAGCAGAATTGGCGTGCTTCCTTTTCTGATTTGTAATGGAAGTTTCTACAGTTAAGTATCAGCTAATAGCTACATTGAATGGAGAAGTAGAATCTTTACAAGGCTATTCTCTGTCTTCACGTTATGACTAAACCCCTTCTTGACCATGCTCATGGCGGTTTGGTGTCACAATTGTCATTGCTCTAGTTTTCGAGGTATTGGGAGGATTAGATTCTATAACTGAGCAAAGCTTCTTTCCTTGCTGTAGCAGCTGCGGAGAGTTTGTTATGTTTATGTGGGTATTTAATACATGTTTTTAAGTATATAGAAAGTCCTCTGCTTTTAGAGAACAGAGTCGATTCAATGTTACTTTTCCATTCTATGAGGATCGATACATGTGCAAGGACTTCTGTACTTTTGGTTGAACAAAAATTAGGATTCAGCATTGTGCCCTTGACTATTGCAGGTTTCTTTCCTCTAACCCATATTTGAGGCCAAGGAATATTGCATTGGCGTTGTCTACTCCCTGCTTTTGACTATATAAAACATTTCGGGACACTAGACAAATTGAATAAGTAGCTTGTTCCTTGTGAGCTGAGACTATACAAGATGTCCAGTCATGAAGGCCGCTAGAGATTAAACAGCGCCTTGTGAAGCAAACTGATAGCTTCCACTGTATCAATCTTGGCTGTGCCATTTCAACTGACTTGTGATAGCTAAATATTAAGATTTTATTTGATGATCATTTCTCATGGCAATCTGGGAAAAGTTTATCTCCATCACTCAAGTTCTGTGGCATTTCAAGAAAGGTCACCATGATTGTCTGCAGGTTATGTGGAAGGAGCACCTTCAAGAAAGGACAGGGCTGGTCAATTCCTTGTACAGAGATAGGAAGATGTCTGATCTTCCCAAAATAACTCAGGTTTCTTTTTCTTGAAATCTGTCCTCTCTATTGGACTCACTCAATTTACTCATTACAGATTCGCACTGATTTTGTCAAAATCTTCTCTCTTCCTTGGCATCCTCTCAAGCCATTGATCTTTTCTGATGCAGCCGACACTGATAATCTGGGCAGAATATGATAAAGTCTTTCCATTGGAATTGGGTCACAGATTAAAGAGGTTCCCCTTCTACGCTTTGCTTTGATTTTTCTACTGTCTTCAGAAGCTTGATTCTCTGACAAGAACCTGTATAAACAACATCATGGCAGGAAATCAATTCTTCATATACAAAATGTTCTTAGTCATATATGACCACTTCTGTTTGCAAATTTAATGTTCACATGCATCAAATATTAGGAGGATCTATTTTCAGCTCTATTGCTCCTGGTAGATTTTCTTACGGAATAACCTGCATCTTTTTTTATTGTTCAATTGACTTTGGCCAGGCATTTAGATGAAAACGCACAATTAGTGGTTGTAAAGGATTGTGGTCATGGGATAAATAAAGAGAAGCCGAAAGAGATGTACAAACACATCGAGGAGTTCCTCATCGATCCGCTCCTTTATCCTAAGAAGGCAAATCAAAGCAGTGGCGAGAAAGCAGACTGAGAATCGGCATTAAATTTATAGTTGGATCAGCCTTCTGCAGCATTTGCTTGTCCAAGTTTGTATATATATGCGTATTAATAAAATTAGAAGAAACACAGTTCGACATATTGTGATGGTTATCATCTTAGAGGATAATAACATCTCAGGCGATCTTTGAAGGTGCAATACACCTTGTTCCTGGGAGTGGCATTGGGATGTTTGTGCTAAAAATCCATTAATGGGACAATGATCATATTAGAGAATCTCTGAAGGTGGAGATTGGCCTCTCATGTGCAAACTGATTGGGAGCTGATGCCACCCTCTTGACGATGACCACATCAGGCCAAAACCAATTGTTGTGCAGGAGTGAACTTTATGTCTTGTTCGAACAATTGGATGTCCAAGCAAATTTTGGCGTGATACATTCAATTATGACAATGCGATTCGCCATACAATCCTTGGAAACGATCTATCCAAAGAAGGTTGGCCTAGTATTCCAACTCATCAGGCGCCATAGTGGCTCGTCCTTAGCCAGGAAGCTTTGCCAGGATGCTGACGCATAAGAGAATTGAATCTTCTTTATGTAGAACCTACCAGGCTTGGAGTCATTTCTGCTTTATTTGACTTTAGCTACTGAGATGTTTCAATTCATTTCACCAGATTGCGTACCCATGGATTCCCGCAGAAATTCTTTGATTTCTTCTGGATTAGATGATTCCTCTTCTCCTTCTCTTCTCCTTCTCAAGTTCTGAGAATGAAATCAAAACGATGGCGAGATGCTCAGCTCTCGGTATTTGAATATTAGGAGCTCGTCCCAAATTCAGGGTTCGCCCTGAGAAGCACAAGACTGTCTCGTCTAAGCAAAGCTTGTCTGAGCGTTACAGGGGTAGGAACAATTAGTAGTTCTGGCACCCAAACTATTAGTGATCCTATTTAAATTGATGCATGTTATTCATTCCATAGAAATTACATGGTTCTGAGCTTACAACATTCTGAAGGGGATGAAGCTCAATCAACTGTAAAGTAGGAAAGTTCATTGTTCTGCTTGGGGATGTTAATCATCATGTAAAGCTGTGCTTGTTTAGAAATTCCTTAACTAAAGTAATGTTGAATGATTATGTTGAGTTGTCCAGTTTGACCTACATTCAGCTTCTTGTTTATGAATCCCTTTTAAAGCAAAACTAACTATCTAATTTTCCTTTTTAACGAGTATTAAAATGCTTTCTTCCTCAGCTAAATCGTTTGTGTTCAGCATGTCAATAATATCCCAACAAAGGGCATCGATTGTAGGAATATTACGCACATCTACTGCATAAAAGTTTTGACATCCATTAAAAATACCATCAATAATCCATTGAAGTGAGTGCTAGAATCCAGTGAACTATATTTGTGCAAATGCTTTCACGAAGCTATGTGGATAACTGTACTTTCATGAAAGGAAATTATCCATGCGACTGAGAGTGTGTAACTTCTCAAGGCCTCTCATGGGGGTTTCTGAAGTGGAGAGTGCAAGGAGTCACTTGGTTTTCCCATTTTTAAGGTTATGCATGGGTCTTTCATTGTAAATTTTCTCCGAAGGATAGGGAAGATTGACTGATTCTCAGTGAGAATAGCTTGCAGATTTGAGGGATAGATGGGAAGTGCATATTAGGCTCAAGGCCCGCCAAAATGGTAGGTTTAGACAACCTATATAATATGCGGCCTCACTTGGGCACGCCCATACTTTAATAAATGGGCCTCTTTGGAAAAAAAAAAAAAGAGAGAGAGAGAGAGAAGCCCAAGAAACTCAAGCCCGTGTCTCATTTAAGTTCGTGAAGCTATTACCTTAGCCCATCTTTATTTCTTCTACAGCTCGTTTAGAGAGAGAGAGAGAGAGAGAGAGAGAGAGAAGTGAGGTTTCGTCCATGCAAGCCACAGACATCTCGACATTTGAAATTAAGTCGTTTCAAAGTGCTTGTTAAGAATTTCAAGCCTTGATTCCTTTAATCAAAGAGAATTCCTTAATGAAACTTTAATTTCAGATTGTGTTGAATTCTGATTTGCTAGATTGATTTTAGAGGTTGCTGAGTTCTGAAATTATATAGTAAAGAAACTTTAAGGTGTCATGGATCAGTAAAATTTTACACAATTCGATTTGGGATTACAATTTGGTTCGAGTGAAATTTTGGAATATGTTGCTCATTGCTAGTACCAAATTGGAACTACTATATTTGGGTAAGTGTTTTCCCATCGTTGACCATTTGTTGGGTCGGAGGTGAGTTCTCTTTTTACCTAAGTTGAATCAGTTTTGTAATGACTCCATACCTCCTTGAAAGGGCATTAGTGGCTAACCATTTTAAATTCAGCTCGCGAGTCGTGGCAATACAATGGACAACAGTAATTATTCTAGTTTGGTAAGCTTTTTTTCGGCTTATCGAAAGTCGTTTTGCAATCAAATAAACTTAGTTTAGTTGATTCTTAGATAACATAGTTATCTACTTGATTTTAATATATGTTTCTCATTCACTTGATAGGATTTCAAGTTTTCTCACTCAATATAGATTTTGTTATTTGATTTCCCTTTTTAGGTGAATAGTGCTTATCTCTTCGATAATTTGAGAACTCACGTGATGAAAATTATAAGAACTAGATGTGTTATAAGTTATGAAAGAGGCTCGCACAATATAATATTTATTAAGCCAAAGAAAATTGATGTTTAGAACATGTTTGTTGCATAAAACTGGATTTGACATTCACTATTCTTTTTGTTAGTTGAATTGGCATAATAAACATTTCTTAAAATAATTTGTGAGTTGGTTATTTATGAAATGCTATATTGAATGTATTCTAATTGATGATAAATTAAATTGTGAAAGGTTATTTGTTTTAGTTAGTGAATCCGATTTAAAAAATGGATTAGATTGGTTATGGGGGTTGTTGGAGGATTAGTTAATGGTTTTATACTCAGTGTTGCTTTGTACGGAACCCATTGAGGGGGATATGTATGCAAATTGTCTGAGGATGACCAATTTCACAAAGCCACCGGCTAATATAAATGAAGAGGTTACCCCAAGTGGGAGTCTTGGTAGACCTTATGATTGGGTGTTAAGCATAGCCATAATTTGTAATTGAGCATTGAATTGATCAATAGACTGAATCATTGATATTTATAGAGTGAGTATTTTATATATATGTAAGACTTTGTTGAATTGATATAACTTATCTTTGAACTTAAATGTATATTTTATACTAGATTAAGATAAATGTGTTTACGGTATCTTTCATTAATGTGCATAATAGATATTTAATCTGTTTAGAAAATATTTGCTCCACTCATACCACCATCACAATTCTTTTTTAGTTTTTATAGCTATCGGCAAATCAGGCGAAAGCAATATCAATGGGGGATTATTGGGGAGTTCAATTTTGGTACAAATTGAAATAGTTATATATTTAATACGATATTTATAAGTGGACATATATTTTTTTGAGTTTAGTTTATTAGTCGCTAGACATGTGTATATATATATATATATTTCTGTGAACTTTAGAACACCGATCCTAAATCAGCTTGCTGTGTTGTTAGATATATAAGTGGACATACATTGCTATGACATGTTAATGTTGGTTATGCTAATGAGGTTGTATTTTAAGGTAATAGGATAACGGTATCACTTCTTTATACTTGTAAAATCGGGGCATGAGATGAGTAATGTTGGCACGGAATATTCATCTGAGATTCCGACATATTTGGACAAAGGTCTATGGAATCATTAGTTAGTTAGAGAGATTTTTTTTTTTTTTTTTTTTTTTGGGCACAAAAGTTGGAGAGATGTTACCCCTCCAGAACTTGTTCTGAAACAATTATAGAAAATGGGGATTGCCATGTACTCCTTGCCTGAATCACTTCCCCTAGACTTAGTTCAGAGCGACATCGGACAACGACACAAATACTTTCTAAAGACACTCCACATTAATTTAGCCAATTTTTAAATCGTTTCCCTTCTGTCTTGTCGCCCGTCATGTTTGCGCTTCGGGTTTAAATAATAGATTAAATCATTAAAAATCACAAATCAATATTTCATAGTTAATTAATTCAGACCCAATTTTTGTCTTATAAAAAATAGGCTCATATCACAAAAACTCAAATTGGTACAACGTGGCAAATTTACTCTAAAATTACTCCAAATTGTTGCAATTTGACAAATTTACCGCAAATTAGTATATTTTGTTAGTTTTTGTTTAATTCTATTATCAAATTATTGAGTTAGATGATACATAATGGTTAACTAACATACTAATTTGGAATTTTACTTTTCGTTTGTCAAAATTGTATTAATTTTGTATTTTTTATGATTTTAATCAAATTTAACAAAGAGTAGTTAATGTACCATTTTTGGGTTTTTGGTTGTAAAAGAAAATAAATTTGGGGTAAATTTGTCACAAGTGTATTACTTTGATATTTTTTATGATTATTTGGAATAAATTTATCACAGATATACTAATTTTGGGTTTTTGTGATATTAACCCTATTAGAACTATTAAATGGGTAGATCAAGTTGAAAATGATCCAACTCAAATAGACATTTTTAACTCGTTCTGACTTATTTCTATGCAATGCAAATATAATGATTCGTGCCTAATTTGATCCAACCCATATTGTTAAAATTTTTCAACATTTAACTAAATTTACTCAAATTGATATGAGTATGTAAAATGAGCATACTGATGATGAGAAAGAATGAAAAAGAGATCCATAGAAGTAAGGTAGGTGTAAATAAATTGTAAACCCGTTTACGATGCATTTAAACTCCTATTACATTTTCCACTTTTATTTAATTTAGCTAACTCAATTATATAATTCATTTATGGGCCACACCACGCAAAGAACTTCAAATCGGTATCAGTACACGCATGGCGAACATGGTCAGATGGATTAGATGTGGAAAATTCATTTGTATCGACACGTATACATTTTCATGCACGACAAATCTGAGCCGGGGATACCGTTTAGAATTTTTTATGAGATTGAAAATTACTTTTGATGACCTGTGCTCTAAATAAAAGATTCAAAGGTCCTCTCCTCCGTCCTGTCCTCCCCTACCCCAGTGGCCCTTTTTTGACTTTTGGAGTTGTAATCAAGGAAAGCTCCTTTGAATCTTCATCCCACTAAACGCCAAAAATCAGCAGGCTAAAGAAGACTCCCTAATTGGCAGATTTGCCTTAGTTTCCATCCCTGCTCAATCCGATAATGTCCCGTTCTTGAGGAAAAGAAGAACACCCTCTTGGTTTCTGGATCAGACTCACCATTTTTCTCGATCTGATCCGTCCTCCAGAAGCGACCCAATATCTCAAAAGACCTCAAGAATATTACCCACAAGAGAGCTAACACAAAAGATAACCAGAATCTTGATGGCAAAGTGCTTCAGCTTTGCAGAGACGAGGAACCGATGCTTCCGCTTCTCCTTCTCCCAAGCGGGCCTGAAATCGGCCACCACCGACCTCGGCGACGGCACGGTCATGCACTGTTGGGTCCCCAAGACGTACAAGCCGAGCAAGCCCAACTTGCTCCTCGTGCACGGCATCGGTGCCAACGCCATGTGGCAGTGGAACGAGTTCATCTCCCCCTTCGTCGCCAGATTCAACGTGTACGTGCCTGATCTCCTGTTCTTCGGCGATTCCTACACGACCCGTCCCGAGCGGACCGAGCAGTTTCAGGCTCAGTGCGTCGCAGGTAGGACTCTCAATTCTCTGACAAGACTCGGGAGCACATTACTCGAGAAAGACCGACTCGAATCAGCATTTGACCCGTTTTTGCAGGAGTCTTGAAGGCTCAGGGAGTGAGGAAGACGAATGTGGTGGGGATAAGTTACGGCGGGTTCGTGTCGTACAGCCTGGCGGCGCAGTTCCCGGAGATGGTGGAGAAACTGGTTCTGTGCTGTGCAGGGGTGTGTATGGAGGATAAGGACATGGAGGATGGGATGTTTCCGGTGAGCCGAAAAGCATTTGGTAGACTCAGAGTCCTAAGAATTATAATCACGTTGCAGAAGCTGCTTCGAGACTTGTGTGTGTTTCTTGTGGAGTTCAGCGCATGTCTTACCGTTTCTTGATACTTGTGATGGTAGAACTAAGTGGGTCTTGGCGCAATGTCATCTCGGCAGGTGAAGAGCGTGGACGAGGCGGTGAGTTTCCTGTTCCCGCAAACGCCAGAGAAGGTAAAGGAGATGCTCAAGGTCGTGTTTTACAAGCCAATGGTGAAAGTGCCCTCTTGCTTTGTGCAGGATTTCATTGATGTAAGTTGACAAAAAGTTACAAATTCTCTCTGCTTAACGTTTGTGTTTTTGCACATTGCCTAGGAATCTGAGTTTAGTAGATGCCAAGTGTTCAGTGTTTGTTTCCTTTGCTCGTGAAATTCCTGCAGTTGCTTTTCCTGTTTGGTAACGAAAGTTTGCACAGTTAGTTATAAGCTAATAGCTACATTGAACGGCGAGATAGAATCTTTACATGGCACTCGTGTTTTTTTTTTATTTTTTTTATGTTATTGACTAAGCCATTTCTTGACCATACTCATAGTCTTGTTTCACATTATTATTGCTAAAAAATTACACGGTAACTGGCAGATTACATTCTGTAGTTTAACAAAGCTTCTATCCTTGTTTTAGCAGCTCTGGTTGTTTGTAATGTTTATGTGGATGTTAATGGATAAAAGAAGACAAATGTCCATAAAGAGATAGACCTCTGCTTTTAGAGAAGTGAGGTCAACACCATGTTACTAGTCCATTCTATGAGAATTGGTGCACATGCGAAGACTGTGAACTTTTGGTCAAAGAAAAATCACCAGTCGACATTCTGCCCTCGACCATGGCAGCTTTGTCCCCTCTAACCCATATTTAAGGCCAAGGAATATGGCATTGTGTCAGTTAGTCCACTAGACGAATAAGTAGCTTGTTCTGTAAACTGTGACTGCACGAGATGTCTAGTTGTGAAGGCTGGTAGAGATTAAACAGCAGCTTGTGAGACAAAGTGCTAACTATTGCAGTCAGTGATCTTGCATTAGTTGGGCTATTCCAAATAACTTAGGAAAAGCTATATATCAAGATTTTATTTGGTGATATTTCTCGTGGGGCTATCTAGGATAAGTTTCTCAATCACTCAAGTTCTGTGGATTTTAAGAAAGGTCACCATGATTCTGCAGGTTCTGTGCACAGAGTACCTTCAAGAAAGGACAGAGCTGGTCAATGCCTTACACAAAGATAGGAAGATGTCTAATGTTCCCAAAATAAACCAGGTTTCCTTCTCTCGAAATCTCTGTCCTCTCAATCGGACCCACGCAATTGACTCATTATATATTCACATTGATTTTGTTGATATCACTCTCTTTCTTGGCATCCTCTCAAGCCATTGATCTTTTCTGATGCAGCCAACACTGATTATCTGGGGGGAATATGATAAGGTCTTTCCATTGGAATTGGGTCACAGATTAAAGAGGTTCCCCTTCTACACTTTGCTTTGGTTTTTCCACTTTCTTAATAAGTTTGCTCTCTGACTAGAATTTGTATAAACAACACCATGGGTTAAAATCAAATCTTCAGAACCAAAATGTTTTTAATCATCTATGGCCTCTTCAGTTTGAACATTCAACGCTCATCAGCATTAATTTCCAGGAGAATCTATGTTTGCTGAATGGCTCTTGGGAGATGTTCTTACTGAATAATCTGCTTCTTTTTTATCATCTAATTTGCTTCTTTTTAATCATCTATGTTTGCTCTCTGACTATAATCTGCTCTTTTCTCTCTCTCTCTCTCTCTCTCTCTCTCTCTCTCTCTTTTTCAATTATAATTTGAATGACTTTGGGCAGGCATTTGGATGAAAACGCACAATTAGTGGTTATAAAGGACTGTGGTCATGCGATGAATGCAGAGAAGCCGAAAGAGATGTACAAACACATCAAGTTGTTCCTTGTCGATCCACAACTTTCACCTAAGAAGGCAAATCAAACAAATGGCCAGAAGGTGGACTAAGAGTTGGCAATGACGTTATATTCAAATCAGCCTTCTGCAGCATGCAAACACATTGATCTAAGCTATGTAATTACAATAAACATTGTTCAACATATTGAACCTATGAAAATTGAGGGCCATACTATGGGGAATGTTTCCTTTTTTTCTTGAGATAAAGCATTACAGACACATTTTTTGGGTTCGTTGTGGATTTTGCTATAGTAGCATTGCATTGTTTGCTTGTTGCTGCTTTCAGGTTACACAAATCAAATTTATGCCGGCTGTGATGAACATAGTCTTCCTTTCCAGTTCAGCATGAATTCTGGGGCATATTTGGTAGCCAGAATATCAATATCCTGAAAGACGTTCACTGATGGAGTTGAAACATGAAATAGGCGATTGACATCGCCACTTTTTAGGTGTTCTCAATAACTTTTCTCACCCTTAATCTCATGAAGAATACAGATGACTGATTTAGTATAAGATGCCCAGGCTGATATGCTGCATCAGACCATGGTGAGGAGTCAGTCAAGATGTTAGTTCCTGTAGAAGGAGGCTGAGGTAGTGAGGCGAGTATTGGTTCGGCCCAAAAGGTGTTCACAAGATGCTTTTGAAGTAACTATCAGAATTTCCATTCTAGAAGTCGGACATTTCTAAGGACTAGACGCTGCCCTGAAGTTGCAGAGGGTCCTTTTCTTTGATAACCAAACGTGTTGGGAAGGAGCGACCAACATTGGCGATTTCATTGGGCACTCCTATGGGGATCCTGACACCCATTTTGAAAGGCGAATTTGTCGTTGTGATCCATCGTATGTAAGTGGGTACAAAGCCGGAGACTCTCCCAAGCCCAAGTCCTTTCCATAAATGAACTAAGGTTTTCCAAGACCAAGAGCGACCAAGATCCAAACGTAGACCAATGTTTTTCCAAACCACTAAGGAAACCAAAAGCATGCCTCGTACGATTGGGCCAATCACCACTCTAGTACTTTTAAGGAGTTATTATTTGAATTCTAATCAAAGTTAAGTAGAAAACATTGAAACAAAATAAACAATCAAAACAAATGGATTATTACATTAGAAAATCATTATACAAGTTTGGAGCAAGTTTGGAGCAAGTTATACGAATAAATTCATGAATTTGATATAGCAACTAGTTGTTTTTGTGGGTTTTTAGCTATGCATCAAATACATATAGATAAGGCTATTTTGTTATAGTAAAAGTATTTGTGAACTCATACGAATTCTTTTTAATTATTAGAGTTACTTGAAGGGGAAGAGAAGGAGAGGAAGTAAATGGGTAGAGACCAGAGTCAAGATGAGAGACAAGAGTCTATGGAGAAAAGTGTTAGAAAATTCATAAAGTTATTACATTGATACCGATTTAATCATAAACTTTTTGACCTAATGTCAATTCAATCATCCGGATAATTTGGACCAGCTAATGTGGATGTTGATTGGCTTACATGGCATGACCGGCATTGACAACTTTTAATAATATTTTTGAAATTTTTTTATTTTATTTACCTTTTTCCTTTTTTCCTCATTCACTTTCTTCTTCCTCCAGGTGGTTGTTGACCACTAGCTAGAGGTGTGGGCTGAAAGAGCTAGTAAGAGCACCTAGAGGGGGGTGAATAGGTGATCAAAGAAGTTTTTGCAAATCTTATCAAAACAAATTAACTTCTAAGAATAATAAACTGAAGCCGTGAACAGCTATAAACAGTTATATAGAGCTGGGATTTAAAGTAAAGAGTTTAGAGATAGAGAATCAAAACACAAGGTTTATAGTGGTTCGGCTTAAACCAAGCCTACGTCCATTCTCCCGTACTGACAGCCCACTAGCTGATTTCCACTAAGAATCAAAAGAGATTTTACAGTCTCACGTCCTTGATTCCACAGTATAGAGACTTTGCTACACTTCTTCAAGGTCTCACAAGTATCTAATATCTCTTTTGAGTACAAATTTAAGCTCAATCAACTGAAACAGCAAAGAGCAAGGAGTTTCAGACTTTGGAATTTTTCTATTATTTGCTTTCGAATAACTAGAGCGTATTCCTTATATACTCCTCCATACTTTCATAATCGTTGGCACCTTCCAAAGGAGTTCTTACAATCAACCCATTGGACGGAATCAATTAGAGAAATCTCGAGTTATTTAAAGAATATGATGATAGCCCACAAATCCTGCTCGCCCATACAATCAGAATCTAGGTTTTCATAAGTAGAACCTTCCAAGTATACTTCGCCAATCAACGGATCTAAAATACTCGAATTAATGTCAATACGAATAATAGATCTTGAGGTGCAATCTCCATTTGTGAGATCTTCTTCAACCACACAAATCAAATCCTTAAAGATATACTTGCATCTGGATAAGTCTTCTTCAACGGATAATACTTTTCTTTGTTGGTTTGGAAACTATCAATGAGGGCAAACTTTAAATCTTGAGTTTGGAGGTCTTCAGACTTTGACGATAGAGTCTTCAAGTCTTTCGACTAGACTGATGGAAACGTTTTGTCAACTTCAAAACAAATATAAAAGTTTTCTCCAACATGGGCCGATGAGTGTAGTTGGTTATTGGTGAGGCCCAACCTTATCAAAGGCTGTGAGGTGACCTTGTGCTAGGTTGGCCAGGCTTGCCCTCGCCAAATCTAGCAAGGGTCAAGCCTCATTGGCCATGGGTTAGTTTCAACCTTGTTGAATCTGTGGAGGTTGAGCCTCGCCTAGCCATTAGGGAGACTTGAGACTTGGCTAGAGGCCACTAGGTCAAAGGCTGTGACCTCATGGTCTTTGTTGAGGGCTCGAGTCTCACTAGTGGCTGGATGGGGCTTGACCCTCGCTAAATCTAGCAAAAATGAGCCTCATCAGTGGCAAGGGAAGATCTCCAGAGGCTAACAAGGTTCCTCACCAGCCCTTGCCTTTGGCCTATCACCAAGGTCCAAGGACTTGCTAGAGGAAGAAGGAAGGGAATGGAAAAATAAAAAATAAAAAAAATAAAAATAAAAATTGGAAAAAAATATTAAAATATTTCTAAAATTTGGCTACATTAGCGCTGGCCATGTCATGTAGGTCAGCTAGTGTCTATTATAGCAATATCTAGCAAAAATTAGTTGGAAAGATTGAATTGACGTTAACTAAAAAGGTTTAGGACTAAACTTGCATCAATGCACTAGGTTTAGCATTTTTCTGATACTTTTCCAAAAGTCCTTATATTGTCTACAAGGAAAAATAGATCAAAAGGTAGAAACTCTCCCATTACTTGATTTTAATAGCTTTCCTTATATAAATAATAATTTACTTTCATACTCTTGTTATGCATTTGAAAAAATTATTTTAAAAACTATTCCACATTTAGTATATTTAGATTATCTGACTTTTAAGTTTTGGATATTTAAGGATAACAAAACTATATTACGATGGGCTAATAAACAAAAAATCCTAAATTGGTGCTTTTGTACAAATTTAGCTTCTATTAATTGTTGTTAAATTTTACTGTCAAATTGTTCGGTTGGATAACACATGACATTAATTAACGTATCAGTTTGAGATTTTACTCTTTGTTTGTCATGATTGTATTAGTTTATGATTTTTTGTGGATTAATCCTGTTATAAATGTATCAGTTTGAGGTTTTGGATAGTAAAAAAATTAGTTCGAGATAAATTTACCACAAGTGTACTGGTTTATGATTTTTTTTTTGTGTGGTTATTTGAGGTAAATTTGTTATAAATGTATCAGTTTGAGATTTTTTTTTTTATGAACCCCATTAAGATTAGGGATAAGTATATTTGAAGTTTAAAAACTTGTCATAAAAGTACAATTGAATTCTAAAACTTTCAAAAAGTGCAAGTAAGTCCTAAAACTTGTCATTAAAGTGTAATTGAGTTATAAAAATTTTAAAAAATACAATCAAATTTTGAAACTTATCAAATTAATCAAATCAAGTCCTTTTATGTATTGCACTTTTTGAAAATTTTAGAACTTAATTGCACTGTTGCGACAAGTTTTACGTCTTTTAGTGCACTTATCTCTTTAGATTAGTGGTTCCCAATTTCAATATTTCCCAACTGGTAAAAAATTTATAACAAGAGATTTATCATTTTTGAGCTTATTCTAGCATTTTGAATATCTCTCTGTATAATCAAACAAGCGCAAAAATGGCTTCCAACGTCGAGCGACGGGGGACTTCACCCTTGTCTAGAAGTGTCTCCCTTATTTTATTTGAAATAAGTGATAAATTAGGAATAAACCCTGTATAATTGGTAAGACTAAAGGCTTAGGGAATACATGTGAACCGCATGGAGAGGCCCACGACCTGCCAAAAAGGTATTCTCACTGGTGCACACCAAGCGACATGGAACTTCGTCCTTGCCCGAAGGCTTCTTTTTATGAGTGATAAACTAGATCAAAGTCTTTCGACAAAAAGAAATATATATATATATATATATATATATATATATATATATATATATATATATATATATATATATCAAAGTCTTAGAGAATCGGCGAGACTAGCTCACAATCTTTGACAGATAGAACGTGCATATAAAAAGCTCAAGAAATGCCGAATGAGTAGGTCATAGTATAGGTAAGTTCTTTGGCACCGAAATGCCGTGAATAATTTATTTTCTACTTGGCCACATTCTAGAAAGACTATTTGGAGTGCATTAACGTAATCTGTAGAAGATGTCAAATTTGAGGAGTGCAATTGAATTGTTCCTGGATTTTTAGGGCTCATACCATAAAAATGTTCTAAACTAATAGAGTAGTGCCACATTTACTCCAAAAATAATTTTCTTATTACAAAAGTCTTAAATCGGTACACCCTACCACAATTATTCAAAACTAATTTCAAGTCAAAAAAAATTTCAAACTGATATACTCGTATTATATTTACTCCAAACTAATTTTCCAAGACTCTTCCAAGCCCAAGTGCTTTTGATAAATGAATTAAGGTTTTCCGAGACCAAGAGTGGTTAAGAATCAAACCTGGACCAAAGTTTTTCCAAACCACCTAGGAATTTTAGAGTATGCCTTGTACGATTAGGCCAATCACCACGATGGTACTTTTACGGAGTCATCTCTCGAATTATAAAACAAAGTAGAAAACATCGTAACAAAATAAACATTCAAAACGAACAGATTATTACATTAGAAAATCATTGTAGAAGTTTTGGAGTAACTTATACAAATAAATTCATGAATTTGATATAGTAACATGTTATTTTTGTGAGTTATTTCGCTATGCATCAAATGCATATATATAAGGCTATTTTGTTCTAGCAAAAGTATTTGTGAACTCATAAGAATTCTTTTTAATTATTAGAACTACATAAAGGGAAAGAGAAGGAGGGGAAGTAAATAGGTAGAGACTAGAATCAAGAGGAGAGACAAGAGTCCTAGTATTGTCTATTGGTGAGTAATGCAGACCACCCGAATTAAGAACCACTCATACTGAACCAAATTGAACTAGATGATTTTGGGTGGTTCCTAAGGGCATCCGTCCAATTCTCGATTCTATAAAATCGGAATTGGTGATTTTCGGTCCAGACTAATTATTTATTATTTATTTATTGAATTTCTCATGCATCCTTTCCTCTTCCAATGCTCACCTCTCACACTTACGCCTCCTTTGCGTCCAAGTCCAGACAATTTTGAATTGATCGATTCCATTCAATCGTCTAGGAATCAGACGGCCCAATAAGTCCAGTCTAGTTCCGTCCCAAGATCAGGCGGTCCGATCCCCAGTTCCAAGTTTGGTTCCCAATTTTTGGGTGGGACCAAACTAGACCGGGAATCGGTCACCCCTAATATTGTCTACTAAGTAGAACATCTAAAAAGGCAAAAAATCTATCACTACTTGATTTTAATGACTTTCCTCATCTAATTATATATTGGCTTTCATACTCTCGTGATGCATTTGAAGATATTATTTCAAAAATTATTCAATATTTAGCATAATTAGATTATTCGACTTTAAATTTTGGATATTTCAGGAAAACAGAACTATATTACGATTATTGGATCCCATTTTCAATCTTTCCCAACTTGTATAAAATTTATAGCAAGAGATTTATCATTTTTGAGCTTATTCTAGCATTTCGAATGTCTCTTCTGCATAATCAAATAAACCCAAAAATGGTTTCCAAACCTCAAGCTTCACCCTTGTCTAGAAGCCTCTACCTTATTTCATCTAAGATAAGTGATAAATTAAGAATAAACCCTGAATAATTGGTTAGACTAGCTTACTGGCTTAAGAAATACATGTGAAGTGCATATAGAGGCCAACGACCCGCCAACAAGATAACCTCACTTGTGCACCCCAAGCGACGCGGAACGTCGTCCTTGCCCAAGGGCCTCTTTTAATGTAAGCGATAAACTAGAAATAAGCCTTAGAGAATCAGTGAGACTAGCTCACAAGCTTTGACAGATAGAAAGTGCATATAAAAAGCTCAAGAAACGTGAAATAAGTAAGTCATAGTATAAGTAAGTTCTTTCGCATCGAAGCGCCATGAATAATTTGTAGGACATGTCAAATGTGAGGAGTACAATTTAGAGTGTGTTAACATAATTTGCAGGAGATGTCAAACGTGAGGAGTACAATTGAATTGTAGGCTAGACTATTTACAGGGGAAAATTACCAAAAAGTTCTAAACCTATTACAATTGTACCGATTTAGTCATAAACTTATTTTTTTTTAGCAATTGAGTCATAAACCTTTTACAATTATTCCTGATCAGTCCATCCGGCCAAAATTAGTTGGCAGGTGCTGACATGGCAGCCGGCCGTCACCGGTGAGTTTTTTTAATAATATTTTATTTTATCCAAATATTTTATTAAATATTTTATTTTTTTCCTTTTTCCTTTTTTTTTTCCCTCTCCCTCCTCCCTCCTCCTCCCTCCTTCTTCTGGCTTCGGCAACCTGCTAGAGGGCTGGCCGATCGCAAGATTGAGGCTACCGGGCTAGCTTGCCTCATCGTCGTTGGGCGAGGGCGAGCTCGCCCAACCACTGGTGGGGTGAGCCCTCGCCAGATTCGGTGAAGGGGGCCTCTCGCCGGGTCTGGCGAGGCGAGCCTCGTTGGATCTAGTAAGGGTTGGCCTCGTGGTCGCCGGGCGAGGCGAGCCCTCGCCAGATCCGACGAGGGGGGCTCGCCGTCGTCGGGCGAGGCCCCCCTCGCCGAATCTAGCGAGGGCTCACCTTGCCTAAAGACCGTGAGGCGAGCCCTCGCTAGATCCGGCGAGGGCTCACCCCACCGTCGCTGGGCCCGCCGACTGACAAGGTGAGCCCACTGGATTGCCTCAGTTTGGTGACCGATTGCCGGAATCAAAGGAAGGAGGAGGGAGAAGGGAGGAGGAGGAAGGGAGGAGGGAGGAATAGGTAGAAGGGAAAAAAAAAAAAAGCAAAAAGCAAAAAAAAAAAATTCAAAAAAAAATTATTAAAAAAAAGCTTGCTAGCGCTGGCCGGCCGCCACGTCGCCGCCGGCTGACCAATTTTAGCTAGATGGACTAATGAGGAATAATTGTAAAAGGTTTATGACTCAATTGATCAAAAAAATAAGTTTATGATTGAATTGACACAATTGCAATAGGTTTATGACTTTTTTGATAATTTTCCCATATTTGCAATGTATTAAGATAATTTGTAGGAGATGTCAAACGTGAGGAGTACAATTGACTTGTTCCGAGATTTAAAGGGCTAAATACCACCAAAATTCCAAACTAATAGACTGGTGTCACATTTACTTTGAAAAAAGTTTTGTGTTACAAAAATCTCAAACTAATACATCTTGTCACATTTACTTCAAACTAATTTTGGGTCACAAAAATTCCTAGATTGATATATTTACTCAAAACTAATTTTTATGTCACAAAAATCTCAAATCATGAAATCTTTGATTGAAATATATACTAAAATTTGTTAGTTTTTCCCTCAAAGCTTTCTCAAGTTTCAAAATCCGCTAAAATTGCAAACTTTTATAACATGAAAATTAGTGGAGTAAATGTGACACGGTCTTTTAAACTTAGAATTTTTGTGCAAAATTATTTCGGATAAAGGAAACATGGGTGTACAGTTGAATTGTTCTCAAATTTAAAGCGTCGTTATCATGACCGCTTGATGATCTATATCTTAGAGAAATTCTCTCTATCGTTAAATGGAGTACTCTTTGCCCACAGTTCATTGCACACAAGATTTGCCGGGGTTTCCAACACATCTAGGCAAAAATCTATGGAATTTCTAAGAGGTCAAATACAACCTGTCTAGAATATGTCCCAAAACAATTATAGGAAATAGGGATTGATATATGTTTTCCTAAAGTCAACTTCAACCGCAGCATTGCAAATATTTCCTATAGATTTTCCAAATAAATTTATATAGCGAATGGAAATCGCCACACTATTTCCCTTCCATCTTGCCTTCCGTCATCTTATTAAGCGGAGTTCTATTAAATAATTAAAGAAAATGCTACAATCTTTTTAATGTGATTTTCTTTTTCCATACGAGCAATTATTGTTCTGGAAAATAAAAAATTTGCTTGATAGCTATGCTTGATCTATAGAGCACTCGTGAGGTCGACACTTCTAAAATAGTACTAAATCACACGTCTAGATAGACTTTTATCATTAGCTTAATCTAAGTCTCACGAGGGACGCATGTTAACTTTTTTAGCACTCGAAATACACGCAACTTTTACAATATACACAAATTGATAAGTACATTCTCATACAATATTTTTTTGTAAAAAAATTTCATGTAATTTTAAATTTTAGTGGGAAAATGAAATGTTACGTTTTGCTTTTTAAAAAGCACAAACAAAAAGGCCACATTTGATTGGAGTTTACTGTAGACCATATAGACTAATATCATCTCAACCGTTAATAAGGTAAATCTCACCATATGACCCAAGTTGTCAAGGATTGAGATTGGCTTAATCTATTTAATGCATAGACATGCTCCATGTTGTCAACCTTCTGTCTGTTTTTGACTTTTGAAGTCGTAATCAAGGGAGCTCCTTTGATTTTCGTCCACAGTAAACCCCAAAATTAGCAGAATAAGGAACCGATTAGCAGATTGTCTCGATCTTCATCTCCGCTTAAATGCAATAGTATCACCCTTTAGAGAAAAAAAGAAGAAACCCTCTTCATTTCTTGCTCAAACCCACCATTTCTTTCGATCTAGTCCGTCCTCCAAAACTCCTCAGAAAACCTCAAGAACAGAACCACAAAAGAGCAAACAAGAGAGCCAAATCTTGATGGCAAAGTGCTTCAGCTTATCAGCGACATATGACCGATGGTGTCGCTTCTCCTTTCCGGGCAGGCCTGAAATCGACCACCACCGACCTCGGCGAAGGCACGGTCATGCACTGTTGGGTCCCCAAAACGTACAAGCCCAATAAGCCCAACTTGCTCCTCTTACATGGCCTCGGACCCACCGGACTGTGGACGTGGAACATGTTCATCTCGCGCTTCATCGAGAGATTCAACGTGTACGTGCCTGATCTCTTGTTCTTCGGTGATTCCTACACGACCCGGCCCGAGTGGACCGAGCATTTTCAGGCTCAGTGCGTCGCAGGTAGGACAGTCGACTTTCTGACAGACATGATAGTACATGACTCGAGCAAGACTGATTTGGATCAGCATTTGACCCGTTTTGCAGGAGCCTTGAAGTCTCAGGGAGTGAGAAAGACGAACGTGGTGGGGCCAAGTTACGGTGGGTTCGTGGCGTATAGCTTGGCGGCGCAGTTCCCGGAGATGGTTGAGAAGTTGGTTCTGTGGGGTGCAGGGGTTTGTATGGAGGAAAAGGACATAGAGGATGGGATGTTTCAGGTGGGCCTAAAAACATTAGATAGACTCGTTTCCTGAGTGGTAATCACGTTGCAGAAACAACTTTGGAACCTGTGTGTTTCTTGTGTGGAGTTCAGTGCGTGTCTTACTTACTCTTGATACTTGTGATAATGAACTAAGCGGGTCTTCGGAATGTCGTCCGGCAGGTGAAGAGCACGGACGAGGCCGTGAACTTGCTGTTACCACGGACGCCAGAGAAGATGAAGGAGATGCTGAAGGTCGTATTTTACAAGCCCGTGATGAGTATTCCCACTTGCTTTCTGCAGGATTTCATTGATGTAAGTCAACGAAAAGTTACAGATCTCTCACCTGCACGTTCGTGTTTTCGTACATTGTCCACCAATTCTGCTAGCGAAATTCCAGCCCTTCCTTTTTTGTGATTCATAATGGAAGTTTTTATGGTTAATCATCAGCCAAAAGCTTATTGGTTGGGCAAGTAGGATTTTTACATGGTTTTCCTGTGTTTTTATGTTGTTGTGTAAACCACTTCTTGACCATACTCATGGTAGTCTTGTTCATATTTTATTGCTCAACATTATGAGGTATCGGGCCGATTACATCATGTTGTTTGTCGATTCTATGAGAGTTTGTACTTGTGCAAGGACTTGTGAACTTTTGGTTGAACGGAAATCACCATTCCGCTTCCTGCACTCGACTATCGCAGCTTTGTTCCCTCTAAACCATATTGCTCAACGTTATGAGCTACTGGTGCTGTTTAGTCCCAGAATCTCGACTATACGGAATATTTCAGAGACTAGACAAAATGAACAAGTAGTTTGTTTCTTGTGAACTGAGACTATACAAGATGTCTAGTTGTGAAGGCCAGTAGAGATTAAGCAATAGGTTGTGATACAAACTGCTTGCTTTACTGTCATCAATCTCACATCAGCTGTGCTGTTTTAATAGACTCATGAAAAGCTAAATATTTAAGTTTTACTTGATGATATTTCTCAAGGCCTAATGTTGGAAAAGTTTATCTCGATAACTGAAGTTCTGTGGCATTTCAAGAAAGTCACCCTGATTGTCTGCAGTTTATTGGCATGGAGCGCCTTCAAGAATGGACAGGGCTGATCAATGCCTTATTCAAAGATAGGAAGATGTCTAATCTTCCCAAGATAACTCAGGTTTCTTTCTCTCAAAATCTCTCTCCTCTAGATCTGTCTTCTTTGGACATCCTCTCAAGCCATGGATCTTTTCTGATGCAGCCAACACTGATAATCTGGGGCGAATACGATAAAGTCTTTCCATTGGAATTGGGTCAAAGATTAAAGAGGTTTCTTTTCCACGCTTTGCTTTGTTTTTTCTACTGCTTTAGAAGCTTGATTCTCACAAGCACTTACATAAAAAACGTAATTGGATAGAAACAAATCTTCAGATGAAGTGTTCTTAATCACTGAGACCACTTCAGTTGGAACTTTCGGTATTGATTTGCATCAAGTTCCAGGAGTATCTGTTTTTGCTGAGTGGCTCTCGGTTAACTTTCTTGATAGAATAACCTGTTTTCTTTTTTCCTTTTCTTTTTAATTGTTTGAATGACTTTGGGCAGGCATTTGGATGAAAATGCGCAATTAGTGGTTATAAAGGATTGTGGTCATGCGGCGAATGGAGGAGAGGTGAAAGAGATGTGGAAACACATGAAGTCGTTCCTCATAGACCCACTCCTTTCGCCAAAGAAGGCAAATCAAACCAAAGGCCAGAAGGTGCACTGAGGGTCAGCAATGAGTTTATAGTCGAATCAGCCTTCTGCAGCATGCTTGTCCAAGTTATGTGCATATTATTATAAGCTATGTGATTAGAAGAAACGTAGTTCAACATATTGAACTGATGAACAGTAAGGCCATAGTGTGGGGAGTATATCCTTTTGCCCTAGAGATATTGCATTACAGATGCATGCTTTTGGATTCTTTGTAAATTCTGCTACATTAATGTTGTCATGTTTGCTTGTAATACTGCTTTCACAGTACGCAAATCAAATTTATGCCATTGTGATGAACATTGTCTTCCATTCCAGTTCAGCATTAATTCTGGGGCATATCGGTACTCTGAATATCAATATTCTGAGAACTGCTCACAGATGGAGCTGGAAACATGAAGCAGGTGATTGGCATTGCCACTAAGGAGAAATCATAACTTTTCACACCGTTAACATGATTAATACAGATGCTAACTTTGTCAGTCAAGATATTAGTTCTTGTAGCAGGAGGCCGAGGCAGTGAGGTGCGTAGGGGTTAGACCCAGAAGGTGTTACCAAGATGCGTGAGAAGTAGCCATTGGAAGAACATTGCAAAATCTGTATATTTATAAGAACTAGACGTTGCCCTGAATTTGCGGAGGGTCGTTATATCTGATAACCAAACAAGTTAGGAATGAATGACCAACATGACTGATTCCATTGGGCATTACAGTAGTTATTCTAACGCCCAATTTGAAATGTCTACTTTAAGGAATAGCTACTGCCTAGAAAGGCAAATCCCCATCGTAGTCCACCGTGATGCAAACGGGTACAAAGCTGGAGGTTCTCCCAAGCCCAAGCAACCTTAATAAATTGTTAAAAAATTTTGGATGTGTGCATGCGGAAGCATGGTTTTGATATTAGTTATAGTTTTTGGTTAATGATGTTGTGTGCAAGTGTATGATATAGTTTGTAGAGGATGGACAAGGGACAATATATGATAATTGAAGGATATAGGACATGGGGAAAATAGTTTCATTAGTTGAACAAAATAGTTTGATGGAGGTACAATAGAAATCTTAACCTCTCATGGTGGAGGGTTCGGGGTTTACCTCTCACACCTTTACATTTGTTGTTCAACTATGCTCTCACATTTTTCCTATTTATAGGGTGCTCTACCAACATTCTAGATTTGTGTAGAATGTTGTCCATTTAGGCTTAATCTAGAGAGTTCTAGATTGTAATTTATCCTCTCTTCTTCTAGAGAGATCTACACATGTGCTTCTACATTTTTCTCTTTCTTTCAGAAACTTAATCTAGGGAATTCTAGAAGTTTAGCAATTATAAGAAATTCTAGAAAATGGATCACCATTTCCAACATAAATGAACTAAGGTTTTCCGAGATCAAGAGTGATTAAGGTCCAAACCCGGACCATGGTTTCTCTGGACCACTTACGAAATTAAGAGTGCCCTTGTACAATTAGGCCAATCACCACGATGGTAATTTTAAGGAGTTCTCATTCGAATTATAATCAAAGTCAAGTGAAAAACATCTTAGCATAAGAAACAATCATTGAGCGCATTATTTCATTAGAAATTCGTTATACAAGTTTGCAGTAACTTAAAAGAATAAATTCATAAGTTTGAGAGCACTGAAATTATAATCTTCCTAACTTAAAAAATGTTTTCCACCTCAAGCAATGTGGGACTTCATCCTTGTCTAGAAGCTTCTTTTTTATATTTAAGATTGGTGATAAATTAAGAACAAGCCTAAGTAATTGATAAGACTAGCTTGAGGAGGCAAAAGTACATCACAAGTGCTAAAACTTAGCACGGGTGACAAATAATTGCTAAAATTTTCAAAAGGTATACTCAGGATCCGTTTGGTGACTAGCTAAATAGTATCTTATTCTATTTTTTTTTCCTCGGAACAATAAAAGAATAAAATCTATTTGGTAACTTTTTTATTTTCAAGAATAAATTTGTTCCCATGAATAAATTTGTAATAAAATCAAGAAGTAAGAAAGCTACTTCTTTGTTTTTGGCAACAAGTTCAAGATCAAGACAACTTTCTTTTTTTTTTTTTATTTTCTTCTTCTTCCTTTTACCGTTTGCCAGCCTTGATGGTGGTTGGCGGCTTCATCAAAGCCTCGTCGGTCGAGCCTTGTTGGCAGTTGGGCGGGCTTGACCTTTTGGCCTACCACGAGGCTGACGTTGCCCGATTAAGATGAGGACGATCTCACGATGACTTGGAGAGGTTGAGCCTCACTATGGTTGGGCGAGCCTAGCTTGGCGAGGTTGCCTTGCTCGGTGAGGTCGAGCCTCGCTAATGGTTGGGCGAGCTCGGCCTCACCAAATCTGGGCCAAGCCGAGCCTCGCCCAATGCCTGCAAGGCTTGGGCCAATAAGGCTTAGCATTGCCGAGGGCCAATGAGGTTACCAAGCCATGGCTAAGGCTAGCAATTGGTTAAAGAAAGAAGAAGAAGAAATAAAAATAGCAAAGAAAAAGAAGAAAAAAGAAAACTATAATAGAATAATTAAAAAATTAAAAGAAATTCCAAGTTACAAAAGAATTTGAGGGTTGTACCAAACGTATCTCTATACTGGGAGTATGATTTTTGGATAGTTATCAAATGCTTTAAAATGCTTAGAAACTCATTTAGAGTACAAAGTTAGAAAAAAATCATTCTTGAGCTAAAGTTTGTCACGCCCCGAACCCTGAGCACACGCACATCTCTCGGTGGTTGACTAAATTCCTAGGATGTGTCACCGACCCATTCATTTTATGCACATGCGGAAGCAAATTAAACAATCTCTAGACAACAATTAACATGGGATAAAAAAGCAGGATAATCAATTAACACAAACCACACTTTATAAACACATCAAGTTTATATACAAAGGGTCTAGACCCTACAAGTATATATACAAGTCTAGATCAAAAAGAGCCATTGAGCCATCTAAACTCCGGATCCTCTAGTCTCGGGCTAAGGGTCCTCCAAGACACTATGAGGGATGTCGATATCCATAGGATGCCCTATTTCCCACTCTCGGTCTCGACGGTAGGCCCGTCAAAACCTTGTAGGGGACCCTCCCAAGTCCCGTTGGGATAGTTGACGAACCACACTTTGAAGCGATGGGGTACCTAGTGAGGTAGGCTTTCATCGACCCAGACAATGGACTCAACTAACTCACGGATCTAGTTAGTCCCGAGAATTAGGTAATAAGAGTGCTTGAAGTCTACCTCCTACGAGACCCCAACACGAACGTGTCGCACCTCCATCTAAGGACTTGTAAAATTTTAAACCACGACGGGACGAGAAAAAGTCTCACTGAGTCTACACCTTAAACCCCGATTAGGATGAAAATTCACTTAGATGCAGCCAAAACACACATCATATAAGACTAACCTCGCCTCAGCGCATCCTTGCACATTAGTACAACTCATATAACATATGCATACAATAAATGCATTCAATAATTGGAACACTTTATATCACTCATCAATTAATCACAAGGGGTTCCGATTATAAGGCCAAATTGTATAACACATCCTATTCCATGCCACATAATTTCATCCCATAATCAGGCGTGACTATTTCAATCACTCAAGCGTGTTTCAATTAATAACGACCCAAAGGCCACGACCAACTCAACAGTCGGCGGTCATTCGGCATAACTGGGCGTTGTCCTGCTTCGTTAAACACGGCAATGTCTATATCTAGACGGCATTTTTGAATGAGCATTGGCTCAGCCTCCATTATGACCGGCATCCGTTGACGTTGGGCATTTGAACTTAATCAGGCATCATCCAGCGTAAACGCATCGTGACGGGATCTAATAGCGATCACATGCACATCTAATCTCGGCCAAGGATATCTTGCTTTGCACTTAAATGCCTCAATTTCAAATAATGTACTTGACTTATTTTTTTCATATTAAAAACACCCGATAAAATAATTGTGAGTGGTTACACAGTCAAATCGGACCATAAATCATAATATTCTCCCATTTTAAAATTTCACGATTTGATATAGTACTTAAAATATTTTTGGCGTCAAAACTTGACACTCGGTATTTTTCTAAATTAAATACCAAAAATTCATATTTTTGAAAATCATCATCCAGCACTCAATTACTTAAATTAGTAATCAATTGCACAAACTAATACAACCATGACAATCAGCGTAAAATTTTGATCACCGACTATCCCGATATAATTTACGCTAATTAATAATTAATTAAATAAATTACATTTAATTAAATAAATTACAAATTATTTAAATTAAACTCTTAATTAATCTACATAAGCTAATCTAACCACCTAATTGAACTAATTAAATTAATCTAACTAAGCTAATTAATTTTCTAATTAAACTAACCACATAATCTAATTAACCCTTAACTAAATTAATCTAACCACTTAATCACCTAACTAAACTAAGTAAATAATTACACTAACTAACTAACCTTAATCCTAATTAGGCCTAACCAATTCTCTAACCCCTAATTAGCCCCACTAATCTCCCTTAAGTACAATTAACCCCTTAATTAGAGATTAGGTGTCAACTCACTGTTTAAGCGGGCAAACGGGTCCATGGTGACAGCGGCGTGACGGCGACCAAAACTTGGGCCTACGGCAACACCAAAAGAGGTTCTAGAATGGGCTGAAAAAAAGCCCACAAGGCTCACAGGTCCAGCTGGGAGGACTGTATCTACTCAGGGGTTGGTCTTGGTTTGAGAAGGAGCTGGTTGCAGCGCCGGTGGCTGGACGGCGTGGGGATGGCAACTGGAGAGGAGCAGGGATGGACGGTCGGCCAAGGGCGGCTGGCTGGCAACGATGGCAGAGCCAGGCGGTCTAGCGTCAAGCTGCGACATGGGTTGGCCTAGGCTCGGGGACGCTAGTTGTGAGAGCTAACTAGCTTGCGAGTAGCTTGGACAACGCAGGGGCGTGAGGCGGTGGCTGGCCTAGATAGTGCAAGGGCTGGCAACACAATAATGAAGGAAAATGGAGAAGAAAAGCTTAGGAAGAAGAAGAAATTGCTGCTGGAAGGGGTTCTACTATGCTGGTTCACGTAGGGAAGGAGAAACAAGGAGGAGAGAGGGGGGGGGAACAAGGAGGGGACAAGGGGCCAAGAAATCTTGCTTGTGGCCAATCACCTTGCACTTGAAATATCTCATGCAATAATCACTTTGGGCACAAAGTCTTCTGCTCTTGCTGGCTAGGCTTCCTCCACAAGCCAATCTCTCCATAAAACTTTACCACATAACTTCAATTTGATGCCCAAAAACAACACAACAATAGTCCCTACGAATTTGGTGGATTTCTTCAATTTCCCACCAAACAACTTACACCAATTGCGTGCTTTTGTCAAATCGACCTATCTTCGGTCTCTAATCAATTTTAACGGTGCCATATTGACCTTTGTTAATTAGCACAGCTGAGTGGTTGATTTCTAATCAAATTCTCAAGTTTGTTGCGTTTATATCCCTTAACGGCTTCACTTGATAGATTAGTTATCTTATAAGTGATCAACTCAAAGAAAAAAGACCATAGGCGCGTTGATGGAAAACCCATTTCATTGAATCGAAGCAGGGTAAAAAATCAGGATGTCACAAGTTGTTTCCGAAAATAGAATGGTTACTAAAATAGGCCTTTAAGTGCTACTTTATTTGAAAGTTGGATACTTAAGTGCTAACTTTGGCGAGGTTAGCCGAAAATCCGACGTGACATTATTTTGATAATAAAACCAATCTACATGGCTCACTGGAAATTCATGTGGTGTTGATGTGGCTAGATTGTCCCAAAATGATGTTGTTTTGTCCCCAAATTTGACTTTAAATATAAATATTAATTAAATAAAATTTAAAAACTAAATTAAAAGAAAAGGGGGAGGGGGAGCAAATCAACGAGGGCTGTGGCCCCACCATTACCGAAAAGGGTTGTCAATGGTGGGAGCACAATTGGCCCGAGTCATTGGATCCCAGCTAGTGGTCGGCAACCCTGGCTGATCATAGGCGAGGCCAACCCTACCCTAACCAACGGCAGCCCTGAGCCAAATTTGGGGGAGGCCCACAACCTTGGCCCCAGATCTGGGCAAGAGTCGTCGCTGGCCCTCCCTTGTGATTGGCCAAGGTTGTCGGCCATTGGCCCGGGCCTGAAAACCTCGATCAACCCTTGCCACATCGTTGTCAGTCCTTTTTGACAATGGTGGAGCAACAATGGTGAGGACCATAGAGGCGCTCGTTGATTTGTTGCCCTGTTCTCTTTTTTATTATTTATTTTTAAATTATTTTTAATTTAATTTAATTAATATTTATATTAAATATCAAATTAGGGGCAAAATGATGTCATTTTAGGCTTATCTAGTCACGTCAGCATCATGTGTATAATTATTTTTAAAATAATTGCCTCATTAGTAAAAAGGAAAATGCCACGTTGGCAATTTAGTCAAAAATTTTCACCCTTACCACTTAAGTATTCATTTCTTCTCAAATTTTGACACGTAAATGTATCTTTTGGAAGTTGCAACATTTAAATGTCCATTCGTGCTAAGTTTTGATACTTGAGGTGTCTGGTACTCAGCTCGAGGATTATAGGTGAAGTGCATATAGAGGTCTACATGGTAGATCTAGATAGTATTTCCTCTTACAAAACCAGGTATATGCTGCCTCATTTGTGCATATAAGCGACGTGGAATTTTGTCCTTGCCAAAGGGCTCTTTTTATGTAAGTGATAAAGTTGAAACAAGTCCAGTAGAATCGGTGATATTAGCTCACAATCTCGAGAATTGTGAAATGGGCAAGCCACAATATAATTTTTTGGCATCAAAGTGCCGTGAATGTTTAGTTATCTACTTGGCGCCATTCGGTAAAAACTATTTAGACAGTATTAACATATAAGATGTCAAATGTAAGGAGTACAATTTGAATTGTTCTCGAACTCAAAAGAGTTAAACCCCCCCCCCAAAAAAAAAGATCAAACTAATGCACTCATACTTCATTTATCCCATACTAATTTTCATGTCATAGAAATTCCAAATTGGTATATCGTACCACATTTATCAACAAACTAATTTCAGGTCACAAAAAATTCCAAACAAGAACACTTGTATCATATTTGCCCAAAGTAATTTTTGTCACATAAACTCCCAACTCACCAAATTCTTAGATTGGTAAATCTGCTAAAACCTACTAATTTGCCTCGAGAGCTTCCTCAAGTTTCAAATCTACTAAAATCTCTAATTTGTATAAGTTTTTAGGATAAATATGACATAAGTGTACAATTGAATTCTTCCTGAATTTAAAGTGCCACTATTAGAGCTTTTCATCACCTGAAGTTCATTGCGCAGAATATTTGTCGGAGTTTCTGGCAAAAATTTATGGAATTTCTAAGAGTTTAAATGCAACCTATCTAGACTATGTTCCAAAACAATTATAGACAACGGAATTGCTATGCTTTCCTAACCTCAACCTCATCATTACAAATACTTCCTATAGATTTTCCAAATTAATCTAGCGAATGGCCCAAAAAAAATAAAAAAAATCTCCACAGTCCCCTCTGTCTTGCCTTCCATCATCTTATTAAGTGGAGTTCTATTAAATAATAGAAGAAAATGCTATGATTTTCCTTTTAATACAATGATTTTCTTTTGCCATATGAGCAATTAATATTTAGGAAAATAAAAAAATTGTTACTTGCTATGCATGATCTATGGAGCACTCTTGTTAGCCCCAACCCTCGAGCTCGGGACAGCCCCTATTTCTGTTTGATCATTTAGATGCAACTTCTTAAGATGCATTGCCAACCCATTATTTTTATTTTTGATTAGATACAAGTGGAAACATATTATAAACACTCGGTCAATTAAAAAAGAGCAATGATAGTACAAGCATAACAATAAACATTTCCAAAAGCATTGCCTTTATTTATATACTTGTTAATTCTAGGAAGTTGAATATCCACAAGCCCTTATACATTGTAGTTTCCCACCAACCATCAAAAACCATCAAAGGGTTAGGGCTAACTTAAGATTTTCTAACACAAAGGCCAACCAAAAGAGATGCATCTCGCGCCCATCACCAGCCATGATATTTGGGTGGAGTCTTAGGGTTAGACTTCTCATTAAGATTGGTCTCCAGATCCTCTACGGCACCATCGGGGTGTCGATGTCCATCGGATTCTAAATTTGCTCTCCAAGAGTCTTGCTAGGTGGTTCATCAAACCCACACTTTAGGCCAAAATGTTCCTTCTTGACTCGTATGAACCATGCCTTAAACCTGTGGGCCACACAATTGGCCAACCATTTGTCTACCTAGACGGTTGTAAAAAAAAAAAAAAAGCTCACAAATGTGTTTCATCCCCGACATAGAGTACAGAGTCACAACAATTTCTTGATCCATCAAGACCCTAAACCGAACATGACAGTTCTCCATACTATGGACTTGAAAACAATAAACAACAATAAGTGAGGTAAAATCTTAGTAAGTTAACAACCTAAGCATTGATTAGAACGCTAATTCATCTCAAGTGCGACCTACACACACAACACGTCAAATAATCCCACGGACATTATTACCTCACCTTGTATATTTATAACTAACACATGCCAATAACAACGCATTAAGCATACATATAATCAAAACACTCCTCATTTTTTTTCATGCATAATATATTCACGTGTGTTCTAATTATTACGACCACTCAAGCCATGGCCAACACAAGAGTTGGCAATCTCCAGCATACCTGACATCATTTTGCCCCATCAAGCATGGCATCATCTTGGATCTCCATCATGGACAACATCCCATAAAAAACATCAATATGGCCTCAATTACAACTCGGCATCCGGGCCCCTAATGGACATCTGATAAAATCAGGCATCGTCCCCAAACTCTTATTGGGTGACAGATTCCTTTAAGTGACCACATGAGCACGCCAGTTACTTACACCAATTTTATTTCTCGTCAATTAGCCAATACAAACATGGTTTGTACTCAAACAATAAACTGCTGCAATTTTCACACATGAAAATGAAATAAAATATTCACACATGATCACAAACATACATATAATTGACCCATCAAACTTTGTACACTTTTATTTTAAAACATCCTTGCCCCATTTGACACATAAAATATGATACCCAAACATGACACCTCATGAATAACCTTTTATATGTTCATGAACTTTCTTTGAAATAAGCATACAAGGTTTCTAAACTGGATAATGGTTTTTTCATGGCATCACAAGCTTCAAACAACATAAATCATGTACAAATTCACCTCATAAGTCAAGCATAAAATGTATATAAATACTACTTATCACCCTATTGCGATAACTTATCAACCCTATTCCAATAACTTATTACCATACCATTGATGGCTTATCATCTAATTAGTGATAACTTATCACTTATTTTCCAATGGCTTGCCACGCCTTTGGGGATAGATTATCACTTACTTTATGATAGCTTATTACTCCATTGGTGATAGCTTATCATCCTATTCATGATAGGTTATCACTTCCACTTATCACTTTCCTTGATAATCTATCACCACTACTTATCACCTATTGCGATAACCTATCAATTCTATTTATCACTTATCGCAACAACCTATCAACTAAGCTATCATTAATTAATACTAACTACAATTAAACTTAATCTAAATTACCACTAAATGCAATCAACACTCTAATCAATGATTAGGAAGTTAACTCACCATTTAACAGAGACGGTGAGTTAATGGTGATGGTGGCACAACAATGATGAGGGCATGGTGCTCACAGTTTGAATGGTAGCCCTAATGGCAGCGGTTTGGTGAGGGCGCACAGAGGCAGCAGTGATGGCGATGAGGGCGGCTTGGCTTATAATGAGTGGTGGATGGGAATGACGTCGAATAGCAAATGACAACATGAATGGACAGCACAAATGCAGCTAATGGCGGTGGCAATGGACATGACAGCAAGGGGTGGTGATTGTGGTAAAGAAAAGGAGAAGAAGGAGAAGAAAATGAGAGAAAGATGGAGAGAGAAGGGGTTCAGCCAAATAAGGAGGAAGGAGGGAAGAGGGAGAGGGAGAAGAGAGAGAGAGAGAGACTTGTGAGACTTCCCCAAAATCTTCCTCAATCAAATGCAATCACCAAATCCCTCCAAAAACCCTCTCTTCCAAGTCTTTTACCTTTTGTCTTCTTCTTCTTCAATGCCAAAGGTCTTCTAGAAAGGGCATTTTGGTTATTTCACCACTTTAACACAAAATCCCAATTTTGCCCTTGAGCCCAATTGCTTGAAATAGGTTTGGATGGGGTTGGTGGGCTTCTTTGGGCTCTCTTGGCCGCACATCCTAGGCATGAAACCCATTAGGCCTTCACTCGGTGCGGCTCCTTTTTTTGGCTTCCAATTCTCAACCTATTAATCTTTATCCAAAATTTAAAACTTACTGAGATGAATGAGGCGACGTCCAATAGGTCGGTTTTGAAATCCTTGAAAGTTCGATATCCGAAATCAAATTAAAATTCGTGGTTAAAATCGATCATGTGTAACTTTAGTACAATCTAAATTGTCGAGTGACTTTTAGGGCTTTTACACATTTGTCTCATGGTTGATAAAATTTCAATTCATGTTTATGTCTCTTCAAATTATGGATAAATCTTGATTGTCACGTAATCGCGACAAATCAATTACTTGCCATGAATACAAGATTAATAGGAAATCAGTTTATTCGTTCGCAGTGAGTATCGTAATTGTGCAAAATCACCCGTAAACCGACTACGTACTTTCGTCGAATCGATTTATATCCATTCGTTAATTGACTTGCAATAGTGTAATATTGTCCCTTGTCGAGGATCAAGCTGTTTATCCACGATTGAATTCTCTAGTCATGCGCATTTTTAATCTTTTATGGTATTTGCCAATAGATTAGTTAACTCATGAGTAATCAATTCTAAATAAATTCAACTATCGGTGTATTGATAAAATAACAATTTCTTATATCTCAAGAATGGTCAAATTTCGTGATATAACAACTCTTGAAATTGACACTTCTAAAATACCATTAAATTGCACATCTGAATAGACTTTTACTGTTAGCTTAATTTAAATCTCTCGATAGACGCACATCTCTTGAGGCCACCGTGTTTGATTTGGCTTTTCAAGTCTTAACCAAGGAAGCTTCTTTAAATATTCTTCCTGGTAAACATTAAAATTAGCAGACTATATAGAATACAGCCGGTTAATAAAGCTTCTTTGAATCTTCTTCCTGGTAAACGCCAAAATTAGCAGACTATATGGAATACAGCCATTAGCAGGTTGACTTTATCGCCGTCTCTGCTCAATCCAATAGTATCACATTCTTAAGGAAGAAGAAGAGATTCTTAAGGGAGAAGAAAAGAAAACGCCACCTTCATTTCTTCATTAAACCCACCACATCCGTCCTCCAAAAGCGAGACACTCCTCAGAAAACCTCAAGACAATACCGACAAAAGAGCAAACAAGATAAACCAAATCTCGATGGCAGAGTGCTTCAGCTTTTCAGCGACATACGACAGATGGTTGCGCTTCTCCTATTCCTGGATGGGCCTGAAGTCGACCACCACCGACCTCAGCGGCGATGGCACGGTCATGCACTGTTGGGTCCCCAAGACGTACCAGCCCAACAAGCCCAACTTGCTCCTTGTGCACGGCCTCGGAGCCAGCGGAATGTGGCAGTGGAATGCGTTCGTCTCGCGCTTCATCGAGAGATTCAACGTGTACGTGCCTGATCTCTTGTTCTTTGGCGACTCCTACACGAACCGGCCCGAACGGACCGAGCAGTTTCAGGCTCAGTGCGTCGCAGGTAGGATTGTCGACTTTCTGACAGACAGGATACCAAATGAATCGAGAAAGACTGACTTGGATCAGCATTTGACCCGTTTTGCAGGAGTCTTGAAGGCTGAGGGAGTGAGAAAGACGGCAGTCGTGGGGGCAAGTTACGGTGGCTTCGTGGCATATAGCTTGGCGGCGCAGTTCCCTGAGATGGTGGAGAAGTTGGTTCTGTGGGGTGCAGGGGTTTGTATGGAGGAGAAGGATATGGAGGATGGGATGTTTCAGGTGGGCCAGAAAACATTAGATAGACTCGTTTCCTGAGTGCTAATCATGTTGCAGAAACTGCTCTGGAACTTGTGTGTAATTCCTGTGGGATATCAGTGCTTGTCTCACTGTTTCTTGATATTCGTGATAACTGGATCTGTCTTTGGGCAATGTCGTCTGACAGGTGAAGAGCATGGACGAGGCCGTGAGTATCATGTTACCACAGACGCCAGAGAAGATGAAAGAGCTGCTCAAGGTCGTCTTTTACAAGCCGGTGATGACAATTCCCACTTGCTTTATGCAGGATTTCATTGATGTAAGTCAACGAAAAGTTACAAACCTCTCAGCTGCACGTTTGTGTTTTAGCACACTGCCTACGAATCTGAGTTTATTGATGCCGAGTGTTCAGTTTTCGTTTCCTTTGCTAGCGAAACTCTCACCCTTCCTTTTCCTGATTCATAATGGAAGTTTATACAGTTAATTATCAGGTAATAGATACATTGAATGGGGAAGTAGAATCTTTACATGGCTCTCCTCTGTTTTTATGTTATCGTTTAGGCCACTTCTTGACCATACTCATAATAGTCTTATTCACATTTTATTGCTCAAGATTAGGAGGTATCAGGCCGATTAAATTCTAATTAGATCAGAGTAAACCCCATGCAAGGACGTGAAATTTTGGTCGAAGAAAAATTACCATTCAGCATTCTGCCCTTGACCCTCACAGCTCTGTTCACGGTAACCCATATTTGAGGTCTAGAAATAATGCATTGGCATCATTTAGTCCCTGAATCTCGACAATAATGAACATTTCAGACACTAGATAGAATGAACAAGTAGTTTGTTCCTCGTGAACTGAGACTATACAAGATGTCTAGTTGTGAAGGCCAGTAGATATTAATCGGTGGGTTGTGATACATAGTGCTAACTCTCACCGTCCATCAATCTCACATCGGCTGCGCTCTTTTCAACAAACTCATAAAAAGCTAAATATTTAGATTTTATCTGGTGATGTTTCTCGCGGGCTAAACTTGGAAGAGTTTATATCGATCACTCAAGTTCTGTGGCATTTCAAGAAAAGTCACTATGATTGTCTGCAGTTTATGGGTACGGAGCACCTTCAAGAATGGACAGGGCTGCTCAATGCCTTACACAAAGATAGGAAGATGTCTAATCTTCCTAAGATAACTCAGGTTTTTTTCTCTCGAAATCTCCGTCCTCTTGATAGGACTCGAGCAATTGAACCAGTTATTCACATTGATTTGTCAATATCTTCTCTCGTCTTTGGACATTCTCTCAAGCCAAGGATCTTTTTCTGATGCAGCCGACGCTGATAATCTGGGGGGAATATGATAGACTCTTTCCAATAGAATTGGGTCACAGATTAAAAAGGTTTCCCCTCCAAGCTTTGCTTTGCTTTTTCTGCTTTCTTTAGAAGCTTGATTCTCTAACAAGCACTTATATAAACAACATAATTGGATAAAGCCAAATCTTCAGAACCGAAGTGTTATTCACTGAGACCCCTTCAGTTTGAACTTACAATGTTAACGTGCATCAAATTCCAGAAGGATCTGTTTTTTGCTAAATGGCTCTTGGTAAACTTTCTTGATGGACTAACCTGCTTCTGTTTTTGTATCGTTCGAATGACTTTGGACAGGCATTTGGAAGGAATTGCACAATTAGTGGTTATAAAGGATTGTGGTCATGCCCCGAATGGAAGGGACATGAAAGAGATATACGAACACATGAAGTCATTCCTCGTAGATCCACTCCTTTCACCTAAGAAGGCAAATCAAACCAAAGACCAAAAGGTGCACTGAGAGTCAGCATTGAATTTATGGTGGAATAAGCCTCCTGCAGCATGCTTGTTCGAGGTATATAAATATTAATATAGCCTATGTAATTTGAAGTAACATGGTTCAACATAATTAACCCATGAAGAGCAATGTCCAAAGAATGGGGAATATTTCATTTTTTTTCCTCTAGATATTGTGTTACAGTTGCATATTTTAGGGTTCATTGTAAATTTTGCTAGACTAGTGTTGTAATGTTTGCTTGTAGTATTGCTTTCACTGTCACACCCCAAAAAATTCTAACGGGATGAGCAAGCGATATGACTACCTTTCCACTCGAAAGATGAAGCCTCAAACTATATGTGATATCCCAAAAATTAGTCCCTATTTCGAAATATATGAAATGGTTTTGTTCAGATTTTGCTGTAGTATCTTGTGCTCCAACATGATCAGTTAAAGGAGAACTCTGTGCATTAGATTAAAAATGTACAACATTAGCAGAACTCCGGAAGAGAGGAAACAAAAATCAATGAACAGTGAATGAAACAAAAGAGAACCGTTTGAGCACAAAAAGGATGGAAAAGGAGCGATTTGATTACAGGAGACTACAAGCTTTCGCTGAACAAACCTAAATTGGATAACCCAAACAACCTGGCCCACCCACTAAGTCTCTTACAATAGACATCCAATTGCGAAAGCATAGTATCTTCAAACATGTAGTGATGATTTACAAAAGAAAACTCACACTTGTCAGCTGACTTTCAGTCATCTTAAAATGTAAATCCCCCACGCAGAGTTTCTTGTCCGTGGCTCCATATGCTTCGGCAAGTACCTGAAGCACCAGTTGCGGTAGAATGAATAAGATTCTTCTTAGCATCCGAAGGTTTAACCATCACAGGTTGCCATGAAGTAGCTGTCCAGAGAGCGCTATTGCCAGTGGTACTGACATTGCATCATAAAATTCAATGTACCTGCAACATCACGAGTTCCCGTAAGTTGGTCAGGACATGTATGCCACCAGAAATTGTGATCAAAACTTACAAAGCATAACAAACTGAAGCAGGGAAACAAAAACTCTAGCGAAGGGAGCTCAAGCTGAGGTTTGTTTGATGAATCTGACACCTCATATGAAAAAGAAAAAGTTAGCTCATTGCAGTGAAGGTACGAGAAAGCAATGATGAAAGGTAATTATCGAAGAGAAAAAGAACAAAAATGATAGAATACCAGGCTATAATATAGCCATGCCTTATGTTAATTTCAAAATTATCTGCTAACGACACCAATATCTCAAAAGATTATGAAACAGAAAGAAGTGAATTAAATTGTCAAAACCACCACCTATAGGCAATTCAATTATATTAACCACCTAAACTTATTTTGACTGGATCAGAATCAGCCGAAGACCAGAAAGCGTACACGCAAGAAAATGCAAATACCTGGTTTATCCCTATACAAAACATTTATCACTCATTAGGTACGGCGTGCAACATTCAATCCAACAATTTAATAGCTGCCACAGGTGTTTCGCTGCTCTGTGCAACAAGAAGTAGCCATGGCGAAATAAAAGGAACTCAGGGTCATGTCATGTACCTTGGCAACGCAGCATGAATTGATAAAACGTGAGTGCAAGGTATTCCCATCATCCCTTATCTTTACCACATTGCTAGTGAATTTAAGAATACAGTTAAACTTGATCCTTCGACTAAGATATGCTTAGGATATCTCTACAGGCATGTAAATGTCATGAAGCCTTTTTTATGGCGAAGCACTTGAACGTCTCGAATTCCTGTCCATTGTCAACCTGACGTCCCTTACCTGTAGACAAGGAAATTACAACTTATGAAACCAGGATCCATATGTGCCGTCAAGAAATAGAACAGTTTATCGGAAGAGTAGTTGATGTGGTTGTCTTTGCCCCTCTAGAGCATTCGATTGATCTACCTTGTCAGGACAGGTGTATTGAGTGCGGATCTGTTTGCTCGATATTGCCGCCTTTGAGGTTACAACTCATTATATATTTGTGGGACTGATGAATATGGGACTGCAACAGAGACTAGAACCTCGGAGAAGAAGTGCACACCGCAGCAGACTTACGACACGTGATTATAACTTTTCATGATCTCTTTATATCATCGCCGCGTCAAAAGAGTGGATGATGGTCTGAAATGCGTGAAAAGCATAATGAGTTTCTTCTTAATTGGACATGTCTTCGGTAAAAAGATGGCATGTGTTCTTTTAAAGGCACTCCAGGTTTTCTATGTTCTCGTTTGTGCACATGTTTTTGATAGCCGTGTTATCATCATGTTGTATTTTAGCTAGCTAGCTAGTACGTCCATAATGGGGTGCGATTGAACCGTACTTTTTGGACTTGATACGGTACGATGGAAGGACACCATTTGTAAGGGTGTCATGGAGACGTATATAAGCCTCCCAAACACAACCGTTGGAATGGTTGGCCATTCATTTGCACCAAATTTCCTCTCCATTTCCATCAAAGAAGATCAAGGCATTCCATTTCATTTTTGCAAGAACAATCGATATTTACGCCGTGGAAATCGGGTGTTTTCCTTGTGATTGCATCCAGACTAACGTGAGGTAGTATTGTTCGTGATTTATTCGCAATTCAACGTTCGTTCCGGGTCATTTGCTGTTTGCGCATCGGAATCGGGTAAGTCGTCTTCTCGCCGACTAGAATTCCAACATTGGTATCGAGCCAGGTTACGTGATTTCTACCTTGTTTTTCATCGAGTTTTCACATTTATCATTTGATATTGAGATCAAGAGTTTGTATTCTACACTGTTTGGATCTCTGATAGTCAGAATTGCCCTATGAAAAACTTGAAATTGAACCGGAGCAAAGAACGAGTTCCAGGTCGCGTGCATTCGTGAGGTTTTAGCCATTTTTCGAAATAATTTTTTGGTCAAAATTAATTTTTGAATATACAACGTGAAAGAGCTCGTCGAGACGAGTCCGGAGATGGGTTGAGCGCCGCCGGGAGACACCAAATGCGCCCACACGCGCGGCCGGCCGATAGCTGGGTCTAAGCCGCTGCGCGTGGACGCGCGCAACGGTCCGCGCGGCTTCAAACCGAAGAGCGCATCATAATATCATGCAGTGGGTCGCGGCATTCATCTCTGAAGGAACGTTGTTGACGTGAAAATTCTTTTTTCTTTTTTGACATTCATTTTTATTTTATAAAATTGATTTCTTATCAAATTTTCAATGCGATCTTCTCTCCTGTCATGCCGCAGATATTAAGCAGTGCATAAGCAAGTCTGTAAGTGGTTCAATATATGGTTTGATAAGTTTGGACGTCCATCAACCCCACAGCAGACTGAAGTTTGCCAAGCTATTTTCAAGAAATTGTTCAAGAACAATTGGCTTCTAAGAACACCATGCAGCGGGTTTGAAAGTCTGGCGAGCTATTTACTTGTTCATCTTTACAGATTCATTTGTACAAGTTGATCGCATTTTTTTAGTTGAACGATGTTTTGTTGTGACAGCGTTAATGTGATGATTTTTAACTGACCGGCTAGTGGACGATATCTGTCCTACCCTAGCTAAACTGTGATTTTACGTAAGGCCTGATAAGTGTGGAAAGCTTTTGAATCCAATTGAATTAATTGATCCAAGGTGTGAGGTACCACATATTCTCACTAGGTTTTAATTTTTCAGTTTGTTCGGTAGAGGCCATGCTTGTACGAGAAGCCATCTACTCTGCACTTTAATGAATTGTGAATGGGATGCAGATTATTACTATTCAAGATGATATCACTGCTTAGCTAGAATGCATAAATTTAGGACTTTGTTTTCGATATATAATATTAACTATTGTTATGAGAGCCTCTTTCTTTAGCTATTGGGATGAGGACGAATTAGTTTCGGAGTGGATTTCGACTCTCACACTCTATAAAAAGGCAGGGCAAAAAGTCCGAGAGTAGGAGTTAGCATAGGCGTAGAGTGGGACCGACAAAAAAAAAAAAAAAAAAAAGGTCTGTTTTGCGTCATTGATGTTACTAAGAAATGAAATGAAAGAAACAGATGCTGAAGCAATCATGCATGCTTAAGTGACTTTAACATATTGTCCTGTTTTTAGGCGTAATTTATATTAATGCTGATTCTTTACAGGTTTGTTAGGGCAACTCTGAGAATCCACGATACAAACCACTTTTCCTCGAGCTCCCTCTACTGAAGGATACGAACCACTTCTTATTTTATATTAGAACCCAAATATTATTTCATGTGTAATATTATTTTAATTTTTTTAATACAAAAAATTTAAGGGAAATAGATTTCATATCATGCATATAAGAAATTATATCCACCATTATCTCATCTTCTCATAATTTTATCTAAGTTGTATCTTTATTGTACCTGACTTTATCCTATTTTGGACAAAATTAAATACGAAATAAAATAAATTTTATTCTGTCACGACTTTTATGCAGGCCTCATATCATAGTCTAATAATTTTTTTAAGGAAACCATCCACTCAAGAAAATATTGGTTGGTCTGGGACTGTCACATCAGCGTGGTCCCAGACCACTCACACAACGCCACGTGTAAGGGGAGGGAACCAAAGGACCTGACCCTGTCCCATCTCTCTGACGCTCTCTCTCCTCTTTCTCTTCTTTGTCTCCCTCCCTTCACACGTGGCGCTGCGTGAGTGGTCCGGGACCACGATGACATGACGGTCCCGGACCACCAATATTTTTTCCCATCCAGGGTCTATTTTTTGACTTTTGAAGTCCTTATCATGGATTGACCAAAAAAAGTCTTAATCATGGAAGCTCCATTTAATATTTATCCCACTAGACACCAAAATTAACCGGCTACAGAATAATCTGCAGATTTGCCTGGATCCCCATCTCTGCTAAATCCAATAGTATTGCATTCTTGAGAAATAAAAAGAGCGTCCTCTTTCGTCGTTTGATCAAACCCACCATTTTCTTCGATCTACTCCCTCCTCCAAACGTGACCCACTTCTCAGAAAACTCCAAGAAGATAACCGCAAAAGAGCAAACAAGAGAACCAAATCCTGATGACGAAGTACTTCAGCTTTGCAGCGACATGTAACCGATGGTTCCGCTTCTCCTTTTCCTGGGCGGGCCTGAAACCGACCACCATCGACCTTGGTGACGGCACGGTCGTGCACTGTTGGGTACCCAAGACGTACGAACCCAACAAACCCGACTTGCTCCTCTTGCATGGCCTCGGAGTCAACGCCATGTGGAACTGGAACGAGTTCATCTCATCCTTCATCGCTGGATTCAACGTGTACGTGCCTGATCTCTTGTTCTTTGGCGACTCCTACACGGTGCGGCCTGAGCGGACTGAGCAGTTTCAGGCTCAGTGCATCGCAGGTAAGGACCGTCGATCTTTCGACACAACAGGATAGCATAGCACATGACACAAGCAAGACTGACTCGAATCATCATTTGACCCGTTTTGCAGGAGTCTTGGAGGATCAGGGAGTGAGGAAGACAAACGTGGTGGGGATGAGTTACGGCGGGTTCGTGGGGTATAGCTTGGCTGTGCTGTTCCCGGAGATGGTTGAGAAGTTGGTTCTGTGCTGTGCAGGGTTATGTATGGAGGAGAAGGACATGGAGGATGGGATGTTTTCGGTGAGCAAAAAAACGTTACATAGACTCGATTGCAAAAACTGCTTGGGAACTAATATGCATTTCTTTTAGAGTTCAGTGCGTCTTACTGTTTCTTCATACTTGGGATAGTGGAACTGAGTCTTGGCACAATGTCATCGCGGCAGGTGAAGAGCTTGGACGAAGCCCTGACTTTTCTGCTTCCACAGACGCCGGAGAAAGTGAAGGAGATGTTTGAGGTCACCTTTTACAAGCCGGTGACGAGAATGCCCACTTTCATCATGCAGGATCTCATTGATGTAAGTTGATGAAAAGTTACAAATCTCTCAGCTGCGCGTTTGCATCTTTGCGCATCTCCTATGAATCCTAGTTTCTGCCTTGGATTATCACAGCTTTGTTCCCCCTTACCCACATTTGAGGCCGAGGAATATTGCATTAGGGCGCTAAGTCCATGAATCCCAACTGTATACAACATTGTGGACACAATACAGAATGAATTCGTAGCTTGTTCCTTGTGAACTGAGACTACACAAGTTATGAAGACCCTTGAGATTGAACAACCACTTGTCATACAATGTGCTAACTCTCACTGTCATCGATCTTGCATTAGCTGTGCTGTTTCAACTGACTTATGGAAAGCTAAACATTTAAATTTTATTTGATGACGTTTCTCACGGGAAATCTAGGAAAAGTTTATGTCGATCACTCAAGTTCTGTGGCATTTAAAAAAAGGTCACCATGATTGTCTGCAGGTTTTGTGGACGGAGTACCTTCAAGAAAGGATAGAGCTGGTCAACGCAATGTGCAAAGATAGGAAGATGTCTAATCTTCCCAAAATAACTCAGGTTTCTCTCTCTTGAAATATCTGTCCTCTGTATCGGACTCGCGCAATTTCCTCATGACATATTCACATTGATTTTGTTGATATCTTCTCTCATCCTTGCCATCCTCTCAAGCCACTGATCTTTTGTGATGCAGCCAACACTGATAATCTGGGGGGAATATGATAAAATCTTTCCATTGGAACTGGGTCACAGATTAAAGAGGTTCCCCTTCTAAGCTTTGCTTTGGCTTTTCTACTGTCTTCAGAAGCATGATTTTCTCTAACAACCACTTGTATAAACAACATCATGGGTTGAAAACAATTCTCTAGAACCAAAATGTTCTTAATCATCTAAGACCACTTCAATTTAAAAATCCATTGCTTATGTGCATCAAATTACAGGAGGATCTGTTTTTTGCTCTATTGCTCTTGGTAGATTTTCTTATGGAATAACCTGCTTCTTTTTTAATTATTCGAATGACTTTGGCCAGGCATTTGGATGAAAACGCGCGACTAGTGGTTATAAAGGATTGTGGTCACGCGATGAATAAAGAAAACCCGAAAGAGATGTACAAACACATCGAGGCGTTCCTCGGCAATCCACTCCTTTCACCTAAATCAAACTAGTGGCCAGAAGGTGGACTGAAGGCCGGCAATGAATTCTGCAGCTTGATTGTCCAAATTTTATGTATGCATTAATTTAAGCTGTGTAATCAGAAGAAACATGGTTCAACAAAATATAATTTATGAAGAGTAAGGCTGATAGTATGGGGAATGTCTCCTTGTTTCCTTAAGATATTGCGTTACAGACGAATTTTTTGGGTTCGTCGTGAATTTTGCCAGATTAGTGTTGCAATGTTTGCTTGTAACGCTATTTACACAGTACACGAAGCAAACTAATGCCATTGTGATGAGCATTGTCTCCAGTTCTAGTTCAGCATGAATTCTGTGGCATATTAGTACTCAATATTCTAGGCAAAAATATGCCACAAATGCCAAAATTTAGTACGGGTAGACACTTAAGCACCGAAATTTCCATAAGGTGCACTTAACTGTCACTTAAAAAAAAAGAAAAATGAACATTTAAGTGCCAACTCCAACAAAGCTAGCCGAAAATCCAATGTGACATTATTTTAAAAATAAAAGTGGTCTACGTGACTCGCTCGAATTGTCTACTCAACAATCGATGTGCAAAACTACGTCGTCTTCATGGTCTCCCAAAATAAAAACCCCAAATCGGCCAAAATCCCCAAATTAGAAACCGTAAATCCAGCTGTCACCAGTCACCACGAACCATCCACCACAGCCACCAACCACCACCAGGAGGTGGTGTGCTGCTGCAAGGTGCTGGTGCTTGCACCAGCTTGCACCAGCACCTGGACCTCAGCAACGACAGCGACTGGTGAGCGACTGTTGGTGAACAACAAGCGACGACAAAGCCTCAACGAGAATAGCCACCAAGCGTGAAGAATCGAGCATGAGAAGGACAGTGAGCGTGAGATGGACGGGAAGCATGGGACAGTGCTTGATTCAATACGCTAAATGTCATCATTTATCAACCAAATGACGTCATTTAGCATTTGCTCTGTCCACGTGAATAATTATTGTTAAAATAATTGTCATGTCAATAAAAATACTCGCTGAAAGATGCCATGTCAATAGTTTGACCGAAAATTATTGCTGTTGGCACATGAGTATTCTTTTTTCTCTATTATTTTGGTACTTAAGTGTTTACCCATGTCAAGTTTTGGCGCTTCGGGTGTCCGGTACTTCAATATTTTGAAAACCGTTCGTTGCTGGAGCTGAAAACATGAGCAGGTGATTGGCCTAGCCTCTTTGGAGGAGATTTCGATAACTTTTCGCACCCTCGAAGATCGCTCATGACAATCAGAGTCGTGATGATATTACTGCTCTAATTGCTCTTCTCCCATCCACTGAGATACAGCTGATCTCATGATTAATAAAGATTGACTGGGCTTCAGTTTAACTTGCCTGGGCTACTGAACTTCATCAGATGATGGTGCAGAGATGGTCAAGATGTTAGTTCTTGTAGCAGGAGGCTGAGGTAGTGAGGCGAGTATTGGGTTCGAACCAAAAGTTGCTAACAAAATGCATGAGAAGTAGCCATTGGAAGTTCCATTCTAAAATCTGGATCTTGTTAAGAACTAGACTTGGGCCGAATTAATATTTAGAGGGTCGTTTCTCTGTCGCCCAAACGGTTTCGGAAGGAGGAACCAACATCGACAACTCCTTTAGGCATCATCATAGGATTCTAACACCTATTTTCATATGTTCGGTTTGAGAGATAACTATCACTTAAAAATGCGATTATGTAATTAAAGTCCACAAGAATATAAGCGTGTACAAATTTCGAGCACTCTTCAAGCCCAAATGCCTTTCATAATTGAACTAAGGTTTTCTAAGATGAAGAGCAAGTAGAATCCAAACCCGCGACCAAGGTTAGTCCGATCACATAGAAAATTCGGAGTATGCCCTTTCTGGCTAGGCCAAATGCCACGATGGTTGTTTGAGGAGTTTTTATTCATATTACAACGAAACTTAATTAGAAAACATTAATTAAAAATAAACCAACACGAGAAATAATCAAATGAACGCATCAATGGATGAGAAAATTGTCTTAGTCTGCAGCAACTTATAAGAAGAAATTCATGAGTTTTATATAGTAACTTATTATTTTTGGGCGTTATGTACTTTGCATCAAATGCATGTAAAAAAATTAATTTTGTTTTGGTAAAAGTATATGTAAAATAGTACAAATCCTTTTTAATTGAGAGTTACATAGATGAGTGATAAAGAGAATGGGAAGAGAAGGAGGAGAAGTAAATAGATTAAATTTGTAAAGAAGTTGAAGTGCATTACGTACAAACTATCAAATTACGAATACAAGCTAATTTTTATGGTATCGTTAGATTATTTGACTTAATAAGTGTGACATCCATGATTTTGGCGTCCGTTTCGATCATGAGAGACGGCCAGGGATTGGGGCACTAATTACGAGGATCAACCATGGATTGATCCAAGTGCTGAATCGGTAAAGGTGGTCCTAGATCAACCATGGTCCGATGGAAGGATCGACTATGGGATTGGTAATGGATTGATCCACCGATCACACAAGTTGATTAGAGTTACTCAACCATGGATCGATCATGACACAACCACGCACCATCATGGATCGATCGACAGACAATCATGGATCAATTCCGCGCAGTCATGCACCGTTTATTGGTGATTTCACATGGTCGCCCACCAACAGCAGGCGACCATGGACAAATCTGTGCAGCCATGCATCGGCCGTGAACCAACCGACCCGCACGATCTCCACGACAACCAAAGGTCGGCCATGAGTCGATTATCCTCAAACATGAGTTGGTCTGTAACCAACCATGGATCAATTTGCGAGGGATCCTGAATCAGCCCAAATTAATCCTTGAGCCTAATCAGATCAATCCTCGGACCTATTGGATCAATTCCTAGACCTATTCGGATTGATCCTATGCCAACCCGAATTGAACATACACTCGACCAATCCCAATTTTGGACTCGGCCACACCTACCCTCGTCCAATTCCAAATTTGCTACAAAGCTTGGTTTGAATAAGATGGTTGGTCGTGAATGGATGCGAATAACTCCCATCCCATGATCAATTGTGCTCCCTTTTTTTCTTCCTCATCATGGCCATTAGTGTTCTTGGAAGATAGAAAATTAATGCAAGAAATGAGTCACGCGCCTACTTGAAGGAAAAGTAGTCCAAAACCAAGTTGTCCTAAAGACCAAGCTTAAGCCATTAACTAATTTTGGAAGCTAGTCATTTCATGCAAGGGATGAATCACAAGCTTATGTGTCCCCTATAAGCTTTAGGCCATAATTGTTCTATTTAGAGACTTGGAAGATAAGTAGTTCTAGAACATTGTTGTCTTGAAGAGCAAGTTTGGTCATAAATGACTTTGGTCACTAGTCATTTAATGCAAGGGGGTGATTCACTATCATATGTGTCCTCTATAGACTTAGGCCATTATGACCCTAATATGAGCCTTGGAAGACAAGTAGCCCTAAACACAAATTGTCTTGAAGATTAAGTTTAACCATTAATAGAAGCACCCCCATCTCATTGCCAAGCTTGACTTTTTCCTCTCACTTCTCTCTCCCTTGCTCGTCCACCTTGTCTCTCTCGGCCACTTCTCCACTCACCGCTCACCCCTCACCATTTAGCCACCACTCGGCCACCGCTCAATCAAGTGTAAGTAGAGTTCCTAACCATTAGCTAGGGCGACATGCTACGTTGTTAGGCTTGACTATGTCCTCATCCACACTTAGTTGTATGCATGTCAATGGTTGTTTGTATGGTCTACTCATGTCCTTGGATTTGCAAGTGAAATTCCAAACCTATATGCCATGTTGATTTGCTCGTCATATAAATTGATGAATTTGTTTTTGATGTGTTGTAATGTTGATTTTTAGTTATTTTTTATTGTCGTTCAATTTTATTGAATTGCATGTTTTGTTTTGGGCTAGAGATTGAGCGGTTTCTTACAGTTTTCGAAATCTCTGGATCCTCACTAGTTTTTGATTTTATAGAGCTTTTTCTGCTTGAAATCTAATAAAACTTCATTCATGAAGTATGTTCAAAACATATTGATTTACAACATACTTTAATTTCATGTTTTTTTAAGATGAAATATTTAGTACGAAAGCCTAGTCATTTACCGTCTTGAATCTGTTTAGTGCAGTAAAAACAGTGACCCGGTTATTTTTTTAATTTTTATAAAAAAATTTCCTTTCAAATATAAACATGCTTCCTTCACAAAAATTGTAAAGGACATCTATGTTTACAACATATAAGAATTTCAAAGTTTTTGTGAATATTAGGAGATTGAAATGGGTTTTCCTCTATGGTTGTCGAATCTATTCGACGGATGAACTTTTGAGTTGTATTCTGTGACTTATTGCTCTTTTCACAGAATGATTTAGACTTTTCTTCCTCATGAAAAAATGTTATTTATGGTCTTCTCTACAATATATTAAATTTTTATAATATTTTGAGCCCGTTTGATAAAGTAATGATACTGATTTCAAAAATTGCTCGAAATTATTTTATTCTATCCACTTTTGGAAATTCATGAATTTCTACTCGAGCCTTGGTGTGGATTGGTTCATGATAGGTCTCAATGGTTGCAAGTTAGGTTAGTGTTAGCAAAGTGGAGTCATTTTTTTAGGGCGACATCCTACGTTATTAAGTTAAGATGTATGCTCACCCATTTTTTATCATGTATATGATAATGAATGCTTTTGTATGCTTTGCTCATGTTTTTGGATGTATGAGTCACAATCACGTCCCAAGTCATGAATAGGTTTTGTGCAACCTTAGATCGGTATTGAGGCATGTCAGTTCAAGCCATGAGTTCCTTAGTCGTGTTCTCATTTGGGTTTAGTTGTGTACAAGCTAATGATCGTAAGTATGTCATAGCTCAAGTCACGAACGAGTCTCGCTTGGTTTTGGATCAATGTTAAGGCGTGACGGATTCGAACCTTGCTTACTCTTGGATCTGCATTGAGATGTATCGATTTGAGTCTAGTTTGGCTTCAATTTGCCACTAGGCATGTAAGTTCAAGCCATAAATTCCATGCCGCACTTGGCATATTAGTAGTTATGATGTCTTAGTTCATTTCACACACCCTTGCATGAGTATGTCTTCAAGCCTTATTTGCATTAGCTAAGATAAATATATATAATGAACCGGATTATATGATGCATGATGTGTGGTCCAATAAAGGAAAGATAAATGCCGTCAACACGTCTTGGCTATGCCAAGGACAAATCCTTGAGGGGGATGGTCCAAGAGAATGTCTCGAAAAGGACAATATCAGGTTAGGATGAGAGATGGTCCGAGAGCACGACTATCACGCACTGAATTGCCAAGAGCACAAACATCCCATGACGGTGATTAATTGCGACTTCCAAGGACGCATCACCATTCTTTTGATCTTTCGATTAAATGCAATTTGAAGCATTTAATATAAACACCTAGTCAATCGGTAAAGAACAGGGATAGTATACACAACAAACATTTCCAAAAGCATAGCCTTTATTTATTTACTGTCAACACTAGGAAGAGGGTAACTTCCTATATGACCAACGTACAAAAAAGGTCAGAAGGGTCATGCTTAACCTAGTCCCTATCACGAGAGCTATCCAAAAAACGGTTCCCACACTAGCATTGGTCCGCTACAGTAGACAATTAATCCTTGGGAAAGGACCATGGAGATCCCCGTCGAATTTAATGAACCAAGCCACAAAATGGTGGGGAACTAGATGTTGAAGTCTCTCTTGAACCTAAAAGGTGGTGGTGTGCTTCAGGACGGTCATCTCGGTCCCCGACATGGCATACTTGATCACCTCCCACTCAAAGAACACAAGGACCCAAAACAATCATGGCGCTCTTTACTAAGAGCCTAAAAATATTTAACAACAACGGAGTAAAATAAAAATCTCAATAAAATTAACCACCTAAGCCTCTATTAGAATGCAAATTCTTCTCAAAGGCAACCTAATCACACAACGATGTATAATTTTACCTCACCTTAGCACACCCTTGCAAATTAGTAAATCACAATATCAATGCATTAACATAACCAATAATCAGAACAAATTCCATAGTATTCATGCGCATTGCCAACATACGTGTTCCAATTATGATCCTTCAAACTACGGCCAACACAAGAGTTGACAGTGTTCTGACATGGTTGGATATCATCCCGTTCCATCGGGCACGGCATCATCTAAAGCCCTTTAAAATATTGGTTTGGCCTCAACTGCGACTCAGCATCTGAATCCCTACTAGGCATCCAATAAACATCGGGCATCTTCCCAAATTTCGGTTGGGTGACAAATTCAATTAATTGACCACTCAAGCATGCCAACACTCAAGCCAATTTTTGGTCCTTTAACTAAAAATTTTGGAGCAAGCACAATGGAGGAAAGCAATGTGAGTGTCTTAGTTGAAATAAAAGGCAAGGGAGAAAAATGGGGGACCAAAATTATCCGAAACGAAAGGAACCCATTTTTGCGGTTGATCCAACAAGGCATTGGATTTCCATGGCTAGACTTTCAAAACATTGTACTAAGGCTCTACTTTTTGGGGAATATATATAATTAGTTACTTTATAAAATTACATAAAGACTAGAAAAAAATTGTGCATGTGTCACATACCAAAGAGGGCCATGTCATCAATCCAAATGGGGCTCATCAAGATCGTTAGATTGTAAGTGACTTACTCTTTCACCTTTAGATCAAGTGTATCTCTATTGTTGAATTGATTAGATGATTGATATCTTCTATCATTAAATTGTGTACAAAATCAATGGTTATAATTAGAGGGACTTTTGTATAAATAGGGAGCCCTCCCCATTACTTGTATCATCCACCTCATTTGAGAAATATAAATATTCTTTAGAGTTTCTCTCTCTACTTTCTCTCTCAAGAAATTAGGGATAAAGAATAAACAATGAAGAATTGTACAATTATAAGTGGAAAGATAAAAATATTTCGCAATTTGAAATCTGAAGTTTTTCAATCCCACAACAGTATTGCCAAAATTAATTTCGAATCTTGCTATTAAACAACTCTTTCATAAATTGTGTCCTTCTACTAATAAAAATCTTCCCATTATCAATAACTCAGATATGTACTGATAATGCAAGGAGTGTGCACTTGAACTGGCATCTTCCTAATAATAGTGTATATTAGCCAATTTGTTTCCACACGCCACAAATTTAAAATTTAATCCTAAGAGTTGACCAAAACATAACAAACTAACCGGGCTCTACTTTTCCGATAGAGAGGGAATAGGAGGATAGTGCGGGGTCTTTCACCCCAGGGCGGATCTCCCGCGTGTTTCCTCCGTGAGCCTTTTAAGGACTTGCTCTAGTTCAAGATTAGCCAATTTGTTCCCACGCGCCACAAATTTAAAATTTAATCCTAAGAGTTGACCAAAAATATAACAAACTAACCGGGGCTCTACCATTTGAACTTTCCCATTTGAACTAAAAACCCACCTCGACCTTCCCATTTGAATAACGAAAAACCCAATTCGACCTTCCCATTTGAGAACGAAAAAACAAACCTCTCCCGTGAAGCCAAGAGAAGCGGAGCACCCCTCCACCCATGGAAAATGGAGAGCCACCTCACTGTCGACAACCGCCGTTGCCGAAACTCAGCGTGTGCGTGCATCTCTTTCTGTGTTTTCTCATCCCCGCGATTGCGCCATGAAAGCCGCCCTCGCGCCTCTCTGATTTGATCTTATCGAGCATTGCAGTTTTCATATGTGTCAAGTCCAACCGGTTGTTAAGTTTTAGTTGCATTTGTTTTTCACGGTAGTCTTTGCCCTCTTAAGGCTTAGATAATTTAATCATCAATGTGTCGAGGCGGACCAGCCGGGGCACCGCTTTACTCCTCGGAGACAAACGGGGTGCCCTGCCTTGCGTCGAGCACAGAGCGATGGCAGGGCCAGGGGAACGTGGTACCCAATTTTGCCCTCGCCCTGTGCACATCTCTACTTGGCTTCCCTATTTGAGCATGCTTTGGTGCGATTTCTTTGCAATTACTTTTACTTTGTGTCGAAGAGGCTGAATATGTATGACCATATTGCTTAATCCCCTGGTGCTCTTACCTGCAAACCTCCCTCTCTAGAGGATTTTTTTTTATCACTCCGGAGTGTGTAACAATGGTGAGAGTGCTGCAAATTTAGACGTTTTTTCCCTTTATATCGAGGTTACTGTAGTTAATTGCTACATTGTTGAGTGGCCGACTGTTGTTGGCTACAGGAGATTGTAGTATGTCTGAAGTTAAGTTAACAATAGTTTTCGGATAGATATACTACGTCCTCGCCAACCGGCTATACCATATGGTGCTTTAAGTTTGAGAATGATTTCTTCAGGATAAAATAAGATGTGAAATATCTTTTTTTTAGCATTGTTTTCTCTTCTTCTTTTTTTCCTCTTTTTCTTTTGTGTTTCTTTGGTTTTTGGCGGAGTGTAGAATCAGGCGGAAGAAATATGGGAGGACATTCAAAGTCTGTGATGGAGGCAAGCAAACGAGAAATAACGAGCAAAGTCCTTCAATGGAGGCAAGCAAAGTCAAAAAAATCTCATTACCGATAATACCGGAGATTCCAGAGGGATACCATGTAGAAATGGACATTCCAAGTGAAACTGAGGTATAGAACAAGCCCTCATTGCCCTTCTTCAAATTATGTTTTGAATTACATTTTGCATATAATACCTTTACATGAATGCATATAATAATATCCAGTAACAATCTTTTTGTTACAGAAATCTAGCAGAGAAACGAAGGCATAAGCCAAACTCCCAATTCCCCAGAAAAAGAAAAAAAAAATTGGGAAGGAGATGTCAAGGTTGGCATCGAATGCTGACCGCTGCAACGGCCTTTTTTTGTGTGAATCAGCATAGCTCAATATGGTATGTATAACCTACTTGACTTTTACTGTAGCTCTGGTGATATTAGGGAAACTTTCCCAATGTAGAGATGATGAGATGGGGAAGCCATTTTACTCGCGCAACAACTATGCCAATGGAGAGGTGATATTGGAACTGCCTTACATGCAACAAATTGGTCAGACATCTCTTGATTACTTCTCTGTTATACATACAATGCTACTTTAGTCTCTAGATGCATATTTGTTCTTCCAAATTGTGGTGGAAATTTATAAATAAAAAAAAATCACTACAAGCAATTCGTATGTGAATTGAATTGGTTTTCGCAACAATGTATGGATTCACATTGTTACCTTTCTCAGCAATAACATTTCAGGCTGTCAGTTATCAGTGATTGATGTAATCTCCATCGTTAGCCGTAACCTGTAGCCATCCTTACATGTTATCTTGTCATAATGCATGCAGACATAGATGATTGATAGTTACTGGGTCGGAGATATTAAACATGCACCTAGTTTCCTTTCTGAATTTATTTGATGTCTTGATAGCATTTGCCTCTGATCAAAGCTCGAGCAGGGTGAAGAACAATGTCAAGACACTGAACAAAGAGCACCATCCCATAAAGCTCAAACAATGTCAGCCATGTCATTGTATTTGCATTGATTTGTACAAACTCTATGGATGATAAGGAGTTGGTGCTTGGCTTCAATGCTTGGTTATATGTATTCTCCAGATTTTTAGATTTCGGCGAAGATCGCTCTAGATGGAATTGTACAGGAGGCATAGCACTCCCTTTCTTTCCTTCTTTCCTGCTGAAACCATGGAATTTCTGATTGCTTGTTTGAGCTGTGTGCGCTGTACAGGCCAGATGACATTTTAACACTCTCATGGCTATGTTAGGTCATAGTTTTTTGTCTCGTCACGTCAAGTACCTCTGGTAGCCTTTGATTCAAAGATATTGGGTCTTCAAAGTTGTGCGGAGGGTCGTGTGTATGGGAGATTAACAGTCCACTGTCCTTGAAATGATCACATTGGATCTGGCATGAGCATGAAGTAATAAATTCCTCGAAGCTTCCAATATCCACGCATCCAAGGAAGAAACATCATATAGGTATCGAATTATATAGTCAACCATCGCATGTATTGATTATCTACTGTATGGTCTGGCTGTCTAGCCCAGGATATAGATTAGCTAGAGCAGGCGAATTTTAGAATAAACTCAAGAGAATGAAAGGGGCTAGAAATGCGAAGACACTATGGAATGGGAAAAAATAACCAATCATATTTGAGAGGAGGTCAACGAATTTCCTGTCTTTGTTTTGCAGATTTTGCTGTAGCATCTCGGGCTCCAACGTGATCAGTTGAAGAAGAAATCTGTACAATAGATTAAAACTGTACAACATTAGCAAAACTCCAGAAGAGAGGAAACAAAAATCAATGAACGGAGAATAAAACAAAAGAAAACCGTTTGAGCACGGAGAGGATGAAAAAGGAAAGATCTGATTACAGGAGACTATAAGCTTACCTTGAGAAAACGACCAGCAATTTCTAACTTCCCATTTATGCTTTGAGCAGCCTTAGCATTTTCAAGCTGAGCAAACTGCAATGGATAATCAGTAAACACACCAAGAATCTAAAAACAAGGGAACAACCACTAATTCAGCGAGAAACATTTACAGAATTCAAACAACCCAAATCCTTTGCAGTGTCCAGTCTCTGGACCATGGGGCAGTTGCCCCAGCTCAACATGACCAAAGGTCTCAAAAATCTAATTCCCAACAGCAAGCTACATGTTAATTAGCCTTGCAGAATCAGAAGGCAACTATACATGTATCTTCAAAAGGCTGGTATTAAGAACAAATTCAGGCAGGGAAAGGAATATCCTTCCCATTTATGATGATTTCCAATAAGTTGCCCGCAACAAAATTAAATTGGATAACCCAAACGATCTGCCCCATCCATTGATTCTCTTATGGTAGAAGTTCAACTGTTAAAGCACAGTGTCTTTAAACAGGTAGTGATGATTTACAAAAGAAAACTTACACTTCTTAGATGACTTTTTCTGTCTTATTAAAATGTAAATCCCCCACGAGAGTTTCCTGTCCGTGGCTCCATATGCTCCGGCAGTACATGAAGCACCAGTCGCAGTAGACTGAAAAAGATTTTTCTCAGCCTCCGAAGGTTTAATTATCACACGTTGCCCAAGAAGTAGCTGTCCAGAGAGCACTATTGCCATTGGTATTGGCATTGCATCATAAAATTCAATGTACCTGCAGCATCATGAGGCTCCTCTTACTTGGTCAGGGCATGTAGGCCCCCAGAAATTATGATCAAAACTTACAAAGCATAGCAAATTGAAGCAGGGAAACAAAAACTTTAATGAAGTGAGCTCAAGCTGAGGTTCCTTTGATGAATCTGACACCTCATATGAAAAGAAAATGTAAGCTCATTGCAGTGAAGTAATGAGAAAGCAATGATGAAAGGTAATTATAGAAGAGAAAATGAACAAAAATGATAGAATCCTGGGCTATAATATAGCCGTCCCTTATGTTAATTTCACAAGTATCTAGTAACAGCACCAATATCTCAAAAGAGTATTCTGGAACAGAAAGACGTAAATTAAATAGTCAAAACCACCACCTATATGCAATTCAATTATATTAACCACCTGTAGTTATTTTGATCGGATCAAAATCGGCCAAAGACCAAAAAGCATCCACGCAAGAAAATGCAAATACCTGGTTTATCCCTACACGAAACAAACATCACTCACTAGGTATGGGGTGCAACATGCAATCCAACAATTTAATAGCTTCCACAGGTGTTTCGCTGCTCTTTGTGTAACAAGAAGTAGACATGGCGAAATAAGGAACTCAGGGTCATGTCATCTACCTTGGCAACGCAGCATGAATTGATAAAGCTTATCTTTATCTTTATCGCATTGCTGGTGAATTTAAGAATACAGTTAAACTTGATCCTTCGTACAAGATATGCTTAAGATATCTCTACAGGCATGTAAATGTCATAAAGCTTTTTTTATGGCGAAGCACATACCCTACACCTTTTGAACGTCTTGAATTCCTGTCCATTATCAACCTGACTTCCCTTACCTGTAGACAAGGAAACTACAACTTATGAAACCAGGATCCATATGTGCCGTCAAGAAATAGACCAGTTATATCGGAAAAGAGTAGTGGATGCGGCTGTCTCGTCCTTACAAGCTGTAATTTATATCCTGTTTCTTTCGTTGATTTGTTCTTTTCACCTCTAGAGCATTCGATTGATCTACCTTGTCGGGACAGGTGTATTGAGTGCGGATGTGTTTGCTCGATATTGCCGCCTTAGAGGTTACAACACGGTATAAATTTGTGGGACTGAGTATGGGACTGCAACAGAGACTACAGCCTTGGAGAAGAAGTGCGCAGCGCAGCAGATTTGCGGCAAGTAATCATAATTTCCCATGATTCCTGTATATCATCGCCGCGTCAAAAGAATGGACGATGCTCTGAAATGCGTGAAAAGCATAATAAGTTTCTCCTTCTTGATTGGACATATCTTCGGTAGAAAGATGGTATGTGTTATTTTAAAGGCATTCCAGGTTTTCTATGTTCTTGTTTGTGGACATGGTTTTGACAGCCGTGTTGTCTTAAATTATCGTGCAGTGGGTCTCGGCATTCATCTCTGTAGGAATGCAGTTGACGTGAAAATTCTTTTGGTTACATTCATTTTCGTTTCACAAAATTGATTTCTCATGAAAATTTCAGTTCGATCTCATGCCTCAGATACTATGCAGTGCATAAGCAAGTCTATGATTGGTTCAACATAAACTCTGATAAGTTTGAACATCCATCAACCCCACAGCAGACTGAAGTTTGCCAAGCTATTTTCAAGAAATTATTTGAGAACAATTGGCTTCTGAGAACACGGTGCAGCCGGTTTGAAAGTTTGGCAAGCTATTTACTTGTTCAACTTTACAGATTCATTTGTACAAGTTGCTCACATTTTTTTTAGTTGAACGATGTTTCTTTGTGACAGCTTTGATGTGATCCATGAGGTTATCTGTCCTACCCTAAATAAACTGTGATTCTGCGCAGGGGGATCACAAGCTTTTGGTCCTAGGCGTAAGGTACCACACATTCTCACTAGGTTTTAATTTTTTAGTTTGTACAGTATAGGCCATGCTTGTATGAGAGGCCATATGCTATGTACTTCAATGACTATGAATGGGACGTCAGTGTTAAAATATTTAAATAATAAACAAAATATTTATCTAAAAGTTTAAACTTTTAGAATAGTTAAATTCCTACATTGTATCATTATTTCAAAAATATGAATCTTTTGTATTTAATTAGAAAAATTCCGGGTGTTGAATTTTGACACCAAAAATATTTTTAAATACTATATCAAATCGTGGAATTTTTAAATGAGAGAATATCACGCTTTATTGTTCAATCTGATCGTGTGTCCACGCACACTTATTTTACCAAGTGTTTTTAATATGAAGAAAACAAGCCAAGTGTTAGGGAAATCCCTTATGATGTTTTGAAGATGACAAAATAAATCAAAGGCTACTAACATGTTTGATGGTTGAGTAATAGACCATGCAGATGATAGAACATGTAGAGGATATTATCAAAGTCAGAAGATGGCTAGAAGACTGAACGTAACATATGTTCAGAGTATATTTTGAAGATTTCCAGACTTCTGTGTCAAAGTCTGAAGACTGCCAAACTCAAGACTCAAAGTCTCGTAGATTGCCGGACTCAAGACTCAAAGTCTGAAAACCGCCAGACTTTAGTGTCAAAGTCTTTCTACATCGAAGTCCACAACTCGACTAATTCCGACTAAACGTGAATGATGAACCAAAAGACGGACTCTATGCTGAAGCTGAACTGGGTACAGACCTTAAAGCTAAATCTGTTCAGAAGCAGAATATGTTCAGACTCAGATTGTAAAGTCTATTACTCTCAGACTTTACATCAAGACTCGACAGATCGTAACTAAAGCCCAATCATATAACGGCTAATGATCTGGTTTGAATTCCACATCAAGATTGATTTGATTGATTCAATCTATTTGATTGACTATTGGATCTTGAAGACAAGAACTTTCTATACGAAAAAGCTTTACTTATGGAAACCAAGATTTCGTTTGTATGGGCGATCGGAATCAATTTGAGATTCTACCTTTGTCACTCAACGGCTACCGAATCTTCTAAATACAGAGCTGTCCAATGGGTATATTGGAAGAGAATTCTCCGGGATACTGTCCAACGGGTAGTTTGGAAGTGGAGGAGTATTTAAGGAGATCATGGACCGATGAGCAAGTAAGAGACGGAGCGTAGAATTTATAATTCCAAAGTCTGAGCGACTTTCGATCATATACTTGTCTCTTGAAAGCTTAAACGTTTGTGATCGTGAGAGAAATACCAAAAGAGTGACTTAGTGAGATAGTGTGATCTACTACTAAGTGTTTGCACTCGAAGTTGTAATCTCTTGTTGATTGCATAGTGGAATCCAGCCAAGAAGGCTGTTAGCGTTGGAGAGTGGACGTAGGCTTGAATTAAGCCGAACCACTATAAACCTTGTGTTCTTATTCTCTTCCCTAACTCCTTTATTTTACTCGAAGTTTATTTTATTCCGCATATATTTGCTAAGGTTTATTTTATACACTTATTCACCCTCTCTAGGTGTTCATACCAGCACTCTCACCAAGTACACTATTTGAAATTGAGGCATTTGAGTGCAAAGCACAATGTCCTTGGCCGAAATTGGATATACGTGTGATCGCTATGAGAATCCATCACGATGCGTTTATGCTGGATGATACTCCTTTGGAAATGCTCCATGACAACGGATGCCGATCGCAGTGGAAGCTGGGCCGATACTCCTTCGGGAATGCCGTCTAAATGTAGACATTACCGTACTTGATGAAATGAGATGACGCTCAATTATGTCGGATGATTGCCGACTGTTGAGTTGGCCGTGGCCGTTGGGTCGTAACTAATTGGAACATGCTTGGGCGATTGATATAACCACGTCTGATTATGGGACGAAATTGTATGGCGTGAAATGAGACGTGTCATAACGATTTGACCCTATAATCGAGACCCCTGTGATTGACTGATATATGATGAGGTGTTCCAATCAATGTCTATGCTTGCTGCGTATATATATATATATGTTATATGAGCTACAGTGACGTGTAGAGAGGTGTTGAGACGAGGTAAGTCTTATATGATGTGTGTATAGGTTGCCTCAAGGTGAATTATTTCCTAATCAGGGTTTATTGCTAGTGCTAGTACCTAGAGGGGGGTGAATAGGTATATAAACGATTTTTCTTGATAGACGCACAATACTTAGACAGTTAAGGAATTGCAACAAATAACAATCAATCGTAAAACTCAATGAATGAAACAGAGAAATAAACACGCGGTTTATAGTGGTTCGGCTTGATTCAAGCCTACGTCCACTTTTCTGCACTGACAGCCAATCGGCTGGATTCCACTATGAACAAAGAGATGTTACAGCGTTGATCTTCCTTGATTTCTGGGTGTAGATGAACTACCACACTCACTCAAGGTATCACCAAGTATAGACACTCTTTGTGTATACAATTTAATCAAGGTGCTCGATCGTATCGACTAATAATCAAGGTGCTTCGCGGTGGAATTTCTTGGTATCGATCACACTACTAAAACAACTAGAACGTCTTCCTTTAATAATAATACTCAAGGTTTATGCCATCATATCATACCGTTGGCACTTACCAAAGGAATTCCTCCAATCTACCCGTTGGACGGAATCAATCAAGAAGATCATTCGAGCTATTAAAGGAATCTCGACGATAGCCCATCAATCATGTTCGCCCATACAATCAGGATCTAGGTTTCCATGAATAGAACCTTCCAAGAATACTTCGTCGATCATCGGATCTTCAATTGATCTAGATACGAATCAAAGAATCCGTTATATTTATCTAGCTAAAAGATCTTCTCCAGAGGATGAAATCCTTAATCATTTTCTTCGATTTGGATTTCCTTCGACACCGAATCGATAAACCGTCAATGAGAATAATTTTGAGTCTTAAGTCTTGAGTCTTGATTCTTGAGTCTTGAGTTCGAGTCTTGAGTACCGAGTCCGGAGTACCGAGTCCGGTGATCGAAAGTCTTCGCACAATCCGCAAATATCCAGACTAGACTGATGGAAACGTTTTGTCGCCTTCAAAATCTTCTAGAACAATTTCTCCAACAATCTCCCCTTTTTGATGATGACAAAACTTTCCCGTAGATTTGAACAACCTTGACCTGCAAAAACATTTCTCAAGCAATATGGCTATCTCATAAAGATTAATAAAACAACCAGACTCGCATCCACAGAAAATTGGTTAGACTTTCATGAGTAATACCATATAACAACACTCGATATAAATGCCAACAAAAGCATCACAATCCACAGCCAAATTCAGTCCATACTCAAGTTCACACAAGTCATACTCAAAACATACTTAAAAACTTAAAAACTCACAACCACAAAAACAAATTTAAAATCAAGGTTTGAAAAAGATGGTTGGTTCAAATTTCTTCTCCCCTTTTTGTCATCGGAAAAGGTGAGAAAAGAGTCGTCCGCTTGGGAATGCGCACGATCCGGAAATCTCCCATGGACTCGTACTATGCCTTCGAGCCTCTTCAAGTCTTCCCTTAATTGAGCTACCTCCTCTCCTTTGGCATTGGCTTGAATCTGTAGAGCGAGGTCTTTCATTCTGTCTTCCAGGGTAACTGAAGATGCTTGTCCAGCATTCTTGATGTTTTGAATCTCATAGTCCAGAGCATAGATTTGGCCCCGCATTTCCAGAAGAACATCAAGAATACGTTGAAAATCTGCTGAATTGTCTGTCTGCATACTAGCATTTACTTTCTCGATGGAGTGAATGCACGATGGCGCTTCGTATGACCTTGCAGATTTGATGATGTATCATGTTCTTCTTCTTCGTGCAATTGAGAAGCCCGAAACTCTTCCTCGAGCAGCATGAGGTGAGGATTTTTCTTGCTCCCCAACTCCCCGTCTCTAAGACATCAAAATCTTGCTCGCCAACTCCCCCGTCTCTAAGACATCAAGATGGGAGGAGTGATGATCATGCTCTTCCGTTTCCTTCTCTCCAGATTCAGCAGCAGACTTTTCTTTCTCGTCTTCTCCTTCTTCTTCAGCTTCTTTTTCTTTCTCTCTATGCTCTTCTTCTTCTTCAGCTTCTATCTCTTTCTCTCTCTCTCGCTCTTCTTCTTCATCTTCTTTTTCCTTTTCTCGCTGCTCTTCTTCTTCTCTTTGCTTCGACTGAAGTTCCGTTGATCGAGATACGTAACGTCTAGTCCTTACCAAAGGCAGAATAGAAAGATCTTCCTCTTCTTCTTCATCCTCCAAGATGAGGGATCTTCTTTTTTGGATGGAGCACCAATGGGCTCCTTTCCTTTTCTCTTTGATGCAGAAGAGAGTGGAGTTTTCACCTTGAACTTTGCCATTTCCTTGCTAAGTTCTTTCATACGCATCTTCGTCAACATATTCAAACCTACCACCATTTTATCGCACGATCGAACACAGAGAGTGTGTGGTGGTTCAATATTCATGTGTCTGAAGATCTTTGTCACAAGATTTGGGTAAGGCAATTGTCCCTTGTTCTTCGACATTGCTCGTACATATGGAAGAGAATAGTATGAGGCAGAGAGAACTTCTTTCCCGAGTTGATTGCATGCATCAATTTTGCTTCCGAATTAGATACATCGCCTTTGATGTAGACTTTGGCCTGATGCAATTGATCACAATTTTGTGCAGCACAATATTGATGGCACTCATCTTCGAGTAGGTAATCTTCGCCTCTGTATCTCTGTTTTTGACAAGATCCAGAGTAGCACGAGCAATCGAGACTTTGATTGGTTGATAACGTCCTCGTTCAACACCAATTATGTCCGCCAGCATGTCCACATCAATCACATAGTCCTGATCTCGAACACTGAATGATATTCTATTCGCATCTAGAAAACTGAGATTCGAATAGAAATATGCAGTCAAGTGTGCATAACCATCTGTGGTATCGGTGCAAAACTACTCAAGTTGAAGCAGTTGGAACTTTTCCCTTAAGTTCACATTAACAAAGATCCAGAAATCAAAATCAACACTCCCGGGTTTATCACCCCTCGTTTTAACAGATCAAGAACAGCTTCTCCCTCGTTCCTTCGATCTAAACAACTCCATCTTCTTTCCCTTCACCTTTGCAAAGAATGCCCATTCTCGGTTGAAAATCACTAAACATTTTATCATCTTCGTTCCCCTCATTGGGAATCGGTCCTGAAACACGAGGGTCACTTGGAATGTTCGCAAGTGCCTCTTCAGCCTTTCCTTTGGGAGCTATTCCCAATTCCTCCATTCGCTTCAAAAATCTGTACTCATTTCCATAATTCTTATCTCTAAGGAAACTATCCATATAATTCGAGGAGAACCGTAAGCTTTCAACGCACGATAGAGCATGTAAATAAATGAGGGTTTTTGCGCTCTCACAGTTCAACGTCCTCTAGAATGACTTCCTCCCGATGATGACCCGCATCTTGTGGGGTAGATGGTGAGTGATGAGGTGGAGAAGGAACAGACTCGTTGTCTGTCTCGACAAATCTTCTTCCTCGAGAGATCGAAGTGCGTAGGTCCCTCCTTCATTCTCTCGTGGACCCCGCTTGCGATCCTTGACGACTTTCTCGAAGAAGACATCTTTTCTTGTCAATGAAAGATTCCTTCACTCGCTTTCCCAAGGAAAATGACAACTTTCTCGAGTATGAATACGAAGTAGAAAACAGGATTGAGAGAAGAATGCCTTTTAGGGTTTTGAGAATCGAGTAAAAAGAGAAAACTATGTATATATAACTCGCTTTTGAAAAGGAAATAGCAATCGATACGAAGAAAAGTGAACAAATCGTCTTTCTTTTAAAGATAATAACTGCCATTTTAAAAGAGATTATCCCTTTTTGAAAAGGCATGTTTCCAATTTTTTTTTTTACGGAAATTAAAGATGGTATCAATCAATTATAACCGAATGAATGATCGTACCTTTTGAGATAAAGAAATAACTTACGCCTATACAATGAAGGTCCGAGTCCGAGAATTCGTAGTCCGAGGGTTAGAGTCCGATTGATGTAGATTCTTCGACTTTAACCTCTTCAAGCTTCAAAATGTTGAGTCTGGTACGGATAAAATCGAATTGATTTTTCTCCAAAGGCTTTGTGAATATATCCGCTAGTTGACTTTTCGAATCAACAAATTGAATTGAGATTTCTCCATTTTGAATATGATCTCTAATGAAATGATGTCGAATCTCTATATGCTTTGCTCTTGAATGAAGGATTGGATTTTTGGTGAGATTGATTGCGCTGGTGCTGTCACATCTCGATTTCGTGCATGAGTCTTCAATCCAAAGTCTTGTAGCTGTTGTTTTATCCATAGAATTTGCGAACAGCAGCTTCCAAGAGCTACATACTCGCTTCGTTGTAGAGAGAGCTACAAAGTGCTCGTTTCCTTGAAAACCAAGACACCGTCCCCGCTTCCAAGCAACCGGCAGTTTCCCCGAAGTACTCTTTCTATCGACTCGCAACCGGCTAGATCGGCGTCTCGAATATCCTGCGAGATTGAAGTCTCCCTCCTTAGGATACCATAGACCGATGCTTGAAGACGAGGCAACGTATTTAATAACACGTTTTGCAGCCTTGAGATGAAATTCTCTAGGATCTGATTGAAACCTAGCACAGATGCAAACACTCAACCGATGATGCTTCTGTACAGCTTTTGATCAACTTTCTTCCCTTCTTCATCTTTGTCTATTTTCAACGAACTTGACATTGGTATATCAGTCTTTTTGCAATTTTCCAATCCAAACCTTTTGACAAGATCATTAGCATATTTTTCTTGACAAATGAACGTTCCTTCCTTCAATTGCTTTACTTGAAGACCAAGAAAGAATGTTAATTCTCCCATCATACTCATTTCAAATTCATCCCGCATAGACTTTGAAAATTTCTTGCACGTACTTTCATTAGGGGATCCAAATATGATATCATCCACATATATTTGAACAAGTAAAAACTTTTGTTTTCCTTTTTAATAAATAAAGTAGTATCAACTTTACCTTTGGCAAAACCATTCTTTAATAAGAACTTACTTAGTCTGTCGTACCAAGCTCGAGGTGCCTGCTTTAAACCATACAGAGCCTTTTTCAGTCTGAAGACTGAGTCTGGCTTCTTTGGGTCTTCAAACCCTGGAGGTTGTTCCACGTAAACTTCCTCATGGATAAATCCATTTAGGAAAGCGCTTTTGACGTCCATTTGGAATAACCTGAAATTTTTATAACAAGCAAACGCAAGTAATAGACGAATAGCTTCTAACCTTGCCACAGAGCGTAAGTCTCATCATAGTCTATTCCTTCTTCTTGCGTATATCCTTTTGCCACGAGTCTTGCTTTGTTTCGTACGACTTTTCCTTTTTCATTCATCTTGTTTCTGAACACCCATTTGGTTCTGATAACAGTTTTACCTTTTGGTTTAGATGTCAGATCCCGGACGTCATTAATGTTGAACTGTCTAAGCTCTTCTTGCATGGCTTCAATCCAGCTTTCATCAGATAGAGCTTCTTCTATGCTTTTTGGTTCAATTTCAGAAATAAGAGCTACAAAGACTAGACTCTTCACGCCTTTTGGATCTGGTGCGAATTCCTTCATTAATTTCTCCGATAATGAGATCTTTAGGATGACTGGATTTATGCTTCCGCCTCGGTTGATTTGACTGGTTGAAGATCTCTTTCTTTATCTCGAGTCTTCACGAGTAGCTTGATGCCGATCTTCCGTAGTCCGAGAAGCTTCTTGAGTTGTAATCTTTTGAGGGTCTGGAGCAGTTCGGACTCTTCATGCCGAGTCCGATCGGATTCATCTTGCGTAGAGTCTTGGAATTTGACATTCATTGACTCCTCCACAGATCGGCTCTTCTTATTATAGACTCGTAGGCTTTGCTTGATGTAGAATATCCAAGGAAGATGCCTTCATCTGGTCTTTCTTCAAACTTACCAACTTGATCTTTTGTATTTTTCAATATAAAACATTTGCATCCGAATACATGAAAGTATGAAACAATAGGCTTCTTTCCTTTGAATAATTCATAGGGGGTTTTCTCCGTAATAGGTCTTAGAAAGACTCTATTGATTATATAGCATGCTGTTGAAACAGCTTTCGGCCCAAAATCGTGAAGAAATTTTACTTTCAATTAACGAGTTCTAGCCATTTCTTGAAGAGATCGATTCTTCCTTTCCACAACTCCATTTTGCTGAGGAGTATATGGGGAGGAGAATACATGTTTAAATCCAGAATCATCACAAAATTTTGTAAAATTTTGATTTTCAAATTCACCTCCATGATCTGTTCTTATACTTGATATAACACATCCAATTTCATTTTGAATCTTTTTAGCAAATTTTTCAAAATACGAAAATGTTTCGACTTATTTGCTAGAAAATATACCCAAGTAAAACGGGAGTAATCATCTACAATTACTAGGCAAAATTTCTTACCTCCAATACTGGGTTTTGGTTGGTCCGAATAGATCCATATGCAGCAAAGCAGCTGCAGTACATGATTAGTAGAGACATGATTTATTGGTTTGAATGAATTTCTTACCTGTTTTCCTGCAATGCATGGTGTACATGGATTGGTCTTTTGATATGATAATTTTGGTAGTCCTCGAACAAGCTGTTTTGATGAGATTTTGGCCAATTGCTTCATGTTGACATGGCCGAGCTTTCTATGCCATAAGCTTGCTTCGTCTTGAATAGAGATTAAGCAATGCGATTCATTTGGTTTTACGTCTAGGAGGTAGATATTTCCATGTCTTCGACCTTTGAAAGACTCGAATAGAGTCTTTACCGATTCCGTAACATGTTCCTTCTTGGAAGAAAATCTTGAATCCAAAAGATCACATAGTTGACTAATGCCGAGAAAATTGTAATTTAGTCCTTCTACTAGAGAAACATTGTTGATTGTGAGATTTCCAATTTTGACAGTTCCAAATCCCACAATATTTCCTTTGTTGTTTCCTCCAAATGAAACTTTTCCTCCATTCACTTGAATAAGCTTTAAGAAGCAATTTGAGTCTCCCGTCATGTGTCTTGAACATCCGCCGTCAAGATACCATTTTACTTTTTCTTGACGGAGACCCGCATTCAAAAGAGAGTCTCAAACTTTCTTTGGTACCCAAATTTTCTTGGGTCCTTTGGTGTTAGTAGAATAAACATTATAAGGCCATGCTTTCTTAACAGCTTCCAAATCATAGGACACTCTTTTTCAAAGTGATCCTTACCGTTACACTTTGAACATCTTAGAGCATTTCGACCTACGATTTTACAAAAACTTTCTTGAAATGATTTTTGTAAGCCTCTTTAGATGGTCTTTTCTTAATTCTTTCTTTTACTTTAGGAAAATCAATCAAGGGAATTGTTTCGCTGTCATACCTAGACCAGACTTATTGAAGTAAGGTCTTTGAACCGAAAGAACTTTTTCAAGTTTTTCAGATCCTATTGAAAATTTCCTTGAAATATTTGATAAGTCAGCTTTTAGAAAAGTATTTTCTTTTAAGAGATTATCTTCTTTTTCTTTAAGAGTCGAAACATTCAAGTCTAAACTTTTGATTCTTTCTTCTAAAATGTTTTCTTTTTGTTTTAAAGCTAAGTTTTCCTTTTTAGTTCGGAAACTCTTTTGAGAGAAGTCTTAAGACTAAAACACAGCTCATCAATATATTTAGAAACTTTGACAGAATTTTAAAATCACTTACCTCAAATTCACTGTCGAGTCCGATCTGTAATCCGAGTCCGAGTCCGATTGTGCCATCGACACGATTGGCATATTCATCATCACTTTCTTCACACTCGCATCACCCAAGTTTCGGCTTTGAGTGCTTTTCGAAACTTTTCAGCTTTTCCTTTCTTCTTCTTCGAAAGAGGACAAAGGGTCTTATGTGTCCCTTTTTCTTGCATTCGAAACAAACTACATCTTTGTTCGGTTCCTCATCATCAACAGTACTTGGTTGCTGTCTTTGAAAACTTTGTTTCTTGGAGTTGAACCTTCTTCCTTTCCTATTCAGTTTTCTAATCTTCTTATCATAAGAGCAAGCTCCTCATCGTCCGTATCATCTTCGAATCTGCATCATCGAATCATCATTTGATTTTAATGCAATGGATTTCTTACCTCTTGAATCTTCGTCTTCATTAATTCGTTCCACTTCATAAGACTCAAGAGTTCCAATCAGCTCATCGACGTATAGTGGCATAATTATTTGCGTCTCTCTTATTGAAGTCTTTATATGATTCCAATCCTTAGAGAGTCCACGCAAGAAGCTTGTTCACTTTCATGGGATCGTAGATTTTTTGTCCTTGGTTCTCAAGACCATTGACAATATCTATAAAACGACTAAACATGTCGCTTATAGGTTCTCCTGGTTTCATCTTGAAGGATTCATATTGACCGAGGAGAATGTTGATTCTGGTCTCCTTCACTCGATCTGTTCCTTCATAGGTGATGTGTAATCTGTCCCATACTTCTTTTGCTGTAACACAAGAAGATATTCTATTATATTCAGTTGATGACAAAGCACAATATAAAGAGTAAATTGCTTTTGCATCGAGTGCTTGTCTCTTATTTATTTCTTCCTGAGTCATTCCACTGGTCTCAATTGTTTCTTTTCCTCTTTCAGAGACTGATGCAGCAGTAGGTGTGATCCCTTTTTCCACAACGTCCCATTCCAGAGGATCCTTTGATCGTAGAAAGGCTTTCATCTTGTTCTTCCGTATGTTGTAATCATTTCCATCAAAGTAGGGAGGTCTGGTATTGCTTTGCCCTTCCATTAGCCCCGGTGCCAAAGCATACTAGCCATGGATCTTTTACTCAAGTAAAACACTTCAAATAAAGTAAGAACACGGGCTCGATACCAATTGATATTGCTAGTGCTAGTACCTAGAGGGGGTGAATAGGTATATAAACGATTTTTCTTGATAGACGCACAATACTTAGACAATTAAGGAATTGCAACAAATAACAATCAATCGTAAAACTCAGTGAATGAAAGAGAGAAATAAACACGCGGTTTATAGTGGTTCGGCTTGATTCAAGCCTACGTCCACTCTTCTGCACTGACAGCCAATCGGCTAGATTCCACTATGAACAAAGAGATGTTACAGCGTTGATCTTCCTTGATTTCTGGGTGTAGATGAACTACCACACTCACTCAAGGTATCACCAAGTATAGACACTCTTTGTGTATACAATTTCGCTCGATCGTATCGACTAATAATCAAGGTGCTTCGTACTGGAATTTCTCTATCGATCACACTTCTAAAACAACTAGAACGTCTTCCTTTTATACTCCTTTATGCCATCATACCCGTTGGCACTTACCAAAGGAATTCCTCCAATCTACCCGTTGGACGGAATCAATCAAGAAGATCATTCGAGCTATTAAAGGAATCTCGACGATAGCCCATCAATCATGTTCGCCCATACAATCAGGATCTAGGTTTCCATGAATAGAACCTTCCAAGAATACTTCGTCGATCATCGGATCTTCAATTGATCTAGATACGAATCAAAGAATCCGTTATATTTATCCAGCTAAAAGATCTTCTCCAGAGGATGAAATCCTTAATCATTTTCTTCGATTTGGATTTCCTTCGACACCGAATCGATAAACCGTCAATGAGAATAATTTTGAGTCTTAAGTCTTGAGTCTTGATTCTTGAGTCTTGAGTTATGAGTCTTGAGTACTGAGTCTGGTGATCAGAAAGTCTTTGCTGGTGATCAGAAAGTCTTCAGACAATCTGCAAATATCCAGACTGGACTGATGGAAACGTTTTGTCAGCTTCAAAATCTTCTAGAACAATTTCTCCGACAGATACCTCACCGATTCATAGCGTGGTTCATTGGCTTTCCTCAAGGGGGTCAGGAGGGTCCCCTACAAGGTTTCGACAGGCCGGGAGTTGGGATTGGGGAGTGGGAAGTAAGGCATCCCATGAATCTCAACACTCCTGATGGTGTCGTGGTGGACCCAGAGCCCATGGTTGTAGAGCCTGGAGTTTAGATAGCTTAGTAGCTCCTTTTTAGTTTAGACTCTTGTGTATATAAACCCGGTTTGCTTATCAAATAAGTTTTGTGAAACTTGGTTGTCCCGCTTTCCTATCTCATGTTTGATTGTTGTCTAGAGATTGTTTAATTCACTTCCGCATATGCATAATCGATTGGGTCGACGATGCGTCCTAGGAACGTCGCAATTTAATCGACCACCAAGGGATGTGCGCGCTCCCGAGGTTTAGGGCGTGATACTTTTTCTTTGAGCTGATCACTCACAAGTTAACTAATCTATTAAGTGAAGCAGTTAAGGGATATAAATGCGACAGACTCGAGAATTCGATTGAAAATTGACTACTCGACAGTGATAATCGACAAGGGTCAATACGACACTATTATAACTGAGTCGTGATCGGATATAGGTCGATTTGACGAAATCATGTAATTGAATTGCGGATGATTTCGCATGATTACGAAATTCGCGTCGAACGGCACTAACCCAGTTTTCTATTATTTTATACTCGGTGCCCGTAAATGAAACCTTGCAATTTTTATGACAACCGAGAGTCGACTACGAGTCGAAGATGCACAAATGTAGATCGAGAATTATCGACAACGGGTCAAACGCGATAAAATCCCTAAAAGTTACTCGATAGGTTAGGTTGTATTAAAATCGTGTTCGGTCGATTTAATCATGAAATTGAATTTGGTTTCGGGATTTGAATGTTCGAGCGTGTCACGATTTATTTTTAGGATTTCGTCTCATATTTTGGAAAAATTATGTCAAGCTCGGAAATTTACGGAAAAATTAAATTCGGCAAAAATGAATTAGGGAAATTCGGATGGGCTGCTTCCTTAGGCATTTTGACCACCAAATTTAGTTTTTTTTTATGACCCAGAACCGCCGTACAGCCAGCAGCCGGCGGCGTAAACCCGGGGCAACCACCAAATTTAATTTATTTGTGAAGAATTGAGAGGAATTTAGCCATTGGGTGGTGCCAAGACTTTCTTGGCTGAAGACTTTGGGGCAAAGACACTCAAGTGCATGGATATTTTAGGCTTGGCTCCCATTGGCTCTTGCATTAACTTCCTTCTCCCCTTGTCCCCCCCTTCATGCGCATCCCTTGCTCAACCGAACCCCCTCTCCTTCAGCTTTCTTCTTCTTCTTCTTCTTCTTCTTCTTCATTTCTTCCTCCTGCTGTTGCACCATCCCCATTTCCCCTCTGGTTTTGCTTCTTCCTCCATCTTGCTGCCGTGTCCAGCTCACCAATCCACCGCCTGGCCACCAGCTCAACATCGACCAACCCTCACGCCTCCCTCATTGTCCTGCCAGCCGCCTGACCAGCAGCTCCGCCCATCGCTGCCACCAACCGCCCGCCGTCCCTATCCGCGCCGTTCAAGCTGCCCATGTCCAGCCAACTCATCAGCAACCGCCATCTAGCTCGACCAACCTCCAAGCTGAACCGACCAACTCAGCCCTTCCACAAAACCGCCTTTTAAGCTAAGACTTGTTGGGCTATTTTCCCCCACCAATTGGCCTCCATTCGAGACCCGGTAGTTACGGAACCTCACCGCCTTCGTGCCACCGTCGCCGTGAACCCGCCGCCGCCCTAATCCAATGAGTTAACGCCCTAATCTCGGATTATGATGTTGATTGCACTTAGTAGGTTAGTTAGTGTTAATTAAGGATTAATGTAATCATAGTTAGTGTAATTAGTAGTTAGGATGGTTAGTTACCTAAGCTAGTTTGGTTAAGGTAGTTAGTTAGGTTAGTTGGTTAGCTTAATTAGATTAATGTGGTTAGCCTAGTTAGATTAGTTTAGTTAGTTCAATTAGGTTAATTCGGTTAGCTTATGTAGATTAATTAAGTTGATTAGTTTACATAATTTGTACTTTATTTAATTACTTATAATTAGCGTAAATTGTGACGGGATAACCGTTTATCATAATTTTACGCTGATTGTCGTGGATGAGTTTATATGTGAAGTTGACTGCTTAATCGTGCAATTTAGTGCTTGGTGTTTACTATGGATTATTATTACAAAATTTGATTTTATGGGTGTTTAATTAGAAAAATATCATGTGTCGGTTTTGACACTAAAAATTTTATATAGTATATAAAATCATGGAATTTGAAATGAGATTGCACCATGCTTTATGGTTCAATTTAAATGTGTGACCAAACACTATTATTTTACCGGGAAATTTTTAATACGAAAAAAATTGGTCAAGTCCATTATTTGAAATTGAGGTATTTGAGTGCAAAGCACGGTGTTCCTGGCCAAGTATGGATGTGCGTGTGATCACTATCAGAACCCGTCACCCAACGGGAGTTGGGGGGCGATGCTTGATTAAGTTTGGATGCCTCACGTCAACGGATGCCGATTGCAGTGGAGGCTGGGCGGATGCTCTTTTATGGAATGTCGTCTAGATGTAGACGTTGTCGTGCCCGATCGAGCGGGACAATGCCCGGTTATGCCAAATGACCACCGACTGTTGAATTGGTCGTGGTCGATGGGTCGTAATAACTGGGACATGCCTGAGTGGTTGAGATACTTGCGCCTGATTATGGGACAAAATCGTGTGGCACAGAATGGGACGTGTCATAACAGTTTGGCCTTATAATCGGGACCCATGTGATTGTTTGAAAGATGAAATGATGTGTTCCAGTTATGAAATACGTTTACTGTATGCATATGATATATGTGATGAACTAATATGCAGGAAGGTGCTAAGACAAGGTAAGTTTGTGTGTAACGCCCGTTTAGGCTGTCTCTGAGTGAAATCTCATTCTAATTAGGATTTAGAGTGTTGACTCACTGAGATTTTTATCTCACCCCGTTGTTGTTAAAAATTTTCAGGTCCTTAATATGGAGAGGCGACTAGTCCGTTTTGGGGTTTCGAAGGAAATAGACTACGTGCCCTCCTATTTCCCTATTCCCGAGACCAACTTGACCCGTGAGTTAGTTGAGACCACTATTTGGGTCAATGAAGGTCTTTGTCACTAGGTACCACATTGTTTCAGAGCGTGGTTCATTAATTATCCTAACGGGATTCGGGAGAGTCCCCTGCAAGGTTTTGACAAGCCTCCCGTTAGGACTGGAGAGTCGGAAATAGGGCACCCTATGGATATCGACATCCCAGATGGTGTCGTGGAAAACCTGAAACCTAAGGCGGAAGGGTCCGGAGCGTAGGTGACCCAGTAGTTTCTTTTTGAGTCAGACTTATGTGTATGGTATGGTAGGAACAACTTGATGTGTATATAAAGTGAGTTTTGTGAAAAAAAGTGTTGGCATGTCTTTCTACTATCCCTGTGTTTGATGGTTGTCCGGGTGTTTATTTAATTCGCTTCCACGTATGCTTAATTGAAAGATAAAAAGAAAGGGGTTGGTGACACATATTGGGAACGTCACAATTTTAATTGACCACTGAAGGATGTGCGCGTGTCCGGGGTTTGGGGCGTGACAAAAGCAATGATGCATGCTTTAAGTGAGTTTAACATATTGTCCTACTTTTAGGTGCAATTTATCATAATGCTGCTTGTTTACAGGTTTGTCAAGCAACTCCGGAATCCGCGATACAAACCACTTGTTCCTCGAACTCCCTCTGCTAAAGGATACAAACTGATTCTTATTTTATATTAGAATCCAAATTTTATTTCATATGTAATATTATTATAAACTTTTTTTAAATAAGAAGTTTCTTATTCAAGAGAAATAGATTTCACGTATAGATATAAGAAATCATATCCACTTTTATCTCATTTCCCCATAAATATTTTATCTAGGCTATATCCTTATCATACAAGATTTTATCTTCTCTTGGACAGGAATTAAATAGGAAATAAAATAAATATTATTCCATCCCGACTTTTATATAGGCCACCAATCATAGTCTAAATCATTTTTTTAAGGGAACCACCACGCCCCATTTATCACTTTTGAAGTCTTAATCATGGAAGCTCCATTTGGTCGTCATCCCATTAGACACCAAAATTAGCCGTCTAAAGAAGATACCTAATCAGCAGATTTGCCTAAATCCCCATTTCTGCTAAATCCATGAACTTAACCACAAAAGAGCAGACAAGAGAACAAAATCTTGATGGCAAAGTGCTTCAGCTTTGCAGCGACATGTGACCGATGGTTCCGCTTCTCCTTCTCCCGGGCGGGCCTGAAACCGACCAACACCGACCTCGGCGACGGCACGGTCGTGCACTGTTGGGTCCCCAAGACCTACAAACCCAACAAGCCCAACTTGCTCCTCTTGCACGGCCTCGGAGCCAACGCCATGTGGCAGTGGAACGACTTCATCCCGTCCTTCCTCGCCAGATTCAACGTGTACGTGCCTGATCTCCTGTTCTTCGGCGAATCCTACACGACCCGGCCCGAGCGGACCGAGCAGTTCCAGGCTCAGTGCATCGCAGGTAGGACTGTTGATTTTCTGACGCGACACGGTAGGCCATGACTCGAATTGGCATGTTGACCCGCTTTGCAGGAGTCTTGGAGGCTCAGGGAGTGAGGAAACTGAACGTGGTAGGGTTAAGTTACGGCGGGTTCGTGGCGTACAGCTTGGCGGCGCAGTTCCCGGAGATGGTAGAGAAGTTGGTTCTGTGCTGTGCAGGGGTGTGTATGGAGGAGAAGGACATGAAGGATGGGACGTTTCCGGTGAGCGAAAAAAACATTACATGGACTCGTTCTATGAATGACAATCCCATTGCAAAAACTGCTTAGGAACTTATATGCTTTTTTTTGGATTTCAGTGCGTCTTACTGTTTTTCATACTTGTGATAGTGGAACTGAGTTTTGGTACAATGTCCTCCTCGGCAGGTGAAGAGCGTGGACGAGGCCCTGAGTTTTCTGATACCGCAGACGCCGGAGAAGATGAAGGAAATGTTCCAGGTCGTCTTTTACAAGCCGGTGACGAGAATGCCCACTTGCATCATGCAGGATCTCATTGATGTAAGTTGACGAAAAGTTACAAATCTCTCAGCTCCACGTTTGCATTTTTGCACATCGCCTCTGAATCTAAGTTTAGTTGACACCAAGTGTTCAGTTTTCGTTTCCTTTGTGAAAGTAACTTGAGCACTTACTTTTCCTGATTCAAAATGGAAGTTTGTACAGTTAATCATCAGGCAATAGCTACATGAATGGGGAAGTAGATTCTTTACATGGCTCTCCTGTATTTATATGTAATTGACTAAGCCACTTCTTGACCAGATTGTGTAGTCTTGTCTCACATTTTTATTGCTCCAGATTACAAGTTATCGGGTGGATTACATTCTATAACTGAAGAATGCTTCTTTCCTTGTTTTAGTAGCTCTGGAGTGTTTGTTATGTTTAGGGTGATGTTCAGTGAAAAAAATGTGCATAAATAAAAACGCCTCTGCTTTTAGAGAATAGAGTCATCACCATTCAGCATTCTGCAGTGGATTATCGCACCTCTGTTCCCTCTTACCCATATTTGAGGCCAAGGAATATTGCATTGGTGCGTTAAGTAGCTTGTTCCTTGTGAACTGAGACTATAAGAGACTAAACAGCTGCTTATCATACAATGTGCTAACTCTCACTGTCATCGATCGTGCATTAGCTGTGCTGTTTCAACTGACTTATGAAAAGCTAAATATTTAAATTTCATATGATGCTTCTTACGGGCAATCTGGGACAAGTTTATCTTGATCACTCAAGTTCTGTGGCATTTCAAGAAAGGTCACCATAATTGTCTGCAGGTTTTGTGGAAGGAGTACCTTCAAGAAAGGACAGAACTGGTCAATACCTTGTGCAAAGATAGGAAGATGTCTAATCTTCCCAAAATAACTCAGGTTTCATTCTCTTGAAATCTCTGTCCTCTCTCAAACTCACGCAATTTACTCATTACATATTCACATTGATTTTGTTGATATCTTCTCTCATCCTTGCCATCCCCTCAAGCCATTGATCTTTTGTGATGCAGCGAACACTGATAATCTGGGGGGAATATGATAAACTCTTTCCATTGGAATTGGGTCACAGATTAAAGAGGTTCCCCTTCTAAGCTTTGCTTTGGTTTTTCTACTATCTTCAGAAGCATGATTTTCTCTAACAAGGACTTGTATAAACAACATCTGGTTGAAAGCAAATCTTCTGAACCATAATGTTCTTAATCATCTAAAACCACTTTAATTTGAAAATCCATTGCTCATGCACATCAAATTACAGAGGATCTGTTTTTGCTCTATTGTAGATTTTCTTATGGGATAACCTGCTTCTTTTTTAATCAATCAACTGACTTTGGCCAGGCATTTGGATGAAAACGGGCAACTAGTGGTTGTGAAGGATTGTGGTCATGCAATAATTAAAGAAAACCCGAAAGAGATGTACAAACACATCAAGGCATTCCTCGTCGATCCACTCCTTTCTCCTAAAAAGGTAAATCAAACCAGTGGCCAGAAGGTGGACTGAGAGTCGGCAATGAATTCTGCAGCTTGCTTGTCCAAATGTTATATATGCAATTATTTAATCTGTGTGATCAGATGAAACATGGTTCAACAAAATTGGATTCATGAAGAGTAAGGCTGATAGTATGAGGAATATTTCCTGGTTTCCTTGAGACATTGCGTTACAGATGAATTTTTTGGGTTCATCGTGAATTTTGCCAGATTAGTGGTGCAATGTTTGCTTGTAGTGCTGTTTTCACGGTACACGAAGTAAATTTATGCCACTGCGATGAACATTGTCTCCTGTTCCAGTTCAACGTGATTTCTGTGACATATTGGTGCTTAATATTCTGAGAACCGGAGCTGATAACATGAAGTAGGTGAATGGCATGACATTGAGAGTAGTGATGTTATTAGTGGGCTAATTGCTCTGCTCCTATCCACTGAGATACAGCTGATCTCATGATTAATACATATTGACTTGGCTTCACTTTAACTAGCCCAGGCTGCTGAACTTCATTAGATGATAGTGCAGAGATGGTCAAGATGTTTGTTCCTGTAGCAGGAGGTTGAGGTAGTGAGGCCAGGGTGGGGTTCGAACCAATAGTTGCTACCAAGATGCATGAGAAGTAGCCAGCGGAAGTTCCATTCTAAAATCTGGATATTGTTAAGAACTAGACTTGGCCCGAATGAATATTCAGAGGGTCGTTTTCCTTGCCACCCAAACGGGTTGGGAAGGAGCAAGAGCAACCAACGTTGATAATTCCTTTGGGCATTACCATAGGATTCTTACACCTATTTTGATACGTTCAGTTTGAGAGATAACTACCTTTTAGAAATGCAAATCTGTCATTCTAGTTCACTAGGATGTAAGCGTATGAAGTCGAGGGCTCTCCCAGGCCTAATTGCCCTTCATAATTGAACTGAGGTTTTTGGATATGAAGAACAAGTAGGATCCAAACCCCGGACCAAAGTTTGTCCATACCACATATGAAATTTGAAGTATGCCTTGTATGACTAGGCCAATTGCCACGATGGTTGTTTGAGGAGTTGTTACTCAGATTACAACATAAGTAAATTAAGAAACATTAATTAAGAATATTTCAACATAAGAAACAATCAAATGAATGCATCATTGGATGAGAAAATTGTCTTAGTTCGGAGCTACTTACACGAAGAAATTCATGAGTTTGATACAGTAATTTACTATTTTTGTGCATTCTGTATGTACTATGCATTAAATGCATGTAAAAAAAGTATATTTTTTTTAATGAAAGTATTTGTGAACTAATAAAAACTTTTTAATTGTAAGAGTTACATAGAATGGGAAGAGAAGGAGGGGAAGTAAATAGATTAAATTTGTAAAGAAGTTGATGTGCACTATGTGCAAACTATCAAATTACAAACACAGGCAAATTTATATGGTATCATTAGATTATTCGACTCAATAAGTTTTGGATATTTTAGGATAACATAATTTATGGTCCCTAATTCCAATGTTTCCTTACTTGTTTGATATTTACAATAACAAAATTTTTATTTTTGTATTTTTTGAGCTTATTCTAGCATTTTGCATTTCTTTCTACATCAGAAGACAAACCCAAAAATAGTTTCCACCTCACATTTTTTTGGATATATTCAATGAAAAGCACAGTAAGCAGTACTATGGTTAAGTAATTTGAATATCTGACACTTCAAATCACCATGATTCCTTAACTCTACCATTCTTCAAACTTGAAGTATGAACTTTTCCTACCTCTCATAAAACTAAATGTTTCTCACTTCATGAAAATTCAAATTCATATCCTCTAATAGACTAAATCATTGAGCAATTATTTTCTTAATATTCTTATTTTCTTTCATATCTTTTTCTCAAACAAAACATGTGTTCTTTCAGTTAGTGTTACAAGAAAAAGAAAGGATGCTTTGACACCAGTAATAAACTAATGGACAAATTTAATCAGAAACTAGCTCAAGGTAGATTATCAAAGCGAGTCGTTAACTAAGTCAATCCTTAGCAAACGTCATGTCCATCCAACAGCAGAAGAATAGAACCTAACCCATGCATGCAAAAGTTAAGAGAAGATGCTCGTGCGTGAAGAATCGACAGCAAGCCTTTATTCTCCACTTTGATATATGATTTTGTGTCTCTACAGATTCGTTCACGAATTTATGCCAACGTGAAAGAAGAACCTCCTCAAGCTTTGGTTCATCGAACAGGCTGCAGCAAACAAAACCAGGCCACTGTAGCCCAAATTGCTCCAACGATCCATCCCTGAAAAATATGAGATATACATGCATAAATTATTTTTTCCCATTATTATGGCAAATCAATATAATTCAAGGAAAACAAATTTTCCAAAAGAAAATAATAATCTTACTGCTTGGAAAAGAAGCTGAACTCCAGATGATCCCCTGCACCTCATTATATGGATGGCAATCTGTGGAGGTATTGTAGCCACCACCACAAACACAAACGAAGGCAAGGCTTGGAGAGTCATACCCGCACACCCCACCACTGTTCTCGCAAGTTGGGCACTTGGTGTCCATGTGGTTACTGTCGAATGCCCCTTGTGTGTACTTCAGCTCCACCCCGTACTCCCACCGCGCCGGGTCGGTCGGGTAGTCCCCGAGCGACACCACCGGGGCATACCCATCGCATTCCCAGGCCTGAAGGTCCAGCTCGCCCTTGCTGTCGAAGTTCGCCGGGGAATAGACGCAGCAGGTGTCTGTCGGGGAAAACAGTGGCAACCCGAGGGCGAGAATGGCCGGACATGCGTACATCGAGGCGCACAGATTGGAGGAGCCATGATCACATATGGATAAGTCCTTGATGGTGACGGATGTATTAGGGGACTTGCAATGGAGGAGGACGAATGTCGATGAGCCGAGCTCGAAGGGGCTGGACCAGTCGAGGCCCAGGTTCGGCGAGGGCTTCATGGAGGTGCAGGTGGACATGTCGGGCGGGGAGATGATGAGGGTGGAGGTGGTGTAGGATATGGAGGTTACCGGGTATGAGCCGGTGTGGGTGGTGAGGACCAGGTTGTCGTCATCTTCCCCATGGACGCAAGTCACATAAGGGTGGAACCGTGGAGAGCCACAGCCATAGCCGGTGCCAAAGGGGTACTTGACCGTCAGCGAGCCACAGGTGTTCCGGCATGCCGAATCGGGGGATTCCGCTGGCCGGAGATGGAGTAGGAGAGCGAGGATGATAAAGGGAAGTAGAGCAGGTTCCATTTGGTTTGATCTATTAGGGGCGTCTGCCCTCATACTGGGACGGACCACTTGGTATGTGGGAGGACAGGTTTTCTTAGCCGGGATGCCAGTCATAATTGAGCAACACATGATAACAGGATCAACTTTGGGAGAATATATTTAGCATAAAAAATTAGTAATACGAATTAAGCGATGATAATTACACATGGACTACATTGTTTTAGCACCAATGAACTAAAAGAGAGATAAGATCATCGGTGTTGAATTATAGAGATTAAAAGGGCTCAATAAGCTAACGTTAGTATAAATTCGGTCATTTCATGGTTTCACAACTTCTGATAAGGTGGACATATCAGTGCTTTATTCCATGTCACTATGTCAGTTGCTTACAAGAGGTTGTGAGAAGCTTTACCTGAGGTGTCAATCTACTTTACCCTAAATCTATAGTGCATGGGCGCTTTCGAATATTACTGTCACCGCCCGAATGCACCATATAGTGATTTACAGTGACGGTTGAATGGAGCCAGAGCTTGAATTTCGTAACCGAACGCGACTAAATTGCAACCTACTGTGAGTCGGCAGGAACAGGGAACCGCTCCACTGAAAAAAAAAAAAAAAAAAAAAAAAAAAAAACGAACTCGACCTCCTGTCTGAGAGACAATTGCAGTGGGTACTGATGCAAGTTCTAGGCAACAGAGCTAGATGACCAAGAGAAGTAATTCAGATCACCATGTCTGTCACCATTGGCTTCTTTAAAGAGCCGGATGCTCATGCCTTCCAAGCCAGGATCTTGACTTTTACAAACCGGATTGCAATATATATGCTAAGAAGAACAATTTACTAACTATAGTTCATGACTAAAACCTAAGCAGCAATAAGAGTCAACATGCCATAAATGCAAAGAAAAATTCATATCCTGAATGTGGCCAATTGTGTGCTCTCAGACAAGTATATGAGATGGTGTCGATACGACTCATCTTTATAAATGCCAATTGTGTGCTGTCTTACTAGTTGGGACAACCACACTAAACATTAATTTCAGTAATCTACCTTAAGAAATAGAAAGCAAAATCCAAATCCTGGACGTTGTAGAAGGACATGTATGAGACTGTCCTGGTATAACTCATACTTATAGAAGCCAATTGCATGCTCTTGGGTGCCAGTTTGAACAATCACCATGAAAATGAATGTACTTGGAGGACACTTGAGCAATATTAGCGCAGTATGGGGGAGGGTGAGTCTAGTGAGCTTAATCAATGTGTCAACTTTATCTTTGAGGAGTCTACACTGGACAGCAGAAGGAAAAACTAGCCAGACAGGTGCATCTGTTAGGACGAAAAAGATTTATTATCTTTAAGAAAAGAACTACCTACATTAACTCAAGCGCTTGGAGTTAATGTCTCTAAGAATAAGGGGAAGAAAACTAGAACATGTTCATCTATCCTCCTCCTCGTCATCATCATCCCCTCTATCCAGAACGTCCTCATCAGAATCTGTTGCTGCATTGCCTTGTAGATGTCGAAGCTGATTAATAGCATCATTCACATCAGAAAGTAAGGCTTGCTTAGCAGCTTTAACTGTACCAACCTTCTTTGCATTGACTTCCATTTTGTTTACTTCCTTAGAAGTAACTTTTACTTCAAGACCCGAGTTTCTCTTTGCTTCCCTGATATGTAATTGATCAAGGTACTTATCATGCAATGCTCTGTTTTTAACCTGCTTTAGTACTGGAGGACTTATCAGAGGTATCCTACTTGAGCTATAAAATCTGGAGACCGGCTTCTTATTGCCTGAAGAAGACCTTTCACGGCATTTCAGAAGAGATCCTTGCATTTTCTGTAAATTGTCTGGTGTCACAAGTACAGAAGTCAACTCTTTAGTAGATGGATCCACGTTGGGCTCAAGTACTGAGAAAAAATCTGCTTCACAAGTTTGGTCCGAGTGATTTTGCTTTTGTAACATCTGCCTGACAGTTTTGTGTGCAAGAAGACCTTTTCTTTTAGAGCTGAGCCTCTTGACCAATGGTTTAGGGGATATAAGAATCTTGCTTGCCGACAGTGGAGAAAGTTCGATGTAAGAGTCATCCCTTCTGTTTGCTCTAGACCGAAGACGAGATTGAGTTGGGGTTAGATGATCCGAATGAATCTTATCAAAACATTCCTGTGCTGACTTTCCCGGTACCTGTGAGCGTTTTGCATGTTAATCACATTATCTTCATACTTAAGCATCGCATGAGGAACTACTAGAAAGTATACTGCAGAATTACAGGGAGCACCATCCATGGTTCAGGCTATTAAAAATAGATTCCAACAAGATATCTGCACTAAATGGCTGTTCTAATGATATAATGTCGTCAAAATAGCAATGTGAACTCTATTACCACTCAGCAAAAATAGACACCTGCAACTTTACACCAAATTATGAAGAGTACTCTTCAATACAGGCAACATTATAATCTCTAGATTTCAAACCAAAGAAGGTGGTGTCATCAGAATGTATGATCCTCAAAATTCCTGCTGCAAATTCAGACTTTTTTTATATCCCTTTTCACATGCAAACAGAGGGACAGAAAAGAAGGAACACTCAAAGTACTAGTGCAACAATTTTGTCAGCATAACTGTAAATCTGAAATAATCCTGACAGTTAACAAAAATGACTTGTAATCTAAGAAGATACTACTATTGGTATATCAAAGCAGTGGGCCTGCAGCTTTTCATCCTCAATAGTGAAAACCCCCCCGTCATAAACAATTTGACCTTGAATCATTAGGTTTTTAACTCATTATAAATTAACATTCGAAAAATTCTCAATCCAGAGTCCTCAGTTATCTTTTAGGTTCTCTTTCTATTAGAGTGGATGCCTAGATATTTATCACCTACTCATTTTATTTAGGTTATAGTCACTTGAAAAATTCTTAGACATGCTTTTTAATAGTGGGAAAATAATAAAAAATAAAGAATAAAATTGCACCCAGGTCATCCAGAATTCAAGGATGACAGTATAGAAAACCATATAATTCGCAATAAAATCACACAGAACTGATACAATGCTTAATCTATTCTGGAGCAAGATCATAGTGATGGCAGAGCTAGTCAACTCATCAAGTCCATTAAGCATCATATTCTAGCTCCTACCTTTTGACCATGGAGTGGCTCATTCATAAAGAAGCTGACAGCGAAGTCGAAACAAGCTAAAGAGTTTTCGTTTGAAGAAATCAAAAACCAAAATCCACACTCGTTCTTGGACATATAGTATAGGGACATTAATTATTAAGAGCTCATATGGCAGTGCTGTGGCTTCTACCTGTAAGTTTTGGTGCTGTAAGTATGCTGTCCTGTGACTGGGGCCAATACGGTGTTCAACAACATGTATATTTGAGGTTTCTCTACAATCTCTAAAATTATTGGAAAAGTAAATAACAAGGATATTTTGCAAATAAATGGTGAGGATCACAGTTCCGTAAGAGGTGCAGCCTAACAAAATAGCTTTGAGTGGAGTGCCTTCTGATTGGATTGTAACTACATTTATCCTGCATATTGCACCAAAAAATCTAGGCTAGACATTTTAAGCATAGCTGTGAGAGCATATTACATGAACTTGTAAGGTATAATAAACTGCAAATTATCAAAATCAACTCGAATTTGTGCAAAATTGATCTTTATTTTTCACTTCAGCTGTCTTGGCATTTAAACATCCACCAAAATTAAACAAATGCATGATCTTCTTTCCTCTGCATGCAGTAAATTGACATGGGTTCCAGAAACTTAAATAGTACGTAACATCTGCCAGAGTAAATTACCTCAACGAGTGTGGATATGCCTTAGTTACTTAATTCCTTATTGACCCAGTATAGGTCCCATCAATCATTAAAAGCTATTTACTTTCCCCAGATGATGTTGGAGCCATTGTATGTTTCACATGGCATACCAAGTATTGCTAAAACTCTTTTCAACTGATAATACCAGGAGACACAATCAAATAACAAAGGGGGCAAATTATAGGTAAAATGTATGGTATCCACTCACTTTCATCAAACCATAAGGGTTGTTAGATCCATGAAACTTATCTTTGAAATAAACTCCTAATCTTTGGTCAAAAGTAAGTACTATTTTATCAATAGCATAACTTTTTATTTTAAAGGGGAAGAAGTTTTAAATTTCCCAAGGTTCACCAGTCAACTTCAAGAAAAGTCATGCCAAGCAGATCAAGATCATGCAACATCCTTGAATTCCACAATAATTATTTGAATATGGAACCGCGATCATATCATAATGTGAACCAACCCTAAAAAAAAATGTAACCTTGCAGTAGAAAAACCTAGCTGGATATAATAGACACGAGCTTACCATAACCACGTAGGACATACATGTCTGTGCAAATGTACAAAAATATCACGTCATAAGCACTACCGTAGATGCACATATATATTTATCTGAAAATACTTAGAAAAAAAAAAAAAACAATTACTAGAAAATAGTCCATGAGAGCCAGAATATAGAAACTCACAAATCTAGAAACCTTCTTCCAGAAATGTGGAGTCGGCTTTGCAGAAATATAAGCTCTCTGTAATGCAGCCTCTTGCTCTTGAGTCCAACTTTGGCAATTCTTATAGCCTTCTTCTCCTTGTTTGCTCTCAGTTAGTGTCTTAATTATTCCACTTTCTTCCTTTTTAAGGGCGGGTAGACCAAGCACACATTGTCTAGTGCCTCTTTGTGTTTCTGCTACTACTACTTCAGATTTATTAACAACTCCATCTTCTATTGCATCCTTCTTATCCTCCTTGTCAGTCTTTCTACTCAACAAGGACCTACTTTCTCTCTTAGGCCTACAGTCAGTCCTCTCGACTTGCCCAGCAATAATCTGCTGATTAGAAAACCTCAATGCTTGATCAAAGTTGCGAAACTCCCGATCCCCAAAATTCAGTCTTGGAGACCTTCTCAACCCAGCACACGGAGTTGTACTCCTCCCCAAGCCATCACTTGAATTTCTTTCAGGGTAATCTTTAACCTGATTAATCGGCAGAAAATGCTCTTGTCCCCTAACCCCGCTACTAAATCTTGGAGATCTTCTCGACCCACTACGCAAAATCGTGCTTTTCGTCAAACCATCCCTGAGATCTGTCACTTCCCTCGAATTTCTTCCTGGGTCGTCTTCTACCCGGGTATTCAACAGAGAACGTTTTCGCTTCGAACCCACGAGCCTATCCGAACGGTCAACCCGGTCATCATCGGATTTCAGCACGCCAATCTTCGGACTCAGAAACCTCGGAGATCTTCTCAGGGGAGGGGAATGTCCATACATGGCAGCGTCGCTTCTCTTCGGCATTTCAACAACCACTCGGCACATAGCCCGTCTCCGCGATAACGCTTGAGATGGGCTCTGCTCAAGAAACCCAATAACGTGCTGAGAAACAGAGAAGACATCACAAAACGAAGGGCGTAATTTTGCTGGAATCAACTTTTTCTCAGTGGAATCATCAGATGTACAGTAAAGATCGCAATTTTTCCCGGGTAACACCGACATACGCAACGACGTAAATGGAACTCCTACCTGCTTTATGGCGCGGTCGCCGGGAAGCGGACCGCGCGGCGGCTCGCGGGGCTGCACGGCGGCTGTCTCCGGCGGCTGCTGCACCAGAAATCCGGAGGAAAGAGAGGAGCGAGAGCACGGTTGGAGGGAAAAGATGGCATTTTGAATTTATGGGCTTCGTTATCTGGGAAGAGAAACGGAGGCCCGTTAGACTTCGTTAAAGTGGACCATGAAAATGAAATCGAGTGGATTCATATGCATTTTCATATGGTCTATTTTTTAATGCCATGAAAAATTCCAAACTAATATACATATGATAAATTTACCGTAAATTAATAACCGGTATCTTTGTGGTAATTGACAAGTGTACCAGTTTCGGGTTTTATCATTCATTCGTCATAAGTGTATAAGTTTGTAGTTTTCCGTGGTATTAATATTAGTTTGAAGTTTTTTATAGTCAAAAAATAGTTTATGGAAAGCCCATCATAAGTGTATTAATTTGAGATTTTTCGTGAACAAAAAATTAAATCAGTGTTAATTTTTTATAAGTATATTGATTTTGAATTTTTCGTGATATTGATCCGTTTCTTTTGCTACAATGATTGTATGTTTTTCTTTTTAACTGGACCAAAAAAAAAAAAAATGAGTAGGGCTATTTCCTCACTTTTTTTTTGGGACGTTTTGGGATTTGTCTTGCGGTAACCCAAAACCCGAACCCAAGGTCTATTTTACCTCAAGAATAGTTCTATTCTTCTCAAATATACAAGGCCACTTGAGCAACTATACACACCCCATACAGAAATCAACTCATGCAATCTACATCCTTTTAGCAATATTCATTGTTTCTACTTTACTTTTTATGATTCATATGAATTTCTACAAGAATTTAACATTAAAGTGACTGCATAATCTGGATTTCCCTGACACCAAAAGTGTAATCACTATTAGAGATAAATAATAATCATATCTATTTCGATAACCCAAAAGGTACTCGAAAACTTAAACGGTACGAGTTTAGGAAATACTTAAATGTTGGTTGGACGACTTCGAGGCAATCACCAGTCTTGCAACCATTCTTTAATTTTCCAGGTCATGCAATTTGACTTCATTCTAACGCAATATATCTATGATATTATAGAATATATAATATCAACCAATAATAAAACATAAAAAAGACTGATCTTACTATTCTTAACTAGTCCCCATTATAAATTGTAATATTGCATTTGTAATATCATCAATTATACATTCGACACATCTCCAACTTCAAAAGAATGGAAACTGACAAGAGGCAGATTGGTCAACTACAGAAGGGAGCTTAAACATAAGCTAATAAGCTATACTACAAAAAAGTCAAACTCAACAATCCAAGATGATCTTTGCTCAAGCACAATCTCCTTTCTTGAACGCAAGAGCTTCCTCAAGAAGCCTCTCAAAGTTGCCATGTGATGACCCGCCAGGGGAAGCTGCAGCTTCAGCTTCTCTCTTCCAGTACTGAGCTCTCTCCCTCATCCTCCTCCCTTCCTCACCTTCCATCACCTGCCTCACCAGCCCTTCAATCTCCTCCCTCCTCACGTCCTCATCGACCTCCACTCCAATCCCCCACTCCGTGCAGGCGTACCTGCAGTTCGTCTGCTGATCCGCGAAGAACGGCCAGCATATCACAGGCACTCCTGCGCTCACGCTCTCCAGCATCGAATTCCACCCGCAGTGCGTCAAGAACGCACCTACCGACGGGTGATTCAGCACCTCTTCTTGTGGGCACCAGCTTGCCAGCATTCCTCGGCCTCTGATCCCGTCCAGGAATTCCCGCGGCAGGGCTGCCGACTCGCCCTTCACAATGTCGGGCCGGACGATCCAGAGAAACGGGTGGTTGCTGTTTGCAAGCCCCCAAGCGAACTCCTCCAAGTGCTTCCCGACATCACTGTCACGCTCCCGTAGTTCACGTATACCACCGAATTGGGTTCTTTTCCGTCCAGCCATCGCAGGCATTCCGTGTCCTCCTTCCACAGGCTTGACTTTATTGATTCGGATTCTGACTCCTTCTCGTGGGGAGTCACCATCAAGGAAGCGGGCCAATGGTGTATATGGAGGGGAACTTGATGGCGATTGCGTCAAGGACCTCACGATTGAAGGCATCGAACGTGTTGAAAGCGATCGCCGGGGATCTCAGGCAGTTCTGAGCTTCTTCTCCCATGTAATCGAACATGATGCTTTTGGGGTCGGTCGTCCTGATGTGGCTGGGGATGTCTCTGAGCCGGATGTTTCTCATGCCGGGTATCCAGTCTATAGGCGTATCCAGCGTGCCATCGCTGAGGAAGTTCTCATCTGGAAAGTCACAACAACATGATTGTCACATTCACATGAAGTACTGCACAAGGTACGAAATGCTGACAACAGGTTTTGACGAAAATCGAGCAATCTTTAACATCCAGCATCCAAGTATACTCTTTACAACTTTGGTTTCAATCCCAGAAGAAGAGCTTCTTGATTCTCTCAATCCTTACTTGTGTTGAGCAATCAAATGGGCTGAACAAGACTGTCACCTTTCATGTGAGGAACAAAGAAGTACTAAATACCAGTAAGAGTTTTCACTTTCAAGTTTGAGCAGAGATACAGAAGGTTCTTGATTTTCTTCTTCTCAAGTCCTTACTATCGAGCAATCAAATAGGCCAAACAAGACAAGATTGCAGAGAATTGAAATCAAACAGTACAATAACTACTCTCACATACTGCAATATCTGATGAAATTCAGAACTGGGTAATCAAAAGTACCAACCTTTGAATGGGAATATCCCTCTCCTGACAAGCTCTCTATAGTGCAGATACGCCATGAAGCTGCAAGCGGAGGCAGTCCATAACTGAACCTCAGGAACTCCTATTTCCTGGGCTGCGTCAATGGCAAAGCTCATGACACCGTCCGAAACCACACAGCTCACTCCAGGGACATCCTCGGACGAGTTCAACCTTGCTAGGAGCTCCCGGAACGGGCCGAGGCAGTTCTTCCTGACGGAGTCACAGAGCAAGGGGACGTCCTGGGTGGCGTCGCTGTCAGACGGTGGCAGCCCATCGGGGATGGCCTCGAAGCGGAAATCGGGCAGGCCCTTCACTGAGTCCGGCCCATGGGACCGGATCAAGCGCCGGTGGTTGTGCTCGGTGTTGACGACGGTGATGTGGAAGCCCCTGGAGTGGAGGAGCTTGGCGATGTGCATGATGGGCGTGACATGGCCCTGGGATGGGTATGGAACACACACTGCATGAGGTCTACTCCTTGCTGAAGCATCATGATCCAACTCCATCTTGCTCAGTTCTGATTTCTTGCTAAAACGACTCCCGAGTATCGTCCGATGTCGATCGGATCGCTAATACCGACAGTCTTCCCTCCTCTATCGATCGCGACAGATTGGAGAGTCAAATTTTAGAGCTCCGAGACCATCATCTTAGAACAAGAAAGATGGAAGTCGATGATGATAACAGTGAAAAGTTTATGGAGCTCAGGTTAGCCTGAGTCGCATCTAATGATTCTTTGCGTGACAAAAACTAGTACCAAACAGTCAAACCTTGTATGCCTGACTTCGCGGATATTCTTGAGATGGGGTTTCCTTTCTCTACCTGGTACTCGACTGAGGGCTGAGGAAGGGCCCCCGCCGCCGCCGCTCCATGATTGCTTGACGCTCGGTGCCGTTTCGAAAACGACAACTTTTGCTTAGCTGAGGATGACGAGAATGAAAAAAAATAAGACTACTGTAAACAAACCCTTGCATTTCGAAAACAACAACTTTTGCTTAGCTTTTAGGCAGGAGCTGGAGATTCCATGTAGGGTTCTCCTGTTTTGAAGATTTCCGAACAAGACGAGACTTGGGACGAAGACATAGGAGCAGAGCGTAGGAAGGGAAACAATTGCAGTAGGCAATTCCTAAAAAGAGGAAATTCAGAAGCTTGGGTCTATTTTCAGCGGGAAACTATAACATTTGTTGCAATTTAATTTTAAATATTTCAATTGGATCAATTTAATCCTATATATTTTCATGTTGATACCGATTCAATATATTCAGTCAATTTTAGCTGAAAATTATTGACTTAAATGCCAGGTATTCTATGTAACACAGTGTTGATGTTTACAATTTTTTTATAATTTTTTCTTTTCTTTTTCCTTTCCCTCTTTCCTTTTTTTGTTACCAATGGTCGAAGACTAGCCACCAACTACAACCTATGGCTGGTGAGGTGAGGGTGCGTTCTCATGAGGTTGCCCTGGCTAGGGTGAGAGTGGGCCTCACTAGATATGGCGAGGGGGCTCTTGCCAATGCTCATCTTTGCCCAGGCATGGCTTGACGAGATCAACCCTCATCGGCTATGCCCTGTGACTAGTAGCAGGCTGGCCATGGCTAATGACTAGCCAATGACAAAAGGAAAGGGAAAGAACAAGGAGAAGAAAATAGAAATTTAAAAAATTCCGGCCTAAGTCGACTAAATGAACTATTAATAATTTGAAAATGTTTAGAACTAAATTAGTTCAATTAAATAATTTATAGTTGAATTTATACCAACGAACTAAGTTTACAACTTTTTTAATGTCTTTTCCCGTTTCAGTTCATTTTGTCCAAAACGACAAGTGAATTTAATAGCTCTAACATACCTGCAGGGGCTTGTCTGTCTTTTTCTCCATCTCTTTCCATGGGGCAGATTCGCTATCTCCAAATTTCTTTTTTTGTTCCGTCATTTTGCGAAACGTTATATATTGAATTCTTAATTTAATCATTCATATCGCTTTAAATGCTAGACAAACGAAATATATTTTTTTTATTAACAACAAAAAATGTTTTGATATAGATTATGGTTGATTATAAAGATATTTTCTGTTGACTCAGTTTTCGAAACAGTAGATGATCAAAATTGAAAAATCTTTTCTAATTTACTAATTTTCCACAACGCAAATGAAGCTGCCCATAGGGTCAATCATTCCAATCATTCGAACTAACTTGGAGCATCTTCGGCCAATTTGATTGCACCAGGATTTTCTTTATTAAGTCCTGGAGGATTTTTTGGGAAGGCAACTTCTCAAAAAAACAACTTGAAAACAGGGTACACTGAGACACTTAACAAACCTAACAAGGGAAATAATTCATTAAGCCCCTTATTCTTGTACAAACATAGAGTTCTTCGAATCCACATCCGATGAAAATCGCGTCACGATGAGTTACGACCTCACAAAAACAAGCAACTTTCAACACGAATCTGATCTTTCATCTATTTGTAAGAATGATGATGCAGGAATTTACCCAGAAATGCACATTTGAAAAGAACCAGCTCTTTTTCGGTTCCTTCCTCGTAGACCCGAATTCGCGGCGTGTGGCCATGATAGCTAAGTCTCAAGAGGACCATAACATCCTACATTGGCTGCTTTCACAATTCTCCAATTTTCACGATTCAGTTCCCTGGCTCATCATAGGGGCTTTAGTTTGGTTGATTTCTAACTGCTTCAAACCTTCCTCGGCCAAACCCGTGGATTCATTTGTGTGTTCTGGATTAGGTGCCCGTCGGCTTTCCCATAGTTTCCCGGTCTTTCCAATTGCAAGAATCAGCTCAAGTTGTTTCTGCTGCTGATCCTGCCGGAAGTCAAAGAAGAATATTAGCAGTCAACTCAGGAGAGAGCATGCCATTTTCTAGATGCGCGATTCCACGGCTATCAAGTTGTACTGAGATGAAAAGTTTTATCATTCACAATGAGTCAAGAGGTCTGGAAAGTCATTACAACCTGCATTGCCAGCAAAACCTTCTGAATTTCACCAAGCTCCTTTTCAAGAATGTCTTCTTGCATTGCCAATGCACGAGTAGCCTCTGAATTCTTTTGAGCCAGAGCTGCAGTCTTAAGACATAAAAGCACATCATTAGAGGAGATGCGACCTTTTCTAATGATTTTGGAAGTAAAGTTACTTCCTAAGGGAGATGCAACAACTTATATCAACTAGAAAGTGATTTTAGTAATTTATTCAACTTTAAACACTCCATCTCATCCCTTTTCTCTCTTGTAGGCATTTCCACTAGAGTCAGTGGCACCAGGTGGTCTACCATGGGTTCTCTGTATGCCCAAGCCTCCTTTTTTTCAATCAATTCCTGGACCATTTGATGGATTAAAAATGCCCAATTCACCCATAAATCAGATCATTCTATTTTGGGCATTTTTTATTTTCCTATCTAATCATTTATTAGTAAAATAGAAATCCTCAAGAAGTTTTACTAAGCAATTATCTTATATTAAGTGACTCCATATGATGCTGGTGCATTTCTCAATTTTCCGCACCATGCATTTGCAAGGCGAGCATGTTTCCTGGTCTTCAAATCAAAGCAGGATCAATGATGGAGAATTATGCATAGATGTGCTCCAAATCAGTTCCGCAAGAAACAATACAACCACATGCATGTTTCCAAGTGAGAAAACGATACATATAATCTTCTTCTAATCTCTTGGTCATATAAGAGCAATAAAAGATAAAAACATGACAGCATGTGATCGTAAAATTGACAGAGCCTCATTTGCTTAATTAAATAGAGTTGATCCACTATTCCAGGTATTTATTGGAAGTGATCTCATGGATCTCTATTGACAGACAATATAATTCCAAAAATTTGCATGAGGACGCATAGTTATTGGCCCAACAGCAGGGTTTCCCAGACACCTCCAACCAGAGCAAGGACTGACTTTGATGAGTTCAGACCCATGAGAGCTGGAAAAAATTGTTACAGTATCTACATTACAGATGAAACTCCCAAAATAGTCGCTCTTTCAAATGTGTGCCAGTACATCATGCCCTCACATAATTTTGCCAAATTGATTCATTAAGTTGCCTACCATGAAATCGAGTATAAATTCCCTTCATTCCACTATGATGCATGCATCTTCTTATGCATAATCAGGCCTGTCAAGCTCCCACCAATGTTGCTTGACTCAATTATTTAGCATTCTAGATCCACATTATCTGTATAATTTGAAATTCTCTGGAACAACAAACAGACGATCTCTGCCAAATGATTACTGTCCAATTTTCCATATACTGCTTTCATCAATTACGAGATGATTTTCTTAGCCTCTTTCTGCATAAACAAATAAGTGGGAATCTATAATGCCCGCTATCCCAAATGTGGTGCCAATTAGTCACAAAGTCTGGGGTCAAGGCCACCGCTGCCTGAAACCGCATTCACAGTTACAAGCTTGATGATGCAGGACATGAAGACTTACTAGTCACAGGCATTATGTGGAGCAATAGGACCAAGTTCAAGCTCATCACTTAAGTCCGAGCAGGGGATAATGACATCAATAATGGAAAGGAACCAGAGGCGGAAAAGGATAGTTGAATGGGCAGGAGTAAAGGAAAATAATTTCTGTTAGTTAAAGGATAGTTGATCCCTTGGAGTTGAGAGATACTGGGAATTGATGACTTTGGTGCATTTAAGTGAGTGTCCTGCCTTCAGTAATATCGTCTTTATGCTCTCATGCCATCTATCTCTCATTACTTTGCACTCTTGGTTCGATACTACTATGCTCTACATTAATTTTGCCTGTAGCAATCGAAGGAAAACCTATTATCCATTCTGCATTAACTTTTCACTAGATCAACAGGTAACATGCTTGGATCCAAAGTGTGACTTATTTACCTAGTTACACTGGTCAAACGATAAATCCATATTAAAAAGATGGTCTTATAGCCTCCGTGGTAAATGTATGCACGCTGGAGAAAAAATATTCAATACAAGAGGCTCATCAGTTTCACATGAACTGTCAGATAAGACATTTTTAACACGTTCTTTTGGTTAGATAATTGGCAGCCTCATAAGCCACTCTTAATTACATATTCAAGGAATGTTGTACTTGCCTCTGGTTTAAATCTAGAGACTAAAGTTTCTGAGCATCCTCATCGAAACGGGTGGAATTTGAAGCCTTCTAGAAAGGTAAAGTGAATGCAGATTCAACAACTATCTTCGAATGTTATAAATGTTACTAATATCAATGCCTTAGACATACAGCAGGTTCAGGTTGCTTCTCTATTTCAGCAGCTTAGAACTTAATATGTATATACACTCTTTCAGTCTAAAGATTATGTTCTTTAACATTGTCATGGTGGCAGAACCACAAGAATCTGAAAACCTAATCGAAAAGTCTAATCATAACCATAAACACACCAAACTGAACCCTAATCCAGATCCATAATTCTTATAAACTAAAACTGATCAACACTCCTCCAATAAATTTGTGACAGTTAGGCTGCACTATATATAGCCTCTAATCCAGGGTTTTATGAGAGAAAACACATCGAAGTTGAATGTCACCTTATAAGGGAGCAGTAAATTTGTGGAGATATTGCAACAGACTTTGTAAAGTCTAACGGTCAGTTTGACGATCTATGTCCAAAGGCTCTTCATTTAAAGTCTACAATAGGCTTCATATGAAAGATAGATTGAAGAAATGGAAGTCATCAGTATCATAAAGATGTGTTCTTTGAGATCAGATACCTATGATCAGAGATTATCAGGCTTTTGAATGTCCTTATTCAAGCTGATGCTTTGCCTCATAGAATGTCACATGCTCAATGACAGAGGAGTATCAAGGTGGGAAGTCGAGCTCAATTTGACAAGGACATCAGAAGGAAAAGCTTTTCACATAACTTTTCTTGAATTAGCATGAAATTTCTAATTTATTTCTCTTGGAGATCTAGGAATAGAGGATCAATTGCTATGCGCAAGGCATCTGAGTTGTCCTTGATTTGAAAACTCCAGCAAAACATACATAAAGAGGTTTTAGCTCAGATTTGACCAAGTGTTACTGATTACCATTGACAACTATGTAGAACATAGAACATTTCATTTGACTACGATATATGAGGTCGTAGCAGGATTAGGGACCCCACTTTAAGACTAAGCATTATTGATTATCATCATGTATAATAGGAAAAATAACAATTATTTCTCCTCTGCAACTTAGGCAAGACTTAAGTTGTAGGAACTTGTCGCCAAGAAGGCATTGTCAGTCTGTCTCAAGGAGGGAATAACATCACTGCTAATCAGGCCTTATCCCAATAGTGGACCGATATGCCATCAGCTCTATTTCCTACCAATGAAATTAATGGTAAAAAACTAAAATTTCATCTTCACAGGGATTCCAGAAAGAAGGGGAAAAAAAAAACAGAATAAGTTGCAATGTGAAAACAAAATGCAGAAAGAAAAGGATAAGACTAAGGGAATCTGAGATGAGAACAAGTAGATTGAAACCAGAAGAGAGAAAAGGACAACTAGCAGCAAACAACTGAGGCAATGCCATTCCCCATTTTAAGGAAACTGAAGTGATCAACACCTACAGGCTTCTGTCTTCCACAGCTCCTCTTTCATTCACTTCTCCCAACATTACTTCCACACACACACACACAGAAATTGGGAGGAAAATGAACCTTCCACAGGAAGCCTCCAACTGAAATTGCATTCACAAAGGTTGAAACCACATACCCAGGCGCATCAGAAAGATTCTTCACATGAGTTTGTGTGTGCAACCCGTTGCCCCGAAGAGAGAGAGAGAGAGAGAGAGAGAGAGAGAATAGATTTAAAATAATTTCCAAGTCCCCAACTCCCTCAGAATTCCCTACATTAGGCTACCTCAGCAAGGTTGTTGGCCAAGAGAAACCCAAACAGGAAACTAGCAGACCTACGTCAAGATAACCCTTCTTTGAAACACTTTGGTAGTGCTCCTGAGTCGAAACCAAAATAATGAATCATTCGTCACTACAAAAAGGATAATGGTAACCCCCCCATTAACTACTTAGGTATACACCTCATGATGATACTATGAATACATCATGTATGACATTACCAATGGAAGAAGTCTGCTCTTCCACATATACACCATCATGTCCCATGACACCACAATGCAGATAAAGTTATATATCATATGACAAAGTTGAAAAAATATTAGTATGGTGGATTTTTTTTTTTTTTTGGTCAAAAGTATGGGTGGATTTGAAGAAGCCTTTGGTGTCCAATTGAGGATGTAGAGAGGAGGGATTGTCCTACTCCTACTCCATTCTATCCTTTCACACCAGATACCATCTATGAATATTAAAACCATAAGATGGGAAGGCAACATCCTGTCATTAAGGATGGTCGGAGTAAAATCCCAAGATATGACACCATTCTCAACAAATCCTGTATGGAGGCCATTCCTCATGGTTATCTTGAATGGAAAGAAAATGATATTGCCAATGAAAGAACAGATGTTCTCTGTCTTTCCTAACATCGACCTAATGGGTTCATAAAAATTGCAATAGTTGTGCTGTGGATAAAGCAATGAAGAAATGGTTGGGAACTCTATCCAGGATGTTCTACTTCTGTTCAAATGAGTAAACCACCAATGCCAACAAAAGTGAGCACAGAAGCAGCATTAGAATCTACAGGTCAGGAATTCATAGACAATGCAGAGGAAACCTTGTATGTGTCTTCCCCATTATCCCCATGTTTCACTCTGTTCATGTGACGAGGTAAGGTTTGTATGTATTTTACATTGAACCATAAGTTAGAGTAAGCATGACAGTTTTTAACATTACTTGCCCTAGGAAAATGCAGAATACGATTGTGCTGATGAAGGTGAATTTATCCAGTGGAAAGAAGGTTTAAGTTCTTTCACTCTAGTTGTTACTTGTTACTTGTTACTTGTAGCATGCTATAACAAGATGGAGAAGTTAGCCATCAGACAGTGGATTATGCTACCACCATCTTATTCACATATCTTTTTCTCCATGGTCAAGAACAACTCTAAGAGGCAACAAGGGACTAGGAGTGCCTACCGGATTCCATTTGTTCATCTTTAGGCTGTGACATGAAATTCTGCTATAGCAAGCATAAACATCAATAAAAGGATAAGCATCCAATGCAAAAAGCAAAACAGAGCCCAGAAAAGGAGTGCGAGGATTGAGGAGACAACATAAGGAAAAAAAAAAAAAAAAAAATTGGAAAAGATAACCTCAATATCTGATTCAAAACACATGATTCATGGACCGCAATTTCAAGAATGAAGTATTACCAAGAAGTTGGTGTTATTAGGACATGTGCATACAAATGACAAGCCAGGTCAAGCCTTACAAGTTTATCTTTTTTGCTCATTACTTTTGTTTTCCCCTGGCCTTGTCTATAAAATGCCTCTTTTGAAATGGATATTCCCAATTCACTTCTCTGACAGTTTTGCAAATGATGAGGATCCTCATAACTTAACATGACTGATATTTGTATCGCCACTGACCATTTCGATTGAGCCACAAAATGAATCAATGTTTCACCACAATACCCAACACCACGCTAATCTAGTCCTGTTGATGACTTGCCTCCAATTTTCAGTTGTACTTGCGGAAATAAAGAAAAGCGGCTTGATTCAGTACAGTTCTATAGCCTAACATATAACAATCCAAGACTGAACTGAAGACAACGATAATTAGGAACACATATTACCTCAGCAATTGGCTCTTTCAAAGTCTTCCGAGTAACCCGAAACCTGATCCCGAGCTTCTCGAGCTGTCTTGACAGGACCCGGATCATAGTCGCGGAGCTCCTCAAGTCCTCCTCCAGCTTCTCAACCCTCTCCACCAAGTTCACATTCGCACCGGCCGCTTTCCCCGGCTGCTCAAACACCCTCCTCCACTGCCGCCGCCTAACCCACGCGCCGCTCGCCACGCCGCCCACCAACGCCACCACCAGCCACCCCAAAACCCTATCCCCGGCCGCTCCGATAGCCGCCCTCTTCACGGCGAAGACGACCGACACGACGGCCGACGAGACGAGGCAGACCAACTCGGCAATCGAAAGAAACGAATCGAAGTCGAAATGACTCGCCCCTTCCCCGCGCACCGCGCCGTCGGACGGGTACGCCCTGACCCGGTAACCGCCGCCCTTGAGGGAAGCCAAAGCGTGGCGCGAATTGGGCCAATTCTTGGGCAAGACGATGTGGGTCTGCGGCGCCGGGAAGGTTGGGACGCGCTGGGAGGCGTACGGCGGAAAGAAACTGGTGGGTGTAAGAGGGGAGGCGTTCCTGGTCGAGTAGAGGGAGAGGCGGGACGCGGCGGCGCTCCGCCGCTGGGGCGGCGTCAAGGAGAGCGACATTGTCTTGCCGAGAAGGGAAGAAGCTCTTCGGAGAGGTCAGGGCTCTTCGGGGAGAAGGGGAGGAGAGCGCGGGACTGGCGGTGCCATGGATGGGGGGTTCGTGCTGCTTCTGCTCGAGAAGGACGATGCTTGCGAATATGCAGAATCAAGATTTAGAGAGAGAGAGAGAGAGAATATGGCGATGGATACGATGGAGAGAGAATGGCTTGAAACTGTTTGATTTTTCCTTCGCAATGCCCCCTTCGGAAAAAACTATGTAAGAGCATCATCGTATGATCTCACTGCAAAATCGGCTTTGGACCTTGAATTTTGGCTTTTAAGTTTTACAGGATCGTTATTTTCTGAAATTCAGAAAACTACACAAAATTCCTGATGATAAAGGACAGAATTTTACTAACATGACATGACAGTCTTTAGATTAGTGTTATATTAACGGATGCAATCTACCTTGGTGGAACAAATCTTGCGGAGAGAATTTCCGGTGGGCCACCTCTTTCTTGAAGGGTAAGGACTTCTCTAAATGCATTGCTCGCTTTTCCCTTGGGGCTCTTTAACATAAGAATAGCATCATATTCAGAGAATAACCCCTTACCGTCCCAGCTATGAAGAACCATCTTCTTAAGGTGGTTAGGAATAGAGCTAGCACCTTCAGAAACGTTGAGGATAGCTTCAGAAACAAAAAGGTTGCAAAAGAAGTTGGGGCATCAATCCCATTATCTTCTTGGGAGATCCGTAATCGACTTTGGTTTTAATCGACGCTTCAAGGAAATGCTAGTGCTCTAATGCTCTAGAGCTGATGTCTCTCCTCCTGCGCTGAGATGTTTGTTTCTTTGCCGGTTGTTCACGCCGTGCCTTCTAGTTTGCTGTTTGCCTTCTTATAGGCATTGCCTTGTGTTTTTACATCATGGCATACTTCCACTCATTATCTTTATTCATCTTGAGTGTAAGTTTTTGGTACCGTGTTTTTTTGTACTTTTGACATTTCCTCTTTATATTATTACCTTTTACCAAAAAAAAAATAGTATACCATGTATTTCGAATTCTTAAAATAAAAAGCCCATAATAATTTTTAATTATCTGTTATTTATCTTTTTCATGATTTAAAATAAACCGTTACTTTCACAGTAATTTAAGGATAGTCATATAAATATTTCTCTAAAATGCACGTGGACCCTATTTTAAGCCCTAATGACTTTTCGTGAATGGCACGCGTGATTTGGGAACTTAGGATGAGAGAATATAAGAGGTTTGGCGTCATCTAATGTAAAAAAAAATATTTTTAACATCAAATTGACAAGAAATCGCAATAAAGAGAATGAACCCAATTATAGTGGGTTTAACAACCGCACTGAAGTACTCGTCATAGTCCAGTCAAGCTAGTGCTTAGATCCTTATGCAATGGCAAGTTTTGAAGAGTTCAATGGTGCTGCCGGACTTTTCCTTGACCTTTACAACTGAGTAGATTTTTAGCTGCTGCAAAATCACAGATAAGTGAATAGGTGCTCGTAAGTTTTGAAGAGTTCAATGGTGTTACTGGACTTTTCCTTAGATCTGAAAATCCACTTACAACTGAATAAGTTCTTAGCTACTGCAAAATCATAGATAAGCTTAAGGTGAAAGCATGGCTGACCCACTATGGATATTATAGTGCAGTGTACTCGTGTACCCGACCCCATTACAAATTTGACAAATAAGATAGGGGCCTAGAACCGAGAATGGTTCCCTAGGTGCATGGGGGAGCATAGGGATCATGGTGGCCAACCAAAGGAGGTAGAGGATTGACCTATGTAGGGGGTGATGATAATTGCAAACTAAAACCATACATAGGAAGATTACAAGCTCAGTTGATCACATGAAAACCATCCATTATTGTCTCCAACCAAATTTTCGACCCCTAGAATTATGTTTATCCCATGGTCCTAAAAAACGAGTGAGTTAAGTGGCGTGCTAAGCATGATGAATATTGAATGAAGATGGGACATTGGATTTTGGGAGAAATCATTCTTCTTTGATAAGTAGTCGAGAGTGCTATACACAAAAGGAAACAATCGTAGGATTATAAAGAACCATGGTGACAAAAGGACCGTACTAAGGATAGAGCCCATTGAAGACTTGAATTACCAAATCCTTGTCGAAGGCGGATTAGTTTATTCAGGTGAGAGAGTTTGCAATTGTCTTGAGATGTTGAAGATAATTATACACGGACTGGTCTGATTACTTCTCGGCACTGTGAAAGCCAAGTAATTAGCACAATTTCCTTGGCCGCACAACAATTAGTAAAATGTCTCTCGAGATATTCGAAGGTCAAATATCTCGACTATGAGGCCGAATTGATCAAATTGAGGAGGCATTAATTCGTCTTGACCAACGTGAAATAAGAGGGATTGACTACCATAATGCGATCGTGATTACTGACAAGCTTCAATGGACACGGATAAGGACCCATCCACATGACCTAGCAAATCTTTGCAGATTAGAATAAGCTCAAACTGACATTTCCACGGTGTAAATGGGCTCAACGTTGAGAAGAGGTGACTTGGAATTGGGATTAACAGAGATAGAAGACGTGGGTAACAAGATTGTAGAGAAGAAAAAATTGGAGATGCATTGGACATTATTGAGAAAGAGAGAGGAACAAAGAGAGCGTGAATTTAGGGTTGGGATGTCGGAGAATTTGATGTGTTTTTCTGTTATGATGCTATGTTGATATTTAGAGTTCAAGAAAAAATAAAGATAAAGTGTTTATGGTGGCTTGACTTGACCCTAATTAGGACTGCGTGGTATGTAATTATAAAGCAATTAAGTCCAATCATGGTACAAATAGAAACATAACTACAAGTTCAGCCCACGGTACATATCAATTACATATTAATAACCACATCCATATCATATTGGAAAATTTTCCAATGGGGTGGATGAACTTAGAATACCAAGTTTAAACATAGACCTTGACCATTCGGCCATAGCTAAATTAGATCAATGCTTTCTCTACCATAGAGGCCAATTTCTGTGGATGGGCTTGGCCCAGTGTTTCAACATTCAAGGAGCCCAGCTTGAGACTTTCGATTTCTTTTAAGAGCGGCGTGGCTGTTTTCATTTTCTTACATAATGTTATTTACTTTTGGGGATTACCTCTTCGATAAGATATTAATTTACTTTACTAGGATTATCTACAATTCAAGATTAAATTATCTCCAGTTACCCGTCAATAGATGATTGACTTGCATTAGGTATCACGAATTATTTGACAATATTTCCCGATATAAATGAATGATTTTGTTTCGACTTATATCATATAGAAATCATCTATTATGTCCATATTTTTTTTTTTTTGGTAAAGTATTATGTCCATATTTCTTTGATGCATGCATCTACCACAAAAATCAATCCATGGAAGTCTTTTTGTTTTGGTAAATTCTGCTCCCTTTGGTCATATTCTAGATTCGTCTAATATGTTTTTTTCCTTAATTCTTTTTGGGTGGGTTAATACCATGAAAACTTAAGACTGATATACTTGTGATAAATTTACTCCGAATTAATTTTTTAACCCCGAAAAAACTTCAAACTAGTACACCTATAGCAAATTTACCCTTCGTTAATTTTTGTTAAATTTTATGGTCAAATTACTGAGTTGAATAACATGTGATAGTCGATAGATGTACAAGTTTGGGATTTTATTTTCTGTTCATCATATGTGTACCAGTTTTGATTTTTCGCAATATTAATCCAATTTAATGAAACATAACAGAGTGTAAATTATCACAAGTATATTAATTTTAAGTTTTTATGATATTAATATTTTTTTTTTGAACAAATGTTAATATTTTTCTTTATTGAAGGCGTCTCATCATTAAATATAGAGAATGACAATAATGTGTTTTCTTCTTACTCTTTGTGCAGATGGGTCGTACTAATATCAATCATAGCTCTTATGAAATTTTGTTGCAATCATAGAAAGAGGACAAATTTGGCGGTGGCCTCTTCTTTAAGTTCCTTCCGCCTACTACCAAATGCTTTGTTGCCCGGTGATTCGTCCACACGAGATGGGTAGGCCAACCGCATTGCACTGGACGGTCTACTGACAGATCCCTCTCATCAACTTTCAAATGATTGCAACACCAGGTCCTCGAAGCCTGAAGAGAATGGCCTGTAGTGGATTGGAACATTCGGTACGGAAGAAGAGGATTAGTACAGTAATGCCCTCATCAACCTAACTATATGAGACCTAAATTTCTGTATCTTGTAGAGAAACTGAATTGCAGAGAGACCCAAAAAGGTTAGGTGCATAGTTCAGTTCAACCCAGGATCCAATATGAGTGCAGTCAACTTCACTGGTGACTTCCTCAGCATTTCCCTAACAAGGTCAATAGTTTTTAGAAGAGTGCAGAGGAACAGAGAGCAGATCTTGGCCCCGTGATCAGCTACTTAAATTTCATCACAAGCACAAGAACCACAGTTGGAGAAGTGCGCCGCATTCGCACATGGAATGACAACCATGGAAAACTCAAAAAGATAAAGAAACTAAGGAGAAAAAGAAAGCTTCATTGCAAGGTCTAAAACCATGGGCAAAATTAGGACTTAAGAGCCTCATTGCAGGCAAAGCACCGGGAAAATTTGATCTGAACTTCCCCAACAACAGTATGCAGACAATCGCACACCATAAGTTCGAACAGGGTCAACGTTGAGGAATGTGCTTGCTTAATAAGCAGAAACACTGGGGGAGAGAGAGAGAGAGATTAGCAGGACTAACTCACGTAATTCAATTCATTTATGAAGTTTGTAATCCTGTTTAAAAGTGCTATTTGCGCTGCAGGCGAAGGAACTCCCCTTTCTTCTAAGAACAAAGATTTCATTACAAGATGCTCCGGACAAAATCACTGTTTGTCTAAATCCTAATCCGGGAGATCCATAAATCACGGTGCAACAGCAAAGCAAAAACACAAGGCAATGCCTTATCCAATATATAGAATCATCAAGCAAAAACACAAGGCAATGCCTTCTCCAATATATAGAATCATCTCTCTCTCTCTCTCTCTCTCTCTCTCTCTCTCTCTCCATGTCTGCAGCTTCTTCATTGATATATCAAGACAATAAAATCTCCATGTCTGCAGCTTCTTCATTAATATATCAAGACAGTAAAATCCTATTTGGTTCAGCTGCTTCCAGGAGTGTCAGTTACAGCACACTTGCGGTTCAAATAACGAATGACAGCATCCTCAGCCCTGTAATTACAACCAGAAAGTGATTAAGGCATAATTCTGACGAAACGAGAAAGTCTCTTTGGCAATACATTGTCTAAAACATGAACAGTTAGAATCACATCACAGAAGAAAAGATTGAGACAGGAATGACTAGCTAAAAAGTACAATATGAGACATATAGCAAACTGCAAAAAGCAGTAAAACCAGAATCCGATTCACAGCGTTATTAAAAAAAAAAGTTCTCGTTCTAATTATCTGACAATTAATGGTTTTGAACTCCTTACAGGATGACAGATATGGTGAACAATCAACATTGACAGGGTCTCAAAGAAGTCAGGAGTGTTATAATGAGCTACAGCAATCCATCATTGACATGTAAGGAATATCCCTAATATTGATTGGATTTGCCCGATATTTTCTCATAAATTCAACATGATTACAAAGCTCATTAGGCATAATGAATTTTCAGAACAATCACCATCTAGAGGAGAAAAGATCCGACAAAAATCCAAGACAAACCATCAGACAAGTTGGTCCATTGATCAGATTTCACAGCAAAGTTTACAATTTTTATGATACTCACTCCGTGACTTCGATTATGTAATGTTATTACTGAGCAATTTATTATTTAGGCTACAAGAAGCTCAGAAAGCAGGTGTTGCTTGATCGAACAAGGCATTCATGCAAAATACCACGATATATCCAGCTTCGTTTTCTAGAGAAAAAATTAGCTTCTCGTTCAAAATGCACTATAAAGTACTTCTATCTATCTGTCTGTATTTCACTGTACTCCATATCGCCTCCATGGGATGTATACATAAACAATGGACAAGAAAAGTAAACAAACTCACCAAGATTGGTTATAGAAGTCAGGATGATGTTCTTTGTCCACAATATGGCTCGCATCTCCCGCCGCAAGCTTCAAGTCCCTACTTTGAGAAGCAATCAATGCATTGACGAATTCTGCTGGTGACTGACTGAACCCAAGAAAGAATGAGCGTCTCTGCCGATGCTTATGGATCTCTTTAATTGTGGAAATGATGTTCTTGTCACAAGAATCAATCTCTTGATGCTTCTCGATATTTGCCAAAAATGCAGACATCTCCTTTTCCAATGGGATAGGCAAATCCATCAACACATCACAACAAGTAGTTCCGGCAGGAGAACTACCGGAAAGCTTGATCCTGTGCTCCAAGTGAATGGGTTGTGGAGGAGTCAAGTGCTGTGACAACTTCTGCGGAACCATGATGAACTTCATCTTCTCATCTCCAAATACTTTTTGGAGTGGCGGATCACACGTGAAGAAGGATGGATCACCTGAGCTCTGCAGGTTCCTGGTCTTAACATAGTGCCAAATTGCTTCCAAAACTCTGGGCCGTGTAGATACCTCAAGACCAACAACATCTGATAAAGCTGGTGAAAGCTTGAACTTTTCGGGCACGTAGTTCATGTCTAATCTTATTTGCACAGTGAATTCCTTGTCCCCATTTCTTTTGACCTCAAATCCCTCATGCAGAGAAGGAGACCTCTCACTATCCCATAAGATTACATGGTTATCTGGATAGAGAGTTTTGTCCAAGTAAATGGTAATTTTCTTGAAGAAAGACGAAAATTTAGGGCGCGACAGACCTGCCTTCTGAATCGTTCCGCCCACAACAGGATCTTTACCATCTTCTAATATCCGTCCAATAATCTTAAGTGACCATGATGGTGGCTCTACAACTGTGTTCTCTGAAGTCTTTGGAGTTTGATTCGAAAATGTGTTGAAAACATATATCCTAAGCGTTTTCTGGAAGCGAGAAGGGTTCCTAAGTGCCTCTTGAATCTCAATCTTCTTCCTTGACAAAAGGGCGTCCACTCTTGCCTCATACTCAAGTAACTTAGTGTAGATAGCAGATTCAGGCAACGGTGCAGCCACCTTACCAGGCAGTTGGTTCTCAGGAAGCTTCCTCTTCTTCCTAGGACCAGCTGGAGTTAACTCCATCGTTTTCAACGGCGAAGCAGCGGCGACATTAGATGACCCTGGGGGCCGAGAAGGCGGCTTCTGGCCAGCACGCTTCCCACTTCCGCTACCAGGCGTAGCCACAGGCGGCGAAGATGCATTGACATTGCCAACACCAGCATTACCAGCATTGTGATTATGAAACTGAGATTGGAATTTGCCGTGAGGGGCGTGCGCTTGTGCATGCCCCTGACCAAGTACATGAGCCTGGGGCTCGGACAACTTGAAGTGACCAGTAAAATGAGACCCGCCATGCGTCTGAGGCTGCGACTGTGGACGGAGATGGGCTGGCTGCTGGTTGACAACCCCAGAATTCCCAAACGCAGTACTTTTAATTCCACTATTGCTATTCATTGAGAGACCTTATTTCCTATCCCACAGCACTAAATGCTAACAATTCTATAGAACATAAGCCTTATATACAATCCAAGCGAGGGCACGATCAAGGGTCGCATAAATCTACGATCTTGCACTCAGCGACGGAATCATTAGCATGCTTGACACGTTCTTGAGAACAAAAACCCTACGTTGCAACGATTTCTTGCCCAAAAGAATCGAGGGAAACCCGGAAATTACCTTCAAGATCGAATTTTTCCTCTGTTTTCCAGGAAATCTCCAGAGAAACTGCAGTTTTTCAACGATCTTGGGAAAGTTAAAGAAGGGATCGAGAGAGCTCGAGAGCGGAGACGTACGCTAGTGGCGGGTCGGAGAGGCTGTCGTTCCGACCAAGCTTCGGAACAGCAACTCCCGTCTCATCCTCAGGCCACGCCTACGCTGTCTCTCTCTGTCTTCTCTCTCTCTGCTATGGCTTCTCGCCGGAGGTACGGGGACGGGCGCGGCGGGGGAGAGAGCTTGAGCTACTGCACAGCACTTTTCAGAGCGGAATTCACTGTGAAAAATGCTAGGCGTTAAAAATTTATCTAATAGGATAAATTAATTAAAATAAAAAAAAAACCCACCTTTTTTTCTTTCTCTTAAAATCAAGTACTTTCCGTTGCCTCCTCACTTTCTTTTTCCAACATTACTATGTTAAATTTATAATTGCATTAACAATTAAAATAAATCGCATATAAAATAGCAGCAACAACATCATCATCATCAACATCATCATTATTATAAGGACAAGTTTTGTATTGCGGAAGTTTCGATAGTATAACCATAAACGTTGGTAACAACTCTACAATAACATTACACACTATAGATTTTCGTTATTTAAATAGTCACATAATCTGTAATAATTTTTATCAAATGTATTAATCATTTATAGTCAAAGTACAACACCTTTAAAAGATGCACTACTAAAGTCACGCCTCTTAACACAATATATTGATACTTAAATTTTGACAACCCATTTGAATATTTATTACACAGAAAAATTAGGGGCTAATTTGGCCCTAAAACAAATATATTAGTTAATTGCTTTTAAGTATTAGGAGAATATTGATGAAGCCCATATGATTGCATTAAACTTGAGCTAAATGGATTGATACAGGGGCTTTTGAGCTTAACTGGATTAATTAAACTGAGCCAATAAAGTGAAAATTGGAATAAGCCCTTAATTGGCCAAAATTCCGAAATGTTTTATGCATTTTAAATTAGGAGATCCTGATTTAGTGGAGCATTCTTGAAGAGTGATTGAACTCTTTATTATCAAAATTTAAATCACATGGGAAAGAAAGGCTAATTTCCTCTTAATAAATATAACATATATTCTTTGGGTTTAATTTAGAAAAGTAAAGAATTTTGTGCTTAAAAGAGAAGTCCTAACTTTGTGTCTATATAAACGTTAATAAAAATGACAAAAATAATCCCTTAACTTCAACCTAATGTATAATTTGATCCATTAACTTTTAATTTATTCAATGTGCCGTCCGAATTTTAACCCGACGTGTAATGTGTGTCATAAACTTTTAATTCGTTGATGTGATCCATAAAACTTTTAGTACATGTTTATTACAGTCCCCGAACTGTATATGTAGTCCCAGGTCTTAAATTGATGGAGGGATTACGTTGACCATTTTCATATAGTTCATGGATTATATTAAATATGTATCAAAAGTTCACGGATTATATCTAATAAATTAAAAGTTCAAGAACTATATTGTACATTGAGTTAAAATGTAAGGATCACATTAAATAATTTAAATGTTTATGGATCAAATTACGCATTTGATCAAAGTTTAGGAACTGTTTGTATCCTTATCCCTAAACGTTAACAAGTTGAGAATAACGCAAAAAAGTGAATTTCTCTATATTTCGATGAGGCACTTGGATGAACGCTTACCTTTCCCCACAATTGGACTTCTTAGCTTTACTCAAGATACTTGGCCACATTTCATGTAACATTCTCGTTCCAACCCAATTTTTAGAATGAGATTATATTAGCGTACAATTTTGGACGGAATTATCTTGAGGATCGAGAAACCACGAAAGCAACAAAAGGCTACTTTGGGGCAAAAATTCAATTTCTCATTGAAGGGAAGCGAAAATTCAAAGAGTTGGGAATGGGCCACAAGCGAGGACCCGAGTAGGCCCAAGCCCATGTTGCGTGGTCCAACGGACCCAAGCCCGCAGAGCTAAGCCCAATTAGGCCCATGCCCATAATGGGCGGCCCATGGGCCACACGCCCAAGTTGAGTGGGTGGCCCATGAGGGCTATGGGCTCTCATAGTGTGACATCCCGATTTTCCAATTCTATTTTCAATAAATTGAGACGGGAATTTCGTTGGCAGACGCATATAGTTATTTTCCTCGAGTCGACCACTCATATGAAAACTACTCATCGGGTGAAGCTCATAAGAGTTTCTAATGCATCGACTCGAGAATTTGACCAGAAGCGACCTTTCGACCGAGCTAATCTGCAAGGGTCATTACGGCACGATTAAAATCGATTAGAGATCGGAGATAGGTCGACTCGACAGAGGCATGTGATCAGGTGTGGGTGATTCCACCAGATCACACAATTCTTGTCAATCGGCACTGGACCGACTTTTCTATCGATTTGGTACCCTGTGTTCGTATTTGAAACCTTGAGATTACCCCCAACAACCGAAAGTCGCCAATGTTTCAAAGATGTACATTGTGGCTTGAGATGATCAACCACAGGTCAAATGCGTGAAAATTTCTAAAGGCTATCCGGTAGGTTGGGCCACGCTAGTATCGTGCCACAGTGAAATTAACCGTGGAATTGAGATCGAATTCAGAAATTGGAAGTTTGGGTGTGTCACAAATCATTTTAGGATCATTGACTTATCTTTGGAAGATTTTTCATGCAATCAGGGTCTTTCAGCAATTAAATAAGAGAATAGCTAATTTGGCTCGAGAAATAGTAGGCTCGTCTTTGGTCGTGCTTTTTTGATTTAAGTTGATTCTATGGACAAATGAAGATGTGAATTGAAGTGTGGTGACATTGAATTTATCTTATGGACTTCAATTTGATTCAATTGGAAGAGAATTGATGAGAATTGAGGAAATTGAATGTACAAGAATTGGACCCCGGAAAATGGAATTGAACCCATTGGAATAAGGTTGTGGGAGTTTTGAGTGAGTGGAGTTGATGTCATGGTGGGCTATTTTTGGGGATTAAAGAAAAAGGGAAAAAGAAAAAGAAAAGGGCCCCCTCTCTCTCTCCTCCCTTTCTTCTTCCTCCCCTCTCTCCTCCATCGACGGAACAGCATCTTCCTTCTTGGGCTGCTCGGTTCCATGGAGACCAAGACCGAGGAAGCGTGGCCGCCGTCGCACGCCCCCCGCCGCCGCTCACCTTTGCCCGTTTGTGCCGCCGTTCGCCCGCACCACCGGCCGCGCCACCGTCGCCCTCTCTCCTCTCTTCTCCGGCTCAGGTTTTACGCTTGAAAACCCAGCGGATCTAAGGAGGTGTCGAAGCCAGCTGCAGCCTAGCCGGATCGCCGTCCACCGTCGTCACCGAAGCTCGCCACTACCGCCGTCGTTCGCGCGAAGCCCGCGCTCGCGCCCGTGCGTCGCTCCGCCCGCTTCACCCAGCTCGTCGTCCCGAGCTGCTGTTCAGCTTGCGCAAGGGCTACCGGAGCCCGTTCGTCGCCGTTGTGCACCACCGGTCGCCGCCCGAGCTGTCGCCCCTCTCCTCCGCTGTTCCTCCGCTGAATCGCCGCCGGATCCCCCCCCAACCAGTAGCCACCGGAAGTTGCAGAAAATGGGTATGGCAGCCCCTTCGTGGGCCGTTTTGGCCACCTTCCCGAGCCTGGATGCTCGGCCCGCTTTGAGGAAAGTCGATCCTCGCGTCGTCCCCGTCGTTTTGGTCCGCTCGGTTTGCTAGTCCGATGAGTTTACCTCACTAAACCCTAATTAGAGGGTTAATGATGCTTTATGGGTGTTTAGTTTATGTTAAGTGTTATTAGGTGGTTCGTTTAATTTATTTAAGTGTAGATTATATTAAGGTGTTTGATTAATTTAAATTGTGTTTAATTTAAGGTTAAGTGAGTAGTTATATTAATATAAGCTTTGATGTGACATAATAGGATTTTAATTTCGAATTATTTAATTGTTTCGAAATTCTGGAAATTTATAATATTATTTTAATTCCGAAATTATTAAAATATTATTTATAATTTTAAAAGAAAAATGGAAAAAATTATTTTTGAGCCTCAGTTCTGCTCGGAATTTCGTCTTAGATCGCTCTTTGTGTAATCGGATTTTGAAATTGATAATTGGATATTATAAATTGAGCGTGGATCGTGAAAATAATGGATATTATTATTATATTAATTTTCGGAATAAATTTAATTATTTAATAAATTCCGAAAATTTTGTCGACCCTAAACTCTCGAAATTTCGTGCCGCTCACTGCTTTGTGCATTTAGAATTTGATATTGATGATTGATTGTGGCGAATTGAGTGTGATTGCGATTTATAAGGATTCTTTAGAAAACCCTAAGTGTGGAAATTGATGGGAGATTGGCCGTGATTAACCACCTATTAGAGGTCGTGCCCAGTGAGGCCGTGATGGACCACCTATTAGAGGTCGTGCCCAGTGAGGCCGTGATGAACCACCTATGAGAGGTCGTGCCTAATAGGGCCGTGATAGACTACCTATGAGAGGTCGTGCCTAGTAGGGCCGTGATGAACCACCTATGAGAGGTCGTGCCCAGTGAGGCCGTGATTGACCACCTAATTAAAGGTCGTGCCGAGTGGAGCCGTGATTGCCACTGGTTATTAAACCCTCCTATAGGGTCGAGATTGAAAGCGTGGTGGGTTACTAGAATGACATGTAATCGGCCGAGTCGATTGATCGTGAGAGACGATCCAAGTGTTTGAATTGTTCGATGATGTGATTGTGCTGCAGTTGTTTGGTTATTATAATTGCACGTGGTTGAATTATATAAACTGTGCTAACTGCGCAGATGAAGGTTAATGCGAGGTAAGTCTTCTGTATGATGTGGCTAGGCCACCCGGGGCGTATTTTCTTTCTAATAGGAGTTTAGGGGGTTGAACTTGCTGAGACATTGTCTCATTCCGGTTTGGGGATTAAAATTTCAGGTCCCTAGATGGTAGTCGTGGAGGACCCGAAGCCCTAAGTCTGGAAAGGTGGAGACTGAAGTATTGGTGAACGTGTCCTGCTAGTTGGTTTTAGAATAGTTCCCCTTTTGTCGAGCTGGCCTATTTTGTAGACAGCCCAGAGTTGTATTTAAACCTATGTGTTTGTATATGAGTGTTTGGTATTTTGATTGATTGCCTGCTTTTCTATCCCAAGTTAAAAGTTGTCAGGGGATTTGTTTTGCTTCCGCTTCCATAATAAAATGAATGGGTCGGCGACGTATCCTGGGATGTCGCATATTTGATCGACCGCAAGTGGGATGTTGGCGCGCTCGAGGTTCGGGGTGTGACACATAGCCCAATTAGGTCAACCATTGCTAAACTATGTATTAATTGCTTTCACATACATGAAGAGTGCATGAGTAGTGCACAATATTAGTGAAATGATCGAAATGCCATTTCTTTTGACTAAGGACTGTGACACCTATTTTTTTTTTTTTTAAAGAACAACAAAAACAAAAACAAAAACAAAAACAACAAAACAACAAAAAAGAAAAACACAAAAAAGAAGAGAGAAAAATGCTTAGGGGGTCGGGTCGGGCCGGATCCAGCCTTGGCCCGGCTCGCCTCTCTTTCTTGCCCCACGTGCGGCCCAGCCTCCTCTTCCCTTCAGCCCAGCCCGCGCCCCAGCTTTCTCCTTGCTCCTCCTGTCTTGGCACACAAACCGGGAGAAGGAGAGAAATACAGGAGCATAGCAGAGCAGGAGTAGGCAAAGCATGAGTGTCGCGACCCGATCTCGCCCGCCCCCTCGAAAAGTGTCCAAGGAAGGGGAAAGGTCAGGTTTAGGGGTACTTTGATCACGAGAGTTTCCTCACGAGATCTCGAGCTCTCCCAAGCTCGTACCCCGCGTGACAGCGGATTTATTTATGCGGTCTAATTGTTTAACAATCTAAGAATATAGACAGGAGTCGCCACTAGCCTCAACTTTGGGGGTCGGCTAGAAACCCAATCGAGGGTCCGGAGTATTCCCTCGATTCCTACGCAACCAGATATCTAGGTTCGGGGACTTGGGTTACGCTAATATTGCTATTAGCGCCCTTTCGGTACCTAAACAGTATGTTGTGTTTTTCCTAACACGTTCATGCATTTCTTTTTATATTTTCAGGATCGTCAATTCTATACTAAATGATCATGCGTGGTGGATTATTTACATGCTATTCTATTTCTAAAAAATAGAAAGGAAAACAACCAATGAAATTGAAATTGCAAGGCATTAAGTAAGCAATCAAGGGAAAGCCGTAAATCTATCGTGCAGTCCTAAAAATATAAAAGAGAAACAATTAAAAAGAAATGAAAGAAACCCGCAACTCGTCGGGTTTTATACAATGCATGGAACCCGAGACATATGTCGGGAAAGAAACGAATATTACAGAATAATAGTCGGAGTGGACATCGACCTCCACCATCTTCACTTCTTCTCCACTTTTTGGATCCTATTCTAAACCTAATCTAGGAAAAAAAGGATCCCTTGCCTCATCTTATATGACTAAGACAATGCATAGAAACCATTATTATAACGAACAGACGTAAGCATTAGACATGAAAATGAATATAGCAAATTCAAGTCGCAAACAAGGCAAAATACAATGCATGTTTAAAGGTTCGTAAGACCACCCAGACAATGTACACAAATGTGAAACTTGCACATGACATAAGGTTGAATGCGAAAAAGGTTTGGGTAAACATTTAACCCTAAATCAGAATGCAAAGAAGTCACACAAGTCATTAGTATTGCAAAGTGACTTAGAACTAAGGCTGTCATGCATGGCAAATTTAAATTGCAATTAGCCGAATGGATGCATGGTTTTTACATAGTAGATGACCTTCAAATGAGACATGCTACATATCATCAAATTTAGTATGCATCATATTCTAAAAGATTCAAGAAAGCATGCACATACATCGACCAAATCATCCATCACGAAACTGGGCATTCAATATAGGCACAATAAATGCACATTCAACGGTTATCTCATCCTGCAATCTTTATGGTAGATGAATCAGCATATGAGGAATAAATTTCATGAGGAAGCATCTCAAGATTCTTAACACATGAATTTCTAAAAAAAAAAGAACAAGTCAATCCGGAATAGAGCATAGGAATATGTAATGCGGGCATTCTACAACATATTGAAGGCAATTAGATGCATCTATTATCTTACTTCAAGACTAACAACAACTAGCCACAGAAAAGACAGCATCTCCCTAATCAAATCAAGTCCAAAAGATCTAAAAGAATCATATGATTGTAGCTTAGGACCTCCGAATCCAAGCACAAAATTCACTATAAAATTGTCAAACAGCAAGCATGTCCAACAATCATGACAGCAGCATCTCAAATCAGATTTCTAGCACAGTGCACAAACTTTTGAGATGGATTTGAACTAACAAATGACTTCCGTTTGAGCGTTTTAATATATCAAATCGAAGCTTATCAAATGCAGATCAATTGTCCAGAACATGTCAACTCAAGATTTCGAAGTTTATGACAAATTATCCATAGCAAAAACTAAAGTCTTGAGGATCTACAAATTTCCAGAATCAAACATTGATGCAGTAACATTCATTTGACTAGGCAAACGACCACCGAATTATGCATATAATATGTCATTAGAAAGCTTGAGAAGTCTCCTATGAATCTTTAGAAGGTCACGAACACAATTGAAACCATTTTCTAGCTCAAACGAAGACATTTAGCAAAGAGGTCAGATCAGTAACAGAAACAACTGCACAGACCAGAACAATTTTCCAGATTCTGGAGCAGAATTTTAAAGAAGATTTCATGTGGCTAATGATATCGGATCAGGGTGTATTATAGCTTGTTAGAAAGCTAATCGAACCATCTTCAACCCTCATGAAGGCATCAAACACAGAAAACCACATCAACCAACTCATATCAGGTCATTTGTACAAAAGGACATCCAAAACAGGGAACCAAATATTTGGCAGATTCTGGACCTAACTTTGGACAGGCAAAAACATATTAAATGAAGTCCGATTAGGGCATTCTATAGCTCATTGGAAAGATAATCGAACCATCTTCAACCTATATGAAGACTTCGAACACAGACAACCACAGCAACCCACTCATCTCACGTCATTTTGCACAGAAGGTCAGATCAGAACACAGAACACAATAAACAACACAGGTTCAGTAACAATGGCACAATGAGTGGTATCAGATCTATATACTCGGTAAATCAACTTCTAAAAAATGTTTCATATCAACACGTTTTCAGATCTGACATTATCATGATCTATTTCTCGTTCATGCTTTTGAGGTATTTCGTCAAACACTTCACGTACAACAAAACGATTAATTCAGGCTATGGAACGGGACTGAAGCTATGTTCTCATCTAACATTCTAAAATCAATATTAAAATCACAGAGCCATCACAAGTCATCTAGTTACAGCTCGGATCTTAAGTGAATCACACCTGAACTACGTGAACGTGATTCTTCTACAAATCTTTTTGCAACGGAGCGGGAGAGAGGGAATGAGTTTACCTGGTTTATCGGTGATACGGATCTTGATCGAGCCGAGAGACGGAGAGCTGAGCCGAGGCTTCCAATTCGGCGTGAACCCGAACCACATCGTATCTCGAGCTCCGGAAGGGCGCGATTCACAACGAGGGCGTTAGATCCAACCGAGAGAGCGATTACCGAGAAAACGAACGAGAGAGGGGAAGGTCGGAATCCAAGACCCGAACGGATTGAGAGAGGGACAAAATCCAAACCCTAACGGATCGAGAGGGATAGAAAGAAAGCTCACCGATCGAGCGAGCTCGATCCCGAGAGAAAAATCGGTCAAGCGTTGTTGTCGTCGCAACCCATCGCCGATCCTTGTCCCAAACCGAGAGAGAAACTTGCGAGGGAAAGATTCTCTGGTTTCCACTCCTTCGACAAGAGCTCGGGTGGTTAATGATGAACGGAAAAGGTTGAATCAATGGTGGAATCAAAAAATTAGGGCTCGCGGCCGAGGAGGGGCTTGAGCTGAGGGCACGCGCACGGCAGATCCGCTCCGCGACGGTGGCGACGACTTCTCGACCTCGCTGCTGGGTGATTCCCTCGCTCCTCTTTCTACCTCCGACTCCGGGGTCTTCTTCCAGTGGACGTCGAGCGAGAGCGAGAGCCGACGATCAAGCGAGCGAGCGTTCGATTTCCGAGAACGAGCTAGAAAACATATGATTGAGAACCTCCGGAGCCGGAAGCGATCGTTGAGGAGAGAGCAAAGCCATGGCTGGCACCGGAGGGTCCTTCGTCGGTCTCCGAGATCGGGAAGAAATCCCGAGAGGAGAGGAGGTTGTTACGGCGGAAGAGAGGGAGTCCCGAATCCGTTCTTGGCATTTTGCCCGAGAGCGGGAACCGCCGAGAGAGAGGATCCGCGCGCCCCCAAAATTTGAGAGAGAGAGAGACCGAAAAAAAAAACGATCGTGAATGGCCCCCTCCCGGAAAAAAAAGAGAGAGCCCCTTTTTATATATTTTTTCTTTCTTTTATTTTTTTTTTTCTCCCCTTTTTCTTTTTCGTTTTCCTTATTTCTTCTCTCTTCTTTTTTTTTTTTCTCTTTTCATTTCATTTAGTTTTTTTCTTCTTGTTTTGTTTTGTTTTCTTTTTCTTTTGGCTCTTTATTTTTTATATTTTTGCAAAATTGATGATTAAAATGTCGATAAAAATTTCGGGTGTCAACAATGAGTAGTAGAGAAGATAAGAACAGAAACGAGGGAGCTGAGAAAAAACCAGAGGGGACCCGAGAGAGAACATAAGAGAAAACTTGAAGACCTTCCCCGAGAGACATCAAGGGAGGCCGGCGATGAGCGTACCCTAGAGAGGGATATCTCCGGCAGTGAGCAAGCTCGAGAAAGAGAGACGTCGAGTGAGCCCAGATTTGATCGTTTTTAATCAAATCTGGGAGACAATGCTGCTTCGCCATCACCTACCGCTGCCATTCCACCATCCTCGACGATTGTCACCGTGTTTGGGTCCTTGCCATGTCGAGTCAGCCCTATCACAGCACCAGCCTCGAGCCACCACGGGATCCCAACGCCATCACTGCACCAAGCCGCTGCTTCCTTGCCGTTGCTACTTCCTTGCCACCACTGCCCGACGAAGCCATTTCCCGTGCTGCTGTGCCGCATCTACAGACAGGTAATAGCACAGTTCATAGCATCATCACCGTTGCTCCCTCCCTCTCTCGGCCCTAGCCGTCGCCATCGTCCCGTCACCCACCGTGTCCCCACTATCATTGAGTCGCCGCCCGACGGCATCTCGACCATCCTCCTCCGGTGCCGCGAAAGAGCGGGGAGAGAGGAGGCACGGCACAGGTTAAAAGAGCTAGCCGGGTGTAATCAACCGGGTTGGGTTTTGGGTGAATGGGCCGGGCATACCCGAGTTGGGTTTGGTCTGGTTTAGGACGTGGGCTTGTGGGCTTCGTTTGTTAAAAATGGCAAGACCCAGGCTGGGCTTGCACATCGGGCCCGCCCGACTAGGTTTCCGCCAACTTTGGGTTATGTGGCCCAATCCGGTTCGGGCTCGAGCCATCTAACCCGATGCGATCCGGACTCAAGCCGTTGGTTTCAACGACTGAGTCGGACCCAACTCGAGGATTCAACTTGGGTCATTTTTAGTACATTCTAATTTTATAATATTAAAATAATATTTTAATAAACAAAAAATAAAAATATTTTTATTTTAAAAAATAAAAAATTTCAATGTTAAAAAATATAGGGTTTGGTTAGGAATTGCCATATCTTGCATTCTTAGTGTAATTAGGCATTTATTTGCTCATATTTTGATTATATCATATGTTTAATTTGCATATTTTATTATGTTTAATTGCCCGTGCTCAATTTTGGTAGTTATAATTATTATTTTAATGATTGCGTACTGGCATGATCATCTCGCATGTTAGTGGATATGTGTAAAATTAATACAAACTGCCTGACTAAAATCTTTTCTTTTAAAATGAACAAGATTATGTATCAAAAGGACACTAGTTGGTCAATTTGTATAATCAAGTCATCGACCCTAGATTTTCTAGTTGCGTAGGAAGTGATGCATACTCCTATGCCCCGCTTGGTTTCTAGCCGGCCGCAACAGGCTAGTGGCGATTCCTTATTACAAAATTCTTAAAAGTTTCCTTATGTCACGCGAGATATGGGCTTGGAAGAGTTCGCGTCTAATCATTGGTGTTATACTTATTTTCTAGTTTATTTCAATCATATGGGGACCAAATCGCTTTTATTGCGGAAGTGAGACAACTCAACGCGTGATTCGCGCACATTATTTACTCTTACTTGAGCAAGAGAAGATTCTGCTCCTACGATGCACGCCGCTCGAGAACAATAAAAACTGATTTTTGCTTCAGTAAGGAGCGGAATTAGGATAAATGGAAAATGCAAAAAACAGCTTTTGCGATAATAAAAGTGAGTTTTGCTTTCACTCTCCCAGATTAAATAATTTTCTCGTCGTGGAAACTCATGTTGTTCTCAAAAGGACAAATAACGAAGTAGGAACGTGAGAACGGCATCGAAAGTGGGTTCATCTGCGATTGTGATTTGATAATACTCTTAAGTCTTTATCGTGAGAGGCTAAGTGGCGATAAAATTATGTCCCCACCGAGGGGAGAAGTCAAACTTGGCTGCTTAAACCGGTGTCATCTGCTTATGAAGCTTTTACGATCAAGGAAGAAGGCGTACAAGCAACCGCTCCTTCCATCAATTCTTCAAAATAGGTTCACTGTTTCCTGACATAAAGAAGCAGGAACTAGGATGTTTCAGTTTCTTCTGCTTTTAGGATCATTTTTGCTTCACAAACAAGCATCGCTAGCAGCTCCTCTAGAGTATTGCACACAAAGGTGTGGCGACGTTGCCATTTCCTTTCCCTTCGGGATTGGAATTGGGTGTTTCCTCGATGAGTGGTACGAGATTGACTGCCAGAATAGCACTGTCCCGATACTGAAGAACGCCAACTTGAGGGTGCTCCGCGTTATGCTACCTGATATCGTTGACGGAAGGAACGGCATGATCAAGGTCAGTCTTCCAATAACCTACTCGTCAAATGTGAGCTGCGGCAGCAGTGGAAGCTCCACACCTGCGAGCTTGAAAGGCAGCCAGTTTGTCTTCTCTGCTTCACAAAACGACTTTGTTGCCGTTGGTTGCAATATACATGCTCGGATGGATGACGCAGAGTCTACTAACATAAGTTGCGGAGCAGACAACAGCACTGTTAGGAACGCCACTTGTTCGGGCAGTAACGGATACTGTCAAATCAGGATTACCTCGGTTTTTCAGGCTTTCACCGTTGATTTCCAGCCATACAATAAAACAGCAGGAGAAAATGAATGCAATTATGCCTTCTTGGCAGACAGGTCGCAGTTCATGCCTTCGGTTATGGACTTCAATAAGTTGAGGGCGAGCGGGCATTTCCCAGCTGTCCTAGAATGGGGGATAGCAAATTCCTCAAAAGCTGCGTTAGAGATTTACAATTATGGCTCCATCTTCAACGTATCCTACGACTGCAGTTCAGTCAGCTTCGATTCTGCATATCCCATGGCGATGCCCTTTTTGCAGTGTGTTTGCAGCCCGGGCTTCTTTGGTAACCCCTATATAAAAGATGGATGCAAAGGTAAAACCAGTTACGTTTTACCCTACAAATCATTGGAAACCTAACATCGAAACACTGCATTAATAAGAGAAGTAGCTCTTTGGAGGCTGAAGTAGCTTTACATGCAACCCACTAATGAGACGAACCTCTACTGATCGATTAATCGTATTTTGTTCATTTGTAGATGAACTCAAAATAAGTCTTTGGAGGCTGAAGTAGCTTTACATGCAACCCAGTAATGAGACGAATCTCTACTGATTAATTTGTCGTATTATGTTCTTTTGTAGATGCAGTCGAAATAAGTCCGACCCCACCCAGAGAAAGTCCAAACTCCCTCTCCCAATTTACCATGAGCTATGATGCGTCTTCTGTCATGGGTAAGCAAGTTTCTACATTCTGTCATGAGCTATGAACAAGGACTATCCATCGTTTATACTTCCAGATATGCACGAATATCACATCCTTTCATTTAAACATGAGTTTATTATTGATAAAAACCCACAACTTGGAAAAAGCATAGCGCATGGGCCGCTTTCAGTGGATCAGATGTCCCGTGTTTGATTTGGGCATATATTCTGCTGCTCAACTGATTATATGGCTTTTCTGTTACGTGCTAAATATTTCTCATAAGGAGACTAATTTTTCACCAACCACATTAGCATTCTGTTTAATCAAATTAGTGAATATTCAAAAGTCGTCTAAGGTAATTCTCTCCAGTATCAGATTAGCATTTTCTTCTTTTCAAATCGGAGTTGCAATCCTCGATGCTTGCTTTTGGTTATGCTCATACCACTTTGGTAAACCAGGAATTGGAGCAGGCCTAGGAGCACTACTCTTTCTTCAATTAGTAGTATCTATCAAAACAACCTCAGAACTTTCTTTTCACACTAATACTTGAGAGATAAGAAAACACTTAAACTTTTCTAATGTTGCTGCTTCATATCCATTGAAATATATCCACGGTTCCTACTTATTCTTGTCTAATTTGAATTGGAATTATTACAATCATAGTTAAGATGAATGCTAAATTCATCTGCAAGGGATATCAGTCGCATACTTTTGTAGATGTTTGTATAATAATTTCACCGGGTGGAACTTAAAAGGAGACAAATTATATTTTCCATGCTTGTTAAGATAGATCGACGTGAAAGGAGACTCAGGTTAATCACTCCTATATGTTTTCCTTTTAGTCGGATTCATTTAAATTCTTGATAATAAGTTCCTTTATAGATTCCCGACAAGCGGGGTACTTTTTCTCACTTTTGCCCCTTGAGTTTTGGCAATGCAAAGTGGGCCCGGCTACCGTGGGAGGCATTGGGGCACTATTCTCGGGTCTTTTCTTATGGAAGTTGGTCAAATATATCAAGAAGAGAAAAGAAACCAAACTCAAAGAGAAGTACTTCAAACGCAACGGTGGTCTTTTGTTGGAAAGAGAGCTTTCAACACCAGAAGGCAATGTTGAGAAAAGCAAACTGTTCAACTCCAAGGATTTAGGGAATGCCACTGATAATTTTGATAACAGTAGGATACTGGGGCAAGGTGGACAAGGTACTGTTTACAAAGGAATGTTAACGGATGGAAAAATAGTTGCAATTAAAAATCAATGGTGATAGACGAGAGAAAGGTCGAACAGTTCATAAATGAAGTCCTCATTCTCTCACAAATCAACCACAGAAATGTGGTTAAGTTATTGGGGTGTTGCTTGGAAACAGAAGTCCCACTTTTGGTATATGAGTTTATACCGAACGGGACTCTATACCAATATTTACATGACCCAAATGTAGAGGCGCCTATATCGTGGGACACACGCCTACGAATTGCAATTGAAATCGCAGGAGCCTTATTCTACTTGCATTCAGCAGCCTCTATTCCCATTTATCATCGAGACATCAAGTCCACCAATATCCTCTTGGATGAGAAGTATCGGGCAAAAGTGGCAGATTTTGGTACTTCCAAGTCCGTTTCCCTCGATCAAACTCATGTAACCACATTAGTGCAGGGGACTTTCGGCTACTTAGATCCTGAGTATTTCCAATCAAGCCAATTTACAGACAAAAGCGTGTGTACAGCTTCGGAGTCGTCCTTGTTGAACTCTTAACAGGACAAAAGCCAATCTCGTCCCAGAGGGAAGAAGAAGGAAGAAGCCTCGCGATGTATTTCATAATTTCGGTGGAAGAGAATCGTTTGTTTGACATTGTCGATGCTCATGTGTTGAAAGAAAATAAGATGGGAGAGATTGCATCGGTTGCTAATCTTGCAAAGAGGTGCTTAGACTTGAACGGGAGGAATCGGCCTACAATGAAAGAAGTGGCAATGGAGTTGGAGGGGATAAGGAAGACCCAATATCCTCCGGACATACAGCAAAATCAAGAGAACTGTGAGGCAACTGAATTTCATGATGCTGTCTTTACATCTAACCACTCAAGCATTGACACGGATGTCTACATTTTTGGGTGTGCAGACACTCTTACCTAGGGAGACCTGGTGAAGATTTGTTTTGCCCATTGCTCTTATGGAGCCATATTGCTCTATTTGTCCTGTATAGCGGTCTTCAAGGGAAAAAAGAAAGTAAGAAAGTGGGGATGAAGACTTGTTCGTTTACTAACAGGGGACTTTGGTCAGTTAACTTATTCTCGGTGTAAGGGATCAATAAATTTTTAAGTTGCACTTATTTTCGATTTCAATCAGGTCTTGTAATTAGTTTTGCATTATCACACAGTATGAGTAAGTATGGTTTGGGTGGGTGGTTCCTCCGTCCACTAAAGGCTGGTTTCATAAAATTGAAATTGGACACCACCCATTGATTTTATGAATCAGACGAGAATTGAAACTCCACTTAGGTCCAGTTCTTGGATGAGTTCATGGAACCGGTCCTCAATCCCTATATAATTACATTCATCAATTAATTGAACACATAGTAAGAAGCAATAGTCCAATTCGCCATCTCCGCTCGCCCTTCTCTCCAATGCCTCCAAACTCAAAACGCGTCAACCAATCGGTCTCCCCACATTACCAACACCCGCACTGGAAACTCTGTTGAGATCGAAACCGCGCACTCCAAATGCAGCTCGGAGGAAATGCCGATCGCTGCTCCTCAATCCCACGGCCATATGGAAGCTGAAGATGCCTCAGCTCGGATGTGCATGGGAAACTACGGCGCAAAAGAGAAAGCTTTCGTCGACTATCGGAAGAAAAATCGCAGGGGAAGATGACAAACGAGATTGACGTTTACTAAGATGCCTCAGTTCGTTCCATCCAAGGATTGGCACGCGAGAAAGAGAGGGAAAATGCGGGAAAAAAGAGAGAAAATCCCAAGCGGAAGGGGGATTAGTCGGAGAGAGTGAGACAGACACGGTGAATGTAGAATGTTGCGGACAAGAGGCAGGACAGAGAAAATAAAAGGGAAGATGCTCACTTTCACTGTGATATGCGAGTCTGGTCTAAGTAGGCAAGTGGGCGATTCCACGCCTGAAACTGGGAATCGGGTTAGTACTCACCGATTTCAGTAAATTGAAATTGGGTTCCACGCCTAAAATCAGGAATCGGATTAGTATTTACCGGTTTCAATAAATTAGAATCGGGAACTGAACCAGTCCTCATGGGCATTGCAAATCCGATCCAGTTCCAGGCGGTTCCTAGTTCCTTTACACACTCCTAATATCGTGTACGCGCCAATTTGGAAATACTTTACAAATTGCAATAACCTATATCAAGCATGATGCAGTGATTTTATGCCAGAAAATTATCCAATCGTTTCCTAGACCTGACGCAATCATTAATTTTTCAATTTGGTTAATTAATCTTGAACTTTATGTGAAATTTCAATATAGTCCATATAGCGAATTTTGGTGAGAAAATTGTGACATGGCAGTCTGGTCTTCAATGGTCGTCCTTCGTAGCTCTATCAGTCCAACGCCGAAGAAATTAAGCAAAATGACGTGATTTTGCATTTTTTTCTGCACTTATTGAATTTTTACATTCTCTTTTCTTTCCTTTTTTTTTTTTTTTTTTTCTATTGTGATATTGTTCATCTTCTCCGCACCTTCTCCAGCTGACGAACCCATGTCTGCAGCTCTCCTGGTCACTCCCATCTTGGGTGCGGCGTCGACGAGGACGAGGGATAAGCAGCAATGGGGACAGGTGTGGTCCAAGGCTCGAGTAAGGGGCTCAGTTGGCCTCGTATTTTGGTCGATCCAAGGTCCAGACAGGTCAGCAGCAACCCTACCTGGCCGCTGCAATCATCGAGGGCCGTCATTGATCGCTTGCCGAGTGTTAGAGTTCTTAAGACTTATAATGAAAGGATTTACGATGATGGGGGGCCATTGATGGACAGAAATACGTCCTACCAGATTGCAGGATACAAGGTGGCCATAAGCAGAGAGGATACTATGAATTCGTGATTTCCACTTCATTTTGCCGGGAAGAAGAACGGCCACGCGTGACTGAGTTCCTCAGGAGATTACTTCAAAACGCAATCGTAACAACTTTAAGTTTCATTTTCCTGGCGGACGTGAGGGTGGCGAGGGTGAAGGACTCGTGGAGGTGGATGAGCTACATTTTTGGAAGAATATGAACAGTGGAGAAGAAGGATAATTTAGGGAAAAAAGGAAAAAAGGAGAGAAAAATAAGAAAATTGAGAAAATAAACTTAAAACTATGTCATTTTACTTTAGTTTTCCATGTCATACACTGATCGTCCCACATAGGACATCCAACAACAATTGGACTTACATGTCATCGCTTTCTGCAACGCTTAAGTTATCTGGATAGAAAGTTTTGTCCAAGTAAATGGTAATTTTCTTGAAGAAAGACGAAAATTTGGGGCACGACAGACCTGCCTTCTGAATCGCTCCGCCCACAGCAGGATCTTTACTATCTTCTAATATCCGTCCAATAATCTTAAGTGACCATGATGGTGGCTCTACAACTGTGTTCTCTGAAGTCGTTGAAGTTTGATTCAAAAATGTGTTGAAAACATATATCCTAAGCGTTTTCTGGAAGCGAGAAGGGTTCCTAAGTGCCTCTTGAATCTCAATCTTCCTCCTTGACAAAAGGGCGTCCACTCTTGCCTCATACTCAAGTAACTTAGCGTAGATAGCAGATTCAGGCAACGGTGCAGCCACATTACCAGGCAGTTGGTTCTCAGGAAGCTTCCTCTTCTTCCTAGGACCGGCTGGAGTTAACTCCATCGTTTTCAACGGTGAAGCAGCGGCGACATTAGATGACCCTGGGGGCCGAGAAGGCGGCTTCTGGCCAGTGCGCTTCCCACTTCCAGTACCAGGCATAGCCACAGGCGGCGAAGATGCATTGACATTGCCAACACCAGCGTTACCAGTATTGTGATTATGAATCTGGGATTGGAATTTGCCGTGAGGGGCTTGCGCTTGTGCATGCCCCTGACCAAGTACATGAGCCTGAGGGTCGGACAACTTGAAGTGGCCAGTAAAATGAGACCCACCGTGCGTTTGAGGCTGCGACTGTGGACGGAGATGGGCCGGCTGCTGGTGGACAACCCCAGAATTCCCAAACGCAGTATTTTTAATCCCACTATTGCTATTCATTGAGAGACCTTATTTCCTATCCCACAACACTAAATGCTAATAATTCTACAGAACATAAGCCTTATATACAATCCAAACCGAGGGCACGATCAAGGGTCGCATAAATCTACGATCTTGCACTCAGCGACGGAATCTTTAGCATTCTTGACACATTCTTGGGAACAAAAACCCTACGTTGCAACGATTTCTTGCCCAAAAGAATCGAGGGAAACCAGGAAATCACCTTCAAGATCGAATTTTTCCTCTGTTTTCCAGGAAATCTCGAGATAAACTTCCAGTTTCCAACGATCTTGGGAAAGTTAAAGAAGGGATCGAGAGAGCTCGAGAGCGGAGACGTACGCTAGTGGCGGGTCGGAGAGGCTGTCGTTCCGACCAAGCTTCAGAACCGCAACTCCTGCCTCATCCTCAGGCCACGCCGACGCTGTCTCTCTCTGTCTTCTCTCTCTGTGCTGTGGCTTCTCGCCGGAGGTACGGGGACAGGCGCGGCGGGAGAGAGAGCTTGAGCTACTGCACAGCACTTTTCAGAGCAGAATTCACTGTGAAAAATCCTAGGCGTTGAAAATTTATCTAATAGGATAAATTAATATAAATCCCACCTTTTTTTTTCTCTCTTAAAATAAAGTACTTTCTGTTGCCTCCTCACTTTCTTTTTCCAACATTAATATGTTAAATTTATAATTGCGTTAACAATTAAAATAAATTGCGTATAAAATAGCAACATTATTATTATTATTATTATTATTATTATTATTATTATTATTGTATTGCGGAAGTTTTGATAGTATAACCATAAACGTTGGTAACAACTCTGCAATAACATTATATCCTATAAGTTTTCGTTATTCAAATAGTCAGATAATCTTGTAACAGTTTTTGTCAAATGTATTAATCATTTATTGTCAAAGTACAACACCTGTAAAAGATGCACTACTAAAGTCACGCGTCTCAACACAATATATTAACACTTAATTTTGACAACCCATCTTGATATTTATTACATAGAAAAATTAGAGGCCAACTCGGCCCTAAAAGAAATATATTAGTTAATTGCTTTTAAGTATTAGGAGAATATTGATTAAGTCCATATGTTTTCATTAAACTTGAGCTAAATGGATTGATACAAGGGGCTTTTGAGCTTAACTGGATTAATTAAACTGAGCCAATAAAGTGAAAATTGGAATAAGCCCTTAATTGGCCGAAATTCCGAAATGTTTTATGCATTTTAAATTAGGAGATCTTGATTTAGTGGAGCAATCTTGAAGAGTGATTGAACTCTTTATTGTCAAAATTTAAATCACATGGGAAAGAAAGGCTAATTTCCTCTTAATAAATATAAGATATATTCTTTGGGTTTAATTTAGGAAAGTAAAGAATTTTGTGCTTAAGAGAGAAGTCCTAACTTTGTGTCTATATAAACGTTAATACAAATGACAAAAATAATCCCCAAACTTCAGCTTAATGTATAATTTGGTCCATCAAATTTTAATTTGTTTAATGTGCTATATGAACTATAACCCAGTGTGTAATGTTTGCCATAAACTTTTAATTCATTTAATGTTGTCCATAAACTTTTAGTACATATTTATTACAGTCCATAAATTATCTATGTAGTCTCGGGTCTTGATTGATGGAGGGATTACATTAACCATTTTCATATAGTTCATGGATTATATTAAATATGTACTAAAAAGTTCACGGATTACATGGAGCAAATTAAAAGTTCGAGAACTATATTGTACATTGATTTAAAGTGTAAGGATCACATTGAACAATTTAAAAGTTTTTAATCAAATTACACATCGGATCAAAATTTAGAGAACTGTTTGTATCATTTCCCCTAAACTTTACCAGAGAAAACGCAAAAAAGTGAATTTCTCTATATTTCAATGAGGCACTTGGATGAACACTTACCTTTCCCCACAATTGGAATTCTCAGCTTTACTAAAGATACTTGGCCACACTTCGTATGAGATTCTTGTTCTGACCCCAATTTTCAGAACGGGATTACATCAGCGAACAATTTTCGGACGGAATTACCTTGAGGATTGAGAAACCACGAAAGCATTGAAAAGGCTACTTTGGGGTGGAAATTCAATTTCTCATTGAAGGGATGCAAAAATTCGAAGAGTTGGGAATGGGTGATGAGCAAGGACTCGAGTAGGCCCAAGCCCATGTTGGGCAGTCCAATGGACCCAAGCTCGTGGAGCTAAGCCTAATTGGGCCCATGCCCATAATGGGCGGCCCATGAGGGCTATGGGCTCTCATAGCCCAATTAGGTCCATCATTGCTAAATATTTGTATTAATTGCTTTTAAGTACATGAATAGTGTACAATCTTAGTGAAGTGATCGAAATGCCCTTTCTTTTTACTAAGGACAAAAGGGCAAGGATGGAATAGGACAATGGAGGGGGCGGCACATGCATGCAATGGGCGTCCAAGAGCATGAGGGAAGCCACCTAGCTTAAGCTCATCTAGTCTAGTCTAAACCTATGTATTCAAGTGCTTGAATCTTCTCATTAATGCTTAGATTTTTGTTTCTTCAAGAAGTCACCTTTGCTGGTAATAAGTCCAAGAGATTTGATGGGCATTAATGGGACTTGGCCTCTTGTACTCTCTCCACCGTCGGCCACCTTCTTCCCCTCACTCTCACTTTCACTCATTTTTCTTACTTGAATGTTTGAAGCACATCCTTTGTCTCCCTCTTTGGCCTAGCCAAAACCCTCCTCCCCATTTTCACTTCCATCTCAAGTTTTTCCTCTCATTTTCCTCTTATTTTTCCGTCATCGGTGATTGTCCTTTGCACCCCAACATCGCACAGCCCTCCACACGTCATTTCCATCACCGTAGCTGAGCTTTGAAGCTGAGGAGGCCACTGTCTAGCCACCACAACATCTCCCTCTCCCTTATTTCTTCTTCGGTTCAATAACTCGAGAAGCCCGGAGGCTACCATTGTAGCCATGCCACCGCCGGAGCACCAACTAGCCACCGCCCAGCTCCCCCACGCCCTATAGACGTGCAACTAGCAACCCGCAGCTGCTGTCTGACCTTGCCGCTCCTCCCTTAACACTTGTTAAAGCTCGGACGTGAGTGTGAGTGGCTTTCTAGCCTTTGATAAGGTTATCATTGCATTTAGAGAGTAGTTTAGGCCTTGATTATTGTTAAATGGTGACTTATTAATGTGATAAGTAAATGTTGCATGATAAGTGATCATTGGGTTTAGATTGGTTATCGAACTTTTACCGATAAGTTATCAAGTTTAAGGTGATAGGTTATTGAGCTTTAGATGATAATCTATCGAGTTATGGACGATAAGCTATCATGTTTAGAGCGATAGGTTATCGGACTTTTGGTGATAGAGTATCAGATTTTTGATGATAATTTATCGGGTTTTGATGATAGGTTATCATGTTTAGGGCGATATATTATCGGACTTTTGGCAATAGGTTATCGGATTTTTGATTATAAGTTATTGGGTTTTTGACGATATATTATCATGTTTAGGGCGATAAGTTATCGGGTTATGTTAAGTGAAGTTGATATGTTATTTTAATATGTCATAATATGGTGATGAACTATTATGTAATAAAGATGTTATATGGGTTATGTCTTGTACGTGCTAAATGGATTATACATATTATGCGTTGCACATGTTTGATTTATCATATGTATTATACTTAATTTGTGAGTTATACGTGTTGCACATATTATATTAATTGAAAAAAATGAGTTATGTGATGGGTTATGATGGCTCGTGATAATGATTTGAACATATTACGGATTACGGTTACACGTAATAAATCATTTTGACGTATTATGATGACTTTATTCTTTTTTGATAAGTGACTTATATGCCATGGGTTTATGAAATAAATGGTGTAATTATATGTGTGATATAATATGATGCACATATGTGACATGATAGCATTTGGCAAGTGATGTTGCATATCGCATGGATATCACGTGGATTAATGTGAAAGATTTGAAAAGAATTATGTGATGGTATGCCCATGTGATCACCTAAAGATCCCGATGCGTTTGACGTGGGGTGTGAACCTGTCCTAATGCATTTTACACGAGATGATACCCAATTCAATTTGGATGCCCCCAAGTTAACGGGATACCGTTTGTAAATGGATTTCAGAATGAAGCTCCTTATAGTAATGCCATCTTGATGCGTTTACATAGGATGATACCGTACTTGATAGGGGTGAGACGATACCTAGTTACGTCGGATGACAGCGAACCTTCGGGTTGACCTTAGGTCCTGAGTGACCGTAATAATATAGATATATTTGTGTGGAAAGTGTATGAGATTTATATGTGATCAGGTCCAGATTATTGCATGGCATAAGCACATGATTTCACAATATTGCGCATTCCTATGATTGACTTAGGATTGTGGAGAATGTTATGAGACTTGCATATGTGTTATATTGATGGCCTTGATTAAGTAGATTCGCTTTCCTGATATGGCGAGTAAAGCAAGAGAAGCTTGTTATGTCTTTGCCATCAATAGATAATTGCATGTTTATGGTGTTTCTAAGATGAACGACTTCCCTACGCAAGGTCTAAGAAGTTCACTCATTGAGTTTATTTCATCGCTGTTTGATGAATGTTTACAAGCCCTAAGAATGGCCGAGCCTTACGGCCAGATCTGATTCGGACTCCCCATAAAGCGTATCTAGGAGGTGACCGAGTATCTGATAGTGAAGATTGATGCATGTTACACGTGTTATGTCACGATCATTTGAGTGGATGAAAGTCTACCTAATTTAATGGCTCACCGATTTGTGGCATGGTATTTCTGGGTAGGCAATGAGAGCCATGATCCTATTCGCGGCTTCGATGGTCTACCGGGTGTTGGAGGTTCAGGGGGAAGCATCTACTGAGATGTCATGAACGTGGATGTTCCTGACTAGGAGGTATCCGACCTTGAACTTGACCCCAATAAGGTCGTCGAGCTCAAGCGCTGGATTGTGGAGCCCGTAGCTAGTTAGGTGGTAGTGGAGTTAGCGATACTTTTTGAACCGCTCTCGTAATATTAGAGATGTTAGGTGTACCCCGGCCACTTTTTGGTGAAGGTTGTGTGGGCGCTTTTGAACTAGTCGGATGTAGAGACGCTTGCAAGGATTAAGCTGATTTGATTAACTGGATGTATATGACTTATATGTGATGTGGACCTTAATGCATATAAATAAATAAATAAATATATATATATATATATATATGTATATATGTATGTATATACACACACATGAGTATGCTTTGACTATCCCTATTCGAGGATCGAATGGAGATTTGTTTCTACTTTTGCTTATGCGTTATACCATTATTATGAATTGGGTCGACGACGCCTCTTGGGACGTCGCAATCGAATGACCTAAGAAAAAGAATATATTAAACACGGGGCGGCAGGGCGTGACACTTCAAGACGAAGACCTTTCTGTAAGAGTTTTTCCTGATGTGGACTAAATTAATTGATATTGTAATTTACTGTTTTTATGGCTACCCTAAAATAGGGTTGGTCTAAGGTTAGATATAAGGTTTCTTAATTAGTCTAATATGGGCTGGCTAGTGTGGGCCGAGTTATGCCTGGCCCGTAATGAGGGGGACTGGCTGGAAACTCTATAAATAGTGCTCAAGTCTCTCCTCTAACCCTAATTCTCACATGTATCCTCACCTAAGGGGCGTTTACCTAACGCTGCACGTGAGGGGGGCCGCCTCATTGAACCAGTGATATGAAGGGCAATAGAGGAGAAGGACTTGATGCGTGGATCCCCTTGATATATGTGGGTAATCCTTTTATGCTTCCGCTTTATATTCGATGGATCCCAAAACAGGTGCGTTAATCTTTCTACTCAATTATGCATGTTCTTGTTCTAGTTATGGAGATCTTGGGGTTGCGCAATTTGCGTCTAACATGTGGTATCAGAGCAACCGTAACCCTAGAACTTGAACGCATAAAGTTTTTGCCCTAATTTGTGATTTTCGAGATTTTTTATTCAATAAAAATTAAATTAAATCACAAATTTGGACTGGGCTCGACGAGGCGAGCAAGAGGGTCGGCGGCGCGTCACCGGGGGAGGCCGCACGCGCCTCCACGCGCAGCCACGCGCCTCTTGGACGTCGAACGCGCCCCGCGCGTGAGCTCCACTCGCCGCGCACTCAGGTGGCGTGTGAGGGCGCGTGGAGCATCGGATTGCTGCGTGGCCGGCGGCGTTGGATCCGTATGGCTGTCCTCTATCTCGTGGTATATTTATTTTATATGTTTGATGATTTTATTGATGTGAAATTACATATGAAACCCTAAATACGTGTATTTTTGCGTATTTTCTTGTATTTTCTGTGATTTTGGAAATACAGGTGATGGGTTATTAGTATGTTATCACACAATCATTATAAATGTGTGATTCATAAATAAAAATCAAACTTTATTGTAAAAACGAAGCTGGCTTAATGAAATACAATTCATATGAGATTGTATTTGAGCTATGTATTGAGCTGATAAGAAACAGTAAAGATTATGAAATTTTTACTCCTTTACACACTGGTAATCTTTGAATGATAAACGTCTAAGAACTCGTGACCAAACTGATTGTACTGATTAACATAGCAGGTAATGCATGTCAATTAAATTACTGCATATTGTACATGAACTCATCTGGTCACTTGTTAATGTCTATCAAGTTGAATATTTTTATGGTAAAGGAGTATGGCAATATTTACGCAGATCAATAGTATCTACTGTTAAATTTTAGATATTTGGTTCTCTGGTTTGACTCAATTAATAGGCCACTGGTTGATTACAATGATAATTTGTTGCTTAAAATTGACGTACAAAATTAAAAGGATTTGTCGCGACCCTCCCGAATTTTTTTGAAAGGTGAATTACCTAAAGAAAGCTAATGGATTACTAAGTCCGAAGACTTGGCACGGACTCTCCCAAGTCCTACCAATCGCGACTTGATAGAAATTTATTCATTTAAACATGCAATTTCAATTTAGAGCCGCCACTAACCAATTAGGGCCGGTTAGAAACACAAGTAAAGTATGGGAGAAAAATTTACTATTGCGAACCAGAGATTCAATAGGTCCGGGGACATGGTTACGCTAGATTAATCTAACGCCCTTTCGGTACCTTTTATTTTAAAAATATTTTGCAGGTAATGTTGATTAATTTAAACCTAAACTACTAACATGCAAATGGTGGTCATGCGGGTGCACAATCAATAAAATAACATTCAAATAAAAAATGGTAATAAAAATGCATGTCCTAAACATGATTTCTAAATGACATGACACCCAATTAAAATGTAATCTTAATTTAAATTTGGATATGCATGAATTTTACTTTAATGATATGTGAGATGCAATTCATATGCCATCACTATATGTATGCAATTTAATTTATATAACCCTAAATATGCATATGTTTCATGACATGGATGAATGACATAATAATTCTATATGCATGTTCTTTTTGTGATTTTTTTTAATGATTTTTCTTATTACATGTATGCAATCTACACTAACAATGATGACATGAAATGGGATTATTTATGAACTAACCTGTTAATTAACCGGGTAAAAGACTTTTGTGTTTTCTTTTTTTATTTGAAATGACCTAGTAATTTTTATTAAAAAGGTGACATAATGATGCAATGCTAATTTTTGGCATTTTTTTATTTTTATTATAAAAAAATACTACATGATGAGAATGTTAAAACATTAACCTATAACCTACTAATTAAAACGCAACATGTAATGTGTGCATTATAAAATCTATATAACCTAAATAACATCTTTTTTGTTTTGATTTTATTAAAGGAAAATCATCCTAATTCTACATGAATCTAAAAAATAAAAATACGTTGCTTCAAATGTGGAATGTGTATAGACCTAAATATCTAATATGATGCATGATATATGATGAGCAAATAATAACATGCTAAAATAAAAATCCATCAATGTAAATCAATGGCATTTTAAGATGAATCAATGATGAAAAGAAATTCATGAATTTCTCCATAAAAAGTCGAAATAATCAAAAATCTAACCCGACATCTCGCGGGTCAATATTTTTTATTATCATAACTTAATATGGCAAATTTCCTAATGATAAAAATAAATCAAAGCAAATCAAGTTAGAATATATAATAAGTAAATAAAAAAAATATGAAACCAAATGCCTAAAAATTTACCTATTCTAACTCACGGTGGACTCGAAGAAATGGCGAGGAAGCGTGTGGCTGAACTGCGATGGTGGCTCGCCAAGGGTGATGGGTCCCGGTGACCGGAGCCGGGGTGGTCGTCGGAGCTCAGGCAAGAGCGGAACTCAACCGGACCCGCGGCCGAAACAAGGGAGGCGGCGGGTGGTGGTGCCACAAGGTAGCTCGGATCGGGAGCGGCGAAAGGCGGTGATGGTGGCACGCGGTACTCGTGCGGCGCGGGTCGCCGGTCGATCGGAGGTGAGATCGGTAGAACAGTGGTGGCTTCGTAGGTGAATGCGACGGTGCGGTGGCGTCGGCGGCAAACTCACGGATGCTTTGGTGCTCGGAGTGGCACTTGCGAAGCTTCGGCGGGGCTGCGGCGTCGCGATGCCGCAACAACGGGTTCTTGGGTCGACGGGAGAGAGGGGAGATGCGTTGGCGTCGGTCTTCGGGTCGTGGGCTGCTAGGCGGTGACACTCGTGGGTCGGGCGGAAACGGGCGAGGCGTTGCTGGTGCTCGGGCGCGATTCTTGGCGTCACGGGAGGAAAGCGGTGAAGGTCGACGGGCGGTGCTCAGTTGCTGGTGCGCCGGCGACTTCAGGGTTGCAGGAATCTCGGCACAGCAGTAGCTTCGTTGGGCTGGTGGGAGCGACTCGGTAGCAACAGCAGAGGATCGGCGTCGGGCTGCGACGGAGGAGCAGTGGACGGCGGATGCGGTGGGCTTCGGCTCTAGGCGGCGTCCGGCGCGGTTCGGTGATGCCGGGGCAGCGCGGTTGAAGAGGAACAGGCGGATGGCTGTAGATGCGGGCGGCAAGTGGTGAGGGAGACGATGAACAGTACCTGTCCCCTCACCCCTCTGCCGCTTGTACTTTTCCTTCTCTTTTTACTTTTCCCTTTCCTCTCTCTTTACGTCACTATCTCCTTGCTTCTTGACTTTTTTGCAGGCTTTTTCTTCTTTTTCCCTCTAAATCCGACGGACCCTCTCCCCTATTTTCTCTCTTTTCACTTTTTTCAATTTTTGACGAAAAGAAGCCCCTCCTTTGCTCGGTTATGAAGCCTCGCGTTTTATAGTGAAAGCGCTCAAAGTTGTTGAAGATTTACCAAATATCCGCTCAACCATCCAACAGTAAAAAAAGCTCCAAAATCACACAACCGAAATTTTTAAAATTTTGAAATGAAGATATGTATTTAACAAGAAAAACGCTTCATTATTCAATTTCTTTTGAAATCTCCCTCCACAAACCCAAATGTTTTTTTCTATTTATTATCCTCCATTTTATTTATAAAAAAACAAATTAATCCTAAATTAGGTGTCAACAGGATTTCATAGAAAAACTGTGAAGTTTAAAGCCAAATTGGTAGCTAAAGTTTTACTCTGAAAGAGAGGTGGATAGTTAATAGTAAAGAAATAAATATTTCTTTCTAGTATTTTTAAAGATTCTTTCAAAGTGAATGTGGCATTAATAACTTATTTTGATATGGAGTTACGCCAAATAGATACAAAATCTATACGGTGCAGCTCGATGATTTTACAGCAAATTCAAGTAAACTTGTATGTAGACTGAAAAGTTCTAATTCATGGTCTTAAGCAAGTTTCCAGATAATATTATTAAAGTTTCATAGTGTTGTTATTTTGTTCAATTAGGAACAAAGTAATTCAATATACTGCAAGGTTAGTGGGAGGAAATTTATTTTTTCTCATACTTTATATACATGATGTTTTGCTTACAAGTTGTGACCTTGAGACATCTTATATCCTTTGTACTGAGGTCTATAAGGATTGTTTTTTCCATATTATATTAGATTTTCTCAAAGGACATTTGCTGATTGTATATTGGAAATATTCAATATACATCATTGCAAGCCAGGAATTGCTCCTGTTGTTAAGGGTGATGGACTAAATCTATCACATTGTCCTTATTTAGATATTGAGAAAATCTAATTAAATAATGTACCTTGTGTCAGTGCACTTAAAAGTATAATGTATGCTTGAATTTGCACTAGACTAAATGTTGTCTTTGTGACGGGACTTCTAGGCAGATATCGGTCAAATCCAGGACATGATCACTGGGTTGCCGTCAAGAAGGTTTTAAGGTACTTAAAGAAGGCAAGAGATTATATGCTAATTTATAGACATGTACAATTCTTGCAATTAGTGGGGTATTTAGATGTAAACTTTGCTGGTTATTCTGATGACATGCAATCAATAACAGAATACATATTTATGTTAACAATAAGTGCAGTAAATAAAGTTCTATGTCATCTTCTACTATGTATGCAGTGTTAGTAACATTCTTTTAGGTTGTTACTTGGGCTATTAGGCTCCTGAACCTCGTGACGGAGTTGATCGTTTTAATTTGATGAATAGACCCATACGGTTGTATTGAGATAACAAATTTGTAGTATTATTTATTTACTACAAAGGTCTCAAGGGGTCTAAATATATGGTGGTCAAATATTTTTGACCATAAAGAAACGGTACAGAAAGGTGACTTATAATATAACATATTTTCACAGATGATGTGGTTGTAGATCCACTAACTAAAGGCCTACGCCCGTGTGTATTTGAGTGACATGTCGTTAGCATGGGCCTAGGAGCATCACGAGATGCTGTTGTTTAGTGGGAGCTATTTTAGCTTTACTATGATAAAAGTTTCATCTGTGTTCGTTACACTTTGTAACGGTTTGATATGTATCAACTTTTGCATTCAATAAAATATTTTTGAATGTATTGTTATTATGTTGAATACATATTGATAAAGTCTCAAGGGATTGTATAAACATTGAGTGAAGGCTAGGGGCATCCGGGCATCCGGTTATTAGCCTTGTGCATATGTCTTGTGATACATAAAGAAAGGTTAACCATAAGGACAAGACATATGTGGGTTCATTAGAACCATAAAGCATTCTCTAGTGACACAAGTTTTTGTGACACCTAAGGTAAGAGAATGGTGATTGACAAATGGGATCTCTCTATGAGAGATGTTATCCATTTGACACACTACCATATTGAATCCATATCAATAAAGTTGAGAACATTCGTGACCATGGAAGGCTCTGTGTGTATACATGCAGTTACCGCCATGATTCGGTGTTTAAGACTTTATGGGATATGATTGACTATTAAGAATTATCTCTTGACCAAATGTGCGCACATACAGTACGATTTCAATTAATATAGTCCAAGTGGGAGAATGTAAGAATTTTTCCTGATGTGGACTAAATTAATTGATATTGTAATTTACTATTTTTACGGCTACCGTAAAACATGGTTGGTCTAAGGTGAGATAGAAGGTTTCTTAATTAGCCTAATATGGGCTGGCTAGTGTGGGCCGAGTTATGCCTGGCCCGTAATGAGGGGGACTGGCTGGAAACTCTATAAATAGTGCTCAAGTCTCTCCTCTAACCTAAATTCTCACATGTATCCTCACCTAAGGGGCGTTTACCTAACGCTGCACGTGAGGGGGGCCGCCTCATTGAGCCAGTGATACGGAGGACAATAGAGGAGAAGGACTTGATGCGTGGATCCCCTTGATATGTGTGGGTAATCCTTTTATGCTTCCGCTTTATATTCGATGGATCCCAAAACAGGTGCGTTAATCTTTCTACTCAATTATGCATGTTCTTGTTCTGGTTATGGAGATCTTGGGGTTGCGCAATTTGCGTCTAACACTTTCCTGATTTGTTTTCCTCATCTCGCGAACAAAAGAGAAGATGCGCAGCTCCTGTCTTTCTGTGGACCATCACTGAGCACAGTCTCACCTCCATCCGTGATTTTCCTTTGGTGTTCGTCGCTATTGACAACGATCCGACCACCAATCACCTTGAGTCGTATTGAACTCGTGACGCCCCGTCCACCAGGCCACGTCCGCAAGTCATCGCACCGCGGTGTCCACGTCCATCGCGGAGTAGCTGCAGCCACTCCATCGAGACCCCCAGGGTTCGTCGTTAAAACTCTCGTCGCTGCCATCCACTGTTGGACACAATCTTCCGATTTTGGTGACCTTGGAAATTAAGCTCAATTTGAATATCCTATTGCCGAAATCGTGATTATTGTGATTCTAACCTTGATTTGGATTGAATCTTTAGGCGTATCCTGATTAGAATTTTTTTTTTTTTGAGTCGTGCATAATAATCGAGGCTTTGATCTTATCCAATCACCAATTATTTTTATTTTATGATTTAGTCATGGTCAATATTGATTATACGGGCTTGTAATGATGCATGTTGCGAATTCAATAAATTTTTCTATAATGAAAAATGCAAAAATGGCATAATATATAGAATAGATTGCAGGCATTCTAATTCTTAATTTAGGATTGCTTATTCAGGAATAGTGTAATTAATTAGGAAATTATCTTGTTTAGATTATAATTTAATTTAAATTATTTCCTAGTTTAAATTAGGTAAATAGAAATTTTAGTTAGTTTCCTATTTTAGAGTAAAAGAAAATCGTAAAAATAACATGCATATCAAATAAAGAATTAGTCTAAATATCATATGCCATGTCATCACATTGCCATGTGATTGCCTTGTTATCATTGTGACCATCATGTCATCATATTGCCATGTGATTGCCTTGTTATCATTGTGACCATCATGTCATCATATTGCCACGTCATCATTTTGGCCATGTCATTGCCATGTAATACTTGCCACATCACCACTGTCATGTTATCATCATGTCACCATGAGAAATATTAGGTGCCTAAGTAATGCACACCTCAGCATTCTATTCTACTTAGAGGTGAGCATCGATCCAGGGACCCTGAGCCGGCCTAACCTTGCTGGTCCTGGTCCAGTTCCAAGAGAGATTGGGTCGATTCTTGGTCTTAGAATTCCTGGACCAGCACTGTGCGGGTCAGTTCTTGACCCTGAGAATTCTGGGTTGGTCCAACCCGGACTAACCTTATATATATATATATATTATTTATAATTTTTATATAAAGAAAACCTTAAAATAAATGGCGTCAACAATATTAAACAATTTTTTAGTGATGAGTTCAAGTAATTTTACATTATTCTTTAATAACTTAGGTTTTTAATGTCTTTTACGACGTCAATAGTCCTAATTTACGAAGGAAGAAAATGTTTTTGTGAAGAGTCTTCATGACGTCCAAAAAGGCATCTTATGGTATCTTCTTATAGTATTCATTTTCTTCTGTCTTATTTATCATATTAGTTTTCCATTTGCTAAAATCGAAAAAAAACAACTTCTCTGCTCGCCACTCAACACTCACCTCGCTTGCCTTGGGTCACTCATGCTGCTTGCCGCTCAATGCTCGCTTGGCTTGTTGCTCCCCATTCAACATTCAATGCTCATTATGTTCAACGCTCACCCCACTTGACTCTCACCGTTTGCCTTTCTTAGCTAACCTTGCTTATCATCAAACCCATTAGGTTGGTACGGTCATTGGTTGCCCTTTCAAGGAGTACAAAAAATGAAATAAAAAATTATTGGTTAGTCTTGGGTTGACCTTGAAACCGAATCGAACCTATTGGATCAGTCCAGTTCTCAATTGCTTTTTTAAGGAGTTCAAAAAATGAAATAAAAAAAATATTAGTTAGTTTCAGGTTGACCTTGGAACCGGACCGAACCCATTGGGTAGGTCCGGTCCTCGGTCCTAGCTCAATAGGGTCGATCATCGATCTCAAAAATTGAAGACCAGCATTGTACGAATTGGTCCTAGGGTTAGGCGGTGAACCGGCCCAACCCAGACCATGTTCACCCCTACTCTACTAGTCCATTTAATATTCGACACGTGTTATATTGGCCTCACCAAGCAAAAAACCTTGCATTCTCTCTCTTAAATTAATGTCTTTTTTACTTTTTTCCTTTTTTTCCTCCTTCTTCTTATTCTTCCTTCTCTCTCTCTCTCTCTCTCTCTCTCTCTCTCTCTCTCTTTTCTTCCCCCATCCCGCCCTCCCTCTCTTCTGTGTTTTCTTAAATCGAAAACCAAGAACTAACCCACCCTTTTTTTTTTGTCAAAATGCTATCTAGTTGCCAAGACCCTACTGCCTCCGCACATCGCCTCCATCTTCGCCTACTTATTGTCTGACCTCTAGTGCTATCGTCTTCTGTCCAACTCCTCTCGCACCTTTCACGTTGGTGCCTTCGTCAACCAGGAGCTCAAGGCCCCCCGCCGTGTTGAGGAACCATGTTGTGCCTCTAAATTTGCCTCCACCTCTACCTCCGCCTTCGCCTTCACCTCGTTCGTTGCCTACGCGGCCCTAATTGACCTCGAAGATTCGAGATCAAACCGAGCTCTAGATAGAAAACCTAGGGCTCACTCGAGCTTAAATCCAAAATATGAGGCTCAAGTTTGCTAGTGGAGCTCGAGCTCAATGACTAGCTCGAGGACTGAGATGACGGTGAGGTGGTGGTGGAAGGCAATTCGCGAGAATAAGTCTATGGTCTAGATAAAGGAGGAATTCTTTGGTGAAGTGAAAGGAGGAAGAAGAGGAAAAAAGGAAAAAATAAGAAAAAATAAATAAAAACATTAATTGAAGAGAGATAATGCAATGATTTTTTACTGGTGGGCCCAAAATGACACATATTAGATGTTAAACGGACTACTTACTAAGGTGTCTATCACTTGGGTACCTAATATTTTCTCTTGTCACCATGTCATTATTTCCACACTGTAATTTCCATGTCATTTAGTGATTACATGTGTAGGATTATATAACTTAAATAGCACTTCATGCTAGATGAGTTCATAATTTTTGTCCATCATTAAAATTAAGTCATGTCACATGCCATTAGCGTAATAGTTCATGCATGTTAAACTTAGATTAAAGATATGTATAGTTTAGTTTTCATAAATAAGAAAAAGCGTAATGAATCGATTAGAATTGCATAATTACTTAGAAATCATGTTTAGGCTATGCATTTATTTTAATTAACATCTTGCCGATATTGGGAAATTAACCATAGTAAGGTTGTGTTTTACTTTGAACTGAGATTAGCCATATTTCTAGCAATTTATTTATTATTTTATTTAATTGAGTATTATATTATTAATTACATGCCCACAAGATCACCCATTGTATATTAGTGGTCTATGATTAAAACTTGCCAAGATTACTCACTAAATATTTTTTGAAATAAAAAGAAACGTATCTAAAGGGTAGTAGATTAATTTAGCATAACCAAGTCTTTGTATCCATTAATCTCTTATTTGCAAAAGTAAAGTGTTTTCCCGCACTTTACTTGATTTCTAATCAATTCAAAATAGATTAGTAAAGACTCATAATTGAATTAATGTGCATGTTAAATTGTGATTAAATGAAAACCCCAAAGTTGCAATTAGTATGAGTTTGAGATATTTCGCTCTAAGTATGAGCTTAGTAATTTATTAGTTTCCCTTTTAGTGGTTTACTTTGAGGAAGGCCAGGAGACAACATAACCACAAGACAGCTACAAATATAACTTAGAGACTCTAAGCTATTACGATTTATTCTACAAGTAGCGTGGTACTAGCGTGATGGGAATTAAAACATGTATAATAATTTTAATTAATTCTTAATAATTGAAAAGTTAAATCATAAATAACCTTTAGAAAACGTCTAGAAAGAATAATGGTACATGAATAAAGAATTCATACTTTTATATATATTGATTCAAAAATGTTATATGCTACGCGAGAAGGCATCACTTATTTGAAAACATTGTCCTTTTTTTAATCTTTTGCACATAAAATTTCTCATATTCTAGACTTTTTAAAAGAAGCTCAAGACCCCACTTATTGAAATTTATAAGTTATGGATCAAAACAGGCAATAACCTTTTTTTCAAAGAAAATTTACCACCCTCTCACTCGATAAGGTTTTGACAATGATGACGTGGCAAGTGATTACATGGCGATCGGGTTGAGGTGAACTTTGGATCCCTATATCATGTTGAAAATTATCAGACGTTAAAATGTTAAGTAAAGTGCAAAAGACAGAAAAACGACAAACGCGAGTACAAATTTGCCATTTTTATGTCACAATCAGGCTCTGTTCTCGGTCCGTGCACCAAGACGTACCGCTATTAATACCACGTCAGGGATTGGTTATAATTATAGTTTTCAATAACTAAATAAAAATAAGAAAATAATTCATTGCTGAGGGTAAAACAGAAGGGAAATGGGGGAGAAATTGAAGAGTTGGAGTAGATTTGAAGATAACTCCTGTACGATTTTCATATATGTTGCTGCCTATGTCCTTGATCTATTCAGAATGGTTCAAGTTATTTTGGCCGTCCCCAAATTCCAGATCTCAATTCTCTTTCAATTCTTCCTAATTATCTTGGATGTTAAAGATCGTCCTATTGATCTCCTTGACTTGGCCCTTAGCTTTGGGGTACCCGACTAAAGTGAACTGGTGTTCAATGAGAAGCTCTTTTCAAAAATTCTTTCAGCTTTATTAGTCTTCCATTCAGATTTTCAATTAAATCAATATGTACCAATGAGTCAGGATGGATTTAGAATGCTTAGGTTGTATTGAGAATGCCTTGCCCAAAAGAGCTTAGCTGTGTGCATAGGTTGATGAGAAATATTCAGAAAACTCAATTTCCTATCTAATCTTAAGAAACTGACTCAAAAGAGGAGTAGAATGGACTCAAATTCCAAGGATTCTTACTTTACTAGCGAGCTAACATTATCAAGGCGTCTATATAGGAATGTGGTAGGTGCTTTTAGGCAAGGGTAGGTGTGCGCACTAAGTGCTTATATGACGTTGGATATTCAATTTGGTATAAATAATTGGTTCTCTTAATGGGTTTTATTCATAGTGTTTTATATAGATCATGTTATAGAAGAAAAGCAAGACACTTTTCAGGCAGACATAGAAGGGTAAGATGTTCATTTATCATAGAGTTTGAGTCTCCCAAGAGGGAGTTCATTCTTTCCTTATATACAAGTACCTTCTTTAAAGAAAAGGTAAGCCCTTATAGTTACTGCAATCAAGCATATTCTTTTTAATTTTTTTACTTTATAAGGGTTTAATTATTCGAGTGTCAAAAGATTTATCCCTAGAATTATGGAATACCTATACTAGCAAGAAAGCAGACCTAGGCTCTAGGGCCACAAATCATTAGGTTTTGTCTCAGTGATTGAACCATTATTCGAAGGTTAGAATAGAACTAGATAGGTTAAGATAAGAAATCCAGAGATTTTTTTCATGTTCTATTTACTATTTGGTGTTATGCAAATTTAAAATCAAATATCTTTTATATTCTATCATATCTATTAATGGTAGAAATCATATATCAATGTAAATGACATATATGCCCCTATGTACAAAGTAATATTCATCTTATCATTAGAAAAATATTATTCTCATACACAAGTATATGTAAAAACATGCACAGTTAATTAGACTTACAAACCTTGGTGCAAAGGAAAAAAAAAGAATAAGACCTACAAACCAGTATATTTTATGTTATTTAACATCATTGCAAACTATTCTTTGTGCCCAAAAATGACAAAAACTGAATTTACTTTTGTGGATATGTTTACGAGAGCAATAAATTCATTTCTGCCCAAAAATGACAGAAAGTTTGCAATTGAAACTCTAGAAATGCAACGACTTAAGTTAAAAGTGTCCAGTTATTATAGAGTTACTATAGTTCTGGCTTCTCTAAGTTTGAACAAAGGAATTACTGGTTCGGATGATGCAAGCATATACAAAACATCAAGCATTTGACAAAATAAGAATATTAGAAGTTTCAAAAGTTTAGTATGGCATTTACTTTGAGGCCAAAAATTATTGCCAGTACTATTAAGTGTCAAATCGAAAAAAAATATGACCACCCAAATGCCTCCGATGACAAAATCCCATCGAACATCCTACGTGACTTTTCAAATTAATTTTTTGCTCCGACATGGCTTTTTAAAAAAAAAAAGAAATCGAAGTCCAACGTGAAATTTTTTTTGTCCACCCTAGCAAAATAAATAAATCGATGTAGTTTTCTTTAGGAAACTCAACAACACTGCTTTAACATGGAGAAATAGAGCTCTGTCTCAGCCTAGGGTCCACCTTTGAGACACTTCAATTCTCGTTCGCCGCACTTTAGGACAATGAAATCTAAAGCATGGGTGAAGAACGGACCTATTCTTCAAACTTGGAGGAGGAAGAGGAGGCCTTGGAATCAACCTATAGCCGTTAACTTTAGCACCTTGATTCCTTAACGAAGAGATATCTTGATCGTGATCGAAGGTTGCAATGACAGGGGGAAGTGGAGGAAACTTTTCCTAGATAAGATCGACTTCAGTGACAATGCTTGTACCAAGATTGAAGATTCTCAAGCTATATAGTCAGAAAACGGAGAGAAATAGAGCATTCATTATGCCTTCTCAAACGCAGCGACAGTGACCGTGAACGATGGCGAGCAGTGAAGAGTAGTGTGACAAGCAGCGAAGGTCCGAAGGACAACTACGCAGATGATGAAAGTATGAGTTCAAAAGTAATATTCGATCCACGTTTAGACTGCTCAAAGCTCTTGATCTCCGCAAAGGAGACAAAGCATTCTGATGTTATGCAAGAATCGCTTGAAGGCAGTGATGGCAAGCGGCCAGTGACTTTCTCTGGCAGCTGCCTAGAGAAAAATCCAAAGCTCCGGGTGCTTTTCTCCCTAAAATCGTTACGTCGCTCTCCCCGAGAAAACCCACTGCCTCCCCTCCTCAATGATGTCCACCAAATCCGAAGCTTCGTTGAAACAAATTTGAACCGCTTATCATGCTCCTGTTCTCAGTTGCAAGTTTCAGTAGTTGATTTTGGGCTATCTATAACAAGAATTAGGGTGCACGAATTTGCCCCAAAAAAATAGAATTAGAATTTTTGAATTCGGGAAAATGCTTGATTGTTCGATGTAGGGTTTATATTTGAGACAAAACATATAGCTGACATCTTTTAGGGGTATATATGTTAATTGGGCGTACCGGTGAGCCACATCTATCAAAGAAATTAATTAAATATTGTTCGAAGAATAATTTTGGCATAAAAGTGAGCACCTAATGTAGTTTTTGGCACTTTCAGTGTCATTATGCCCCCATTTAACTTTGGACATAATATCACCACTAGAACCAAAATTATCATCATGAAACTTTCGATTTCTCTCATATCAAATGAGATCAATAATAGCACACCATGCAATTTTGCAAGCAACATTAGCTACAACTTTACGTTTCCAACTAGCACAAATCCATTGCAATTTATCATAACTCTGCTTAACTTTCAAATACCATAGCAACTATTGAATAAAGCTCCAAACTTCACTATAACTAGCACATTAAGAAAACGTTTCAGTCCAAGAAATATCAAAAAGAACATTATTCAGTGTTGTTCATTGTCATTAAATAACAAAAAAGATTACACAAGAGGCCCATTATTATAGACAAAATTGGGTACAATTTTTCCCTTCCAACTCACACAAATCCATTGTGTCTCATCGCTCCAAGTCTACCTAATTCATTGAATACCATAGAAACTATAAATCAAGCTCTAGATAGCACATTCAGAAAACAAAAATCCAAAGAAAACAAATCATTAGTCATTCTCATCTATCATCTCTTGGAGAAGCGTTTCCATAAATATTTTCCTATCGACTCCTTGAAATTCAAGAAATAAATTAATGTTCTCAATATCCTTCACGACTTTTCTACATTATTTTATTTTATCTATAATATTTAGAGACATTTGAAGGAGTTCCTCATTGATTTTTCTATTGTCCAAATCTTTAGTATGTTCAATGCAGCTAGCAATCATTTCCATTCTTTTGTTAGCTTTTTCTAAGAAAGAGGCAAAAGTGCTTACAATCTCAACTAATCCAATAGCCTATTTATGACTTGCCTTAACTTTTTTTCTTCTTAAAGGATGATAATCATTTTGTGTTTTGGAAGATAGTGACAGTAAGTTTTGACTTGCACCATTAGTTGCCGCATCATCCTGATTCTTACCTTCTTCATGATCTACAATTGAATGACCTTCTGAAAGATCTTTATTGAGATTTCCTTGATACAGTCCTTTACAAATGTAGTTGCTAGTTGATCACATTGAGGGAAGTTGCTTCCCTCTTGATGAGGAAGCGTCTAGATAGATCCACAAATGAAAACATATTGATTTGTTTTAAAAGAAATAAATAGCACAGAAAAAACATGGGATGAGTGACACAAATCTTACAATGTTTTTGCCAACTATATATTGAATGAATAGCAACATAGTGCTTTTCATGATTCCACCCAAAACCACTTTGATCCTTCTCGTCATATATTTGATTGGACAACTTCTTCAAATTCTTCATCTTCGACTCTATGTGAAGATTACTCATTTGCTAGAACTAGGGAACTTTCTTCAAACCATTTCTCTAAAATAATTATATAACCATTCTTGAAGCTGTTATTAGCTGTCATTTCTCATGCAACTAGCTCTTCAAGACTATCTAGGAGCACTTTTTCTTCATCTATTGTCCATACACGTTAGTCTCAGTTTGTTCCCCTTCTTTGAGTTCGATTGAGATTGTTACTTTCCATTCCTAAACATCTCATTGCAATTTTAGTAACAGAAAAAAAGACAGAATGAAAAGAAATTAATGATAGAGGATAGCCAGGTAGAGAAAATTTATTGATAGAGGCAGCTTAGTACTAAAAATTTAAAATGATAAAGCCATAATTCACACATACATAAGGATCATATATCTCAATAATGACAAACCAACACCATATTCATGTCTAATAACAATGGAAAAAAAAATCAGACAACACAAGTCTTACAATAATGCGAAAAAATGATTTTTTAAATAATATCAAATCATACAACTACCCCATTTCCTTGACTTGCATTCCACTCATTAAACATTTTACTAACAAAATTTGCCTCCACGTTGTCCAATGATCTGACAACTTAACAATATCAATTGTTTCAACATCTTCAATAGTGTTAACAACTTCATCTAATCATGCCTCAATTGGATTTATAACCATTTATCTTCTTATCAAATTGAGTATAACGCAACAAGTTATGATTATTCGACCTTGTGTTCTAATTGAATAAATAAATGAACTCCTAAGAATAGCCCACTGTAACTTAATTAGACCAAAGCATTTTTATATGACATTTTTAGGTTGAGAAAATGCTTCATATTGAAATATTGCTCATGAGAATTTGGCGTATAACTTTCGATCCACTCGGATAGGTGGTATCAAGTACCTCTATAAAGAGCAAGAAAGCCCTCCCCATTAGTGTATTTGACATCTACAAATAACAAATGATAAAATTATTAATTGTCTTAGAATTGTCAAAATCAACATGACAAGAATGCAACATAGTTATAAAGGGTGATCTTACCAAGGGGAATCTTCAGACCATTTGGTTTAACTGAAGCATCTCAAAGCACTCTAGAATCTGTCGTTGACCCTTCTTATCCAGGCAAAACGTATATGAATCTCATGTCACATAAGTAAATTTCTAACACATTGGTCACTACCCCACGTACCCTAATGTATGTGCCATCTAATGCCTGTAAGCAACCATAGAAACATGATATTAATGAAATAATCTCATATTTAAAGTATTAAATTAATCCATTTAAGAACATAGCAAACATACCTTAACCTTAAACCATTTCCATGTCTCACAGCACATTCCTTAGGAACTTATTTAGGTGAGATGAGAAGAACACTAAGTTAAAATACCTACTTATTATCTCCTCCAACCTCATAAATCTAAACTTGATGACATAATATTTACATGATCGGCAAATATATGTAGGAACATTGCCACTTGTTCTTCTATATTTACAAGTCATTCTTATTTTAACTCGCCAAATCTACATCTATCCATCCTAAGTTGTTCTACACAATTGAAGTCATTTCTATTAATGAGACAATCAAGGTGATCTAAATGAGCTTGGCTTCTAACACCTATGCAACACTTTGATATATGCTTACTATAGTGCCTTTCAATGGCAGTCAATACCACAATCAGATACACCATACACAAAAGCAACATCTATAGGTTCATCTCCTCTAATATCAAAATGCTAAAAATTCTCCTCTAATATCAAAATGCTAAAAATTTCTTCTCTATTGTCATGATCCATTTCTAATGAGGAAAAAAAGAACAATAACATTAGGCAAGTAGAAACTAGCAAGTTAGATAATAGCAAAATCATCTAGAATAGAATATCCTTTTCAAATCCCTAGATTCTCACAGAATCTCACAGAATTAATCAATGATTATTGCGACAAGTACATAAAAGCAAAGGAAATGACCTAAAGTTAATTCATGATTATTAATGACTCTTTCTAATCTCTCTCAACACATAAGAAACGAACTCCCAGTACCAACTCAGTCGACAATTTAATGGACTAAACCTTAAGTATGATCATATCTCAGTTGACAAATAATTAATAAAAAGTTAAATCATAAGTAATGACTTTGCAAAATCGCCCTTTATTCTTTGAGGAATGGAAGACACGGTAATTGCACGGGAAAAGAAAAATCAATTAATCAAGTTGTTAAGCATCGAAATCAAAAGGGAAATATAAACAATATGAAGAGATTAGAAAGAAAAATATAAGAGGAGATCAGACCGTGTTGTCTTGGAAGTTAAATCTATTTATATCCATTGATATTCCAAGTCGATAGGATTTCTTAGCTTTATCATACCACTTAGAAACATCCTCATTCAAGGAGAATTTTTTATTGTTAAAGGCAACAACCCTACCAAAATTGTCAGGGTAGCATAAGCTTGATTTAATATCATAATATTGATCACTTTCGCATCTCGAGATGCGAAATTTCAAGCGGGCAGTTGAAGTAGAATTAAATAAAATAAACTATTCAACGCTACCAACAGAAGTAGCAGGTATTGACTATGCAATTGTACTTGCTTTAACAACGAATTGATTGCGACAAAAAAAGTAAAATGTTATAGCGACCTCATGGGGAGAAGTGCCAACAAAGTCTTAAACCTTTTGACTTAGTGCCGATTTAGTCATAAACCTTTTTGATGCCGATTTAGTCCTAAACATTTTTTACGTTGTGTCAATTCAGTCCTTTTCGGCCAATTTTGGCCGGATTTTGCTATTGGACGCCGGCCGGGCGACGTGGCCGATCGGCGGACGTGTACAACTTTTAATAATATTTTAATATTTTTGAATATTTTTAAATATTTTTTTAATTTTCTCTTTTATTTTTATTTTTATTCTTTTCTTTTATTCTTTTTCTTTTTTCTTATCGTCTTCTTCCTCCGCCGGTCGCGAGCTCGGCGATCGGCGAGGTGACGGCCGGCAAGGTCGGCCTCGCCGGCCACCTCGCGAGTGGCCGTGAGGGTGGCCTCGCGCCGGGCGGGCGAGGCCGCCCTCGCGGCCTAGGTGGCGGGGCTCGCCCTCGCCGGATCTGCGAGGGTCGAGCCTCGCCCATGGCCAGCGAGGGCAAGCCCCACCAGCTCGGCGTGAGGCTAACTGCCTTGGAGAACCCAAGAATCACAAAACCCCCATCCCCGACGAATCGCCGCCGCGGGAGAAATAGGCAAAAATCCGGGGCCGAAGCCGTGCGACTGAGGACACCCCGAGCTCCCGTAAACCCTAGAGACGACGACGACGACGACGAGCGCAGGAGGGAGGAAATTTCTAGGGCGAGATTGGGATCGGAGAACGGAGCCGGGAGGAGTCCGGTGGCCTCGCGCCGAGCTGGTGGGGCTCGCCCTCGACGGCCATGGGCGAGGCTCGACCCTCGCCACCCGGGCCGGGCGGGCGAGGCTCGCCCTCGCTGGATTTGGCGAGGCTCGATCCTCGCCGGATTCGGCGAGGGCGAGCCTCGCCCGCCCGGCCCCGTGGCCACCGGCGAGGTGGCCGGCGAGGTAGACCTCGCCCGGCCGTCGCCTCGGCGATCGCCGAGCTCCGGCGGGGGCCGGAGGAAGAAGATGAGAAAAAAAGAAAAAGAATAAAAGAAAAGAATAAAAATAAAAAGTAAAAAGAGAAAAAAAATTAAACTATTATTAAAAGTTGTACACGTCAGCGCCGATTAGGCCACGTCAGCTGGCCGGCGTCTAGTCAGCAAAATCCGGCCAAAATTGGCCGGAAAGGACTGAATTGGCACAACATAAAAATGTTTAGGACTAAATCGGTACCAAAAAAATGTTTAGGACTAAATTGGCACAAAGCCAAAAGGTTTAGGACTTTTTTGGCACTTTTCCCCGACCTCATGACATAGTAGCCATAGAATAATACCATATCTAGTGAGCAGGAGAGAAAGTACGATTATTTACCTTCACGAATTAGAAAAATATAATGCTTCAACTCTTTTGCCATTTTCGTAAAGCTTCGATGGGGATAAGAGAGCTATGGAGAAGAAGGCGCTTCGACTTTTGCTGCTCTCATAAATGAAAGAGTTACAAAGGAAAAAGAGCTTTGACTTTTTTTTTTTTTTTTTTTTTGAAACTTCTACTTAAACAAGTTACAAAGGAGTTGCACATGAAGCTTCAATGTTAACGAAGGAGAAGGAGAATGAGAGCATAGGTTTTTCTGAAAAATAGGTTATATTATTTATAAAATAAATCCTATCCACCTTTATCTCACTTTTCCCATAAATTTTTTTTATGGATGCTAAGGAGTATAAAGGGAGATCAACAAGATGCCAAGAAGAGAACACAAGAGACCAAGAGTGCAAAATCCAAATTCAGTGAAAACTTAACATTCTTATATTATCTTTTGAGAGCATTGAAATTGTAATCTTTCAAGAAGTGTTGTTAGTGTTAATTTGTGCTTAGGTATGAGATAATGAGACTAATTTGCTCAGTTATAAGTAGCACCACCTTTGAGAAGAAGTGATTGGTAGGAGCGGTAGACACTATTGTGACTATTCAAAGAATCATGGTGGAATCCAACCAATAGCATGTTAATATGGGAGAGTAGACGTAAACCTACACTAAGCCAAACCACTATAAAGCTCTGAGGGCGTCGTTCTCTATCTATTTGCTTAAATTCTTTACTACCTAATAGAAGCGCACTATACCAGTGGATATAGCCTACTCCTGCATATATCAACTCTCTTTTATACTTGATTATGCTTATATAAAACTTGAGGGCTTTAATTCCACAATTTTTGGTCAGGTTTCGTGAAATCACTTATTCACCCCTCCTTAGGTGATGTTGTCAACCAACTTAAACTAAACTCTGGCACTAGATGAGATTTAACTCAAGATATTTTCAGAATTTAAAGAAAAGCCATATTCATGTTAAATAGGAAATTGTAAGTGACCGAGCTAATTAATACTGAAGAAAAGGTCCGCAGTGAAATGTGAAATCTTGTGGTACTAAGCATACACCGTGAACAAATATTTACTTTAATCTGGAAGAGGGAGAACCCATAAGATTTTCGTCCAGGAAAATCTAAAAGTATCTTAAGCGGACAAGTAACAATTTGAGTCAGTAAGGAAGGGAATAAATATCTCTATTCTAATGTGCTTAACGGGATGCGCAACAAAAGACCCTGGAAACTAATCCATCTCAATGATGCTCCAAGTCTTTCTCATGGGAAACGTGATAACCAAATTATGTCCCCAAAACAATGGGAAAAGTCGCACTTAGTTATCTAAATCGGTGTCTTCTACCAGTCAAGCTTCGATTCTATCCTCAGGGTAAAAACAGAGTTTGAATAAAATCCTACTGTTTTTCCACTTAAAAAAACTACTAAGGGACTCGGCCCATGTCCCCTTTCTCCATAGGTTCAGGTCACATGCACATACCAAACGTTAATATCATGTTGAACTCAGCATTTCAAAGTCTTTCTCTATCGAAAAAGAAAAGTCTTTCTCTATGTATGGAGTTTTTTTTTTTTTTTTTTTGGTCGGTTCTATGTATGGAGTTAAACCAGCCGGAAAAAAGAAGAAGAAAACCTTGGATAAGAATGCTGATTAGTATGCACACACGATAGCCCATAGATGATGTCTTGCCTTATGAGGAAGACTACTCACTGTCATAATGTACAACCTTTTGCGACCCAACACTCTTTAGATATTAATCTTGACCTAATATTTCTTTGCCGAGAAAAAATTTAGTATACCGGATAGTTTGTTATATGTTGTAAAATATTGTGTTGCAAATATATAATAGAAAGAATAAAGAGATTGAGTAGAGAAAGCAGGTAAACACCAAAGATAATAGAGAAAGTCAGACACCAAATATCGTAGAGAAAACTAGAGAAGAAAATTTTATTTCCAATATATTACCCTATGTCATGACAAAAACTAAGCTCCTATTTATAAGAAAACAATGATGCACTTATCATTAATATCAATATATTAAATAATACATACATTGAATAGGGAGATGCACATTCATTGTATAGGGAGATGTACATAGAATATAAGATGAATATAATGAATATTCATTCATGTTTTTTATTTATTTATTTATTTCATAATATTATACTTATTTTCTAGTTTATTTCAATCATATGGGGACCAAATCGCTTTTATTATGGAAGTGAGACAACTCAACGCGTGATTCATGCGCATTATTTACTCTTACTTGGGGGACCGAAAAGATTCCCAAGTGCTTTGATAGATGGCTTGAGCAAGAGAAGATTTTTGCTCCCACGATGCACGCTGCTCGAGAACAATAAAAACTGATTTTTGCTTCAGTAAGAAGCGGGATTAGGATAAAAGGAAAAAAAAAAAAAGCCAGCTTTTGCGATAATAGAAGTGAGTTTTGCTTTCACGCTCCCAGATTAAATTATTTTCTTGTCGTGGAAAGTCGTGTTGTTCTAAAAAAGGACAAGGAAATAGGAACGTGAGAACGTCATCGAAAGTGGGTTCATCAGCGATTATGATTTGATAATACTCTTGAGTCTTTATCGTGAGAGGCTAAGTGGCGATAAAATTATTTCCCCAACGAGGGGAGAAGTCAAACTTGGCTGCTTAAACTGGTGTCCTCTGCTTGTAAAGCTTTTACAATCAAGGAAGAAGGCGTACAAGCAACCGCGCCTTCCATCAATTCCTCAAAATAGGTCCACTGTTTCCTGACATAAAGAAGCAGGAACTAGGATGTTTCAGATTCTTCTGCTTCTAGGATCATTTTTGCTTCATAAACAAGCATCGCTAGCAGCTCCTCTGGTGCATTGCACACAAAAATGTGGTGGCGTCGCCTTTCCCTTTCCCTTTGGGATTGGAACCGGGTGTTTCCTCGATAAGTGGTACGAGATCGTCTGCCAGAATGGCACTGTCCCGATACTGAACAAGGCCAACTTGAGGGTGCTCGACATTTTGCTACCTGATATCCATGACAAAAGGAACGGCATGATCAAGGTCAGTCTTCCAATAACCTACTCGTCAAATGTGAGCTGTGGCAGCAATGGAAGCTCCACACCTGTGAGCTTGAAAGGCAGCCAGTTCGTCTTCTCTGCTTCGCAAAACGTCTTTGTTGCCGTCGGTTGCAATATACACGTTCGGACGGATGACGTAGAGTCTACTACCATAAGATGCAATTCAAGTTGCGGAGCAGACAACAGCACTGTTAGGAGCGCCACTTGTTCGGGCAGAGACAGATACCGTCAAACCAGGATTACCTCGGTTTTTCAGGCTTTCACCATCGATTTCCAGCCGTACATTAAAACATCAGGAGACAATGAATGCAATTATGCCTTCTGGGGAGATAGGTCGCAGTTCACGCCTTCGGTTATGGACTTCAATAAGTTGAGGGCGAGCGGGCATTTCGCAGTGGTCCTAGAATGGGGGATAGCTAATTCCTCAAAAGTTGCGTTACAGATTTACAATTACAGCTCCATCTTCGACTATTCCTTCAATTGCAGCTCAGTCAGCTTCGATTCTGCATATCCCATGGCGTTGCCCTTTTTGCAGTGTGTTTGCACCCCGGGCTTTGCTGGTAACCCCTACATAAAAGATGGATGCAAAGGTAAACACAGTTACATTTTACCTCACAAATCATTGGAAACCAAACGTCGAAACACTGCCCTACTAAGAGAAGTAGCTCTTTGGAGGCTGAAGTAGCTTTACATGCAATCCTAAACACCCACTAAAGAGACGAACCTCTACTAATTAATTTGTCGTATTTTGTTCATTTGTAGATGAAGGCATAATCAATTTTATCCCTACCACACCGGGAGAGGCGGAAACGTATCCTGTAGGTGGAAGAAAGAAAATTGCGTTTCTCATCATAGGTAAGAAAATTTCTAAATTCTATCATGAGCTATGAACAAGGACTATCCATCTTTTGTAACCCCAAACATTCACAAATATCACCTCCTTTCTTTTAAACATTGAGTCTATTACTGATAAAAACCCCCAATTTAGAAAAAAGTATAGCGCATGGCGCGCTTTCAGTGAATCAGATGTCCCGTGTTTGATTTGGGCATATATTTTGCTGCTCAACTGATTATATGGCCCCAGTGGCCATCCTTCCAACTTGGAAAGGGGAGGTGGAGGGTTCGAATTCCCACATTTTCAGGGGAGTTGAGGTGAGGACGAATTAGTTTCATATGTGGGTTTCGACTCTCACGCCCTGCAAGGAGGTAGTGCAAAAGTCTGAGAACGAGAGTTAGAATAGGAGTAGAGTAGGACAAAAAAAAAACTAATTATATGGCTGTGACGACCCAGACCCGGGGCAGTACGGAGGGACGGACTAAGATCGCCTCGGCGTGCGGGGCGAGGCTAAGGGCATTTCTCTGTCCCACATCGCTTAGGGGGGAGTCCTGGGCCTTGTTTAAAAGGCTTGGGTCCCTTTAATTGTGTGACGCGTTTTAAAACCGTGAGGGAAAAGACCATGGCTAGGATGGCGGTTCGTCTGTGCCAGGGCGGGTGACCCAAAGCGGACAATATCACACAGTGGGGCCCGGGTCCTTACAAATGGTATCAGAGTCGACTCCCGCAGCGTGTGGGGCCACGCGAGGGCGCTGTGCCTTAAGGGGGAGAATGTGACGACCCGGACCGGGCGACGGAGGGATGGACTAAGATCGCCTCGGCGTGCGCGGGCGAGGCTAAGGGCATTTCTCCTGTCCCACATCGCTTAGGGGGGAGTCCTAGGCCTTGTTTAAAAGGCTTGGGTCCCTTTGATTGTGTGACGCGTTTTAAAACCGTGAGGGAAAAGACCGTGGCTGGGATGGCGGTTCGTCCGCGCCAGGGCGGGTGACCCAAAGCGGACAATATCACACGGTGGGGCCCGGGTCCTTACAATGGCTTTTCTGTAATGTGCTAAGTTTTTCTCAGGGGGAGACTAATTATTCACCAACCACATTAGCATTCTATTTAATCAAATTAGTGAATATTCAAAAGTTGTCTAAGGTAATTCTCTCCGGCATTGGATTAGCATTTTCTGCTTTTCAAATCGGAGTTGCAATCCTTGATGCTTGCTCTTGTTTATGTTCATACCACTTTGGTAAACCAGGAATTGGAGCAAGCCTAGGAGCACTACTCTTGCTTCAATCGGTAGTATCTATCAAAGCAACCTCGAAACTTTCTTTTCACACTAATACTCGAGAGATAAGAAAACACTTGAACTTTTCTACTGTAGCTACTTTATATCTATCAAAATATATCCACGGTTCCTACTTATTCTTGTCGGTTTGAATTGGAATTTTTACAATCATAATCAAGATGAATGCTAGTGGAAACTTTCACTTTCATCAACGGTTTGCTAAATTCCTTGCAAGAGATATTAGTTGTACAGTGTAGATATTTGTATAATAATTTCACCGGATAGAACCTGAAAGGAGACAAATTAATCTTTTCATGCTTGTTAAGATAGATCGACGTGAAAGGAGACTCGGGTCAATCACTCCTGTATGTTTTCCTTTTAGTCGGATTCACTTAAATTCTTGATGATAAGTTCCTTTATAGATTCCGACAAGCGGGGTGCTTTTTCTCACTTTTGCCCCTTGAGTTTTTGCAATGCAGGGGGCGGGGTAGGCCTTGGGGCACTATTTTTGTGTTTTTTCTCATGGAGGTTGTACAAATTCATCAATAAAAGAACAGAAACCAAGCTCAAAGAGAAGTACTTCAAACGCAATGGTGGTCTTTTGTTGGAAAGAGAGCTTTCATCACCGGAAGGCAATGTTGAGAGAAGCAAATTGTACAACTCCAAGGATTTAGGGAATGCCACTAATAATTTCAATGACAATAGAATACTTGGGCAGGGTGGACAGGGTACTGTTTACAAAGGAATGTTAAAAGATGGAAAAATAGTTGCAATTAAGAAATCAAAAGTGATAGACGAGAGAAAAGTCGAACTGTTCATAAATGAAGTCCTCATTCTTTTACAAATCAATCACAGGAATGTAGTTAGGTTATTGGGGTGTTGCTTGGAAACAGAAGTCCCACTTTTGGTATATGAATTTATACCGAATGGGACTCTATATCAATATTTGCATGACCCAAATGCAGAATCGCCTATATCATGGGACACACGCTTACGAATTGCAACTGAAGTCGCAGGAGCCTTATTCTACTTGCATTCAGCAGCCTCTATTCCCATTTATCATCGAGACATCAAGTCCACCAATATCCTCTTGGATGAGAAATATCGCTCAAAAGTGGCAGATTTTGGTACTTCCAAGTCCGTTTCCCTTGATCAAACTCATGTAACCACATTGGTGCAGGGGACTTTCGGCTACCTAGATCCCGTATTTCCGATCAAGTCAATTTACAGACAAAAGTGATGTGTACAGCTTTGGAGTCGTCCTTGTTGAACTCTTGACGGGACAAAAGCCAATCTCGTCTGTAAGGGAAGAAGAAGGAAGAAGCCTCGCGATGTATTTCATAATTTCGATGGAGGAGAATCACTTGTTCGACATCATCGATGCTCATGTGCTGAAAGAAGGTAAGATGGAAGAGATCACATCGATTGCTAACCTTGCAAAGAGGTGCTTAGACTTGAATGGGAGGAATCGGCCTACGATGAAAGAAGTGGCAATGGAGTTGGAGAGGATGAGGAAGACCCAATATCCTTCGGACATTCAGCAAAATCAAGAGAACCATGAGACAATTGAATCTCCTGATGCTGTCTTTACGTCTAGCAACTCAAGCAATGACACGAATGTCTGTACATTTTCGGGTGTGCAAACACTCTTACCTAGTGAGACCTAGTGAAGATTTGTTTTGCCTCTTGCTGTTATGGAGCCATATTGCTCTGTTTGTCCTATAAAGCGGTCTTCATAGGAAAAAGGAGAAAAGAAAGTGGGGATGAAGACTTGTTCATTCACCAACAGAAGGACTTTGGTCAGTTATTTATGGGTAACGTACTTTTTCTTGGTGTTTGGGACCAATAAATTGTTATGTTGTACTTATTACGAACTTATTTAGATCTTGTAATTAGCTCCGCATTATTACACGATATAGGAATGAGCATGATTTGGGTGGATAGTACCCGCCCTAAAATTGAGAATCACCCACTAATGATTGGCTTCAAAAAATTGAAACAAAAAATCACTCGTTAGTTTCATAGATGCACCCCAGAATCGGACCACCAAGTCTATAAAATCAATTTTCAATCCCTATAAAATTGCATTAATCAATTAATAAAACACATAGTAAGAAGCAACAGTTTGCTTCACCATCTCCACTCGTCCTTCTCTCCAAACCCCCCGGAGCACAAAACGCTTCAACCAATCAGACTCCCTTCATTACCAACACCCACTCGGGAAACTCTCGAGATCGAAACCGCACACTCCAAATGTATCTCGGAGGAAATGCCGATCGGCCATGGGAGCCGAAGATGCCTCAACTTGGATGTGCAGGGGAACCTACGGCGCACGAGAGAAAGCTTTTACCGGCTCTAGGAAGGAAAATCGCAGGGGAAGATGACAAACGAGATTGACGTTTAGTAAGATGCCTCAGTTTGTTCCATCCAAGGATTGGCATGCGAGAAAGAGAGGGAAATGCGGAAAAGAGAGAGAGTGAACGTAGGATGTTGCCGACAGGAGGCAGGAAAGAGAAAATAAAAGGAAAAATGCTTACTTTTACTGTAATATACCGGTCTGGTCTGGTCAGGATAGGCGGATGGGCATTTCCACATCTAAAATGAGGAATCGAACCAATACTCACTGATTTCAGTAAATTGGAAATGAGAATTGAACTGGTCCTATGGGAACTGCTGGTCCGATTTGGTTCCAAGTGGTTCCCGATTTCTTTGCACACTCTTAATATTGTCGTGCCGATTTGGAAAATTTTACAAATTGCAATAATTTATATCGAGCATGGTGCAATGATTTATTTCGGAAAATTGTTCGATCGTTTCTTAGACCTAACGTTCAGTCATAAACTTTTCAATCTAGTCAATTTAGTCTTGAATTTTTATGTGAAATTCTAATGTAGTCATTTCAACAAATTTTGGCCAAAAAATTGTGACGCTACGGTCCAATCTCCAACGGCCATCCTACATAGCTCCGACAATGTCCAACATGGAAGAAATTAAGCAAAATGACGTCATTTTTGAGCTTATTGAATTTTTACTTTCCCTTTGCTTTCCTTTTTTTTTTTTTCCTATTGTGATATTGTTCACCTTCTACGGCGCCTTCTCCAGCTGGCGAAACCATGTCTGCAGCTCTCTCTGGTCACTCCCATCTTAGGCGCCGCGTCGACAAGGACGAGGGATAAGCGGCAACGGGGACAGGTGTGGTCCAAGGGTCGAGTTAGGGGCTCGGTTGGCCTCAGATCTTGGTCGATCCAAGGTCCAGACAGGTCAGCAGCAACCCTACCTGGCCGCTGCAATCGTCGAGGGCCGTCATTGACCGCTTGCCCGAGTGTTGGCAGGCGGGGAGGGGATGATCGCGGGATTTAGCACAGAAAAACAATATCGGAGTTGGACATTGATGGTCTGAAAGGCCAACACCTAAGGTCCTAGCACAAAAAAAATCAGAGTTCTCAAGACTTAAAATGAAAGGATTTAGGATGATTGGGGGCCATCGATGGACAGAAATACATCCTGCCACGTTGCAAGATACAGGGTGGCCATAGGCAGAGAGGATACTATGAATTCGTGATTTCCACTTCATTTTGCCGGGAAGAAGAACGGCCATGCGTGACCGAGTTCCTCAGGAGATTACTTCAAAACCCAATCGTAACAACTTTAAGTTTCATTCACCTGGCGGACGTGAGGGCGGCGAGGGTGAAGGACTCGTGGAGGTGGATGAGCTACATCCTTGGAAGAAGATGAACAGCGGAGAAGAAGGATAATATAGGGGAAAAAAAAAAGGAAAAAAAGGAGAGACAAATAAGAAAATTGAGAAGATAAACTTAATACTATGTCGTTTCACTTAAGTTTTTTCATGTCATACACTGCTCGTCCCACATAGGACAGTCGACAACAATTAGACTTACATGTCATCGCTCTCTAGCCAAAATTGACCAGATGGAATACATAAATTATTAAAATAATTAAGATTAAATTAGTCAAATTAAAAAATTTAAGACTGAATTGGGTAATTTTCCAATCCAAGAAGACATCACTTATTTGAAAACATAATCCTTTTTCCTTATGTTTTGAACACGGAATTTTCTAATATGCTACGCTTTTTGAAAAAAGCCGAAGTCACAGCTTATTGAAGTTTGTAAGTTACGCAAAAACAGTCAAGAACCAACTTTCTTGAAAAAATCAATATCGGGTCACTTGATATAATTTTGACAAAAATCACATTTTGGAGCAAACTTTGTCAATCGTGTTAAGGTCATGGATTCTTATATCATGTTGAAAATCATCAGATTAAAATGCTAAATAAAATGCAAAAATAAATTTTTACATGTTCTGCTATTATGCCATGTCAGGTATTATTTAGAATTATTGTTTTTAAATAACTACATAGAAAAAAGAAAACGATCCATAGAAGAGGGAAAAAAGAAGGTAGATGGTGGAGTAGGTGAAGAGTAGGGCTACGAAGACGGGTCATTAACCCATATTTTAACTCATATTTATCAAAGTGGAGGGAAAAGTACCAAAAAAGTTATAAACTTATTGCATTGATACCAATTAAGTGCTAAACTTTTTAATTGGATTAATTTAGTCATAAACATTTTTACATTAGTCCATCTCGGCTAATTTTGACTGTTAGCGCCGACGTGGACGCCAGTTGATAATTTTTTCTTTTCTTTTGTCCCTTCTTCCTCCTCGGTTTGTCCTCATGGTGGTCAGCAAGACTCTCGTCGGTGGCTCTCGAAGCCCTCACCAACAGCCACTAGGTGAGGGTCGCGAAGCCCTCACCAATGGCCGGTGAGGGTTGTGGCCCTCACTCAGCCTTGCCCAGGGTCACGGGCGAGGCAACTTTGCCCAGATTTGGGTGAGGCCAGCCTCGTCCCAACAAGGGTCGCAGCCCTCACCCAATGGTCGGCGAGCCTCGTCGGCCACCGAAAGGTTAGTCCAAGGAGGAAGAAGGGATAAAAGAAAAAGAAAAAGAAAATTAAAAATTAATTAAAAATTCAAAAAAAAAAAAATACTGGCCGACGTCCACGTCGGCATTCATGTTAACACCAATCAGCCAAAATTGATCGGATGTACTAAATTAGTATCAATAAAAAAGTTTATGACTGAATTGGTTCAATTAAAAAATTTATAACTAAATTTGTATCAATACAATATGTTTGAGACTTTTTGGTACTTCTCCCTCAAAGTGGATGGTAAATGGGTTAGGCCAAATCTCAACGAGCTACATGGCTACATCTCGAGTTCCATGGTGGGGGAGGATTCAGGGTACACATTGGTTTTTTATTTTATTTTGTGTCAAAGGGGTACACATCGGTTGTGCAGGTAGGAAAGTGCCCGAGCTACATCTAAAGGATTTTTGTGAAGTACCCTGTTGATCTTCTTGTGCAAATTTCTGGAGCACCATTGCTACATCTGGAAGAAGCTTCAAGGAGATCGAATATCTGAAACTTTCTTGTTTGGATTTCTGGACCTCTCTGGAACGAATTTTTAAAGCAATCTCGTGAAGTATCCTCCAATCCAAAGGCCTTCGACTCAGCCTCCAAAGGAGCTCCATGGCCACTTCTGTAGCTCCTCCATGGAGGAACTCGACTCGATGCCATGGAGCTGGCCATTGAGATCAGGACAGCCACAGACTCGATGAGGTCGGGGGCGGCCTTGGACAAATCCTCGCCACCTTCCCTAGGATCATTAAACGTGTCATGACCAGCAAGAATGGCCTACCAAAGGGTGGTGAGTTCGCATTTCCTCTACCTCTCATATATGTTACATGCCTGAGCTTCTTGGCAGAGCCTCACAGGAAGTCACTATCCAATTTATCAACAGCAATAAGGAGAAGCACGACACATTGCATGGAGCAGCTAGGGATGGATTCGAACCCATCTGGCCCTTCCACCCAGAAGACATTCTCCGACTTCATCTACGACAAAAGTAAAGCTCACCTGCACTACTCCGACCCTAGCTAGACATGGGGAACCCCAAATATTTAGCACAGAAACCGTGTAAACAGAAGTTTTGTAGGGCCGTTTTTATGATTTGCACGACTAAATACATCATTTCATCAGCAAAGAACGATGAGAGAAAGCATCTCTTAATGGATCCCTTGATATAGGATCCCATAACTTAGCAGCACACGCTTCATCGATTTCATAACCAAGAATTCCATACATCAAAAGAAAAACAAGCAGGGCAAAATGGAGTCTCCTTGATGAATGGCTTGAGAGCGTTGAATTTCCACCAGACGGCCTCCATTAAGCATTACAGGGATAGAAGGGGTGGTAAAGCTTCATGAAAGATGAAGAAGTAAAGCACTTCACAGATTAAAACCAGGTTTAAGGCTATCATAAGCTTAGGGAAGATCAATTTTAACAAGCACGGAACCAGCCTTACCAGATTTTTTTTTTGTCATGGCATGGACAATTTCTTTCACCACATCACTGACTCTTTAATCTAGGACCGCTGCAAAGAATGACAGTAATGAATTTCTACGTCTCCAAGTTCGGGTCTGGTCCTAAGCGTTTAGGATATTTCTTGAACTAGGGATGCAAACCGGCTGGCCAGCCGCGCAAGGAGGGACTTGGCTGGCCTGGGAAAAGGAGAAAAAAAGCAGCCTGCACTGTAATTACTCGGTTCGGTCCAGGCAGATTCAGGCTTTCAGCCCAATATTTTATTGCATTTTGATATTATTTTTCACAAGATGATGTTTTACCAAGTTTCTAGAGTCTAATATATATTTATCAATGGCTAGCATAACCACTAGGGGTTCGCCCCAGTGGCCACCCTTTCAACTTGGAAGGGGGAGGTGGGGGGTTCAAATTCTCACTTTCTCAGGGGGGGATTGGGGGTGGGGACGATTTCATTTCAGGAGTGGATTTTGACTCACACGCTCTGCAAGGAGGCAGGGCAAAAGTCTAAGAGTGAGTGTTAGAGTAGGATTAGAGTAGGACTGATAAAAAAAAAAATGGCTAGCATAAAGTTACCTAAAATTCACGAATTTAATGAAACGAAATTCACACATCTTAACGGTAGAAAACAGATTCCTGAAAAAAAAATGAACCGATACTCGAACTATCAAATACAAAAAATAAACGCGGAAATGTGCTTAAAAAACATGTAACACCGATCGAAAGATATATCATGAAGACAGACATACCTTATTTGTCACAGATTAAGTACTATTGCAGTCTTAGAAGAATTAATTAAGGTCCTAGAATTCCATTCGTCAAGAGAGGAAATACTGTTGTCCCATAATGTGAAAATCATAAAACTCGGTGTTTCTAGTTCCTTTTCTATGTGATTAGATATGTACACACGATAGCCCATGGATAATGTCTTTCCTTGTGGCGGAGGACTACTCCATATCCCGATGTACGACTTTTTGCGACCTAGCATTCTTTAAATAGTAAAGTAGACTTGATATTTCTTTTCCAAAAAATAATTGGGCTCTCTAGTCTCTCTCTCTCCCCTCATTGGTATCACAAATAGTTTGTTATATCTAGGGCGCGTTTAGGCTGCGCATGATAAAATTTCTGAAATAGAAATTGATTTACGGCAATAAATCAATTTCTTAATTTCTATTCCCTGACAAGTTTACGAGCAAAGAAACCCGTTTAATAACGACTCAAAATTTATATTTCTGAAACAGAAATCCATTTGATAACATAATAAAATTTCTATTTCTAGGATTATAAATTAATTAGATAACAACATAGGAAATCATTAAATACAAAATAATAGTCGAAATAATATTAAAACAACATGGGAAATCCTCAAATACAAAATAATAGTCGAAATAATACTAATACATTACAAAAATTGAAAATACAATTTCATGGAATTTCCAGCATATTATTATCCATTGCCATTTTATTAGCAATTATTTTCCTAAGCGTATTTATTTGGTTTCCCTCCTCGGTCAATGTATCGTTTGCAAGCTCATCCTGCGTAAGCTCAGACAAGTACTGCGGAAGCATGAATATGGGTGCCATCAATGGCGCCTATACATCATTGTCATTTATCAAAAACTAGTATTATACAAGAATATCAACAAAATAAAATTAATGGTGTAAACGAATATATGAGAATTCTACCTTAAAGTAACATTTATAATTAGGAACCAATCGGGGAAGGTCGGTTTATTTTAATTCTCGAATTGAATCGTCCGTTGCTTATCCCTAATTTCTTTATTGTTGCTCAATGAACCTTTAATGGCCCTTGCATAGCAAAGAGAGATTCTCTTGAATCTCTTGCCTTCGAATTAGAATTCAAGATTGTGTAACAATCTAATTATTTGAATATTGAATTTGTAAAAAAAATAAGGTTAAATTTCTAAGCACGTTTTTTATTCATCTATTATGTAAGAACTTTTTCTTCAATTGGCCATGCGCGTGCCTTTTCTAGGAGGAAAGAGCCCCATTGTTTTTTTTTTTTTTTTTTTTTTTTGGTAAAAAGAAAAGAGCCCCATTGTTTTTAAGTAAGCGTTTAAGAACTTTGGTCGTTTTTTAAAATTGGGGACCCATTCGATTGCCTTTCATCCTAAAGAGGAAGTTATCAAAAAAAAAACAAAAAAAAAAAAAAAACACAAGCAAAATAAGAAAAAGGAAATTAGCAATAATTTGTAAAGTTGTGGTTATGAGTGAATTAAGTTAGAAAAGAAGCGTAAGGTTCTTTTATATGGTTTGATTTCGTTTCGATTTTTATTTCGAAACGAGAAGTTAAAAATTTCAGCTTCGATTTCTTCGGTTTCTCTATTTACGTAATAGAAATGCATTTCAGAAATAGAGAAATCAAATTGCATTACTAAACGGATTTCTATTCCAAACCTATTCAGGGAATAGAGAAATCGAGAAACATAAATTTTGTCATGCGCGCCCTTAGTAACCATTTTGTTTTCAAGAATAATTTTTATTAAAAATAATTTTTTCTTATTCTATTTCCAAGAATAATTTCTAGACAAAAAAAACGCATTTGATAATTGTATAAATTTCTAATCTCGAGATAGAAATGAGTTTGGTAGGATTTTTAATTTTTTTATTTCTTTAATTTTTAATACTTTAATTATTTTTCTTTTTTTCTTTTTCCTTTTCTCGTCTTCTTCCTCCTTCTCTATGGCCAACACCAAACCTAGCCTAGCCAGTCATTGGCCACCGTCGATGGCGGCAGTGGTGGCCGACAGTGGCTGGTGACCAACTAGGACTGGAATGAAGAAGAAGAAAGAAAGAAAGAGAAAAGAAAGAAAATAAAATAAAAAGTTGGGCTTAATTTTTAAAATTGTTTATGAGAATAAGAAGCAACTTTTTTAACTTTTTGATTTTGTTTTAAATTTATTTTCGGAAACAAAAAAAAAAAAAGATTTTTATTCCTGAAACAAAAATTTTACTAAACAGTTTACTTCTTTTTTTGTTGCGAGAAACGGGATAATAGAATTAGTTGTTTTGGATATAATTACCACACATGACCTTAGTTTTTAGCTTTCTTTAATCACATGGGACAAAATCACTTTTATTATGGAAGTGAGACAACTCAACGCCTGATTCACGCACATTATTAACTCTTCTCTAGGGGCTAAGGAGATTCTCGAGTGCTTTATAGATGGCTTGAGCAAGAGAAGCATTCTAATCACACCATGCACGACGCATGAGAACAATAAGAATGATTTTTGCTTCAGTAAGGAGGGAGATTACGACACTCGCACAGCGCACTAGGGTAAAAGGTAGTGTAAAGAAATCGCTTTTGCAATAAATAAATTTAAAAAAAAAAAAGGATTTTGCTTTCACGTTCCGAGATTCGCTTGTCCGATTTCATCTCTGCTCATGTGTTGAAAGAAGGCAAGAGGGAAGAGATTGCATTGGTTGCTGACCTTGCAAAGAGGTGCTTAAACTTGAATGGGAGGAATCCGCCTATGATAAAAGAAGTACTAATGGAGTTGGAGGGGATAAGGAAGACCCCACATCCTTCGGACAATAAATGAATCTCATGATGCTGTCTTTACATCTAGTAACTCAAGCATTGACACTAGAGGTGTTAAATGGGTACAACCCATTTATGGACCCATTTATGAACCCATTTATGGTTAAATGGGTCATTAATGGGTCAAGCTTTCTTTCATAAAGCATCCATAATGGGTTTTAATGAGTCAAGATATATATGGATTTTAAATGGGTAAGAGAGCTGACCCATTTATGATTCACTTATCAACCCATTAAAAATGAACCCATTTATTTTCACTCAAAATCTCACCATCTCTCTCCTCTCTTTAACTTTACAATTTTTCTTTTTTTATAAAAACCGAAATTACAATTATTTTTTCTTTCTTTCTTCTTCCTCCGGTCGCCGGCATAGCGATGGCCAGCGACTGGCCAGGCGAGCCTCGAGCTTGCTGGTGGCGAGTGGTGTCGAGCGAGCTTGAGCTCGCCGGATCTGGCAAGGCAAAGGCCTCGCCGACACCCGGCGAGGCTCAAGCCTCACCAGATCGATGAGGGGCGAGCTCGAGCTCGCCCGATGTCGGCGAGCCTCGAGCTCGCCAGATCTGGCGAGGCAGAGGCCTCATCGGCGTCGGGCGAGGCTCGAGCCTCGCTAGATCCGGCAAGGGGTGAGCTCGAGCTCACCGGTGTCGGCGAGCGGGGTGAGCTCGAGGCTCGCTTGTGGCCGGCCACCAGGCGGTCGTCATGGCCAGGTGACCAAAAGAAGAAGAAGAAAAAGAAAAAGAAAAAAAGAAAAATTATATTCTTAAAAATAAAAATAATTAAAATTCAATTTTTTTAAATAATTTTTTAAAAATTATAAAAATTGTTCATTAAATTTGTGTTATATAAAACCATTTTAGCAATATCATTTTTAAAATATATATAAACTTTTTTAGGTTTTGTTAAATGGGTCGGGTATGGGTCGGGTACGGGTCGGGTCGGGTATGGGTCAAAAATTTTGCATTGTAATAAATTGGTCATAAATGGGTTAAATGGATCGATTTGGGTCGGACCATTTATGACCCGACGCAAACCCGACCCAACCCACCCGTTTAACGAGTCTAATTGACATGAATACCTTCCCATTGGCACCCTTCTTACCTAGTGAGATCTGGTGAAGATCTGTTTTGCATCTTACTCATATGGAGTCATATTGCTATGCTTGTCATGTAAAGCGATCTTCAAAGAAAAAGAAAGTAGGGATGAAAACATGTTTTGTCTAATAATAGGGGGGACTTTGGTCAGTTATTTATGGGTCACGTACTTATTTAGGTGTTCTGGACCAACAAATTGTTAAGTTATACTTTATTCCGAATTTATTTAGGTCTTGTAATTAGCTACACATGTATGGTCATAAACTTTTTAATTTAATCAATTTAATGTTAAACTTTTTAATTTAATCAATTTAATGTTAAACTTTTTCGTGAAATTCTAATGTAGTTCTTCCGGCAAATTTTGGCCAGAAAATGGTGGCTTTGTAATTTTTTTTTTTTTAATTTATTGAACTTTTTTCTATTTTTCCTTACCTTCTTTTTTTCTTGTGTGATATTGTTCATCTTCTCCAGCACCTTCTCCGGCCGGCGAAGCCTCGTCTACAGCTCTCTCTGGTCACTCCCATCTTTGGCGCTGCGTGGGCGAGGACGAGGGATGAGCGATGATGGGGACAGGTGTGGTCCAAGGCTTGATCAGGGGCTCAGTTGGCCTTGGATTCGAGGTCCAGACGGGTCAGCCGATGCAAGCATCGAGGGCCGTCATTGACCGCCTGCCCGAGTGTTGCAGAGGCGGGGAGGGGATCATCGTGGGATTTAGCAAACAAAAAAACATATGAGAGGTGGACATTGATGGTCTGAAAGACCGACATCTAAGGTCCTAGCACAAAAGAATCAGAGTTCGCAAGACTTCAGTTGAAAGGATTTAGGATTATTGGGGGCCATTGATGGACAGAAATACATCTTTTAATCGACCAATCGATATAGGACCCCATAAATTAGCAGCACACGCTTCATCGATTTCTTTTTTTTTTTTTGTCAGTCTTACTCTATTCCTACTCTACACTCACTCGTAGACTTGTGCCCTGCCTCTTGCAGGGCGTGGGAGTTGCAACCCACGCTCGAAACTTACGCGTCCCTACCCCCATCCCCTGAGAAGGTGGGGATTTGAACCCCTCACCTCCCCCTTCCATGTTGGAAGGGTAGACACTAGGGCGAACCCCCAGTGGTTTCGCTTCATCGATTTCATAACCAAGAATTTCATACATAAAAAGAGAACAAGCAGGGCAAAATGGAGTCTCCTCGGTGAATGCCTGGAGAGCGTTGGATCCCCACCAGACGGCCTCCATCAAGCATTACAGGGATGGAAGAGGTGGAAAAGCTTCAGGAAAGACGAAGAAGTAAAGCATTTCACAGAATAAAACCACATTTAATGCTATCATAATCACTGACCAGATTTCAACAAGCATCGAACCAGCCTTACCAGATTTCTTTGTCACGGCATTGACAATTTCTTGCACCACAAACACTAACCTTAAATTTAGGCTGGTCATGGACGTTTAGGATGAATCCTGATCTAGGGATACAAACAGGCTGGCGGACCACGCTGGCAGGGACTAGGCCTGGAAAGAGAGAGAGAAAAAGAAAAGTCTGCATCATGATTATTCGATTCGGTTCGGTTTAAGCTGATTCAGGCTTTCAGTCCAAATATTTTTGTATTTCACAACATGATATGCTATTAAATTTCTAGATTCTAACATACATTTATCAAATGACTAGCATAAAGTTACCTACAATTAATGAATTCGATGGAACGAAATTCGCACCTCTCAACTTTAATATAACGTTACTTTTTATGGCCAATGTGTAGTTTGACCATCAATATGCTAATATATAACTCTGTTGAGGTTTATAGGTGAGTGATTTAAATTTTTAATGTTGAATTTTATAATTTTATAAATGCTTTACTTAAAAAAAAAAAAAAAAAAGACATTTCAGCAGGGCTGAGCCTATTTGAGCTTGAGCATCTTAGGCCCAAAAATCTGGACAACTTAAATGAAAGTTTCAAGACCAACTTGAAAACTAGTCCGGTTTATACTTGCATTCCTACTCAACTCAACCCTCCCTTATAATCAAAGGACGCATGGCACAACTCTTTAGGTCATCGCTAATCCCAGTGCTCCTCTTTCTATCTCTCTCACACACTTGCCGAAACACAACTTGATTGACAATATTAGCTTAGTGTGTATAACATGATTTAGTACACCGTGGGTAATATGAAATTGTTCAAATTAAGAAGAAAAATTAGACATCGAACTATACAAACTCTAAAAGCAAAAGAGCTGGAACTCAACTTAACCCTTAAACGTCAAATACACCAGAATGTTCAACATGCTTCCTTTTACAAGAAAAAGTATATTCTCTTTGGAATCTTTGTGGGCTTTGGAGTTTGATCTGGTGTACTTCTTAAATGGGAAAGACAATGGAGTTCTGTAGCGTACTTTGGCTGATTATCTCTACGCCTGCTGGTACAACTGCCAGTCTCTCTCTCTCTCTCTTCAATGCGAACCAACCCTTTGTCATGAATTTTGCGCTGACAACAGAGGTACAGAATTTGCGCATCGCCGTGTAACAAGCCGGATCTCGTAGCCATCAACTCGGCGGTGGTAGAGAGAGAGAAGGCCAGTGGCGCTGAACGGCGGCGGCAGCCATTAACAGTGGTTGGGGTAGGCGGCAAATAAGGCACCGGCGGTGTAATGGATGCATGCATGCACTAAGTCGACTCGAAAGAAATTCTAATGCCATGTTTATCTCCAAGTGAAGTCATTACATATCTTTTACGGAAATTTTTTATCTAAAACTGAGTAGCCCCACATCTACCTAACTTTTTTACCTCCTAATATAAAGTGCATGGATAAATGCCCTTCGTTGCTTCATCACTTCATTATACGATTTTAATTTGCTTGAAACAGTTACTTTTGTTTCTCCTGTATAACGAAGCAAATGTCTCAGGCCCACCCCAGCAATTGGTAAAGGTGATAGATCTTAGGGATTTGTTTGGTCAAAGCTGATCATCATTAGATAGATGTATCATCAATCGAGGGCTAATATGTTAGATAAACTACACCGCAAATCAAATGCCGAACTTGTAGAATGTCGGATCATACACATGGTGATTATTGAATTTCAGGTGCGTCATGAGATCGAAGATACTCACGTAAATGCACCAGACAAAATGAGGTCCCGGCCTCGTCAAATGGCGAGAATAATGCAACGACTATAGAGGGGGGTTGGGAAGGCTAATGGAATCATAGCTAGCCGTCCAACGGCTGCGCGGCACAGCTTGGTAACAACGTTTCAATGAGCCACGCTGGAGAATTTTAGGAAGGTTGACCATGCACAACAACCCTCTTCGATCGTGAATATTTTTGTTTGGTCTAACCGTCTTATTGTCCTCCCCGTAAGTCAACGCTTTTATTGAGCCATGCCTGGACGTTTTATGCAATTTACATCGCTATGAACCGTCGTGTATTTCAAATCTTGCGATCGGCATGCAAACTACTTTGAATCCGAATCGTCTACAAGGGTCAGAGTTGCGGAGAAAACCAATTAATGGGTTTGCAAGATGTTTAATAGGCCTCCAGATAATCGGTATTCTAAACTAGTGCAACTGGACTATTAGAATATAAAAAAATTAAGTGGAAGGTACTGCGTGTTACCCATCCTAACTAAAATAGTTGAAAATATAAAGTTAGAATAGAATGAAGGTTAATATTATTCTAGTACCTCCGAGACACATTACACATCACGTCAAATAATTTTTGTCTCACAAAATATCTTGACACATTTACCCCAATTTAATTTTCATCTTGCCAAAAGTCCCAAACCAGTACCCATGACACGGTTACTTCAATTTAATTTTTGATTTGTTAAAAATAAAAATAAATCCCAGACCGGTATCTCTAACATGAATCTACCTTTCGTTAGCATTCCCTTCAATATACCGTTGAAATGCGCACGTGTCAAAACACATGGCGGACAACTCCAAGATTGATCTGATGTGGCGAGTGACATATCTAACTTGAAAAATCCACGTGTATCAACGCGTATGTTAACAAGACGCAATATTTCCTTGTACCCAGGCAATGCATGGGCTTGGACCGTTTGGTCGCTCTCTTATATAGTTGTAAGAGGGGTGCATGAAGAGTAGAGAAAAATAATGTATCACGTGCTCATCGTCTTGCTATTGTCATCAACATTTTATCTTTTTTTCTGATCATTTCTTTCTGCTGCACATGCTGCGGATCTGGACGACCGAACCGTTGAAAGGAAGATGATCGATAGCACGTTTAAGTTTGATATGCTGTTGACATAGAAGTCTTGGAAGGAAGTACGGTTGAGGAGCTCTCCCACGTTTCATCGTACCTCCCCACAAATGTGTTAGAAAAACAAAAGCATCCGTGCCAATAATTAGGGTTTGGCTTTAGCAAATAAGTAAGCAACGTCATCGACGTGGAAACGAATCACTCCCTTCACGAAAGTTGAAACTATCGAAAACGGATCAATAAGGCATATGCTGCACATCACTTTACACTTTTGACCCCTCACGTGTTAACTGATCTATGTAGATTATATGTGATAATAGGCCATGGCTCTTATTCTATGTGAGCAAGTTGTGAATTCCACGAGAAATCAATTTGATAGATTGTGCTAGGATTTAAAGCATTAACCCTAACAAATCATACTTTGATACGGACTTAAAGAGAATGGATTTTCCCAAAAGACTTGAATCATTAGAATTACAAGTTGGAAATTTATATACAGCATATAACTGAGTACAAATTAAGCACACAAAAACGTGTCTAAAATTGATTAAGTATATGCACTATTGATTGTAAAGTAAGCTTATATTTGAGGCACCTATTCAGATTTTGATTCGTAACTTACTTACCAGTCAACGTAGTCAGATTATTTATGGTGTAATTTCTAGTGATAAATGGTGGGCATCTCTTTGGAAGGTGAATCTGTGATTCATTGGTATCGTTTTCCTTTAACGCAAACACAAAAAAAGAAAGAAAGTCTCACGCCCGCGATGTTCTTGCGGTTCGTCTTGAGGAAGCAGGATGAAAACAAAGGACGTAACTCGAATGTTTGTTCACATCAACAATCGTTTGTTGGGGAGCGTGGAAAATAATGATGATGACGATGATTGGGGGACATAACCTAAAAAATAATTATTTAATAAATAAAAAGTTGTAGAATAAATGTATTTTGTAGAATTCAAATATGGTCCAATCTTAGTATTACGTCGCGTAAAAGCTAATTAAATGAAAGATAGATAAAGTATATGAACAGTAATGTGAATGAATTAATTAGATATCTTTAATAGTGAAGAGACTGCCCTAAAAAATTGACTTATCATTAAAGAAATAGTTCCATCGTTTACTAACGAAGATGGCATTTAATTCGATGTGACACAACATATCAACGGCTGTACTTCTTAATTTATTCTGTCTCTCCAATTAAATAAAGTATTTGTGAATCTATCATATTGACAACAACTTTTTTTTTTTTTCTGTAATAGATAGTGTCATTCAATTTAAAAACATTATGTTGTAGCATGTATTTAAAATTTAAACCAAAAGACTATTTTAATTTGTATATTTTTAGAGATGTTATTTCCGCGGTTAGTAAACAAATTATATAATGATATTCTCAATTTTTTGTGAAGAGTCGCCCTGTATATGACATATGTGTACATATACATTTTGGAGTTAATATTATGAAAAATCTCAAATTATTATAATTGTGACAAATTTATTCTAAATTAATTTTTTTCACGACCAAAACCTCAAATTAGTGCATCCGTGAGAAATTTATTTCATTTAGTTTTTGTTAAATTTTACCATCACATTGCTAAGTTAGATGACATGTTACAGATGTATAGTTTGGTGTTTTACCCTCCATTTATCACAAATATTTCAGTTTGTGATTTTTCGTGATATTAATCCAATTTAGCGAAAACTAACGAATGGTAAATTATCACAAATATACCAATTTTAGGTTTTTGATGGTCAAAAATTATTTTAGGATAAATTTTTACAAGTAAATCATTTTAGAGTTTTTTGTAATAAAAAAATTAGTTTGAAATAAACTTGTCAAAAGTATATCAACCACTTACAATGCCCTATCACCCCAAAAGTAGTGTTTGTTTAATATTTTTTTCTATAGCAATATATTTGAAAAAAACTATATAACAAATAAATAAACTAGAATTGAAAGGGTATGGTACCTTCATAGTAAAAAGGCATGGACAGATTATTTAACAAGTAATAAAGCTTGCTTAGCAAAACCCAAATAGAAAAATTCAGTTTTAGACACTTTTTTTTTATAACATTTCAAGTTTCACATCAGATACAAAGAAAAAAAAAGTTGTGAGTACTTTTCTAAAGAGATTAACGACCATGAAATAAGTCAAATTATTCGGATCGTTACATAGGGTAGTTTAACTTTCTTTTTATGATATTCACTTGATTTCTATCTTATTTCTTTCAGAAAGTCTGCTGTCTTCCTTTTAATCTCTACCGTAATGTGTATTGGAGATTGCACTGATCTCTTTGTGGGCTAGTGTAATTATTAAGTGCGTTGCTTTTATCAATGGAAGTAACTTGCAATGCGCAATCAGTTTAAGATATGCTCATGGATGCATTTGCATCCCCCCGAGCCGCACGTCGGCTCTGCCCGTTCATCGTTCTTGGTGTGAATGCGATCTTTGTCCTTGTTTTTGTCTTATCAAATCCCAAGAATCACACTGATTCATAGCACGATGGTGGTCGTAAAAGACTCAAGCGCCTAAATAACCGCACCGACTCCCAAGATGGCGTCACTGCATATATTTTCTTTTCATTCGATTATTTAAGTTAAAATCGCATGCACGCAATTCATGACATTAGTAAATTGATATTCATTATTTTATTGGCCAGATGCCAAAACAAGTTGGGGCTTAAACAATAAGAAAAAAAAAATTCTAAGTTTCAAACGACTCAAAAATTCCCACAAATTTTTACTCGAAGGATAAAAATATCCACCAGGTCGAATCCCAAAAGAAACACTAAGGTCATGTTTGGTAACCATCCAAACAGGGCCAAATTCTGATTCTTTGTTCCCAGAATCGGTTTGGGCCTAGAATCGCGTTTGGTAAAATTTTTGTTCCAGGGAACAAATTTGTTCCGAGAACAGATTGGAAATAGAATCAAGAACCAAAAAAAGTTGATTCTTGTTCCGGGGACGAGTTTGAGAATCAAAAATCAAGAATTTTGTTTCTTCCTTTGGCCATCTCGCGACCGCCATCTACCACCGCCCGCCACCGTCCGCTGCCCGTCACCGCCGTCCGCCGCCGCCGCCGCCGCCGCCGGCCGCCGGTCCGGCGAGCTCGCCGGAGGCTCGCCAGACCAGGGCGAGGTCCGGCGAGCTCGCCGGAGGCAAGCCCAGCCACCGGCGAGCTCGCCGGAGGCTTGCCCGACCACCGGCGAGGCTCGGCCTCCCGGATCTGGCGAGGCCGAGCCTCGCCGGTGGCCGAGCGGCCTCGCCGGGCCGGGCGAGGCCTCGCCGAGGCCGAGCGAGGCCTCGCCGGGGCCGAGGGTAGCCTCGCCGGGCCGGGCGAGCCTCGCCTCGCCCGGCCCACCGGTGGGGCCGGGCGAGCTCTCGCCCCGTGCCCCACCGGTGGTGGCCGAGCGAGCCTCGCCCAACCCCGACGAGGTCGGCCCGGCCTCGGCGGGGGCTCGGCCGAGCCCAACCCCTCGGTCGGCCTCGGCGAGGCTAGGCGAGCCTCGCCCGGATGCGGCGGCCGGCCGAGCCTCGGCGGGGCTAGGCGAGCCTCGCCGGATGCGGCGAGGCCGGCCGAGCCTCGCCGAGGGCCCGGCGACGCTCCGGTGAGGTCGCCGGCCCTCGTCGGCGGTCGCCGGTCCGGCGATCGGCAAGAAGAAGAAGAAGAAGATGAGAAAAAGAAAAGAAAAAGGAAAAAAAAAAAAAAAAAAAAAGGAAAATGAAAAAAAAAAATGAAAAAAAGAAAAGAAAACAAAGGAAAAAAGTAAAAAAATTATTTAAAAATTAAAAGAAATTGATTTGGAACAGAATTAATGAACACGGTACCAAACGCAATTCTATTCCAGAATCAAAAATTTTGGACAGTTACCAAATGGCTTAAAATACTTAGAATCAGTTCCCGGGAACAGAATAAAAAAGAATCAGTTCTGATCAGAATCAGCTCTCGGGAACAGAATCGTTACCAAACGCGCCCTAACTTACCACCAGCCTTGGTGGCTCCGCTGGATAAGAAACCTCATCCTTGGGGGAAAGGTTACCCCAGGGGAAGCATCGGCGTCTTAAGTGTGATGTCGGGGTGGTGGGTCATCCGCTAGCATCACTCCAGGGTTTACTTGGCGGCTGCAATGCGACGAACGGCTGACGGGGTTCCCTGGGTATCAAAAAAAAAAAGAAAAAAAAAAGAAACACTAACTTTTAAATCTAGGACGATAATAACCACACCTTTCAAGCAATATAAAAATGGGACGTACCTTTTGCCCAATGGAAAAAGAATGTTCACCATTAATTGTTCTTGCCAAATTGATGATTTGAAACCCTAACTGGCGAATATAAAGCCCCCGAATTTCACAATTTACCCAAACTCATAAATTCGCTCGAAATCGATTATTCGAAACTTTAATTTGCAAACTCGGTTTGGGGAAAAATACTAGGCATCAAATTTGCAAGCTCGGTTTGGGGTCAAACTCCTTTCAATATTATATGAAATGATCGAGACAAAATCATATTCAAACAACATCATCTATATTTTAAATACACAACATCACTTTGACTCAACTAACATGTCCATTATCAATTGTACGCATCAACGTCATTAGCCATGTCCAATGTCCATTGAGCAAACGTTGTGTTTTTATTTTATTTTTATTTTTTTGGGGGGGGATTGTGCGAAAGTTGCGGTTATTTTTATCTTGAACAGTGCATCTTATAACTTTTGATCCTCTGATTCCAATCTCTTTCTCCAAGATTTCCATTTTCTTCTTCAACTTCACCATCAATTTTGTTATCTTTTTTTTTTTTTTTTAAAAATCTCCGGGGACAATTTATAAAATATATGCAAAAATAGACAGTTCTATTAGGTTCTTAGTAGCAGCGCGACTCTTTCTTCTTTTACTTCGCGGAGCTCTGCGTCACCTTAATAGCCAGAAAAAGTCATACCATATGAGCAAAGCAAAAGATCTTATTTGTATCTTTGTTAAAAGGTAGCTAGTAGTTTCAAATATAAACGTATTTGAGTGATTCAGTCTTGAATCTCATCATTTGTATTTTCAGAGATATCCATATCATAGCTCCAAATCAGATAGGCAAACTAATCGTTCAAGTCAATGACTGAGGAAAATTCTCTTCCTGGGATGGTCACTCTCATGATGCCTTTTGTGATATATCCATGATTAATGTAGCCTCAAATGCTTCAATTGTTTATTCTAGGATTGAATTAAAGGTTATACCTATGAATTATGTATTTGTTGGGGGTAAAAGGTCATGCTTTTTATGATATTATGTGCCATATATATTATAAAAATCCATGCTTCTCTTGAATTGATGTTTTTATAGTACTTTTGACTCAACTGAAAAGCTTATGAAGTCATACTTTTTGGCATTTGGCTTTTGTTGATAATCTAAAGATTATAGAAGGAAGCCATCGACATCAACAATCTTTTACGGGTTGCCTTTGGTTTCTAAATTTTTAATAAGATATGATTGGACAAGATATGATATAAAATGCATATATTTTACTATACATATTCACTATTTGGTGAATCGTAGTAATAAAACTAGATATTTCCATGTGTTATCATATCATTATTTGGCATGAATGATATATCTATATAACTGAACCTAAAAATTGCACAAATAGATATGGCAAGAATCTTTCATGACACTCTTGCCTACTTCATTTTTATTTATTTATTATTTTATTATTTTCCCTCTATTTTATTTCTTTTTCCCCTTTCGTCATTCTCTTATAAAATTTTATTAAATAGTAAACTATACTAATATACCTAAAATACTAATACTGAATATATATTATAAGATAGAAAGAAATTCAAATATATAAATAAAAATATGAATAAATAAATAAAAATGTTGTTAATTTTTGTTATTTTGAATTTTTATATCAGAATTCAAAATTCACATAATATTTTTTTTTATTAATTTTAGAAGTATTCTTTTCGAGAAAAATAACTTCTACATTATAGGCATTAGAAATGCTATTCATTTTTATCTTACCTCCCCCTCCCCCCCACCTTGAGATAATTTTGTCCAGACTATATTTCTCTTACATCCAACTTTATTTTGTCTTAAGCATCAACCAAACATAAATAGGCCAAAAGGAGTAAAGAAATACATGTAGTGAAAAAAAAAAATTGTTTAGGCCATACGTTGCTTTACTAGAGCTAGTCTCTTATCGTTGCATCATTAAAAGCAAGTTATGATAAAATGGCAAATTAATCTGCAACTACTATACTTCCAATGAACCAATTCCAGAGATCGAAAAGCAATTAGAATATTTGAAACTATTAAAAAGGCGTCTCCAAATCACACGAAACTAAATTGTAATATTTCAAGGGTTTATACCATTTAAAATCCTAAATAGGTACCCACAACACATTTAACCCAATCTTTGCTTCACAAAAAATCTCAAAGTAGTACTCCAATGATTCATTTATTCCAACTAATTTTTTCTCATGAAAAAACTCGAAATGGTATTCCATAACATACTTACCCCAAATCTACCCTCCATTAATTGTTTGGGATAAATCTAAAGTGTCTACCTTCCATTAATTGTTTGGGACACATACATTGTATCCCATAACATGCTTACCCCCACATCTACTCTCCATTAATTATTATGGATTATCCTGACATATTTATCCTTCATTAATTGTTTGAGATAGATTTGGCATGTATGGTAGATTTGGAGTAAATAAGTAATTGGATACTAATTTGGGATTTTCACGAAACCAAAATTAATTCAAGGGCAAATATGTCATAGGGTATCAATTTACATTTTCCGTGCAACCAAAATTGAATGAGGTTAAATATATCTTGAGTACCCGTTTGGAATTTTCAGTGGCACTGGCCCTTATTTCAACCTAACTTTTTCAGCCGAGGAGGCAAATCAATTTTCACTTGTGATGAATAAAGGAAAAAAAAAAAAAAGTTCTATCAAAGTCAATGTACCTGTCTTTTCATTCTTCCCATGATGTTCCATTATATTTACAAACGTACCCTTGGCCTGCTCCTAACTACCTTCCCCACGGTCCCGTCCTCTGTCCCCACCCTTCCACCTTTGACCGGAGAGCCGCCCACCAAACCTCCCTCCCTCCGCCTCCAGCCACCTCCCTCTCTCTCTCTAAACTCTCAACCCACTTTCTCTCTCTACCTTCTCTCTGTTTTCCCTCTTAAACATTATAAAAGCCCACCTTCCCCTTTCTCCTCCCCTTGTCAGTCCACCTCCTCCCTTCCTGCCACCACCACCTCCCTCTCTCTCTCTCTCTCTCTCTCTAGATCTCCTGATCAAGAAAGCATATTCACAGAGAGAGAGAACAGAGGAACAAGCAAGCATGGCCCTCGCAAACACCTCCACCCTCTCCTCCAAGTCGTTCTACAGCGACATGCACGCCCTCTCCCACCAGCCCCACCACCAGCCCGCGGCCCTCTCCGTCGCCGCCCCCAGGACCCACCAGAAGCCCCGCCCCATCTCCGCCGTCCACGCCGCCGAGCCCGCCAAGGGCCCCGCCGCCGCCCCCGCCGCCGTGGCGGCCAAGCAGCCTGCGGCAGCGGCCCCGGGCGCCGGGAAGTGGACGGTGGACAGCTGGAAGGGGAAGAAGGCGCTGCATATGCCGGAGTACCCGGACATCAAGGAGCTTGAGTCGGTGCTCCAGACCATCGAGTCGTTCCCGCCGATCGTGTTCGCCGGGGAGGCGAGGAACCTCGAGGAGAAGCTCGGCGAGGCCGCCATGGGGAACGCGTTCCTCCTGCAGGGCGGCGACTGCGCCGAGAGCTTCAAGGAGTTCAGCGCCAACAACATCCGGGACACCTTCCGGGTGCTCCTCCAGATGGGCGTCGTCCTCATGTTCGGAGGTCAAGTGCCCGTGATCAAGGTAAGGACAGTTTTCTCCGTTTTTTGTTTGTCGGCTGATTTTGCGATTCGTGTTGACCGGGCGGATCGGGATCTTATCTCGACTGTCGAGTCGGGTGGGTCTTGTTGATGCTGGTCTAGATGCATCTGCATGCATGCGATGATCGCCCGTCTCTAGTGTTGTGTGACGGGCCGAAGTGAGGTTGCCGTGGACCGGGAATTCTTGATTTGTTCAAAGATTTTGTTTTTGATTTTGTTTTTGATTTTGTCGTATAAATTGGGATCTAGATGAGAAGCTTATCAGACAGATCACTAGATCTGAAACTGTGCATTAGACCACACCGGAAATGGTTGTCAGTCGTTGATGTTAACTGGAGATATGTTGCTGCCTTGGCTTTCCATTTCGGAACTTGGATTTAGGATTTCGTTTGATATGAATCCATGAGGATGAGTACGAGCCGAATAATTGACGGAATGTGGGGTTATAATTTGCTCAGGTGGGAAGAATGGCAGGACAGTTTGCGAAGCCGAGATCCGACCCGTTTGAAGAGAAGGATGGGGTGAAGCTACCAAGCTACAAGGGGGACAACATCAATGGTGATGCCTTCACTGAGAAGTCGAGAATTCCTGATCCTCACAGGATGATCAGAGCTTACACTCAATCCTCATCAACTCTGAATCTCTTGAGGGCGTTCGCCACTGGAGGCTACGCCGCCATGCAGAGGGTCACCCAGTGGAATCTGGACTTTGCAGAGCACAGTGAACAAGGGGATAGGTATAAGGCTTAATTCTCTTGAGAATCTCGTATTTGAAGATTGCTTTGCTTTGCCGAGTATCAGCAATCAAATAGCAAAACTTCATTTAATTGATTTTGGGAATGGTGAACAGGTATCAGGAACTGGCTCACAGGGTTGACGAGGCCTTGGGGTTCATGGCTGCAGCTGGGCTCACGGTTGATCACCCGATCATGACCTCAACCGAATTCTGGACCTCTCACGAGTGCTTGCTTTTGCCTTATGAGCAATCTCTCACCCGACTCGATTCAACCTCTGGCCTGTTCTATGACTGCTCTGCTCACATGCTTTGGGTCGGAGAGCGCACCAGGCAGCTGGATGGTGCCCATGTCGAGTTCCTGAAAGGAATCGCCAATCCCCTTGGAATTAAGGTGTGTTGTCGCTAGTTATCTGCTCGACTAGTGTGGCACCACATGCAGCATGGAATTGTCGCGATAATCTTGTGTCATACTTTGCTTTGTGTGATTTCTTTAATGGTGCAGATTTCGACTTTCTTGTGCTGGCCGATTTACTGTGTTATCTGGTCATTGACTGGCTGACATTTAAATCTGTTTTCAGGTGAGCAACAAGATGGACCCCAATGAGCTTGTCAAGCTCGTCGAGATCCTTAACCCAAGCAACAAGCCCGGAAGGATCACAGTGATCTGCAGGATGGGTGCTGAGAACATGAGAGTCAAACTCCCGCATTTGATCAGGGCGGTCCGAAGATCCGGGCAAATTGTGAATTGGGTTTGCGATCCAATGCACGGAAACACAATTAAGGCACCTTGCGGGCTTAAAACCCGTCCCTTTGATGCAATTCTGGTAAGGACTCTTCCATAAATACTTTTACTTAGCAGCAGTATACTCGGAACGGTGTGTTAATGGGACATGTTTGTGATCGGTAGGCTGAGGTGCGGGCCTTCTTTGATGTCCACGACCAAGAGGGAAGTCACCCGGGAGGTGTTCATCTGGAAATGACGGGTCAGAACGTGACAGAGTGCATCGGAGGATCGCGGACCGTGACATTCGATGACTTGAGCTCGCGCTACCACACCCACTGCGACCCAAGGCTCAACGCTTCTCAGGCGCTCGAGCTGTCTTTCATCATCGCAGAGAGGCTGAGGAAGAGAAGGATGGGAACGCAACGGCTTCTTTCCTTGAGCGTTTAAGCTGATTCTGTCGACATGTCTTCGCTCGGGTTCCGGTGATATTTGCAGTTTACTAGGTGTCTGTCGTTGTGTTACCAGAAATAGGTGCATTTGCAATGGGGAATGTTGTGTGTTTACTTCTTGTATGGATGGTCTGCGAGACTATCATTTGAGATCAAGACGAAAAGCAATAAAATCAAGGGCCATTGTGGCAATTGAAGTTGAGTGTGAGTGCCCCCGTTTGGAACTGGTCTTGGTGACATTAGGACAGGAAGCCGATCTTTTAACAATTGATGGATTTTGTCAATGTCCTAGAGCACTACTTTTAAGCAATTGGATAAGAAAAAGCTTAATACTATGGCAAATCTCAATTTAGTGTTTGGGTTATAACTATCATTTGGAGGAGGGAGATGAATAGGTGATTAAGTGGAATTTTAAAAACAATCGAGTTTAATATTGCAAGTAACCAAAGTGTAAAGAAGAATTGTACAGTGATCAGATTTTACATAATGCAACAAACTATCAAACAAAAGAAATGAGAGATTAAGAGATGGAGAATTGCACACTCTCTACTCAATTATGTGATCGTATTTTCTGATCTCACATTCTTTACAACCTCTCAAAAATTACAATCACGAAGACAAGTATGAAAAGTCGAGGCTCTTTTTGAACTTTGGAATTGTTGACTTTAGATTTCATTCGTCCTGTAACATCACGATCTCTTTTTATACTCCCCAATTTCCAAGCTAACCGTCAGACAATACTTCTAAGGGTAATTCAGCCAATCAATTCATTAGACTTGAATGAGATGCGAAGATCTGATTGTTTTTTGAATTAAAAGATTAGAGTCTCCCTTTGATTCCACTGCCCATACAACAGTGATTGAGTTTCTATAAGTAGAGTTCCTTGTTTGGAAAGAGTGTCTCGTCTTTAAAAGATTGTCACATGGATCACAAATCTTTATTATGGAAGGATTACATTGCTATTTATCATTTTTAATAAATGGATGATTAATATAACTTTACAATGAAATCCAAGTCGATGTTACTAGCCATTGCGCTTCATAAAAGATGATCAATGTATAGATCATCTAGATAATCCTTGCAAATTATACCATTGCCTTTGATTATAAAAATATAACAATATTATTGACGTATAGAACCATAACTTCTTACATAGATGAAAGAGACTCCAAATATGATGAATAAACTCTTAACCAATTTGTTGCAAGAGTATAATGTAGAGATCTCGTTTCCATTAAATTGAATTAATGCCACGAAAAATAAAAAATTAATACACTTATAACAAATGAAGGGTAAAATCCCAAACCGGTATACTTATTATGTGTCACTCAACTCAGTAATTTGATAATAAAATTTAACAACAATTAATGAATGGTAAATTTATCATGGGTATATCAGTTTATGATTTTTTATGGTAAAAAATTAGTTTGAGATAAATTTACTGCATGTGTATCAATTTGAGTTTTCCATAATAAGATTATAGGCATTTCCCAAACAAATAAGAACTTAATGACAATGCTATTGAGTATTGTTAAATTAATGATCTATATGTATATATGTCCATGTAATTAGATTGTTTCGCTAGCAATTAAGTAAAAAATTTCTTTAAAGCCATGTAATATAGTTGACGGCTGCGGTAGAAGTCATCAGATTGGACACACTAATAAAGCTTTCAGAATTTTCATTGGAATTTTGTACGAAAGGACTTATATTATCTCCAGAGATTAGTAAGAGAACTAGAATTACAATTGAACAAAGTACAAGGATCAAAAGTAAAATGTTCAAATCAAGAACCACCAAAAGTGCAATCTCCTCGTTGTGGGTTTCATATGATACCTTATGATCAAATGACTATGATCGACTTGATCTCTATGGATCCAAACCCAAACACTTATCCTATTAGAGGTTAGATGTGCTTCTAATTGCACATTGTCTATACATAAAATTGTTATATTAGCATATAAGTCTCTTGTAACTTAAAACAAACACAGCGTGTTTTGCAGTCATATGGGTGATGATGAGCCATGATCTCAAGCGACCTCAAACTAGGATGACGAGCTTTCATCCGAACGAGGGACACTCCCCACCCAAGTGGACAAATATCGTCGCGATTGTTGGTTGACTATCTACATGTTCTACTCACCATAAACCATAATTTTCAGGATTTAATATTGACTTTATTTGGAACACAAAAATTGAAAATTGCTCTTATAGGACCATTTGTATCTATATGCGTAGGAATCCCGATTCACAAATCTCTTGGTTGATATGATAACCAAGCAATGGAGAAATTCTCTCCGGTAATTGGAACTCTAGTGATATGATTCGTGATCTTCAGGTGCTCTCTGACGTATCATCTTTCCTCAATCCACGACAGAACATCGTGTAACATCAAGCTGATCTCTTGAGGTCTGCTTCCTGTAAAATTCGAGTCGACCTTGACTCCTGTGTGGTCTCCTTTCGAGGAAATTCGCTAACATCGTGAGGTCTGCTCCTTGGAAAGCAGAGTCGACCTTGACCTGGTGCGGTCTCACTTCGAGGAAATGGGAATTGCTCGTCACTCAAGCCAACATTTTCTACAGAAAGTTCCACGTTCATCTCATCGTGCTTGTCGTTATGTATGTGGAAATAGAGAGTTAAGACTTAGACATCAGAAACTGCCTGGACATCACACATTGACTTGACTTTTCTGTACGTCGTGGGGGATCGTTATTCATGTTTTGCACTGTGCTCACTTCGAATTTATCGGTAGTAGCGACAAGATATATTCCTTTTGAAATATCTTATATTGCTCAACTATAAATTTTATATTCCTTTGCATTCCCTTCATTTTTTTTTTTTCTTTTTCCAACTAAATAATATTTAACATTTTCCAAACATTGAAGAAGTAAAATAATATTTAACAATTTTCAGTCTACAAACATTGAAAAAAAAAAAAAAACATTGAAGTTGTGACAAGATTTATCTACTACAACTGTAGTGATGCAAACCAGAGATTCATCAATAAAGAAGCCGAGGATAGATCCATACTTCTAGCTAACGTCACTAGGGAAAGACCTATAACTTCAAGTCTTCATGGGACACATAGACTAGATACACCCTGTCCACTTATATAGCTATTTACATAAGTCGGCGCGAGTCTTTTGTTTCTTTCTCATTCTAAAGTTCTACAATACATACAGCAAGTTGACCTTAGAAAATCTTTTTCTTAGGTGATAATTTCTTTTTTTGGTCCAAATAGTTACGTGAATCGTGCATTTGAATCCTGTAACTCTTAATTTATGCAATCAAGTCCCATATCCTTAATCTAAGTATTCAATATAGTTCTTTGATTACTAAAGATTTTAAAACTCCAATCAAATTGATGATGTCTTGCTCTTCCTTGATTTCATGGCTTCTTGTTTTATCGTCTTGTTTGCCCCACAACAATCAAACAGTAACTTATATTTTTGAAATTGACAAATTGACTACTGATTAGTATTCTTGAAAAGACAACATTATATATGGTTGGAAGGATGAAAATCCCCCAACTGAGCGAGCAAATAATAACATCACTCCAGCAATTTTAAAACTAAGCGTGCATCATACTATGACATCATATAGCCAATTGCACAAATACATATTTTTTACACGTCATTGATCATGCTTTCAAAGTAAAAACCCGCCTGACAGGGTCACGCTCATTTGTGAAATGATAAGGGAGTTTTTCCTGATGATATCTCCGAAAAAGTCAAAATTATTCCGTGACGATTGCATTCATAGGATTTAATAAATAAAAAATGGTATCAAAGGGGTGATGTAGTGCCAAACGGACTTAACCAAACTTTGAACCACTTCTCCGACCAAAAAAAAAAAAAAATCTTTGGACCACTTCTTCTTCGGTTTTCGCAAATGACTAATGCATTCACGCTTTAACTTTCTTTTAAAAATGATTGGTGGTGACTCCACAAGAATATCTAATTTTGAAACACCAAATTTCCCCAAAAAAAAAAAACTTGCAAAACCTTTTTCCACTGTAGCCGCTACTTCTCTCGAACCAACCTACTGCCTTCGTAAAGGAGAGGTGCTATTGGAACGATGACTTTGCCAGAGACTAGTTAGCGGTAACTACCCAAAGGTTAACTTTTCAATTAATTCCTTGCAATTATCAGTTAATTTCCTAAGATCTACACGTTGCAATTGCCCGTTTGCTTTATTCATGTTTAATTATTGGTGCTCTTATCTCTGTAAAATTCAATCATCTGTTTATCTTATTCATGTCTGTTGAAGTAATTCCTAAACTTATGCACTGATCTAATCACGGGCATAACAGCGCATTCACGCCCCAACAAATGTTGGACCTAGGCCAACCAGGTGCCCTTAGGCTAGAAGCATGATGATTAACCTACAGACAAAACATCATGTGCACCGTTTATACATATTTAACTTAAGGTTGATCGGTTTGCAAGCAATTTGGTTCTCACCCAGTAATCAGGCATAGGACCAGTGGTACCGGTTCTTTGTTTCTAAAATTGGAAACTGGCCTACTTAGTTTTGAAACTGTCCAATCTGATCCGATTCCCAAGTGAGCTAATAGAACCGGTGGTTTTTTTTTTTTTTTTTTTTGCAGATAGATTTTTATGATTGAGAATTTTAATTTTGGTTGAAAAATGAAGATGTTTTGATTGTGCATTTGTCTGTTGTGAGTTTACCTATACTGAAATCACCTTGTAGGATATAGTATGTTGGCTCATTTGACTATGATTTTAATGGCGTGAAGCATTGGATACCACTCCAAAATGAAAGAAGTTGCATTCTCATAGCTTTTTAGGATAAATTTTGGTTCAGGTAGTTCAAGTGGGTGATTTCACCCGTGAAACTAGAACCGGACCAAAAATCACCGATTCCAATTTGTTGGAACTGCAAACCAGACCAGTGCTCTCGAGAACAGCCTAGAACTGACCAGTTTGATATGATTTACGCAATTCCTTTTGCTCACCCCTATGTTTAACCTACTATTGTGGCAAGAAGGGACCTTTCTGTTAAGTTTGACAAGCTGCTGGATTTCGTTTCTTCAAATATAGCCACGCACGCTGAGACAAACCAAGCTGTTGGTTGCCCTCGCCAGATCGGGGGACAATAGCTAATGAGCTTTGGAAGATGAGAAAGTTGGCCCACTTCAGAGAAAAGAGCGAAGCTATACAGGAGCTGAGCGATGTAAGCAAGACTTGCTTTGAGGATACGAGATTCTTCACTAACATCGAGTCCCCAGAAAAGTTCAAGCTACCGGAGTTCGATAAGTACAATGGTACCGGCCGTCCACTGACTCGCCTAAGGCTCTTTGGGATGAAAATGACTTGCTACCTGAAATATGACATTGATGATCCAAAACTTTCGAGAAAGCCTCCCTAGTACGGTGCTTCAACGATTTGCCTAGTTGGACCCCGGTGACCTCTTGGCATGGAATGACCTTGTCAAAATGTCAGTCCCGTAGTACTGATTTAACATAGAGATCGCTCATACTTGTTAGGACATGGAGAAATTGCCAACTACCAGCTTGAGTAGGCCATCCAAGTCGGGATCTCTCATTGATGATAAGGAGATGATTTTCAGATCTTCATGAGAACCCCTATAGACTAACGGTCCTCCTCCAACTTTGCAGACCTAGTAGACAATCAGAGAGAGGATTGACGGTGGTCTCCACACCGGTCAGATCCAAGATGTTGAAGCCTCTAAGGAAAACCATTTGAGAATAGCAAGAGAAAGGAATCGACGGCAAGCATGATCCGACAAACTCCCCAGATGTAGAAGCCTTTTGCCATGATAGTGCAGCACCATAAGGATGGTAGCTCCTCTAACTGGAATATCAACCCGCGCCCCAACCGTCCAGAGCTCACTCCACTCCTCGTGACTCCTTCTGAACTACTCCAAACCCTGCCATGTAGCAACTTTCTCATCCAGGAGCTACCCAAGCCGGATTATAAGGGGGTCCGGGCCAGGACTCGAGCCTTCCCTATGACCACCGCGAGGGTGCAAAGGGGCATTCCACTGACATGAGTTTCAGGTTCCACCAGAAAATTCAAGATCTCCTGGATACTAAGAAGCTGGAGTTTGACTCCGGGAAAAGAAGGGAAAAGGCCAAATGTCAACACCAACACATTCCCGGAGCACAAGTGGGGAGCAAGAAATAAGAGAGGACGTGAGAGAAATGAAATGTACTACCATTAACTTTCGAACTGCGGTTTAACAGTAGGTTTAATATCAATTGAAGAGATCGTGATCCTTTTTTAGGAAACCTAGTGTAGTTTGCATAATCAAGTGGGTAGTAATGAGATCATAATCCAATACTTATGACAAGAAAATAGGTCTTATCGAAAATGTTTTTAGGTATTTATGAAATATAACGTTTCTATCCATCCAAGTCAATCATCACATGCGAAGTGTTATCATATAAAAATGAAAATAAGAAAAAAAATCATTACATTGGCACGTGATGATTAACTCAAGCAGATTGTACATGTTCCAAAAGGCACCTGAAAATTCCTAGAAAATAGAAAAGCTAATTCTTTTCTAAACCAAAGACGACACCACGCCATTCGAGCATCGGATATTGCACTTGGAAATTCCTGAAGCATGGTGATTCTAGTGGTTGTGGGCTTTACAAGACTTCTAAGATCCATACACTTTCCGGGGAGACTGGAGATTCATTCAGTTTGCGACATAAGGGGAGACCAAGCCCAACGCATTTTTATGGGCTCCTTTGACTGGACCACGGATGTCCAAAGAAGCATTCCACCGCTCGACCTAAGAATTAATTACTAAACATTATAAATCCCATCGTCTCTTTTTCAACCTTCTATTAACTGTCTATCCCAATTAATTTTTGAACAATCAATTTAGACTTTGAGGTTTCCTAGTAGAAATGGACTGTAAAACTGTGCCTAATGAAGTTATTGCATGGTTTCTATATCATTGATCATTTAGACCCCACGATAATGTGTTTTTCCAAAAAAACCATCATGATCTCATATGAGATGTTGATCTGATGAACAAATGAAGAATGAGACCGAGAAAGGAGAGACTAGGGAGAGAAAGTACCGACAGATCAAAGATTTGAAAATTGTCCAAAAAAATGATAAATCATTGTACAATGGCCAATTTAATCTTAAATTTTTCAATTTTGCTAATTTAATCATAAACATTAAAATAATTTTTCAATGTAATTATTTCAGCCAATTTTTTAATTGGAAATTGCTAATGTGGGTATTGATGTGGATGATCTTTGCAATTTTCTTTTTAAAAATTATTTTTATTTTTTTCTTTTCCTTTTCAATTGTGACCGATCTCAACAATGACTGGCTAGGGCCGTGCTCATTGGGCACCCATCACCCAAATCTAGCTAAAGTTTCTCTCACTGACAACCTCTCCCCTAGATCTGGGAAAGTGCAAACCTTGCTTGTGGCCCACATTGAGACTGTCCATAGGCAAAAATAAATAGAAAATTGGAAAAAAAAGAAAAAATAATTATTTTCCAAAATTTAAAAAAGTTAGCAAAAATTATTCACATTAGCAATTTTCAGTCAAAATTAGTCAAAAAAGACTGTTGAAAAAATTGTCAAAATTGTTTAGGACTAAATTGGCCAAACTGAAAATTTTAGAACTAAATTAGCCATTATATAATAGGGTTATGAACTTTTGAACAATTATTCTAATCAAAGACATGAAAAATGAGATGAAGAGTCTCACTAAAGACATTTTGATTGATCAAGCTTCTTGATTCTAGGGTAAGCCGTTTACTTGCTCTCTAGTATCTATAAATAGTGTCTTATGTTATACATGTGAACTAAATTAGTTGTATTAGTATGTATTCAATCTGTGGGATATCGAATACAAGATATATGAATTACCGACACCTTGTACATCAGAAGCAGTATTGATATTTGTGTATAGTGGGATTTAAGTGGCACGCAAACAAAGTGTTAACACGTGGGAGTCACTTCTCGAATCTTGTAAGGGTTAAGTGTCACACAATCGAAGTCACGTTTTGAAACCGTAGGGCATCTCTAGAATTATAGAAGCTATGGGTGGATATATAAGTGTCAAAATTTCCAAAAAGTACACTTAAGTGTCATTTTTTTTTTTAATTAGATGATTAAGTGCCATCTCCGGCAAGGCTTGCCGAAAATCAGATGTGGCATATTTTACTAATAAAACCAGTCTACGTGACTTACTAAAATGTCCACTTAGCAATTATTATCCCAAAATTGCATCAGTTCACCCCCAAATTTGATTTTTAATGTAAATATTAATTAAATTTATAAAAGGGAGCAAAACAATTAGGGCCTCCTTGGCCCTTGCCACTGTCAGCTCACCATCGTCAAAAAGGGCTGGTGATGGATGATGGTGGGGCAAGGGTTGGCCGAGGTCTAGCTGATTGCAAGCAAGGGCTTGCATGCCCTTGCAGATTTGGGGAGAGGGGTCATAGCCCTACCCCAAATCGGGTGAAGGCGACCCTCCCCCAGATAAGGCGAGGTTTGTTGGCCCTCGACTAGATTGGGCCTAGGATTGCCGTTGGCTAAGACAAGATCTAGGTGAGGGCGTGCAAGCTCTTGCCTACGGTTGGCTACGGTTGCTACTCAACCCTCACCCTACCATCGTCGGCCCTTTCTAGCAATGGTGGGGTGGCGGTAGTGAGGTTTGTGGAGGCCATCACTAATTTGCTCATTTAAAAAAATATAGTTTTTAATTTCTAATTAATATTTATATTAAAAATCAAATTTGGACTAAAATGATATTATTTTGGATTTATCTAGTTATATGTCAATTTAAAATTCCACCAAGATAAATTTTTTTTTGAAAATTTTCGGATGTTACATCATTTAAAATTCTCACCGAAAATAGCCACATCAATTGTTTTGCTGAAAATTTTCTTTGTTGGCACTTGAGTGTTCATTTCTTTTATCAAATAGGATTTGTTTGATCTACTGTTAATTGGCATTTCTGATTGCACCAAGGGTTATTGAATTTCTTGCTTAGTAGGTGGTGTACCTACTCGATATTAAGGCAGATTCCGTTACAGCGATTGCACGTCTATTTAAGTCGGGCAGATACAAAATCGAGGTCCTAGTATATGAGAGCGCACAGAATAAGTTGAGGGAATTTTGGGGCGTTTCATTTTATTTTTTTATTATCAGTTTAGCTTGTTGGAGTGATAAGGTGGCTTGAGAATTTAGATTAGTGAAATTTTGAAGACCAAATTTATTTAATCAGGGAAGAATGTGACAGACTTGGATTTTCCGTGACTGATTAAAGTCAATTCAGTATGCTATTAAGTTAAGAAAATAGACAAGTCAGTATGCTATTAAGTTAAGAAAATAGACAAGTTCAAATGTGCAGTTCTAGTGGTTTAGAATTTTGCATGAAGCTTTTTAGTGTACATTGCATGAATTGCTTGGTATCATAACAAGTCAAAGTGAGCAAAAGCTTGATGATTAATGAGCAAGCGACAAGTGTTGTGTCATTGCATGATGTTGCTACATGGATTAATTCTACTCTATGCTCTATGTACGTATGAATAAGATTCTTTACATGTACTAAATCTCAATTTGTTTCGCGAAAAATATCATATTTTCGTAAAATATTTTCTAGGAAGTCATTTTCCAAAAAAATGATCATATTTTCTGGTATTGGCTAAAATCTGAAATTTGAGTGAAAAATACTTTACATTATTAGTTATCTAATTTGATTTTTGGGAAAATTACCAAAAAATAATAATTTTTAATATTTTTAGTTGACCAAAAAAATTTAATTTTAATTTATATATTTTTTTCATAAAATTGACGTTTTAATTATTTTTATTTTTTAAAATCCAATTTTTCTTTTTTTTTTATTTTTCTTTTCCTCCCTCCTTCTTCCTCCTCCTTCCTCTGCCGTCACATGCCTCAACATGGCTGGTTGCCCAATGGCCGACCAAGACACAATTGCTAGATCTGGCAAGCTTAAGGCTCGGCCGATCTAGGCAAGCCACGAGCTTGCCGGCCAACAAACGCAGCTCACCTGGATCGATCGAGCCTTGAGTGCATCGACCTAATCCAAGCAAGCTGGAGCTCAACCGAGGCCAATGAGCCTCAAGCTCGCTAGATCTAACCTTGGGCGAGGCTGGAGTTGGCCTATGGCCAACGACCCACCAAGGAAGAAGAAAAGAAAAGGGAAGAAAAAAGAAGAAGAATTAAAAACTCAAAATTAAAAAAAAAAGAAAAGAAAAAGAAAACATAAAAATAAAGAAGAAGAGTGAAAACAAAGAAAATAAAAAAATAATTCAAATAAGAAAAAAGGAGGAAGTGAGGGCTTATAGGGGTGTGAGATAAGAGAGATCAAATGAGGATTTCCCCTAGTTTAGAAGACTTTTTTTCCCTTCACGGAAGATATTTTCCTCAAACAATTCATTTTCCGTGAAACAAACATCGGAAAATTCGGAAATTTTTTTCCCAAAAGTTATTTTCCATGAAATGAATGGAGTCTCAGTAGAAATATTAGGGACTAAATGGTAAGGAACTGAGGGACGACGGAGATGTATTATCTTAAACACTTCGTATGGTAAGGGCACATACAAGAAACGCGCGGATTTGACATTGAATTAATTGCAAAATCCCATATCATCTCTGCTTCGTCGTATGGTTCAAAGAATTTCAGCAAGATGAATACATATTATGGCTCATTAGAGAAGTCCTAACTTGGCCTAACTCTAGCTCTTTATAGCAAGCTTCATGTCCATTGGAAGATATGCTCCATTTTGATTATAATTGTGCACTAAATCAATTAGGGATTAGATTAAGATTAAGATTGATTTGTAGAATATATCATTGAAATTTATTGTGTTCATCTTGTAATGTAATTAGAGAGCCTTATACATTAGGGAGAATTGAAGAAAATACAAAAAAAATTCCCAAAACTATCTTCCTCCAGTCACTATTTTGCCCTCCTCACTCTTTCTTGCTTCCTTTCTTGGTATCAAAGCTTCCAAGCTCCTGATTTAGCTTCCACTTTGATTGCTTGTCGAGGAATTCTAACCTACAAAGGAAGAAGAAGCAAGCGAATTTTTTACCACCATAACCAACCCACAAAACCTTCCCTCTGCCTTTGATGACCAACCTGCAAGAAAAGTCATGCCACAATCCTCACAGAATCAATATCCATCTATGGTAATTCTCATGACCCAACAATGGCACACTCAAGTCCAAACCATGCAATGGCAACTCATCGAGGCTTAGTCTAATTTGGGGTAGTCCATTCTAGGCCATCCTTACATGTGGGTACCCATTCATGGGAGTTTGGGCCAAGCCCAAATTCATCATTGCTAGGAAACTAGGGCTACCGGCAACATCCAGCCCGATGGGTGCCCACTAATCATAAATGGGGCAAGCCTAGTCATTGGGTCCGAACAAATGGGTGGGTTAGGTGAATTGGGTATGGGAACAAATCCCTACTTGAGTTTTTTCAATGGCCATGGAATCGGGTCAAGCAATTCAAGTATAAGGACAAATCCCTACCTGAGTTTTTCGGCCGGATTTCTGCCATTTCCAATCATAGCCATCACTGGCCATCTGGAGCCTAGCAACCCCCAGTACATATTGACCACCGATAGACTAAAATTATGACTCATTAGTTTGTAGTTGACTGAGCCAAAGAACTATTCCAGGTGGTCACAAGATCTTTGGTGAGCCCTTGTGATGAAGGACAAAGATGGTTTCCTCAAACAGTCCCAATTCCCTCCGATGAGTGATTGGTCCCACATTAGAGAAAATACAATCAACTCGTTCGAACATTGATTGGTAACTGCATATCTCTAGAAGTCACGGCCAGCTTTCCACCAACAGAGGACTCAAAGAGCATGTGGGAAAGTATTAAAGAAATGTACCACAAATTAGACCGAGCCAAAAAAATTTCCCTCATGCGGAACTCAATGAACTCAAGTAAGGAAATATGACAGTCATGGCTTGTTACAACAAGTTATCATCGCTTTGGAATGACTTTGAAGTTGTTAAAGAAAAGCTCAAGGGGCCAAAAGAAAACTTTAGCAATACAGATCTATGAAAGAAAGGGAAAAGGCCACTTGATTTTTGCTGATTTTGAATGAATCATACCTGACATTTCGTTTACAGATCTAACAATGGAACTGGTACCACCTCTTGATAGAATCTTCCAATTGGCCGTTCAGGAAGAGAGCTAGCAGCTTGTATCACCAGAGTATGCGAGAGGAGGTGTGTCTTGCCTCGATCCTCCGAGCACGTGTCCATCCCTCTGCGATCGATTAAATAGCGACGTCCCAAAGATGCATCACCGATCCTTTCATTTTAATATGCACATGCGGAAGCAAATATATAATCTCCAGACAACAATGGGATGAGATAGGAAAGTAGGGCCCTAAATTTTCAAATCAAAACAAGCCTTTTATAAACAAACAAGTTTATTTACAACCAGGTTGTTTATAAAAATATCAACTCAACAGAAATGGGAAACTGTCCTATGACCCATTAGTCAGACATGTTCGTCGATTCTTCAATCTCTACCTTCCCAGACTCTAGGGCTTCCGGTCCTCCACGGTTGCCATTTAGGGATCTGAAAATGTTATCCCACAACGGGGTGAGACGATGTCTCAGCAAGTTCAACCCCCTAAGCCCTGATTAGGAAGAAAATACGCCCCAAGGACTGCCTAAACACAGTTTCTTCTTGCAAGTTAGTATAATTCACAAATTCATCAATTCACTTCAATCAATCAAATCATTAAACCGATCAAATAATCAATCAATCGACTTAGTCGATTATATGTCAATAGGACAATTACACGGTCATTTTGATTACTCACTCCAACTATTAATTATGGCTCAACGGGCACGACCTACTAAATCTTCAATAGTGAAATTACAGCCCAATGGGCACAGCCTGTTCCCAATTAGGTGGTAGATTACGGCCCAATAGGCACATTCCCTATGAGGTGGTTAATTACAGCTCAATTAGCACAGCCATATTTTAGCGGTTGATTATGGCTCAACGAGCACGCCCATACCTCGATGGTTAATTATTGCTCAACAAGCACAACCATACTTTAGCAGTTTTCTTGATTTAACTCACAACAACACTTATAACATGTGTCATCTCAACTTTCGATAGTCATCCTATTACGGCCATAAATCATCGCACGATTAATTACCTATAGCCAAGGAAGTGGCATTTCACTCTTAATTCCTTCAATTAACATACAATCCTGGCCTAGTTTTCTCGTGTTAAAGATACCCAATCAAAATTATCTCGTGTGGGTATATGGTCAGTCTCAGCCAAAAATACAATATCTTTACTTTCAAAACTTCCACCATTTATATAGTCGATAAAAACATTTTTAGCACTGTAAACCGACGCTTGGTGATTTTCTAATTAATTACTAAAATTAAATAAAGTTTAGAATAAATACCCAAAATTGCAAACCACACTCAAATTGCACAAAATAACAGTCAAATAAATAATTCGATCACACCATTGCAATCAGCACAAAATTCCGATCACCGGTTATCCTGGTCTAATTTCTGGAAATTAATTAATTAATTAATTAATTACGGAAATTAATTAATAAATACCAATAAATAAAACTTAGGCTCATAAAGCCTAATTAAAAGCTGAGATGGTCCCGAAAAATTTCCGAACCACTTTAAATAAATACTAGAGCTTGTTTAGGCTCTAATTACACTACTCTAACCTCTAACCACCTAACATGCAATAATAATTAATTAAATTGCTATTCTAATATAACTATCCACCCAATCCATACTTAGTCTAAACTAAACAAACCTTAAACGTCATTAACTTACTAAGTAATGATTAATGAGTTGAACTCACTTGTTAAACGATTCGCTCGGATCGAAACGACAGCAAGACGGAGAGGGTTAAGAAACTCCAAGGCGGGATCGCCAAACGGGGTCGGGAAAGCCTTGAAAACGGGCCAAACAGTGACTTGGAGACCCATTGACTTCTGCTTTTGGTTGGTGCTGGTCAAGGCCAAGAGAAGTCCTGGCTTGGGTTGAAATGGGTAGCGGGATTGGTTGCAGGTCTAGGCGAGCGATGGCGTCACTTCATGATAGAGGAGGAGACCTAGACAGTGGCTTGAGCTCACGGTTGAGGTGGAACAATGGCCTAGAATAGCGGAGACGCGCGCTGGCAGGGCGAATGCGCAACAGCCAACGACGGTGACTCGGTGAGCCAATAGAGGACGGATAGGCGTGCAATGGCTTCGGTGGCTTGCTGGCTCTACTCTCTGGTTTCTGGGCTTTGATGGTAGGGGAAAGGAAGATGAGGGGTCGACGGCTTGAGGGAAGGAGAGGGGGACCGGTTTGCTGCAAAGGGGGGGCCACCATGTTTCTTCCTTATCTCTTTGTTCCCTCTAACTTAGCCCACCACCTTAGCTGGCTTGCATAGCCCAATTCCAGACCAAATTGCACTCAAATTTTGGTTGGGTCTTGGGGGTACAATTTTGGTTGGGGTTGGTTCAATTTCCATTCTTGAATCCACTCATTTCGGCTTCCATAAATCCCACGACGTATCATTAATCAAATTAATATTTTTCCTTACCAATAGAACCCACTTGTATTCCAATTTCGCGATAAAAAATGATATTATGAATTTTCTAGATAAAAACGGCCCTATCTTGACTTTTTCTCAAAAAGTCTCGGTTTGCAGAAAAATCTTCTGAAATTGAGTCGATATTCCTAAAATGACTTATAATATGACAGGACTTTCAATTGTGAAACCGGATTCAAATTTGCGGTTAATTTCAATTTGGCGCAATTTTAACGTGACCTAGGCTACCAGGTAGCTTTTAGAAATTTTTAGTGCAAATGACTCGTGGTCGATTTTTTTTTAGCCACAATGAACCTCTTCGACACATTGGCGACTCTCGGTTATCGTGAAAATCTCAAGATTTCAAATACGGACGTAGGGTACCAAAACGATAGAAAAATCAATCTAGTGCCGATTGACGAGAATTTTGTAATTTAGTGGAATCACCTACGTTTAGCCATATATCTCTATTGAACCGACTTATTTCTAATATTTAATCGATTTTTAACTATGTCGTAATAATCTCTGTAGATGAGCATGGTCGAGTAGCCGGATTCTGGTTGAATTCCCAAGTCTATTGCATTAAAATTTTTTAATGACTTCTTCAGATAATCTAGTTTTCTCAGGTTTGATTAGCTTTGAGAACAGTACTATAGGCATGTTGATGAAATACTCGATTAATTTAATTGAAAGCAGAACTGAAAAATTCAAGATGTCACAAGGTGACAGTATTGCGCTTGCTACCCGTAGTGAACGATGAGAATCGGGCACAAAAACCCTAGGCCAAGAGAAAGATCGTCGAGAGGAGCTAGGGTTCCATGGAGGCAATGATATGTGTTCCCTTAAAATGAAAGGAATGAGTGGCTAGATCGTTTGCACCAATTGGATGGCTCGCAAGGGTCGGATCCCTTAATTAAATCGGATGATGGGCATGATTTCGTGGCAAAGGCATTCGACAGTCAAGTTTTTTCCACGTCATTAAAAAGTATGGACAAAATTCGAGAGGGAAAGATAAATTATATTGCGAATATTGCAAACACCCACACCTTACAATTGATAGTTGTTATAAATTGCTTGGCAAATCCGGAGAAAAAGGAAAAAAAAAAGGAATATTATGCAGCTTGCCAAGTCATTGGGCTCACTGGTCCAAATGTTGATCGACCCATTACATATGGGCAATATCAACAGCTAATGTAGGCATTACACTTCCAACAAAGGAAGAAGTTTTTCATGTGTATCTCATTGTTTGATCAATAGTATTTCAAAAAAGGCATGGATAATTGACTTAGGAGCAGTGATCATATTATTTATGAAAATGGATTGTTCTCAAATATGCATGGAACTTGGGTCTCCCTCTTTTTGTGCAATTGCCCAATGAAAATTTTACTTATGTCACAATGATAGGCATAGTACCATTCAAAATGTCTTCTATGTCCCAAAATTTCAGTTTAATCTCATTTACGTGACCAAAGTTTGCAAGGAAAATTCTTGTAATGTATTATTTGATTTTGACGCTTGCTTCTTTCAAGCATTTTCAATTGGCAAACTGATGGGCTTGGGTAGTCTTTCTGAATGACTATTTTTTTGACCAGTTTCCCACATAATTTTGATTTGTCATCCAATTCTTTGAATAAAGTATCATTGTGCCATATGACTGCCAATTATAAAGATTTTCTTATGCATTCAAGAATGGATCATAGTGCTTCCTTTCCTTATTCTCAATGCCATATATGACCTCTAGCAAAACGGTGACATACCTCTTTTCCTTCTAGCAAAACTCATGTAAGTGACACTTTTTCATTAATTCATGTGGATGTTTGGGAACCTTATCACACATCACACCATGGTGGGTCACATTACATTCTCACGATTGTAGACGATTATTCTCGTGCCACATGGGTTCTTTTGATACAATCAAAAGTCCAAGTTTTCTCCCATTTAAAAATGTTCATCACCTTATTGAGAAATTAGTTTGGAAGACCTATACAGCGCATCCGCACGGATAACGGAAAAGAGTTCTTTAGCCATGATTGCACTTCACTTTTTTCGTCTTACGGCATCCTACAAGAAAGTTCCTACATTTACACCCCATAACAAAATGGGGTGGTAGAGTGTAAACATCGCCATCTTCTAAAAGTTGCACATACATTAAAATTCCAAGCATCCATTCTAGAGAATTATTGGGGCGACTGCATTGTTATTGTAGCTTATCTTATCAATTGTATGCCTGCTTGGATACTAGATGGAAGAACCCTCTTCGAACTACCTTTTAGGAAAAAAAAAAAACCAGCATTGGATTATTTAAGAGTTTTCGAATGTTTGTGCTATGCAATTACAGTGGGCCATCGGGACAAAATGGGCCCCTGTGCTTGGCGTTTTATATTCATGGGCTATCCTAACATACAAAAGAAATATCGTGTTCTTGAACCATCGATAGGGGAATTCTCTGTTAGTAGACGTTATTTTCCATGAAGATGTCTTCTCATTTCATGAAAAAGATTCCTCAAATGAAAGCTCGGGCATCACGAACAATCCTCACAATTTCTTGTCTGAGGAAGATTTGTTTCTTGAATATGTTCTAATAGCACCTCCCGAAAGGGTTGTTCCTCTAGCAATAGCTCCAATTTCTTATGAAACTCTAACCTTAGATATCGTTATGGAACAAGTGTCCAAGAATTTATCAGATGTGGAGGACAATCCTAAGATCTCACCAGAACTCACCATTGAGGTAACATCTTCTTCTCCACCACGAGCAGATCCTTCGCAATGTTCTGGTTGCACTACATGCCCACTAAGATGGACAAAAGATTATGTATGCGCCTCTCTCAATTCACCAAGTATTCACCACGTGATCTCCTTTTATGTTTCTTTCTATAAGTTTTCACCGAAACATAGATGCTGCATTAGTAACATATTAGAAGATAAGGAACCGTCTAGTTATAATGAGGCATCTAGTGATCCATGATGACATAAGGCTATGGTGGCAAAATTATAGGCACTGATCGATAACCATACTAAGGATCTGGTCACCTTACCTCCAAACAGAAAACCAATTGGATGCAAGTGTGTTTATAAAATAAAATATCATGCCGATGACTTCATTGAACGTTACAAGTCTCGTTTGGTGGCTTAAAGATTTGCTTAATGAGAAGGTTTCAATTATCACCATACTTTTTCTCTAGTGGCTAAAGATGTCACAGTTCATTTTTATCAGTTACAACTATCCATGATTTGCCGTGACATCAAATGGATGTGCACAATACCATTTTTTTAATGGCAATTTAGATGAGGAGATTTATATAGATATTCCTCGGGATTTACAGAGCCAAGGGGAAAATAAAGTATGTCATCTATGCAAATCCCTTTTATGGCTTGAAACAAGCTTCTAGGCAATAGTATGCCAACTTTGCCAATGTTCTCACAACTGCAGGCTTCAAATTGTCCAGATATGATTACGTCATATTCACATGGACTAAAAGTATGTCATATATCTACTTGATAATATATGTTGACGATATTCTCATCATGGGAAATGCTAAAGATGCTATAAAAAGCCTCAATAAATATTTGTTTACCACCTTTCATATAAAATATCTAGGAGCACCTAAATACTTCCTTGGGATTGAGATTGCCCGATTCGACCAAGGGATTTCTCTCAGTCAGTGGAAATTTATACTAGAAATTATATTAAAGGCCGATCTATCAAGGTGCAAACTAGTAGTTATTCCAATTGAGCAGAACACCGAATTAACCACAGCAGATTACAATGCGGAAATATCTCAAGATAATGATCTCATACTCGAAGATTCATCGAGTTATTAGAAACTCATTGAAAAACTCATATATTTGACTATGACCAAACCTAATGTATCATATGTGGTGTAGACTCTTTGTCAAATTATGCACAGTCCAAAGCAATCTCACATGAATGCTACCCTGAAGGTGGTGAAGTATTTGAAAAAGTGCACTCCTATTCAGGAAATGCAATATGGAAATGACGGCATATTGTGAGGACTACACAACTTGCCCCATTAGCGGAAGATCCATCAATGGCTTCTGCGTTAAACTGGGAGAATCTCTTCTTTCATAGAAGACCAAAAAGCAGACAACTGTATCTTTATCTTCAGTTGAAGTAAAATATTGAGCTATGGCAAATACTACATGTGAGATTGTATGGATATGAGGCTTACTTCGGGACCTTGGAATACAATTGAAATGTCCAACAAAGTTGTTTTGTGACAATGATGCGGCACTCAAGGATGCAACAAATCCCATAGTGCTCGAAAGGACAAAGCATATAGAAGTGGATTTCATTTCACGCGAGAAAAAAATTCAGGAAGGAATAATCGAGATAAGTTGAATTGGAACCACATAACAACTTGCGGAAATCTTCACCAAACCTCTATGCCAAAGACAACACGCATATCTGTTGAGCAAGTTAAGCATCTTGGACATCTACAAGCGGCCGGCTTGAGGGGGAGTGTTGGAAGATATGCTCAAGAATCCATTTTGATTATAATTGTGCATTAAATCAATTAGGGAATAGATTGAGATTAAGATAGATTTGTAGAACATACCATTGCCATTTATTGTGTACATCTTGTACTATAATTTTACAAAGCCATGTACATTAGGGAGAATTGAAGAAAATACAAAAATATTTTCCCTAAACTATCTTCCTCCAGTCACGATCTTTTCTGCCCTCGTCGCTCTTTCTTGCTTCCTTTCAATGTCCTTTAACCTATGTCTGCATGACATGCAACGAGGTATCATTGTTTGGTTTAGCATCCTTAAATCTCCACATCGTTGAATATTCACCAACATCCGTTTCTTGTTTCAACCTAGTACCTTAAGAATGCACCATCAGAAAGGGGGATTCGTCTCTTTCCCTTGGCCATCCAACTTCTCTTTTGGACAAGCTTCAAGGTTCTTCCTTGACTTCGTCACACGTGAAGCACGCGATAGTTGCAAGGTTTTGAATTCTAGTAAACTACAAAGGACACAAGTTGAAGAGTGTTCCGAGACTCTCGATAAGCATAGCAAATAAGAAAGCGATTGATTTTCAAAACATTTATTACGCATGTCACGAGAATGTCAATTAATGCGTATAACATTTTCTTATTCGGTTACATAACCAGTGTCCTTGAATTACTCTTTAACAAGTCGATTCCATAAATAATCTTATCAATCAACTAGTCTATTAATCTAAATTAATGGAAAGATAATATTTTATAATTTAGTAATCTAAAGCACCCAACTTGCCTCTATCATCCCTAAGTACACTAATCTTACATAAATTAACTAGTAAATTTTGATAACCTAAAAATAGGTAAAACTAAAAACATGACATATGATAATAATGACTCGTTTCTTTATATATATTATATATAAAGAGGGGAAAATTACCAAAAAAGTTACAAACATATTGCAATTGTATCAATACAATTTTAAATCTTTTGTATTTGTGTCAACACTCTTTAGGAGTTTTCGTGTTGTGTTTGATACTCCAACATGTACACACATAAACTCTCCTAACACATGAATGTAGAATTCCGACATGCGATTCCGACACCACATGATCAATTTTAAATTTTTTTAATAAATGATAAGTCAAAATGTAAATATATAAAAAATAACAAATAATAAAAATAATAAACGGAAAAAATAAGAAAAATCTGGTCTTTTTTTTTCTTCTTACTGTCACTTCCTACAACTCACGATTTTTAGGATAAATTCATTTGAGGCTCTTTTTTTTTTTATCATTTATTAATTAATTTGAATTATAATTTATCATGTATACAATATATTTCAATATGTTGGAATTCTTTAATTTTTGAGAGATAACATGTCGGCATGTTATGTCGTATTATATGTTGCGTATTGATATCGGTGCTACTTAACCCTTAAAATATGTTTATTGTATTGAAAACTCAAGATTTGAAAAATGTATTTCCAAAAATGACCGTTTGTAGTGTCTACAAAAAAATGAATGTGTGGAAAATATTTTAATCCTTGATAAAGAAAATAATTTTTATTGACTAATTTTTTAAAGTGATTACCAATTATTTTTCGAAAAGTATTTTTCAAATCTAAAGTTTTCTGGACTCTAATATATATTATCATTTCACGCCGTCCTATACTATCCAGTATCCAACGATAGAAAGATTATATCTAAGTAATATTAATTAATTAGATCCGAATTTCCATTTCTTTCAAAAAAAAAAAAAAAAAAAAGATCGGAATTTCCTTTTTCGGAATAAATCATAAATTCTTCCTCAGAAGAAGGGAAAAAAAAAGAAAAGAAAAATCAAAATCGTCCTAAACCTGCCATCGCCTTTAAGCACACTTTGCCGTTTCTTAGCGAAACTCGTCGCAGAGACCACAAAAAATTCAGCTGTCGCCTGAAGGAGGGTTTGGTCGGGTGTGCGTGCGAGAGCGAGAGCGAGAGAGAGAGAGAGGATGGAAGAAGAAGAGCACGAGGTGTACGGCGGAGAGATCCCCGTGGAGGGCGAGATGGAAGGCGACATGGACACCCACCACGCCGACGTCGACATGTCCACCGCCGATGACGACGCCGTCAAGGTCTCCCTCTCTCCCTCTTTCGAACGATCTCGATGCCTGCGTGGTTTTGTGGTCGCCTGTGCTGCCCGATCGTCTTGGTTCTGGGATTTTTCTTCTGGGTTTCTTTTATTTTTTGTTTTTTGAATGGTGGGTCGATGCAGGAGCTGGATGAGATGAAGAAGAGGCTGAAGGAAATGGAAGAGGAGGCTGCTGCTCTACGCGAGATGCAAGCCAAGGTCGAGAAGGAAATGGGTGCTGTCCAAGGTCTCCTTTTGTTTTGATTTGTGGGCTTTTGTTTTTTTTTTTTTTTTTTTTTTTTTTAGGTTATTGGATTGATATCAGGGTTTTTCTTGGATGTCCTGCCTGACCCTTTGATTTGTGGATGGCTGACGTCTGATGGAAGAACGGGTTCTTGCCGTTTCAATTGTTCTTTCACTTGTTGTCCTGTAATTCTGTTGGTTGTCTGCAGTAGTTTATTCTTGCTGGAAATTTGTTCTCTTTTGTCTGCTAGACGCTTTATTTTCATGGATTTGTGGTCAGGTGTGAAAGATAGATTGGCATAAGGATGGAACATCTTTCGTCTTTTGGAATATCGGTTTCGTAGATAACAAATTTGTCTTTTGATGTAGAGAAAATGAACCATCACTTTTAGAAGACTTACTGATTTCTCCATCATGCTTTTTGAAGAATACTTACCTTTTCTCTCTGGATGTTGGAGAGTTTGTTCAAGTCATTGTCCGTATGCTTACCTGCAACTATCAGGCATTGAAATTGGGCACATATTATGCTCAGATTTATTTGACTTTTTATTTGTTTGTGTTTTCTGGAGAATCAGATTTTATACTCTAAGATTAACTTTTGGAACTCTACCTGAACTAGTTAACAAAACTGTTTTCTTTTTATTTCTGTGTTGACGCTGTCTGGTCATTGTCTCAATTTCACAGATCCTGCTAGTGCAGCTGCTTCTCAGGCAAGCAAGGAGGAAGTTGATACCAGATCTGTGTTTGTTGGAAATGTGAGTTTGACTGTTATTTCTTGGTAACTTGTTGGCTATCTTGACAATGCTTTTCTTGATAAAGGATATGACCTTGGATTAGCTACTAGAGTTTGCTTTTGTTTGAAATTTTCGAGGGTTAGCTATTTGAGTCTAATTTTTCTCTTTAAATGTTGGAGTTATTTTCACCATCGAGACATTTATTTTCAGGTGATTTTGATGATTCTGACAGTTCTCTGATGTTATATAGACATGAGTTTTCCTTCAAGACATTTCGCACTTTATCCATCTTTCTGTTGATAGGATAAAAATCTTAAATTTTATTGCATATACTTCTACATGACACTTTCCTCAGTTCATGTTTGTCTGTGCTGACATGTTTTTCTTGAAACGTGAGCAGTTATTTCGCTTATTACTATCACTGTGCTTTTAGAAAAATAAGGACCTTATTGATATAGAACTTCATAATAAAGATGTTGATTTTCCTGAAGTTTCTCTCTTTTCCTTCCAAGAATAACATTTCTGGGCATGGAGGTTATTCACTATTGCAATCCCACATTGCATTTATAATGATGCACATCTGTGCTTGGCAAAGCATGCCCAGGGGTTATGATGACAAAAGAAATTTGGAACGATAAATCTCAGATCTAAATGTATCTTTAAAGATAACAAAGTAATCATAACCATGCACTCTGTGACGATCTTGTTTTGTGTTTGCTTGTGAATGGGTTGCCGATGGTGGAAGATGGTTATATTCTTAGTTGCAGTTGAATAAATTTGGTTTGCTATGGTTGTTAGTGGTGGCGTAGTATTTAATTCTTGTTTTTTTTTTTTTTTTTTTTAGGTTTTTGCTATTGGATGTTTAGTTCTTGTTGCTAGACTTCGTTTAGTACTATTTTGGGGTAAAGACACGCAACAAGTGTGTGTTAGGATGAGACTGGTTTGTTGGATACGTGGATTCTCAAAAGGAAGAGTAGAGAATTATCTTTTCTTATAAAAGAAAAAAGGCAGAGCATTAATTTAATCTAATGTCATCTTTTTGCAATGACATTGTAATGTCATCCTTTATATTTTATCATTAGGTTAATGTAGGAACCTATCAGGCCCTCCTAAAAGATAAATGACTGAAAGACTTTAACTAACTTCGCGCTTTTAAGAAATGAATGGGAGTGCCAGCAAAGAATTGCTTTAAAGGGGTTTTTATTATGAGTTCCGCTTTGTATTTTTTTGCTTTATTAAAAATTTTCTTCTCTGCTTCCGAAATTCAAACATCATTCATTTTTGAAGGCATACATGTAGAGTCATTTAAAATCTGGTCCTAATATTTTAGTTTTCTTTCATTGCAAAATTCTGAAGGGAAAGCAGTAGATCCTTATTTTTTAAGGCCTAACGAATGGAATACAAAGAAGAATTGTCGTCTTCAATTCTAGGTTTACTAGGATCTGTCTCTTTCGTAATATTCTAATCCTGAGGTCGGATTGGGCAGTTGTAGATGAGATCTCTTCTTCAAAGTTGTGAAATAAGATAGCTTGTTCACTACCAATGAGGAAAGAGCATAGCCAGCTTTCTAGAAGAAAATTATATGTGCATATTTGAGTTAAAATTTTTTTGCATTATCTGTTAGGTTTTTCTGAATTTATCTACTTCGTGACTTAGATGACTTTTCCCCTCAATTTTATGGTTCTACCATTGTCTTGTCTATTGCCTTGTGTGTGAATCTTCACCATATTTTCTTTTTCGTAGTCCTGTCAAACTAGATCTTTAATTTGCGGTTCTCTCACATTTGCTCTTGCGTAATGGAAATTTGCCTGCATTTCATTTTGACCTGACCACTAAGCTATGTCAGTCAACCTTGAGTTATGGTTGACTTCGTGTTTCACTGTGATTGCAGGTTTCTCATTCTTCAAGTTGTCTGTATAGATTGAGCAGGAATCTTTACACTGTCTTTTGAGCCTGAGTTAATTTTGCATTAGATTTGGTTGAATAGATGTGGGGAAAAAGTAATTGAAGTCGCAAAAAATCACGCGACAGAAAAGAGAACAAAAAAATTGAAGGAAAACAGTGCAAAGTTTCTGTTGTGTGGGTGAAAAAGTGTGTGCGCTGTGGAGGAAAAAGAACCAACAAGAGAAAAAAAAAAAAGGGAAAGATGGGAAAAAAGAAAAAAAAAAGAAAAGAGAATGAATGAAAGAAAAAATGCAAAACAAGTGGCGCATGGAAAAAGAGTAGAATTTTGAAAGTTGGGGATGGAAATATTTGAAGAACGTTCTGTATCAGTGAGAGAGATGTTGGATGGCTCTAAAGTAGTTGATGATTTATTAGGATTTCTGTAGAATCTACGGGCTCTCATACCCTTGCTACTGCTCGTGGTGGTGGTGGTGTGTTGGTGCTGGTGCCGCTGACTTGGCCTCAGGACTTCTCGTGATATAGCAGACCTGGTGAGGGTGTTCGGCTGTGTCTTGCTCGTGTCGTTATTCTATTGTTTGTATTTATCGATAGTTCTACTCTAAATTATCAATAAGATTTGCTCCCCTCGATAGACCTGTACATTAATCCACTGTATGGTAGTTGATCATCTAACGTCATTGGACCCTACTAAGTGGTTGATCATCTAACGTCATTGGACCCTACTAAGTGGATAAGTTGTTCTGGTTTATCCTTATCTCTTCTTTAGAAAAAGAAAAGTATTTTTGGGGAGCTTTTGCAATCTGCTGGCCTTTTATGTGAGCAGAGTGAAATTTTTTTAGTTATTTTTCCCCTGAAAGAGCTATTTGTAGCTTGGCTGACCAAAAATCTTTGGAGATTCACCAGAATTTTACTAAGTTTGGCTATGTGTTATTATTGAATTTCTATCTTCTTCTTCATTTGTGCAGTTTGGGAGGTATAATCTTTTGGGAAAATACCAAAAGCAAACCTTACCTTTCACTAAATGGCTACTTGCATACTTTTATTTTGAAAATACCAAATACATACTGAGTTGAGCTTTGGAGACTACTTTGCATCTTCACATCATTTATCCTTGTGTCCGTATTTACAAAAATTTTGTTTCTTTTTCCCCAAAATGCCCATAGGCAAATTCTAAATTCTGATGGCCACCGAAAAGACTCAAAACCAATTAACCCTGAGCAAGATATTTTAAGTGAGTTTGCAAGGAGGGACAATTTGGTCTTTCCAATGAGAGGTTTTGCTTGAAGGTATATGAGTGATGTTTGCAAAAATAGAGGTATATAAGTAGTCATTGGGTCAAAAGTAATATGTATTTTTGTTGGTATTTCCTTAAATTTTGTCAGGGGATTGACAGTAAACTTTTTCCAAAAAGATTATGCTGGTCAGCTGTTTCTGTTTCAGAGTAGAATCTGTCTTTGGTATCTGTTTCTGTTCCTAGGTTTTTGCAGTGCCTTAGCCTTTTGTTACTTGGTTTAAGTAGTTATGGTTTCGAGACCTTAAGCAACCTACACTGGACTCATGCCCCCGTGATGATGATTCTTCGATCTCTAAAATCTGTTAAGTCTGTTCTGCTTCTTCAGAAAGTTCTATCACCTGCCTGCAAGTCCACACGGAAAGCTCGCACTTTAGATGTTTAATTTTGGCTACAGACTGTTCACTCAACTTGAGAGTCTGTTCTTTATTCTGAATTTATTAATTGGGGTTGCTGAGTAATTAGATCTGGAGGATGTGCAAAGATGAACTTGAAGTTTGCTTGAGATATAGAAGGCAACCTGTGCAAGTTGTGTACACCTTATGGGGTTGTGTTTGAAGTTCCATGTCGCTCAGTTGGAGTTGACATAAGACGATGGTTGTCTGCGAATGGCGGTTGGAGCAGCAAAAAGGAAAAAAGGGGAAATGAGGATGTAGTATACTTTTTCACACTTAGTAGGCACTAAAGATAAGCTGGGTTACCCACCCCGTTGGTGACAGAGATGTTGGAGTTGCACGCTGGCCACTTGCAAGGCCAGAGTTCGACTCCCCACCTTGTCATTTGCGTGACTGAAGTGCAGTGCTGTGGGAGGTGGGGCCATGCACTAGCGTCGCCCTGGGTTTACGTCACCGGCTGCCGGCTGTACGGCGGTTCCCGGGTTAACAAAAAAAAAAAAAAAAAAAAAAAGAAGATAAGTTGGGTTGACGCCTTAAAAATTTATCAATTCAATTCTTAAGGAGCATTAATAGAACTTGCTAAATCTGCTCAATGTGCTTTACAATTGACTGGAGATATTTTTTCTGCAACACCCCTGATGATAAATAAGAAAGAGGGATCTCAGTATCAGTCACGAAACTATGGTTGTTAAGCATGTAATTTCTGTCGATTTGTCATAGATCAGGACATGGCTTCATGTATATGTGTATTTTTTACGAAGGGGCTGTCCTGAAATACTTTTTGTTTTGCCTAGTAAGAGACAATGGCTGATGTGAACCATGTACTTTGATATGCATGTCGGCATATGCTCATTCAAAAAGCATGTTAAGTCAGTTTTCGTATTGTTGGCTAGATGCATTGTGCCAGTGAAGGCCTGTGACTTAAAATGGTGCTTGCAGGTTGATTATGCTTGTACCCCTGAAGAAGTGCAGCAACATTTTCAATCATGCGGTACAGTCAACCGAGTGACAATTCTTACTGATAAATTCGGCCATCCAAAGGGCTTTGCTTATGTTGAGTTCCTTGAAGTTGAAGCTATTCAGGAGGCTCTCCTTCTGAACGAATCTGAATTGCATGGACGTCAGCTGAAGGTAACTCTTCTTATTTATAATTTGTGGGATTTACCTTAGCAACATTCAAGATATTCCAGTGGCATGACATTATTTTCTGAATATGCAATACTTAACTTCCAACGTACCATAGAAGTTTGATATCTTTGCCTTGCAAGAGTTTTTACTTTTCCATATGTCGGAATGAGGGCACGGCACTTGTCTGGGACCATAAGCTTGTTATGGATTGCATGCTAGCTCTAATGTCATGATGGAGTCAACCTTCACATAAATTTAGGTTCCTGTTGACTAGTGTTCTCGGACACTTGTTAAATATACCTAAAACAAAATAATTAATTTCTCAAAGTAGTGGATACATGTGACACAAGAAAAGTTAGTGCATTAGAAACTGTAATATTTCCTTGATTATTTTACCAAATGTCCATGGGAGATCTGTTAACAAAACACATATATGGTGTATTTGGTGCTGATTTCAGCATCTAGGTGGTAAATTAATTTTTTTTTATAACAATGATTATTTGATATTTATTATGATGTGAATGACTTAGGTTTTGCCAAAACGGACCAACGTTCCTGGGATGAAGCAGTACTTCCCAAGGCGCTTTAACCCGTATGCGAGTTACAGGTTCCGGAGGCCATATGTACCTCCTTATTTCTACTCTCCTTATGGATATGGGTAGGTATTTCGTTCTCCAAAGTCGATTATCTACTGTTATCGGGCTTGTTGGTTGATTCTACTGCCTCATGCTATTGCAGGAAGGTTCCCAGGTTCAGAAGGCCGGCGCGCTACATGCCTTACTACTAGAAGTCCTGCATCATTTGTTGGCACTTCTGCGATTCATCGAAAAGTGGGTACTTCCACATGTTAAGTTTCGTAGGGGAAATGCTTCTAGTGGTATTGCATGTTTATTAGACTCTGCTCGTATTATTATCGACTGAATGACTTAAGAGATTATATATCTAGATTATTGGCTGTAACTTCTAGACATTTATCTGGGGTCATAGCTGAAGATTTGGAGCAGCCTCGAGAGGCATGCCTTTTCCTCTCTTTGATACTTTTATGTGGCATGTCTGCAAAACATAGGACAGGGTTGGTCTCAACTTTACCCTGATTTCTGCTTGATTTGAGAAGGATTTTGTTGACTAGTGCTCCAAGTACACTTGTTGAAAATTCAAATAAAAAAGTACAGTACTTTTAAAGTATTGTCTTACACGTTATATACAATTAATTCGTTGAAAATCAATGTGTATTTATTACATATTGTTAATAAGGGAGATCCATTTGGAAGCTCAACCAGCCTCCTCTCCCTCTCCGAGACACTCTTTACATGATTTCCCATGGAAAATGTCTTTTCATCACGTTGTCTTTGATAAACTAATCTGTCTACTTTAATCTTAGGTTCGTCAAATGCACTATATTGACATATTGTTTAGTTCCTGTGCTTTGAAATACTTAAGAATCAGAGTCATATTATCATTTGGGATTTCTAGAATGAGTGTGTTGAGATCAGGGAATGTGTTATTTTGACTGGCGGATGGGTGTTAGATCAATGACTCATTCGAGAGGGACTCTTCCAACCGATATAGGACTCGTGGCGAACAAACTTCTCCGCTCAAATAGCAAACATTGTCGTCAATGTTGGCACATATCACCCACTAATGTTCCATCTATTCGATGTGTGGTCTTATACATTTCAGTTTCTTTCGCCATCTATAAGCTTGTAAGGAGTCACACCTTGTCCGAGCTTTTTTACTTCAACTCGCTCCCATAATGTGCTACTTCGTCCACGACTCAAGCATCCATACGAGGAGGTCTAGTTCAAATACCGTCCGTAACAAATTTGGTTTGTGCCGCGTGAGTTAACCCTGAAGAAGAATACTTTGAGTAACCACGAAATGCGGTGGCTGTTTAGGGGTTAGCATTGAGCTACAAATCACTTCTGAGGACACCTCTCATCTGATGTACCGGTGTTTGACTACGTGATAAAGAAAAGATAGAGATGTCATGGGGACTAGATCGGCGCAAACAAAATGTGGAAAAGGCCAAACGGTCTAAGGGCATGTTTGTTTGTGTTCTTTTTTGGTTCCTCAGAATACAATTTCTGTTCTTTTGTTCTAGGGAACAAAAAAAAAACAGAAACACATTTATTTACGCTTTTGTTCCCCTAAACAAAATCTATTTTTGTTCTAGGAAAGAAAAGAAATAAGAAAAACTTTGTTTCTTATTCTCCGGAATACTTTTTGAAAAAACAAAAGAACAACAATGCAAAATTTATTTTTTTCTCCTTTTTCATCTTTTTTTTTTCTTTGGTTGGTTGCTAGCCTCGGCCATGGCCGGTGACCTTGCCGGAGTGTCGCCGGCCCTCGGCGAGGCTTGGCCTCGCCTTGGCTGGGCGAGGTTGAGCCTCGCTGGTGGTTGGGCGAGGTCGAGCCTCGTGTAGCCACGATGAGGCTTGGCACCCCCCCCAAATCGGTGCAAGGGTTGGGCCTCGCTAGGCTAGGGCGAGGCCGACCTTGTGCCGCTTGGGCAAGGCCGAGCCTTGCTAATGGCCTAGCGAGGCTCACTTGGCCATCGGCGATCTTGCTAGGCCACTAGCGAGGCCCGACAAGCTCGCTGGAACTTGCCGGAGGTCGGCCCAGTGATCGGCCAAAAGAAAAAGAAAAAGAAAAAAGACAAAAAGACAAAAAGGAAAAATAAAAAATAAATAAAAATATTAAAAAATTAGAAGAAACAAAAAAAAAAATTATACAAATTTACCAAACGTGTTTCTGTTCTTTTTTATTCCAGGACATAAATTTTGTGCGATTACTTAACGCGTTTTTCTATTCAAAAATTGTTCCCCGGAACGGAAATAGTTTTTTCTATTTCTGTTTCCTCGAACAATTTTTTAACGAAACGTTACCAAACACACTCTAAATTAACATGACACAAATGCAAGTTCATCGACTACAAGTCTAGCACGTGCGGGCACAATTTAACATGGGCTACTAGAACATTCTCTCAAATTTATGGATTTAAAAGAGTTTTCAAGAGCAAATGTTGGTGCTTATTTCTACCGCTTCCTTGGATGAGGTTGATACTGAACGTTGCTGGTACACACTTTTAGCCGTGTTCTTTTGCCACAGCCATTCATGTCTAATATGAGAGTGTCTGAAAGTTTCATCGCGTCCTCGGGCAAGAAAGTTCAAGAATTGATAAGAAGCAAGTTCATGGGCTGAAAGTGATGAGGTTGTCAAGATTGCCCAATTGTCAGGTCTAATCATAAAATCCTAAGATTTTACAAATTTTTGTAGAATAATTATAATAAAAAATTATCCAATCGGTCTTGAATCTATTATATAGATTCTAATTCAATACTACACTTTTTAATTTTGTCAATTTTATTCCTAAACCTTTGCATGAAATTCAAATATAGTTTTTCCAACTAATTTTTGTTATAAATTGTTGATTTGGCGGTTCAATTATTGTCGGTTATTTTATATTGCATGTTGTCATGTCAATGATTTCAGAAAAAAATTAATTTGCTAGACTACATTGGAATATTGTGCAAAAGTCGCAGAACTGAATTGACATCCATATAATAAGTTTAGAACTAATTAGACAATTTCCTCATGATTATTATAAGATAATTTAGAGAAAAGTACAAAAATAAAAGTCATATTCCTATTGCATTAATACCAATTTATTTCTAAATTTTTCAATTCGATCAATTTAGTCTTAATTTTTTTTTTTTTTTTTTTTTTTGATAACAATTTAGTTTATTTGACCAAATTAGGCCATAAAGTGGTGACATAGACTACAACGGTTTTACATGGCATGAGTGGCACCGACGTGGAAATTTTTTATAATGTTAAAACATTTTTTTTATTTTCTTTCTTTTTTCTTTTTCTTTACCCTCTTGGTTGGCGAGGCCACCAGTTAACCATAGCTAGCCATTGGCTAGTTTGGCAAGGGTCAAAACTTGGCCTTCGCGTCCTCGTTGATCACAAGCGCCTTGCTTGGATTTGGGTGAGGGCACAAGGGCCCTCGCCCAAACCAAGTGAGGGTTGCTAGCCCTCATCTATGGCTGGAGATGGTTAGTAGGTGACCTTGTTGGCCAATGGTGTATAGAAAAAAAAATAGAAAATAGAAAATAAAAGAAAAGTAAAAAATTATGAAAAATATTAAAATTGTAAAATTAGTTAATGTCAACGCCGGTCATGTCGCGTAGGACCATCGATGTCCATGTCGGTAATTTCTAGCCTAATCGGTCGAATGGACTAAATTCGTATCAATACAAAATAGTTTAGGACTAAATTAGTCCAATTAAAAGGTTTATAATTGAATTAGTATTAATACAATATGTTTAAGACTTTTTTTTTTATTACTCTTCACAAATAATTAATCATAAAGTTAGCTAGTTAATGTTGGAAATTTAATATAATATGGGCTTACATTAATTAATTGATAATCTATTTTAAATAATCGGGTTAATAGATATTCTAATATTTGATAAACCCTAGTGATTTGATTGAATTGGGTACTGGCATCTATTGATAACGGGTTGAGCAGCAAAGTGTAGGTAATTGTGTTTGACTGAAGCCCGTAATGAGAAGGACCCAGTTGACATGCTGTTGATTAGGGTTTGCTAAGTCCCCTCTCTAGCCTATAAAAGGGTAGGTTATACCTATCAGTTGCTTTAATTCCATTGAAAGCTGCTATATTGAAATAGGTCATAGAGAGGAAAATCTGGCATTCTGATAGATCCCTGATTATCAGAGTGATTTACTTTTCTGCAAGTGAAGCAATGGCTCAAACAAGTACGCTTTAATTCTGCTGTATTTATTGATCGGTGTTTTACAATCATATATAGATCAGTTATTTTCTTGATTAATTAGTTGTTTATGTGAATAATTTTCTATATGTGGTATCAGAGCTTTTCATATATGATTGTAGAACCCAATTTATTTTTCTAATGAAAAAATTCAAAACTTTCCTCTTTGAGCCGAATATGGGCATTATTTATTTGTGTGGATTTTTACTCGATTGATCCTGAAATCATAGGGCTTTTGTTCTACATGTTGAGATCTTTCCAACCGCATATAATTTGTACGGTTTCGTTGAGAATTGAGTGAGAATTTTAAATTTGAACTTCTAGGGTTTATATATAGAAAAGGTCCTAGAATTTTAAGTTACATTCTAGCGTTACCTTCATTTTTCTCTTCAATTCGACGGTAGCAACGATTGGTTTGGAGATTGTTTGTTTCCCTTTTGGATGAGCGATTAGGGTTTCGACCGATTTTGCTAACTTGATCTCTGGGGTTTCGATACGATTCATGTTAGTAGATTAGTCTACACGCATTGCGTGTAGTTCTTTCTATGGTTCTTGCTCGATCGTCCGTCTCGTTTCAATGCATACATGGAAGAGGGTCCGTAGGATGAATTGCGAACTCGTGAAGTTCGTGTGAGGGAAAAAGAATCCTGTTTTTTTTCCTTTTTTTTTTCTTCCTTCACTGTAATTCACGTGGTTTGAGGTCGTTCCTAGTCGGGATCATGCAAATTCGAAATGCTTGATCCTCGTCGTGTCATGACCTTGTGATCTTGATGTTGCTAATTGTATGTACGCTTCAGTTTTCGAGAATTTCCTTCTTAAAAAGTTTGATCTTCGGGATTTTTGAATGTGGAGTGCTTCGGGAATTGATAACATGGTATTGAAACGGTTTGATCTTTGGGAACTCTTTAGCATCTTTGAGAGATGAGCTTGTTTTTTGTCATGTCGCTGAATTGCTACATACTGGTTTTGACCTCTTTTTCTGCTTGTCCACCAACCCATAATCCCACAGGAAAAGCTGTGAATTGTCAATTGGAGGCTATGAAATTTTTGGGTTTTCAAATAGATGCTATCTTTCGATAATAATTTCAGGAATTTCGAAGTTTTGTCTCCCTTTAACTTGATGGGTACAATTAAGCGAGAGAAGTGATTAATAGGGTTGGTGAATCTCATAACACTTTGAGAGAATTTTTATGACGTAGAAGAGCAAAAGGACCATAAGAAATTTGAATGTTGGCTTTGTTCGAGGTTACAGTCTTTTTCAGATTTGGACCAGTGACTAACAGAAGACTATAGCGTCAAAATATGAATTAATGAACATTACTGAAAATTCTGGCGAACGAAATGGACCATTCATGTCTTCTTGTGTGGTTTTACCATGAGTCATCGGAGTGGACTGGCTTAATAGGATTGAGGTTTGGAAGTTCTCTTTACAGAGATTCTACTTGATCTCTTGTGGGTTTCATGCTAACATGCATGAAGGATACTTCTAAATTCAGATGATATGATTGTGTCAAATAGGTGGAGATTGAGTTATTGCATGACTACGAAATTTTCCAAATTTAAAAGATGCCAAATTTAAACATGCCAACCAATGGTTGTTAGTGAGGAAGTGTGAGATAAAGATTGTCCTCATGACTTTTTACAAAATTTTTGGCTCCCTATAATTCTAGTAACCATTCGTATCCATTCTTGATTCATGAATTCGAAATATTAAAATAATGATAAAACAATAACTTAAAAAAAAATGTGGCAAAAATTGTTTGAAAAAGTGCAATACATGTTGTAAAGTGTTTCATATTGTTTGATGAATTTTGGGTATAAATTATTGGAGTTCCCTATTAATAAAAATTAGTATATACAATTACCTGCCCAAAGGGAGTTATTGTGTATATTAATTTAAAAATTGCATGAAGATAAATTGCAAAATTAAAAGATGGGGATGTATGACTCAAAAAGATTTATCTACCCAAAGGGGATAAATTTTTTGAAAGTTATGTGTAATTCTCCTCTATATTGATATATTAGAGATGGACGATGGGGATGTGTGATTCAAAAGGTTTATTTTCCTTAAGGGGATAAATTTTTAAGAGTTATGTGTAATTTCTCTCTATTTTGAGATAATGGAGATGTATAATTTAAATCATTTGTCTGCCCAAAGGGGATTGATCTTTGAAGATTATATGTAATTCTCATTTTATCATTTCTATATATTGATATCATGAAAATGTATAATTTAGATGATTTGTCTGCCCAAAGGGGATGGATCATTGACAATTATGTATAATTCTCCTTGTTATCGTTTCATAATCTTCATGTTGTGGAAAATAATGGTGCATTATACGCTCTGGCCAAAAGGGAGTTTGTGATGTGCTAATTATTTTGTCGAATTGTTCATTGCCCATAATTGATCTTATTGGATTATATATGACAACACTACAGCTGTGTTTTATTTTAAGAATGACAAGATTATCAATGCGTTCAAACACATGGAGATCAAATATTATTATTATTATTATTATTTGGTAAATGAATATCAAATATTATATTGTTAATGATTTGGTCAAAAAGGGAGACATTGTGATTGAAAATATTAAAATTGAGTCCATGTTGGCTTACCCTATGATAAAAGGCTTACGACCTATTTTGTTTAAAGAACATGTAAAGAATATGGGTGTCTTAAATTCTTTTGATTTCTTTTGTTAGTCGGAGTTATATAATTTGTATTTCTAGAGATTATAGATATATGCAGACTGATGCTTTTATGATGTTTATTAAAGCATTTATTTTGATAATTGTTATTGTTTGATTCTATTGTTATTCTTTCTCCTGTTGACTAAAAAATTGAAGTATAAAATAGTATCTTTAAACAAATTTTAGTTTAAAGATAACCGGATGTCACTGATAATGAGATCTCATGTTAGATTGTGACATAGTCGTGTAATTTCATGTTGTTTAGAAATTACATTAATGCAGTTTCATGTCGTTGAGAAATTGTATTGAGGACCGATAAGAAATATTGTATATTTCGATCATATGTTGGCACTATTTCTTACTACACTATTAGGCCCATGATCCATGAAAATATAATACTTACTATATGTGATTATGGAAGGTCATGTGTTGTGGTATTTTCTTAACACATTGATCTCCATAGTCCTATACTGATGTTATATATGATTGGATTGGTTTTGAGATGCCGTTATTGGAATATTATTTTTTTAAAGTTGTGGCCACATAAAACAAAATTTTAAGTTATTAACCCGATAGTGTCGCGCCCATCCTTCTACTTGGTCGATTTTAAAGTGCGATATCCCAGGACTAAGTATCGCCGACCCTTTCTTTATATTACGCATGCGGAAGTAGTTATAAATCCCCAGACAATAAAAAAATGGGATAGAAAAGCAAGCCATATTTTTTTTTTATATTAAAATTCACCAGCACACTTTTATTAACAGCACAACTCATAATATATTTACAATACTATTCACAACATACTTGTCTCACACCTATCTACACTAAGACAGAGTTTACAAAAGGGATGGGATCTCAGTCCACATCCGGGTTATACTCAAGATCCCTCTTTGGATCATCTTCTTCTTCAAAAGTCTTTCTTCCCTTCAGGTTCCTCCTCCTCAGCTTCTCCTCAGGGTCTTGAGATGGTTATTCAATAACCAATGAGACCACGTCTCAACGAGTCCTACCCCCTAAGACTCGATTAGGAAACTAATACGCCAAATGGTTGCCTAAGCACAACACGAGTCAAAGGACTTACCTTGGCCTCAGATTTCACCTGCATATTAGCACAATTCAATAGGCACCCAAGCAATCACATCACAGATCGAAGTATTGATCAAATCGACCTAGTCGATTACATGTCAACAAGACCACTCACGGTCATTCCCATTCAATCAACCAATTCACAACATCAGATCAAAACAATGATCAATCGACCTAGTCGATTACATGTCATTTGGACCACCTCTCGATCACATCAACACCATACTTTATAATCTCCATTCTAGTACTCAGTCACAGAGCCAGATGAATGCTCTCAGGCGTCTTTTTCGCCAAGGTGACGTACCAATTACAGATCACGATAATCTCCAGCAGTACACTTAGTCACAGAGCTTCATTAGTGTTCTCGGGCATTACTTCTGCCAAGGTGACGTGTACAATGGACAGTACTCGTGCGTTCTTTAAGGCGCCGTTTTCACCAGTGATACTCTCCATCACCGAACCACGTATGTCCATACTGCTGCATGTAATAGATAGCACTCGTGCGTTCTTTAAGGCGCCGTTTTCACCAGTGATATCCTTTAATCACCGAACCACGTATGTCTCATTACATCGGTCCTGATTGGTTTCAGCCGAGAATTTCCCCAATTCCCTTTCATAGTTCCCTCTGCTTTACAGCTCATCAATGCTAAATAGTCATACTCGGCCATCAACCAATCAATCACTCAATTTCATTCAATTTGGGATAAATCCCTAATTTACACAATCAATTCAATTCCGCGCAATATAGGGCTCAAATAAATAAACGGATTGCACCACGACAATCAGCACGAAATTCTGGTCACCGGCCATCCCGAGTGAATTTCCAGAAAATAATTAAATAAATAAATAATTTCGAAAATTAAATAAATAAATACGATAAATTCAATTTAGCACAATATAAAAAGTTCTCATTAAATAAACGGACTCGCACCACGATCATCAACATAAAATCCTGGTCGCTGGCCATCCCAATTGAATTTCCAGGAAATAATTAATTAAATAATTAATTTCGAAAAATAAATAAATAAATAATAAAATCCAATTTAAGCCCATATTGCCTGATTGGAGCTCGAAACGGGTCGGGAAAAATCCCGAGATACATTCAATAAATCTTAGAGGCTCTCTACTTGCTAATGACTAAGTCTAACCACCTACCATGCATCATTAAGTCACTAATTTAATTGTTCTAACCTAATCTAACCACCTAATTGCACTTAATTAAATCTAACAAACCCTAAGCATAATTAGCAAACTAATAAAGCATTAGTGAGTAAAACTCACTTGATTAAAAGCGGGGACCGAATCACCGTGACGGCGACGCGACGGCGGCCGAAATCGGGCTTTCGACAACACCGGTGGACTTGGACCGGGCCTTAAGACTTGGCCCTACAAACTTCAGCAAGGCTGGGCTTTTACTGAAATTCTTGGGCTGAGCTTGATGGATCCTTGGGCTTTGCTGAAAATTGGGCTTGGCCAATTAACTCACATGGACTGGACTGGGCTTGAAGACTGCAGGAGATAGGCCGGCTTCTTGCGGATTCAGTGGCCCAAAAGAGCTGCTGGAGATTTGGGCCGAGCAAGTTACAAAAGGGAAGCTGGGCTGATCAGTGGACTGTACCAAAAGGCCCGAATTGCTGCTGCAGATGGGCCCTGCCGAACTGGGCCTGACTCCGCTGGGTTGCACTCTGCAAACCGAAGCTGAATCAAAGGAGCTGGCGTCGACGAAGGCTTGCTGGGATCTTCGACGGTTGACCTGGGGAAGCAGAATCGCGGACAACTGGCCGCGGATGGAGAGAAGATGGCGCTCGGTGGCTTCGCTGGCAGTTAGAGTCCCGGTGGTGCTGCTCGGTGGAAACACGAGATGGCGGAGACGAATATGCTGGCTCAGTTACCGACCGTGGGGGACGCCTGGCAGAAGACATGGAGGGAGGAGTAGCTTTGTGGACGTCGCTGCTGCTGGGCTTTTGCGGTCAACCGAGGAGCTTCAGTTGTTGCTGCTGTTGACCGAAGCAGATGGAGAAGCTGGCACGTGGCAGCGGCGGTGAGGAGAGACCACGATTCTGGTCTTCGCTTGGAGAGGGCTTTGACTGAACAGCTTGAAGATTCGGCAGCTTAGAGAAAAATCGTGGGGGCTTCGAGCAGCTTCGATCGTGGGCGCGAGAGAGGGCAGAAATGGAGAGTTTGTTTGCCAAGGAAAATAAAGAAGAAACGCAAGGTGGAGACGTGCACAGGAGGAGTCGGTGGATGGGCGTGCGGTGCTCTTGACGTTTCTGGCTGTTTCTGCTTCCGCTGGCTTCTTGGTTGCTGCAGGCGTGCGGAATGAAGCAAAGAGGAGAAGTCTTGGACGGCAGCTGAGTGAGAGGGAAGAGAGAGATGGATAGAGATGAGGTTGAGGAGCCCACAAGCCTTCATTTTCCACATGATTATCCCCTTGAAACCTTCCTAGCCAAGTCTTCTTCCTTGGCTCACCTTAGGCCAACAATGCACTCTCCATAATATCTCAATTGGTCCAAAAAAATGCTAGGGGAAGGGGGCTACGAATTTTAAAATCATGGCTTCAAATTGGACACTCATCCCATCTCAATTTCATCTCAAATGGCCTCCACAAAATCAATTAACCTCTCAATGCCTCAATCTCATCCTCTATGTCTCCCCCATCATTTTCAAGCATAAATTCCACCCTTAATCCAATTTAAGGTCCAAAATAATGATGTCCTCCCTTAGTTCCGAATTTCACATTTTGAGCTTCCAATTTCTTCGACGAGTTCCCAAATTGAGATCCAATCTCGATGAAGAAAAATCCCGAACCATTTTCTATAAATCCCCGACACTCACTGGCTTGGCTTAAAAGTGCAAACTCCCTTAAATTCGGTCCATACGAATTTCTATTAATTTTCCGCGACGTCCGTACCCATTTTCCGTAAAAATCTCAGGACCTCCGAAAATCTTCTGAGACTGAGTTGACGTTCCTAAAATAGCTCGTGACACCACAGAACTCTCAATTTCTGAAATCGAACTCGAATTGGCGGTTAATTTTCATTCGGCGCTTTTTTAGCGTGACCTAGACTATCGGGTAGTTTTCAGAACTTTTTAAGGCAAATGACCTGTGGTCGATTTTCTTTGAGCCACTATGAACCCACTCGACTCAATGGCGACTCTTGATTGTCGTGAAAATCCCGAGGATTCAATTACGGACACAGGGTACCAAAACAACAGTAAAATCAGATTAGTGTCGGTCGACGAGAATTTTCCAATTTAGTGGAGTCACCCACGATCGGCCACACATGTCAGTCGACTAGATCTATCTCTGGTCTTAAATCGATTTTTAACTGTGCCGCAATGGCCTCTAAAGATGAACACGGTCAAGAAGCCGATTCCTGGTCGAATTCTCAAGTCTATTGCCTTAATATTCTTTAATGGCTTACCCAGCTAGTCTAGTTATCTCAAGAGTGATCAGCTCCGAGAACAACCCTATAGACGCGTTGACGAAATGCCTGATTAATTTAATAGAAAACAATACTGAAAATTCTGGATGTCACATTTTCAATATAAAATCTTTTTCAAAATAAAATAAGTTATTAATGTAGCCCAAGTGGGAGAATGTTGGAAATTTCATATAATATGAGCTTACATTAATTAATTGATTTTCTATTTTAAATAATCGGGTTAATGAATATTTTAATATTTGATAAATCCTAGTGATCTGATTAAATTGGGCACTGGCATTTATTGATAACAAGCCTAATTGAGCAGCAAAGTGTAGGCAATTGTGTTTGACTGAAGCCCATAATGAGAAGGACCCAATTGACACGCTGTTGATTAGGGTTTGCTAGGTCCCCTCTCTAGTTTATAAAAGGGTAGGTTATACCTATCAATTGCTTTAATCCCATTAAAAGCTGCTATATCGAAATATGTCATAGAGAGGAAGATCTGGCATTCTGATAGATCCCTGATTATCAGAGTGACCTACTTTTCTGCAAGTGAAACAATAACTCAAACATGTATGCTTTAATTCTGCTGTATTTATTGATTGGTGTTTTATAATCATATATGGATCCGTTATTTTCTTGATTAATTAGTTGTTTATGTGAATAATTTTCTACAAATCATCTCACTTTTCAAAATTCAGCCTTGGTAAGAGTGGGTGCAATTTTCACGTAATCTCCATGCACTTAAATTACATGAAAATTGAAAGAAAAGGGAGGGTCAAATTTCCACGTTTGGCCCATATAGCTAGTTTGGCATCACTAGGCTCCACCTTAAACCCGAAGAGAACTTACTAATGGTCCTATAATTCAAAACATTTATGATAATTGAGACCTAACCACAAATTTGGAAAAATAGAGAAATGCTAAATGTATTAATACTACATAAGTTGAATTATTAAATTCGACCAAAAAAAAAATTTATTAAAGGATGAGAGAACAAAAGCATTGAATTTATGCATCACATGTCGGTTTTGGCTCAAATAAAACCATATATGTACCCTTCATGTCCATATTGGATCGAGCATCAGTGGGGACCTGAGCTAAACTGGACCGTCGACGTCCCTACTTATAACTATGGGTAATGACTTCCCCAAGTAAAAATTTGTGCAATTAATTAGTAGATGAGAGAGCGGAAGTATTACATTTATGCATTACGGATCGGTTTCGGCTTAGAACGTTGAAAACCATGTAATTTCTATCTGATATTTGACCTAAAGATTTACGTGAACTTTGATAGGAGGCTACTCTTTCAAAATAAGCACGATAATGGAAAACAATCCTTGTTGCAGAAGCTTTCCACTGCTATGCGAACTTGAAAATCGAGGATTTAAATTGATTTTTTTATTATGTTTGTGGAAGGAGGTGAGGAAAGAATCTCGGGTTATTTCATAAAATATCAAAATTTCATTATTTTATTCCCATAAGAAAAAGTTATCGATGTTCTCCGAAGTCTAATTTTCTTTGAGAAAATTTCTAAAAAAGTCATAAATCTATTACATTTGTGCCAATTCAATTATAAACATTTCAATTTAATCAATTTAGTTATTTTTGCAAATTTTGACTCAAAATTACTAACATAGACGATGGCACTCTTACAAAGGACTGTCGGCGGACAATTTTTATACGATCTTTTATATTTTTAATATTTTTTGATATATATATTTTTTTATTCTTTTTTTTTATTCTTTTTCTAATTGAAGTCCAGCAACGGTAACTGGCCAGCCCTTGCCAGTCATAGGCAAGGGCCGGCAACCCTCGCATGCCACTAGGCAAGGGTCGTGACCATGGCCCTCTCGTCTAGTTGGCTGCCCTTGGCGAGGTTAGAATACTCGTGAGCGAACCTAAATTCAAGAAGGAAATTATTTATCCAAACCATGATTTGGGCCTTGTTGGTTGGGAGGGCCTAAGCGGGCCGATGGGCGACAAGGCCATGTTCAGATTAATTAATCGATATGTATTTAATTTCTGAATTGGTTGTAATAACTATGATCAATAGAGCTATAATTTTTTATTTTTTTTGGTCGGTCTTATTCTATTTCTACTTTAATGCTTACTTTCAGACTTTTACCCTGCGTCCTTACAGGGTGTGGGAGTTGAAACCCACTCCTGAAACTACAGCGTGCTCACCTCAGCCCCCTGAGAAGGTGGGGATTCGAACTCCCCACCTCCCCCTTCCAAGTTGGAAGGGTGGCCACTGAAGTAAAGCCTAGTGGTTAATAGAGCTACAATAACAATTTGGTTGTTTGGTTAAGTAATAAAAGAACCACCATTAATTATAATGTTTATCCAATGCATGAAAATAAACTCATTTGTTGCCAATCTCTTGCGCCACTCTCAAGAGTCACGGACCTGTGTGGCTTTAATATTACCTGGTACTATTAAGGTGGGGAGACTAAGGGTGAGCATGGTCTGGGTTGGGCCGATCCACCCCCTAATCCTGTGATGAACCTGCATAGTGCTGTTCCTCAATTTTTGAGACCGATGACCAACCATATTGAGCTTGGAACCAAGGACCGAACTGACCCAATAGGTTTGATCCAGTTCTAGGGTCAACCCGGGACTAACTAATAATTTTTTATTTCATTTTTTATACTCATTAAAAAAGTGATTGAGAATTGGACTAACCCAGTGGATTTGGTCTGGTTTCAAGATCAACTCACGACTAACTAATAATTTTTTATTTCATTTTTTGTACTCCTTGAAAGGGCAACCGAGGACTGTATTGATCCAATGGGTTCGATGATGAGCAAGGTAAGCTAAGAAAGACAAGCGGTGAGGGTTAAGTGGGGTAAGCATTGAACATAATGAGCATCAAATGTCAAGCGGTGAGTAACAAGCCAAGCAAGCATCAAGCGGTCAGCGGCACGAGTGAACTAAAGCGAACGAGGCAAGTGTCGAGTGGAGAATTTTTTTTTTTTTCGATTTTAACAAATGGAAAACTAAGAAGACAAATAAGACAGAAGAGAACGAATACTAGATAATGATGCCATAAGGTGCCTTTTTGGACGCCGTGAGGACTCCTTACAAAAACATTTTCCTCATTCGTAAATTATGATTATTGATGCCATAAAAGACATTAAAAACCTAAGTTATTAGAGAACAATGTAAAAGTACTTGAACTCTTCACTAAAGAATTGTTTAATGTTGTTGATGTAGTTTATTTTAAGGTTTTCTCTATATAAAAAATTATAAATAATATATATTTATATATAGTTAGGATTGATCAGTTGGATCGACCCGAAACTCTCGGGACCGAGGACCGACCCGCACAATGCTGGTTCAAAAATTCTAGAACCAATGACCCGACCTAGTCTCCACCTGGGAATCAGATTAAGACCGGCAGGGTTGGGTCGGTCCGAGGTCGGTCCAGGGGTTGACCTGGACCAATGCTCATCCCTAGGGAGATTGTCACAACCGTTGTAGATTCTGTCATGAAATTGTGCTGGGTATCGTAATTATTATTAAAAGAATTCAACTATATGTACGTGATTAAAAATCAGCTAAAAATAGGAGTCGATAAAACAAATTATTGGGTTAATGCATAGAATATCAAAATTTCCTTTCTTCAATTGTCATATAAAAATTCTGAATGTACTCCGAACTTTTATTTCTTTTCACCCTCTTTTTTCAAACAATGTAATTTTGAGGTGTGTCGGATTAAGATTTTCCAGTGGCATGCACACAAATCGCTTGAATATGATAGGCCTGATACCTCAAAAACCCTCCAACTTTAGATCAAGTCTCAATTTTACCATAATTCTTTTGTCTCATGAAAAACCTGAATTTTACGCCTTCTCTATTCTACCAAAAACTCTTCCTGTTTTATGAAAAGTCCTAACTTTAAGTCTTGTCCCAATTTTACTGTTCAATCCAATTTTGTCCTATATTTTTTAAAGTCTTGCAGAAAACCACAAACTTTTACTTAAGTAAAAAATCTGCCCACTTTATCCCTCCATCCAAAATTTACTGTTGACAATTGAGAGATAGAAAACTCCCAAGCACGAGATATTTAAGCGTCCCAAGCTTGAGCTCTCGATCTTAAGAGATGGTGTATTCCCAAGCACGAGAGATTGAGGAGTGCAAAATCACTAAGGGTGATTTTGACAAAGGGTTAATAGAGAGTAGGATTTAGATTCAAATAGAAGTTGGTGATCTTTTATGAGACAAAAAAAATTAGAGTGAAATTGAAGCTGGACCTAAAGTTGAGATTTTTTTACAGGACACAAAAAGTTTAGGGTAGAATTGGTATTGGACTTAAAGTTAAAGATTTTTATGATACAAAAAAAGTTTAGGGTAGAATTGGGATTGGACCTAAAGTTTTGGATTTTTATGAGACAAAAAAAAAAGTTTATCGTAAAATTGGTAAGTGGCTTAAAGTTTGAGATTTTTTATGAGACAAAAGATAGAATTGGGACAAGAACTAAAATTAGGGATTTTTTTTTAGAGTATTAAGCTAAATATGATATCAAATGAAAGGAATATTAGAATGTCCAATAAAGGAGTTAGTGGAGGGAGATTACATATATATAAAAAAAACATATAGATCCTATAGACAAGTGGAATGAGACGTTGTAACTCCCCTTTCACGTATAAGTTAGATTAAGAATTACATGTGAAATTCGACGAACAGGGCCACACGCATGAAATGAAATGAGGTAGAATCTACTTTTGATACGATATTATGATGTCCAACAAAAAAACTCAAGCTAATAGTTGGAGGGACACTATTCTCTAAAACCCATAAACAAGCGTCATGCAATACTATAATAAAAGTGGAAGTTAAATCGGATCTTTGAAATTCTGATGGATTAAACCAACCGACCATGTCACGAATGGCCAACTTTGATCCTACAACCCTAAAGGCTTAAAGATACTTCATCCGAAACCGCCAAGGCCTAGATTTTGGGTTTTGGAGAAAGGCTGAAGCATGGAAAAATTATCATAAAAGTCCTAAATTTATTATACGAATCAAATAGTCCTAAATTTGACTAATTTAAGCACAAATTTTTTGATAATTTTTCAATATATGTGACCTAAATTGTTGATGTGACAATCCAATTAATAACACCTGCTGCACATGGCACATTTGACAATGACGTGAAAAATTGAGCAATTTTTTTATTTATATTTTATGATTTTTTTTTTTCCTTTCTCTTTTTTTTCTATTGCACTCCATCAATCGCTAGGGCCTTGGCAATGGCCAATAGAGTTCATGGTCTACAAGCGAGGGCGTCATGGTCTTGCCTAGATTTGGGGAGACGAGGTGATGGCATCATCGCCAAATCTAGGCGAGGGTCAACAAAGGCGTTCCGGCCTTCACTTGCTTAGGCTTTTTGTCTAAGAAAGAAAGAGATCCCATATTCAAATTTTCTCAATCTTAGTTCCTAGAGTCACCTTCTTGAGCCACACCCCCGTGTGACTTTGTAATTATCCGGTGTGTTCAAGATGGGACTGCTACACTTGTTTAGAATTAGTTAGTTGCCAACTGGCGCCTGACACTCCTTATATAAAAATCAAAATACGATTCAAAATATCAAATACTGAGAGAGACAACTTGAATTGAAATCTATTATGAACAGATGGAGTGAAGATGAAAACATATCGGAACATTTTTTACGAAAGATTCTACAAATCCGTGTATTGCACTCGCTTTTTTATTATCATTTGTTATTGGTAATTTTAAATAGGTGGTATTATTTTTTCAAACCTGTAAGAAATTTTATGTCAGTGGATTTAATTATTTCAGAGTCACTTTTTTAAATGTGTTAATAAAGTAACGGTCATGGCGAATCATCCTTATTTTGCTCACATATTTCTAGAAAATGATCATTTTCATAGAGAAATAATACTTCTGCGACACTTTTTTTTTTCCTTTTATTAAATAGTGTAGCTGATCAATCGGTGAGTCTGGATAGGGTTGGCCAATTGCCATATACTAGGCCTAAAAGTCCTTGCTCGAGTCTGTCCATAATTTTAAATTTTTACTGTCGTTTATAAAATGACTGGTCGAGGGCGGTCCTGAACGGGCCTATGTGAGCAAGCCTAAATTCAAGAAGGAAATTACTTATCCAGACCGGTTTAAATTATGCTTTGGACCTTATTGGCTCGGGAGGGCCTAAGTGCCAACAGGCCACTAGGCCACGATCAAATTAATTAATCGATTAACTTTCCATGTCTTAATTGGGGGTGATAACTAAAAACAATAAATCCACAATCACAATTACGTGGCCTCCAGACTTAGATAATCCCAACTTTAGGTTTAGTCTCAATTTTACCCATAACTTTTTTTTTTTTTTTGGTCTTATAAAAACCTACAACTTTAGGTCATATCCCTATTCTACCTCGCACATTTTTTTTTTTCATAAAAAACCCTCGACTTTAGTCTAGTACCAATCTACCCTATACTTTTTTTCGTCCCATAAAAAATCACAAACATTTACTTGAGTCCCAAATCTGCTCCCATTAACTCTCCGTCCAAAATTTCTCTTGACAACTGAGAGATGAAAAAACTACCAAGCATGAGCTATTTGAGGATCTTGAGCTTAAGCTCTTTAACCACAAGGAACGAAAGACTCTCGAGCACAAGATATTGAATATTAAGCACAAAAGCGAAGATTCCCAAGCAAGATGGAAGGAAAACTCTCATAAGAGTAAAAGCAATTGAAGAAGCCTCACCCTATTTGCTCTAGATTTTACCTAAGTTTCAAATTTAAGAAGACGACATTTGGGCTAAAGTTAAAATTCATCTCTAAAAGACGACATCTTAAATTTGGGAAAAAAAAAAAAAAGAACTAGAGTAATGATACCACTTCACTAACGGCAGAAGTTAAGGATATAATTAGGTCTGTACCAAAAATTGAGGAATTTTTATGAGACAAAAACAAAATTCAAGGTACAATTAGAACTGAACCTAAAGTTTAGAGTTTTTTTTTCTTCGGGTATCAGACCCAATTAGATGGTTTAGTTAAGTAATAAAAGAACTATTGATTTGATAACGTTAATCCAACATGTGAGACTCAACTTCAAAGTCCCCAAGAGAGTCATAGACGTACGTAGCTCTGTAATTACTTGGCCGTAACGGTGGGGGAGACTGTCACAACTGGGACAGATCATTTGATTATCAATTGGTACCGGCCATCAAATGCATCTCCGCGTTTAAAGATATACACAAAATAGGAAAAAGGCACGATCCACGAGAGAGCCGCCAAAAACCGCGTAGTTTCACTTTGCCGTTTTGTTTCTGGGCCTTTCACTGGGTGAAGTCCAAGGAGGAAAGAGAGCACAATGGTATTCCCATCGCTGTCCACCTGCCTTTCCTTTGAATACTTTCAAAAGCCACGTTCAAATTCTTGCTCCCGATAAAATACCCCAACAACATGGCCATCTTCTCAATCTTCGACCGAACAGCTTTAAGAAAGATAGAAAGAGAGAGAGAGAGAGAGAGAGAGAGAAGAAAGTGGTGGCGGTGGCGGTGAATCTGCTTGTCTGTAATGGAGTCTCCTTCCCCCGTCCATGCGCCCAGGTGGACTCCGAGATCGAGTCCCACAATTTCATTCCTGCCTCGCGAGGAAGCCAACGAAGATGATGAAATACAGGGCTTGGCTTCTGAAGGAGATGACGATGGCCTGTCCACTGAAGGCCACGGCGTCGTCTTTCCATTCAGTATTGGCTTCGCCGCTGTTCGCGATGCCCATGATGACGAAGGAGCGCGACCTGATCTGTTCACGGGAGCACACGACGCCGGAAGCGGGATGTTCTTGACGTGGAAGGACTTGTGGGTGACGGTGAAGGCGCCGGACGGGAGAAACGGGACGCATCCCATATTGCAGGGGCTCACCGGGTATGCCGAGCCGGGTCGGATGCTGGCCGTCATGGGTCCTTCCGGCTGTGGCAAGTCAACTCTCCTCGATGCCCTTGGAGGTACCTTATCGAATAAATCTATCTTTCTACAATTATTCAGCAAGTCATAAATGCGCTTTTCAATTGCCATTATTCTATAGGTAAAGCAAGCTCAAAAAAGTTGACTTCTAGGTGTTATTAGAAATTCTCCACTTTGGCTAGTGAAATGTACGATAGCTGTACATTTTTATATAATGGACAAATTCATAGTTTAATAATGTAGATCTTATAAGCAAAATTGTCTATAAATTACTCTATTACACATTATAAAATAAAAATATAAATCCCCCACTTCTCTAATTATTTATATTGTAATTGCCCCGAGTTATTGAAACCTTTAAATATCTTCTCTTTGGTTGGTATTTAAATTTTCTTTTTGCACTTTTTCACGGATACGCGAATGCTCCTTTATTTGTCAAGCCTAATGAAACAAAAATCTTATTAGTAAAATTAGTAGACATGCGTGACAAATTATATATATTTATTTTGAAATAAATGGAATGAAGAACTCGACCTTCGAGGAAAGATAAGAACCCAACCAGAGTTAGCTACAATCTTTTGTGATCCAACTTTATAGAATAATCTTTGTGTCATGGTATTATTCTTCTGCCCTAGCGACTGATTTGATAAGTGTGTAAGCCTTTCTATATGCCCAAGCACCAAGGGTTATTCCTCGCTCTATCACACAGATAAAGACTTAGATGGAGAAAAGGAAATCTTTATGATAAATCAGGACGCTGGAGACCTTGGACTAGAAAACAATCGATAATAAACAAATGGGCAAATACCACAACGAATCCTAAATCGGTACATCCGTACCACATTTATATTAAATTAATTTTATATCACAAATTATTTGAAATTCATACACCTATGACAGATCTATCAAAATCTTAGACCAAAATAAGGGATTTTAGTAGATTTTCAAAACATGAGGGAGCTCTTAGGTCAAAATTGTTTTATCACATTTCCTGATCTTAGTTCATTTTCTTTAGATCTGATTTCTTCAAAATGTCGTCGTTTAAAAGACCTATTTATTTTGAATTTACACTTGAATTAACCTCACACACCAATAATCCGAGTTATTTGCCCCGTATGTTTCCATGTTAGTAATTTAAGAGGGATAAAGGACCGAAGTTAATAGAGAATATATTTGTGATAGGTGTACTAATTTTGAATTTTTCGCAGCATTGAACATTAATTCGGGAAAGACTCTATTTGTTTTGTAAAAATGAATAATTTGGAAAAATTAGCCTAAAAATAATTATTTATATCTCTTACAAAAATGAATGAAGGAAAAATATCTTCATAGTCTATGAAAATATTTAGACATAAATCATTTGCGACAATGAAAATATTTTTTATTGACTAATTTCAAGTAATACAAAAGATCATTTTTAGGAAAATATTTTTAAATTATTCTATTTCGGTGAAACAAACATAGCCTAATAAATGTGGCATGAGCATATCGATTTGGGATATATTTATTTTATTTCACATAACAACAGTGTTTAGGTAATACTTTTTCCATCTACGATGCCCACATTTATCCCATTCATCTCATCGTGTGCACCAGATTTAGACTTTTCTCGTGTGTACTTATTCCCTCCTTTCATTACCATGTTTTACAAAAATTTTGACAGAGTAAATTCAACAACTTGCGAATACGACCGAACGGCTCGAGTGATTTTTTTTTTTTTGGTTCAAATGATTTGCTGAAGTGTGAACGATTTTCATACGCATTGTTAGCCCCTTTGTGAGGAGGCACCCCTTCTCTCAAAATTACGGGGCTCTTTTATTGTGTTCCTTAAAGGAAAAAAACATATTCTCAAGGCAATGCATCTGTCAGCGTCATCCCAGGACATAAACCATGTAAACTAAACCATGTAAACTCCAATTTATTGGGAGATCGTTTCAAGTGGCTGTAGTTATTGACCCTAAATGCTTGCTAACCCAATATGATTACAGCTTTTTATTATCACATCGCCGAATATTTCGAAGCCACGTTGAGGCAAGCTGACTAATACTGAAGCCGATGACGTTACGTAACCCGCCAAACCTTAGAAAAGAAGCTGTAGAAGTCAATGAATCTTATCCAAGCTGTCTCGTCTCATTTATCGGGAAGTCAACGAATGATACGACTTCCCTCCCCCTTCGACAGCTTTCTTCTTTTCCTGACTAATCCCCACAAGACACAACGTTTCTATCGTCTCGGCCGCATTTGATAATCGATAGTTAGATAGGATTTCGTAACATGATATTACGGGCAGATGAATTTGAATTAGGTATGAATGAGAAAAACATGGATTTTCGATTTTGTCCATGTTGTGAGGGCATGAAATTAACCGAATTCTCCTTTTTATTTCAAATTCAAGCATTTAATCATTTGGAACAAAGTACCCAACAAATCTGTTATCTTTCCTTAACATTTATTGATCTATTTCATTTTTATTTACGGATTCTATCCCTTTGTTCTTAAAAAAAAAAGCTTTTTGCAGGGAGATTAAATTCAAGCACTCAACAGAAAGGAGAGATCTTAATCAATGGTCGCAAACAACCGCTTTCATTCGAACTTCCGTAAGCCTAGCTGATAGATCTAAATCTTAGTTTATACAAATCGTTCTTATAGTAAATTTCACTTTATTTATTTATTTTTGTTTTCGGTTTTGCTATAGGCTTATGTGACTCAGGATGACACACTAATAACAACTCTAACGGTGAGAGAAGCTGTGTGCTACTCAGCTCAGCTCCAATTGCCAGAATCCATGTCGAAATCGGAGAAGAAGGAGAGAGCTGAGGCGACGATTAGAGAGATGGGATTGCAAGATGCGAGAGATACCAGGATAGGTGGGGGTAGCGCCAAGGGCCTCAGCGGTGGCCAAAAAGAGGAGGGTCAGCATTTGCATTGAGATCCTGACGCGCCCGAAGCTCCTCTTCCTCGATGAGCCGACCAGCGGGCTTGACAGCGCGGCATCATACCATGTGATGAACCGCATTGCCAAGCTGGCCCAACATGACCGGAGGACGGTGATTGCCTCGATTCATCAGCCTAGCAGTGAAGTCTTTGAGCTTTTCCACAATCTCTGCCTTCTTTCTTCTGGGAAAACAGTCTATTTTGGCCTTAGATCAGGGGCAGAACAGGTGCTTGTGATATTGGACTACTAAGGACTACTAAGTCATAAATATTTGCTTGTTGCAAGCAATGAGCATTTTCCTAACCATCTTTTTCTGTTGCAGTTTTTTGCATCAAATGGTTTCCCATGTCCAACTCTTACAAATCCATCTGATCACTACCTCAGGACGATTAACAAGGACTTCAACTTAGTAAGTCCGCCACTGAAACTTGATTTATTCAACCATAATTTCAAGAATTGAAGGAAATTTCATGGACCCAATGAAACAAAAAAATTTGTCAGGACATTGAACAAGGAGACCATGGCATGAATGCAGAAGAAGCCATTGAAACTCTGGTCAAATCTTATGAGTCATCTCGGATGCGTCATGAAATTCGGCGGCAAGTGTCCAGGAAATCCAAAAAGGTATGCAATTTTTGATATTACGTGGATTGGAAAATTATAAAGATATACGAATCAGAAAGTTTCTGATAACTTGTATGTTTCCGCTAGAATGTTGGCGGAAATTTGGGAAGAAATGGAAGTCAAGCAAGCTTCATTACCCAGAGCATTGTTCTGACTAAGCGATCGTTCGTGAACATGTATCGTGACTTGGGGTATTACTGGCTTCGTTTAGCAATCTACATTGCATTGTGTCTGTGTGTTGGGACTATCTTCTACGATATTGGATCCACCTATGGCTCAATTCAGGTAAGGTTTGCTATTGGGACAGTATGTATGTTCTAAATAATCTAGTGAACAAATCATTGAAGAATGAGATTTATAAGTTATTGCACATTCCATTGACCAAGTTTCTTAAATTTTACGAGTTTACAGGCAAGAGGTTCGATGCTAATGTTTGTTGCGGCATTTCTTACTTTTATGGCAATTGGCGGTTTCCCCTCCTTTGTTGAGGACATGAAGGCACTTCTCTCTATTTCCTTTTCTTTTCTTTCAGGTTTAATGCTCTGATTGCTTATCATTATACCAAAATCATGAGAATCCTACATTTTCATTTTACCAGGTCTTTGGGCGAGAGAGATTGAATGGGCATTACGGTGTAGTGGCGTTCGTTATAGGCAATACATTTTCATCCATCCCTTATCTACTAATCATCTCTCTTATCCCAGGAGCCATTGCTTATTATTTGGTTGGCCTCCAAAGAGTTTTGAGCACTTTGCCTACTTCGCTTCAGTGCTCTTTGCGTGCATGTTGCTAGTGGAGAGCTTGATGATGATCGTCGCAAGTATAGTCCCAAACTTCCTCATGGGGATCATAACTGGTGCAGGAATTCAAGGTGTGATGATGCTAAATGGAGGGTTTTTCAGGTTGCCAGATGATCTCCCCAAGCCATTCTGGAGATATCCCATGTATTACATCTCGTTTCATAAATATGCCAATCAAGGTTTCTTCAAGAATGAGTTCAAAGGGTTAATGTTTCCCAACCAGATGGCAGGGTCACCTACAATTGGTGGTGAAGAGATCTTGAGAAACTATTGGCAAGTGGAAATGGGCTACTCTAAATGGGTGGATCTTGCTATCTTGCTTGGCATGGTGGTCGTTTACAGGCTCATGTTCCTTGGAATAATAAAGGCGACGGAGAAGATGAAGCCGCTGGCGAAAAACTTTAGTGCTAAATCTCCTAACCATCCCATACATGTCATGGAGAATCATTCTTCAACGTCCTGATGTGGCAGCAAGTTAGGGTTACTTATTTAATTGTGACAAACTGGTGTGCTTATCTTTAACTGTATTTCAAGTAATAAATCTCATTCCATGGATAGCAATAAAGTCTCTTCGATCATGGGTCTGAAATGTCTGCTTCGTGCTTGATCATGAGGAAATATGTTGAATGGGCTCGTATGGGAAACATATCTCCATAGCATAGGACTAAAGAGCATTATTCTAAAACCCCACCACCTTTGAAGCTCAAGATAGTTCTGATGAAGTACAGATTATGAATCCACCCAGGGTTGTGGAGGATACCTCTTATACCAAATGAATAGAGTACACGAAGTTTTGCGCTCCAATCCTCATTTCTAGTTACAAGAAGAGCTGAGATGGTCATTTGGCCTCTTACTTATATCATGGGTGTGCATTATGGACCTTTTTGATCCTTACAAAGGATCTCCTATTCATTTCCTCGACAGATTCGATTCATTTGCAAACTCATCCCAGATTTTCCTTAATAAGGTCCCTTCTCATAATGCATTCTAATTAAAGTCAATGTCACGAAGAACCTCAAATTGATACACCTATGACAAATTTACCTCAAACTAATATTTTGATCACAAAAACTCCAAATTGATACATTTAAAATAAATTTGCCCTCTCGTTAGTTTGCGACCTATCTTTTTGGGCCTTGCGATAATCCCAATGAATAGGTTTAGAATCATTTATTTATAAAGTCAATTCGAATGGTTAGTACAAATGGCATCTCAAATAAAGTCACTGAACAACCCCATAAATAAATAGAAAATTTGAATAGTACATATGAACGGTGACCTAGAATGTCTCTTCCGATTTGTTAAAATTGCAAATAGATTGGCAATTATAAACATAAGTCCCCCATGCTCATCCTAGAATGACGACGGTTTATTTAAAAGTTGTTTAGATAATCTAAAATATGAATCTAGGAGTCACCGTAGTCTCTTGTTTGGGGCTAGCTAAAGCAAGGGTTGAGAGACCACCCTTGATTTCCATGGGACCGTAGATTTCATGGGTTTGGGGACTTAGGCTATGGTAAAGATTTCTGTTAGTGCCCTTTCGATACCTATGAGTATGGTTATTATCTAAAGTGGTCATACAGTCACATTTTCCTACAAGTCTAAAGATAGGTGATCACACATGGATGGTTCATTTGTGCCATTTTTATGCTAACTATGGAAAAAGAAAAAGAAAGACAATCAAGGGCTAAAGTTCAACAGAAGTGCTAAAACTTGGCACAATAGACACTCAAGTGTCAAAACTTCTCGAAGGTATACTTAAGTGTCAAAATTGGAGAAGAATGAGATACTTAAGTGCCAACAAATAAAATTTCAAATAAACGGTTGACAAGGCAATTTTCCAACGAATTAAGTACAAAATGACTTTATTTTGCGAGCCGATCGTTGACACTTAATTTTTGCAAATCTAGGAAAATAAAGAAAATAAAAATTGCATTAGAACAAGTAAAAAGGAAAAAATGAAAAAAAATGGGAGAAATTGATTTAATTGATTATGCATGGAAAATTGGAATTTTGATGGATATTTAAATTTTGTTAAATGCAGAAGAAATTTAAAAATCAAGTGAATAAGGGGCAACAATTTTCACAAAACGGAATAAATAGGAGGAAAATCGAGCTGATTGTGAAACCACGCTTTGATATGCAGCTTTGATTTAATGCTACGAAGATGGAAACTCGGAAATGCCATGTAAAGGGACCGTTTCGAATCACTGTAAAAGAGAGGCTCATTTTTCATGACAAAGGGGAGCGATTTTCGAAAATTGAGAGCAAAAAGTTTCAGAGAGAAAATTTGTGCAAAAAATTCGTGTAGAAAAAGTGAGCGTTTTCCTTCGGTGGAGTTGAAAATTGAAGAGCAAAATTTTTATTTTGGTGAGAAGAAAAAAAGTCAAGAGGGCGTGTCCTTTGACTAAGGAAGGGACAAATAGAAGGTACAGAGAAAAGGGGAAGAGGCGACGTAAGAGCAGAGGGAGGGAGATTTTTTTTAAAAAAAAAACAAAGTCACTGTTTGTCTTCCTCCTCCACACCCGCCGCACGCGTCTCCATCCGTGCCAATCTCGCGCCTGCGCCTCCGCCATTGTCGCTCCACCACCACCACTCTATCAACATCCTGCCAGCCTTGCGTCGGATGCCGTTGCTCCAGTGCCACCCAACGCCGGCAGCCGAGCTGCCGATCCTCGTGAAGCCACTTTGCTCCCTCACCGGTCTCCGCCGTTCCCCACCTCAGTCCGTCGGCCACCACCGCCGCAGTTGCAGCACCGCTTGTCCACCTATCACCACCGCGCGCCCTTCGAGTGACGTTGCGGCGCACCTTCCCCGGTGTCCCCCGCAGCTCCTAGGTGTGACATCCCGATTTTCCAATTCTATTTTCGATAAATTGAGACGGGCATTTCGTTGGCACGGATATAGTTCTTTTCCTTGAGTCGGTCGCTCATGTGGAAACTAGTTTATCGGGTGAAGCTGTTAATAGTTTCTAATGCATCATACTCGAGGATTTGACCGGGAAGCGATTTTTCGACCGAGCTAATCTGCATGGGTCGTTACGGCACAATTAAAAATCGATTAGAGATCGAAGATAGGTCGATTCGACAGAGGCATGTGATCAGGTGTGGGTGATTCCACCAGATCGCACAATTCGTGTCGATCGGCACTAGACCGACTTTTCTATCGATTGGGTACCCTGTGTTCGTATTTGAAACCTTGAGATTACCTCGACAACTGAAAGTCGCCAATGTTTCAAAGATGTACATTGTGGCTTGAGATGATCAACCACGGTCAAATGCATGAAAATTTCTAAAGGCTACCCAGGTAGGTTGGGTCGCGCTAGTATCGTGCCAAAGTGAAGTTAACCGTGGAATTAAGATCGAATTTAGAAATTTGAAGTGTGGGTGTGTCACAAAACATTTTAGGAATATTAACTCATCTTCGGAAGATTTTTCATATAATTAGAATTTTTTAGCGATTAAATCAGAGAATGACTAATTTGGCTCGAGAAATTAGTAGGCCTAGCCCACCTTTGATTGCGCTTTTGGGACTTAAGTTGGTTCTATGGAAAAATGAAGATGTGAATTGAAATGTGGTGACATTCGATTAATTTTATGGACTCCAATTGGACTCAATTGGGAGAGAATTGATGGGAATTGAAGGAATTGATGTACAAAGTTTCGTGCCCCGGCAGAAAAATAAAATGGACCTATTGGAAAATGTTGTGGAGGATTTGAATTAGTGGAGTATGACATCACCTTAGGTCATGGTGGTTGGGCCATATTAAAGGAGAGTTTGACAAGTATAAGGTGGAGATTTGCCCAAAAAACAGGTGACCCATCACCATCATTTTCCTCCTTGAATCAAGGGACTTGTCTTGGGACTTGAGGAGGAGAGAGAGAAGAGGCCGATCGGAACCAGCAAGCTCGACCGGCCGCCCCTTCGCTCGCTCAGTCGTCCGCACGCTCGTCGCTGGAGTTCCTTGCCGCCACCCCCGTTCCGCTCGAGCTGTTGCTCCGCCCGCCAGCTCGCTTCTCCGTCGTTGTCCACTCGTCCAAGCCTTCGTTTGTCTTGGCCCATGGTCGTTAGCTGCTGTCGAGGCCGTGCCACCACCGCTTGGTCACTGGAGCAGTCGAAGCCGCCTGAGCTACCGCCGCCCCTCTCCGCCGGTTCCGCACCTGAACCGCCGCCGTGCAGCCCTCCGTCCGACCCCAATCAGCAGTTGCAGAAAATGGGTATGGCAGCCCATGTTTGGCCCGTTTTGGCCGCCTTCCTGAGCCCGGATGCTCGGCCCACCTTGAGAAAAGTCGATCCTCGCGTCGTCCCGTCGTTTTTCGTTCGCTCGGTTCGCTAATCCGGTGAGTTTAGCTCACTAAACCTTGATTAGAGGGTTAATTATGCTTTAGGTGTGCTTAGTTTATGTTAAGTGTTATTAGGTGGTTAGTTTAATTTACTTAAGTGTAGATTATATTAAGGTGTTTGATTAACTTAAATTGTGTTTAATTTAAGGCTAAGTAAGTGATTATGATAATATAAGCTTTGATGTGACATAAAGGAATTTACTTTTAATTTATTTAAATATTCCGAAATTATTAAATAATTTAATAATATATTATTATTCGAAAATATTAAAATATTATTATTTAATTATTTTCGGAATAAATTTAATTATTTATTAAATTCTGAAAATTTTGTGAGGACCCTAAATTCTCAGAATTTTGTTCCGATCGAGGCTGTGTAGTCAGATTTTGAAATTGATGATTGGATATTATAAATTGAGAGTTGATTATGAAAAATATGGATATCATTATTTAATTAATTTTCAGAATAAATTTAATTAGTTAATAAATTTTGAAAATTATTTTGGGACCCTAAATTCTTAGAATTTCATACCGATCACTGCTGTGTATTGAGAATTTGAATTTGATGAATGGATGTGGCAAATTGAGTGCTGATTGTGATAAATAGGGATTTTATTCATAAAAACCCAAGTGTTGGGTTTTAATGCAAAAATTGGATTTTCAATATTATATTAAATAGTGGGGTTTGAAAAAGTGAGATATTGGCTTTCTGGTTTGAAATTAGCATGCCCCCACACACGTGAGTAATTTCTGGAATATTTTTAATATGAAGAAAAATGGCCGGGATCACTATTTTAAGTGGAAGCATTGAGTGAAATGCAAAGTGTCCTGGGGCTGAGTATGCTTTGGCTATGTGATAACTAAGAGGAATCGTCCTGGGCTGTTGAGTCGGACTTGCCCCTATATGGGATGCCCACGTGGTGGTTGCGGGTCGCAGTAGATTTTGGGCCCATGCTCCTTCGAGAATGCCGTCAATGTCTTGGAAGCCGCGCTCCAAGGTAGGGAGGCGATGCCTGGCTATGTGCCAGTAGATAGCCGAACTGCGAGTAGGCTATGCCATTTTGTGGCAGTGAATAATAATTGGAATGCGTGCTAAGTGCGATTGTGATTTATATGAAAGTGATGGCGTTCCAATTGTTTGAATTATTATTACTACCTGAGATTGTGTGATACAGATTGTGCTAACCTGCAGGACGGAACTGAGGCGAGATAAGTTCTCTGTGTGATGTGGCTAGGCCACTCGGGGCATATTTTCTTTCTAATAGGGGTTTAGGGGGTTGAACTTGCCGAGACATCGTCTCATCCCGGTTTGGGGATTAAAATTTCAGGTCCCTGGTGGACGGAGCGGCTAGATAGCTTTGGTTGGCCTTGAGGAGTTGCAGAGGTGAAATCATAAGGATTGGAGAACGTGTCCGACTTGTAGATCGTAGGACAGTTCCTTTTAAGAGTTGGTTTTTTGTAAACTTTTGGCTGTAGACCTCTGTTTGTAATTTTGTGGAATTATGAAAGTGTTATGTTGTGGTTTTGCTTCCTACTTTTCTATCTCGTATTTCATTGTCAGGGGTTTTATAATACGTTCCGCTTGCGCATTAATAAATGAATGGGATCGGCGACACTACTTGGGAATGTTGCATTTGCATGACCATGGTGGGATGTTGGCGCGCTCGAGGTTCGGAGCGTGACATCCCCGTTTAAGTGGTATCAGAGCATGGTCTGTGTATGGAGTGATAAAGTGCGATGAGTCATGGAATAGTTAGTAGGAAAGACTTTTCAATATGCTGATGCATGTAGTTGATAATTGTTTGGTAGTGTGTTTGTGGGGTCACTCAAATTTCAACCTGATGTTGGAATCGGAAAAGAGGCATCCATAAACAGCTTGTAGCATGAGTGACCAGGAGTGGAGAACTCCTTGGAAGAGGTCGGTAAGACCTATACCTTAGGGTAGGATGCTATGAAGAGCTAGTACCTGAGGTAGAGCGCAGGCTTAGACTAGCGTGAATGGTGAAGCATTGCCTCTAGTCAATGCTGGGGTAGTAGCCCCTAAGGATTTAAGGCTCGCTGGGTTAATGAGGATGCTTGAGATACTGGAAAACAGACCTATACCTCAGCCGCCGTTGCCGCCAATGCTGTAACCGCTGTTGTTGTTGCACCTGTTAGGGCCTAATCTAGAGTTGTGATCAAGGATCAAGCCACCGTATCTGAGTCAAGGTTCAATTTAGACAAAGATGGAAATCGATTGGGGAGAAAGGCCGATGTCAGAAGAAAGGTGCCCTGTTTCACCCAACCGGAAGAGTAGAATTGGAAAGTCAAAGCTTAACTCGATAGATGTGTGTCGTGTCTGTAAGAAAAGACACAGAGATCGTTCCCGTATTGTAAGAGGGAAAGAACTTGTTATAAGGGGCGCCATTATAGCCATCTGATCAAAGATTTTCCGTGTAAATAGATGGAGTCACAGTTGTTCCTGACACCGCTGTTGATAAGATAGAACAGAAGAAGCGTGCTTCAGGACGTTTAATGGGGTACTTGGAACAGACCCTAATGCAAGGAAGGGTGCATGATATTCCTTCATAGGAGGTAGATGACTCCCTGATTGTGTGCCGAATCTGTGGAAAGGAGGCATGAGTCAGTTCAGTGTCAGAGTAAAAATGGAGTATGATTTGAATATGGCCAGCACGACCATCAGTTTAGGAACTGTCCGTGTAAGTTCAGGAGAGTGTAAGCACTATTACTGCAGATAGGATGCCACTAGGATGGCTGGAAGAGCATGAATCGATCAACCAAGCATCGATCAAGGGAAGAAGAGATGTTTTTATCAGAGTAGTACATCAGGATTTTCAATGAGGGTTGTAGGATTTTTGGATTTGTAATAAAGTAATATAAATATAAATCTCTGACTATAGTTGTACTTGAAGGGGTTTGCTTAAGTATGACTTGGAAGTCATTTATAAAAAGGTTTGGCTTAAGGAGCTTTCTGCTGTTTTGAATCGTGGTATTGATATAATTCAGTTTGTTTAGTTAGCTTGTGAAAGTTTTGAATTATTGAAAGTCAAAGAGGAACTTCGATCCTTGTTATTTGTCATTGAAGATGACTTGGTTCTGGTTGTTGGTTATCGAAAATCTACATGGCAATTGTAATGGATGCGTCAGTTGAGGAGCCGAATATGGAGAACATAATCGTGGTACATAGTTCTCTAAGGAATTTTTTGAAGAATTGTCAAGTTTGCTGTCAGAAAGAGAAATAGAGTTCGTGATTGAATTAGCACCCGGAACAGAGCTAGTCCCCAAGGCTCTTTACCGGATGGTGTTACTCGAGTTAAAATGACTGAAGGTGCAGATGCATGAATTATTGGATAGGAGATTCATACGTTCCGGTGTATCACCTTGGGAAACACCTGTTCTAAGAAGAAAGTTGGTTCGTTGTGTTTGTATGTCGATATTCCTCAAGATCAATTGGAGGTCAGGGTATCATTAGTTGATGATCAGGAAGAAAGACATACCGAAGTTAGCATCTTGCACTTGATACGGCAGTTATGAGTTCATTGTAATACTGTGTGGTTTGATGGACACCTTAGCTATTTGTTGGGTCTTATGAGCAGAATGTTTAAGGTTACTTAAATCAGCTTTAATCATTTTCATTGAAGTTACCCTGGTGTGTCCAAAGAGTGCAGAGGAGCACGAGAGATATTTGGAGAGGGTACTTTAGACCTTGAGTGCTCATGGATTTTACAATAAGTTTAGCAAATGCGAGTTTTGGATGACTCGTGTTGTGTTCCTAGGTCATGTGATTTCAGTAGAAGGAATTTCCGTAAACCTCGTCCAAGATTTAAGCTATGATCGGTTGGCCGAGATTGATCAGAAGTGACAGAGATCAGAAGTTTTCGAGTTTAGCAGTGGTATTACGATGGTTTGTAGAAAGGTTTTCAATGTTAGCATCGCCGTTGACAAGAATTCTGAAGAAGGAAGAAAAGTTCGTGTGGACGATAAGTGCGAGCGTAGTTTCAAGGGCCTAAGAAGAGGCTGACTACCGCACTTGTGCTTACTATTCCATCTGGTCCTGAAAGTTATGAGATCTACAGTGATGCGTCGATTAAAGGATTGGGTTGCGTGTTGGTACGGCATGATAGGGTTGTTGCATACGCGTCCCGTCAATTGAGATCTTGTGAGTTGAATTAACTGACGCACGTTGTAGAACTTGCAGTAGTTATGTTTGTTTTGGAAAATTAGAGGCACTATCGGTATAGAGAAGAATTCTATATCTTCATTGAACATCAAAATCTCAGGTACGTATTCTCTCATAAAGAGTTGAAAATGAGACGCACCGTTGGATGGAACTCCTTAGGGATTATGACTATGATATGTTGTATTACTCTGGAAAGGTGAGCAAAGTCGTAGATGCACTGAGTCAAGAGTACTTAGTTGCGCAGTTGGTACTCAGGGATTGGATCTTATTTAAGAAAGTTCGAAATCCAATTTTCAAATCTAAGGTAAGCCACCTTTGAATCTTATGACTACTCTCGAATTGAGCTGAAAGTTCGATCATAATCAAAACGCTTCAAAGGGACAGATTCAAAATTTCAAAATACTTTATAAGAGAATGCAGATGAGAGAGAGGTTGATTTTCAGATTTCTGAAGACAGAATGCTAAGGTTCTGAGGACGATTGTGTGTAATTGATGATACAGAGATTAAATAAGAAATCTTATGGGAAGCTCATCATAGCAACTTCAGCGTTGTCCAGACAGTACGAAGATGAGTCAGAATCTACATCATCGGGATTGGTAGATCGGTATGAAGATAGATATTGTCGAACAAGTTGTAAATGTTGGATGTATCAGTAAGTGATAATTTGGTAATGTAAGCCAGGAAAGCTTTTTTCAAGTACTAGAGAGAGTCTTGTGTGGAAATGGAAGTATAGCATGATGGAATGTTATGACAGGCTTATTAAGGAGTCAGGAAGAGCATTGATTCCTTATGGGTTGTGGTCGATAGATGAACAGAGTCAACTCACCTTAGTACGGTACGCAAAGACTCTCGATTAGAAGTCCATTAACCTAGTTTTAGGTAATGCACCCAAAAATTAGGTCGCGACTTGACTTGGCGACTCCACCGGGACTTGTGTTAAAACACTTAATAGACTTCGGGCAATTTTTCTTTATCTTTTAAAAATGTTTGGTAGCGAGAACACCAAATACGTCCCTAACATTTCTAAGGTGTTAAATGTTTTTTCAGATGGGAGGTATAAGGGGAGTCTTTGCTAACCTTTGTCTTGCAGGTTGGAGTGTGGGATGAATGATTTATTTTTCCCTAATTAGAAGTGCTGTTTGCATTTAAATTGTTATGCATGCTTTATTGCTTTAGCACTACACTATTGCACACACAACCTGTGGCCGGGCCTAGGCTGCGATAGGATTTCTATGATGGTGTTGAAAATGATACTTCCTCCAAAGCGAGACTGCTATACGGAGGTTGACCTTCTCTTCCCCGAAATTTCTTTAATGGTGTCAAATGTGTTTGTCCATATCCGCGAGACTGCGTGACTATTGGGCATTCCATTCAACTGAGCCGGGGTTAGGAGGACCTGACACGTTAATGCGAGATTGCAACGGTCAGATCATCCTCTTAGCTCCACTTTGTTAAGCCATCTAGATAGAAATCGAGCCTCACACTTCATGCGTGTGTCTATGTGATTGTCATCCATTTCCCATGAAAGTCAGTTGTCTAGACTCTCACTTTGTAATTCACTTACTTTGTTGTAATTTTCGTCGGTCCATGACAATGTTTCGTCCTTCGTCTTGTCTTATATGCCTTAGGGAAAATTGCCGTACCATTCATTTCCATTTTTGGGGTTTCAAGATGATGTCATATGGCCTTGAAAGAAGAGGTCAAGGCATTCGGAACCCTATTGAAGCCCCTCGGAGGTCCCGTTCTACTGAATTAAGGCACCATGGAAGAAGTGGGGGAAGTTATGAAGGACGAAGACAAGAAAGGCAAAACTCGTCACCTGACCAAGGGCGAGGGAGGCAAAACCCACTACCCCCCGAGCATTCACGAGACATTCCCTGGTCCTCCAAGAATGATGCAGGATGAAGTGGAAGTGATAGACACTCTGGGACAAGCTAGTGGCAAGTTTGATTACCTGGTGAAGTATTCGACCTCTCCCAGCTACTACATTGATCCTAGTGTGATAGTCCCAGATGGATGGGGTGGCATGGATGATCCGACACCCCCAAAGACAGAGAACCCTGATGATGAGATTGAAGGAGTTGCAAACTTATTCGACAACTTCATCATAAGAGCCATTGATAAAGGATCCCTTGAAGAGATGGGTCTTGGCCCACAAGAGTAACTCTTTTACTGCTTTTGCACATTCCCTGCGTGGGAATTTTTATTTTCTCAATGATTTTTTCAGTTTCTTCTTTTAGTGATTGAATGTTGCATTTTTTTCCATTCAATAAATGTAATTGATTGATGAATTTTAATAAAATTACAAATTTTATTTTGAAAGCATGATGAGGTACACCAAACCAGCCCGGTGATGATAGCCAACTGATAAAAGAAAAAAAAAAATCCAAGGAGAACTCTGAGGCTTGGGCTTCATCATGCTTCCTTGTGTCAAAATGTTTCAAAAAATGTTTTTGCCAAAGATTTAAAAAAAAAAGCAAAAAAAAAAAAAAAAAAGAAACAAAAGCAAAATATAGATTACTCGTTTGTCCTTCTAATTTATCTACTTCATGTCTCAGGAACAATCTTATGGCATGCAATGGTGTGGAAATGGTCAAATCCAATGCAACAAGTATTGATAATAATTATCCTAAAGACTCAATCGAAGACTCCATTGAAGTACAACATAGCTGGGAACAACATGAAAAAGCTAAGGCTCTCACATTTGAGCATACCGTCATTATTAATTTGAGTGACACTGAAGAAGCGAAAGAGGTGAAAATTGGGGCGAGTCTCCCCAAAGATGAGGTTGAGCACCTAAGTCAATTATCGAAGGAATATCAAGACATTTTTGCATGGACCTACGCTGACATGCTTGGACTAGACTCGTCAATTGTGGAGCATTGCCTACCTATTAATCCAAACGTGCCATCTAAGAAGCAAAGGCTGCGGAGGACTAAGCCCGAGCTCTCGAAGAAGATAGAGGAAGAGGTGATGAAGCTATTGAATGTGGGATTTATTGAAGTCTCACAGTACCCTGAATGGGTGGCTAATATTGTGCCGGTGATGAAGAAGGACGGTCGAGTTCGAGTTTGTGTTGACTATCGGGATCTAAACAAGGCTATTCCAAAGGATGATTTCCCATTACCACACATAGATGTCCTTGTGGATAGTACTGCTGGCTTTGAACTATTCTCATTTATGGATGGTTTTTCTAGGTACAATCAGATAAGGATGAATGAGGAAGACAAGGAGAAGATTGCATTTATTACCCCGTGGAGAGCCTTTCATTATAAGGTCATGCCCTTCGGACTCAAGAATACAAGGGCAACCTACCAACGAGCCATGGTAGCATTATTTCATGACATGATGCACCAAGAGATTGAGGTTTACATTGATGATATGATTGCAAAGACCTGATCGGGAAGAAGCCACATCAAAACCTTGAAGAAGTTGTTTGATCGTGAGTTCAAGCTTCGTCTAAATCCCGCTAAATGCGTGTTTGGAGTAACATTCGGTAAATTACTCGGATTTACTGTAAGCGTAAGGGATTGAGATCGACCCTTCCAAGGCTAAGGCCATATGTGAGTTGCAACCTCCGTCAACGGTGAAAGAAGTCCGGAGCCTTTTAGGGAGATTGAATTACATACCGAGATTCATTTCCCAGCTTTCGGAAACTGCCAAGTCGTTCTTCAAGCTTCTAAAAAAGAATGCACAAGTCAATTGGGATGATGAGTGTCGAGAAGCGCTAAACAAGCTGAAGCAATACTTGATGAATCCACTAGTTCTTGTCCCACCCACATCAGGGCATCCTTTGATTCTCTACCTCACTATTCATAGTGAATCATTGGGTGCAATGTTGGCTCAAGAAAGTCCTATTGACAGAAAAGAACGGGCCATTTATTACCTTAGTAAGAAGTTCACTGTATCGGAGTTGAAGTATTCTGATGTTGAAAAGACTTGTGTGGCATTGGTGTGGGTGTTGCATAGGTTGTGACAATACACACTACATTATCGACATTCCTCGTGGATCGAGAATGACCCTATCAAGTATTTACTTGATCGGCCAGCTTTGGTGGGTAAGTTGGCCAAATGGCAAATCATGATTTCCGAATTTGATGTGCACCATGCCACAAAAGTCGGTGGGCCGAGCGATCACGATCTATTGGCCGAGAATTCAGGATTCCCTAATGATGATGACAGCTTCCTTGATGATTGTGTCTTAAGTGTAAATGAAAACTCATGGAAGATGTTCTTTGATGGAGTTGTAAACCTATCCGGTTCGGGCATCAAGGGGCATTTTTGATATCTCCAAATGGACAACACCATCCAAGAGCTGCAAAATTAATATTTCCGTGCACTAACAATGTGGCCGAGTATGAAGCTTGCATCCTGGACTTCAGTTGTAATTGAGATGGGTGTGACTAAGTTAAAAGTGTTTGGAGACTCTGCACTAATCATACTGCAGACTGTGGGAGAATGGAAGACCAAGGATGCCAAGTTACTTCCATACCACAAGTATTTAGAAAATCTAGTGGAAGAGTTTGAGGAAGTTTCGTTTGAATACTTGCCGAGGTCTCATAATCAATTTGCAAATCGCACTTGCGACGTTGTCCTCTATGCCGCAAGTCACTCGATGGGTTAGAGGTTGAACCTCTGAAAATAAAAGTTTTGCCAAAGCCGGCTTATTGTATGATTGTGATTGAAGAACTTGATGGAAAACCATGGTATTACGATATCATGAATTACATTAAAAAGTAGGAATTTCCCGAAGAAAGCACTTAGGCTGATAGGAAATACATCATGAAGATGGCTTCGAAATTTTTCGTCAGTGGTGAGAATTTGTATAAGAGATCTTACGATTCTGTCTTGTTGCGATGTATAGATGCAAATAAACCACTCAAATCATGCAAGGAGTGCACGGGGAGTATGTGGCCCCTATATGAATGGACACATGTTATCCAAGAAGATTATGAGATTAGGCTACTACCGGCTCACACTTTGGAAAGTGACGCATCCGGCATGTTCGAAGTTGTCACCACCGCGATTCATGGAAATAAGATGAACGTTCCTCCAACCGAGCCGCACGCTTTCGAGCCATGGCATTTCTTGATGTGGGGTATTGACGTGATTGGCCCAATCAATCCCAAGGCTTCAAATGGGCATCGATTTATTTTGGTGGCGATAGATTATTTCTCCAAATGGATCAAAACGACATCCTTTGCAAGTGTCACTACTCGTAATGTTGTGAAGTTTGTCAAACGTGACATAATTGCTCGCTATGGTGTCCCCGAAGCAATCATCACCGATAATGGGATCAATTTGAACAACAAACTTGTTGATGAGTTGTTCAAGAGTTCAAAATCAAGCATCCGAATTCGTCTCCTTATCGCCCTCAAATGAACGAGGCCGTTGAAGCCGCCAATAAGAACATTAAGAAGATTTTGGCTAAGATAGCGAAGAATTATCGAGATTGGCATGACAGTTACCCTTCGCACCGATGGCGTACGTACATCGATCCGCACTTCCACCGGGGCAACCCCTTTTGCTCGGTATACGGCATGGAAGCCAGTTTTACCTATGGAAGTGGAGATTCCTTCTCTGAGAGTTTTATTCCAAGTGGATTTGTCTGAGGCGGAATGGTCACAACAAAGATTCGAGTAGTTGAACTTGATCGACGAGAAAAGATTGAAGGCTCTTTGCCATGGCCAAGCATATCAACAGAGAGTAGCTAGATCTTTCAACCGAAAGGTGCGGTCGAGACATTTCGAGGTAAATGACCTAGTCCTAAGGAAGTTGTTGCCAATCTTTCCAGATCCTAGAGGCAAGTTTGCTCCAAACTACAGCAGCCCATATGTGGTAAAGAAGGTACCTCCCGGCAAAGTGCCTTGATCTTGCGTAAATAGATGGTCATGAATTTTTCACTCCTATTAATTCAGATGCTATCAAGAAGTATTACCCATGATAGAATTTGCCATGTCATGTTTTGAACTACAAGCATTTCAAGATTAATAAATTGCTTCAATGAGTTCAATTGTTCAAATTTGTTGCAAATCTTGCATTGATCTTCCTTGATGAATTGTGTGAGATAAATTGAATGTGTCAAATGTGATACTTTGGAATGATGAAAGGCAGACCTTGTTCATACACTATTTCATACACCAATCTCTAGTGAGTCGTGTGAAAAATTCCGTGCTTGCAAGGAAAAGTTGATCTCGCAAAGGGTACTCAACTGAAGTGACGAGAGGCTTTATTTTCTCTATCCCAAACACTACAGGTGATCCATAACTTAACTCTTTTGAGCCCCATATGCTTATGGAGATTCTTTTTAAAAATTATCCCTGTCAAGAATCATCCCACATTGGGACAAATTTGAAATGAATGGTAGGAATCTTCTTGCTCCCACTTGCATCAATCTTCAAATATTGCTTTTGCAGTGTAACTCATACGGTAATTTGAAGTTCCTTAGGATGACGAAGAGCAGTTCTTTCTTTATACTGTACACTTTCATCCATTGCATAGCCCACTTGAGCCTATGAATTTATTTCATATTAAACCCAGTTGGTGATCATCCCCCACACTGGGGCAAGGCAAAAAGAACCATTCAAGTAACATGGCTTAGAATGCTGACAAAGGATTGTTGTGCAAGTTCAAAAAATAAGTGCAAAATAATGCGGCATGAAAAAGCAGTGTGCTTAGTAAAAGCAAGGCCAATGCCAAGAAAAGAGAAAAAAATCAAACTCTTGATATAGTAAGTCGTATCCCCAACAAGGTGGTACCAAAAAAACTCTCAAATGCTGTTGCAATCAATGGAGTTGTTATAAAAAAAATCTTCGATAGTGGAGAAGGAAAGTGGTGGAAATGTCAAGATGATCACAAACTTTGACCCTCCCCTAAACACTTTTTGAGCCTAATGATCCTTTCATTTCTCAACCCATGAACCAAGCCTACTTTACGTCCCTTGCAAAGTCTCTTATGATTAGGGCACTTGAATTAACTTAGGGGTTTACATGTTTTAAGCATCGCTCGAAGGAGTGCGAGCAAGATTATTTCTTTCTCATTTTGCAGGGTTCTTGACTTATAAACCCAGAGACGATTATAGAATATCACTCATTCTTTCAAAAGCCTCGACTCAAAGAGTCCCTTTTGTTAAGCCGTTGACCAGGCCCACATTACGGTCCCCATTAAAGACCTCTCAGATTGGTAAGGTCGTACCACTTGCGAGATTGCATAAAATCTTGTTTGGCATGACGATAGTGAGATAGAGTGATTGCTAAAATTCTGTATCAAAGGTTAGGATGAAACAACCCTTTTGATAAGGATAAGAGAAAAGTCCTTTTAGACTAAAAGATCCCTCATTTGGCACATCCATGACACTCATGTGTTTAGATTGGAATATTCTTTTGAGATATTTCCCACTGGAAATTAGGTAATGCAAGATTGATCGAAATCATCACGCATGAACCTCATTTGAATTAATGCATGTCTATGAATGCATATTGTCTTTCCTACAACTGTGTTTTACAGGAAACGTATCCCCAAAGAACAGAGATGTCACTAGGTAAGTCTATCTCTATCCATACCTTAAATATTTGTCATTGTATAGGTATTCCTTTTCAAGCACTGGCGCTCGATGGAGTCGCCCCCTAAAGATTTTTCTCAGATTCATTAGGCGACCGTAGAATGGTACGGGTCCTGGAAAATGAATCCCAGCTCAGGCGATTGTAGAATGGTATGAGTCTTGGAAAACGGATCCCCGTTTAGGTGACTGTAGAAAGGTACGAGTCCTAGACAACCTCAGTTTAGGCGACTGTAGAATGGTACGGGTCTTGGAAAACAGATCCCCGTTTAGGCGACCGTAGAATGGTACGGGTCTTAGACAATCTCACTCAGGCGACCGTAGAATGGTACAGGTCCTAGAAAATCATTTTTTCGTCAAGGTGACTGTAAAATGGTATGGGTCCTAAACAACACTCGTGACCGTAGAATGGTACGGTCCTGAAAATCATTTTTTCATCAAGGCGACCGTAGAATGGTACGGGTCCTAGACAACACTCGGGCGATCGTAGAATGATACGGATCCTCGGGAAAGCAAATCACTTTGCGAAGTCATGTTACTATTATGGGCGATCGTAGAATGGTACGGCTCCGGGAAAGCAGTGACTTTGCGAAGTCATGTTACTATTCTAGGCGATCGTAGAATGGTACGGGTCTTGGACATGTAACACTAATTTATCTTGAGTTACTCCACCATCCCCGAAGGTAAGTAATTCCAGGTAAGTTCCTTTATCATTTACATTAGCATTTCCATGCATCATATAAATTTCATTTCAAAATAAGATTCATTTTCCCAAAAGAAAAAAAAAAAAGGAGTCACTCAGTACATGTGCACGATTAACATTTAGGTCTCAACTTGTCTTTGAAGGCAACCTCTACGAGCTTACCTTTAAAGAGAGACAGCTGTTGACACTTAATTTTAGCAAATCTAGGAAAATAAAGAAAATAAAAATTACATTGGAACAAATAAAAGGAAAAAAAATGAAAAAATGGGAGAAATTGATTTGATTGATTATGCATGGAAAATTTGAATTTTGATGGATATTCAAATTTTGTTAAATGCAGAAGCAATTTAAAAATCAAGTGAATAAGGGGTAAGAATTTTCACAAAACGGAATAAATCGGAGGAAAATCGAGCGATTGCGAAAATCACGCTATGATTTGCAGCTTTGATTTAATGTGACAAAGATGGAAACTGGGAAATGCCATGTAAAGAGACCGTTTCGAATCATTGTAAAAGAGAGGTTCATTTTTCATGACAAAGGGGAGCGATTTTTGAAAATTGAGAGCAAAAAGTTTCGGAGAAAATTCGTGCAAAAAATTAATGTAGAAAAAGTGAGCGGTTTCCTTCGGTGGAGTTGAAAATTGAAGAGCAAAATTTTTATTTTGGTGAGAAGAAGAAAAATCAAGAGGGCAGTGTCCTTTTGACTAAGGAAGGGACAATAGAAGGTACAGAGAAAAGGGGAAGAGGCGACATAAGAGCAGAGGGAGGGAGATTTAAAAAAAAAAAAAAAAACAAAGTCACTGTTTGTCTTCCTCCTCCACACCCGCCGCACAAGTCTCCATCTCGCGCCAATCCTCGCCAGCCTTGTGCCGACGCCGTTGCTCCGCGCCACCCAATGCTAGCAGCCGAGCCGCCGATCCCCGTGAAACCACTGCTCCCTCGCCGGTCTCCACTGTTCCCCACCTCAGTCCATCGGCCACCACTGTCCCAGGTTGCAGCACTGCTTGTCCACCCATCACCACCGCGCGCCCTTCAAGCGATGTTGCGCTTGCACCTTCACCCCGGTGTCCTCTGCAGCTCTGGATCCTCACCGCGCCACACCCATGACCTGCAAATCGCACCGTCAGCTTGCCCGACGTCCATATGACCCAGCGCCAACACCCGCTTCTCCGCCCCAGCCCGACGCCGCCTGCTGCATCACCATTGCTCGACCTCCCTCGCGACGCTAGCAGCCGCCAGCCCCGCGATGCCTGCAACCCACGCTTAGCAAGTCAGTGGTCCACCCCCATTCAGTCGATGCCACTGTGCCAGCTTTTCTGTCTGCTCATTACTATTGCTGTGCCTCTGAGTGGCCGATGCTAGTGCCCGACGCCTACACCAGCAGCCCGCGTAGCCTTCGCCGCACCTCAGCCTGTGCGAATTCGCTCACTACTGCCAAAGTCGCTGCCTAGCGACCCACGGTCCAGCTCTGCCTCCGCCGCTGCTCCGAGCTCGAACCCCTCACTGTCGCCGTCCACCAGCTACCGCCGGAGTCTCGATGCCAGCCACCGTGCGTCCGACGCCAATCAACATTGCAAAGAAACCCCTTTTTCTTTTGGTAGTTTAGCTTTTTCTTTTCACTTATTTTATTTTATCTCATTTTAGTTTATCTATTTAAGTTGTAATATTTGATGTCAATAAGTATTGTAGGCATTATTCGCAGGGATTTTGTCCGAAATTATTGTAATTATTAATTTAATCCGAGAGACATCGGATTATTTTTTTAATTATATTAATTTTTGGGCTTTTTGGTAGAATTTTAATTGTTAAATTACTATAATTATTAATTTGATCTCGTAAGAATTCGGATTAGATTTTTAATTATTTTGATCTCTTTGCTGTGATAATTAGGTTAGGATAATCGTTAATTTGACCTCGTAAGACAACATGTTATTTTTTCGATTATTTTAATTCTTTATTTGTTGATAACTTAGATTTAATATTTATTTAATAATTACTTATCTTTGAAAAAAACTAAAAAATCCAAAAATCAAAAAATCAAAATTATGCATGAGCATATAGGTTTAGTAAATCAAACATGTAGGTTTAGTAAATTAGAATTTTCTTAGGATTACATTTTTAGGGTTACATTTTTAGAAATAAGTTAGTGTTGGACCTAAATTAATTTTTAGATAATGATCGCACATTTTAATTATCTCATTTTTCAAAAAATGGTTTTCTAAGATAGGATAGGGTTTAAGTCAAATTAATCCCTAGAATAAATTAGAAAATTATCCCTTTTTAGATAGTTTAATTAGGGTTTTTATTAATTCTGAATTTCAATAGAAAAATACAAAAATACTAGGTGCATGTTAACTAGTTTGCATAATAGGCCCATTTAATTAGAATTTGCATATTAATAAGATTAATTCATTTAGTTAAAAAAATGCATTTTTATAAAAGAATTCTAATTTTCAAGAAAACCCAAAAACATTGTTTGCTTTGTGTGATGTAATTTATTTATTGAATGTTTGAGCATCCGTATGATCAATGTTAGGTTTGCTCCCTTTAATGATACACCAATACATATTGGGAGTGGGCCACCAATCAATCATGAATTTTAACACCATTTGTTGGGAGCGCGCAATAGAAATCTTGATACTATCAATCAGAAGATCGGTAAGAGGAAGCTCAAGTCCAAAAAGCTCATCAATATATTTATTTTGATTCATCTTCACTCAAAAGCTTCAGTTGATTAGTTATGGGCCAATTAAAATATATTAATTGTTCCACACCACACCAATTTTCCATTGTGGAACTTTCTAACATAACTCACACGCGCAACTCAACAACACTTGTTATCAATTCGCATTGAGCCATATCATCTAGTGATACTCCATTTATTTTATATGCAATCTGGTCATTTGTCTCATTTGTCAGAGCCCTCATGCACAAACAATCACTCCCAATATTTGTCAGATCAAATATGGGTGTAGTCTGTCCACAACCAAGCCATTATTGGAGAGGGTCCAACTCTAATACTATATGTAAAAACTTCGCTCGTTCCACATGAGCCATCCTTAGAAGGACTAACTTGAGTAACCAAAAAGGCTATGGCTATTTGGGGTTGGGCATTAATTTATAAATCATTGAAGAGAATATCTTTCTTCGATATATGGCTCTTCACTAAATATAGAAAGGAGAGAGATGTCAAGAGGACATCTAATACAAACCAAGTGTTGGCGCAAATAACTTGGGGCTAGGAAGAATATTTTCTTTTAAATAAAGTAGTGCATACTCTACTATTTTGACCAAGCTTGGCTAAGGAAGGGTTACAACGTAGATAATAACTTATCAAATATAATGGGACACTTACGAGCAAATATTGGTACTAATTTTTACCACATACATTTCTAGATAAGGTTGACATTAAATGTTGATACACCCTTTTAGCCAAGGACAGTGTACTTTGGCAAAGTCAGCTTTTACCACATACTATTGCCAGAGCTATTAATGTTTAGGATTAGCGTAACTAGAAAGTTAATTACTTCCTCATCCAAGAAAGTTCACTAATCGATAAGAAGTAAGTGCTTTTCAGTGGTACGTGTGAGTCATGTTAGAAAGTATCACATTGAAGATTTAATGTGGTGTAGAGCAATTAATATCATAATTGGTCTATAATTTGAGTAAAGGTGAATCCAACTAGATATGTTGACAGGGTTGAACCTGAGCTCCATCTTGGCGATCTTTTTAGGTGAAGGCATCAAGACTTCTATTTTACACTCCCAACAAATGGTATCAAAGCCCATGGTTGATTAGTGATCCACTCTCACTGTGTATCAATATTTGGTTAAGGGGAACAAACCTAACACCGAGCTCACATGTAAGGGGAAAATTTTTAGTTACATGTGTGAGTTGTGTTAGAAAGTCCCGAATTAGAGAATTTGTGTGGTGTTGAGTAATCAATATATCTTAGTTGGCTCATAACTAATTGGCTAAGTTTTTGAGTAAATGTGGGTTCAACTGGATATGTTGACAGATTCAAACTTGAGCTCTCTCTTGATAATCTCTTTGAGTGAAGGTATTGGGATTTAGATCTGCACGAAAAAGCAATTGTAGAAGAAGTTGGAAATTCATATTGGCATGTGATTTGCAAATGGAGACTAATGTGACAAGTGGAAGCATTAGAGACTTAGAGAAGCTTGTTTATCATCAAATCAGAAAAAGTTGTATGGGAAATGGGGGCTAAAACGTGGATGAAGAGGAGTTAGTCCTTCCGACTACATTGAAATTTTGCACGATGATTTTAGTAAAATCAAAAAGTTTAGAACTGAATTGACATCCATATAACATGTTTGGAATTGATTGAATAATTTTCCTATTCAGCTCTTTGCCAAGAAAATATCAAACATGTCTATGATTTCCATGTAATCTCATTTCCCCGTGTTTTACATTTCCTTGTACTTTAAATTTATGTAGATTCATCATCATCCAAAACTCATTTGTGTTTTTTGTGCTTGAGTAAGGATATGTGAAGCGATATCTGTCAGTCTCCAATCTTCTAAAGTGATGATAGCCTTATCAAATATCGATTTTAATAGACAACAGTTTACTAGAATTGAGTACCTTGCAAAGGGTGTTATAATGTGTTTCCCCGATGATTCCATAGGGTAAGTGTTATCAACGAAGCAATATCAGAGATCAAGCAATCACAACAAGCATCGAGGCACTAGTGAGGGGTGCCAGCGATTGAAGCTTTGTCCAAGAGCAACTTCAATAGTCACTGGGAAGAATATCAGCTTTTTTTGGATGATGAGTTCTTGAGGTCTCAAATGAATGGTTTCTAAGGGGTATTTATGGTGGGGAAACATGAACCAAAGCTCCATATATTTCACAGAAGTTGAATGATTTGGAAAATATCTTCTTAAAAATTGTTGCTTATATCGCATAAAATAATAAGCTAATGAAAAATCATTTTATTATCGACAACAATTTATATCAAAATATTTTCATGGACAACGAAAATAATTTTTTTGTTTATTCATTCTTGTAAGTGATATAAACATTCATTTTTAAGAAAACAAATTTCAAATCATACATTTTCCGTGAAATAAACAAAACCTAAATATTAAAAGAGATTACACAATGTGGAGATCCATAAATGCTAAACACACAAATGATACTTTGTTGCATGTTGTTAGGACATAGGACAAGCTCACTATAAAGTGTTAGGGGGAGGCCAAGATAGGATTTCACAGTTAAGTCATGATATGAACTTATCAAGTCAAGAGTCTCTAGAGCATATCATGGAAATTGAGATAATGTTTGAAGGGAATCCATTAGTTGGTTAATGAGAGGAGTTTCCTTACTTATTATATAGGCATTTTTGAAGGTAATATCGTCCATTTAAAGTGGTAGAGGTGTCTCCAGCTATATTTAAGGCAAAATTAAAAAGTACAAACACCGGAATAATCTTTGCCAGCAATATAGATATTACAAAAAAAAAAAAAAAAAAAAGAAGGTAAATTTGTTGAAAGAAAAATTCTATATAACACAAAATTATTTTATTGATTATCGGGCTTTTAAATAATACAACGTGGACATTTATAACCTGCAATCCACGATCATTCACAAACACTTATAAAATTTGAATGAACAAATAATCTCCAATCCTATGTTTGGCTATGGTTACAAGAAGTTATAGTATATCCACGATCTTCTTCTAGCAGTGATAATCTACAAGAAGTTAAAGATTTGAAAATATCGATTCCGCTACTTCAAAGCAACATACTGGTATCGCTGACCTTGTCCACTAGCGAAAGGCTCTCATCACTGGCGATGTCAATTATGAACAACTTTATTGGCGAGTCGTCGATCTCCTTCAACTTGTCAATTGTTTTGTGCATTGATCCCTAAACTCTATCTTCATCGGCTAAGCCAGTCACTCATAGATAATAACTAAAATTTGGTATTTCTTTGTTGGCTAAGGGTCAGAAAACGAAGGGAATCATTCTAAGAGACGGATTGAAGATGCTCAGCTAAAATCACGATGGGTTTCAAGCCAATTGTCTTTCCATCCAACTTTGGTTGCACTTTGCAGTCTGTCGCATAAATTTAGATCTCACAATATGCAATATGAGGCGGATCTCCTTAATTAGAATGGTTTGTGAAAAGGGACGTACCGTTGACTTAGTTAAGCTTCCGAAGACGAAGCGGGGATCATTCGTAAGGACCAAGTGGTCCTAAAATGCCTACACCCATGTTATGGGTAAAATGTCAAATCACCATATCGAGTCTTCCAGTAAACTTGAAATTAGGACTAGAGCATAAAAGTCCTTACTTATGAATATTAATTTTACGATGATAATTTAACAATTAAGTTGTTTGATCTAAGTAATCAAAGAACTATTAATTTTATAACGTTAATTTGACGTATAAGACTGAGCTCCGCCATCGCCAATATCTTGGGCGACCCTTGAGAATTACGGACCCATGTGACTTGGTAATTACTCAGTATTATTAATAGCTTTAAGGTGGGGAGACTGTCACAAGCGCTGCAGATCATGCGATTGTCAATCGATGCCCATTACTGTAATTGTTATTTTAAATGAAATATACGTACGCTTATAAAAATCCCCTGAAAATAGGAAAAAGGTCAGATTCATGAGAGAGCCCCCAAAGACCAAGCGATTCCACTATGCCATTTTGTTTGGGGCAGTTCAATGGGCATAAAGTGGGAATGTCCTGCGAGAAAGAGAGCATAGGTGTTCCCATCACTGTTCATACTCATTTCTATCCAGCCCCTGCCTTTCTTTTAATACTTACAAACCCACGTTCAAATTCTTGCTCCCTATAAATACCACGACAACATTGCCATCTTCTCAATCTTCCATCGAACAGCTCTAAGAGAGAGAGAGAGAGAGAGAGAGAGAGAGAGAGAGAGAAGAAAGTGGCGGCCCTGGTGCTGGCAGTGGATCTGCTTATTGGCAATGGAGTCTCTTTCTCCCAACCATGTGCCCAGCAGCCTCCAAGGTCGAGTCCCACAATATCATGGCCAACGAAGGCCACAACTACGATGAAACATGGGACTCAGCTACTGTAGGAGATGATGATAGCGTGTCCACTGGAGGCCACAAGGTCGTCTTTCCATTCAGTATAAGCTTTGCCGCTGCTCAAGATGCCCGTGACAACAAAGTGCTCCTGGGGGGAGTCCATGGCAAAGGCCAAGGATCGGAACTCGATCCGTTTACAGGAGAGCACGAGAATGGGAATGGAATGTTTTTGACGTGGAAGGACATGTGGGTGACGGTGACGGACCGGAGAAATGGGACACATCGCATATTGCAGAGCTCACCGGGTATGCCGGGCCGGGTCGGATGCGGCGATCATGGGTCCTTCGGCTGTGGCAATTCGACTCGCTCAATGCCCTAGGAGGCGCGTATCGAATAATTCTCTATTTCTACAAAATGTAAACTTTCAGGAAATTAATGATAGATTAAGGTGCTATTTGGTAACCATCCCAACAGTAACCGATTCTGAGTTTTTGTTCTCGGGAGCAGTTTGGGAACAGAATCACGTTTTGTAAAGTTTTTGTTCCCGAACAAATTTTGAACAAAATCAAGAATTAAAAAAAAAAAAAGTTGATTTTTTTCCAAGAACAAATATGAGAATCAAGTCTTCTTCCATTTTCTCTTCTTCTTCTCCTTCTCTTTTCTTCTTCTTTATCTACCGCCATCCCGCGATTGCTGTCCGCCGCCGTTGCCACCGTCCGTCGGTCACTGGCAATCGGTTTGGCAAGCTCGCTAGGCTAGGGCGAGGTCCGGCGAGCTCGCCGGAGGCAAGCCCAGCCTCATTGGTGGCCAAGTGGGCCTCGCCGAGGCTAGGCAAGCCTCGTGACGCCCAACCCCGTCGATGGCCAAGCGAGGCTGGGCGAGCCTTACCGATGGCCACGCGAGCCTTGCCTAGCCCGGGCAAGGCTCACCAAGCCCCGCCGGTGGCCAGGCAGGCCGAGCCTTGGCGGGGCTGGGCGAGCCTTGCCTAGCTGCCGATGAGGCTCAACCGATGTGGGCTAGCGATGCTCTGGTGAGGTTGCCAGCCCTCGTCTGGCCGGTCGCCAGACCGGCAACCGGCCACAAGAAGAAGAAGAAGAATAGGAGAAAAAGGAAGAAAGAAAAGTAAAAAAAATAATATTTAAAAATTAAAAGAAATTGATTTTGAACAAAATCAATAAGCACGGTATCAAACACAATTCTATTCCAGAATCAGAAATTTTTTACAGTTACCAAACGGCTTAAAATGCTTAGAAATTGTTCTCGGAACGTAATAAAAAGAATCATTTCTGATCGTAATGCATTCCCGAGAATAGAATTGTTACCAAACGTGCCCTAAGACCCCGCGGATCTTGGGTTAGAATGTAAGAGTTTTTCCTAATGTGGACTAAATTAATTGATATTGTAATTTATTGTTTTTACGGTTATCGTAAAACAGGGTTGGTCTAAGGTGAGATAGAAGGTTTCTTAATTAGTATAATATGGGTTGGCTAGTATGGGCCGAGTTGGGCCTGGCCCGTAATGAGGGGCACTGGCTGGAAACTCTATAAATAGTGCTCAAGTCTCTCCTCTAACCCTAATTCTCACATGTATCCTCACCTAATGGGCGTTTACCTAATGCTGCACGTGAGGGGGGCCGCCTCATTGTACCAGTGATATGGAGGGCAATAGAGAAGAAGGACTTGATGCGTGCATCCCCTTGATATATGTGGGTAGTCCTTTTTCTGCTTCCACTTTATGTTTGATGGATCCCAAAAAAGGTGCGTTAATCTTTCTACTCAATTATGCATGTTCTTGTTCTGGTTATGGAGATATTGGGGTTGTGCAATTTGCGTCCAACATGTGGTATCAGAGCAACTGTAACCCTAGAACTTAAACGCATAAAATTTTTGCCATAATTTGTGATTTTTGAGATTTTTTGTTCAATAAAAATAAAATTAAATCACAAATTCGGACTAGGCTCGATGAGACAAGCAAGAGGGTCGGCGGCGCATCGCCGGAGGATGCCGCACACGCCCCCACGCGCGGCCACGGGCCGCCGGGGCGTCAAACGCGCGCTGCGTGTGAGCTCCACGCGCCGCGTACTCAGGCGGCCCGTGTGGGCGTGTGGAGGCTCCAATCGGCGCGTGGTTGGTGGCGTTGGACTCGTATGGTGATTTCCTATCTCGTGGTATATTTATTTTACATGTTTGATAATTTTATGGATGTGAAAATACATACGGAATCCTAAATACATGTATTTTTAGTGTATTTTTGCGTATTTTTCTTGTATTTTCTATGATTTTGCAAATACAGGTGATGGGTTACTAGTATGTTATCACATAATCATTATAAAGGTGTGATTCATCAATAAAAATCAAATTTTATTGTGAACTGAAACTGGTTTAATGAGATACAATTCGTATGAGATTGTATTTGAGCTATGTGTTGAGCTGATGAGAAATAGTAAAGATTATGAAACTTTGTTATTCAAGTATACTTTTTTACATACTGGTAATCTTTGAATAATGGACGACTTAAGGACTCGTGACCAAACTGATTGTACTGACTAACACATCTACTGAATGTGGGTAATGCATGTCGATTAAGTTACTCCATATTGTACATGAACTCATCTGGTCACTTGTTAATGTCTATCAAGTTGAATATTTTTTATGGTTAAGGAGTATGATAACATTTATGCAGAGCAATAGTATCTACTGTTAAATTTTAGATATTTGGTTCTCTGGTTTGACTCAATTAATAGGCCACTGGTTGATTACAATGATAATTTGTTACTTTGGCTAATAAATCAGTTGTTGGCCTTGGAGTCATGTTTTGTCGTATGAAACTCATGAGCAATAGTTGATTAGTTATCAAGCTTGTCAATCTGGAGTATCTTGTATTGCTATTGATGTTAACTTGTGAGGGATCCTTTGGATCGGCATTCTTTTAATGTTGTTTTGGTAATATGTAATCATGGTGCATAAGAGATGTTTTATTCTCTGTTATGAGAATTTTTTTTTTTTTTTGGTGTTACTATGATCAGTGATCTCATTGGAATCTGTCTTTTAGGTTTGATATATATATATATATGTATAAATAAAGATTTTATTAATGAATAAAGCAATGTAATTAGCATGATATGTGATTTTGGTGATATGTTGCCCTTATCACTAAAGTTAAAATCACATGTATATGGTGTATGTGAGGAGTAAAGTTTATATCCCTGGTATAAGAGAATTTCAATGATTCAATTGAGTAGTGACCGCCAAAGTGGCACGCTTGATTGGGTCTGAGAAATTTCGATATTGTATGATGATTGTGATGTCTCCTGATCTAATGTGTGGTCATACTTCCAAAGGAGGTGATTGTGTATTAGTTCATGGAGGGATACATGATAGTGTGGTGGAGGAGTGACGATTCTAGTGATTCATATGCCCAAAGGTGATGAATTCACGAAGAATTGGAATATATTCTCATAACCGCTATCATGTGGGGAGTGTACAACTGCATGTCATGTATTTTGCCCAAAGGTGATTATATAATTATGCGTGTAACTCTCTGGATGTGTACTTGTACGTTAAGTTACAAGGTACTCACATGATGCTAATTATATACATTACTTGATTTTCAGTCACCTTTTCTGTAATTAATAACTTCACTATTATTGAGGTTTTTATTGCTTCAAATTTTAAGTTGTGGACATATGATTTGTTACTTGAGAAAAGAGCAATTGAATTTGCTTACTGTCCATGAAGCGTTCCGTTCTGGAACACTTGAAAAGAGGTTTGCCTACGGACTGCACTGCTATAAGATGATAGAAGTCTTAGTTGCTTGAAATTATGTCTTGTCTGATATTGAAATTAGGACACATATGCAAAGATTGTGTTTAAATCCTAATGACATATACATCTCGTATATGGTTAAAAGGTTGTTTCCGGAAGTTTTCTATTTAAAGAAATTGATTGAGATAAAAAAATAAACTAGTTCAAATTAGTCTTGAAAGTTGTCAGGCCTGATAGTAGCGGTGAGTATTTTGGCAAGTATGACAATACTAAATTGCTTAAAGGGTCATTTGTCAAATACTTGGTAAATTTTGGGGTGGTAATTTAATTACTATACTTGAAAATTCTGACAAGAAAATTTAGCCGAAAGGCATAAATGCACCATATTGAACATGGTGATGAGTATGATTAGTAAGACTAATTTATCTGGTTTTTTGTGTGCTGATATTATGAAAGCAATTTTTTCACATATAAAATGTGTCTCCTATCAAAGTTATTTCATAAACTTCTTTTGAGTTATAGATTAGACATAAATTATTTGAATCATATGAAATTTAGAGGTGTCATGCAAAAGTGAGGTTATCTAATCCAATATTAAGTGCGTTGGAATTCAAATCCACTTGGAATTATTCTGTATCTTATCTAGATTGTTAAATGGGTATTGATTTTATGACCCTAAATAAGGTACAAGAATTATGGAATTACATACTCTAAAGTTTCTAAATATTGACGTAATTGTAGAGGATAGCTGCTCTCAGACTATTGAAAATAATAGTATGATGGGGGTTACTATGTTTTTGTCTTTACCTATGCAGATAATTATGGAATCTCCTGTACCATAGACTAAACTTGTTGAGGTTCAAGGTACTATTCTTGATATAGTTGTCGCGACCCGATTTCGCCGCCCCTGGAGAAGTGTGTTCAAGGTGGGGAAAGGTCGGATTTAGGGGTACTTGATCACGAAAGTTCCCTCACGGCTTGCATTCCGAAAGACGTCATCACCTCGCCTTTTGGATCAAGCCTCTCATGAGTTCCCTCCACGAGATCGCGAGCTCTCCCAAGCTCGTACCCCGCATGACAGCGGAATGTCGCGATCCATACCCACATAAGCGACACAGCTAAAAAGGGAGTCAAATGTGGATATCGAATTTAAGGGTACTTTTACCATGGTAGCCCTCTTGATAGTACGCTTCACCCATTGGGATGGCATCACTTCATCCTTTGGGCTAATCCCATATCAAGTATGCTAAACCATAGTGAGTTTCATCGAAACTCATACCCCGCGTAATAGCGAATTTATTTATATGATCTAGGTATTTAACAACCTAAAAATAGACTGGAGTCGCCACTAGCCTCAACTTTGGGGGTTAGCTAGAAACCCAATTGAGGGTTGGGAGTGTTCCCTCGATTCCTACGCAACCAGATATCTAGGTTCGGGGACTTGTGTTACGCTAATATTGCTATTAGCGCCCTTTCGGTACCTAAACAATATATTGTGTTTTTCCTAACATGTCCATGCATTTCTTTTTATTTTTTTTCAGGATCGTCAATTCTATACTAAATGATTATGCGTGGTGGATTATTTACATGCTATTCTATTTCTAAAAACAAAAGAAATGAAAACAACCAATGAAATTGAAATTGCAAGGCATTAAGTAAGCAATCAAGGGGAAGCCGTAATCTATCAGGCAGTCCTAAAAATATAAAAGAGAGACAATTAAAAAGAAAAGAAAGAAACCCGCAACTCGTCGGGTTTTATACAATGCATGGAACCCGAGACATATGTCGGGAAAAAAGAATATTACATGGCAACAGTCGGAGTGGACATCGACTTCCACCATCTTCACGCCTTCTCCATCTTCGGGATCATAATCTAAACCTAATCTAATAAACCTATAACAAGGTATATGCAGTGGAATGAAACAAACAAACATATCAAAACATCAAAGAACATGACATTATTAGTGTTCAAAAATGGTGACTAAAGTCATGAAGTCCTTACACCAAATTCTAAGTGAAATCCCAAGATTTAGCATCATTATGTATTACACCTAAATCATCTATCTAACGATCACACACAAAGCATATAACATGACAAACATTCAAGCCATATGACCTTGGTCTTCAATCAACCAAAAAATGAACCAACTAAAGATCACTTATTCCAAAACATGCACCATTGAATTCACTCAACATATGTATTTAAGGCAAACGAATCAATCAATGTGTAACCCACGTGATACCTAAAACCGTTTTGTAGACAATTGATAAAGGATGTCATTCCATGAAGGAAGCACCTCAAGATTCCTAACGCATGAATTTCTAAAAATATTAAGAACATGAACAAGTCAATCAAGAATAGATCATAGTAGCATGTTACACCGTCATTCTACAACATATTGAAAGCAATTTGGACAAATCTACTATCTCATCTTAAGATTAACATCTATCCACAAAAAAGACAGCATTACAGTTCAAAACAAATTCCAGATTTCAAAGCTCGATTTAAAAAAAGAAAAGGGCAGGGCAAATGATGGCCAAATCGCACATATAATATGTCAATGGAAAGTTTGAGAAGCCTATTACAAATCTCTAGAAGACATTAAGTCCTAATAACAACATCTTCCAGCTCGTTCCGGTTAAAACAGAAAATTGCAGCAGGTCAAAACGCAAATCAACCTAAAAAAAATACTGCAGAATTGACAGACTTTGTCGGTATTTTTCGATGAGCAGATGATGTCTATTCAGGGCGTGCAACATATCAAATCGAAGCTTGATAAGTCTATTTGCTATGTCTAAAAGGGTTCAAGACCAGAAAGCCTCATCTATCACCTCATTTAAGCCAAAACAGAAAGTCTATCAGTCATACGAAATCGCGACACATCGACTATTCTATTTCAATACCAACAGCAGCTAGCCACAGAAGAAAAAGAAGCAAAACAGCAACTTCTATTACCACAACCAGAACAACCATTTCTATTAATACTTATTTTGTAGGATTCACTTCATCACGCAAACAATAGGAATCATGCTTAGCATACATGGATTAATTTCCAGTAAAATTTGATTTATTCTTGACATAATATCTTTTCCACATGCTTCAATCATAAGCAGCGATTATAGCATACTGATATTCATATATGGTGTGTGTCATGGAAAATCAAATTTGCATTTGCATTGAACAGTTTGAAGCTAGAAATGCCATACACACAGACATAGATTTTTAGCAAGCAGGCAAGAGGGATATACCACAAACATATGCTTCCCTCGTACGCAATTACAAGAAGAAATCAGCAAAGACTAACATGTTACCACAGCCAAAGAAGTTCAGCAAATGGCCATTTGAACCCAGCATGCAATAAACCTTATTATCAACCTTACGTAAAGAAATTGTATAAGGATCCTGATCATTGACCTCATTAGTATGACTGTATACAACATCTTAGAATGATCTCAATGTCAACACCATCTCTATCCCTTTACGATACAGCAATCGTTCGTCTTGATTACACAGCAAAGAGCACAGCTTAATCAGATATCTACTTAGCTCAAGATCAAATACGAACCAAGCCTAAACAGATCCTCTGACTCCATCAATCAATAACAATGACGACAACAGCAACACCTGAACAAACGACATCTACCGGGAGAAACTCAATAAACTTGTTCTTCCCCACCTGGTCGAGCCAGAGATAGAGCGATTGAGAGAGAGAAAGCTAGATAACCTTGAATGAATGGTGAAGGATCGAAGCTGTGGCTGCCAACGACGCTATCACCGCTGCTGCAGGGGAGTTACCTAATCTGCAATCCGAGCAGGCTGCGTGAATCTGAGCCTTGAACTCCGAGGTCCTCGACCGGTCGTTCCAGCGGATCAAATCCGGTGTGCGAGAGAGAGCCGAAAGAAAATCGTTCGAGTCAGAAACAGCGAATGAGACATCGGAGACCAAAACCCTAACGGATCAAAAGAGAGAGAAAGAGAGCTCACGATTGAGCAAGTGATCGAGCCTGAACCAAAACGGAGAGTGATCGAGAGTCTCCCTTGCAATTCCCAACCATCGGTCTTCGATCTCCTCGACTGGCTGTTCCGTTCTCTAGGGTTTGAGAGAAACCGGATCTGCAACTTCAACGGCGGCATCAAAGAACGGCACTCGGATTCGGAGATCCGCCAGGCTGAACATCAGGTCTGAGCCGGGGTTTCGGAGACAGGGCTGCGATGGATTCGACGCGCCACCATTGGAATCGAGTGTCCACAGCAGATCCCTCAAGCGAGAGCAAGAGGGAGAGGGATATCAGCCCGAGAAGAAGATCCCTTCCAACGGTTCTTGCAGAGGGAGCCCAAAATCGATTCTCAGGCCTCCCTAGCTGCGTGCTATCTATGGCGATCACCCAGCGATAGTGACGAAGACTGGGGCGACGGAGACCGAGATGAAGTAGCAGGTAAGGCCGTGGAGAAGTAAGGAGCTACCGGAAGAACTCTTTCGAAAACTAGCGTCCGTGAAGCAGAAAAGACCCTCCCCCTAAACCAGAGAGCCGAGAAACCGACTCTGAAAAAGGGAGAAAGTCCGTTTTTTTCCCCCACAAAGAGAGTGAGCGTGAGAGACTCGAGAGAGAGAGAATCGATTTTCAGAGCTCCCCCTAAATCCCTTGTTCAAAATGATCCCCCTTTTTATATTCTTTTTTTTTTTTCTTCGTTCTTTTTCGTTCTTTTTTTTTTTCTCCTTTTTCTTTTTCATTTTCCTTTTATTTCTATTTTTTGTTTTGTTTTGTTTTGTTTTCGTTCTTTTTTTTTCTTTTTTTCTTTGTTTTCTTTTTCTTTTTGGCTCTTTATTTTTTTTATATTTTTGCAAAATTGATGAATAAAATGTCAATAAAAATTTCGGGTGTCAACAATAGTTTATAATGAAATTTCTTAAACCTCTCAAGTGCAGAATGAAGTGGTTGCAGTTTTATTAAGGAGATTTGCTAAGGAAAGACGATTAGTTATACCATCAGATTATATAGTCTATTTGTGAAAACATGATGACAATATTCACTATACGATTGATGTAATGACATATTTATAAATGTCGTTTCTTATTCTCAATCAAGTATGTGATTAGATGCCATAAAAGGCGATATACAATCTATGAAACATCATAGTGTTTGGAAACTAACTTACTTGCCTAAAGATTACAAGTTCATTAGTTGCAAATTGGCGTACAAAATTAAAAGAATTTCAAAAAAAGATTGTGAAATTTAAAGCCAAATTGGTAACTAAAGTTTTTACTCTGAAAGAGGGGTGAATTGTTTATAGTGAAGAAATAAATATTTCTTTCTAGCATTTTTAAAGATTCTTTCAGAGTGAATGTGGCATTAATAATTTATTTTGATATGGAGTTACACCAAATAGATACAAAATCTATTTAATGCAACTGGTTGATTTTAGCAGCAGATTCAAGTAAACTTGTATGTAGACTGAAAAGTCTAATTGATGGTCTTAAGCAAGTTTCCGACAATATTATTAAAGTTTCATAGTGTTGTTATTTTGTTAAATTGGGAACAAAGTAATTCAATATACTTTGCAAGGTCAAGGGAGGAAATTTATTTTTTCTCATACTTTATGTACATGATATTTTGCTTACAAGTTGTGACCTTGAGATATCTTATATCCTTTGTACTGAAGTCTGTAAGGATTGTTTTTGTCATATTATATTAGATTTTCTCGAAGGACATTTGCTGATTGTATATTGGAAATATTCAATATACATCATTGCAAGCCAGGAATTGCTCCTGCTGTTAAGGGTGATGGACTAAATCTATCACATTGTCCTTATTTAGATATTGAGAAAATCTAATTAAATGGTATACCTTGTGTAAGTGCACTTAAAAGTATAATGTATGCTCGAAATTGCACTAAACTAAATGTTGTTTTTGTGACGGGACTTCTAGGCGAGATATTGATCAAATCCAGGATGCGATCACCGGTTGCTGCCAAGAAGATTTAAAGGTACTTAAAGAAGACAAGAGATTATATGCTAATTTACAGACATGTTCAATTCTTGCAGTTAGTAGGGTATTTAGATGTAAACTTTGCTGGCTATTCTGATGACATATAATCAATAACATAATACATATTTATGTTTGCAATAAGTGCAGTAAATAAAGTTCTATTTCATCTTCTACTATGTAAGCAGTGTTAGTAACATTCTTTTAGGCTGTTACTTGGGTTTTTAGGTTCCAGAACCTCATGAAGAAGTTAATCGTTTTAACTTTATGGATAGACCCATACGGTTGTATTGAGATAACAAATTTGTAGTATTATTTATTTACTACAGAGGTCTCAATGAGTCTAAATATATGGTGGTCAAAATTTTTTGACCATAAAGAAACAGTTCATAAATGTGACTAATAATATAACATATTTTCACAGATGATGTGGTTGCAGATCCACTAACTAAAGGCCTACGCCTGTGTTTATTTGAGTGACATATTATTAGCATGGGCTTAGGAGCATCATGAGATACTGTTGTTTAGTGGGAGCTATCTTGACTTTACTCTGATAAAGTTCACATTTGTGGTTCGTTACATTTAGTAACGGTTTGATATGTATCAACTTTTGCATTCAATAAAATATTTTTGAATGTGTTGTTATTACGTTGAATACATATTGATAAAGTCTCAAGGGATTGTATAAACCTTGAGTGAAGGCTTGGGGCATCCGGTTATTAGCCTTGTGCATATGTCTTGTGATACATAAAGAAATGTTAACCATAAGGACAAGACATATGTGGGTTCATTGGAACCATAAAGCATTCTCTAGTGGCACAAGTTTTTGTGACGCATAAAGTTAAGAGAATGGTGACTGACAAATGGGATCTCTCTATGAGAGACGTTATCCATTTGCAACACTACCATATTGAATCCATATCAATAAAGTTAAGAACATTCATGATCATGGAAGGCTCTGTGTGTATACATACAGTTACCACCATGATTCGGTGTTTAAGACTTTATGGGATAGGATTGACTATTAAGAACTATCTCTGGACCAAATGTGCGCACATACAGTACGATTTCAATTAATATAGTCCAAGTGGGAGAATGTAAGAGTTTTTCCAAATGTGGACTAAATTAATTGATATTGTAATTTACTATTTTTACGGTTACTGTAAAACAGGGTTGGTCTAAGGTGAGATAGAAGGTTTCTTAATTAGTCTAATATGGGTCAAGCTAGTGTGGGCCGAGTTGAGCCTGGCCCGTAATGAGGGGGACTGGCTGGAAACTCTATAAATAGTGCTCAAGTCTCTCTTCTAACCCTAATTCTCACATGTATCATCACCTAAGGGACGTTTACCTAACGCTGCACGTGAGGGAGGCCGCCTCATTGTGCCAGTGATACGGAGGGCAATAGAGGAGAAGGACTTGATGCGTGGATTCCCTTGATATATGTGGATAATCCTTTTGCTGCTTCCGCTTTATGTTCGATGGATCCCAAAAAAGGTGCGTTAATCTTTCTACTCAATTATGCATGTTCTTATTCTGGTTATGGAGATCTTGGGGTTGCGCAATTTGCGTCCAACATAGAAAACAAACAAAAATCTAACAAATAAGAGCAGGACTCGAGTATTTTAAAGAAAAAAATTAATGCTTAGGGTAAATACCTTTTCAACCATCTATTTACAGGTTCTTTTCCTCGTGGACATCATGGATTAGAAAACAAACAATAATATATAAGTAACAAAAGCAGAAGAACGCAAAAGTTGCGTACTGACTGGAGGCAGGTCGACTTATTGGAAACCCAATTAAGTTAATTGACCCGTTGGTCACGTCTTATCAGTCATCTCCAATTTGTCACCAAGTTCAGCAGGAAGTGTCCAAGACATCCGAAAAGGTATGAAATTTCATTATTATGTGGATTGGAAACTTAAAATTTATTAGGAATCTGAGAGTTTCTGATAAGTTGCGTGTTTTCGTTAGAATTTTGGAGGAAATTTGGAAAGAAATGGAAGTCAAACAAGCTTCGTTACCCACAGCCTTGTCATAACTAAGCGATCGTTCGTGAACATGTATCCCGACTTGGGGTATCACTGGCTTCGTTTAGCAATCTACGTTGCATTGTCTGTGTTGGGACTATCTTCCACGACATCAGATCCACCTAAGGTTCAATTCAAGTAAGCTCCACTAGTGTGACAAACTCAGTGCATAATGAGATTTATAAGTTTTCTGCACATTCTATTTACCAAGTTTATTAATTTCTACGAATTTGCAGGCAAGAGGTTCGATGCTAATGTTCGTTGCGGCATTTCTTGCTTTTTATGGCAATAGGCGGATTCCCTTCCTTTGTTGAGGACATAAAGGTACTTCACTTGATTTCTCTTTTTTTTTTCTTTTTTTTTTATGCTCCGATTGCTTTTCACTGTGCCAAAGTAATAAGATTCCTGCAATTTCATTTTACCAGGTCTTTGGGCGAGAGATATTGAATGGGCACTATGGTGTAGCCGCGTTCCTTGTAGGTAGTAAATTTTCATCGGGGAAAGTGCCAAAAAAGTTCTAAACCTTTTGTGTTTGTGCCGATTTAGTCCTAAACGTTTTTATATTGTGCCAATTCATTCATTTCCGGCCAATTTTAGCCGGATTTTGCTGATTGGACGCCGGTTGGCCGACGTGAATAACTTTTAATAATATTTTAATTTTTTTAATTTTTCTTTTCTTTTTTTTTCTTCTTCTTCTTCCTCCAACCGGTCGCCAGACCTTGGCGACTAGTCGACCTTGCCAGCCACCTCGCCCACCCAGCGTGAGGCCGCATTAGAGGCCTAGACGGTGAGGCTCTCCCTCGCCGGATCTGGCGAGAGTCAAGCCTCGCCCATGGCCAATGAGGGCAAGCCCCACCAGCTCAGTGCGAGGAGGCGGCCTAAGGGGCAGCGAGGACGCCGGGGTGAGGGTACAAGGACTACTGCATCATCGCCTACTGCCTTGGCCTCTATTGCTGCTACTGTTGCATCTTCCTCCAGCTCAAGCTATCGCGTCGGATTTAAGGCTCGAGGTCAAAGACGAAGAACGAAGAAAATCACGAAGGACAAAAAGAAGAGAAAACGAAGATGAAGAACAAGATGAAACCCTTGGAGGAGGGGGCGCCTATGGAGATGAGATTACAGAGCGACGCTGAGAAGAAAAGGGAGGGAGAGAGAGACGACCCTCGCCAGATCCAGCGAGGTGGCCGGTCGCCGAGGTCTGGCGATCGACTAGAGGAAGAAGAGGAGAAGAAAAAAAGAAAAAAAGAAAAAGAAAAAGAATTCAAAAATATTAAATATTATTAAAAGTTCTCCACGTTAGCGCCGATTAAGCCACGTCAGCCAGCCGGTGTCCATTCAGCAAAATTTTGCCAAAATTGGCCGGAAATGACTAAATTGGCACAAAGTAAAAATATTTAGGACTAAATTGGCACAAAGACAAAAGGTTTAGGATTTTTTGGCACTTTTCCCAACTTTCGTCCATCCCTTATCTACTAATCATCTCTCTTGTCCCGGAGCCATAACTTATTACTTGGTTGGCCTCCAAAAGAGTTTTGGGCACTTTGCATACTTCACTCCATTGCTCTTCGCATGCATGTTGCTAGTCAAGAGCTTGATGATGATCGTCGCAAGTATAGTTCCCGACTTCCTCATGGGAATTATAACTAGTGCCGGAATTCAAGGTGTGATGATGCTAAATGGAGGGTTTTTCAAGTTGCTAAATGATATCCCCAAGCTATTATGGAGATATCCCATGTATTACATCTCTTTCCAAAAGTATGCCAATCTAGGTTTCTTCATGAATGAGTTCAAAGGGTTAATGTTTCCTGATCAGAAGGGAGGATCACCTCCAATAGGTGTTGAAGAAATCATGAGAAGTTATTGGCAAGTGGAAATGGACTATTCTAAATGGGTGGATCTTGCTATCTTGCCTGGAATGTTTGTTGTTAACAGGCTAATGGTCCTTGGAATAATAAAGGCTGTGGAGAAGATGAAGCCACTAGTGAAAAACTTAAGGGCTAAATCTCTTAAATGTCCTAAACTTGTTGTGAAGAATTTGTCAACGCCAAAATAATACAGGGAGCTAGGGTTAGTTATATGATGGTATGAAATTTGGTGTGTTTATCTTCAATTGTTGTTGAAGTAAATACATCTCCTTGTATGGATAATAATGAACTCTCTTAAATCATGTGTATGAAATGTTTGCTTTTATGCTTGAGCGCAAAGACATTTTAAATGAGATTGTATCACACAATGCTTAACCAACAATCTCCCTATCTCACAAAGGAATTCTTAAGAACTATACCACAATATTCTCTAACTTAGACACTCATCTTTTGGATGCACTTCATGAGAACGCACAATTGATAGTTGCTCACTTATGGGCAAAAATCCGATTTCCTTTGTTGGCTCTAATGGAGACATATTCTCAACGAGATACTTTAAAATTCTGATAATCGAGCTATCATTTTCATTAAAATGATTGGAACAATTGCCTCAAGGACATTTGTTGAACGTTCAAATAGGAAAATTTGTTATCTTAAATACACTATCCCTTTCTTGCTACATATGATGAATGCATTCGAAATCAAGACATTTCCTTATTAAGTATCCTTAATAATTGCTTTGAGAGCATTGGTTGGCAAGACCACAAGAAATGGCTTATTAGAGAATAAAAGTTAGTTGGCAGCACTATTTTCACCCTCTATATAACTAAATCTACCCAATTTTCATCAAAAGACAAAATTACCCGCTATCATTCAATTGCAATGTAGATTTTGTGTTCTCAAATGTATTTACTTTCCTTTGTAGTTTTTTTTATATCTATGTAGGATCTACTTACTATACATAAGAAGTTCATATGTTTATTTTTTTATTTATTGTAGATTTCCCATTAATATTAAAAGCACCATGTTTTTTTTTTTTTAGAATTAATTCCATAAAGATTTATTTTGTTGAAAAGAGATTTTCAAAAACCTAGTTCTTTTCCACATTATTGATCATATATTATGGATAAATTGTTAAGTAGATGACATTTAATTATATCAGAACATTATATAAAGTAAGAACTTTTTTGGAAATGCCAGTGAAATGTCATTATTTTGATTTGACAAAAATTAATATAAAAAAAAATCAAGACACCTTATTATGCATAATGTTTTTAGTGCACTCCTATATATTCCTATAACGCCTTAGATGCTCTATATAAAAAATTTCGCACCCGTATAATAAGGAAAAAAAGAGAAATTCTTGATGTAGTAAATAAAGAGACTTGATATATGTTCTAGAATAATAAAATTACTAAAAAGTTCACGAAAAAAGTGAGCTTTTCAGATAAGAGAGACAAAAAATAGACAAGTTGTTAAGATCAATGATGAAACAAAAAAAAAAAAAGCTTTCTAGTTTTATACTATATTAAAGAATATATTTTTTGTCTCAAAATACGCTCAATATTATCCAAGACCGATCTTGGTAGGATGAATACATTAGCCCAATAAACTTGAACAGAGTGGAGCACCGATCGAATGAGTTGTAATCAGCCTGCATAAGAGAGAAATCGTTGTGTCCACAATTGTACCCTTGAAGTGATGATGTTTACTAGAGCGATACAATCAACTTTTCGAAGCTTGGATGAGATGATTGGGATCCCAAGATACCGAAAAGGTAAGGATCCCTCCTCGAAGCCAAATAAAGAGATGAAGGCATTGCGGTAATCTGGGGTAACCCTTGAGAAGTAGATCTCGCTTTTGAGGAGGTTTGGTTGAAGCCCAGAACAAAGGGAGAACTTGTCCAAGCCAACTTTGAGGAGAGATAGGGCTGGCATAGACGCCTCCGAAAACAACAGTACATCGTCGGCAGAAAATAAATGAGAAAGTCTAGACGGTTTACATCTCCAGAAATATTGAAACGAAGGGTGGTCAATTTGCATATTCAAGAGATATGGTGACATGGGGTCGCCTTGTCTAATTTCTCTACCACTAGGAAAAAATCCATGCAGTTCACCATTTAGAGAGATAGAAAAGTGCGGTGATCGGACACAGCTCATAATGAGATTAATGAGGTGTAGGGGAAATTGGAAAGCTCGAAGAGTTACCTCCAAAAAATCCCAATTTAGCGTGTCATATGCCTTGCGAAAATCAACTTTGATGGCGCATTTAGGCTTACATGGCTTGAGGTGGAATCCCGCAAATAGCTCCTAAGCTAGAAGAATGTTGTCACTAATCCGTCTTCCCTTAACGAAGGCATTTTGAGCATGGCTAATTACTGAAGGCATAACAACACCCATCTGGTTTGCAATGATCTTTGTAATGCATTTATACACCATGTTACAGCAAGCAATCGGTCTAAAGTCATTTACCGTCATGGCATTAGGGCATTTGGGCACAAGGGTAATGATAGTGTTGTTGGATTCCTTTAGAAGTTTCCCAAAAGAGAAGAAATGTTTACCACACAAGTAAATGAAGGACCAACAATGTCCCAACAGTGCTTAAAAAAATCCACACCAAAGCCATCAGGGCCTGGAGCTTTGCCAGTAGCTAAGGAGAATAAAGATTCCCGGACTTCAGTATCTAAAACTGGTTTTGATAGGTGGAGAACCTGGTTGTCATCGAGCAAGCGAGGAATAACCGAGCGAATATCCTGTACAGACGGCACAGTGGATAGAGGAGAAGAGGCCAACAGCTCTTGAAAATGAGAAACAACAAGTTGCTGGATTTGGGAAGGGTCTCAGATCGTGCTCCCTACATCATCTCTAAGAGATAGGATTCTATTGAGAAGATGCTTCCTATTCACCAAATGGTGGAAAAATTTGGTATTGAGATCACCCTCTTCAAGCCACTTGACTCGCGATTTCTATTTATAGAAGCTTTCTTCCCGTAGGCGAAGGTCCGAGAAAATGTTTAAGCATTCTCTTTCATGAGCCGCAAGGTCAAGATTGAATGGATCCAGATGAAGAGCTTCCTGAATAGTAGACAAAGCATTACGAGCCTCAGTAGTTCTACCCGAGATGTCCGAAAAGGACTCTTTGTTAAGACTCTTAAGCTTAGCCTTGACCAGCTTCAACTTTACATAAAAGGTAAACATGGCAGTGCCCTCAACCAAAGAATCCCAAGCTTGGTGAACTAACTAATTGAAAGAGGGGCCTAGACCTAGGCAAGGGTGGAGCCAAAGTTGCCTAGTCTGACGTTTGCCTCCCAAAGTTTGAAGGAGGCCTGGGTATCTGAAGACTAAGGGAAAGCAATACGGCTGCCATGCTAAAGCACATTTGGTTTTTATTCACAGACAAGGAATCCCTTTGGGTGCATGCGGGGGATGGATGCTCGATTTCCTTTTGGTTTGACAACTAGCATCCCAAAGGGCCACTTAACTTATTATTCTCCAATGCATATATATAATGCATATATATATCGAACTAGGCTTCCCAAAGGGGCTACCGTTGCTGATTTCATGGCTTTTTCGGACCCTTCTTCGGGTGTTTTGGAAGTGATTAACTATTGGGCTGACCCCATTCCTCATCTTACTGGTGATCCTGATCGTTTTTCCTGGTTTGGCAACCCTTCTGGCAACTTCTCTACAGCCTTAGCATGGGACGCTATTCGACTGAGAGGCCAATTGAATCAGTGGGCTCCCTTCATCTGGAACTCTTCACTAGTTCCCCGCTACCAATTCCTGCTTTGGTTGATCATAAAAAATAGACTACCAACTTAAGTTTTACTACTCACATATCCGTATCCCGGCTGTGAATTGCGGTTTTTGCTCTTCTCGACCTGATTCGGTTGACCACTTATTTTTTGGTTGCCCTATTCCTGCTGCCTTAATCATGTTTTGGGCAGCTAGATTTAATTTCGCTTGGTGGAATAAATCTTGGGTGGATAATCTGCTCTGGGCGATAAAGTACTTATCTGGTGCTTCTTTTCGCTCCTCTCTTGCTTAGTTCGAGTTTGCCGCTACATGGATGGAGCGGAATAACATACTTTTCCAGGGTAGACCCCCTTCCCTCCCGGCCATGAAAGGACGTCTTAAAAGAGTTTTAAAGGACAAAGCTTTATCCTTCCATCATGTTCCTCCCATTGCTCCAAATAGAAGACTACTACAAAGCTGGGTGCTCAATCCTTCCATTTTAGTGGACTAATCTTCTACTTTGGACATTCGGCTTTTGAGTAGGGGGTTTCTCCTACAACCTTTATTGTTCGGAGGTTCTTTCGAATTCCTAGATGTTGCATTGGATGCTTGGAATGAAGGACTTCGCTCCTCACTATGGCAACCATCGCTTTCTTACCTTCTTGTCCTAGAGCGGGCTTTTGGGTTTCTCTTTTGTTTTGCTATTCCCTCTCTGGGTTTTGGGGAAGGCTAGCTGGTTCTCTTTGGCTGCTATTTGGCCCTCTCTTTTCGTCGATTGGATTGTTTTCTTTTTACCTTGGCCTCCTTCCACTCGCTCTGACTTCTGTCTTTGTGAGTGTAGGTTTTTGGGTTCGAGTTCTCGCTGTATAGCTCTATATAGCTTTCTGGTTTCTAGTCAATATATTTCTTACCTTTACCAAAAAAAAAAGAATATACTTTTTCCCTACGACTATCAAGATGATTTTACACGGAGTATTTAAAACGTTATAAGAATATCTAAGAATGCTTTTTTCTATAATAAGCTAAAAAATAAAATATGTGAAATATTTAATAACTATATCATAAATAGAAAAAAGGAGTCGGGTCATCTGGTCTAGTCTTTTTAATGTGAATAAGGGTGGACTTAGTCATTTAGTAAGTGGGATGAAAATAGTGCTGCAAAAAGTGGGCTAAATTCTATAAAATAATGGCTAACACATGCAATCCGAGTTTGTCCAAACAGTTAAATATATAACAATATAGTCCACAACAAAGAGGGCTGTTCATGAACAAGTTGGCTCATCAAATTTGGAATTTGACCGGGCCAAAACGATCTTTGAAAGACAAATCTATCTTTATTGTGATCTTGAAAATGGTTTAGGTTGTCTTCTTTATCACACTGAAAGGTTGAGGAATATGTGAATTTTTTAGTATTACGTGACTGTGATCCAATTTGAAGTGATCTATGAGCTATACCGAGACAAGCCATCTAATAAATAAAAAAAGTGTGAATTTCCCACAATAGCTGTTGAAGTAGTCCATGATTGTAAAATATAATTATTTATGTAAAAGATAATTATTTAGTTTCTTTTCCTCTGTGACAAAACTCTTGTTTAATCAACTACTTGACATGGCCGTTGATTCATGATTACTCAAAAGGGCCTATCCCAATCAATATGAGAATTAAGACTTGGCAAACTCTCCCACTTAAATAATTGGCATCCTCATTAGGGTTGAGTTGTATCACCCGGTGATACCCCCTCTATTTGATGTTCGGTCCAGCCATTTGTTGCATCTTGTCTGAGCCCTCACACACAAGCAATCACTCCCTATCTTTGTCGGATCAAATATGGGTGTAGTTTGTCCACAACCAAGCCGTTATTGGTGATGGTCCGGCTCTGATACTATCTGAAAAAGCTCGGCTCATTCCACATGAGCCAACTAATCTAAGCAAACACCAAAGGTAGTGGCCATTTAGGGGTGAGTGCTAATTTAAAAACCACAAAAGATGTTGCGCGCATGCGGAATATGGACGGAGCGAATCAGATAAAATGGTTGGAATGAAGGAAAGGAAATTGGACATCGGATTTACGTGTTTCGGTCCGAATATTGGAACCTACATCCACGGGGAGAGCAGCACGGAATTCCACTATAGAAATAAGCGATACATCGGAGATTACAATCACTCGAGCACTCAAACACACTCTCAGTGTTTCCCAACCCCAAATTACACTCAGATAACTCACACAGTGTTTAGCCCCTCATAATTCCTAGTAAAACCTCACTCAAGGAATTAAACAAATTCTACTCACAAGAATTTAACTGGCTAAAATACTCGGGTATAATTACAACGAGAAAATCTCACTCTGCCGAGAGCTTCTGGCTTTTCTCCAGGAAGTCTCACGACTTCTCTCACCAGCTCTTCAGCTCTCTCTCGGCCACCGAAATAACTCAGCGCCATCTTCTCTTTCGCTCCTCTGCCTTTTAAGGGCGAAACAAGACAGAAAATGTGAAGCCATTCAGGCGCCCGCAATCAGCACTGACGCCCACCAAAATTCACGGGCACACATGCATGCGTGGGACGCATTTAATAAGGCAAAAAACATGCGCCCATAATCTAAGCATAAAATAAGGATGGCCGCCGTCTTCCAAGACCATCTCCACGACGTTGAGCTCCTTCAAGTAATATTTTATCCTTTCTTTCCTTCTGTTGGTTTTAGCTGAATAAACAAATGGCAAAGGAAAGAAACAAGGAGAAAGAAGACGAAACAAGCCAACAATTGGCTTTAGTCTTCCACGTCCATTCACCATGCATGCACGTCCATGTGCATGCAATTAAAGAGGCAGAATAAAATAATGGTCTTCCCCTCTCGCGGCTGCACGCTCTCTTCATTCGTCACGCTTGCGGCTTATAGATCCGCATGCGATCTTCTGACAATTTCGGCCAATTCACATGCACTGCTTTGACTCGCACGTGATCGAGTTCACGTATTCTCGTTCAACGGGCTCATATCGAGACATATTTTCAACAATCTCCACCTTGGCTTGACGTTTGAGGCAAATCATAATCGCTACAGTGGACACCTCGCTACTACTCTCCCACAGCCCCAACCGGCTCAACCGCCACAGAGTGCTTCCAAGTTCAAGCCGCGCTTGAACTTTCCCATAATCATGGACCTCATCAAGACACCAACTCCACCTGCATAATTAGCTACTCCACAAGGATTTTCCGACATAACCTCCTGTATCACAGATAAAAGAAAACCATCATTGCTTCCATATTTGACAGAAAGTCGAACACGCACCTTGTCAAATTCAGCGATTCTAACAAATCGTTGGCTCTATTGGCTCCACCTCGCTACAAGCATCATCCGTGTCAATTATTACGCTAGTACCCGCTACCTTAGGAGTTTTTGGTTGCAACTCCACCTTGAGCTGAACACCGTCCAGATCCGTATTAACACTGCCAAAAACACTCCTCTGACATCTCGATTTTCCAATTCTATTTTCAATAATTTGAGACGGGCATTTCGTTGGCACGCATATAGTTCTTTTCCTTGGGTCGGCCACTCATGTGCAAACTAGTCTATCGGGTGAAGCCGTTAAGAGTTTCTAATGCATCAGACTCAAGAATTTGACCAGGAAGCGATCTTTCGACCGAGCTAATCTGCAAGGGTCATTACGGCACAATTAAAAATCGATTAGAGATCGGAGATAGGTCGACTCGACAGAGGCATGTGATCAGGTGTGGGTGATTCCACCAGATCGCACAATTCTGGTTGATCGGCACTGGACCGACTTTTCTATCGATTGGGTACCCTGTGTTCGTATTTAAAACCTTGAGATTATTGACAACCGAAAGTCGCCAATGTTTCAAAGATGTACATTGTGGCTTGAGATGATCAACCACAAGTCAAATGCATGAAAATTTCTAAAGGCTATCCGGTAGGTTAGACCGCGCTAGTATCGTGCCAAAGTGAAATTAACCGTGGAATTGAGATCGAATTCAAAAATTGGAAGTCTAGGTGTGTCACAAATCATTTTAGGAATATTAACTCATCTTCGGAAGATTTTTCATGTAATCAAAATTTTTTACAAATTAAATCAGAGAATGGCTAATTTGGCTCGAGAAATTAGTAGGTCCGCCTTTGGTCGCACTTTTGGGACTTTAGTTGGTTCTATGGACAAGTGAAGATGTGAATTGAAGTGTGGTAACATTGGATTAATTTTATGGACTTTAATTGGACTCAATTGGAAGAGAATTGAGTGGAATTGAAGAAATTGTTGCACAAAGTTTTATGCCCCGGCGGAAAATGAAATTGGACCCATTGAAATAGGTTGTAGAGGAAATGAGTTAGTGAAAGATGACATGGGATGATGTCATGGTGGTTGGGCCAAAGAGAATGAGATTTGGACAAGTGGAGGGTAGATATTGGCTCTTGGAAAGGCACCCATCAACATCATCTTCAAGCTTGGGACTTTGGAGGAGAGAGAAGGGGGAGCTTCGACCGGAAGCTAGCCGAGCCCAACACCGCCCTCTTCGCCGCTCGCACGCCCGTTCGCCGAAGCTCGTCGTCGCAGTCGCTGTTCGCTCGCACGGCCGTCGCCGTGCCTGCTCCTCGTTGCACCGCCTTCTCCGCTCTGCTTCGCCTGCGCCAGCCCGTCACCACTATCATCCAGAGCTGCGTCCAGCGTCGCCGACTGCCGTTCGCCGTCGCCAAGGTCGCCGGAGTCCCACCTGCAGCTGCTGAGACCAACTGCTGCCATCGCCGATTCTCCTTCACTCAATCGATGCCGGATCCGCTCCCTCTCGGCCCCAAGACAGCAACCAAGAAAATGGGTATGGCAGCCCATGTATGGCCCGTTTGGACGCCTTCCCGAGCCCGGATGCTCGGCCCGCCTTGAGGAAAGTCGATCATCGTGTCGTCCTCGTCGTTTTGGTCCCCTCGGTTCGTTAATCAGGTAAGTTTAACTCACTAAACCTTGATTAGACGGTTAATGATGCCCTGAGTGTGCTTAGCCTAAGTTAAGTAAGCTTAGGTGATTAGTTTAGTTTATTTAATTGTGAATTAGATTAAGATGTTTGTTTAACTTAAAGCATGTTTAATTAAAGGCTAAGAGAGTTTATTTGATAAAAAACCTTGATGGGACATAATAGAATTTTAATTTTGAATTATTTAATTGCTTCGAAATTCTGGAAATTATAATATTATATTTTTATTCGAAATTATTAAAATACTATTATTAAAAAAAAAGGAAAAATTATTTTTAACCCCGGTTGCTCGGAATTTCGTGCCGATCGCTGCTTTGTGTAGTCAGATTTTGAAATTGATGATTGGATATTATAAATTGAGCGTGGATCGTGAAAGATATAGATATTATTATTTAATTAATTTTTAAAATAAATTTAATTATTTAATAAATTCCGAAAAATTATTTTGAGACCCTAAATTCTCAGAATTTTGTACCGATCGCTACTGTGCATTTAGAATTTGAAATTGATGATTAGTTGTGGCAAATTGAGTGTGATTGCGATAAATAGGGATTCTTTATAAAATCCTAAGTGTGGAAATTGATGGGCGATTGGCCGTGATATGCCACCTATTAGAGGTCGCGCCCAGTGGGGCCGTGAATTGCCACCTGATAAAGGTCACGCCTAGTGGAGCCGTGATATGCCACCTATTAGAGGTCGTGCCCAGTGGGGCCGTGATATGCCACCTGATAAAGGTCGCGCCCAGTGGGGTCATGATATGCCACCTATTAGAGGTCGCGCCCAGTGGGGCCGTGATATGCCACCTATTAGAGGTCGCGCCCAGCAGGGCCATAATCTACCACATTTTTAAAGGCCGTGCCGAGTGGGGCCGTGATGCCACTGATTCTAATTGTGTCGAGTGGGGCTGCGATGGCCACTGATTATTAAACCTTCCTATAGAGCCGTGATTGAGAGCAATGATTGATTTGCTAGAATGACATGTAATCGGCCGAGTCGATTGATTGCTGAGATGATCCAAGTGGTTGAATTGTTTTGATAATATGATTGTGCCAGGGTTGTTTGGTTATCATAATTGTACGTGGTTGAATTTTATAAATTGTGTTAACCTGCAGATGAAGGCTAATGCGATGTAAGTCTTCTGTGTAATGTGGCTAGGCCATCCGGGGCGTATTTTCTTTCTAATAGGGGTTTAGGGGGTTGAACTTGCTGAGACATTGTCTCATCCCAATTTGGGGATTACAATTTCAAGTTCCTGGTGGACGGAGCGGTTAGATAGCTTTGGTTGGCCTTGAGTAGTTGCAGAGGTGAAGTTATGAGGATTGGAGAATGTGTCCGACTTGTAGATCGTAGGACAATTCCTTTTTAAGAGCCGGTCTTTTGTAGACTGTTGGCCGTAGACCTTTGTTTGTAATTCTGTTGAATTATGAAAGTGTTATGTTGTGATTTTGTTTTCAGCTATTCCGTTCCGTATTTCATTGTCAGGGGTTTTATAATACGTTCCACTTGCGTAATAAAAAATGAATGGGGTCGGCGACACTACCTGAGAATGTCGCATTTGCATGACCATGGTGGGATGTTGGCGCGCTAGAGGTTCGGGGCTTGAGAACTCCTATCCAGAAGTACTGGGGACTTGTCAAAGGTAACTTCTCTGCTGTCAACAGGTGAATTTATATTCGGGCACCACAACTGATCGCCCCACTCACCTTGTGCATAGCCATGGAATATGCACCTTGCCCTCCCATCGAGCTTACCATCACTCGCTCGAAAATAACATGGGCAACCAAACATTCTAAATATAGAATAATCAGCAACGTTACCTGACCACACTTCTTCAGGAGTCTGCCATTCAATAGCAGTTGATGGAGATCTATTTACCAGGCAGCTTACCGTACTAAGCACATCAGCTAGGATTCTCCTAGCAACACTAGCACTAGAGATCATTTTATGGGCCGTCTCTAGTAATGTTCTACTCATCAATTCTGCAAATTGTTGTGATTTACTGGCACTAGTGCGGTGTTTCACTATGCCCTCTTTCATGCAAAATTTATTTGACAGCTCCGAGTAGAACTCCATACTATTGTCAGTCCGCACATGCTTGATCGACTTACCAGTCTCCGTCTCGATCAAAGCTTTCGACCGCGTGATCTTGACACCAGCATCAAACTTGTGCATCGGCACAAACACCCAGGTCTTCCTCGAGCAATCAAAAGACTCTCGAACAGATGCATCCAACGTCTCCGGGGCAAAACCTGTCACTGTCTCACCTTGAAGTTTATACAGGCCTCCATGCTTGAGCCCTTTCATTATCACCAAGGCACCTCGAACAACCTTCAGAACTCCACCTTCTGAAGAATACCTACAACCAGCTGAATCTAGGGCACCCAAGGAAATTAAGTTCTTTTTCAATTCTGGAACATGTCTTACTCCAGTCAATGTCTTCACAATACCATCATGCATTCTGATTTTAACATCACCAACACCCACAACACCGCACTCAACGTTGTTCCCTAACTGAACTTTACCACTACTCGTGCACTGATAAGTGATAAACTAGTTTCTATTTGATGTAACGTGAAATGAACAACCGGAATCCATTATCCTTCCGTCAAATGACGAATCCTCAGTGACATACAAGATACAATTGACACCATCAGAATCATTCTCAGCTACAGCAGCAACATTTTCTGTTGACTCAACTCTAATTCCATTACCATTTTTTGTTTTTTAGCTTAAAACAGTCTCTTCTACGATGCCCACTATTGCCACAATTCCAACAGACAATCTTACCAGTCCTAGACTGACTTCATCTGTTCATGTTCCTGCTGACACGTGTGCTAGTTCTTCCTCTACTTTCACCTACTAAAGCAGTAGACACGGGTTCACCAGATTCTTTCCTACGAATGTCTTCACTCAGAATCAAATCGCGAACATCATCAAACGTCAAACTTCTTGACCTAGAGAAATTACTAACAGCAGTAACAGTAGTATTCCAACTATCAGACAATGAGGATAATAAAATCAACGCACGTACCTCATCTTCAAAGTTAATCTCAACTGAACTCAATAGGTTAACGATCTCATTGAATTCGTTGATATGTTCAGCTACTGACGTACCTTCACCCATCTTTAAGTGAAACATACATCACATCAAATAGACCTTATTAATCGCAAAGGGTTTCTCGTACATATTTGACAGGGCTTTCATCAGTCTCGCAGTGGTTTTCTCCTTCACGATGTTAAATGCGACGTTATGAGCCAACGTCAGCCGAATAACACCCATCGCTTGTCTATCCAGCAATTCCCACTCGGCATCCTTCATCGAGTCCGGTTTCTCCCCGGATAAGGGCAAGTACAAATTTCTCTCGGTACGAGACAATCTTCAATTTGCATCTTCCGAAAGCAAAATCCTTCCCATCAAATCGCTCGATTCTCACCTTTCCTTCTTCCATCATTACCGGTTCGCTTCATGTCAGCCAAACCAGGCTCTAATACCACTTGTTATTGCGCGCATGCGGAATATGGACGAAGCGAATCGGATAAAATGGTTGGAATGAAGGAAAGGAAATCAGACACCGGATTTACGTGGTTCGGTCCGAATATCGGAACTTACATCCACGGGGGGAGCAGCACGTAATTCCACTATAGAAACAAGCTATACATCGGAGATTACAATCACTCGAGCACTTAAACACACTCTCAGTGTTTCCCAGCCCCAAATTACACTCAGATAACTCACACAGTGTTTAGCCCCTCACAATTCCTAGTGAAACCTTACTCAAGGAATTAAACAAATTCTACTCACAAGAATTTAACCGACTAAAATACTCGGGTATAATTACAACGAGAAAAACTCTCTCTGCCGAGAGCTTCTGGCTTTTCTCCAGGAAGTCTCACGACTTCTCTCACCAGCTCTTCAGCTCTTTCTCGGCCACCGAAATAACTCAGCGCCATCTTCTCTTTCGCTCCTCTGCCTTTTAAGGGCGAAACAAGACAGAAAATGTGAAGCCATTTAGGCGCCCGCAATCAGCACTGACGCCCACCAAAATTCACGGGCACACATGCATGCATGGGCCGCATTTAATAAGGCAAAAAACATGCGCCCATAATCTAAGCATAAAATAAGGATGGCCGCCGTCTTCCAAGACCATCTCCACGACGTTGAACTCCTTCAAGTAATATTTTATCCTTTCTTTCCTTCTGTTGGTTTTAGCTGAATAAACAAATGGCAAAGGAAAGAAACAAGGAGAAAGAAGACAAAACAAGCCCACAATTGGCTTTAGTCTTCCACGTCCATTCAACATGCATGCACGTCCATGTGCATGCAATTAAAGAGGTAGAATAAAATAATGGTTTTCCCCTCTCGCGGCTGCACGCTCTCTTTATTCGTCACGCTTGCGGCTTATAGATCCGCATGCGATCTTCTGACAATTTCGGCCAATTCACATGCACTGCTTTGACTCGCACGTGATCGAGTTCACGTATTCTCGTTCAACGGGCTCAAATCGAGACATATTTTCAACAAAAGATGACATTTTTAAAACAATGTATGCGTCTTGATTAAATATAGAAAGGAGAGATATATCATGAGGACCGAGTTGACGCTAGCAAAATGTAAACAATGCCATACAATCTTAGCGAGCATTACACGATTCAAGTTCATCTAATTCCAACAAAGCAAGTGCTGGTAAAAATAAACAAGTGTTAAGAAGAAATTTTTCTTTGAAATAAACCAAGGCCTAGTTGAGGAAGGCACGAAAAACAACTTATCAATTTAACGGGACATTTATTGGCTAATGTTGGTACTCATTTTTACCACATACTTTTCTAGATAAGTTTGACATTGAATGTCGGTACACCCTTTTAGTCAGAGAAGTGTAATTTAGTGAAGCCAGCTTTGACTACATTTTGATTAGAGCCATTAATACTTAGAATTAGCGTGACCAGAAAATTAATTGCTTCCTCGTACAGGAAATTTCACAAATTGATAAGAAGTAAATGCATGGGGCTTAGGACTCAGATCTACCCGTGAAAACAATGCTAGAAGTTATTAGAAAGTCCAACTTAAAATCTTAAGTTGGTAATTAGAATGGATAACGAAAAAAGACCCAATGTGAGCTTGGTTAAGGATTCGGAAATAAATAGGTAATCCTTTGTAAGGATCAACAAGGTCCAAAATACATTTGGTACAGTAGGGATCCTAACAATCATGGCTGGATTCACAATCTGTACTTCATCAGAACTGTCTTGAGTTTGAAAGATCAAATGGGGGTTTAGAATAATGCTCTTTGCTCGTATGTTATCGAGATATGTTTCCCATACAAACCCATTCAACATTTCTGTATGATCAAGCATAATGTACATTATTATCCATGGAAGAGATTTATTAATTCATCTACAATTTAAGATAAACACACTAGTTTACCACTGAAAAATAAGTAACCCTAACTTGCTGCCATATTAAGGCTTTGAAGAAGGGTTCTCCATGACATGTTTGGGATCTCTAGGAGATTTAGCCCTAAAGTTTTTCACCGGTGGCTTCATCTTCTCCGCCGCCTTTATTATTCCAAGGAACATGAGCCCGTAAACGACCACCATGCCAAGCAAGATAGCAAGATCCACCCATTTAGAGTAGCCCATCTCCACTTGCCAATAGTTTCTCAAGATTTCTTCACCACCGATCGTTGGTGACCCTCCCATCTGGTTGGGAAATATTAAACCTTCAAACTCATTCTTGAAGAAACCTTGGTTGGCATACTTATGGAAGGAGATGTAATACATGGGATATCTCGAAATGGCTTGGGGAGATCATCTGGCAACCTGAAAAACCCTCCATTTAGCATCATCACACCTTGAATTCCAGCACCGGTTATGATCCCCATGAGGAAGTCGGGGACTATACTTGCAACGATCATCATTAGACTCTCGACTAGTAACATGCACGCGAAGAGGACCAAAGCGAAGTACGCAAAGTGCTCGATACTCTTTTGGAGGCCAACCAAGTAATAAGCTATGGCTCCTGGGATAAGAGAGATGATTAGCAGATAAGGGATGGACGAAAATGTATTGCCTATCACGAACGCGGCTACACCATAATGCCCATTCAATCTCTCTCGCCCAAAGACCTGGTAAAATGAAAACGTAGGATTCTCATGACTTCAGTACAATGAAAAGCAATCGGAGCATCAACAGAAAAGAAAAGAAAAAATGAAGATTAAGAGAAATACCTTCATGTCCTCAACAAAGGAAGGGAATCCGCCGATTGCCATAAAAGTAAGAAATGCCGCAACGAACATTAGCATAGAACCTCTTGCCTGAAAATTCGTTAAATTATGAAACTTGGTCAATGCAATGTGCAATAACTTTAAATCTCATTCTTCATTGATTTGGTCACTAGATTATTTAGAACATACCGTCACGCTAGAGAGCTTACCTGAATTGAGCCGTAGGTGAATCCAATGTCGTAGAAGATAGTCCCAACGCACAGACACAATGTAATGTAGATTGCTAAACGAAGCCAGTAATACCCTAAGTCACGATACATGTTCACGAACGATCGCTTGGTGAGAACAACGCTCTGGGTAAGGAAGCTAGCTTGACTCCCATTTCTTTCCAAATTTGCTCCAACGTTCTAATGGAAACACACAATTTATCAGACTCTCTCAGATTCTTATATTTTATAAGTTTCCAATCCACATAAAATCGAAATTGCATACCTTTCCGGATATCTTGTACACTTGCTCCCGTACTTGGTGACACATCAGAGATGACAAATAAGATTTGACCAGATTGTCCATGGCCTCTTCGGCATTCATGCCATTGCTTCCTTGTTCAATGTCCTAACAAGAAATTTTTGTTTCATTGGGTCCATGAAATTTCCTTTATTTCTTGAAATTATGGTCGAACAAATCAAGTTTCAGTTGCATGGCTTACTGCGTCAAAGTCCTTGTTAATCGTCCTGAGGTAGTGATCAGACGGATTTCTAAGAGTTGGACATGGGAAACCATTTGATGCAAAAAACTGCAAAAAGTAAATAAGGGAAAAAAAAAAAAAAAAAAAGATAGTCAGGTAAATGTTCGTTGCTTGCTACAAGCAAAAATTCATAACCTAGAAGTCCGGTATCGCAAGCACCTGTTCTGCCACTGATCTAAGGCCAAAATAGATCGTTTTCCCAGAAGAAAGAAGGCAGAGATTGTGGAAAAACTCAAAGACTTCACTGCTAGGCTGATGAATCGAGGCAATCACCGTCCTCTGGTCATGACTGGCTAGCTTGGCAATGCGGTTCATCACATGGTATGACGCAGCGCTGTCGAGCCCGCTGGTTGGCTCGTCAAGGAAGAGGAGCATCGGGCGCGTCAGGATCTCGATGCAAATGCTCACTCTCCTTTTTGGCCACCACTGAGGCCTTTGGCGCTACCCCCACCTATCCTAGTATCTCTCGCATCTTGCAGCCCCATCTCTCTAATCGTTGCCTCAGCTCGCTCCTCCTTCTCCGAATTCGACATGGATTCCGGCAATTGGAGCTGAGCGGAGTAGTACACGGCTTCTCTCACCGTTAAAGTTGTTATCAGTGTGTCATCCTGAGTGACATAAGCCTATAACAAAACCAAAACAAAAAATAAATAAAGTGAAAATTTACTACGAAGAACGATTTGTATAAACTACGATTTGGCTGGGAAATCTGCACACTGAAATTCAACTCAGCGCCACATCTATCAGCTAGGCTTACCGAAGTTCCGAAAGAAAGTGGTTGTCTGCGACCATTAATTAAGATCTCTCCTGTCTGTTGAGTGCTTGAACTTAGTCTCCCTGCAAAAAGTTGCTTCTTAAGAAAAAGGAAATGGTGGAAACCGAGAGTAAAAATGAAAAAAATTAATAAATGTTATTTAAAGGTTACTGATATGTTAGTTACTTCGTCGATTGTTCTCCCCGAAAACAAATTAATGTACTTCTAAATGATTAACTGCTTGGATGTGAGGTAAAAAAGTAAATTCGATTAAATCTATTCAGCTGCATCACAGTTGAATATGCAACAACAATCCAAGAGGGCATACTAAGAATGAAATTTAAGTTCCCAGTCATGACCCTCATAGCGCGCTACACTGAGGAAGAAGTGTAGAACAATTAGCTCAAAAAGATCGCCGTTGTATAACCATACATCAACAGACGCTACTTCCCATATTGGGTAGACAAATTGTGACTGGAAAGGTTATAACAGCAAAAGCCATTAGAATCTTTCATTTTGTACATTGGAAAAATCCGTTTACGACATGTCTTCAATGGGAATTCCATGTCATTTCATTCACATTCGATGTTGGTCGCCGGGACGTGTGAATAGCTAGGACCGTTGCCACACATGAGGATTGATCCGATGTCATGATGTCTGACCTCGACAACATATAAACAAGAAAAAGCTGTCGAAAGGGTCATATCACTAGTTGACTCTGTTAGAGATAATTAGGATGATTCTCTAGAATGTTTTTCTATATTTAAGATAATTAGAATAATTATGTTTGTTTTTAGTATCTCTTTTTGTTGGTTTTCTGTATCTTTCAAGTTGGTGTGATATCTCCTTTGATTGTGTATATCTTAATTAAAATATGTTACCTTTAATATTATCTTATAAGGCCTATAAATAAGCTGATGTACTCCTCATTAACATATATCAAATTATACAGAAATTCATCAAATCTACTTCCGCATTATTGTTCTCAACTTAGTATCAAAGCCCAGATTAACAACAAGTTTGGACGTAATAGTCACATGGGAGAGTTATGCATTGTTGCACCTCCGACCTAAGCTCGATGTGTGAAAGGGATATTGTTGATGTTATCCCACATCGGTTATAAAGAGGGCTGGTGGTCGATTCATAAGTGTGAGAAATTATCTCACCTCTTAAACTAGTTTTTTGAGTGAGGGAGGCCCAAGACAGTAACTTTTCCCTCAACAAAGCCTAGTTTATTGTGCTTGTTGTAACCATAGAAATACAACTATTACATAAAGTACTCATCTTCCTTAGATGAGACTTGCACATACGAAGTGAACACTATTGAGCGGCGATGATAGGGATGATTTTATTGGGATGCGCACTAGGCTGCTTGATGCTATGACACTAGTTGTATAGGCCACGTTGCACAATTATTGTTTCGCAAGCCAGTGGCATAGACCTCTTCTTATTTTCCCTCTAATTCTTGACCTTTTGTTGTCATTTCAAGAAGCCGACACCATAACCAAACTCAACAACCTCAGACAAGCCAAATCTAGAAGACTATCTCACACACTCCCCCACCATGGATCAACAAGCCTGATGCCCCGTGGAGGTTTTAGATAGTTTTCGTGGCACTGAGCGACATTAATTCAAACTCCAATTGACTTCTTCCATATTACCTTGAGTTTGGGGGAGGATGTTAGAAATAATTAGGATATTTTCCTATATTTAAGATAATTAGAATATTTCTGTTGGTTTTTTGTATATCTTTATGAGTGGTTTTTATCGCTCAAGATTGTGCGATCTCTTTTTATTGTGCATATCTTGATTGATATATGTTACCTTTAATAGTATCTCATAAAACCTATAAATAGGCTAATATACTCCTCATAAACATATATCAAATTATACAGAAATTTCTCAAATCTATCATCCGCATTATTTTTCTCAACTAACTCCTCCATGAGAGAGAAGGTGGGACAAGATTCATTGACTTTTCCTTTGTTCTTTTTAGTGACTGAAATATTTGCGTTCTGCTTTCATTTATTTATCCTTTCTTTGTTTGTTTTCTAACCCAGGATGTCCGGCGTCTTAATTTATCATGAAAATTAATATAATTTAAAGGACTGAAAGATTTATATCTGTATTTTATAAAGTGAGAGCGTGACGTGTGGACAATTTGCGAACAAGATCTACATTTGTATATAGAAATGGCTGCTTACCAGTCAATTTAGTTGGAATTTTCTCATAGAATCTAGGAGGTTAGATCTCATTTTGAGCTTGCTTTACTTGTAGCATATTAAAACATGAAAAGGACATAAATCACGTACCCATCTATATAGAAAGAGAGATTTATTCGAAACGGTACCTCCAAGGGCATCGAGAAGAGTTGACTTGCCACTGCCCGAAGGACCCATGACGGCCAGCATCCGGCCCGGCTCGGCATAACCGGTCAGCCCCTGCAATATGGGGTGTGTCCCGTTCCTCCGGTCCAGCACCGTCACCCACAAGTCCTTCCATGTCAAGACCATCCCGTTCCCGTTCTCGTGTGCTCCTGTAGCCTTGTCAGGTCGAGATCCTTCGCCTCCGCCATGGACTTCCATGGGGACACTTCGTGGTCACGGGCATCTCGAGTATCGACTTCACCAATACTGAATGGAAAGATGACGTCGTGGCTTCGCGCGGACACACCATCATCCTCCTCTTCGTTAACGTCGTCAACTTTCTCGGGAGGCAGCAATGAGATTGTCTGAGGCGGGCTCGGACTCCACCTGGGAACATTGATGGGAGAAGGAGACTCCATTGAAAGGAGGAAAATTCGTTGCCGCCGCAGCCCCTTTCTTCTCTCTCTCTTTTCCTAGAGCTGTTGGATTGAGGAGTAAGAATATGGTGATGCCGTTGTGGTATTTATAGGGAGCTAAGAATTCGAACGAGGGTTTTGAAACGATTTAAAGAAAGGGGGGAGATGGTGGATGGAAAGGAGCATGAACGGTGGTGGGAATATCACTTTATGCTCTGGCTTTCCTTTTTGGACTTAACAACTTTATAACCAATGAATAGCCCCCAAACAAAATGGTGAATTGGGATAGTTAGCACCAATTGGCAACTGACTAATCTACAATAGTTGTGACGGTCCTTCCATCCCAACCACGGCGAGTCCGTTGAATTAATACTACCAACTTAAATATAATTTGACCATGTAATTAAATAACATTCGTGGCGAGCCTAGTAGCTCAATACTTAATATCAGGGAAAAGTGTCAAAAAAGTCCTAAATCTTTTGTATTTATGCCAATTTAGTCATAAACATTTTTACTTAGTGCTGATTTAGATTTTTCCGTCTAATTTTGGCTGGATTTTGCTGACTGGACGATGGCTGGCTGACCTGGCTTAATCGGTACTGATTTGGATAATTTTTAATAATATTTTAATATTTTAGAATTTTTTATTCTTTTTCTTTTCTTTTTCTTTTTCTTTTTTTCTTTTTTCTTTTTTTTTTTTCTTCTCTCCTCCTTCCTCCGGCCGCTAGCTGAACCACGGCAACTGGCCAAAGGCAACGGCCAGCAAGGTCGACCTTGTCGGACCTCGCCGGCCACCTCGCAAGTGGTCGCGAGGGCGGCCTAGCGCTGGGCGGCGAGGCTCACCCTCGCCGAATCTGGTGAGGGTTGAGCCTCACCAATGGTCGACAAGGCTCGACCTCGCTAAATCCGACGAGGGTGAGCCTCACTGGCACCGCCCAGGCCACAATTTGGCAAGGTCGAGCCTCGCAGGCCATGGCCGAGGCTTAACCCTCGCGAGCCCGGCAAGAGGCTGAAAATCTGGGCTCCTGGAAAATTCTTCAAAAAATGAGTCAACGTCCTAAAAATAAATCGTGACACGCCAGAACTTCTGATTCCTAAAACCGAGTTCAATTTCATGGTTAATTTCAACTGGACGTGATTTTAGTGTGACCTAATCTACCGGGTAGCTTTTAGGAATTTGATCGCGTTTGACCCATAGTCGATTATTTTTTATCCCCATTGTGCATCTTCAACTCATCGGCAACTTTCGGTTGTCGTAAAAATTTCAAGGTTTCAATTATGGGCACTAGATACAAAATCGACATAAAAATCGATTTAGTGTCGTTCAATACAAATTTTGCAATTAGATTGAATCACCCACACTTTAATTATATGCCTTTGTCAAATCGACCTATCTTTGGTCTATAATCGATTTTAACAGTGTTGTATTGACCCTTGTCGATTAGCACGGTCGAGTAGTCGATTTTTGGTCGAATTCTCAAGTCAGTCTCGTTTATATCCCTTAACGGCTTCTCGTTTATATCCCTTAACGGCTTCACCTGATAAATTAGTTATCTCATAAGTAATCAGCTCAAAGAAAAAGGACTATAGATGCGTTGATGAAAAGCCCATTTTACAAAGTCAGGACATGGTCAAAAATCAAAATGTCATAGGTACCTTATCGAATAAATCTATCTTTCTACAATAATTCGGCATCAATACAATAGGTTTAAGACTTTTTTAATACTCTTCACAGATAATTTATCATAAATTTAGCTAGTCAAATCATCTCACTAATCAAAATTTCAGCCCTTGGTAAGAGTAGGTGCAATTTTCACGTAATCTCAATGCACTTAAGTTACATGGAACATGAAGAAAACTTATTAACGGTCCTGTAATTCAAAACATTTATGATGATTGAGAATTAACCACAAATTTGGAAAAATAGAGAAATGCTAAATGTATTAATACTACATAAGTTGAATTATTAAATTCGACCCAAAAAAATTATTAAAGGATGAGAGAACAAAAGGATTGAATTTATGCATTACATGTCGGTTTTGGCTCAAATAAAGCCACATATGTACCCTTCATGTCCAGATCGGATCAAGCATCAGTGGGGAGCTGAGCTAAACCGGACCGTCGACGTCCCTACTTATAACTATGGGTAACGACTTCTCCAAGTAAAAATGTGTGCAAATTAATTAGTAGATGAGAGAGCGGAAGTGTTAAATTTATGCATTACGGATCGGTTTCGGCTTAGAACGTTGAAAACCATGTAATTTCTATCTGATATTTGACCAAAAGATTTACGTGAACTTTGATAGGAGGCTACTCTTTCAAAATAAGTACGAAAATGGAAAACAATCCTTGTTGCAGAAGCTTTCCACTGCTATGCGAACTTGAAAATCGAGGATTTAAATTGATTTTTTATTATGTTTGTGGAAGGAGGTGAGAAAAGAATCTCGGGTTAATTCATAAAATATCAAAATTTCATTCTTTTATTCTCATAAGAAAAAGTTATCAATGATCTCAGAAGTTTTATTTTCTTTGAAAAATTTTCTAAAAAGTCATAAATCTATTACATTTGTGCCAATTCAATCATAAACATTTCAATTTAATTAATTTAGTTATTTCAACAAATTTTGACTCAAAATTACTAACAAAGACGATGGCACTGTCACATAGGACATTGGTAGACAATTTTTATACGATCTTTTATTTTTTTAATATTTTTCGATATTTATATTTTTTATTATTTATTTATTTATTTATTTCTAATTGAAGTGCAGTAACGGTAACTCTCGCATGCCACTAGGCAAGGGCCGTGACCATGGCCCTCTCGTCTAGTTGGCTGCCCTTGGCGAGCTTAGATTACTTGTGAGCAAACCTAAATTCAAGAAGGAAATTACTTATCCAAACTATGATTTGAGCCTTGTTGGTTTGGGAGGGCCTAAGTGGGCCAATGGGCGACAAGGCCATGTTCAGATTAATTAATCGATCTGTATTTAATTTCTGAATTGGTTGTAATAACTATAATCAATAGAGCTACAATAACAATTTGGTTGTTTGGTTAAGTAATAAAAGAACGACCATTAATTATAATGTTTATCCAACGTATGAAAATAAACTCCTTCGTTGCCAATCTCTTGCGCCATTCCCAAGAGTCACGGACCTGCATGACTTTAATATTACCTGGTACTGTTAAGGCGGAGAGACTAGGGGTGAGCATGGTTCGGGTTGGGCCAGTCCACCCTCTAACCCTAGGACTAACCCGCACAGTTCCAATCCTCAATTTTTGGGACCGAGGACCGACCCTATTGAGCTTGGGACTGAGGACCGGACTGACCCAATGGGTTCGGTCCGGTTCCAAGGTCAACCCAGGACTAGCTGATAATTTTTTATTTCATTTTTTGTAGTCCTTAAAAAAGTGATTGAGGATCGGACTGACCCAATGGGTTTTATCTGATTTCAAGATCAACTCAGGACTAACCAATAATTTTTTATTTCATTTTTTGTACTCCTTGAAAGGGCAACCAAAGATTGTACCGATCAAATGGGTTCGATGATGAGCAAAGTAAGCTAATAAAGGCAAGCGGTGAGGGTTAAGTGGGGTGAGCGTCGAACATAATGAGCAGCCAATGTCGAGCGAGGAGCAACAAGCTAAGCGAGCATTAAGCGGTCAGTGGCATGAGTGATCTAAAGCAAGTGAGGCGAGTGTTGAGTGGTGAGTGGAGAAGTTGTTGTTGTTGTTGCTTTTTTTTTTTTTTTTCAATTTTAACAAATTAAAGACTAAGATGACAAATAAGACAGAAAAGAACGAATACCGGAGGAGGACGCCATAAGGTGCCTTTTTGGACGTCGTGAGGACTCCTTACAAAAACATTTTCCTCCTTCGTAAATTATGACTATTGACGCCGTAAAAGACATTAAAAACCTAAGTTATTAAAGAATAATGTAAAATTACTTGAACTCTTCACTAAAGAACTGTTTAATATTGTTGACGCCGTTTATTTTAAGGTTTTCTCAATATAAAAATTATAAATAATATATATATATATATATAGTCAGGGATGGACCGACCCGAAACTCTCAGGACCAAGGACCAACCTGCACAGTATTGGTCTAGGAATTCTAGGACCAATGACTGACCTAGTCTCCCTGGGAACCGGACTAGGACCAGTAGGGTTGGGCCGGTCCAAGGTCAGTCCAGGATTGACCCTGGACCAATGCTCACCCCTAGGGGAGATTGTCACAACCGTTGTAGATCCAGTCGTGAATTTGTGCCGAGTACCGTAATTATTATTAAAAGAACTCAACTATATGTACGTGATTAAAAATCAGCTAAAAATAGGAGTCAATAAAACAAATTATTGGGTTAATGCATAGAATATCAAAATTTCCTTTCTTTGATTCTCATATAAAAATTCCAAATGTACTCCGAACTTTTATTTCTTTTCACCCTCTTTTCTCAAACAATGTAATTTTGAGGTGTGTCGGATTAAGATTTTCCAGTGGCACGCACACAAATCGATTGAATATGATAGGCCTAATACCTTAAAAAAAAAAAAAACCTCAAATTTTAGATCCAGTCTCAATTTTACCACAATTTTTTTGTCTCATAAAAACCCTCAATTTTACGCCTTGTCTCTATTCTACCAAAAACTCTTCTTCTTCTTTTTTTTTTATGAAAAGCCCTAGCTTTAAGTCTTGTCCCAATTTTACTGCTCGATCCAATTTTATCCTAAATTTTTTAAAGTCTTGCAGAAAACCACAAACTTTTACTTAAGTAAAAAATCTGCCCACTTTATCCCTCCATCCATAATTTACTATTGACAATTGAATGATGGAAAACTCCCAAGTACGAGATATTTAAGTGACCCAAGCTTGAGCTCTCCGATCTTAAGAGATGGTGTATTCCCAAGCATGAGAGATTGAGGAGTGCAAAATCACTAAGAGTTATTTTGACAGAGGGTTAATAGAGAGCAGGATTTAGAATCAAGTAAAAGTTGGTCATCTTTTATGAGACAAAAAAAAAATTAGAGTGAAATTGAAGCTGGACCTCAAGTTGAGGTTTTTTTACGAGACTAAAAAAATATAGGGTAGAATTGGTATTGGACTTAAAGTTGAAGATTTTTTATGATACAAAAAAAGTCTAGGGCAGAATTGGGATTGGACCTAAAGTTTTAGACTTTTTATGAGATAAGAAAAATTTTTTTGTAAAATTGGTGAGTGACTTAAAGTTTGAGATTTTTTATGAGACAAAAGATAGAATTGGGACAAGAACTAAAATTAGGGGTTTTTTTTAGAGTATTAAGCTAAATATGATATCAAATGAAAGGATATATTAGAATGTCCAATAAAGGACTTAGTGGAGGGAGATTACGTATATATAAAAAAACATATAGATCCTGTAGACAAGTGGAATGAGATGTTGTAACTCCCTTGTCACGTATAAGTTAGATTAAGAATTACACGTGAAATTCGACGAACAGGGCTACACACATGAAATGAAATGAAGTAGAATCTACTTTTGATACGATATTAGGATGTCCAACAAAAAAGACTTAAGCTAATAATTGGAGGGACACTATTCTCTAAAACCCATAAACAAGCGGCATGCAATGCTATAATAAAAGTGGAAGTTAAATTGGATCTTTGAAATTCTGATGGATCAAACCAACCGACCATGTCACGAATGGTCAACTTTGATCCTACTACCCTAAAGGCTAAAAGCTACTTCATCCGAAACCGCCAAGGCCTAGATTTTAGGTTTTGGAGAAAGGCTGAAGAATGGAGAAAGGCTGAAGAATGGAAAAATTATCATAAAAGTCCTAAATTTATTATACGAATCAAATAGTCCTAAATTTCACTAATTTAAGCCCAAATATTTTGATAATTTTTCAATATATGTGACCTAAATTGTTGCTGTGACGGTCCAATTAACAAGACCTGCTCCACATGGCACATTTGACAATGACGTGAAAAATTTTAGCAATTTTTTTTATTTTATGATTTTCTTTTTTCTTTCTCTTTTTCCCTATTGCACTCCATCAATCGCTAGGGCGTTGGCAATGGCCAATAAAGTTCATGGTCTACAAGCGAGGGTGTCATGGTCTTGCCTAGATTTGGCGAGACGAGGTGATGGCATCATCGCCAAATCTAGGCGAGGGTCAACAAAGGCGTTCCGGCCCTCACTTGCTTAGGCTTTCTGTCTAAGAAAGAAAGGGATCCCATATTCAAATTTTCTCAATCTTAGTTCCTAGAGTCACCCTCATGAGTCACACCCCGTGTGACTTTGTAATTATCCGGTGTGTTCAAGATGGGACTGCTACACTTGTTTAGAATTAGTTAGTTGCCAACTGGCGCCTGACACTCCTTCTATAAAAATCAAAATACGAGTCAAAATATCAAATACTGAGAGACAACTTGAATTGAAATCTATTATGAACGGATGGAGTGAAGATGAAAACATATCGGAACATTTTTTACGAAAGATTCTGCAAATCCGTGTATTGCACTCGCTTTTTTATTATCATTTGTTATTGGTAATTTTAAATAGGTGGTATTATTTTTTCAAGCCTGTAATAAATTTTATGTCAGTGGATTTAATTATTTCAGAGTCACTTTTTTAAATGTGTTAATAAAGTAACGGTCATGGCGAATCATCCTTATTTTGCTCACATATATCTAGAAAATGATAATTTTCATAGAGAAATAATACTTCTGCGACACTTTTTTTTTCTTTTTTCCGTTTATTAAATAGTGTAGCTGATCAATCGGTGAGTCTGGATAGGGTTGGCCAATTGCCATATACTAGGCCTAAAAGTCCTTACTCGAGTCTGTCCATAATTTTAAATTTTTACTGTCTTTTGTAAAATGACTGGTCGAGGGCGGTCCTGAACGGGCCTATGTGAGCAAGCCTAAATTCAAGAAGGAAATTACTTATCCAGACCGGTTTAAATTATGCTTTGGACCTTATTGGCTCGGGAGGGCCTAAGTGCCAACAGGCCACTAGGCCACGTAAAATTAATTAATCGATTAACTTTCCATATCTTAATTGGGGGTGATAACTAAAAACAATAAAGCCACAATCACAATTAGGTGGCCTCTTGCCTTAGATAATTCCAACTTTGGGTTTAGTCTCAATTCTACCCATAAATTATTATTATTATTTTTTGGTCTTATAAAAAACCTACAACTTTAGGTCATATCCCTATTCCACCTCGAACATTTTCTTTTGCATAAAAAACCCTCGACTTTAGTCTAGTGCCAATCTACCCTAACTTTTTTTTGTCACATAAAAAATCACAAACATTTACTTGAGTCCCAAATCTGCTCCCATTAACTCTCCGTCCAAAATTTCTCTTGACAACTGAGAGATGAAAAAACTACCAAGCATGAGCTATTTGAGGATCTTGAGCTTAAGCTCTTTAACCACAAGGAATGAAAGACTCTCAAGCACAAGATATTGAATATTAAGCACCAAATCAAAGATTCCCAAGCAAGATGGAAGGAAAACTCTCGTAAGAGTAAAAGCAATTGAAGAAGCCTCACCCTATTTGCTCTAGAATTTACCTAAGTTTCAAATTTAAGAAGACGACATTTGGGCAAAAGTTAAAATTCATCTCTAAAAGACGACATCTTAAATTTGGAAAAAAAACAAAAAAGAACTAGAGTAATGATACCACTTCACTAATGGCAAAAGTTAAGGATATAATTAGGTTTGTACCAAAAATTGAGGAATTTTTATGAGACAAAAACAAAATTCAAGGTACAATTAGAACTGAACCTAAAGTTTAGAGTTTTTTTTTTCTTCGGGTATCAGACCCAATTAGATGGTTTGGTTAACTAAAAAAAAACTATTGATTTTATAACGTTAATCCAACATATGAGACTCAACTTCAAAGTCGCCAAGAGAGTCATAGACGTACGTAGCTGCTCTGTGATTACTTGGCCGTAATGGTGGGGGAGACTGTCACAACTGTGACAGATCATTTGATTATCAATTGGTGCCGGCCATCAAATGCATCTCCGCGTTTAAAGATATACACAAAATAGGAAAAAGGCACGATCCCCGAGAGAGCCGCCAAAAACCGCGTAGTTTCACTTTGCCGTTTTGTTTCTGGGCCTTTCACTGGGTGAAGTCCAAGGAGGAAAGAGAGCACAATGGTATTCCCATCGCTGTCCACGTTCAAATTCGTGCTTCCTATAAATGCCACAACAGCATGGCCATCTTCTCAATCTTCGACCGAACAGCTTTAAGAAAGATAGAGAGAGAGAGAGAGAGAGAAGAGAGTGGTAGTGGCGGCGGTGAATCTGTTTGTCTGTAATGGAGTCTCCTTCCCCCGTCCATGCGCCCAGGTGGACTCCGAGATCGAGTCCCACAATTTCATTCCTGCCTCGCGGGGAAGCCAACGAAGATGATGAAATACAGGGCTCGGCTTCTGAAGGAGATGACGATGGCCTGTCCACTGGAGGTCACAGCGTCGTCTTTCCATTCAGTATGGGCTTCACCGCTGTTCGCGATGCCCATGATGACGAAGGAGCGCGACCTGATCTGTTCACGGGAGCGCACGACGACGGGAGCGGGATGTTCTTGACGTGGAAGGACTTGTGGGTGACGGCGCCGGACCGGAGAAACGGGACGCATCCCATATTGCAGGGGCTCACCGGGTATGCCGAGCCGGGTCGGATGCTGGCCGTCATGGGTCCTTCCGGCTGTGGCAAGTCAACTCTCCTCGATGCCCTTGGAGGTACCGTATCGAATAAATCTATCTTTCTACAGTAATTCAGCAAGTCATAAATGCGCTTTTCAATTGCCATTATTCTATAGGTAAAGCAAACTCAAAACAAGTTGACTTCTAGATGTTTTTAGAAAGTCTCCATTTTGGCTAGTGAAATGTACGATAGCTGTACATTTTCTATATAATGGACAAATTCATAGTTTAATAATGTAGATCTTATAAGCCAAATTGTCTATATATTACTCTATTACACGTTATAAAATATAAATATAAATATAAATCCCCCACTTCTCTAATTATTTATATTGTAATTGCCCGAGTTATTGAAACCTTTAAATATCTTCTCTTTGGTTAGTATTTAAATTTTCTTTTTGCACTTTTTTTTTCGCAGATACGCGAATGCTCCTTTATTTGTTAAGCGTAATGAAACAAAAAAAAAAACTTATTAATAAAATTAGTAGACATGCGCGACAAATTATATATATATATATATATATATATATATTTATATTTATTTTGAAATAAATGGAATGAAGAATTCGACCTTCGAGGAAATATAAGAACCCAACCAGAGTTAGCTACAATCTTTTGTGATCCAACTTTATAGAATAATCTTTGTGTCATGGTATTATTCTTCTGTCCTAGCGACTGATTTGGCAAGTGTGTAAGCCTTTCTATATGCCCAAGGACCAAGGGTTATTCCTCGCCCTATCACACAGATAAAGACTTAGATGAAGAAAAGGAAATCTTTATGATAAATCAGGACGCTGGAGACCTTGGACTAGAAAACAATCAATAATAAACAAAAGGGCAAATACCACAGCAAATCCTAAATCGGTACATTCGTACCACATTTATATTAAATTAATTTTATATCGCAAATTATTTGAAATTCATACACCTATGACAAATCTATCAAAATTTTAGACCAAAATAAAGGATTTTATTAGATTTTCAAAACATGAGGGAGCTCTTAGGTCAAAATTGTTTTATCACATTTCCTGATCTTAGTTCATTTTCTTTAGATTTGATTTCTCCAAAATGTCGTCATTTAAAAGACCTATTTATTTTGAATTTTCACCTGAATTAACGTCACACACCAGTAATCCTAGTTGTTTGCCATGTATGTTTCCATGTTAGTAATTTAAGAGGGATAAAGGACAGAAGTTAACAGAGAGTATATTTGTGATAGGTGTACTAATTTGGAATTTTTCGCAGCATTAGACATTAATTCGGGGAAAGACTCTATTTGTTTTGTAAAAAATGAATAATTTGGAAAAAAATAGGCTAAAAATAATTGTTCATATCTCTTAAAAAAATGAACGAAGGAAAAATATCTTCATAGTCTATGAAAATATTTAGATATAAATCATTTGCGACAATGAAAATATTTTTTATTGAGTAATTTCAAGAAGTACAAAAGATTATTTTTAGGAAAATATTTTCAAATCATTCTATTTCGGTGAAACAAACATAGCCTAATAAATGTGGCACGAGCATATCAATGCACGAGCATATTGATTTGGGATATTTTTATTTTATTTCACATAACAACAGTGTTTAGGTAATACTTTTCAATCTACGATGCCCACATTTATCCCATTCATCTCATCGCGTGCACCAGATTTAGACTTTTCTCGTGTGTACTTATTCCCTTCTTTTATTACCATGTTTTACAAAATTTTGGCAGACTAAATTCAACAACATGCTAATACAACGGAACGGCTCGAGTGATTTTTTTTTTGGTTCAAATGATTTGCTGAAGTGAACGATTTTCGTACGCATTGTAACCCCTTTTGTGAGGAGGCACCCCTTCTCTCAAAATTCGGGGCTCTTTTATTGTGTTCTGTAAAGGAAAAAAACATATTCTCAAGGCAATGCACATGTCAGCGTCATCCCAGGACATAAACTACGTAAACTCCAATTTATTGGGAGATCGTTTCAAGTGGCCGTAGTCATTGACCCTACATGCATGCTGATCGAGTATGATTACAGCTTTTTATTATTTTAAAAATGTCATTTTCCACTTGGTCTCCAGTGAAGACTTAGACGAAGAAAAATGAGAGTTTTCACGATAAATTAAGATGCCAGACATCTTGGATTAGAAAACAAACAATAATATATAAACATTGAAATCACATCGCCGAATATTTCGAAGCCACGTTGAGGCAGGCTGACTAATACTGAAGCCGGTGAAGTTACGTAACCCGCCAAACCTTAGAAAAGAAGCTGTAGAAGCCAATGAATCTTATCCAAGCTGTCTCGTCTCATTTATCGGGAAGTCGACGAATGATACGACTTCCCTCCCCCCTTCGACAGCTTTCTTCTTTTCCTGACTAATCCCCACAAGACACAACGTTTCTCGGCCGCATTTGATAATCGATAGTTAAATAGGATTTCGTAACATGATATTACGGGCAGATGAATTTGAATTAGGTATGAATGAGAAAAACATGGATTTTCGATTTTTTCCGTGTTGTGAGGGCATGAAATAAACCAAATTCTCCTTTTTAAAAAAAAAATTTCAAATTCAAGTATTTAATCATTTGGAACAAAGTACCCAAAAAAATCTGTTATCTTTCCTTAACATTTATTGATCTATTTCATTTTTATTTACGGATTCTATCCCTTTGTTCTTAACCAAAAAACATTTTGCAGGGAGATTAAATTCAAGCACTCGACAGAAAGGAGAGATCTTAATCAATGGTCGCAAACAACCACTTTCTTTCGGAATTTCCGTAAGCCTAGCTGATAGATCTAAATCTTAGTTTATACAAATCGCTCTTATAGTAAATTTTCACTTTATTTATTTATTTTTGTTTTCGCTTTTGCTATAGGCTTATGTGACTCAGGATGACACACTAATAACAACTCTAACGGTGAGAGAAGCCGTTGCTACTCAGCTCAGCTCCAATTGCCAGAATCCATGTCCAAATCGGCGGTTTCCCCTCCTTTGTTGAGGACATGAAGGTACTTCTCTCTATTTCCTTTTCTTTTCTTTTAGGTTTAATGCTCTGATTGCTTATAATTATACTAAAGTCATGAGAATCCTACATTTTCATTTTACCAGGTCTTTGGGCGAGAGAGATTAAATGGGCATTACGGTGTTGCGGCGTTCGTTATAGGCAATACATTTTCATCCATCCCTTATCTACTAATCATCTCTCTTATCCCAGGAGCCATTGCTTATTACTTGGTTGGCCTCCAAAAGAGTTTTGAGCACTTTGCCTACTTCGCTTCAGTGCTCTTTGCATGCATGTTGCTAGTCGAGAGCTTGATGATGATCGTCGCAAGTATAGTCCCAGACTTCCTCATGGGGATCATAACTGGTGCAGGAATTCAAGGTGTGATGATGCTAAATGGAGGGTTTTTCAGGTTGCCAGATGATCTCCCCAAGCCATTCTGGAGATATCCCATGTATTACATCTCGTTTCATAAATATGCCAACCAAGGTTTCTTCAAGAATGAGTTCAGAGGGTTAATGTTTTCCAACCAGATGGCAGGGTCACCTACAATTGGTGGTGAAGAGATCTTGAGAAACTATTGGCAAGTGGAAATGGGCTACTCTAAATGGGTGGATCTTGCTATCTTGCTTGGCATGGTGGTCGTTTACAGGCTCATGTTCCTTGGAATAATAAAGGCAGCGGAGAAGATGAAGCCACTGGTGAAAAACTTTAGGGCTAAATCTCCTAACCATCCTATACAGGTCATGGAGAATCATTCTTCAATGCCCTGATGTGGCAGCAAGTTAGGGTTGCTTATATAATAGTGATAAACTGGTGTGCTTATCTTTAACTGTAGTTGAAGTAATAAATCTCATTCCATGGATAGCAATAAAGTCTCTTCGATCATGGGTCTGAAATGTCTGCTTTGTGCTTGATCATAAAGAAATATGTTGAATGGGCTTGTATGGGAAACATATCTCCATATCATAGGACCAAAGATCATTATTCTAAAACCCCACCACCTTTGAAGCTCAAGATAGTTCTGATGAAGTACAGATTGTGAATCCAGCCAGGGTTGTGGAGGATACCTCTTATACGAAATGATAAGAGTACACAAAGTTTTGCGCTCCAATCCTCATTTCCAGTTATAGGAAGAGCTGAGATGGTCATTTGGCCTCTTACTTATATCATGGGTGTGTATTTTGGACCTTTTTGATCCTTACAAAGGATCTCCTATTCATTTCCCTCAACAGATTCGATTCATTTGCAAACTCATCCCAGATTTTCCTTAATAAGTTCCTTTCTCATAATGCATTCTAATTAAAGTTAATGTCAAGAAGAACCCCAAATTGATATACCTATGACAAATTTACTTCAAACTAATATTTTGATCACAAAAAACTACAAATTGATACATTTATAATAAATTTACCCTCTGTTAGTTTTGCGACCTATCTTTTCAGGCCTTGGGATAATCCCAATGAATAGGTTTAGAATCATTCATTAATAAAGTCAATTCGAATGGTTCATACAAATGGCATCTCAAATAAAGTCACTAAACCATCCCACAAATAAATAGAAAATTTGAATAGTACATACGAACGTTGACCTAGAATGACTCTTCCAATTTGTTAAAATTGCAAATAGATTGGCAATTATAAACATAAGTCCCCTCATACTCATCCTTCATATGACAATGGTTTATTTAAAAGTTGTTTAGATAATCTAAAATATGAATCTAGGAGTTGCCACTAGTCTCTTGTTTGGGGCTAGCTAAATCAAGGGTTGAGAGACCACCCTTGATTTCCATGGGACTAGAGATTTCGTGGATTTGGGGACTTGGGGCTATGGTAAAAATTTCTGTTAGTGCCCCTTCGGTACCTATGAGTATGGTTATTATCTAAAGTGGTCATACAGTCTTTTTACATTTTCATACAAGTCTAAAGATAGGTGATCACGCATGGATGGTTCGTTTGTGCCGTTTTTATGCTAACTATGGAAAAAGAAAAAGAAAGGCAATCAAGGGCTAAAGTACAACACAAGTGCTAAAACTGGGCACAACAGATACTTAAGTGTCAAAACTTCTCGAAGGTACATTTAAGTGTCAAAATCAAAGAAGAATGAGACACTTAAGTGCCAACAGTGAAAATTTCCAAATTTGACGTGGCAATTTTCCAATGAGTTAAGTACAAAATGACGTCATTTTGCGAGTTGACGTGACTAGGTAAGTGCATGATGATGCCGTTTTTGGTATTGACGTGGCTAAAACAATGTTGTTTTGCTTCCGAATTCGAATATAATATAAATAATAATTAATAATATTAAAAGAACTAATTTTAAAATAAATAAAAAAACAGTAGTAGCAACGTTTGGTGAGGGCCTGCACAGCCTTTGTTGCTGCCGCCCCACCATTGCCGACCCCATGCACTTATTGGCACCGTGCAAATCCCAAGTCCAAGCCCATCAAATTCAGTTGGACCCACTTTCACTCAAAAACTTAAGACAATTAATTATGGACCACCTAGGATATATTAACTACTCATCGCTATACTAATTCTTCGGTGCGACTTCCTAAAACAACTCTCAAGCACAACTCAACGATCTCCCCCTCAATGTGAGCTCAATGTTAGGTTTGCTCCTTTTAATGATACACCAATACATATTGGGTGTGGGTCACCAATCAATCATCAATTTTAACACCATTTGTTGGGAGCATGCAGTAGAAATCTTGATACTATGAATCGGAAGATCGGCAAGAGGAAGCTCAAGTCCAAGCTCATCAACATATTCAGTTTGATTCATCTTTACTCAAAAGCTTTAGTCAATTAGTTATGGGCCATTTAAAATATATTAATTGTTCCACACCACACCAATTTTCCAACGTGGAACTTTCTAACATAACTCACACGCTCACCTCAACAACACTTACTTGTTATCAATTCGCATTGAGCCATATATCATCTAGTGATACTCCATTTATTTTATATGCAATCCGATCATTCGTCTCATTTGTCCAAGCCCTCATGCACAAATGATCACTCCCAATATTTGTCAGATCGAATATGGGTGTAGTCTATCCACGACCAAGCCATTATTGGAGAGGGTCTGACTCTAATACTATATGTAAAAAATTTGCTCGTTCTACATGAGCCATCCTTAGAAGGACTAATCTGAGTAACCAAAAAAGGCTATGGCTATTTGGGGGTGGGCATTAATCTATAAATCATTGAAGAGAACATGTTTCAATTGATATATGGCTCTTCACTAATTATAGAGAGGAGAGAGATGTCAAGAGGACATCTAATACAAACCAAGCAAGTGTTGACACAAATAAATAGGGGCTAAGAAGAATATTTTCTTTCAAATAAACCAGCGCATACTCTACTATTTTGACCAAGCCTAGCTAAGGAAGGGTTACAACGTAGAGAATAACTTATCAAATATAATGGGACACTTACGGGCAAATATTGGTACTAATTTTTACCTCATACATTTCTAGATAATGTTGACATTAAATGTTGGTACACCCTTTTTTTTTCCAAATGAACAACTTTTGCAGGGAGATTTAAGTTCAAGCATCCAACAGATAGAGAGATCTTGATCGACGATCACAAACAACCTTTTTCTTTCGGCACTTCGGTAAGCCTAGCCGAAGATGCAGTGCTTTATTGAATTTGAATTTGCAGCATTCCTTGCCAAATCTTTGTTTATACAAATCGCTCTAAGTAATAAATTTTCACTTTGTTCATTTGCTTTTGCGGGTTTTTTTTAAAGGCTTTTGTGACTCAGGATGACACACTCATGACAACTTTAACGTTGAGAGAAGCTGTGTACTATTCGGCTCAGCAGAGAGCCCATGTCCAAGTCGGAGAAGAAGGAGAGAGCCCAGGCGACGATTAGAGAGATGGGACTGCAAGACACGATAGACACGAGGATAGGCAGCAGGAGTGCCAAGGGCCTTAGTGGTGGCCAAAAGAGGAGAGTGAGCATTTGCATCGAGATCCTGACGCGCCCCAAGCTACACTTCCTCGACGAACCAACCTGTGGGCTTGACAGCGCTGTGTCATACCATGTGATGAACCAACGGTGATCGCCTCAATTCATCAGCCTAGCAGTGAAGTCTTCGAACTTTTCCACGATCCGTGCCTTCTTTCTTCTGGGAAAACTGTCTATTTTGGCCTTAGATCAGGGGCAGAATAGGTGCTTGTCATATTTGACTTCCATGTTATGAATCTTTACTTGTTGCAAGCGAAAAAACATTTTCCTAACTATCACTTTTTTTTTCTATTTATGCTGTTTTTTGCATCAAATGGTTTTCCATGTCCAACTCTTAAAAAATCCATCTGATCACTACCTCAGGACGATTAACGGGGATTTCAACGCAGTAAGTCATGCCACTCAAACTTGATTTGTTCAACCGTAATTTCAAAAATTGAAGGAGATCTCATGGACACAATGAAACAATATTTCTTCTCAGAGCATTGAACGAGGAGGCAATGGCATGAATGCTGAAGAAGCCATCGACACTCTGGTCAAGTCTTATCAGTCATCTCCAATTCGTCACCAAGTTCAGCAGCAAGTGTCCAAGACATCCGAAAAGGTATGAAATTTTATCATTATGTGGATTGGAAACTTAAAATTTATTACGAATCTGAGAGTTTCTGATAAGTTGCGTGTTTCCGTTAGAATTTTGGAGGAAATTTGGAAAGAAATGGAAGTCGAGCAAGCTTCGTTACCCACTGAATTAGAATTTCGGAGGAAATTTGGAAAGAAATGGAAGTCAAACCAGCTTCGTTACCCACAGCCTTGTCATAATTAAGCGATCGTTCGTGAACATATATTCCGACTTGGGGTATCACTGGCTTCGTTTAGCAATCTACGTTGCATTGTCTGTGTTGGGACTATTTTCCACGACACCAGATCCACCTAAGGTTCAATTCAAGTAAGCTCCACTAGTGTGACAAACTCAGTGAAGAATGAGATTTATAAGTTTTCTGCACATTCTATTTACCAAGTTTATTAATTTCGACGAATTTGCAGGCAAGAGGTTGGATGCTAATGTTCGTTGCGGCATTTCTTGCTTTCTATGGCAATCGGTGGATTCCCCTCCTTTGTTGAGGACATAAAGGTACTTCACTTAGGACCTGTGCAGGTCCTTAAACTGCTCAAGGGGAACCCCCCACAGAAGGGAAAACCTTCCAGGGGTGAGAGACCCCAACGTGGGGCCCTGTATCCCACCTCTCAGGGGAGAAACAATCCTAAGAGGAGCGAGGGGGTTGCAGCTACCGGGGTAACGGTAGGTGAGGCAACTCATGGTGGTTTGGATGCTAACTGATTCAATTCGAGGCTACCCAAGGACCATGCAACGGAAGGCTTAAACAACCTTCCCTTTGTTTGAACTAGCTTGAATGCCAAGTTGCCCAAACTCAACGTTCAAGCAAAGCCCTGAGTTTGGATGCTAATGTTCGTTGCGGCATTTCTTGCTTTTTATGGAAATCGGTGGATTCCCCTCCTTTGTTGAGGACATAAAGGTACTTCACTTAATTTCCCCTTTCTTTTATTTTCTTTTTTGTTTATCCTCCGATTGCTTTTCACTGTGACGAAGTAATAAGATTCCTAAATTTTCATTTTACCAGGACTTTGGGCGAGAGATATTGAATGAGCACTATGGTGTAGCCGTGTTCGTTGTAGGCAGTACATTTTCGTCCATTTCTTATCTACTAATCATCTCTCTTGTCCCGGGAGCCATAACTTATTACTTGGTTGGCATCCGAAAGAATTTCGAGCACTTTGCATACTTCACTTCATTGCTCTTTGCATGCATGTTGCTAGTCAAGAGCTTGATGACGATCGTCGCAAGTATAGTTCCTGACTTTCTCATGGGAATCATAATTGGTGCCGGAATTCAAGGTGTGATGATGCTAAGTGGAGGGTTTTTCAGGTTGCTAAATGATATCCCCAAGCTATTCTCGAGATATCCCATGTATTATATTCCTTCCATGAGTATGCCAATCAAGGTTTCTTCAAGAATGAGTTCAAAGGGTTAATGTTTCCCAACCAGATGGGAGGATCACCTACAATAGGTGGTGAAGAAATCTTGAGAAATTATTGGCAAGTGGAAATGGACTACTCTAAATGGGTGGATCTTGCTATCTTACTTGGAGTGGTGGTTGTTCACAGGCTAATGTTCCTTGGAATAATAAAGGCCGTGGAGAAGATGAAGCCACTGGTGAAAAACTTAAGGGCTAAATCTCTTAAACGTCCTAAACTTGTCGTGAAGAATTTGTCAATGCCAAAATAATACAAGGAGCTAGGGTTAATTATGTGACGGTGTGAAATTTGGTGTGTTTATCTTCAATTGTTGTTGAAGTAAATACATCTCCTTGTATGGATAATAATGATCTCTCTTAAATCATGGGTATGAAATGTTTGCTTTTATGCTTGATCGCAAAGACATGTTGAATGAGATTGTATCACACAATGCTTAACCAACAATCTCCCTATCTCACAAAGGAATTCTTAAGAATTATACCGCAATATTCTCTAACTTAGACACTCATATTTTGGATGCACTTCATGAGAACGCGCAATTGATGGTTGCTCACTTATGGGAAAAAATCTGATTTCCTTTATTGGCTCAAATGGAGACATATTCTCAACACGATATTTTAAAATTCTGATAATCAGGGCTATCATTTTCATTAAAATGATCGGAACAATTGCCTGAAGGACATTTGTTGAACGTTCAAATTGGAAATTTTGTTATCTTAAATACACTATCCCTTTCTTGCTACATATGATGAGTGCATTCAGAAATCAATGCATTTCCTTATTAAGTATCCTTAATAATTGCTTTGAGAGCATTGGTTGGCAAGACCACAAGAAATGGCTTATTAGAGAATAAAAGTTAGTTGGCGTCACTATTTTCACCCTCTATATAACTAATCTACCCAATTTTCATCAAAAAGACAAAATTACCCTCTATCATTCAATTGCAGTTTAGATTTTTTGTTCTCAAATTTATTTACTTTCCTTTTGCAGTTTTTTTTTTATATCTATGTAGGATCTAGTTACTATACATAAGAATTTCATATGTTTATATTTTTTTTATTGTAGATTTCCCATGAATATTAAAAGCACTATTTTTTTATTGTTAGAATTACTTCCATAAAAATTTATTTTGTTGAAAAGAGATTTTCAAAAATCTAGTTCTTTTCCACAATATAGATCATACATTATGGATAAATGACTTTGTAGATGACATTTAATTATATCAAAAAATTATATAAAGTAAGAATTTTTTTAGAAATGCCAGTGAAATGTCATTATTTTGATTTGACAAAAATTATTATAAGAAAAATTATCAAGACACCTTATTATGCATAATGTTTTTAGTGTATTCCTATATATTCCTATAACGCCTTAGATGCTCTATATATAAAAATCTCTCACCCGTATAATAAGGAAAAGAGAAATTCTTAAATGTAGTAAATAAAGAGACTGATATATGTTGTAGACTAATGAAATTACTAAAAAGTTCACCAAAAAAGTGAGCTTTTGAGATAAGAGAGACAAAAAATAGACAAGTTGTTAAGATTGATGATGAAAAAAAAATTCCAGTTTTCTACTATATCAAAGAATACCTTTTTTCCTTACTACCTACAAGATGATTTTATACGGAGTATGTAAAACGTTATAAGAATATCTAAGAATGCATTTTTCTATAATAAGCTAAAAAATAAAATATGTGAAATATTTAATAAAACTATCATAAATAGAAAAAAGAAAGAGTCGGGTCATCTGGTCTAGTCTTTTTAATGCGAGTGTGGGTGGACATAGTCATTTAGTGGGATGGAAATAGCGCTGCAAAAAGTGGGCTAAATTCTATAAAATAATGGCTAACACATGCAATCCGAGTTTGTCCAAACAGTTAAATATATAACAATGTAGTCCACAACAAAGAGGGTTGTTCATGAACAAGTTGGCTCATCAAATTTGGAATTTGACCAGGCCAAAATGATCTTTAAAAGACAAATCTATCTTTACTGTGATCTTGAAAATGGTTTAGGTTGTCTCCTTTATCGCACTGAAAGGTTGAGGAATATGTGAATTTTTTAGTATTGCGCGACTGTGATCCAAGTTGAAGTGATCTATGAGCTATACCGAGACAAGCCATCTAATAAAATAAATAAAGTGTGAATTTCCCACAATAGCTGTAGAAGTAGTCCATGATTGTAAAAGATAATTATTTAGTTTCTTTTCCTCTGCTGACAAAACTTTTGTTTAATTAACTACTTGACTATGGCCGTTGATTCATGATTACTCAAAAGGGCCTCTCCCAATCAATGTGAGAATCAAGACGTTTTAAACTCTCCCACCTAAATAATCGGTGTTCTCATTAGTGTTGAGTTGTATCACTTGGTGACCCCCTCTATTTGATGTTCGGTTCAGCCATTTGTTGCATCTTGTCCGAGCCCTCACACACAAGCAATCACTCCCTATCTTTGTTGGATCAAATATGGGCATAGTTTGTCCACAACCAAGCCTTTATTGGAGATGGTCCAGCTCTGATACCATCTGTAAAAGCTGGGCTCATTCCACATGAGCCAACTAATCTAAGCAAACACAAAAGGTAGTGGCCATTCGGGGGTGAGTGCTAATTTATAAATCACAGAAGATAACATCTTTCAACCAATGTATAGGCTCTTGATTAAATATAGAAAGGAGAGAGATGTCATGAGGACCGAGTTGATGCTAGCAAAATGTAAACAATGCCATACAATCTAAGCGAGCATTACACGATTCAGGTTCATCTATTTCCAACCAAGCAAGTGTTGGCAAAAATAAACATGTGCTAAGAAGAAAATTTTCTTTCAAATAAACCAAGGCCTACACTGCGCGAAAAACAAATTATCAATTTAACGGGACATTTATGGGCTAATTTTGGTACTCATTCTTACCACATACTTTTCTAGGTAAGTTCGACATTGAATGTTGGTACACCCTTTTAGTCAGAGAAGTGTAATTTAGTGAAGCCGGCTTTGACCACATTTTGATTAGAGCCATTAATATTTAGAATTAGTGGGTCCAGAAAGTTAATTGCTTCCTCGTCCAAGAAAGTTCACAAATTGATAAGAAATAAATACATGGGGTTAATGTGGCATCCCAGAAATTCAAAGCCAAGCCATAAGGTGTGTTAAAGTCTTTAATTAGGTGGTAGAATTTCCATGGCTTATGTTTTAGCCATTAGTCTTTTAATTTGATGATTTGTGCTTGTGATTGTGGAAATTTAAATTTAATAGATTAATAATCTATGCTTGGCCATATGATTTAAATTTCAATGAACAAAAAAATGTCCCAAGACTTAGGCCAAGATGAAAAGTGGAATTCAAAAATATTTATAGGAGAATTTCATAAAAAAAAGAAGGAAAAAGAGGTTAAAATTTGATTGGGCCTTAAGCCCAAGAGTGGACCCTTAATGGGCCAAGTTGGCCGGCCCATTAGAGCCCACAAGGAGGCTGTCGACCAGCCCAAGGAGGAGTGGCCGGATGGCCCAAGCCCAAGCCCAACTCCAAAGCCCATCTTGCATGGATCAAGACAAGTGGCAAGGAGAAGGCCATGCATTGGCCATTGGTTGAGGCAAATCAATCATTACAAATGATGAGCTTTAGGGGGAAATAAAAGGGGAGGAGAGAGAGAAGGTGGCCGGTTTTGCTTCATTCAGCCGAGAGAAAGAGGGAGAGAGAGAGAGAGAGAGAAATCGTGAGAGAGAGGGAGAGACCGAGAGGGAGAGGAGGCGGAGCCGAGGAGGAGCCGCCGTGTCCCGCCGTCCGTTCGCCGTGTACGCCGCCGTACGCCGTCGTTTGTTCATCCTAGAGGCAAGTGGAGTCCTCTAAATTCTCTTGCATGTGTGTATATGGTTTGCATGTTCGATTTTGGGTGTTATTTGTGAGAAAAACCGAGGTAAGGTTGGTTTGTTTTCAAGCCGTGTGACTGTTCTTGCTCGGGTTGTGGGAGTCAGAAAATTGTTTGAGCTTGCATGTGTGTTTGGAGTCCTATTTTGGCTTTGATGTCTTCATGGAAGTTGTAGCTAACATCTTTTAATATAACATACTGAAATTTCGTGGAAAATTATGGAGATATGAGGGGTTAAAGTTCTATTCTACGGAGACCCCAGATCTGTGAAATTTTCCCTGCCCTCTTGTGGGATTCTTGATTGTATGTTGATTTTTGTTGAATATTTGACTTTGATGTCTTCATGAAAGTTGTAGGTAACATCTTAAACTACAACATAATCGAATTTTAAGAGAAATTAACAAGTATAGCCTAGTAAATCGGCTAGATCTTGGAGACGATGATTCTGGTGATGTGTTTCGAGACACCCGAGAATTCGTGGACTTAAATGGTGACCATACTTTGGTTATTTGACCTAGATCTCTTCATGAAACTTGTAAAGGACACCTTGATACATAACATATCCAAATTTCAGAGGAAGCGAAAGAGAATAGATGGGTGAAATCTTAATATTTCGGAGATGTGTATTCTGGACGATGCGGTAGTGGTTCCAGAAGTTTCGTGAGGTTGTGTAAAATAATCTAAAAAGAATCTGGCTTGGATTTCTTCATGAAAGTTGTTCAAAAATGTCTTGGTTATCACCCTGTAAAATTTCGTAATTTTTGAAGGCCACATGAGTATTTTAATCGAATTTATTTGGAAACTGTGCATTCTGGTCATTATCCGAATATTATGTGCTATTTTGTGAAATTATGTGAAATTCAATTTGGCCATGAATTTTGTATGAAATTGCCATACTATTGGGTTGTTAAATGATTGTTTGAATATTATGATTTTGGGAAAATCATAGATATTGAATTTAATATTTATTTATGAAAATAAATAAAAATAATAATAATATAATAATAAAATAAAAAGGGATTATTTTATTGGCCATAAATTCCATTGAATTTATTATGCATTGTTACATGACATTGGTGCATGTATGATCATGAATTGTGATGCATGTGTGAATTATATGCCATGTAATAATGAGATCAAAAGAATGATGAATGTGGATAATGATAAGTGAGTAAGAGGTGATGGTGGAGGATGAGGCCGGAATGTACGAAATGCATTGCCGGAATTCCTGGGAGATTCAGGATACCCAGAATGTGGGGGGCCGGATGTCCGGTTGTATCTTGGATACATGCCCGGAGGTTCCTCGCGACGCCAGGATTAGGGTGCGGGATGCCTGGCTAGAAGGGTAAAGGCCGAAAGCCCTGTCGAAGGTTTCTACCCGAAGGGAATGCCTCGTGATGCTAGTTGAGATGCGAGATGCCTGGAATGTGGGGGGCCGGAAGCCCAGTGGCCTAGGAGGCTGAATGCTGGGAACCTTGTCGGAGGTCTTTGCCCGAAGGGATGATGATGAAATTGATAATTGAGAATGGGTGATGTGGTGATCAAATCTAAAGATAAAAATGGAAATTAAATGCATGATGGTGATATGCATGATGATGATGATGATGATGATGTGATGTGATATGATGATCACCTATGATATTATATGCATGATGATGATGATGATGATGATGATGATGATGATGTGATGTGATATGATGATCACCTATGATATTATATGCATGATGATGATGATGATGTGATGTGATATGATGATCACCTATGATATTATATGCATGATGATATGCATGATGATGATGATGATGATGTATGATATGCATGATGAAATGCATGATGATGATAATGATATATGATATGATGATGCATGAATACGCATGACATCAAGGTAAGTAATGCCTGGATCGTATGATGATATGCATGGTGCATTGAGTTGTTATTGGATTTCCCTATCTGCTGAGTGGTTGTACTCACCCCTTTTTTAGGAATAACATTTCAGATTAGCAGTATGCCGCTTCCTGCCGTCTCGCGGGAGGTGTTTTATGGTCTACCGTCCGATGTAGAGGTCGAGTGTGCTGAGATAGACTGTCCCTCTGTTCCCGGACTGACTTTTATTCGAGTGCGCTGTCTAGTGATGTACGACATAGGCCTGGCTGGGGGCCCTGTTATTCAGGAGTTCATTTATGTGCACGTTCATCGGGATGGAGCTATGCGAGGGATGTTGCCGCCGCCGCCGCCTGATGCACCGTGTTGGGTGTGAGACCTGCGCACGATGAGTAGGAGCTGGATCTTTTGATGTAGATAGTCGACACTTTCGATGGGGGTTTGTGCTCGTATGATGTTGAGGGTCGAGGGTTTCTTTTTGAGATTTTAGGCAGGACATGGCAGAGTCCTAGCTTTTCTTGATTTATACCGATCCGAAGGGAATCCCATCTTGTCATGTATGTATGTAAGCAAAGTGTCGAAGCTTGTTTATAAAATCCTGATGTTTAGCTGGTGTGTATTGGTATCATGGATTGGTAGGGGGATAGATGGTGATGTTTAATTTGCTTCCGCTATGAGTTGCGCTGGGACCGTTTTAAAAAAAAAAAATGCCTGTGATTAATGACGCTTGTTCTAAGCACGGATAGGAAATGGTAATAAAGTGTAACATCGGCGCTGGTAACGACTTGCGAAGGGTTTGGGGTGTCAGAGTTAAGGACTTAGATCTAGCCATGAATACAAAGCCAGAAGTCGTTAGAAGGTCCAACCTGAAATCTTAAGTTGGTAATTAGAATGGATCACAAGAAGAGACCTAATGTAAGCTTGGTTAAGGATTCACAAATGAACAGGTGATCCCTTGTGAGGATCAACAAGGTCCACAATACATTTGGTTCAAGACGGATCCTCAACAACCATGGCTGGATTCACAATCCGTACTTCTTCGAACTGTCTTGAGTTTGAAAGATCAAATGGGGGTTTAGAATAATGCTCTTTGCTCCTATGTTATCGAGATATGTTTCCCATACAAACCCATTCAACATTTCTGTATGATCAAGCATGGAGTACATTATTATCCATGGAAGGAGATTTATTAATTCATCTACGATTAAAGATAAACACACCGCCTTTACCACTTTGAAAAATAAGTAACCCTAACTTGCTGCCATATTAAGGCGTTGAAGAAGGATTCTCCATGGCGGGTTTTCGGATGTCTAGGAGATTTAGCCCTAAAGATGTTCACCAGCGGCTTCATCTTCTCCACTGCCTTTATAATTCCAAGGAACATTAACCTATAAACAACCACCATCCCAAGCAAGGTAGCAAGATCCACCCATTTAGAGTAGCCCATCTCCACTAGCCAATAGTTCCTCAAGATTTCTTCACCACTGATTGTTGGTGACCCTCCCATCTGGTTGGGAAATATTAACCCTTCAAACTCATTCTTGAAGAAACCTTGGTTGGCATACTTATGGAAGGAGATGTAATACATGGGATATCTCCAGAATGGCTTGGGGAGATCATCTGGTAACCTGAAAAACCCTCCATTTAGCATCATCACACCTTGAATTCCAGCACCGGTTATGATCCCCATGAGGAAGTCAGGGACTACACTTGCGATGATCATCATTAGGCTCTCGACTAGTAACATGCTCGCGAAGAGGACCAAAGCGAATGGTTATAGGTGGAGTGATAAGGAGCCTCATTTGGAATTGAGGAACATGATGGCAATACACACCCTAGGATGTAAAACGAAATAATTGAATAATGGGTGATGGGTATTCACCCGTAGATCCCCAGTAGTTTGCCTTAAATTGCGAGTAACATATATATGTTACTTATGTAGTAGCGGTAATTGCTTTGTGTGGAGGCAGTGAGTCTCACATTATTCATGAGGCAATGCTTGGAAATTGCAGGAAAGTCATGGTGCGAGCTCGAAGTGCTCATCCATCGAGGGCTGAAGCCTCTGCTACAAGGGCTGAACCCCGAATGGAAGATATCCTGCAGGCATTAGCCAATATTGGAAATCGATGGAGAGTCGGGCGCAAAGAACGGCCGGAGCGAACGCCGTACTCAAGGACTAGTGGAACAGTTTTTGAAGCTGAAGCCACTTAAGTTTAATGGAATGGGAAGTCTTGAGGAGGCAGAGCAATGGATTACTGGGATGGAACGAATTTTCCGGCTGTTGGACTGCACCGATGCTGAGAAAATAGTCTTAGCAGAGTATCAATTGGAGGGAAATGCGAAGTTTTGGTGGAGAGCTTTGAAGGACATAATCTTTCCACCAGGTACTAATGTTAACTGGGAGGAGTTCGTTAGAGCCTTCAATAGGAAGCATTTCTCTGATTGTGCTAAGGATATGAAGATTACTAAATTTGTTTAGCTAGAACAAAAGGGGTTGACTGTAGATCAGTATGAGGCTAGATTTTCTGAATTGTCTAGATATGCTCCTAGATTGATTGAGGATCATGAAGAGAAGGCTAAGAGATTCCTGAAAGGGCTGAGGACTGACATTAGGAAGCAACTGGTGCCTTTGAGCATAAGAGATTATAATGAGATTTATGAAACGGCACAGTTAGTGGAGCAGGAGCTGTTGATGGAACGGCCGGAGTTTAAGAAACCGTTGAATTTTAGTGATGTGAGAAAGGGGAAGAGACCTTATTCTGGTCAAGGTCAGACCTGGAATGTGAAGAAGAAGAGTAACTTTGGGAATTTTGGAGGGGCAAGGAGTGGTCTAAATATAGGGAAAGCACCCTATCAGCCTGGTATTTGTCAGAAGTGTAATGGATGCCATGGCCCAGGACCTTGTACGGGACAACTGAAGTGTTTTGGCTGTGGACAAATGGGTCATCTTAGGAGGAATTTCCCACAAGAGAGGTCGCAAGTGATTGTTGGCTCGGTGCGACAGGGATATCAGAGTGCTGTTAGGTCGAATCCGCAAGGAAATCCTCAGAGACCACTGCGCAAGGAAGGGTGTATGCGATCACCCGGAGGAAGCGGAAGCTTCCAAGAATGTTATCTCGGTACGATTCTTATTAATGGTGAAAAGGCATATGCATTGTTTGACACGGGTGCAACGCATTCGTTTGTGTCTGAAAGATATAGATGTTTGAATAAGATAGAAGCTATGCCTCTTGAGACGCCTCTGTGTTTCCATGCCTTTAAAGGATATGGTATTGTCTACGCTGGTGTGTGGGAATTGTAAGATATCAATGGGAGGAAAGGACATGGAAATAGACTTGGTTGTAATGGCTATGTATGATTTTGATGTTATTATAGGAATGGACTGGTTTCGTAAGTATCGGGCTAGAATGGATTGTTATAGAAAAGTGGTTCAATTCATTTTACCTGATCAGTCCAGTTGTGAATTTTTAGGAGGTCAAACCCATTTGCCTGTAGCGCTTATTTCGGCAGTAGAGGCTTGTAAGTTACTTGACCAAGGATGTCAAGGGTACCTAGCCATAGTTAGAGATTATGCAAGGGAGGAGCCTAATCTTGAGGAAGTTCATGTAGTTAACGAATTTCAAGATGTATTTCCTGAGGAATTGCCTGGATTGCCACCAGAGCGAGAGATTGAATTTGAAATTGAATTAATGCCTGGAACGGGACCAATATCAAAAGCCCCATATAGAATGGCCGTAGTTGAATTGAAGGAATTGAAAGTGCAACTGCAAGAGTTGCTTGATAAAGGATTCATTAGACCAAGTGCTTCACCTTGGGGTGCACCGGTCTTGTTTGTGAAAAAGAAAGATGGATCGATGTGCTTGTGTATTGATTATAGGCAGTTGAATCAGGTGACCATTAAGAATAAGTATCCTTTGCCTCGAATTGATGACTTGTTTGACCAACTCCAGGGAAGTTCGGTCTTTTCTAAGATTGACTTGAGATCGGGATACCATCAGTTAAGAATTAAGAAGGAAGACATCCCTAAGACTGTGTTTAGGACTCGTTATGGACACTATGAGTTCCTTGTTATGTCATTTGGATTGACTAACGCCCCGGCTGCATTTATGGATTTGATGAATAGAATATTTCAGCCTTATTTAGACCAGTTTGTATTGTCTTTATTGATGATATTCTGGTATATTCAAAAGGGCCTAAAGAGCATGAGTAGCATTTGAGAATAGTTTTGCAGACTCTGAGAGAGCATAAGTTGTATGCTAAGTTTAGTAAGTGTGAATTCTGGTTGGATCGGATAATATTTCTAGGACATGTGGTGTCAGGAAAAGGAATTGCAGTAGACCCGGCAAAAGTTGAAATGGTAGTGAATTGGCCGAGACCGGCGACACCCACTGAAATACGAAATTTCTTAGGACTGGCTGGTTATTATAGAAGGTTCATTGAAGGATTTTCAAGACTGGCAGGACCTTTAACTAAATTGACTCGAAATAATGTAGAGTTTGAATGGAATGGAGAATGTGAAAGGAGTTTTCAGGAGCTCAAAAGGAAATTGACTTCAGCTCCAATTCTGACTATACCTACTTGACCTGATGGTTTCACAGTGTATAGTGATGCATCTCACAAAGGACTAGGATGTGTGTTGATGCAGCATGGCAAGGTTGTAGCCTATGCATCCAGACAATTGAAACCACATGAGCTGAATTACCCAACGCATGATTTAGAGCTAGCAGCTATAGTGTTTGCCTTAAAGATATTGAGACACTATTTGTATGGGGAAAAGTTTGAGATTTATATGGATCATAAGAGTTTGAAGTATCTGTTCTCACAAAAAGAGTTGAACATGAGACAAAGGAGATGGATGGAGTTATTGAAGGATTATGACTGTGAGATAAAATATCATCCAGGGAAAGCGAATAGAGTAGCAGATGCTCTTAGTCGTAAGTTGGCTATTTCCATAGCAAGTTTAAAGATAGCTAGTTTGAGAATGGCGGAATGGGAATTGTTAGAATCTGTAGCAAATTCCGAATTTAAATTGGAAATGGATTGTCTTACTGGCATGCTTAGTGCATTAAGGATGGAGCCAGAGATTATCCAGAAAATTAAAATTTTGCAAGAATCTGACCCAAAGATTTTGAAAGTGAAAGATGCTGTATCTTTAGGGAAAAGATCAGAATTTCAAATCCCTGATGATGGAATAGTAAGATGTCAAGGACGACTTTGTGTTCCCGACAATGAGGAATTGAGGAAGGAAATTTTTTCGGAGGCACATAAGAGTAATTATAGTATCCACCCAGGTAGTACAAAGATGTACATAAATTTACGTCAGCAATTTTGGTGGAATGCTATGAAGGCAAATACGGCTAAGTATGTATCTCAATGTTTGACGTGTCAGCAAGTAAAAATGAAGCATCGTAAACCCGCAGGACTTTTGAGACCATTGGACATTCCTGAATGGAAATGGGAACATGTAACGATGGACTTTGTGCAAGGATTGCCAAGGACATCAAGGAATCATGATTCAATTTGGGTTATAGTGGATCGTTTGACTAAGTCGGCGCATTTCTTAGCGATTCGCATGGACTACCCAATGGATAAGTATGCGGACATGTATGTAAGTCAAGTGGTACGCTTACATGGTGTTCCAGTGACCATTACTTCAAATCGAGATTCGAGGTTTACTTCAAATTTTTGGAGAAGTCTTCAAGTTGCGTTAGGATCTAAGCTTCAGTTTAGTACTGCTTTTCATCCTCAAACAGATGGTCAATCAGAAAGAGTAATCCAGATACTGGAGGATATGTTAAGAGCTTGTGTAATTGATTTCAAAGGAAATTGGGATGAAAGATTGCATTTGGTAGAATTTGCCTATAATAATAGTTTTCAGAAAAGTATAGGCATGGCACCTTATGAAGCATTATATGGAAGGAGATGTAGGACTCCTGTCTGTTGGAGTGAAGTGGGTGAAAGGAAGTTGACAGGACCTGAACCGGTATAAGTTATCACTGAAGCTGTCGATATTATCAGAGAAAGACTTAGAGCAGCTCAGAGTAGGCAGAAAGGCTATGCAGATAGATGTAGAAGGCCTTTGGAATTTATTGTAGGAGACCATGTATTCCTTAAGGTATCTCCAATGAAAGGAATATCTCGATTCGGGATGAAGGGTAAGCTAAGACCCAGATTTGTTGGACCTTTTGAAATTCTTGAAAGGATATGAGATATGGCTTATCGTTTAGCATTACCTCCTAAGTTAGAAAATCTGCACGATGTGTTTCATGTATCGATGTTGAGGAAGTACCAGCCGGATCCTGGTCACATACTCGATCATGAAGCCATCAAAATGGATAAGAAAGTAAGGTACATTGAAGAGCCTGTGTAGATATTGGATCGAAAGGAGCAAATTCTTAGGACCAAAAAGATCCAATTGGTTAAGGTATTATGGTGACATCATGATGTGGAGGAAGCCACATGGGAAAGTGAGGATCAGATGAGGGAAAAGTACCCCTATTTGTTTCAAGAAGGCGCGAGTAGTGCTTGAATTTCGAGGATGAAATTCTCTAAGGAGGGGAGAATTGTGGCATCCCAGAAATTCAAACAAAAGCCATAAGGTGTGCTAAAGTCTTTAATTAGGTGATAGAATTTCCATGGCTTATGTTTTAAGCCATTTGTCTTTTAATTTGATGATTTGTGCTTGTGATTGTGGAAATTTAAATTTAATAGATTAATAATCTATGCTTGGCCATATGATTTAAATTTCAATAATAAAAAATGTCCCAAGACTTTGGCCGAGATGAAAATTGGAATTCAAAAATATTTATAGAAGAATTTCAAAAAAAAAAAAAGGAGAAAAAGGGGGGGTTAAATTCGAATGGGCCTTGGGCCCATTGGCCTAAAGCTTGGTGGGCCAAGCTAGTCGGCCCAAGAGGGAGTTCGACCGGACCATTAAGGCCCAAAGGGAGAGTTCGGCCGGCCCATGCAAGGATCAAGACAAGTGGCACAAAGAAGGGCATGCATTGGCCTAGACTAGGATGCCATGCATTGGTCCATTTAAGTGGCATGCAATCATTACTAATGATAGAGATTTGGGGATATAAAAAGAGAGAGAGAAGGGAGAGTGACCAGTTTTTCATTTGGCCGAGACAGAGGGTGAGAGAGAGAGAGAGAAATCGCGAGAGAGAGGGAGAGACCGAGAGGGAGAGGAGGCGGAGCCGAGGAGTGTGCCGCTGTGTCTTGCCGTCCGATCGCCGCCGTACGCCGTCGACCGTCCATCCTAGAGGCAAGTGGAGTCCTCTAACTTCTCTTGCATGTGTGTATATGGTTTGTATGTTTGGTTTTGGGTGTTATTTGTGAGAAAAACCGAGGTAAGGGTTGGTTGTTTTCAAGCCGTGTGACTGTTCTTGCTCGGTTTGTGGATGTCAGTAACTTGTTTGAGCTTGCATGTGTATTTGGAGTCCGATTTTGGCTTCGATGTCTTCATGGAAGTTGTAGCTGACATCTTGTAGTATAACATACTGAAATTTAGTGTAAAATGATGGAGGTATGAGGGGTTAAAGACCTATTCTACGGAGACCCCAGATCTGTGAAGTTTTCACTAACCTTTTGTTGGATTCTTGGTTGCATGTTGGTTTGTGATGAAAATATGACTTTGATGTCTTCATGAAATTTGTAGGTAACACCTTAAAATACAACATAATAAAATTTTAAGATAAATGAACAAGTATAGCCTAGTAAATCGGCTAGATCTTGGAGACGATGGTTCTGGTGGTGTGTTCCGAGACACCCGAGATTTCATGGACTTAAATGGTGACCATACTTTGGTTATTTGACCTAGATATCTCCATGAGACTTGTAAAGGACACCTTGATACATAACATATCCAAATTTCAGGGGAAACGAAAGGGAATAGATGGGTAAAATCTTAATATTTCGGAGATCTATATTCTGGACGAGGCGGTAGTGGTTCCAGAAGCTTCGTGAGGTCGTGCAAAATAATATAAAAAATTGCATGAAAATGTCTTGGCTATCACCCTGTAAAATTTCGTAATTTTTGGAGGCCGTATGAGTATTTTAATCGAATTTATTTGAAAACTGTGCACGCTGGTCATTATCCGAATATCATGGGCTATTTTGTGGAAATTGTGAAATTGTGTGAAATTTAATTTGGCCATGAATTTTGTATGAAATTGTCATCCTATTGGTTTGTTAATGATTTTTTTAATGTTTATTTATGAAAATAAATAAATATAATAATAAAATAATAATAAAATAATAAAATAATAATAAAATAAAAAGGGATTATTTTATTGGCCATAAATTACATTGAATTTATTATGCATTGTTATATGACATTGGTGTATGTATGATCATGAATTGTGATGCATGTGTGAATCATTTGCCATGAAATAATGAGATTAAAAGGATGATGAATGTGGAAAATGATATGTGAGTAAGAGGTTGTGGTGGAGGATGAGGCCGGAATGTACAGAGATGCATTGCCGGAATTCCCTGGGAGATTTAGGATGCCCGGAATGTGGGGGGCCGGAAGCCCTGTCGGAGGTTTCTGCTCGAAGGGAATGCCTCATGACGCCAGGATTGGGGTGCCGGATGCCTAGCTAGAAGGGTAAAGGCCGGAAGCCCTGTCGGAGGTTTCTGCCTGAAGGGAATGCCTCGTGATGCTAGTTGAGATGCGAGATGCCTGGAATGTGGGGGGCCGGAAGCCCGGTGGCCTGGGAGGCTGAATGCTGGGAACCCTGTCGGAGATCTTTGCCCGAAGGGATGATGATGAAATTGATAATTGAGAATGGGTGATGTGGTGATCAACTCTAAAGATAAAAATGGAAATTATATGCATGATGATATGCATGATGATGATGATGATGATGATGTGATGTGATATGATGATCACCCATGATATGATATGCATGATGATATGCATGATGATGATGATGATGTGATGTGATATGATGATCACATATGATATGATATGCATGATGATATGCATGGTGATGATGATAATGATGATATGTGATATGATATGATGATCATCCATGGTATGATATGCATGATGAAATGCATGATGATGATAACGATGTATGATATGTATGATGATGATGATGATATGTGACATGTATGATGACATGTATGATGCGTTGATACCATGATGATGATGATATGCATGATATGATAATGCATGATATGATAATGCATGATTAAAATGCGCATGACTTCAAGGTAAGTAATGCCTGCATCGTATGATGATATGCATGGTGCATTGAGTTGTTATTTGATTTCTCTATCTGCTGAGTGGTTGTACTCACCCCTATTTGGGGAATAACATTTCAGATTAGCAGTATGCCGCTTCCTGCTGTCTCGCGGGAGGTGTTTTATGGTCTACCGTCCGATGTAGAGGTCGAGTGTGTTGAGATAGACTATCCCTCTATTCCCGGACTGACTTTTATTCGAGTGCGCTGTCTAGTGATGTACGACATAGGCCTGGCTGGGGGCCCTGTCATTCAGGAGTTCATTTATGTGCACGTTCGTCGGGATGGAGCTATGCGAGGGATGTTGCCGCCGCCGCCGCCTGATGCACCGGGTTGGGTGTGAGACCTGCACGCGATGAGTAGGAGCTGGATCTTTTGATGTAGATAGTCGACACTTTCGATGGGGGTTTGTGCTCGTATGATGTTGAGGGTCGAAAGTTTCTTTTTGAGATTTTAGGCAGGACATGGCAGAGTCCTAGCCTTTCTTGTTTTGTACCGACCCGAAGGGAGCCCCATTTTGCTATATATATATGTAAGAAAAGGGTCGACGGTTGTTTATAAAATCCTGATGTTTAGTTGGTATGTATTGATATCATAGATTGGTAGGGGGATAGACGGTGATGTTTAATTTGCTTCCGCTATGAGTCGCACTGGGACCGCTTTTATAAAAAATTAAAAAAAAATGCCTGTGATTAATGACACTTCTCCTAAGTACAAGATAGAAAAAGGTAAAGAAGTGTAACATCAGTGCTTGTGGTGACCGCCGAAGGGTTCGGGGTGCTACACCCAAGCCCAACTCCAAAGCCCATCTTGCATGGATCAAGACAAGTGGCAAGGAGAAGGCCATGCATTGGCCATTGGTTGAGGCAAATCAATCATTACAAATGATGAGCTTTAGGGGAAATAAAAGGGGAGGAGAGAGAGAAGGTAGCCGGTTTTGCTTCATTCAGCCGAGAGAAAGAGGGAGAGAGAGAGAGAGAGAAATCGCAAGAGAGAGGGAGAGACCGAGAGGGAGAGGAGGCGGAGCCGAGGAGGAGCCGCCGTGTCCCGCCGTCCGTTCGCCGTGTACGCCGCCATACGCCGTCGTTTGTTCATCCTAGAGGCAAGTGGAGTCCTCTAACTTCTCTTGCATGTGTGTATATGGTTTGCATGTTCGATTTTGGGTGTTATTTGTGAGAAAAACCGAGGTAAGGTTGGTTTGTTTTCAAGCCGTGTGACTGTTGTTGCTCGGGTTGTGGGAGTTAGAAACTTGTTTGAGCTTGCATGTGTGTTTGGAGTCCGATTTTGGCTTTGATGTCTTCATGGAAGTTGTATCTAACATCTTGTAATATAACATACTGAAATTTCGTGGAAAATGATGGAGATATGAGGGGTTAAAGTTCTATTCTACGGAGACCCCAGATCTGTGAAATTTTCACTGACGTCTTGTTGCATTCTTGATTGCATGTTGATTTTTGTTGAATATTTGACTTTGATGTCTTCATGAAAGTTGTAGGTAACATCTTAAAATACAACATACTCGAATTTGAAGAGAACTGAACAAGTATAGCCTAGTAAATCGGCTAGATCTTGGAGACGATGATTCTGGTGATGTGTTTCGAGAAACCCGAGAATTCGTGGACTTAAATGGTGACCATACTTTGGTTATTTGACCTAGATCTCTTCATGAAACTTGTAAAGGACACCTTGGTACATAACATATCCAAATTTCAGAGGAAACGAAAGAGAATAGATGGGTGAAATCTTAATATTTCGGAGATGTGTATTCTGGACGATGCGGTAGTGGTTTTAGAAGTTTCGTGAGGTTGTGTAAAATAATCTAAAAAGAATATGGCTTGGAGTTCTTAATTTTTGGAGGCCATATGAGTATTTTAATCGAATTTATTTGGAAACCGTGCGTTCTGTCATTATCCGAATATTATGTGCTATTTTGTGAAATTGTGTGAAATTCAATTTGGCCATGAATTTTGTATGAAATTGTCATACTATTGGGTTGTTAAATAATTGTTTGAATATTATGATTTTGGGAAAATCATAGATATTGAATTTAATATTAATTTATAATAAAAAAATAATAAAAAATAAAAAGGGATTATTTTATTGGCCATAAATTCCATTGAATTTATTATGCATTGTTACATGACATTGGTGCATTTATGATCATAAATTGTGATGCATGTGTGAATTATATGCCATGTAATAATGAGATCAAAAGAATGATGAATGTGGATAATGATAAGTGAGTAAGAGGTGATGGTGGAGGATGAGGCCGGAATGTACAGAGATGCATTGCCGGAATTCCCTGGGAGATTCAGGATGCCTGGAATTTGGGGGGTCGGATGTCTGATTGTATCTTGGATACATGCCCGGAGGTTCCTCGCAACGCCAGGATTGGGGTGCGGGATGCCTGGCTAGAAGGGTAAAGGCCGGAAGCCCTGTCGGAGGTTTCTGTTCGAAGGAAATGTCTCGTGATGCTAGTTGAGATACGAGATGCCTGGAATGTGGGGGGCCGAAAGCCCAGTGGGTTGGGAGGCTGAATGCTGGGAACCCTGTCGGAGGTCTTTGCCCGAAGGGATGATGATGAAATTGATAATTGAGAATGGGTGATGTGGTGATCAAATCTAAAGATAAAAATGGAAATTAAATGCATGATGATGATGATGATGATGTGATGTGATGATTACCTATGATATTATATGCATGATGATATGCATGATGATGATGATGATGATGTGATGTGATATGATGATCACCTATGATATTATATGGATGATGATATGCATGATGATGATGATGATGATGTGATGTGATATGATGATCACCTATTGTGACATCCCAGATTTTCAACCATGTTTTCTGCTGAATAAATCGGGCATCTCATTGACGCGTCTATAGGGCTGTTCTCAGAACTGATCATTCTAGAGATAACTAGATTATCTGGGGAAACCATTAAGGATTTTAAGGCAAATAGACTTGAGAACTCGACCAGGGATCGGCTTCTCGACCGTGCTCATCTGTCGAGATCATTACGGCACAGATATAAAACGATTTGAGATCTAATTTTAGTTGGTTCGATTGAGATGTATGGCTAATCGTGGGTGTCACCACTAAATTGGAAAATTCTCATCGACCAACACTAAACTGATTTTCTTATTGTTTTGGTACCCTGTGTCCGTATTTGGATCATCGGGATTTTAACGACAATCGAGAGTTGCTAATAAGTCAAGTGGGTTCATAGTGGCTCGAAGAAAATCGACCACGGGTCATTTGCACTTAAAGGTTCTGAAAGTTACCCGGTAGTCTAGGTCACGCTAAAAACGCGTCGAATGGAAATTAACTGTGAATTCGAACCCGATTTCATAAATTGAAAGTTCTGTGGTGTCACTAGCTATTCTAGGAACGTCGATACAGTCTCCGAAGATTTTTCAGAGATTCCGAGATTTTTACGGAAAATCGGTTCGGACGTCGCGAAAACTAACGGAAATTCGGATGGACTCAATTGAAGAAAATTTGGACTTCCAAGCCGAGCCTTTGAGTGTCAAGGACCTGCAGAAAATGGAATGGGATTTTTCTACATCTAAATTGGACTTCAATTTTGGGAATTTGTCGAAGAGATTGAAGACCAAAAGATTTATGAAATTCGGAACTAGGAAAAAGGGTGCATTTTTTACTTCAAAAATTGTATTTTTGGTGATTTTACTTTGCAAGAAAGTATTATGGACAAGTAGGATAATGCTGGCTGCTTTTGGGGGACCAAGCATTGAATGGAGAGGATAGACTTTGTGGACTTCTTCCTTCGGCAGCCTTTCCTCACGCCAACGCCAGCTGCTCCCTACCGTCTACTTCGATCGACTCCTGTTGCAGCAAAGGACCAGCTGCTCCTTTTGATCAACCGAAGACCTCCCCGGCCAGCGAAGCCACGCGGACCCAGCAGCCCCTCCATTTCAATTCTCTTTCGTTTTCCCTCCTTGTTGCTGCCGCACACCCCTTCATCCACCATATCCATCTCCATCATCATCATCCCATCCATCTTCTCTCCACGCATCTCCATCTCTCCGTTTCGTTCCTTGGCTGCCAGCAGCTCGGGTCAACCAGCGAAACCAGGAATTGACCGCCTGCAGACCAGCTTCTCCGTCTACTTCCTTGGACGCCAGCGACGTTTTCCCCTCCACGCGTCCACAGCCTGGTCTTCCTTGGTCAGCAACGCCACACCCAGACGCAATTTGTTGACCCCACATCCACGCATCCAACCGAATGAAGTCACCATCGTCAACAGCTCAAATTCTCCACCGAGTCAAGCCACGACTCTTCCATCAAGCAGTCCAGCGAACTTCGGTTAACAACAACACGTCCTCCGCCAGCTGAGTTCTCTTCGTTGACCACCATCTCCACTTGTCCAGCACCAAAACGTGACCGCAGCAGCTTCTTCAATGTTCCTCGAAGACTAGCGAAGCTACGCGTCTTCGCCTTCAGCTCCTTGGACGCCAGCGACGCTTGTTCATCCATGCGTCTTCAGCTTCGATCGAACGGCCCCAATTCCACTGGTTCTCCACAGCCGAGAAGCCCAGCCCACCGAGTCCCCATCCTCTCGGTGCCAGCACGCCTCCGCCATTTGAAGCCCAGTCCGTGAGCAAGCATTTTTGCTCAGTCCAGCCCAGCGTTGGCCACAGATTTCAAGCTTTTCAGCCCAGTTCGGCCTTCTCTTCAGCAGTTCAGCCCAAGATGGTTTAATTCAAGTTACAGCTCAGCCCAGTAATTTGAGGTCCAATTCAGCAGCCCAATCTTGAAGCCCAAGCCCGTGAAGAAAGCCCATTTGCAGTCAAGCCCAAGCCCAAGAGCGAACCCGGTCCGATGCAAGAACAAATCTCAGTTGAGTTGAGATTTGTTGGGCCAAGGTCGAGGCCCGGTCCAAGCCCGCCGGTGTTGTCGAAAGCCCGATTTCGGCCGCCGTCGCGGTGATTCGGTCTCCGCTTTTTCCAAGTGAGTTTTACTCACTAATGCTTTCTTAGTTTGCTAATTATGCTTATGGGTTGGTTAGATTTAATTAAATGCAATTAGGTGGTTAGATTAGTCTAGAACAATTAAATTAGTGACTTAACGATGCATGTTAGGTGGTTAGACTTAGCCATTAGCAAATAGAGAGCTTCTAATAATTATCAAATGCATCTCAAGATTTTTCCCGATTCGTTCTGGCATCCAATCAGGCATTATGAGCCTAAATTGGATTTTTAGTATTTAATTATTAATTTTCGAAATTAATTTAATAAATTATTTATTTTCCGGAAATTAGGCGGGGATAGCCAACGACCGGAATTTTATGCTGATGATCGTAGTGCAGTCCTTTTATTTAATTGAGCTTTATATTGTGCTAAATTGAATTTATTGTATTTATTTATTTATTTTCCGAAATTAATTATTTAATTATTTATTTCCCGGAAATTCAACTGGGATGGCCAAATGACTGAAATTTTATGCTGATTGTCGTGGCACTATCTGTTTATTTGATTGAGCTCTATTTCATGCTGAATTGAATTATTTGTGAAAGAGGGAATTATTCTTTAATTGGATAATCATTGGTTATTAATTGAAAAATAACCGGGCATCGATTAATAATGCCAAAAATATTAGAGTGGACTATAGAAAATGTGGGAGTTATAGAAAGGAAAATATTATATTTTGGCTAAGGCCGACCGTGTCCCCACACACGGCTATTTTATCGAGAAGGATAAAAGATGGAATGGATTGAATGGTCGGATAGTATACTATATCATCCTACGGGCTTTGATATGTTAGCTTAGCGAGAGCAGTATACTGGTGTACTATATCAGCCTACGGGCGATATGTCAGATTAGCATGAGCAGTACACTTTATCAGCTTAGTGTGAGCATCGGGGGTATACTATATCGCCTTGCGGGCGATATGTCAGCTTAGCGAGAGCGGTATACCGGTATACTATATCAACCTACGGGTGATATGTCAGCTTAGCGAGAGCAGTATACCTTAACCCTATCAGCTTAGTGCGAGCTATACTATCTATCTATCAGCTTAGAGTGAGCAGTCCTAGACTACGGTCGGACTTATAGATAGTATTGAAGTGCCGACCAAGCATGGGTCGTGATGACATGTAATCGACTAGGTCGATTGATTATTATTTGATCTGATGTTCTGAATTGACTGATTGATTGGAAATGACCATGAGATGGTCTGATTGACATGTAATCGACTAGGTCGATTTGATCGATGCTTCGATCAGTAATGTGATTACTTGGGTGCCTATTGAACTGTGCTAATATGTAGGTGGATTTTGAGGCCAAGGTAAGTCCTCTGACTCGTATGTGTATAGGTAGCCCGGTTAACGTATTAGTTTACTAATCGAGTCTTAGGGGGTAGAACTTGCTGAGACGTGGTCTTAGTGGTTATTGAATAACCATTTCAGGACCCTGATGAGGAGCCTGAGGAGAAGGAACCTGAAGAAGAGAACCCTGATGTGGAACCAGATGAGGAGGAACATTTTGGAGAAGAAGATGACCACGAGGAGGATCCTGAGTACGACCTGGATGAGGACTGAGATCCCATCTGTTTTGTCAGACCTTGATTATATGTGGAGAAGTGTTAGATCAGACCTCTCTGAATAGTATTACATTATATATTATGAGGTGCTTTGTGTAAAAGAGTGGTTGTGAATTTCAGTATGGAAATTATGGCCCTACTTTTCTATTCCATTGTTTTGTCGTCTGGGGATTAATAACTGCTTCCGCATGTGCTTAATAAATGAAAGTTTCGGCGATACGTAGTCCTGGGATATCGCAAGTTTAAAATCGACCAGATAAAATAAGGATGGGCAAGTGACCGAGATTCGGGGCGTGACACCTATGATATTATATGCATGATGATATGCATGATGATGATGATGATGATGTGATGTGATATGATGATGACCTATGATATTATATGCATGATGATATACATGATGATGATGATGATGATGTATGATATGCATGATGAAATGCATGATGATGATAATGATATATGATATGATGATGCATGAATACGCATGACATCAAGGTAAGTAATGCCTGCATCGTATGATGATATGCATGGTGCATTGAGTTGTTATTGGATTTCCCTATCTGCTGAGTGGTTGTATTCACCCATTTTTGGGGAATAACATTTCAGATTAGCAGTATGCCGCTTCCTGCCGTCTCGCGGGAAGTGTTTTATGGTCTACCGTCCGATGTAGAGGTCGAGTGTGCTGAGATAGACTGTCCCTCTGTTCCCGGACTGACTTTTATTCGAGTGCGCTGTCTAGTGATGTACGACATAGGCCTGGCTGGGGGCCCTGTCATTCAGGAGTTCATTTATGTGTACGTTCGTCGGGATGGAGCTATGCGAGGGATGTTGCCGCCGCCGCCGCCTGACGCACTGTGTTGGGTGTGAGACCTGCGCGCGATGAGTTGGAGCTGGATCTTTTGATGTAGATAGTCGACACTTTCGATGGGGGTTTGTGCTCGTATGATGTTGAGAGTCGAGGGTTTCTTTTTGAGATTTTAGGCAGGACATGGCAGAGTCCTAGCTTTTCTTGTTTTGTACCGACCCGAAGGGAATCCCATCTTGTCATGTATGTATGTAAGCAAAGTGTCGAAACTTGTTTATAAAATTCTAATGTTTAGCTGGTGTGTATTGGTATCATAGATTGGTAAGGGGATATATGGTGATGTTTAATTTGCTTCCGCTATGAGTCGCGTTGGGACCGTTTTTTTAAAAAAAAAAATGCCTGTGATTAATGACGCTTGTTCTAAGCACGGATAGGAAATGGTAATAAAGGGTAACATCGGCGCTAGTGACAACTTGCGAAGAGTTTGGGGTGTCACAGTTAAGGACTTAGATCTAGCCATGAATACAGTGCCAGAAATCGTGAGAAGGTCCAACCTAAAATCTTAAGTTGGTAATTAGAATGGATCACAAGAAGAGACCTAATGTAAGCTTGGTTAAGGATTCGGAAATGAACAGGTGATCCCTTGTGAGGATCAACAAGGTCCACAATACATTTGGTTCAGTACGGATCCTCAACAACCATGGCTGGATTCACAATCTGTACTTCTTCAGAACTGTCTTGAGTTTGAAAGATCAAATGGGGGTTTAGAATAATGCTCTTTGCTCCTATGTTATCGAGATATGTTTCCCATACAAACCCATTCAACATTTCTGTATGATCAAGCATGGAGTACATTATTATCCATGGAAGGAGATTTATTAATTCATCTACGATTAAAGATAAACACACCAGTTTACCACTGAAAAATAAGTAACCCTAACTTGCTGCCATATTAAGGCGTTGAAGAAGGATTCTCCATGCCAGGTTTAGGATGTCTAGGAGATTTAGCCCTAAAGATGTTCACCAGCGGCTTCATCTTCTCCACTGCCTTTATAATTCCAAGGAACATTAGCCTATAAACAACCACCATCCCAAGCAAGGTAGCAAGATCCACCCATTTAGAGTAGCCCATCTCCACTTGCCAATAGTTCCTCAAGATTTCTTCACCACTGATTGTTGGTGACCCTCCCATCTGGTTGGGAAATATTAACCCTTCAAACTCATTCTTGAAGAAACCTTGGTTGGCATACTTATGGAAGGAGATGTAATACATGGGATATCTCCAGAATGGCTTGGGGAGATCATCGGCAACCTGAAAAACCCTCCATTTAGCATCATCACACCTTGAATTCCAGCACCGGTTATGATCCCCATGAGGAAGTCAGGGACTACACTTGCGACGATCATCATTAGGCTCTCGACTAGTAACATGCACGCGAAGAGGACCAAAGCAAAGTACAGAAAGTGCTCGAAACTCTTTTCGAGGCCAACCAAGTAATAAGCTATGGCTCCTGGGATAAGAGAGATGATTAGCAGATAAGGGACGGACGAAAATGTATTGCCTACCACGAACGCGGCTACACCATAATGCCCATTCAATCTCTCTCGCCCAAAGACCTAGTAAAATGAAAATGTAGGATTCTCATGACTTCGGTACAATGAAAAGCAATCGGAGCATCAACATATAAGAAAAGAAAAAAGGAAGATTAAAGGAAATACCTTCATGTCCTCAACAAAGGAAGGGAATCCGCCGATTGCCATGAAAGTAAGAAATGCCGCAACGAACATTAGCATAGAACCTCTTGCCTGAAAATTCGTTAAAATTATGAAACTGGGTCAATGCAATGTGCAATACCTTTAAATCTCATTCTTCATTGATTTGGTCACTAGATTATTTAGAACACATTGTCAAGCTAGAGAGCTTACCTGAATTGAGCCGTAGGTGAATCCAATGTCGTAGAAGATAGTCCCAACACACAGACACAATGCAATGTAGACTGCTAAACGAAGCCAGTAATACCCCAAGTCACGATACATGTTCACGAACGATCGCTTGGTTAGAACGAGGCTCTGGGTAAGGAAGCTTGCTTGACTCCCATGTCTTTCCAAATTTCCTCCAACGTTCTAATGGAAACACACAATTTATCAGAAACTCTCGGATTCTTATATTTTATAAGTTTCCAATCGACATAATATTGAAATTGCATACCTTTCCAGATATCTTGGACACTTGCTGCTGAACTTCGTGACACATCAGAGATGACAAATAAGATTTGACCAGAGTGTCAATGGCCTTTTCGGCATTCATGCCATTGCTTCCTTGTTCGATGTCCTGACAAGAAATTTTTGTTTCATTGGGTCCATGAAATTTCCTTTGTTTCTTGAAATTATGGTCGAACAAATCAAGTTTCAGTTGCATGGCTTACCGCGTCAAAGTCCTTGTTAATCGTCCTGAGGTAGTGATCAGACGGATTTCTAAGAGTTGGACATGGGAAACCATTTGATGCAAAAAACTGCAAAAAGTAAATAAGGAAAAAAAAAAAGATAGTCAGGTAAATGTTCGTTGCTTGCTACAAGCAAAAGTTCATAACCTAGTAGTCCAGTATCAGAAGCACCTGTTCTGCCACTGATCTAAGGCCAAAAAAGACTGTTTTCCCAGAAGAAAGAAGGCAGAGATTGTGGAAAAGCTCAAAGACTTCACTGCTAGGCTGATGAATCGAGGCAATCACCGTCCTCTGGTCATGACTGGCTAGCTTGGCAATGCGGTTCATCACATGGTATGACGCAGCGCTGTCGAGGCCGCTGGTTGGCTCGTCAAGGAAGAGTAGCATCGGGCGCGTCAGGATCTCCATGCAAATGCTCACTCTCCTTTTTGGCCACCACTGAGGCCTTTGGCGCTCCCCCACCTATCCTAGTATCTCTCGCATCTTGCAGTCCCATCTCTCTAATCGTTGCCTCAGCTCGCTCCTTCTTCTCTGAATTCGACATGGATTCTGGCAATGGAGCTGAGCGGAGTAGTACACCGCTTCTCTCACCGTTAAAGTTGTTATCAGTGTGTCATCCTGAGTGACATAAGCCTATAACAAAACCAAAACGAAAAATAAATAAAGTGAAAATTTACTACGAGAACGATTTGTATAAACTACGATTTGGCTAGGAAATCTGCACATTGAAATTCAACTCAGCGCCACATCTATCAGCTAGGCTTACCGAAGTTCCGAAAGAAAGTGGTTGTTTGCGACCATTAATTAAGATCTCTCCTGTCTGTTGAGTGCTTGAACTTAGTCTCCCTGCAAAAAGTTGCTTCTTAAGAAAAAGGAAACGGTGGAAACCGAGAGTAAATATGAAAAAAATTAATAAATGTTATTTAAAGGTTACTGATATGTTAGTTACTTCGTCGATTGTTCTCCTCGAAAACAAATTAATCTACTTCTAAATGATTAACTGCTTGAATGTGAGGTAAAAAAGCAAATTCGATTAAATCTATTCAGCTGCATCACAGGTGAATATGCAACAACAATCCATGAGGGCATACTAAGAATGAAACTTAAGTTCGCACTCATGACCCTCGTAGCAAGCTACAGCGAGGAAGAAGTGTAGAATAATTAGCTCAAAAAGATCGCCATTGTATAACCATACATCAACTGCCGCCGCTTCCCATATTGGGTAGACATATTGTGATTGGAAAGGTTATAACAGCAAAAGCCATTGGAATCTTTCCTTTGGTAAATTGGATAAATCCGTTTCCGACATGTGTTCACTGGGAAATCCATGTCATTTCATTGACATTCGATGTTGGTTGCCGGGACGTGGGAATAGCTGGGACCGTTGCCACACGTGGGGATTGATCCGATGTCATGGATGTCCGACCTCGACAACATATAATCAAGAAAAAGCTGTCGAAAGGGTACAGCCGTCATATCACTGGTTGACTCCGTTAGAGATAATTAGGATGATTATCTATGATGTTTTCCTATATTTAAGATAATTAGAATAATTATGTTTGTTTTTAGTATCTCTTTTTGTTGGTTTTCTATATATTTCAAGTTGGTGTGATATCTCCTTTGATTGTGCATATCTTAATTAAAATATGTTACTTTTAATAGTATCTTATAAGGCCTATAAATAAGCTGATGTACTCCTCATTAACATATATCAAATTATACAAAAATTCATCAAATCTATCTTCAGCTTTATTGTTCTCAACTTAGTATCAAAGCCCAGATTAACAAGAAGTTTGGACCCAATAGTCCCCCAATAGTCACATGGGAGAGTTATGCATTGTTGCACCTCCGACCTAAGCTCGATGTGTGAAAGGGATATTGTTGATGTTATCCAACATCGGTTGTAAAGAAGGCTGGTGGTTGATTCATAAGTGTGAGGAATTATATCACCTCTTGAACTAGCTTTTTAGGTGAGGGAGGCACAAGACAGTAACTTTTCCCTCAACAAAGCCTAGTTTATTGTGCTTGTTGTAACCATGGCAGCTTCGTGCTTGATGATAGAGATGATTTTATTGGGATGCGCACTAGGTTGCTTGATGCTATGATCCTAGATTTTATTGTATAGGCCACGTCGCTCAATTATTGTTTCGCAAGCCAGTCGCATAGACCTCTTGTTATTTCCCCTCTAATTCTCGACCTTTTGTTTGTCATTTCGAGAAGCCGACACCATAACCAAACTCAACAACCTCAGACAAGCCAAATCTAGAAGACTATCTCACACACTCCCCCACCATGGATCAACAACCCTGATGCTCCGCGGAGTCATTAGATAAATAGGTTTTCGTGGCACTGAGTGACATTAATTCCAATTGTTAATTAGGATATTTTCCTATATTTATGATAATTAGAATATTTCTGTTGGTTTTTTGTATATCTTTATGGTTGGTTTTTATCTCTCAAGATTGTGCGATCTCTTTTTATTGTGCATATCTTGATTGATATATGTTACCTTTAATAGTATCTCATAAAACCTATAAATAGACTAATATACTCCTCATTAACATATATCAAATTATACAGAAATTTCTCAAATCTATCTTCCGCATTATTATTCTCGACTAACTCCTCCATGAGAGAGAAGGTGGGACAAGATTCATTGACTTTTCCTTTGTTCTTTTTAGTGACTGTCAAATATTTGCGTTCGCTTTCGTTTATTTATTCTTTGTTTGTTTGTTTTCTAAGCCAGGATGTGCGGCGTCTTAATTTATCATGAAAATTAATATAATTTAAAGGACTGAAAGATTTATATCTGTATTTTATAAAGTGAGAGCGTGACGTGTGGACAGTTTGCGGACAAGATCTACATTTGTATATAGAAATGGCTGCTTACCAGTCAATTTAGTTGGAATTTTCTCATAGAATCTAGGAGGTTAGATCTCATTTTGAGCTTGCTTTACTTGTAGCATATTAAAACATGAAAAGGACATAAATCACCTACCCATCTATATAGAAAGAGAGATTTATTCGAAACGGTACCTCCAAGGGCATCGAGAAGAGTTGACTTGCCACTGCCCGAAGGACCCATGACGGCCAGCATCCGGCCCGGCTTGGCATAACCGATCAGCCCCTGCAATATGGGATGTGTCCCGTTCCTCCGGTCCAGCACCGTCACCCACAAGTCCTTCCATGTCAAGACCATCCCGTTCCCGTTCTCGTGTGCTCCTGTAGCCTGGTCAGGTCGAGATCCTTCGCCTCCGCCATGGACTTCCCATGGGGGCACTTCGTGGTCACGGGCATCTCGAGTATCGGCTTCCCCAATACTGAATGGAAAGATGACGTCGTGGCTTCGGGCGGACACACCATCATCCTCTTCTTCGTGAACGTCGTCGGCTTTCTCGGGAGGCAGCAATGAGATTGTCTGAGGCGGGCTCGGACTCCACCTGGGAACATTGATGGGAGAAGGAGACTCCATTGAAAGGAGGAAAATTCGTTGCCGCCGCAGCCCTTTCTTCTCTCTCTTTTCCTAGAGCTGTTGGATTGAGGATTAAGAATATGGCGATGCCGTTGTGGTATTTATAGGGAGCTAAGAATTCGAACGTGGGTTTTGAAACGGTTTAAAGAAAGGGGGCAGATGGTGGATGGAAAGGAGCGTGAACGGTGATGGGAATATCCACTTTATGCTCTGGCTTTCCTTTTTGGACTTAACAACTTTATAACCAATGAATAGCCCCCAAACAAAATGGTGAATTGGGAATCACCTGGTCTCTGGCGGCTTTCTCACGGATAGTACCTTCCTCCTAGATTTAGCGATTTTCTAAACGCGAACAAACATCTGATTTTTATTTTTTTAATAGCTATTGCGATAGTCAGCACCAATTGGCAACTGACTAATCTACAATAGTTGTGACGGTCCTTCCATCCCAACCATGTAATACTTTGCTAATATCCAAGCTATACATTGCTTATATTCAAGTGATAGATGTATCTAGCTTCCTAGATATATTCAACTGTTTTTCTTGAAATACTTTGATTACAATAATTAGGTTTTGTAGACTTAACACCTTGACATATCCAAGATTATATGTGCTCCACATAGCTTATTTAAGACAATTAGAAAATTTTCACTTATCATATCAAAATTCTTTTTCAACTTGAAATATAAATGATTTATGCAATTATTAATATCGATGTAAATCATGAATAGTTCTGTCAATTTCAAAATGATAAAGAAGGTTGCTTGCATACAATGGATAATTCCAGTCATTTTCACAATCATGCTTTTGTTCATATACTTTAACTTGCACTTTGATAATATCCACCAAAAGCCATTCTCTTTTACGTCGTGGCCTTTGTTTTGTCCATATGACTTGCAACTTACTTGCTTCCGTAAGCCGTGACGAGAACATCAGTATGTTCTTGCCCGTCTACATCTGAACGAAGTGCCGAACGAATCTCACTTAGGCACTACTTATGACAAAGCAAAAAAGTCAAGACTTGCCTTGTCGTGTAACATCATCGGTTTAGTCTTTTGTCCCCTCAAGAAATAATGGTTGGGCAAATTTAAAAGAAGCAATCGATTCCAAGCTTGACCGGTTAGTGAGGTGCGTCTCTATCCTAGAAAGGTGTGGACAGGCTGGAGTCAAGACACGATTGTATTCCTCATCGCTCTGTTGCCGTTAGATGTGCTGAAAAAAGATGATCATCATTACCTAATTTAGCCGGAGCCTCACATCGGCGACAGCTAAAATTGCAGAAGTAACACATGTCTGTTCAGCATTCAAATGGGTAATTGGCTATTGATGAACAATGGAGTGAGAACTTAAACTCCATGGTCTAATCGACTTCCTAATATAACCGAAACTATGTCCTGGATTTGCTTCTCGTTCGTCGTAACTTATTGAATGAGTCCGTGAGGAGGTCAATGTTTCCGACTCCCTTGATCTCTAGGTGGGGATGGTCTTCGCTCCTCCGAACTGAAGAAAGAAACTGTCCGAACGAACCCCGGCCTTAACGTCGACGTTCAAGATTGCAGCGCGAAATGCGCAAACGTTGGAGGTATGAGTAAAGTTAGTATCATTCATTTGCGTCAGTTGTGTAACACATGAACGAAATTCATCAATCCCATGGATAGATTGGGGGGGCTTGGGAGTTGGGCCGTTCAGTAAAACATTATCCGAACACTTCAGAAAATGGTCTGAGGAATAGGCCTGATCATGGAGTCTAAGATCCAAAGCCCATATTTTGCGAGCATTATAAAGGAAAGTATTTTTCATAAACATCATTTTTAAAAAAATTAATTTTTACTTCTTCGGTAATTTAAAGAGAGTGATTTTCTTTTTACTAGAGGAGGATGTCGTGTTTCCCCAATCTAAGTTTATTGCTTTTTAGTCATGAAAAACGTTTTCTTGTTAGTTGATTGGTTTTCCGTAATTTACTCAATAGAAAGTCGTGACACAATCTAAACGGATCCCGATTTGAACATATAAGATAAATACACAATAATACTACAGTGGGTAGAGTGAATTGAAGATTTACAGCAGGTAAACCATGATGCATGTGTCACGGGCCGATCGATTGGGATCGTGACCGCGCAGCGACTCGGGCCCTTGGGATCGGATGGGATCGCCGAAGCACCTAAGCCAAGCCTTACTCAGTCGAGACGCTCACACACTCGCCTTACCCGGATCATAGAGAGATAAACAAATTTAGAGAGAAGAGCTCTGGAAAGAAGACTTGCTTTATATTGCGGAAGTAGTGGATTGATTACAACTCAAGGAGGACACCCCTTTTATAGTTGAGGGCCTCGGATTACATCCATTGATTTAGAAAGCTACCGGCGGACGAGATCGCACCGCCTCAACTATCGACATAATGTCGTCTACCATCTACCGACATAAATTAAAGGAACAGACTCCCGTAATCTAGCTAAATGACAGCTTCGCCCGCCCTAGCAATTCGGGGAGAAGGCTTGGTGGGAATCCGAGCGAGAGTAGGTGGTCCACGGACGAGTTGGGGTCGACTCTGGGAACCCTCTTGGGTCGTGCATCTTTCGGCCCGTGACATTCTCCCCCACTCATTCGAGCGACGTCCTCGTCGCTCTCGGCTTGACGGGCAGCTTTGCGGGCTTTGGCACGAGCTTTCTTGTTCTTGTTTCTCTTCGCTCGGACGCTCATGAACGAAGGCCCGCATCCTTCTATGATGAAGTCGGACTTGGGGCGCGGTTCGGTCTTCGGCTTGGACGGAGCGCGCGACGCACACTCAACCTCGGGGAAGAGTGTTTGGATCGGCATGGCATGAGTCGGAGTCGGATCCAACTCAACCTTTGGCTTCACCTCGGACAGCTTGTTGATACGCAGGACGGCCTTCAAGCTCTTGTCGAGGCGTCGGATCGACGCGATGGTCTTGGTGTCGACCACCCCTTTGATCATGGGGATCATCGACGGGCACTTTTGGTCGAGGATCATCAAGCACTTGGTCCTCATGTCGATCATGGCTCCCACACTATCGAAGAATTGCATGCCAAGTATGCGATCGTAGTCGTCAAGAGGGATTACCTCGAACGCCATTCGTCCCTTCCATCCGCCGATCTTGACGTCCACGTCGAGGGTTGATCCTACGCCATGGAAGTCGCCCGAATTGATCGGCTTGTACGACTTCTCGGATGGTTCCACGTGCAGACCCAAGGCCTTTGCAACCTCGTTTGACATGAACATGTTGGATGCGCCGGTGTCGACCAATGCGTAGAGCGTTCGGCCACCCACTTCGACCTCCACAAAGAACATGTCGGTGTTTGGAGTGATTTCTCCTTTGGTCGGCGATCGGGCTTGGACCGAGTTGACCATCTTCACAGCTCCGATCCGGATCTGCCGCTTATCTTCTTTGATCTCCTCCTTTTCTTCCTCAATGGCAAGGAGGGCATTGATTCGGCCCTTCTTCGGGCACTTTTGGGTCCAGTGTGGACCTTGGCAAATGAAACAAGGAGAAGGTGGGGGTTGATCGAACCTGCTCGCGTAGTCCGTCGGTGGTCGACCTCTTTGGAAGGCTGGCTTGGAAGACCCTTCTCCCCATGCTTTGGGTCGGCCGCTTTGCTCATGCGCGCCTCGGGGAGTGTTTCTTCCAACTTCATCTTCGCAAGGTCGATCCGACCTCCAATCCCTTGGTCGGCTCCTTGGTTCAGTCCTGGTGAGGTCGACGAGTGACTCTGCCACGCTCAGTGCACGCGCAAGACCACTCACGTCCCGCCGCTTCAACTCGAGTTGTGCCCATGGCTTGAGTCCATCCATGAACGCTCCGAAAGCCTCCTCTTCGCTCAGGTTGTGAATATGGAGTTTGAGCTCCGTGAACTCCTTCACGTACTCTCGGATCGCGCCTCTTTGCTCGAGGCGATGGAGCTTGCTACGGGCCTCTTGCTGAGCAAACTCGGGGAAAAAGTAGTCCCGGAAATCGCGCACGAAGTCATCCCACGTATTCACGGGATTAGCGCCGCGTTGAATCTCGTGGCACCTATTACGCCACCACAGCATTGCCGTGTCGGTCAAGAACATGGCAGCGGTTCATACCTTGGTCGACTCGTCTCGGATGTTGACGGCGCCGAAGTATTGCTCCATGCTCCATACGAAGTTGTCCACGTCTTGCGCGGATCGGTTGCCTTTAAACTCCTTTGGCTTTGGCACCTCAATCTTGGGCACCGCTTGGGTAGATACAACACCGTTTGTGATGCTCAGCTTGCACAGGGTGAGCTCGGTCTTGAGCTCTTGGATCTCGGCCTTCATGGCTTCGACCTCGTCCCTACACGGGCTTACCTCCTCAATTGTTTGGACGCGCTCGTTCAAACCATCGATCGATGCTTCGAGAGCTTCGTCCTTGTCGAACAGTGGAGCCGTGGCTTGGTTGATGCCGGTCGTAAAGTCTTCGCGGAGCGAAGCCCTCGACCTCAATGATCCGGTCTCGCACATCGTCAAGACCTTCCATGAGCTCAAGCACGGCACTCCGGACCTTGCCGATCTTCTCATCGAACGAAGCCGCAGCATCCACCGAGTGATCTCTTTTCTTTGTTTTGCTGCGCGTGTCTATGCCTGGCACAGACTCTCCAACTATAGCCGCATCATGGCTTGACATTCTTTCAAACAGTTGGCGCTCTTCGATCTCTTGGAAACGAATCTCTCTTTAGCTCTGATACCACTTGTCACGGGCCGATCGATTGGGATCGTGACCGCGCAGCGACTCGGGCCTTTGGGATCGGATGGGATCGCCGAAGCACCTAAGCCAAGCCTTACTCGGTCGAGACGCTCACACACTCGCCTTACCCGGATCGTAGAGAGATAAACAAATCTAGAGAGAAGAGCTCTGGAAAGAAGACTTGCTTTATATTGCGGAAGTAGTGGATTGATTACAACTCAAGGAGAGCACCCCTTTTATAGTTAAGGGCCTCGGATTACATCCATTGATTTAGAAAGCTACCGGCGGACGAGATCGCACCGCCTCAACTATCGACATAATGTTGTCTACCATCTACCGACATAAATTAAAGGAACAGACTCCCGTAATCTAGCTAAATGACAGTTTCGCCCGCCCTAGCAATTCGGGGAGAAGGCTTGGTGGGAATCCGAGCGAGAGTAGGTGGTCCACGGGCGAGTTGGGGTCGACTCTGGGAACCCTCTTGGGTCGTGCATCTTTCGGCCCGTGACACATGCATGATGTCCCCTACCATCAGCTGAGGACGCGAGTCGGGAGCTCTATCCGGCACATGGCACCACATGTCCTCCGCGGTCGTGAGGCGGGCACGTAGCTTTCCTCCGGTCCACCCACCTCCCAAGTCAAAGCTGGAGATATAGGTCGAAACGGGACTGTCGGTGCTGATGTGCACAACTTTTAATAATATTTTAATATTTTTAAATTTTTATTCGTTATCTTTTTTCTTTTTTTCTTTTTTTTTCTTCTCTCCTCCTTCCTTCGGCCGCTAGCCGAACCATAGCGACCGGCGAGGTCAACCTCGCCGGACCTTGCCGACCACCTCGCCGGTGGTCGCGAGGGTGGCCTCGTCTTTGGGCAATGAGGCTCGCCCTCGCCAAATCTAGCAAGGGTTGAGCCTCACCCATGGCCGGCAAGGCTCAACCTCACCCGATTTGGCGAGGGCGAGCCTCGTTGGCACCGCCCGGGCCGCAATTCGGCGAGGTCGAGCCTTGCCGGCCATGGGTGAGGCTCGACCCTTGCCAGCTCGACAGGAGGCCGAAAATCCGGGCTCACCGAAAATTCTTCAAAAAATTAGTCAACGTCCTAAAAATAAATCATGACATGCCAGAACTTTTGATTTCTAAAACCGAGTTCAATTTCGTGGTTAACTTCAATTGGGCGCGATTTTAGTGTGACATAACCTACCGGGTAGCTTTTAAGAATTTTATCATATTTGACCCGTGGTCGATTATTTTCAATCCACATGGTGCATCTTTGACTCATCGGCAACTTTTGGTTGTCGTAAAAATCTCAATGTTTCAATTACGAGCACCGGAAAAAGATTCGACAGAAAAATCGGTTTAATGCCGTTCAACACGAATTTTGCAATCACGTGGAATCACCCACACTTTAATTACATGCCTTTGTGGAATCGACCTATCTCCGGTCTCTAATTGATTTTAATGGTGCTATATCGACCCTTGCCAATTAGCACCGTTGAGCAGTCGATTTCTGGTCGCATTCTCAAGTCGGTCACATTTATATCCATTATCCCGTGAGTGATTAGCTCAGAGAAAAAGGACCATTGGTACGTCGATGAAAAGACCATTTCATAAAGTCGGGACAAGGCTGAAAATCAGAATGTCATAGGTACCTTATCGAATAAATCTATCTTTCTACAATAATTCAGCATGTCATAAATGCGCTTTTCAATTGCCATTATTCTATAGGTAAAGCAAGCTCAAAACAAGTTGACCTCTAGATGTTATTAGAAAGTTTTTATTTTGGCTAGTGAAATGTACGATAGCTGAACATTTTTTTATATAACGGACAAATTCATAGTTTAATAATGTAGATCTTATAAGCAAAATTGTCTAAATATTACTCTATTACACATTATAAAATATAAATATAAATCCCCACTTCTCTAATTATTTATATTGTAATTGCCCGAGTTATTGAAACCTTAAAATATCTTCTCTTTGGTTAGTATTTAAATTTCCTTTTTGCACTTTTTCATGGATACGTGAATGCTCCTTCATTTGTCAAGCCTAAGGAAACAAAAATCTTATTAGTAAAATTAGTAGACATGCGTGACAAATTATATATATTTATTTCGAAATAAATGGAATGAAGTAACTCGACCTTCGAGAAAATATAAGAAGCCAACCAGAGTTAGCTACAATCTTTTGTGATCCAACTTTATAGAATAATCTTTGTGTCATGGTATTATTCTTCTGTCCTAGCGACTGATTTGGTAAGTGTGTAAGCCTTTCTATATGCCCAAGGACCAAGGGTTATTCCTTGCTCTATCACACAGATGAAGACTTAGATAAGGAAAGGAAATCTTTATGATAAATCAGGACGCTGGAGACCTTGGACTAGAAAACAATCGATAATAAACAAATGGGCAAATACCACAACGAATCCTAAATCGGTGCATCCGTACCACATTTATATTAAATTAATTTTATATTGCAAATTATTTGAAATTCATACACCTATGACAAATCTATCAAAATCTTAGAGCAAAATTAGGGATTTTAGTAGATTTTCAAAACATGAGGAGCTCTTAGGTCAAAATTGTTTTATCACATTTCCTGATATTAGTTCATTTTCTTTTATTTGATTTCTCGAAAACGTGGTCGTTTAAAAGACCTATTTATTTTGAATTTTCACTTGAATTAACGTTACAAACCAATAATCTAAGTTGTTTGCCACGTATGTTTCCATGTTAGTTATTTAAGAGGGATATAGAACAGAAGTTAATAGAGAGTAGATTTGTAATAGGTGTACTAATTTGGAATTTTTCACGGCACTGAACATTAATTCGGGGAAAGACTCTATTTGTTTCGTAAAAGATGAGTAATTTGGAAAATATTAGCCTAAAAATAATTGTTTTTATCTCTTACAAAAATGAACGAACAAAAATATCTTCATAGTCTATGAAAATATTTACAACAATGAAAATATTTAGACATACAAAGGATCATTTTTAGGAAAATATTTTTAAATGATTCTATTTCCATGAAACAAACATAGCCTAATAAATGTGGCACAAGCATATCGATTTGGGATATTTTTATTTTATTTCACATAACAACAGTGTTTAGGTAATACTTTTTCAATCTACGATGCCCACATTTATCCCATTCATCACATCAAGTGCACCAGATTTAGACTTTTCCCGTGTGTATTTATTCCATCCTTTCATTACCATGTTTTACAAAATTTTGGCAGAGTAAATTCAACAACATACAAATACGACCGAACGGCTCGAGTGATTTTTTTTTTTTGGGTCAAATGATTTGCTGAAGTGAACGATTTTCATATGCATCGTAATCCCTTTTGTGAGAAGGCACCCTTCTCTCGAAATTACAGGGTTCTTTTCTTGTGTTCCTTAAAGGAAAAAACATATTCTCAAGGCAATGCATATGTCAGCGTCATCCCAATACATAAACTACGTAAACTCCAATTTATTGGGAGATCGTTTCAAGTGGCCGTAGTCATTGACCCTACATGCATGCTGATCCAGTATGATTACAGCATTTTATTATTTTAAAAATGTATTTTCCACTTGGTCTCCAGTGAAGACTTAGACGAAGAAAAATGAGAGTCTTTCACGATAAATTAAGACGCCAGACATCTTGGATTAGAAAACAAACAATAATATATAAACATTGAAATCACATCGCCGAATATTTCGAAGCCACGTTGAGGCAGGCTGACTAATACTGAAGCCGTTGAAGTTACGTAACCCGCCAAACCTTAGAAATGAAACCATAGAAGTCAATGAATCTTATCCAAGCTGTCTCGTCTCATTTATCAGGAAGTCGACGAATGATACGACTTCCCTCCCCCTTCGACAGCTTTCTTCTTTTCCTGACTAATCACCACAAGACACAACGTTTCTATCGTCTCGACCGCATTTGATAATCGATAGTTAGATAGGATTTCGTAACATAATATTACGCGCAGATGAATTTAAATTAGGTATGAATGAGAAAAACATGGATTTTCGATTTTGTCCATGTTGTGAGGGAATGAAATTAACCGAATTCTCCTTTTTATTTCAAATTCAAGCATTTAATCATTTGGAACGAAGTACCCAACAAATCTGTTATCTTTCCTTAACATTTATTGATCTATTTCATTTTTATTTACGGATTCTATCCCTTTGTTCTTAACAAAAAACCTTTTGCAGGGAGATTAAATTCAAGCACTCAACAGAAAGGAGAGATCTTAATCAATGGTCGCAAACAGCCACTTTCTTTCGGAAATTCCGTAAGCCTAACTGATAGATCTAAATCTTAGTTTATACAAATCGCTCTTATAGTAAATTTTCATTTTATTTATTTATTTTTGTTTTTGATTTTGCTATAGGCTTATGTGACTCAGGATGACACACTAATAACAACTCTAACGGTGAGAGAAGCCGTGTGCTACTCAGCTCAGCTCCAATTGCCGGAATCCATGTCGAAATCGGAGAAGAAGGAGAGAGCTGAGGCGACGATTAGAGAGATGGGATTGCAAGATGCGAGAGATACCAGGATAGGTGGGGGTAGCGCCAAGGGCCTCAGCGGTGGCCAAAAGAGGAGGGTCAGCATTTGCATTGAGATCCTGACGCGCCCGAAGCTCCTCTTCCTCGACGAGCTGACCAGCGGGCTTGACAGCGCGGCATCATACCATGTGATGAACCGCATTGCCAAGCTGGCCCAACATGACCGGAGGACGGTGATTGCCTCGATTCATCAGCCTAGCAGTGAAGTCTTTGAGCTTTTCCACAATCTCTGCCTTCTTTCTTCTGGGAAAACAGTCTATTTTGGCCTTAGATCAGGGGCAGAACAGGTGCTTGTGATATTGGACTACTAAGGACTACTAAGTCATAAATATTTGCTTGTTGCAAGCAATGAGCATTTTCCTAACCATCTTTTTTTGTTGCAGTTTTTTGCATCAAATGGTTTCCCATGTCCAACTCTTACAAATCCATCTGATCACTACCTCAGGACGATTAACAAGGACTTCAACTTAGTAAGTCCGCCACTGAAACTTGATTTATTCAACCATAATTTCAAGAATTGAAGGAAATTTCATGGACCCAATGAAACAAAAATTTTGTCAGGACATTGAACAAGGAGACCATGGCATGAATGCAGAAGAAGCCATTGAAACTCTGGTCAAATCTTATGAGTCATCTCGGATGCGTCATGAAATTCGGCGGCAAGTGTCCAGGAAATCCAAAAAGGTATGCAATTTTTGATATTACGTGGATTGGAAAATTATAAAGATATACGAATCAGAAAGTTTCTGATAACTTGTATGTTTCCGCTAGAATGTTGGCGGAAATTTGGGAAGAAATGGAAGTCAAGCAGGCTTCATTACCCAGAGCATTGTTCTGACTAAGCGATCGTTCGTGAACATGTATCGTGACTTGGGGTATTACTGGCTTCGTTTAGCAATCTACATTGCATTGTGTCTGTGTGTTGGGACTATCTTCTACGATATTGGATCCACCTATGGCTCAATTCAGGTAAGGTTTGCTATTGGGACAGTATGTATGTTCTAAATAATCTAGTGAACAAATCATTGAAGAATGAGATTTATAAGTTATTGCACATTCCATTGACCAAGTTTCTTAAATTTTACGAGTTTACAGGCAAGAGGTTCGATGCTAATGTTTGTTGCGGCATTTCTTACTTTTATGGCAATCGGCGGTTTCCCCTCCTTTGTTGAGGACATGAAGGTACTTCTCTCTATTTCCTTTTCTTTTCTTTTAGGTTTAATGCTCTGATTGCTTATCATTATACCAAAGTCATGAGAATCCTACATTTTCATTTTACCGGGTCTTTGGGCGAGAGAGATTGAATGGGCATTACGGTGTAGTAGCGTTCGTTATAGGCAATACATTTTCATCCATCCCTTATCTACTAATCAACTCTCTTATCCCAGGAGCCATTGCTTATTACTTGGTTGGCCTCCAAAAGAGTTTTGAGCACTTTGCCTACTTAAGCTTCGTGCTCTTTGCGTGCATGTTGCTAGTCGAGAGCTTGATGATGATCGTCGCAAGTGTAGTCCCAAACTTCCTCATGGGGATCATAACTGGTGCAGGAATTCAAGGTGTGATGATGCTAAATGGAGGGTTTTTCAGGTTGCCGGATGATCTCCCAAGCCATTCTGGAGATATCCCATGTATTACATCTCGTTTCGTAAATATGCCAACCAAGGTTTCTTCAAGAATGAGTTCAAAGGGTTAATGTTTCCCAACCAGATGGCAGGGTCACCTACAAATGGTGGTGAAGAGATCTTGAGAAACTATTGGCAAGTGGAAATGGGCTACTCTAAATGGGTGGATCTTGCTATCTCACTTGGCATGGTGGTCGTTTACAGGCTCATGTTCCTTGGAATAATAAAGGCGACGGAGAAGATGAAGCCGCTGGCGAAAAACTTTAGTGCTAAATCTCCTAACCATCCCATACATGTCATGGAGAATCATTCTTCAACGTCCTGATGTGGCAGCAAGTTAGGGTTACTTATTTAATTGTGACAAACTGGTGTGCTTATCTTTAACTGTATTTCAAGTAATAAATCTCATTCCATGGATAGCAATAAAGTCTCTTCGATCATGGGTCTGAAATGTCTGCTTCGTGCTTGATCATGAAGAAATATGTTGAATGGGCTCGTATGGGAAACATATCTCCATAGCATAGGACCAAAGAGCATTATTCTAAAACCCCACCACCTTTGAAGCTCAAGATAGTTCTGATGAAGTACAGATTATGAATCCAGCCAGGGTTGTGGAGGATACCTCTTATACCAAATGATAAGAGTACACGAAGTTTTGCGCTCCAATCCTCATTTCTAGTTACAAGAAGAGCTGAGATGGTCATTTGGCCTCTTACTTATATCATGGGTGTGCATTTTGGACGTTTTTGATCCTTACAAAGGATCTCCTATTCATTTCCCTCGACAGATTCGATTCATTTGCAAACTCATCCCAGATTTTCCTTAATAAGGTCCCTTCTCATAATGCATTCTAATTAAAGTCAATGTCACGAAGAACCTCAAATTGATACACCTATGACAAATTTACCTCAAACTAATATTTTGATCACAAAAAACTCCAAACTGATACATTTATAATAAATTTGCCCTCTGTTAGTTTGCGACCTATCTTTTTGGGCCTTGCGATAATCCCAATGAATAGGTTTAGAATCATTTATTTATAAAGTCAATTCGAATGGTTAGTACAAATGGCATCTCAAATAAAGTCACTGAACAACCCCACAAATAAATAGAAAATTTGAATAGTACATACGAACGGTGACCTAGAATGTCTCTTCCGATTTGTTAAAATTGCAAATAGATTGGCAATTATAAACATAAGTCCCCTCATGCTCATCCTAGAATGACGACGGTTTTATTTAAAAGTTGTTTAGATAATCTAAAATATGAATCTAGGAGTCACCACTAGTCTCTTGTTTGGGGCTAGCCAAAGCAAGGGTTGAGAGACCACCCTTGATTTCCATGGGCTAGAGATTTCGTGGGTTTGGGGACTTAGGCTATGGTAAAGATTTCTGTTAGTGCCCTTTCGGTACCTATGAGTATGGTTATTATCTAAAGTGGTCATACAGTCACATTTTCATACAAGTCTAAATATAGGTGATCACACATGGATGGTTCATTTGTGCCATTTTTATGCTAACTATGGAAAAAGAAAAAGAAAGACAATCAAGGGCTAAAGTACAACAGAAGTGCTAAAACTTGGCACAATAGACACTTAAGTGTCAAAACTTCTCGAAGGTATACTTAAGTGTCAAAATTGGAGAAGAATGGGACACTTAAGTGCCAACAGTGAAAATTTCCAAATAAACGGTTGACAAGGCAATTTTCCAACGAATTAAGTACAAAATGACGTTATTTTGCGAGTTGACTGTTGACACTTAATTTTAGCAAATCTAGGAAAATAAAGAAAATAAAAATTGCATTGGAACAAATAAAAGGAAAAAAAAATGAAAAAAAATGGGAGAAATTGATTTGATTGATTATGCATGGAAAATTGGAATTTTGATGGATATTCAAATTCTGTTAAATGCAGAAGCAATTTAAAAATCAAGTGAATAAGGGGCAAGAATTTTCACAAAACGGAATAAATCGGAGGAAAATCGAGTTGATTGTGAAACCACGCTCTGATTTGCAGCTTTGATTTAATGCGACAAAAGATGGAAACTCGGGAAATGCCATGTAAAGGGACCGTTTCGAATCACTGTAAAAGAGAGGCTCATTTTTCATGACAAAGGGGAGTGATTTTTGAAAATTGAGAGCAAAAAGTTTCGGAGAGAAAATTCGTGCAAAAAATTCGTGTAGAAAAAGTGAGTGGTTTCCTTCGGTGGAGTTGAAAATTGAAGAGCAAAATTTTTATTTTGGTGAGAAGAAAAAAAGTCAAGAGGGTAGTGTCCTTTTGACTAAGGAAGAGACAGTAGAAAGTACAGAGAAAAGGGGAAGAGGCTATGTAAGAGCAGAGGGAGGGAGATTTAAAAACAAAAAACAAAGTCACTGTTTGTCTCCCTCCTCCACACCCGCCGCACGCGTCTCCATCCGCGTCGATCTCGCGCCTGCGCCTCCGCCATTGTCGCTCCGCCACCACCACTCTATCAGCATCCCGCCAGCCTTGCGTTGGACGCCGTTGCTCCAGCGCCACCCAACGCCGGCAGCTGAGCTGCCGATCCTCGTGAAGCCCCTTTGCTCCCTCACCGGTCTCCGTTCCCCACCTCATTCCATCGGCCACCACATCGCGAGTTGCAGCCTGCTTGTCCACCTATCACCACCGTGCGCCCTTCGAGCGACGTTGCGCCTGCACCTTCCCCCCGATGTCCCCTGCAGCTCCGGTGTGACATCCCGATTTTCCAATTCTATTTTCGAAAAATTGAGACGAGTATTTCGTTGGCACACATATAGTTCTTTTCCTTGAGTCGGTCACTCATGTGGAAACTAGTCTATCGTGTGAAGCTGTTAAGAGTTTCTAATGCATCAGACTCGAGGATTTGACCAGGAAGCGATCTTTCGACCGAGCTAATCTGCATGGGTCGTTACGGCACGATTAAAAATCGATTAGAGATCGGAGATAGGCCGCACTAGAGGCCTAGACGATGAGGCTCTCCCTCGCCGGATCTAGCGAGAGTCAAGCCTCGCCCATGGCCAATGAGGGCAAGCCCCACCAGCTCAACGCGAGGAGGCGGCCTGGGGGGCAGCGAGGAGGCCGGGGTGAGGGTACAAGGACTGCTGCATCATCGCCTACGCCTCGGCCTCTACTGCTGCTGCTGCTGCGTCTTCCTCTAGCTCAAGCTACCGCATCGGATTTAGGGCTCGAGGTTGAAGACGAAGAAGAAGAAGAAACGAAGAACGAAGAAAATCACGAAGGACAAAAAGAAGAGAAAACGAAGATGAAGAACAAGATGAAACCCTTGGAGGAGAGGGTGCCTATGGAGATGGGATTACGGAGCGATGCTGAGAAGGAGAGGGAGGGAGAGAGACTCGACCCTCGCCAGATCCAGCGAGGTGGCCGGCGAGGTTGACCTCAACCTCACCGGCCGTTGCCTCTGGCCGGTCGCCGAGGTCTGGCGATCGACCAGAGGAAGAAGAGGAGAAGAAAAAAAGAAAAAGAAAAAGAAAAGAATTCAAAAATATTAAAATATTATTAAAATTTCTCCACGTTAGCGCCGATTAAGCCACGTCGGCCCGGCCGGTGTCCATTCAGCAAAATTTGGCCAAAATTGGCCGGAAATGACTAAATTGGCACAACGTAAAAATATTTAGGACTAAATTGGCACAAAGACAAAAGGTTTAGGATTTTTTGGCACTTTTCCCCACTTTCGTCCATCCCTTATCTTCTAATCATCTCTCTTGTCCCGGGAGCCATAACTTATTACTTGGTTGGCCTCCAAAAGAGTTTTGGGCACTTTGCATACTTCACTCCATTGCTCTTCGCATGCATGTTGCTAGTCAAGAGCTTGATGATGATCGTCACAAGTATAGTTCCCGACTTCCTCATGGGAATTATAACTAGTGCCGAATTCAAGGTGTGATGATGCTAAATGGAGGGTTTTTCAAGTTGCTAAATGATATCCCCAAGCTATTCTGGAGATATCCCATGTATTACATCTCTTTCCATAAGTATGCCAATCTAGGTTTCTTCAAGAATGAGTTCAAAGGGTTAATGTTTCTGACCGGACGGGAGGATCACCTGCAATAGGTGGTGAAGAAATCTTGAGAAGTTATTGGCAAGTGGAAATGGACTATTCTAAATGGGTGGATCTTGCTATCGTGCCTGGAATGTTGGTCGTTAACAGGCTAATGGTCCTTGGAATAATAAAAACCGTGGAGAAGATGAAGCCACTAGTGAAAAACTTAAGGGCTAAATCTCTTAAACGTCCTAAACTTGTTGTGAAGAATTTGTCAACGCCAAAATAATACAGGGAGCTAGGGTTAGTTATATGATGGTGTGAAATTTGGTGTGTTTATCTTCAATTTTTGTTGAAGTAAATACATCTCCTTGTATGGATAATAATGAACTATCTTAAATCATGTGTATGAAATGTTTGCTTTTATGCTTGAGCGCAAAGACATTTTAAATGAGATTGTATCACACAATGCTTAACCAACAATCTCCCTATCTCACAAAGGAATTCTTAAGAACTATACCACAATATTCTCTAACTTAGACACTCATCTTTTGGATGCACTTCATGAGAACGCACAATTGATAGTTGCTCATTTATGGGCAAAAATCCGATTTCCTTTGTTGGCTCTAATGGAGACATATTCTCAACGAGATACTTTAAAATTCTGATAATCAGAGCTATCATTTTCATTAAAATGATTGGAACAATTGCCTCAAGGACATTTGTTGAATGTTCAAATAGGAAAATTTTTTTATCTTAAATACACTATCCCTTTCTTGCTACATATGATGAATGCATTCAGAAATCAAGACATTTCCTTATTAAGTATCCTTAATAATTGCTTTGAGAGCATTGGTTGGCAAGACCACAAGAAATGGCTTATTAGAGAATAAAATTTAGTTGGCAGCACTATTTTCACCCTCTATATAACTAAATCTACCCAATTTTCATCAAAAAGACAAAATTACCCTCTATCATTCAATTGAAATTTAGATTTTGTGTTCTCAAATGTATTTACTTTCCTTTGTAGTTTTTATATCTATGTAGGATCTACTTACTATACATAAGAGGTTCATATGTTTATTTTCTTATTTATTGTAGATTTCCCATTAATATTAAAAGCACTATGTTTTTTTTTTTTAAAGAATTAATTCCATAAAGATTTATTTTGTTGAAAAGAGATTTTCAAAAACCTAGTTCTTTTCACATTATTGATCATATATTATGGATAAATTGTTAAGTAGATGACATTTAATTATATCGAACATTATATAAAGTAAGAACTTTTTGGAAATGCCGGTGAAATGTCATTATTTTGATTTGACAAAAATTAATATAAAAAAAATCAAGACACCTTATTATGCATAATGTTTTTAGTGCACTCCTATATATTCCTATAACGCCTTAGATGCTCTATATAAAAAATTTATCATCCGTATAATAAGGAAAAAAAAGATAAATTCTTGATGTAGTAAATAAAGAGACTTGATATATGTTCTAGACAATAAAATTACTAAAAAGTTCATGAAAAAAAGTGAGCTTTTGAGATAAGAGAGACAAAAAATAGACAAGTTGTTAAGATCAATGATGAAACAAAAAAAAAGCATTCTAGTTTATAACTATATTAAAGAATATATTTTTGTCTCAAAAATACGCTCAATATTATCCAAGACCGATCTTGGTAGGATGAATACATTAGCCCAATAACCTTGAACAGTGGAGCACCGATCGGATGAGTTGTAATCAGCACATAAGAGAGAAATCGTTGTGTCCACAATTGTACCCTTGAAGTGATGATGTTTACTAGAGCGATACAATCAACTTTTCGAAGCCTGGACAAGATGATTGGAATCCCAAGATACTGAAAAGGTAAGGATCCCTCCTTGAAGCCAAATAAAGAGATGAAGGCATTGCGGTAATCTGGGGTAACCCCTGAGAAGTAGATCTCGCTTTTGAGGAGGTTTGGTTGAAGCCCAGACCAAAGGGAGAACTTGTCCAAGCCAACTTTGAGGAGAGATAGGGCTGGCATAGACGCCTCAGAAAACAACAGTACATCGTTTGCAAAAAATAAATGAGAAAGTCTAGACGGTTTACATCTCCAGAAATATTGAAACGAAGGGTGGTCAGTTTGCATATTCAAGATGCCAGTGAAAACTTCCATGAAAAACGTAAAGAGATATGGTGACATGGGGTTGCCTTGTCTAATTCCTCTACCACTAGGAAAAAATCCATGCAGTTCACCATTTAGAGAGATAGAAAAGTGCGGTGATCGGACACAGCTCATAATGAGATTAATGAGGTGTAGGGGAAATTAGAAAGCTCGAAGAGTTACCTCCAAAAAATCCCAATTTAACGTGTCATAGGCCTTGCGAAAATCAACTTTGATGGCGCATTTAGGCTTACATGGCTTGAGGTGGAATCTCGCAAACGGCTCTGAGCTAGAAGAATGTTGTCACTAATCCGTCTTCCCTTAACGAAGGCATTTTGAGCATGGCTAATTACCGAAGGCATAACAGCACCCATTTGGTTTGCAATGATCTTTGTAATGCATTTATACACTATGTTGCAGCAAGCAATTGATCTAAAGTCATTTACCGTCATGGCATTAGGGCATTTGGGCACAAGGGTAAGGATAGTGTTGTTGGATTCCTTTAGAAGTTTCCGAAAAGAGAAGAAATCTTTACCACACAAGTAAATGAAGGACCAACCATGTCCCAGAAGTGCTTAAAAAAATCCACACCAAAGCCATCAGGGCCTGGAGCGTTGCCAATAGCTAAGGAGAATAAAGATTCTCGGACTTCGATATGAAACGGTTTTGATAGGTGGAGAACCTGGTTGTCATCGAGCAAGCGAGGAATAACCGAGCGAATATCTGTACGGACGGCACCGGTGGATAGAGGAGAAGAGGCCAACAGCTCTTGAAAATGAGAAACAACAAGTTGCTGGATTTCAGATCGTGTTCCACTGCATCATCTCTAAGAGATAGGATTCTATTGAGAAGATGCTTCCTATTCACCGAATGGTGAAAAAATTTGGTATTGAGTTCACCCTCTTCAAGCCACTTGACTCGCGATTTCTGTTTATAGAAGCTTTCTTCCCAGCGAAGGTCCGAGAAAATGTTTAAGCATTCTCTTTCACGAGCCACAAGGTTAAGATTGAATGGATCCAGATGAAGAGCTTCCTAAATAGTAGACAAAGCATTACGAGCCTCAGTAGTTCTACCCGAGATGTCCGAAAGGGACTCTTTGTTAAGACTCTTAAGCTTAGCCTTGACCGGCTTCAACTTTACATAAAGGTAAACATGGCGGTGCCCTCAACCAAAGAATCCCAAGCTTGGTGAACTAACTAATTGAAAGAGGGGCCTGACCTAGGCAAGGGTGGAGCCAAAGTTGCCTGGTCCGACGTTTGCCTCCCAAAGTTTGAAGGAGGCCTGGTATCCGAAGACTAAGGGAAAGCAATACGGCTACCATGCTAAAGCACATTTGGTTTTATTCACGAGACAAGGAATCCCTTTGGTGCATGCGGGAGATGGATGCTTGATTTCCTTTTAGTTTGACAACTAGCATCCCAAGGGGCCGCTTAACTTATTATTCTCCAATGCATATATATATCGAACTAGGCTTCCCAAAGGGGCTACCGTTGTTGATTTCATGGCTTTTCCGGACCCTTCTTCGGGTGTTTTGGAAGTGATTAACTATTGGCTGACCCCATTCCTCATCTTATCAGGTGATCTCGATCGCTTCTCTGGTTCGGCAACCCCTTCGGCAACTTCTCTGCAGCCTTAGCATGGGACGATATTCGACCGAGAGGCCAACTGAATCAGTGGGCTCCCCTCATCTGGAACTCTTCACTAGTTCCCCGCTACCAATTCCTGCTTTGGTTGATCATACAAAATAGACTACCAACTCAAGTTCTACTACTCACATATCCGTATCCCGGCTATGAATTGCGGTTTTTGCTCTTCTCGACCTGATTCGGTTGACCACTTACTTTTTGGTTGCCCTATTCCTGCTGCCTTAATCATGTTTTGGGCAGCTAGATTTAATTTCGCTTGGCGGAATAAATATTGGGTGGATAATCTGCTCTAGGCGATAAAGTACTTATCTGGTGCTTCTTTTCTCTCCTCTCTTGCTTGGTTCGGGTTTGCCGCTACATGGATGGAGCGCAATAACATACTTTTCCGGGGTAGACCCCCTTCCCTCCCGGCCATGAAAGGACGTCTTAAAAAAAGAGTTTTAAAGGACAAAGCTTTATCCTTCCATCATGTTCCTCCCACTTTGCTCCAAATAGAAGACTACTACAAAGTGGGTGCTCAATCCTTCCATTTTAGCGGACTAATCTTCTACTTTGGACATTCGGCTTTTGAGTAGGGGTTTCTCCTACAACCTTTATTGTTCGGAGGTTCTTTCGAATTCCTAGATGTTGCATTGGATGCTTGGAATGAAGGACTTCGCTCCTCACTATGGCAACCATCGCTTTCTTACCTTCTTGTCCTAGAGCGGGCTTTTGGGTTTCTCTTTTGTTTTGCTATTCCCTCTCTCGGTTTCGGGGAAGGCTAGCTGGTTCTCTTCGGCTGCTATTTGGCCCTCTCTTTTCGCCGCTTGGATTGTTTTCTTTTTACCTTGGCCTCCTTCCACTCGCTCGACTTGTCTTTGTGAGTGTAGGTTTTGGGTTCGAGTTCTCGCTTTTGTATAGCTCTATATAGCTTTCTAGTTTCTAGTCAATATATTTCTTACCTTTACCAAAAAAATAGAATATACTTTTTTTCCCTACGACTATCAAGATGATTTTACACGGAGTATTTAAAACGTTATAAGAATATCTAAGAATGCTTTTTTTCTATAATAAGCTAAAAAAATAAAATATGTGAAATATTTAATAACTATATCATAAATAGAAAAAAGGAGTCGGGTCATCTGGTTTGGTCTTTTAATGTGAATAAGGGTGGACTTAGTCATTTAGTAAGTGTGATGAAAATAGTGCTGCAAAAAGTGGGCTAAATTCTATAAAATGGCTAACACATGCAATCCGAGTTTGTCCAAACAGTTAAATATATAACAATATAGTCCACAACAAAGAGGGCTGTTCATGAACAAGTTGGCTCATCAAATTTGGAATTTGACCGGGCCAAAACGATCTTTGAAAGACAAATCTATCTTTGTTGTGATCTTGAAAATGGTTTAGGTTGTCTTCTTTATCACACTGAAAGGTTGAGGAATATGTGAATTTTTTGGTATTACGTGACTGTGATCCAATTTGAAGTGATCTATGAGCTATACCGAGACAAGCCATCTAATAAATAAAAAAAAAGTGTGAATTTCCCACAATAGCTGTTGAAGTAGTCCATGATTGTAAAATATAATTATTTATGTAAAAGATAATTATTTAGTTTCTTTTCCTCTACTGACAAAACTCTTGTTTAATCAACTACTTGACTATGGCCGTTGATTCATGATTACTCAAAGGGCCTCTCCCAATCAAAATGAGAATTAAGACGTTGCAAACTCTCCCACTTAAATAATTGGCATCCTCATTAGGGTTGAGTTGTATCACCCCGTGATACCCCCTCTATTTGATGTTCGGTCCAGCCATTTGTCGCATCTTGTTTGAGCACTCACACACAAGCAATCACTCCCTATCTTTGTCGGATCAAATATGGGTATAGTTTGTCCACAACCAAGCCTTTATTGGAGATGGTCCAGCTCTGATACTATCTGAAAAAGCTCAGCTCATTCCACATGAGCCAACTAATCTAAGCAAACACAAAAGGTAGTGGCCATTTAGGGGTGAGTGCTAATTTAAAAATCACAAAAGATGTTGTTGCGCGCATGCGGAATATGGACGGAGCGAATCAAATAAAATGGTTGGAATGAAGGAAAGGAAATCGGACATCGGATTTACGTGGTTCGGTCTAAATATCGGAATCTACATCCACGGGGAGAGTAGCACGAAATTCCACTATAGAAATAAGCGATACATCGGAGATTACAATCACTCGAGTACTCAAACACACTCTCAGTGTTTCCCAGCCCCAAATTACACTCAGATAACTCACATAGTGTTTAGTCCCTCACAATTCCTAGTGAAACCTCACTCAAGGAATTAAACAAATTCTACTCACAAGAATTTAACTGGCTAAAATAATCGGGTATAATTACAATGAGAAAATCTCTCTGCCGAGAGCTTTTGGCTTTTCTCCGGGAAGTCTCATGTCACGCCCGATCCTCGGGCACGCACACATCCTTCTCTCTTGGTTGATTTTATAATGCGATATCCCAGGACTATGTATCGCGGCCCTTTCATTTATTAAGCACATGCGGAAGCGGTTAAAATCCCGACAATAAAACGATGGGATAGAAAAGCATGGCCATATTTTTCATATTGAAATTTATAACCAAACTTTTATACAAAACACAAACCGAGCACTTCGCAACTTTTTAATCTAAACTCTATTCACATCAAAAGGAGATCTCAAAAAGAAGATAAACTCTCGGTCCATCCGAGCCACTCAAGGCCCCTCTCGGTATTATTTTTTTCTTCCAAAAATCCTTCTCCTCAAGTTTCACCTCGAGTTCTCCTTCTCGAGACTCCTCCTCATCAGCTCCTCATCGAGGTCCCGAAATGTTTTCCCCAACAAGGCGGGATGAGACTACGTCTCGGCAAGTTCTACCCCACTAAGCCCGATTAGTAAACCATTATACTATAGGCTGCCTAAACACGCACAGGGCAGAGGACTTACCTTGGCCTTAGATTCCACCTGCATATTAACACAGTTCAATAGGCACCCAAGCAATCACATCGCAGGTCAATATCTCGATCCATCGACCTAGTCAATTTCATGTCAATTCGACCATTCCCCAGTCGTTTCCCTTATTCAGTTTCAAATCGTACTCACAACTTCACAAGCATAGACTACCAAATCTTGGCAACAAATTACAGTCTCGAAGGACACGACCTATCTTTAGGTAGCAAATTATGGCCCAATGGGCGTGACCTTTAATAGGTGGCGGATTACGGCCTTATCAGGCGCGACCCGTATCGGGTGGCAAATTATGGCCTTAACAGGCGCGACCCATATCAGGTGGCAAATTACGGCCTTATCAGGTGCAACCCATATCGGGTGGCAGATTACGGCCTTATGAGGCGCGACCGACTCCAAATTTGGTGGCAAATCTCGGCCCAACTGGCATAGCCATACTTCGGCAGCTTCCGAGGTTTAACTCACAACCTCTCACAGTCAAATTCTAATTGAATGCCGACACTAATCAATCTTGGAATGAATCCCCACATACTCATCAGCTCACTCAATTTTCACACGATATTAACATACCTAATAGATCTAAGCCAAGAGTATATTCAAATCACTCTCACAATTCTACTCACTTAACAACTCAACAAAGCATTATAAATGGTGAATAAATATACTTGTCCATTTACAAATCGACAATTCAATCTTAATCGATTCCAAACAATTTAGGGTAAATCCATAAAATATCACAATTTATTCAATTTCATACAACGTGGAGCTCAAATAAATAAACGGACTGCGCCACGACGATCGGCCACGAGATTTCAGTCATCGGCCATCAAAATCTTAATTTCTGAAAAATAAATAAATAATTAATTAATTTCGAAAATTAATTAATAAATATTAAAAATTCAATTTAGCACAAAATAAAGCCCAATTAAATAAACGGACTTCACCATAGTCATCAGCATAATATTCCGGTCCCGAGCCATCTCATTTGAATTTTCGAAAAATAAATAATTATTTAATTTAATTCCGAAACTTAATATTTAAATACTAAAAATGCCACTTAGGCACGAAAAGCCTCATTGGAGCCCACTAAGGGTTGGGAAAAATCCCGAGGCACTTCCAATAATTAGTAGACCACGTCTACTTGCTAATTGCACAATCAATTTATCTAAATCGCATCACAATTGACTAATAATTGCTAATTTATTTTAATCTAACAACCTAAACATAATTAATTAAAATTAAACCAACCTTAAGCATAATTAGCCAACTAATCTGTGATTAGTGAGATTACTCACCAAATCACGCGCAAATCGGATCAATCCGACGGGCGGGCGAGGAACAATTCTTCCGGCACGGCTCGGGTTTGGGGCCGGAAACGGCCCAAAACGAGCCGAAAGGCTAGAAACCCACTCGTGGGTTTCTGCCCTTGGCTAGCTAGAGCTGATCCGGCGGCCAAAACGGCGAGGGGAGGCCGGCGGAGGAGGGCGAGGGGAGGCCGGTGGATGGCAAGGAGACGTCGCGGAGGTCGGCGGGGCGGGGCGGTGGCCGGAGGCGCGCGGACGGGGCGGAACGGGGCCGGGTCGCGCGGGGGGTGCTGCAGCGAGCGACGGACGCGGGCGTGCACGGACGGCGGGGCGGCGGCGGCGGGCGCACGGGCGGTTCGGCTCCCGGTGTGGTGGCGGGACGGGCGGCGACGGTCCTCGGCGAGGCTGGCGATCTTCTTTATTGGTTTTGGTCTGTTCGCACAAAGAAGAACGAAGAAGAAGAAGTTGGTCATGTGAGAATGGGGGAGAAGAGAGAAGAGAGAAGAGAGAGGAGAGAGAGAGAGTGATAAGGGCGTTTGACCGGAGTCAAAGAGAGGAGAGAGAGAAGTGAGTTGGTGGATGGGGGCGTCCGCACGAAGGGGAGGGGAGAGAAGAGAGAAAGAAAGAAAAAGAGAGAAAAGAGAGAGACAAAGAAAAAGGGGAAAGAAAATAATTTTTAAATAAGAAACACCATTTTCTTATTACCTCCATTATTTTCCTTTTCTCATTCCTTTTTTAATTTCTTTTGGTCTTGATTTTTCTCCGATAATTTCTTTCTTGAAATTTCGAGACTCATCAATAAATTGACGAACGATGAGACAATGTCCTAAAAAAAAAGAATTATGACGTGCTTAAAATTCGATTTCCGAAATCGAGTTCAATTTCGTGGTTAAAAATCGATCAGACATGATTTTAGCCCAATCTAACTAATTAGGTAGCTTTTAGGGATTTTTCAGATACATCCCTTAACGGCTTCACCCAATAGGTTAGTTAACTCGTGAGTGATCAGCTCAAAGAAAAAGGGCCATAGGCACGTCGACGAAATGCCCATTTCACTTTATCGAAATGGGGTCGAATTTCAGAATATCACATCTCACGACTTCTCTCACCATCTCTTGGCTCTCTCGGCCACCGAAATAACTCGGCGCCATCTTCTCTTTCGTTCCTCTACCTTTTAAGGGCGAAACAAGACAGAAAATGTGAAGCCATTCGGGCGCCCGCACCGGCAGCGCGCCCACCAAAATTCACGGGCACGCATGCATGCATGGGTCGCATTTAATAAGGCAAAAACATGCGCCCATAATCTAAGCATAAAATAAGGATGGCCGCCGTCTTCCAAGACCATCTCCCACGACGTTGAACCCCTTCAAGTAATATTTTATCCTTTCTTTCATTCTGTTGGTTTTAGTTGAATAAACAAATGGCAAAGGGAAAGAAACAAGGAGAAAGAAGACGAAACAAGCCCACAATTGGCTTTAGTCTTCCACGTCCATTCACCATGCATGCACGTCCATGTGCATGCAATTAAAGAGCAGAATAAAATAATGGTCTTCCCTCTCGCGGCTGCACGCTCTCTTCATTCGTCACGCTTGCGCTTATAGATCCGCATGCAATCTTCCCCCGACAATTTCGCCAATTCACATGCACTTGCTTTGACTCGCACGTGATCGAGTTCACGTATTCTCATTCAACGGCTCAAATCGAGACATATTTTCAACAATCTCCACCTTGGCTCGACGTTTGAGCCAAATCATAATCGCTACAAAGGGACACCTCGCTACTACTCTCCCATTGACCCCCCAACGGGCTCAACCGCCATAGAGTGCGTCCAAGTTCAAGCCGCGCTTGAACTTTCCCCGCTAATCGTGGACCTTATCAAGACACCTACCCACGTGCATAATTAGCTACTCCACAAGGATTTTCCAACATAACCTCCCGTATCACGCATAAAGCAAAACCATCATTGCTTCCATATTTGGATGTATGTCGAACACGCACCATGTCAAATTCAGCGATTCACAACCTGTTGGCTCTATTGGCTCCACCTCGCTACAAGCATCATCCGTGTTAATTATTACGATAAGATTCTGCTACCTCGGAGTTTTACGGTTTTGCAACTCCACCTTGAGCTGAACACCGTCCCGCATCCGTATTAACAACGCCAAAAACACTCCTCGACATCCCGATTTTCCAATTCTATTTTTAATAATTTGAGACGGGCATTTCGTTGGCACGCATATAGTTCTTTTCCTTGAGTCGGCCACTCATGTGAAAACTAGTCCATCGGGTGAAGCCGTTAAGAGTTTCTAATGCATCGGACTCGAGAATTTGACGGGCGATCTTTTCGACCGAAATGCATCTGCAAGGTCATTACGGCACAATTAAAAATCGATTAGAGATCGGAGATAGGTCGACTCGACGGAGGCATGTGATCGAGGTATGGTGATTCCACCGGATCGCACAATTCGGATTTGATCGGCATTGGACCGACTTTTCTATCGATTGAGTACCATGTGTCCGTATTTAAAACCTCCGAGACATTGACAAAGCGAAAGCCGCCAATGTTTCAAAGATGCATCAAGTGGCTTGAGATGATCAACCACAAGTCAAATGCATGAAAATTTCTAAGGCTACCTGCAGGTTAGGCCGCGCTAGTATCGTGCCAAAGTGAAATTAACCGTGGAATTGAGATCGAATTTAGAAATTGGAAATTACGGTGTGTCACAAATCATTTTAGGAATATTAAATCATCTTCAGAAGATTTTTCATGTAATCAGAATTTTTCATAAATTAAATCAGAGAATGGCTAATTTGGCTCGAGAAATTAGTAGGTCCGCCTTTGGTCGTGCTTTTGGGACTTAAGTTGGTTCTATGGACAAGTGAAGATGTGAATTGAAGTGTGGTAACATTGGATTAATTTTATGGACTTTAATTGGACTCAATTGGAAGAGATCGAGTGGAATTGAAGAAATTGTTGCACAAGTTTTATGCCCCGGCGGAAAATGAAATTGGATCCATTGAAATAGGTTGTAGAGGAAATGAGTTAGTGGAAGATGACATGGGATGATGTCATGGTGGTTGGGCCAAAGAGAATGAGATTTGGACAGAGTGGAGGGTGGATATTGGCTCTTGGAAAGGCACCCATCAACATCATCTTTCTAAGCTTGGGACTTTGGAAGAGAGAAAGGCGAGCTTCGATCGGAAGCT